>OX016542.1:73035655-75435655 GCA_943590905.1 Sphaerophoria taeniata | reverse complement strand
CTTGTCGAAACTCTTGGATTATTTTGTAAGGCAGCAGCTACAGCAGCTATTGTTTCCCCCGTCCGAACTGAAAGATTTCGATGGTAAGGTTTTCTTTCGACCGTTCCATGCTCGGCAAAACTGTTGACAAACCTCATTATAGTCCGTCTGCTAGGAGGATTGCCGCCAAACGTTACGCCAAAATTACGGACTCCAGTGCATAATAACGGCGGACAACCCAAATTCGTGCTTCAATGCCCCAGTTATCCATTTTTATTAAATCTAAGAATCAATCTGCAAAATAAAAAAAAATTACTAGATTCATTAAAAATAAATAGAGTGGCGCGACATCTCTTGAAGACCCAAGGCCTAAGTGTCTTACTCTCATCAACAATTCTCTGAGTTCGAGTGAAGAATTGAGGGGACCTACAATTTAACGCCGATTCCGAACGGCAAAGTTGAGAAGCACTTTTTCATGACAGATTGATGCTCTTGGAAGATTTGTCAGGTCTTCGCAAGAGGAAGTACCCGTGAAAGATGAAATAAAAACTTTATGGGCGCAAGTAGGACTCGAACCTACGACGTTCTGCTTAGCAGCCAACGCACCTACCAACTAAGCTACGGGCAACTGCAAAATTACTAGATTCAGTAAATTAAAAAAAAAGTTATTACATTTTTTTTTTGTAGCAGCTTTCGTCAGCCACCCTGTACATTTCCCTATGTTATGTTATTGTTTTTAAAATGAACAGATTAGAATGAAAAGTTTACACTAGTGATTCACAAAAAGACTTTTAAACGATGTTTCCGAATGGATTTGTTAAATAAAAAAAGAAAGTAATATATCACTGGGAAATTTAAAAAAATTCACCACTGAAAAAGTGCAGGAATTTCCAACTGAATCTTATCATGAATTTAACACGGGCTTGTCATTGGAAGGAAAAACCTACCTACCTTCTCGGTGAATATTTTGTACTGCAATTACTATGGATATGACGTTTTCGAATTCGTGGGCTCTTTTTCGGGTTTGAAAGTGCTATAGTTCTATGGTGATGCTTTCTTCAATAGAAATACTTAAGGAAAGAAGCATTGAGCATTCATTGCTCAAATGCACAAATGAGTTAAAAGGGAGATGGGAAACCAAGCTGTCAAAATGACAATGTCTACAAGCTGCGGTCAAAGTTTACTGCAAGAGTATGCGTGCTTTTACCAATACTATCTCAGTAAACTTCGACAAACCACCTGAGTTTTGTTGCTGTTTTTTCTCATTTATTCACATACACGAGTAACGGTAAAATAAAATTTGCGGTATCCGGAGGGTAAAACGTAAGTCAGTTTCCTATCTCCTTTTGTCTCTGCTCAAATGTGTGCATATCTGGAAATCAATGAATTCGTTATCTATTTTGTTTTAGGATTTCATGGCGGCAAATTTGAAAAAAAAAAAATTGATAAAATTTTAAATTATTTAATATTTTTTAAAAATTCAAAATTTTTGTAAAAAATTAAGATTTGTGAAAAAAAAATCTAGCTTTTTGAAAAAAAAAATGGAAATTTAAGAAAAAATCACGATTTAAATAAAAAGTTATAGTATAAAATTAATGCAACTATCAATAATGTGTTATTTCCCTTATGTTTAGGTTTCAGAGTTTCGTAGCTAGATGTCGCACGCTGAGCGCGAAACACTGAAACCTGAGACATAGAAGCGAGACAAAAGTTGTTTTGGCTCGCTCTCGTAGAATTTGTATTTTAACGGGCATTCTATTTTCCTGACGCGCCCAAGCCAGTCGAAGTGAGTCGAAATAGATTTTGTAATCTTGAATTAAAAGTTATATTTTCAATAAAGAAATATTATACCACAAAGTCAAATATCTTGAAAGAAATGAAGATTTTAAAAAAATTAGGTTTTTGAAAAAAAATGATTTTTGAAAAAAATGAAAATTAAAAAAAAATCAAGGTTTTTGAAAGAAATCAAGATTTAAAAAACAAGGTTTTTTGAAAAAAAAAATTAAATCAAGATTTAAATAAAAAATCACATCGTTTAAAAAAAATAAAATTAAAAAAAATGATACACTAGTCAAAAAAATTAAAGGACCACTAAAAATTGAGTGGTTTTTTTTTATAAGGCTACTGAGATACAGTAGAAATAAGTCATTTTCGTTTGAGCTTAAGAAATGTTCACTCAATTCCAAAATTAAAAAAAATTAAATTTGGTTTGTCATAAGGTGAGCGGAAATTTATTTTCAATCCAACCGATCTAAGATTAAATGTGAGAATTTTGTTGGCATTAAATTCCTGTTTGTTTTAGATCGCTACGATTTTTTTTTCTAATCAAAAAATGGGTTTACACGCAAAAACACATTTTTGACTTTGGACCCTGATATCTCTGCTAAAAATTGATTTAGGAAAAAATAAAGGTAGATTTGAAAAATTTATTTAAAAACAAAAACATTTCGAAAAAATAAAAATATTGCTTTTTTCAATCTTTTCTATCAATTTCAAAAATTTCTTAATAAAAAGAAACGATGTCACTGACGTTAACGACCATCGGCTTCAAAAGGACTTTTTTATTCATCGTTTCAAAATATGAGACAAAATCCTGATTTTTTTTTTTTTTTACTATTTTCGAATGAGTGAAAGATCTTTTGATGAGTTGGCGGTCAAAGTCGCACCTAAAATCAAAATCAAATAAAAAGAAACCAGTATCAAAATCATCCATATTTTCCCTTTCAATTTGATAAAAGCTTACGGTTACATGTGTGCATGTGTGCACTGCACAATAGAAAACAATGTACTACAACACAAGACGCAAATGCGATTATTTGTCGCCACAAGATTTCCATGACGAATTAGGCGCCGGTTATAGCTATCAGAAAAATCCATCAATAAAATTGAAACAGTGAAAACTTGAAACATTTTTCTGATGAGTGTTTATAGCAACCAAGAATTTTGTGTCAGAAATCCAGCTGCACGCTTTATTTTATGACATCAGAATTTTTATTTTCATCAGAAAAAAATTTTCTGATGTAATCGGAACAGAAAAAAATCGAAACACATCAGAAAAACGAAATGGAATATTTTTGAAGTTTTTACAATCAACTGTTCAGAAAAATGAAATCTCATCAGAAAAAAAATTAAATTCAATTTTCTAATTAAATTCGGTCATAAATGTTTTGATTCTTTTTGAAAAAAATATTTCAAATAAATGTTCGTCGAATTGAAAAAAATATTTCGCTCAAATGAAGTTCTAGAGCAGTCAAATTTGGAAAAGCATTTTTTTCTGATCCGTTTTTCTGATAGCTATAACCGGCCCCTAAACGTTCATTTTTCACTGAGGACCAAATTTCCTACTGGACTAGTTTTGAATACAAAAAATATTGAGATTAATATTTAACAAAAAAACCTACATCTATGTAATGTCCATACATCAGTTTAATTGAAACAAACAAAACACTTTCGTTTTTTCATTGTATGCAATCGCAACAATTGTTTTGAGATAACTAAACGGATAACGTATTGAAAGATACCAGTTTCAACTGTCTTCAAACATTTTCTAATAATTTTCAATTTTCAAAAACGCCAAATTATAACCGACGCACTATCTTACTCAAGTTGAAACTGTACTACCGACAACATGATTTATAAGAAAATCTGGGCATCTATTACTTTTGTGAACCCAAAGTGGTTTGAATAAATGATAAACCACATTTAATATTGGTCAGCAGTGTGAAGAGGACGCTAGTGATGCGTAGTTCGAGTCATTACAAGTTTAACATTTGTACTTGTTTTTTTCTCCAGTGATATTTTGTTCAATTGCAATTATAAAAATAATTTGGATTTTCGGTTTATGTTCTAAAAATTTCTACTGAAATTATAAATGTAAGCAATTTGTGTCCGCAAGGATGAAACTCAACTCACTTGGTCAGAGTCAACAAGAGCCTTTGCTTTCGTATGCGTCACACTCACAACCCTTATTCGGTAAGTTCCTCATGTTACAAGAGGTTTGTACGATGTGCGCCCTGGGCCCTGTGGACGGGATTAAACTTGCCCCAGGTGCTCCGATTCGGTTTGCGGATTGCGGTAGATTTAATTTAGCACATGATTTTTTGGAGAACAACGAAAAGAAAATGAGCACAATACACAAAACACACTCGACTTGTTTCGATTTCAAACTTCTTATTCCTTGTGCCTTTGGGATTTAAGATTAACTTAGACAAAGAGACCTTGAACAAAATAATTCCCCAATTCAAGAAAATCAAAACACGTTGGGTCAAACAATCGTTCCTCACAACTTCGGTATTTGTATTTCCAAGAGCGCTAACCAAACAGACCTAATTATTCTCTTGGCTTGAATCGAAGTAATCATAAGATTGAGTACTTACTCACTTATGGTAGCGCTACAGTGCAGGTCGGACTAGGATCTCATGTAACAAACGTCTCCAGCCAGCTCGGTCCCTAGCTAGCCGTCTCCAGTTTCGCATGCCAATTGGGTTCAGGTTCTCTACCACCTGTGTGCTCCACCTGAATCGCGGTCTTCCTCTTCAGCGACGTCCTTCCGGGTTGGATTCGAAGACTCTACAAGTCGGAGCATTATTTTCCATTCGCTCTACATGACCCAACCATCTAAGCCGTTGGACCTTAACTTTTCTGGCTAGGTCAGTGTCGCTGTACAGCTCGTACAGTTCTTGGTTGAATCTTCGTCTCCATTCTCCATTAATGCAGACAAGACCAAAAATCACGCCCAAAGCGTTTTCATCGGATGTTGTTATGGTCCATGTCTCTGCACCATGAATTAGGACCGAGATGATAAGGGTTTTGTAGAGTGTGACTTAAGTTGCTCGGGAGAGGATTAAGTGCAGGGTTAGAATGTTTTGATACTAAAAATATGGGGCTGAATAAGGGATATTTGGTTTTCACAGTTACGCCCAACTTAAAGACCAAATACTGACAAGCTAAACTACAGCTTTGTATATGGAATTTATAGTATTTTCAGCCTCGAAAATTTTTGGTTGGAGAGTCGTCCCGTCTTAGCGCTGTCAGTTTTTCTATATACAAGATTTTAGTTCTGTATCGCGTTCCGGA
The DNA here is from genome assembly GCA_943590905.1 of Sphaerophoria taeniata. Taxonomy (NCBI): domain Eukaryota; kingdom Metazoa; phylum Arthropoda; class Insecta; order Diptera; family Syrphidae; genus Sphaerophoria; species Sphaerophoria taeniata. The sequence continues at coordinate 75,430,600 of OX016542.1, read as the reverse complement.
CGTCGCTGTCGTCGATTCACGAGGCTGCAACTACTATAAATTCCATATACAAAGGCTAAAGTTTCCAATTATATAATTTTATTTAAATATATATTTAAAAGAAGTTAAAATAGTACAATTTACGAGTAGTTTACATTTGTTGTGTTGTACCATGTAAGTACTTCAATCGTTTTTTCCTCAACTCGCTCAAGGGTGATGAATCAGTTTCATCCGCGCTATTGCCGGCATCATCATGGAGATCATCCTCTCCCCCAATGTCTTCGATTCTCACATCATTTTCATTCACCTTAGGTCGAACAGTTTCAATTTCGTTTTCGGAAGTTTTCGAATCGTGTTTCGTAGTAGTCGGAACGTCATCAGCAGTTGCTGATGTTGATTGTACCTTTGGCTCAACAACAACTGTCTTTTCTTTTTCCATGGCTCCGTTGTAAGCAGTCACCAAAGTATACTGGTTCATGAGAACCGTTGAAGCATCGAGCAGTAGTTTTATGTTTCCCAAAACCTTCAAACGTTCTTCAATGTTGCGCCTTTCATTGCCTTCGAGCAATCGCAGTTCTTCATCCGATAGCATAGCCAAATTTGGGGGCATTGGCGGAGGTGGAACAGAGAAATGAGCCAAAAACGGAATGGGACTTGGGAAAACAAGAGGAGTCTGTGGCATTTGCATGGGCATTCTGTAGATATTGGGAACACCACCAGCATTTTGATTGGTTTCATCGTAGCGTACGCGTGCAGAGGGATCAACTGGCTGGGCATTTGCATGAGGTTGTGCTTCATCTCTAGCTGCAGCCGCTGCCGCCGCTCCTGTAGGTGCGTGATTAACATTGGTATTGTGAAGAATGTTTAGACGACATGTGGGACATGTTTGTTGACGTTGGAACCAGGACCGTAAACAGCTGGTATGGAAAATATGTCCACAAGGTAGTTTCTTTGAATTTGCAACCATATCTTCTCGGCAAATGATGCAAATATTATCCGAAAGACGCAATTCCTCGGGCGTTGCATCTGGGTAAAGGGTATTCATGTTGCGAATAGCTCTTCTTGACATGATTACATCACTGAGGGCCTTCTTGAAGTTTCTTATTGTGAAGAACATAGGTCGGAATACAAACATTGGAAGGGCATAAATCTTAGCCATGATGACCACAAATAGCACGTAAAGAAGAACTTTAATGAGACCAATTATAAGCTCGGTGTACAGAAGGAAGACTGCTTTATTTTCCCAGGGATTTTCCGTCTGCATTTCAGCAGCGTGTAGTAAATACTTGATTCCTATACTCGCTATCACTGTCAGTAGTATTCCATATTCAAATCCAAACACAAGCTGCACAGTTGGCCCCCGAACAATTGTAGAGTTATATGCATGCATTAGAAGCCAATAATCCATGAATCCAAGAACCACAAGCAAACTCAAAACCCGAGCGTGGAATAACCATCCCAAGACAGGACTACGTTCCATAAAATCAACTCGTTCTTCGGCCAGCCAATGGAATGATTTCAAAAATAACAACACCGTGAACAATGCAACAAATCGTGGGTTGAAGTCATCTCGAAAAACAGTGAAAGCCAGACACGTCTCCGTCAATGCATACCAAAATCTTTCCAGCAAATGCTCAAATTCTGTTGACCGGAGTGTTCCCAAGAATATTTTCCTCAGCAATTTGCCGAAAACGAAGACCATCACGAAAAATTGAACATAGATCACAGCCATTGAGGTGTTAGATTTTGTGATGTACACCACCGATGGATAGAATTGTTTTTTCTTATTAAAAGCATTTCCCGTGACGATGCTTGTTAGTGCAAGGGTCAGGGCGGACAAATAGATGGTAGAGATTTGCATTGTTGCAAAAAACTAAATTAATTTGCTCGATTTTTTAGGATTTTCACTATTCGAGATGTTTTGAAATGAAAACTTCTTTGATGACACGAAATTTATTTGTCATTGGGCGCGTTCAGTGGATTTGAGATATCAAGCACTTGATTTAAAATTAATGAACGTAAGCACTACGTCTCGAGCTGCCATTGGTCGGTTGCATTTGTGCAAACAACGAAAAGAAAATAAGAGATTTACAATTTATTCGAGATTGAACAACTTCGTACGCAACCTAGAAAATCAAATTAAAAATTCTTGACCATTGAATTTTAGTGATTTCTTAAATAATCACCCAAATAAAAGTTTGTCAAACTGAAGAGTCTGACAGTTTTAGGTTAGCTGATACCAGAGATTAGAATTTAGAACTTGTCCATTCACTGGGTTTATACTTGCAAATTATAAGAACTTTCTACGCCATCTATATTTAAAAAAATAATGTACATACTCCATAGTTGTACTTTCAGCACCAAGATCAAGGTGTCGCTAAAAAATTACACACTGCGCTTCTGCTGCACCCTGCACATACGTTGCACTTGCAATAATTCCAGATCATGCGATTTATCCCTCTTTGTAGAATTTTTAAATAAGATCAAATGCATAAAGAAATTTTAGGCAGCCCCCAGTGTAAAAATTAAGAATTTTATCTTTTATGTCGTTTTCCATTGGTCTTTTTTTAACGTTTCTTCTTCTACCTCCAATGGAACGGGTAATGATGTATGTGTCATTCTTCGGACGATTCTGTTTCTTCAAAACAGAACAGTTCGGCTCTTCTCAGAAGCATTCCGTCTGTCAAATTCAGTCCAATGGAATGGTTTCAGAAGACTTCTGGACTCTTCCTAATACTTCTGGACGACCAATTGAAAACGACATTATGGCCCCTATTACCGTTGGCGAGTCGAACGTTCGATGTGAGATGTTCTCATTGGCGAACTAACACATTCGACCAGTGGCATATTATCCTAAAGGCAAACTAGGCACGTGCCTAGGGGCGCGACAACAAAGGGGCGCTCGGGCGCAGTAATTCTTACAAGTGGCAAACGATGTGAGTTCATACGTGGTTGTTAAAGTAACAAACTTGTGTACTCGAATTGCACTTGCATCTTCTGTTAAAATAAAAATCGGTCCTGAGCAATTACTCTTACAGTAGGTACAGAGTCAAATCGGTTTTTCAACTCGGAAATCGATTGCTTTCTTATATTTTTGTATGCGTTTTGAATAGGTATTGATTTTACTTATTGTAGGGGCAAATAACCAAATGGTCGAAGTTCATCAGTCGATGGCAAAGATTTCGACGGATGTAAAACCTAATTTTTCTGCTTTTTAAGTTATTTCTAGATTGATTTTGAGGGCAATCCGATTTGAGAACCGAGTTGCCACTCGGTTTGCATAAGAACCAACTCGAGTTAACTTGGTTTACAAAATTTACGTTGCGGCAGATCATTAACTAACCAAATTCGTAAGATCTTTCGGACAATACTAATAGATCTCATGTTAACTAAGTCTCTTTTTCCTTGGCCCCTATTTCAACGCCTTTTCTTTAGGCGCGATGCAGCGATTTCTGTCAAACTATAGTACGAGATATTTCCATATAGGGGCGCCAGTGAAATGCTTGCCTATGGCGCCCTCAACCTTTAATCCGCCACTGCATTCGACGTATTACAGTCGGCGAACTAAACAATTCGTGTTCGAACTGAGTTCGAAAAAAAGAAAAAAGAAAAACAAATAAATAAAACGTCAAATCATAAATGTTCAGCACAAAACTATTTAAAATGTGTTTTCTATTCCCTTGAAATCAAAAAGGAGAACGCTCAACATTCCATGTTAATTTTTGTTTGTTGTTTGCTCCTTTCAGAAACGTAAGTTCTGGTTCAAGACAATTTATTCAATAAGCAATACGCTAAAGCCGCAGTTGCCCGTAGCTTAGTGGTAAGGTGCGTTGGCTGCTAAGCAGAGGGTTCGAGTCCTACTCGCGCCAGAGCTTCTTAACTCTGCCCTTCGGAATCGGCGTTAAATTGTAGGTCCCCTCAATTCTTCACACGCACTCAGAGAATTGTTGGTGAGAGTAAGCCACTTAGACCTTGGCTCTTCAAGAGCTGTCGCGCCACTCTATTTAATACGCTAAAGCCAGAAATATAATAGAAAGGACTTTTGGTGTAATTAAAACTCGTTTTGAATTGCAGATCCTGAGATTGTTAAGAAAGCCATACCATGCCAAGAGCTGGAATACCTACAACACTCCAAGCAATATAAAAGTCCAACGTAGAAAACACGATATAATGGGATCTTTGCAGATAATAAAAGCAAACATTGGAGTGCAATTCAAGTCAAGTCCATTCTATTGAACAATTAAGTCTTGACTCTATAAAATCAATAAATCTAATTTGATTTTTCAAATTTAAGGATTTTTCTTTTCCATTCCTAGGTATTCTTTTTTTCGACGGTTTTTGTCCAGATTTTCATTTTCTTTTCTTTTTTTTGCTGCCTTTTATACATCAAGAACTTTCTCTTTCTGAATTTCACAACTTTTTCTCGAAAATCTAGCAATATTGGACAAAAATATTACTTTTATTCAAGGTTCGAGCTCTTCTCACACAATGTGTAACGTTCGACAAATTAAAACACGAACGACGACGTTCAAATTAACAAACATTCGATTCTCATAATAAAGTGAGATCCAACTTCGAAATACGTGTGACATTAAAGTCGAATGTAAGGTTCTCGATTCGCCAACCGTAATACAAAAATCTTACACTCATATGTTTTTAAGTTCGACTCGCCAGCGGTAATAGGGGCCTGTTCGAAGCACAATAATTCAAACGTCGAAACAAATTGTTGAAATCTTTTAACATTTTGTATGTAAAAAAATAGTATTCATGTTTTCCAATATTTGAAAAATGCGGTCGGTCGCATGATTGGCCCATGTTAAGTTTGTTCGACCAGTAGATTCTTAATGTAGACGTTCTAAGCTTTCATTTGATATCCCATTTACCCTTTTTTTAAGATGGTCGGACAAAGGGAAAGGCCGTGTTATTTCTGTCCGACCATATGATTTGGTATTGACTTCTATTGGGTGTGTTTTTGTGACTATCATGTAAAGTAAAGTAAACAAAATATCAAGAAAACTATCCAGATTCAATCTCGATTTAACTGTCAATAGGCGTGTTTTTTTGGCATCGCTATCTGCAGCCAAATTCGATTTGGTAGACTTGTCTAGCTGTCAGATAATTTGTTATTTTGGTATTAGGCGTGTGCCTAATATTGATTTAAATTCAATTGCTTTCAGAAAACAAACTGTCAAATTTTGACATTCGTCATACTAAATTATTTCAAAAATTGACTTCAGTTCCCTCTGAATTTGAAAAAAAATTATCAACATTTCCAGTAAGTTTTACTCTCGATGAAAAGCTAAAGTAAAAGCAAGTAAATTTTGTATTGTTTTTTTCTTTGTTAAAATTTTATTTTACTTTACTGGGTTGTCACGAAAACACGCCTAATATAAAAAAAACTGTTCATAAATGAAGTAGACCACAGTCATTCATAGAAAGTAAAAGTATTGGTATTACATTTCAATTTATTAAGAACAAAAATATTTTTGCCAAACATTTAATAAAAAGTAAATTATTTTACTTTCCCATTTTGTTCCGACAACCGACATTTTTCTTCAGAGCGTCAACAAAAATAAACGACTGCAGACTTGATCGCAGTTAAGCTGTCAGTTTGTTTTTATAAACACAGTGACTGCTATCTTGCATTACTGCTGCAAGTTGACATGCATACTTATGAAACATACACGCTTGTGAGACCTCCAAGTTTGCAGACATCCTTTTCTGTGGGAAGATTCTAAAACCTTTAGGCCTTCACGCAAGTACAGCCAGTCTTTTTCTTTAACCCTGCGGCCACACGAGCAAGTTCTGGCCAGCAAGTAGCGTTCATATATTATTTGTCAAATCTCTATCGGTGTACTTGGTGTGACGTAGGTGGCAAAAAACTTGCTAGTCAACTTGCCATATTTTTTACAAGCTTACCTGCTTTTAACATCCAATTTTGAATTTCCAAGATGTCGCCAGCAAAAATAGAAATAAAAATCCTCGTTTCAACTAATTTTCTAATTTAATTTTGTTCATTTTGATATATTTGGCAAAACCTGTCAAATTACTTGCCGATTTACTTGCTCGTTTTACTGGCTGGAAAATTTGCTAGCCAGTTGACCAGCCAGTACTAAAGCAAGTACTAAAAGTTTGAATGTGTGAGTAAAATATTTGATTGTATGCCAACTTGCCAGCCAGAACTTGCTCGTGTGGCCGCCGGGTAACTGTTTTTCGAAAATCTAGCAATATCGGACAGAAATATTACTTTTATTCAAGTTTCGACCTTTTCTCACACAATGGCTACGTTCAATCACGTATCGGATAGGCTATGATACCCGTATCTGGGATATCTTTTTGGACGAGACAGATACCTTGTATCCAGATAGCTGTCAAAACGTCTACAAAAAAAAAAAAAAACAACAAATCAATCGCTTGAATATAGGGAATTGTTTATGGCTTTGAATTCGTCGGCAAACATCTTCAGAGTCATCTAAGGCCGTGTGTGAATTGCGTTAAAATGTGTATTAAAACTTGACGTTTGGTTAAAATTTGACGTTTGATTGAAAATGGGATCAAATTTAGCCATTTGCTGTGTGAATTGCGTTAAAAGGGATATTTTTAACCAACATTTCTGCGTAGAACTAGGAAATTTCCCTCAAATAAAAATGTTTTTATCCACCTAGGTAAAATAATTTTGTGTACAAAACCAAAATTTAAGCAATAAATTTCATGAAAAGCTACTTAAGATAACAAACAAACTCTGTTATATTCATTTTTCTCGACTTTGCAGTGGTAATTTGATAATTTGAGTCAACAGTAAAATATCTTCAAACGAAAATTTCCCTTTTTGGATGATTGGTGCCTTCCATCTGGTAACACTGCAAAACATGTTTTCACAGCTGACATCTGTTATAATTCTCAAAAGAAAAAACAATAATTTCGTTTTTCGATTTGAAAATATGATGAATTCAAAGGATTTTATTTATTTTATTGAAATACATATCAAAGCAATTTTTAAAAAGTCATAACAAAAAAAAAAAAACATAAACAATAAAACAGAAGCAAACTTCTCGTATCATTCATGAGAAAAAAATACACGTCAAAATTTTAACCCACTTATCCTGCTCCACAGCTGGGTAAATTTTAACCCATTTTATTCACCACGATAGTGTCAAGTTTTAACCAAACGTCAAGTTTTAATACACATTTTAACGCAATTCACACACGGCCTAAATTATAAAAAATATTGTTAAAAATAACATCGATAGTCATTTTGTTTATATTTCTTTCAATTCTCTTCTAAATTGGAAGCTGATAAAATAGCACGCTAAACAATACAAGACAAAAAATCATGTGTTGATCAGCTGATCACTCGGATACCCGAGGTCAGAGACAAAAGGAGATCGGAAACTGACTTACGTTTCACTCCCTAGATCCCGCAATTTTCATTTTCTTTCATTTTATTTTCTTCCTTGTACATGAAAAATACAAAAACAAAGAGATGAGGTGGGATTTTTATATTTTTACAGTTCTCTTTTGTTTGTTTTCGCAATTTCAAATTTAGCGTAGATTGCTAGATTGAATTTTCAAATTGGCAAACACGTTTTTCTTAAACTCACCACGAAAATACTAGAATCCATGATTGGGGATGAGTTCCGAAACTTTTGGCCGAAAACCTACTCGTGCCTTACATTGGCCCGTTCCCACGTGAAGAACGATTGTGTTAGATTTTTTGTAGATTTTGCTTAGGTACTCCTTAATTTTTTTTTTAGTTTCTTTAAGATGACGCAGAAACAGAAAAAAAAGAAAAGAAGAAAAGAAAAATGAATTAAAGCCGTTGATATAAACAGTTTACTTGTGTTCGACAAACAAATATTTTGGATATGCGGGCCGAAGAGAAAAACACAAGGAAAAGCCTCAAATTTCTACACTCAATATTTTTAATTTTTTCCTTCCCCTTACGTTTTCTGCAAGCAACTCCGTTTGCCATCACTAATCAAAAAAAAAATTTCGATTTCCTTCACGTGTGAATAAGGGTATAAGGCCATTAAGATTTGTTTGAAGCAAAAACACACACAAATAGTTAAACTAACTCTTTAAATTTTATATCAGGTAGAGGTCAAATAACACGTTTATACCTTTATAAGTCTTACTGCCGATTTCATAGAACATGGATTAAGTATAAATTGAAACCCGATTTGCTTGCATTTCGTTACTGATAAAGCCAGGTATTTATATAAAAAAAATAAGATTTCAAACAAAAGCTTTTCACATGTTCAGCATTCTTAATTAGACTGAACATTTGTTTTTATTTTCTTTTTTATTCATTTTTGATGTCGGAAATCCTACTGCTTGATACATTTGATGCCATTTCCTGCTTTTATGCAATTTTACTTGTTTGCTATCTTTTTGAACATATCCCTCTTCTGCTCACTTTTACTCACCTTTCGTACGTTAAAACTACAAATTTTCAAATTTTCCGGGTAATTTACTCCCCATGTGGGGTGTCACACTTTGCTGAGATTGTATTGGTAAAAACACGCATACTCTTGCAGTAAATGTTGACCGCAGCTTGTAGGCATTGTCATTTTGACAGCTCAGTTTCCCATCTCCCTTTTAAACTAATCTGTGCCCGAGGTATACCAAAAATTCTCAGATACCTTTGGATTTTTTTTTGACAGAAAATGGTTCATGTATTTGCTATTTTTTACTATGGATTACAATAACAAAAAGCTATCTGATACCTTTTGGTTACGTGATTGAACGTAGCCAATATGTCCGTTCTTTTACTTTTTGGGCAGTTTGTGTAAAAACTGTCAAAAATCATCCCCACTCCTCGAAATTTTGTGATTCACCCAAAAAGTAAACGAACGCTTCACACCAAAAATCTGCCGAATGCACAAAATTATGTCAAACGTCAACAAAATTCAATGTACTTCTTATGGTTTGACAGAACTTACACAAACTGCCACAAGAAATTTTTGTGGCTAAATTCGACAGATAGGGGAAATATTTTTCTCCTTCACAAGTGACAGATTTTAATTTAAGTGGCAGTAAACGAACGAAAAAGTGGGAGAATATGGCAGTTTTATGGGGTAAACGAACGGACCTATTGAATTTTGTTGACGTTTGACATAATTTTGTGCATTCGGCAGATTATTGGTGTGAAGCGTTCGTTTACTTTTTGGGTGAATCACAAAATGTCGAGGAGTGGGGATGATTTTTGACAGTTTTTACACAAACTGCCCAAAAAGTAAAAGATAGGGGAAATATTTTTCTCCTTCAAAAGTGGCAGATTTTACAATAAGTGGCAGTAAAAGAACGAAAAAGTGGGAGAATATGGCAGTTTTGGTCAGTTTTAGGGAGTAAACGAACGGACCTAAGGTGTAACGTTCGACAACTTAAAACACAAACGACGTTCAAATTAACGAACATTTGATTCTCACAATACAGTGGGGTGGGATCCAACTTCGAAAAACGTGTGATATAAAGTCGAATTTATGTTCTCGATTCGCCAACCGTAATACGAAAATCTTACATTCACATGTTTTTACGTTCGACTCGCCAGCAGCGGTAATAGGGGTGTAATTGTGTTATTTTTAATATGCTCACTGTCGGAAAATGATAGGTTTTTTTGTTTTTTTTCGATTAAAAACATGTTTGTTTTTTGTTAGGACTGACATCCTAAGCACAATTTTTGTCATTATTTTATTTCCAAGTTTTACATTTTTTTTATATTAATAACTATTAATTTTACAATAAGGAAGTCATACAATAAATATGAATGCATTTTTGATTCCTAAAAATTGTCGAAATTATTTTCATAGTAAACATTTAATTTTGCTCAAGAAGGTTTTTTTGTCGATTGTTAAAAAAAGAACTTTAATGCTAAATGATGACAGCCAGCATTGAGGGCCAGTTTCTTCACAACTCCATATTAACTGGTCTCCATCATATTTGATTATCGCTCTCATTATAACTGCTGTTTGCTGCTGAAATGCGAAGCAACTGACCCCGCGATAAAAAAATTATATTTCGTGACGTTTTTGTCTTCTCACTCACAACGAACACGTAACGTAACATAAATTATAGTCAGCCAATTTGTTTCTAGATCCAAACGTACACAAAAATTAAAATCAAATTTTGATCAAACGGGAAAACAAGGTGTAACATGATGTAAACAAATTCTGTATTTATATTTTTTGTTTGTTTGTATTTGTGTTTTTATATTTATGTATTATATATAGTTGATCTTTTCATATCCAATTTAATTTTAATGTTGATAAGATTAAAGTGTTTTATTCCATCATCTTGCCTGCGTCTCCTGAAGATTCCAACAATTTAGCTCCTTGTTTTAAAAGTGTGTCTTGTTTAGATTTTAGTTTTTACCATAGCCATAGACATTCTCATCCGAGTATGCAATGTACAAGAAATAGTCTTCCTCATGGTGTTCCTAGTTACACAATGTGTTTTTTAGGATCAAGAAATTCATATTGTGTCTACTTACTTGGTAAAGGGATCCCATTGTGGCTGATGTTGGTGGAATTACATTGTTGACAAAGAAGAAAAGTGCATCTTCGGGGCGGAGATGGATTCGTTTGCGGATTAAAAAGTAAAATTGCCCCACGGTCAAATCAGATGGGACCAAGTACTTTTTCTTGTCCAAATCGCCAATGCGGGCTTTTGGGGCCTTCTCTACAATTACCTGTTGAAGAAAAGTAAATTGGGTATTGAATTCAAAATTACAATTGACAAGCAGAAAGCCTTCAAGCAATAAGAGCTTCCTGGAACCTTATATTTCACATCGTCCTGCGCTTATAATAATAAACTTCGAGCTTTTAATTGACTGATTCGATCAAAATTTGTTCATTAAAGTGCTTGTTTGTTTGGCTGCTATGTAAACACAAATGATTCATGACATCAAGAGCTGTCGTTAGATTTCTCAATTTCATAACTTTGAAATTAATTAATTGAGAACATGAGTATCGATGAATAATCATTTTATGCAGTAAATCGTGCCAAGGTCAGCAATGAAGTGAAGGAGAAAATAAACATTATGAAAAAGAAGCGATTACTTTTTTTGTAGTTTTGCAGTTATTAACGCTTGAACGATTTGTTCTATCTTAAACGTGCAAAAATCGACTTTTGCTATTTAGAGTTTTTTTTTTTCTGTGAAACAACTTTAGGGTTAAAATGACCCATCGGTATTAGTTTTTCTTAGTTCTCAAATGAGCTTCAAGTAAAAGTTAGTGCAAGTCCATGCATAAATACATTTGTAAAGCCTATATTACACGGTCAACGAAATGGCTCAACGCGTTGACTCTCTGTGAGGTAAAATTGTGTCCCAAAGTGGTCACGTCTTGTGATGGTTCATAACTATCAACGCGTTGACGACAGCATTGACGTGCATTTTTAAGTCAATTATTTCGTTGATCGTGTAATCATCATGTCAATGCTGTTGAGAAGCAGTTCCACATTTTTTCGGAGAGCTAGTCAACGCGTTGACCATAATTGATCGTGGACATTTTCCTCATTTTCCTACCAGTTTGAAATTGTATCAAGGATTTCATTGATATTAGTGGCGCCATGCTCAATAAGTCAAAGGGGACAACTGAAATAAAGTTGAAAGTCGTCGGAATACAGATGACAGGAACAGTTTTTGATTAGACATGGAAGTTCATTGACATAGATACAGAATAGTAGAGGACCCAAAATCGACCCTTGAGGAACACCGGACGAAATAGGTAAAAAACTAAACTAACAGTCATCAATTTTAACTGCTTGTTTTTTGTTAGACAAATAAGAATAAACGAGCTTAGCAGAACTGGCAGAAAAATTAAACTGCTGCATAAGTTTTTTACACAGAATTACATGGTTGACAGTGTCAAAAGTCTTAGAAAAGTCAAGCAAGACTAAGAAAGTTACATCACCCTTATCCAGCGCTTGTCTTATTTCTTCTGTCACGCAAAGTAGTGCTGTTGTACAGCTGTGCTTTTTTCCGAAAACCAGACAAAATAGTATTAAATGCATATGTAATGTAGGGCAACAAAATTGGCAAAATTATTTTTAAAAATTTGGGGTTAATATTGTCCAGACCGACAGCACTTGACTTCACTGAAAGCAGACTTTCAACAACATCGACAGCATCCACAGAACGAAAACTGAAACAAGAGTGATCTAAATGTTCCCTAAACGAAATAATATGCGAGGAAGTCGAAAAAGGCGGGGTTGATGAAACTGAGATGAATGTTTATAAAGTGAGTTTACATCAACATCGTTAGCAGGCATATATCTTGCCTTACCAATACCAACGTTTCGCAAGTTCCTCAAAAATTTACGTCCGTTTAATTAAGAACTCAGTTGATTAGACAAAATTTAGGATTTGAGTAAACGGATTTCAGCTGTGACTTTGTTTCGTAATGAACAAAACAAGCGTCGCAATTCAGTCAACCGATATCGCTTCCAGTTGCAATATGCATTATCACGTTGTTGCATTAACAATCTTATATTTTGCGTGAACCATGGTTTATCATTAAGTTTTAGAATTTTAGTTTTAAAAGGAATATGCGTATCGTTAAGGGTTTGGATATTATTTGTTAGGAATTGCCATTGTTCGTTAGTGGAGGGCATAGAAAATATACTCTCCCAATTGATGACTCTAGTATGCTCTTCAAGATCTGGTGTAAACGCATTTTGGGACAACATTGACCGACTTGGGTCATTCGTGTGATCGTCAACGTTTTATGCGTTGACACGATGACTGTTGACGATGCAGTGACCAATTTTTTGTGGTGTCAGAGAGTCAAAGCATTGACCCATTTCGTTGATCGTGTAATGCAGGCTTAACCAACTTTGTATTGTTCAACGGGTATTCCCCAATAACCTTTGAACTCTTACTAAACTAAATTGTACTTAATAAAAATAACGAATAAATTATTGGCAAGAAAGAATCGAACGAAAATGTCGTGTGGTCGCTACACACACAACAGCATGCTTGACAAGTTTGCTTGTAAATACAATCTTTTTGTACTGTAACGTCTGTATTTTGCGCAAGCATTTTACTTGTGCAAGCCGCTTGATGATTGATTTCTGTAAACTTGCGCAAGCTATGCTTGTACAAGAAAAACGAAACGTTTGTGCCTGTATTTTTGGCTTGTACAAATAAATTAGTAGTCCGGTACCGTGAATAAGCTCTACGTCACCATATCATCAAGTCGAGCGATTTGAAGAAGAACAATCTAGAATTACTAGAAGATTTTATTCGTGCCTACGAAAATCAGCGGTGTCTTTGGCGAATAAAATGCCGAATATCATGATAGGATGAAGAGGCATGCAGCGTACAAAATCTTACTTGATAAGTATAGACTATAGATTAATTGACACCCAAGGCGATAAGGATGCCTGTGGTGAAATTATGATCGAATATTTAAGATCTTCATAGCTCCTTCCGGTTGCGAAAAATCTTAATTTTGCTGTTAATCTTTCGTGGGGAGTAATAGCTTGTCTCACAATCGTATTCTGCTCTTTAATTAAAGGTGTTACAAATACTAACAACTAACACTGCACTAAGTAATGAGCCGGTCTATTAACACAGTTTTCTGGGTTAAAGACTAATGGTCGTTAGATGTTGCTTGCTATAAGCTCTCTTCGACTTTATCTGATAGTGTGAAAACAAAGACTGACAAAAGCTTCAGATATGTTTCTTCACTCAGTCTGAGATAATTATGCCAATCACGCGGATATATCTTCAATTCACTCAGCAAAAATATATAAGGCTACAACAAGATAGTGTTCGGAGTCGATGTTGGCACCTCGGAATGTGCGGACATCTTCAATCTGTTTGACGGTTGTTTGGTCAGGAGATTTCCATGTCCCCTTGTGGATATCGAGATGTGGGAATCGCGTGTTTGCCACCATTACGTCTCGCCCCGCAGCGAAGTCGATTAGCCTAAATCCGTTATCGGAGGTGGTGTCGTGTAGGCTATGTCGTCCGATTATTCCACCAAAGATTTCTTCTCTACCCAGCTTAGCATTAAAATCTCCAAGGAAGATTGGCATTGCTCATATGTCTTGTCGAGGAGCTCGTAAAACCTGTCTTTGGTGTCTTCATCCTTTTCCTCAGTGGGGGCGTGAGCGCAGATGAGGCTGATATTGGTGAATTTAACCTTGATACGGATTGTCGTGATGTGCTCATTCACTGAGTTGAAACTCAAGACCTTCCTCCTGAGTCGAGTCCCAACACATCCAAATAGTCGCTGATTTTGTTACCGGTAGCAGTCGCCGTAGTAAATATCCATCGCATTTCTTGGATGGCAGTTATACCTGCTTTATAGCAGTCAAGGGCTTCCGCTAGTGGTTCGGCTGCACGTGGACCTCACATTCCAAGTGCAAAACCGAAATTCGTTGTCCTTAAATCGTTTGCGTGGGTCGTCATCATTAATTTCGTCCGTATCCGAGGCTTGTTGGTGTTTCGGAACCATGTCTTCTTTATGTGGCCGGGTAGTCACCCCGACGCACGACAAGTACAAGTAAAATGCTTGCGCAAAATATCCCTACAGACCTTACAGCTTGCTTGTACAAAAGATTGTACAAGCAAACTTGTCAAGCATGCTGTTGTGTAGTGACCTTTAGAATTCCTGTTCCTGTGACGATTCTTGTAGCTCATGGCCACAGCCATTTTGCCCATTCTTACAGCCCGATTCTCCCCACCATCACTGATACCTCACAAGTCATAAGAAGAAGTGAAATTGATTTTGTGACTTTTTCGTATTCTCCCCCATAGTCACAACTTGTAAGTCACAAAAACAATCGAAATTGTGATCTCCTTCAGAGCAGGTCATAACTAGCAAATTAATTGAGATTTGAGATTTATACAAAATAGTACGTTTGTTAAGTTTTTTCGTTTTCCAAAAACATTGTGCTGGGATCTAATGCAGAGCTTAAAGCCTCATGACAATCAACAAACTACCTTGCCTTCAATTATATTCATTTCTATAAAATTCAATTTCAATTTTCAATTTCAATTTTATTCATTCAAATACTTAAGCTTATTATACAATCAAAAAAAATTTTTTTACATTGAATGAATTCTGAACATTCGGTAACTATATAAGTTAGTGATGAATGACAGGCCAAAACAAATACATACTTCAAATTAATATCTGATGTGGGGTGACAATCAGGTAGGTATTTAAGTTTTTTTTTTTGAAATTAATGAAAATCAACAATAAAATTAGATTAAGAGTAAGAAACAAGACTTAACTTAACAACTTAAAAATACAATTAAAAATTCAAATTTAATTCTTAATGAAATGTTGCTTAGAGGGACAAGGTTCTTAAAAAGGATTCAATGCATTCATAGTTTTGTGTGAAAAGCCAGTTTTTAACCTTTCTCAAAAAAGAACTAAAGTATGTAGTTTGTCGCGTTGGTAAAGGTAATTTATTGAAAAGTTTAGGAGCTGTAACTGTGAAAAAAGGGAGAAATGTGTTCTGCGAGCGAATGGTACATTGACCATTACCATACCTGTTGCAGACATAATTGTAGAGCTGAGTTGTTGTTTGGCAAATTTGAAATCTTTTAAATTTTTTCAATGAGAAGCTGATGACATTTCCATATTCACATTGGCTGTGGTGAGTTTCGTTGTGACTTTTCTTGTGAGGATTATGGAAGAATCCGACAAATGTTATCGAATCACAACAATCCTCACAAGAAATAGCCACAAGGGCTTATGACTTGTGATTCCTCACAAGGGGGAGAATCAGGCTGTTAGTTTCTTCAATTTAAATCATGACGGTTGAATACTTTACAAGAGGATTGCATTTTAAAAAGCAAGCAGAATAACAAGTTAGGCCTAGGCGACTACAAAGATGAATATTCCACCACCTGCTAAAAACTCTCCCCCCTTTCCTGATGCGTAGATATGATTTCACAACAAATACAACTTTTCATTCATTCCCTGAATTTGACGCTTAACCTTTCTCCTTTCTATACTCGCGCGTTTTGACACACATATACTCGCGCACGGTCTCTCAGACCGAGATCTTATCTCGTCTACATTTTCGTGAATATGTATTTTCCAATTGGTTTTGCGGTTTGTATTTAAACGAAACAAATAGAAAAATATAGCAACTTTAAACTTTATTCGGTAGCAATTACATTTTATGTAAACCTCTCAAAAAGTTCAGTTTTTTTTGGACCTTAACTTATAAAATAATAATAAATATTTGTCTCAACAAAAAACAAAAAAAAAAATTAGTAATTCATTGACAACAAATAACAATACAAATTATAAAAAAGTATAAAAAGAGATTTAGTTTTCATAATTGTGCAAATCGTAGTAATCTGAACATACCATAAGTGCATGCTCAAAAAACCAATTCAAAACGATTCCTAGAAATGTTATGTATATGTAAAATATATACATACACATATATTAAGTAAATACATACACATAAGCATATGCAAAATATAAACACCCTTAAAGTAAAACAAAATTTACCACAAACTATTTATTCCAAAATTTGAAAACTACTTAACCAAAAACTCTAATAACTGTACTCGCATCGGTCTGACAGACCGAAAACTAACAAAATATACAACACGTCCACCTAACAGGTGCGATTGCGCCCATCTAATCGAAAGAGAATACTTATTTAGGAAGCTACTCAGAATTTCAAAGATACAGCGATTTTATTTTTCAAGAAAACTAAGAATTAATGATTTGTCGGTCTGAGAGACCAATGCGCGAGTATAGGAAGGTTAATCATCTGATGTCCATTTTAACGAAGCTAATAAGCTGTTTCCATTGAACGATAATCTGAGATTATCTCAAATCTACATGAAATCTATTCGAAATCACTAGATTTACCATACAAAATTTAATCATCTCGATTCAAGATTTCAAATTAATCTACTGTGCTGAACGGACTCACTTTCCAATTTCCAAGGAATCGGTGGAAGAAGGAGAGAAGAAAAGACAAAAAAAAAGAAGAGACAAAAGGAGATCGGAAACTGACTTACGTTTAACCCTCCGGATACCGCAAATTTCATTTTACTGTAACTTCGTGTCTGTGAATAAATGAGAAAAAACAGCAACAAAAATGAGGTGGTAGGACCATATTTACTGTGATAGTATTGGTAAAAACACGCATACTATCGCAGTTACTATGGTCCATAGCTTGTAGGCATTGTAATTTTGACAGCTCTAATCTAATAAAATCCGGTGGAAACACTACTAGATTATTTTAAATCAAACTGGAAGATAATCTAGATTATCGTTCAGTGGAAACGTAATATAATATGCTAATTACGATCTTCTTAGACATTTTAAGCTTGGGCACAAATGTGAAGTTTCCGTTTTTCCAAGTACCTACAGCTAAGCAAACTAAATATTTACAGAAAATCATATCTGCAAATTAGTGCAGAAAAAACTTTCTTTACTTTCCAATTAAGCTGCAAATCATATGAAATTAGAAATCAAGTGCACAATAAAACAGGTTTCCTTTTTTGTTTGTTTATTTTTCTATTGTTATTAATTTTCCTTTACTCTTATCTACTTCTGCTGATAACTTAACCATCAGTCGTAAAGAATAATATAAACGAGTGGATGAGTTTTCGTTAAACAAAAGGAACAACAAAACTTTCCAAACAAAACAAGCAAAAGCTCAGCGAGAGATTTTCGGAAAGCTTTTTTCAACTTGAAAATAATATGCATATCGAACGATTTGTTACAAAAAAAAATAAGGAAACCATAAACAACAACAAAAACAAAAAACAGGTAGAGGTACCCAAATGCCAAATTCTGCTAACGACACAAACACAACAAAAAACAGCTGCGCTGAACACAGCACACTTCAATAAATTTAACAACACCTACAACAGTTTAATGTACACATTTTCGTGATTTTGAAAAAAATGTTTACTTTTGTTTGGCAAATTATCAGAATAAATTTTTGACCTTGTGTTCGTCAACGAAATATGTTTTGTTTTTGTTGTTCTTTTCCTTTTTGTTTAACCAACAGCTGAGATAATTTGCATTTTCTTTTATGCATATTTGTTTCATCTGAAGAAATACAATGAATAGGTATCGAGGGGGAAGTTATACGACAACAACGTCATAGATCAAATCAAATCTTGCAAAATGGAATCCAACAAAAAAAAAAAATTATCTGACGAATGCGAATAAAGTAAAAAGAAAAAAATGCGATTTTGTAAGACGCAATAAACCTCCCTGAACTGGTAAATAAAAACAATAATTATTGTTTTTTTTATATAATTTCACAATATGCGTTGCTTCTCCAAAACAAATGATTCATTGAAAAACAAAGTCGTCGAGAAAAAAAATGATGTGAAAAAAAACAGACAAAGAAAATGGAAGTTTCATTTTTTTTTTCTAATCATTCAACTCACGGGTACTCGGTCTGGATATTTTCTGCGGATTTTGTCACCTTCAGCCCGTCTTTTCTCGAATGGATGTTCTTCTTTATATTGGAATTTCATGTTTGTTTTTTTTTTTGATATTTCTTTTGGATAGATTTGTAAATTCTATAAAATTTACGAGATAACTTGTCGCACTTCTGGGTTTTTGTAAAATTTTCTTTAAACTGAACTACTGAACAAATTGAACCAAGTGATGAACAGACAAGTGAATTTAACGAAATTCAAGTGAATATTTGACGAAAATGAATTTTCGAATTCGAAAAATCATAAGTTCGTTTAATTGTTAGGGCCCAACTACAATTGCCTAAGTGAACTTAAGCACTATTCACATGAGCACGACCAACGAACGACGAATGAATGAAGATAAATAATTTTGGATATGTCTGAAGCCGTATATCCTTAGGCCGTGTGCGAATTGGATGAATTGTGGTTAAGGCTGTGTGCGAATTCAGTTAAAAATGGGTTAAAACTTGACGTTTGGTTAAATTTTGACACTTCGCATAATTTGACTAGCTGCTGAGCAGGTTAAAAAATGACAGTAGTGGTTAAAAATTCATCCATTTTTATTTTTTAACCACAATTCATCCAATTCGCACACGGCCTAAAAAATAAAAATGGATGAATTTTTAACCACTACTGTCATTTTTTAACCTGCTCAGCAGCTAGTCAAATTATGCGAAGTGTCAAAATTTAACCAAACGTCAATTTTTAACCCATTTTTAACTGAATTCGCACACGGCCTTACAAATTCTCAACAAAACAATAAATCTGCTATTACACGGTGACTCATGAGTCAGACTTTTTTTCGAACTACGTAGGTGTAAAAGGGATACAAAATTCGAAAAGCTGAAAAGGAAAATTTTCGTACGACTCATTTTTTAATTTTGTTTTGTTCTCATTCTATATTTTTTGATTCTGTTTTATTTAAATTCGTCTTGCTTCCAGTTCACATGTATACCTTGGTATTTGAAAAAGTGAGAAAGAATGTTTTTCACTTCATTTCAAGGAATGTGAATGAAAGAGTGTTGCCAAAATTTGAGTCCTGACTTAAAAGCCATAGTGTAATAGTGTTCGACTCAGAGGATACAATTTCAAAAGAGAATTCGAAGAAGAATCTTGAAACATGAGTCACCGTGTAATAGCAGACTAACAGCCGTATTTATAAAGATTCATTAACATGCCGGCTCCACTGGGCATGAACGATGCCCTGTTCATGAACATATCTTGAAATCCCATTGACATATTATAATATGGACTGCTAGTTGCCAACTTCACGCGTGTTCAGCGTAAAGAGCGCCATTGGTTCAGGGTGGCCAAAAAAAGAACGATTCCAGCTGTCAAAAATGAACAAAAACAAAAACATAAACAACGAGGTCGGTGTGCAGTGTTACCGCATGGAAAAATATTTTCGAGTCCAAGATGCTTGAAAAACGAGTCCACGTAAAAAAGAAATTAAATACTTTCAGAAATGATTTTGTTTTAAATTTTTAGCATACCTACTTATTTGTGTTCTGTAAAGTGCCTCATACACATTTCAACTCGATTGTAAACTGAGTTGTCAACTAGGTTTGTGTTCGAGCACACACTGCATAGACTGAGTTGGAACGCATTGCTACTTGCTCAACTTGCTTTAAATTTAAAAAATTCGACTGATGATGTTTTGACCAGAGAGAGGATACCGCAAATTTTATTTTACTATTACTTCGTGTCTGTGAATAAATGAGAAAAAACAGCAACAAAAATGAGGTGGTAGGACCATATTTACTGTGATAGTATTGGTAAAAACACGCATACTATTGCAGTAACTATGTCTCGGTTTCCCATCTCCCTCTTAAACTCATCTGTGTTTTGACAGCAAATCAACCAACTCGTCCACATGCAGTTCAATTCAGTTGAAGGACTTTATATTCAACTTCAAAAAAATCAAAATCTTTTGATTTTTCTTCAACCAACCATTCAACTGTCAAATCGATGAAATGACAAGGCCACACACAGGTTGATTTACATTTGATTTGATTCAGTTGACGATTGAGTTGAACTGTGTATGGTGTGCTTAAACAATAAACGTTATAAAAACGAGTCCCCGAGCCAAGGAAGAAACAACGAGTCCATTTTCAATCTAAAGAGTCCATGTGGTAACACTGTCGTTGTGAATTCAAACACTTTTTTTGGGACTAATTTGGCCGCTTCGAACCAATGGCGCTGCTGTAGCTTGTACCTTTTTTCTTCTCATGAAATGTATGGAAATGACAAGTGACTAGCAGTCCATATATATTATGTCAATGTGAAATCCAATGGAGGCAGAAAAATCCAAGTCCACACAGACATCTTGTCGAAGAATCTTGTTTTATGAACATGACATGAGTGTGGTTCAAATCATGGGCATGAATTTTGACGTTTCGTGTACGTGTAAGGTTTTCATTTGAATGTAGATGTAAATCGAGTGATTTTAAATGTGTAAATGTAAATGGCGTATTTTCGTTTGTTGTGTGACGTTTAATTTTGTGCTTTCTGCCACCGCGTTTTAAGATAAAATGAGACGACATGACATAATTTGCCCAGTTTGTGGATTGGATTGCGGTTGTAATGTTGGGCAGCTGTATGCTCAGTGGAGAAAATTTTGTTTTCAATTTTAAGGAAAGTTTTATTTTTTTGATTTTTCTTTTCTTTTGAATTCATCTTCGTCTGTTACAATGGAAAAATTTCCCACACTTGTGTTGCCACTTTGATTTTCAATAGTGACTCTTAACCGTTTTAGCATGTTAATACTCCTGCCAATATCAAGTTGGGAATGGTATTCCATATTTGTTGGACCGATTATAAATTTCTTAAATCCGGGTACTCTCGTCTTTCTTCCTTCTTTCCCACATCAGGACATCGTAAAAATAAAATAAATGGAATAGTATCTCCAACATGCGAAGAAGGTTAAGAGCCACTATTGAAATCAAGGAAATTTAATGAGTTTTAATAATTAAGGCCGTGTGTGAATTGCGTTAAAATGTGTGTTAAAATTTAACCAGCGTTAAGATTTGACACTAATGATATAGTTTTCCTTCATCAACTTATTACAGGCGTCACAGATGCACCAGACCTTCTTAGTGCTATACTTTTTCACTATCGGGGAGGAGGTTATCACCTTCGTAGCACCGATCTAATTAAAGTCCCAAGACATAGGACCAATTACGGAATGCATGAGCCCTTGACGAGGATGAGTAGGCTTTTGAATTATAATACGGATCTTATTGACTTTCATATTAATAAGAATAAATTAAAGATTATACTTAAAACCAGTGTGGCACGCTCTTAAATGTTTTTTGTTGTCTACTAACGTTGTTAGAAAGCCCCGATGTAATCAGCGCCTAACTAAAATTTCTGATGTAATTGGTGCCTAACTGGTGACGACAGCGACCTCTGCTCACGGATATAAGTATTTGCCAAGATGTCAAAAGAAAGAGCGAGACAACCGAACATGTCTCTAAAATTCAAAATAATGAGTTTCTATTTGATGATTTTATTCATGATTTATCAAGCAACCGGAGCAGAGGTAGCCGCCGCCATTAGTTCACCAAATAGTGAGTAAATTTTTATTTTACATGAAACCAATGTAATTAATTTTCCCTTTTTTAAAGAAAATAAAACGTTCAATATTCGATCATACATCGTTCACATTCGCAACGATTCATAATATGCGTCGAATTGTTTTATTGAGAACTCTCTGCTCTGGCAGGAATTTTGTCGCCAACAAAATTTTTATTTTTATTTGGCGATTCGCCATTTTGCCAAACACTCGAAGCCGCCCAGTCCTTTGGAAAATTTTTATTTTTATTTGCCAATTCGCCATTTTGCCAAACACTCAAAGCCGCCCTGCCCTTTGAAAAACATTTTTATTGCCATTTTGCCATATTGAAAAACACGATGTCAGTGTCAGATGGAGAAACCGAGTTGCGCCGAAGCGAAAGGCTGAAGGCAGCCAAGGAAGACAAAGCTGGAACTTCAGGTGAAGTCCAGCGACAACTCGAAGAAATGCGCCATCAACTCGAAGCCGCCCTTTCCTTTGCAAATAAGGAAAAAGCCGAACGTGTCCGACTCGAAGAAATGCTGGTCGAACAAAATAAATTCACGACAACAACATCTGCCGAAACATCTGCTGAAACAGCTTACAGCTACACGTCAGCCCAGTCCAGTATATTCGATCCATTTGCCACTGTTGTGACGACGACAACTACCGCTACGGGCGGAATAAGCTACACGCTTAACTTCAGCTTCCAGCTTACTCAATCCATCTACCGCAATTGTGACAACCACTACCGCTACGGGCGGTATAAGCACTGGATTGAAGAATTTAAATACAGCGTCCAATCAAGCTATGCCATACCTTCATCATGTTCCTACATTCTTGCCGCCGTTGCCAGGAACACCACACCAAGGTTTTACTGCTCAGCCGCCAACAATATTACCACCCTATCCGACAGGCAGATTTGGGAGTGTTCCAACTGGGTTTCAAGTTGTGCGTGCGAAATTATATGACCTGCCGGAATTTACGGGCAGGCCCGAGGATTGGCCGTTGTTTAGCACTGCCTTTCGAGACTCCACTGCCATGTACAACTATTCCGACGTCGACAACTTGTTCCGACTACAAAAATGCCTAAAGGGACAAGCAAGGGAAGTTGTGGAGTCTATGCTAATCCACCCAAGCAACATCAACCAAGCCATGGCCGCACTTGAGTTTCGTTTTGAACGCCCAGACATTTTGTTGCGAAGCCAAATCCTCAAAGTCAATGAGATACAACCGATTCCAGAGGACAAGTTGGAGCTACTAGTCCCATTCGCAACCAAGGTACAGAATCTGGCCACGTTCTTGGAAGCAAGTATGATTACTGCCCAACTGGCCAATCCTACGATTCTCGGCGAGCTCGTCAGCAAACTCCCTATGAGCAAAAAATTGGAGTGGGTTGAGAGAAGCCTACACTGCCAGCCGTATCCAACTATAAGGCAGTTTGAACAATGGCTGACTGGAGCTGCGAGACTTGTTTGCCTGGCCATACCGATCGCCCCGCACCACGCTTCCAGGACTGTCTCAAAGTCAACATCAAGAAATGTTTTGCATGCCGCCGAACAACGAGTCTCGAACACTACGCACAATCAGAATCGTCACCTGTTTAGAAAATCGCCACACAATCTTGCCGATTGCTGTATGTTCAGACAACTTAACACTTCAGCGAAATTGGACTTCGTAAAAAAACAGAGGCTGTGCTTCTGTTGTCTCAAGTATGGACATTCTGTTCGTTTTTGCCGAGCCAGGAAGACTTGTGGGAGGTATGAATGCGAAAAGAAACACCACCCCTTGTTGCACGAAGAGAATGGTGAAGCGACAGTGTCGATGGCACAAGCGTCGCCTGTAGTGGGAAAGGTCCTAAGTTGCAGCAGAGGCAAGAACAACAAGATTTTATTTAAAGTGTTGCCAGTTCGACTTTATGGAAATGGTGTGATCATACGGACGTATGCCCTCCTCGACGAAGGTTCTTCCGTAACAATAATGAGCACAAAACTTGCCAAAGACTTAAATCTGAGCGGATGTCAGACAGACCTGAAGCTACAATGGTTCGGAAACGAGTCCTTTACGAGCAAGTCGTTCGTAGTTGATTTGCACATCAGTTCTGATGCCGATGACGCCGAGCAGTTCCGAATGGAAAGAGTTCACACAGTGAATGAGTTAAGCCTGCCGACTCAGACATTGACCACTGCCGATTTGGATGCCGAGTGCGTAGCATGCCTTCCAGCAATTGAATACGACAACGCCCGTCCTCAGATCCTTATTGGGTTAGACCACTGCCATCTGGGCGTCCCGATACGAATGATACGATCGAACAAAGCTGGACCAGTTGTAGCTGAAACCAGACTAGGCTACGTTGTGTATGGTAAGTCAAATCAAACGCCTAAGAAAAATCCACTCAGAATTTTAGCCGCATTCGATCGAGGTGGGAGTGAAGAAGAAGATCATCAGCTGACGACCCTTGTCGAGAATTATTTCAGCCTAGAAAGCTTCGGTGTCCAGAAGCCTAAGAAAGAATTGCTCTCCAAAGTCGACAAGAGGGCTCTTCAAATTCTCTCCGAGACGACAAAGGAAATTTTGAATCGTTACCAAACGGGTCTCTTATGGAAGGAAGATAACATCGAGTTGCCGCCCAGTTTTAGTATGGCTCATCAACGATTTTCCAGCTTAGAGAATAAACTCCGTCGAGAACCAGAGTTTTCCAAGAAATACAAATCCGTTCTCTCAAGTTACGTAGCCAAGGGGTATGCCAGACCTCTAAACCAGAACGAAGCCAAGCTAAGCAATCCGAAGACCTGGTACCTTCCTCATTTCGGCGTGAGTAACCCGAACAAGCCCGGGAAAAATCGTCTGGTATTTGATGCAGCCGCAAAAGTGAATGGAATCTCGCTGAATTCAGCGCTCTTGAAGGGACCCGATGAATTAAAGCCGTTGATGACGATTCTCTACAATTTTCGAACGGGACCCATCGCAGTGACTGGTGACATCAAGGAAATGTTCCACCAAGTTGTGATTCAGCCCAGCGACCAAAACAGCCAGCGATTTCTTTGGAGAGAGTCCGAAGACCAGCCACTTGAAGTTTTCGTCATGCAGTCAATGACATTCGGAGCCAGTTGCTCACCTTGTTCAGCAAACTACGTCAAGAATTTACACGCCAAGAAGTTTGTAAGTGAGTTTCCGAGAGCCGTCTCAGCGATCACCAACCATTACGTAGACGATTACGTCGAGAGCTATGATAGTGTCACAGAAGCAATCGACGTCACAAATGCCGTGATATCCATACATAGGAGCGGAGGGTTTGAGCTGCGTAATTTCGTCTCCAATTCAAAAGAAGTCCTTAACAACATCACAATGACAGAAGAAGAACCACCCAACCAAATGGTCAACATGAATATAGAAGCTGCCATTGAGAGAGTTCTGGGAACATTTTGGGATCCGGAAGATGACGTCTATCTCTTCAAGCTTAATTTCTCTCGTAGTCCCAGAGACATCATGAATGGGGAGAGATGCCTAACCAAACGTGAGCTTCTAGCCATAACCATGTCAATTTTCGATCCATATGGCATGATTGCAAATTTCGTTATTCATGCCAAGTTGTTATTGCAATCAGTTTGGAATCATAGTATTGAATGGGATCAACAGATTCCTGATGACATCTTTCGAAAGTGGTGTTCTTGGAGAGCCGAACTTCCCAACGTCATGCAGCTTAAGGTTCCAAGGTGTTATCATCCTTCTCTTTACGCCGCCACAAGAGTAGTTCTTCACACTTTCGTCGATGCCAGTGAAGAGGCCTTCAGTTCCGTGGTGTACATGAGAATAGAGTACATGGAAGAAGTCAGCGTTGCATTCATTTGTGGGAAGATGCGATGTGCTCCAAAGAAGTTAACGTCTATACCGCGACTGGAGTTGTCAGCTGCGGTCTTGGGAACTAGACTGTGTGAGTCCATCATCGAGTGTCACAGTCTGAAACCGGCCTGTCGAGTGTTTTGGAGTGATTCGAAGACAGTGCTTAGTTGGCTACATTCGGATCCACGCCACCATAAGCAGTTCGTGGGATTTCGCATTGCGGAAATCTTGGAAAGTACGCAGCCGAGTGAGTGGCGTTGGATTCCCACGAAACTGAATCCAGCCGATGAAGCAACAAGAAGCCGATATCCACCAGCCTTTAGCAGTGACAACAAGTGGATAAAAGGACCCTCATTTCTCAAGTTTCCCGAACTTCAGTGGCCAGCACAACCAGACGACTACTCCAATCACATCTGTCGAGACGAAATCAAGTCAAAGTTTCTCCTTCACGCTTCGGTGAGTACGCCTATGTTTGAGTTTGATAGATTCTCCAGGTATTTGAAACTGAAAAGAGCCGCCGCTTGGGTGCTTCGGTTTGTCAATGCATGTCGCAGACAACCAATAGAGCTGGGTGAATTATCCGCTACCGAACTTAACAGTGCGGAATTGCTGCTCTGCAGAGAAGCACAGAGAGATGTTTTCGTGGAGGAAATATGCCAAATAAGCAGCGGTCAGCCTGTGGATAGATCAAGTTCGATCTTCAAACTGACTCCCTACCTGGAGGACGAAGGCCTACAACGCGTGTATGGACGTATCAACGTCGCCTCTTCGATACCATTTACGTCCAGACGACCCATCATATTGCCAAAAAATCACGCTCTGACAAATTTAATCGTCGCTCACTTTCACCGCCGCCTTTGCCACCAAAACGACGACACAGTTGCCAATGAAATACGTCAGACCTTTTGGGTGCCAAGTTTACGATCTGCAATAAAGAAAGAACGCAGCCGATGTTCGTTTTGCATCATCCGATCTTCTCGTCCCTTGCCGCCGTTGATGGGACAATTGCCAGCTGATCACGTTACGCCGTTTGTCAGACCATTCAGCTACACTGGTCTTGACTACTTCGGACCAGTCAATGTAACAATAGCACGCCACAAGGAGAAACGTTGGGTGGCCCTCTTTACCTGCTTGACGGTAAGAGCGGTGCATCTGGAGCTGGCTGCTGATTTGTCAACGGACGCCTGCATACTGTGTATACGTAATTTCGTCAACCGCAGAGGAGTACCAATGTGCATTAGAAGTGACAACGGTACTAACTTCATTGGAGCCAAAAACGAACTATTAACTAGTGATGGGATCATTCGAATGATATAATCGATTATAATCGATTATGGCAATCATTCGAGATCATTCGATTATTGAAATCATTCGAATGATTTCTCAAACCCTGCTACAACTACTACTCTTGAAGAGTAGTAGAATTAAAATCTCAAATGAAAAAAAATCGAATGACGATTTTTAGTATTCGAATGACCATTATTATTATTCGAATGGAAATAATCGATTATTAGTATTCGAATGAAAAATCATTCGAATGAATAATCGATTGTTAATAATCGAATGAAAAATCATTCGAATGAAAATAGTACTCGAATGAAAATAGTAATAGAATTAAAATAGTACTCGAATGAAAATAGTAATCGAATGAAAATAGTAATTGAATGAAAATAGTAATCGAATGAAAATAGTACTCGGATGAAAATAGTAATTGAATGAAAATAGTAATAGAATGAAAATAGTACTCGAATGAAAAGAATCGATTATTAGTATTCGCATAGAAACAAATCGAATGATGATTATTTTATGTGTTAATTCGAATGACGATTTTATTTCTAGTTAAATTTGCAAATCTTTGCAATGGAATTTTGTTTATGATTTTTGGTTACTTTTTTAAAGGCAAACAAAAATTTGTATTTCTAGATTCTTTGCTTTTATTTATTTATTTTTTTGATATAATGTACATGATTGGTAGAAATTTTTGCGAATTAGTGTTTAAAAAATGATTAGAATACGGAATTGTTTATAGCTAAGAAGAATGACAGGCTATTTTTAAAAATGTTTCTAAAATGAAATTGAACAATAAACCCATTTCGGTACCTACCATCTGAGAGGGTATTTTCTAAGGCAGGTCTATTGACGAATGACCGTCAATATTATTATACCTGTAAAATAGCTCATTGTGCACGGTCAACCTTAAATTTTTC
This sequence comes from Sphaerophoria taeniata, assembly GCA_943590905.1. Classification (NCBI taxonomy): domain Eukaryota; kingdom Metazoa; phylum Arthropoda; class Insecta; order Diptera; family Syrphidae; genus Sphaerophoria; species Sphaerophoria taeniata. The sequence goes on along the minus strand of OX016542.1, from coordinate 75,402,594 downwards.
ACCATTTTCATTGGATTTCGTAATTCGAATGATCATTCGAATGATCATTCGATTATTCAAATCATTCGAATACTACTTTCTCGATTATTGAAATCATTCGACTATGCCCATCACTACTATTAACAGCAGCCAATGTTTTCGACATCGATGCCATCAACTCTCCGCCAGAGGAATCCAGTGGATTTTCAACTGCCCTTCGAATCCACATGCCGGCGGCTGTTGGGAGAGACTCGTGCGGTCCGTAAAGAGAGTTTTGTCCGTCACATTGAATGAACTTGCGCCTAGGTCAGAAACATTAGTCAGCGCTCTTATCGAAGCGGAAAATATAATCAACAGTCGTCCGTTGACTCATCTGCCTGTGACATCCGAAGAAGCCGAGCCACTAACGCCCGACCATTTTTTGATTGGAGGCACAAATTCCACGCAGACACCTGGACCTATCGACGAGCGAGCTCTATGCTTACGGAAGCAGTGGAAGATAAGCCAGCAAATCAAAGATCGTTTTTGGCGTCGATGGATCAGGGAATACCTACCCGAACTGACTATGAGGAGTAAATGGTTCGCCCGAACCCCAAATATTGAAGTTGGGAATTTGGTCCTCATCTGTGATGGAAACGCTCCCAGAAGTCAATGGGCACGAGGAAGAGTCATCAAGGTGTTCATCGGACCCGATGGTCAGGTCCGCTCAGCCGACGTGAAAACAACAACAGGAATTCTACGAAGGCCAGCAGTAAATTTAGCCGTTTTGAAGCTTGTTGGTGAGGCTTCGGAATCTCCGGGCGCCTCACGGGGGGGGGGGGGCGGGATGTTAGAAAGCCCCGATGTAATCAGCGCCTAACTAAAATTTCTGACGTAATTGGTGCCTAACTGGTGACGACAGCGACCTCTGCTCACGGATATAAGTATTTGCCAAGATGTCAAAAGAAAGAGCGAGACAACCGAACATGTCTCTAAAATTCAAAATAACGAGTTTCTATTTGATGATTTTATTCATGATTTATCAAGCAACCGGAGCAGAGGTAGCCGCTGCCATTAGTTCACCAAATAGTGAGTAAATTTGTATTTTACATGAAACCAATGTAATTAATTTTCCCTTTTTTAAAGAAAATAAAACGTTCAATATTCGATCATACATCGTTCACATTCGCAACGATTCATAATAATCTGCGTCGAATTGTTTTATTGAGAACTCTCTGCTCTGGCAGGAATTTTGTCGCCAACAAACGTATTTTTTTCTTTTTTTTTTTATTATTTGTAAATAAAAAACTGACTCTTTTTTTCTTTTTTTCTTGTATTTTTTACGAACTTGCCAAGTGTTTTCTAAACGCGTATTTACTTTTTTCTTTGTTTTTTATATTTTTAAAATTTGTTGACTTAAAATTTTTTTAATTTTTGATTTTAAAATTTTGCATTTTTTCTTTTTTTACTTTTTGTAATATTTTAATATAAAATTTTAATTTATTTTGTTTTTCTTGTTGTACCTGCTTGTATTAAGCAGTCCCAAACTCTTGTCTTCCTGGTACCTATTCGTATCGCCATCACTTTTTTTTTATTATTATTTTATTTATTTCAAATAATTTCAAATAAAGTGCCGATACGACTTGCAACCGTAATTGTAATCGTACTCGGTGAAAATGGACCCCAGCGCGTGCGGTATCTGGGGGGGGGGGGGGGAAGAGGCGTGGGATTAAAAAAAAAAAATAATAATAATGAGGTGAATAAAATGGATTAAAATTTATTGAGCTGTGGAGCAGGTTAAAGTGTGTTAAAGTTTGACGTTTCTATTGATAGAGAAATTTGCTCTTGCTTTTGCATTCAACGAAAATGGATCAAGAAAAAAAACGAAGGCAGGCTGGAAAACCATACAATAAATGTAAGTTTGAAATGAATTAATTTATAAAAGTTCAATGCTTTTGTTTTCTAGGGTCTCACGCAGCTATGGAAAAATATGTCACAAAAATACAAGGTATATTGTTGTGAATGTTTTGCCATACCTTACACACACTTTTTATAATATTTTTTCGATCACAGTAGTTCTTTGAGCAGCACACTGGTGATGGTGCCGGTGATGATGCAGCCACAAATAGGGAAATAGAATCTTGGCCCTATTTCCAACTATTTCACCAATATGCTTTCAAAAAGCACAACTACAACCCGCCTTTCTTATTAGAAAGTTCATCGGGAGTAGTTTCGCTGGAACCTCCGCCACCAACTTGAGATATTGGTTCGGAGCTGATGTCATTGCCGACATTATCTTCCACTCTGGAGTTTACTTTAGATGAGATTGATTCGCCAACATCGCCCGTTGCATCAACCTCACGTCCATCAACATCAGCTTAGTTGAATTTCTTGTTATAATGCGTTGATATTTTAAAAGATATAACAGAATTAACACAAAATACTTTAAATTTGTCACTTTTCTAAAGCAAATACGAATTTATTGTTTTGTTTTTTTTTAAATATATGACAGAAATATCAGCTGTGATCTGTGAAAACAATTTTTCAGTGTTACCACACCGAATAAATCAATTAATCAAAATGGGAATTTCGTTTGAATATTTTTGACTGTTGTTTTAAAATATGACATTAGAATCGAGAACAATAAATAAAAAAGGTTTTTTTTAGTTTCAGAGACTTTTTATTAACCCTGTTCTCTTAAAAATATGTTTTGTAAGAGAAATTATTTTTCCGTGAAAAAGAAAACCAATTTTTGTTCTGGGAAATTTCTAAATTATCGAGGGAAATTTTTTTAACCTACGCAGAAATCTTGGTTAAAATAATTATTTTAACGCAATTCACACAGCAAATGGCTAAATTTGATCCCACCTCAAACTAAGACGTCAAATTTTAATCGTGGTAGAAGTTTTAACGCAATTCACACACGGCCTAAGCCTCAGATTAGTTGTATCACTAAGGCCGTGTGCGAATTCAGTTAAAAATGGGTTAAAACTTGACGTGTGGTTAAATTTTGACACTTGGCATTGAATAAAATTATTAAACTAGCTGCGGAGCAGGTTTAAATATGACAGTAGTGGTTAAAAATTCATCCATTTTTATTTTTTAGGCCGTGTGCGAATTGGATGAATTGTGGTTAAAAAATAAAAATGGATGAATTTTTAACCACTACTGTCATTTTTTAACCTGCTCAGCAGCTAGTCAAATTATGCGAAGTGTCAAAATTTAACCAAACGTCAATTTTTAACCCATTTTTAACTGAATTCGCACACGGCCTTAATCACAATTCATCCAATTCGCACACAGCCTAAAAACCGCAATGAAAAAGTTGAAAAATTCTTTTTTTTACCTTTTTTAAATTGATAGAAAAGATTGAATTTGAATTTTCATATTTTTCAAAAATTTTTTGTGTAGACAATTTAATAAATTTTTCGAATCTGCCTTTAATTTTTTGTAAGTCAAGTTTTAGCAGAGATATCAGGGTCCAAAGTCAAAATTGTGTTTTCCATTTAAACCCATTTTTTGATTAGAAAAAAAAATCGTAGAGATCTAACCTGGCGGCCACACGAGCAAGTTCTGGCTAGCAAGTTGGCATACAATCAAATGTTTTACTCACACATTCAAACTTTTAGTACTGGCTTTAGTACTGGCCAGTCAACTGGCTTGCGAATTTTCGAGCCAGTAAACGAGCAAGTAAACCGGGCAAGTAATTTGACAGGTTTTGCCAAATTTATCAAAATGAACAAATAATATATGTAGGCTACTGGCAAGCCAGAACTTGCTCGTGTGGCCGCAGGGTAAAACAAACAGGGAATTAATGCCAACAAAATTTTCAAATTGAATCTTGTGGTTTTCCATAGAACCAAAACATTGCCAAAACGTGCCGTGTTGACGGGCCAGCAATACCGGCAACATTTTTTTCTTAAACGTTTTCCAATGGGAAAAGTATTGATGTTTTTTCCCGATGAATTGTTTCGTTTTGAATTCGTCTTTTGAGACGATTCTACACAGAATTTCACACTGATTTTAACACATACTTAAAACTTGACAGTTTTTGCAAAATGGAATAATTAGGTCTGTTTGTGAACATTTTGTAGCAGTTTGTTTGAGATCTGTCAAATTCGTAAAAGAGAGTCCTATTCTCTCCTAATTTGTTGCAGTTTGTTTTCATTTTTTCAAAACGATTGACAATCGTGTACATACTTTTGTGGTATATGATTGTAGGTATACACATATCGAAAAATAATGAATTTTTGATTTTGCTGCTGGAGTTGATGAAATATGATTCTTCGTTCAGCGAAGAAGAATACTAAGGTGCAGTTTGGCTCGTAACTGTTTAACATTCCTGAGGACAGGCTCTTCAATTTCGTTATGGAAAGAGGATAATGAAATAGGCGAAACTCTGTAGAATACTACTTTGAATAAGTGATTCGTCAGTATAGCGATTTGGAATTAAAAATGCACATTCCGACCTATATAATTTTCTTCGATCAGCTTTGTGAAAAAATCGGAGAAGTATATACTTATCTCCCGTCAGGACAAAAGAATTATTGGAACCAAGTATTAACGCTTTTTTTTTTGGTTTGCGTATCAAGTCCTTAAAAAATACATTTGTAACAAAAATGATTAGCACAAGGCATGTTCTTTCCGAATTGCGGCAAACCGTTTCAATTAAAATTCTAATTCGAATTCTAAAACGAATTGCAACAAGAAATTTCTGTTGCAAGAAGTTGAAACATTTTCTCTGGAGGGGAAATTTTTTGCTCTCTCGATTTCTCTTTTCTTTTCAACTTATTCGAGTAAACAAACAGAAAATGTAAAAACGTTTTACTTTGTTGTACTTCGTTGCAGTTTGTTGCGGTAAACAAACAGAACTATTATGTGTTGAAAAAAAAAAATAGAAGAGAGTGCGTTTTTGTTGTGTTATAGTTAATATAAATAATAGAATAGTGAATATTATAAATAATAATAATGAAAATGAATAAGGTTTATCGTTGTGTTCTTTAAAGCCTAGTACGCAGATCGGGAAAAGAAAGATTTTATCTCTACAATTTTTTTCTCTACAAATGGATTCTTTTTCTCGCGCAAAATTTTGAAGTTGGAGAAATGAAGAAAAATGTCTATTTGTCGACAATAATGGCGTCTTTAATTGGCAATCTGGAAGTTAAAAAAAGCATTCTGAATGCGTTCAATTGGGCAAAAGTGAAAGTTCTGATTCTGAAAAGAAGAGAATTCCCTTCTGATTTTAAAATTAGAATGTTTTTTTTTTTAGATTCCAGATTGCCAAATAAAAACGCCATATGAATAAATAGCCTCCATACTGCAACTGCAATGCGATTTGAAACCAACATCCCATATGGTTGGCCACTCTTCTACTAATTTGCATAATTTTTCTTTGATTTTGAATTTCATTAATTGCTTCTTCTCTTCCAAATATTCAATTAAATAGTCCATTTCAGTCTTGTTTAATTTTTTTGTTTACTTTTGTTTTATTTATTTTTCCTTGTCACAATTTTTCCGGCAGAATAATGGTTGGAACATTATTTGTCCAGACAAAAGTAAGTGGAGACTTTTTCCTTACAGCGGTTCCAAATAATAATTTTTGCGCGTGAGCTGCGTACCGCTTGGAAGGAAAAATATTGAGGACAAAATTTGTCCAAGGAAAAAATTTGTATGAGAAATAAATTTTTTCCCGATCTGCGTACTAGGCTTAAGAATAGGTTCATATAACATGGACATCATTACAAGCATTCTACATCCGACCTTCACACTACTACGTGTTATCAACATTCCTTATAGGTTGGCCCCTCTTCTACTAATTTCCATATATTTTTGTTGTGAATTGAATAAAATGTTATTTTTTTTTATATGATTTTGAATTTGATTAATTACGTTTAGCCTAGTACGCAGATCGGGAAAAATTTTATTTCTCATACAAAATTTTTCTTCAGACAAATTTTGTCTTCAATATTTTTCCAAGCGGTACGCAGCTCAAGGGCAAATTTTAGTATTTTGAACCGCTGTAAGCAAAAAGTCTCCACTTACTTTTGTCTGGACAAATAATGTTCGAAGCATTATTCTGCTGGAAAAAATGTGACAAGAAAAAAAGTAAAAAAAAAATGAGATGGAACTAAGATGGACTATTTAATAGAATTTTTGGAATTATTCAAAAAGAAAAAAAAACAATTTCTATTCAGTTCGCAACAAAAAACATATGCAAATGAGTAAAAAAGCGGCCAACCATAATTATGGAATAGTTGCTTATAATTCGCGGAGCAGTATGGGTACTATTAATTCTTATGTCGTTTTTGATTGGCAGTCTGGAAGTTCAAAAAGCATTCTGAAAACGTTCAACTCATTTCTGGCTCTGATTCTGAAAAAAAAGAATGCTTTTTTTTTTATTTCACATTGACAATTAAAAACGCCATTATTGTCGACAAAAAGACATTTTTTCTTAATTTCTCCTACTTCAAAATTTTTCCCGGGATTTAGAATTCATTTGTAGAGATTAACATTGTAGAGATAAAATTTGATTTTTTCCGATCTGCGTACTAGGCTTTTTCTCTTAAAGTAAGTGTAGACTTTTTTCCTTACAGCGGCTTAAATCATATCAGAGAAAATTTTCATCACTCTACGAACACATCCCCAAAAAAGCAATCAATACTCGAACGCTGTCAAAAATTCGCCATTTTCGATTCTCGAATGTCATGTCAACTTCCCCAAACCCGGATGACGTTCTTTTTCTATTGTGGTGTTAGCGATTTAACATGGCACCTACAGTAAGTTTTTTCAAAATTAATTATTTTTCTACGAAAAAGCGTGAATATTTCCAAAATAACCAAAGCAAAGTGTTTTAAATTGAGTGTACACGTGATTTTATTAATATTTTGTGTAAAATTGTGCCCGATGCTTACAAATTTTTCGGATTACTTTGTCATGGGTTTTGGATATGATTTGTCTCTGTTTATGAAGGGAATGAAAATGTTGTAGAGTTGGAAGTGTTCACGTTATTTTCAATTGATAACAGTACTTTTTCTACTAATTTGCATTTAACCATCTAGGCTAAGACTAGTAAAGGTGAAAAGCCAGCCGCCAAGGCTGCCGCTGAGAAACCAAAACCCGCTGCCGCTGGTGGAGACAAAACCGCCAAGGGTAAGGTTGAAAAGAAGGCCCCTGAAGCCAAACCTGCAGCCGCTGCCAAGAATGTCAAGAAGGCACCCGAAGCTGCCAAGGAAGTGAAAGCAGCAGCAGCTGCTGCTCCTAAGGCTGCTCCAAAGAAGGCCGCAGCTGAACCAGCAGCAAAGAAGACTGCTGCTGCTGCCCCAGCTAAGAAAGACGCAAAGAAGGCCGATGCACCAAAGGATGCTAAGAAGCCCGCTGCCGAAAAGCCAGCCGCTAAAGCCGCTGCCCCAGCTGCAGCGGCTGCTGCACCAGCCAAGAAGGCTGATGCTGCTGCTGCTCCCAAAGTTGAGAAGCCACACAAGGCTGCTGCGCCGAAACCAGCTGCCGCTAAGCCCGCAAAGAAGGGTGGAGTAGTTGCTGCTGCAGCAGCCGCTACTGGCAAAGGCCGTGTAGTCAAGAAGCAAGTTCTCCGCGGCAAGGGACTGAAGAAGAAGAAGGTTTCCCTCCGTTTTGGCATTGATTGCACCAACATCGCCGAGGATAACATCATGGATGTGGCTGACTTTGTAAGTATTATCAATTTGTATTCGCTGTCGCATGTTTTTTTCTTTTCTAATTTCTCAACTGAAGTTATCAATTTATTCCCAAAAACACTTATTGTAACCAGCATTAGGCTTTTTTATTGCCCCGCTTACATGCTGTAATTTGATTGATTTAAAACCCACGACTGATTTGAACCCTTAGGAGTGATCACCTCGCTTTGGGGACTTAACTCAGTGGGAGATAAAATTTTCAGATTTGTAACCAAACGAATTGGTTATCATCGTTTGGCTATTTCCTGAACAAACAAATTTTTCACTTCTACTTGTAACATCGGTTTTTGAACTGAAGAATGAGCTGTGAGGGTTAAATCAACGGAAAGGTCGTCACTAACAACCACTCGTATTTTACCACAGGGTTTGGACTCGACAACCTTGAGGCTTGTGTGCGAGTGGGAGAAAAATTGTTCAATTTTTGGTCATCTGAAGTATTACCTTTCTTTTGACTTAACAATGATCAAACAAATATTAAAAAAAGACAACAATGGCGTTGTAGGTAGGTAGGTTAGAATGGCTGTTCTGGGCAGCCTCCATAGACTCGAAAATTATAAAAAAAAGATACGCACAGTACAGTGCATAATAGAGACTTGGAGTGTATAAATCTAATTGGTTTTGTTATGATAGAGAATCAAGTTCCTTATCTTAATATTTGCGAGTTCGCTAAACTCGCTTAGGAAGGGAGCACCCAGAGCCAATGGCATTTAGAAGGGCCGGGTACTCACACAAAAAGTGCGGCTTATCTCTACAGCTTCAACAAAATTGGTTGTGGAGAATACCAAATTTCAAGGCATGTTGTTCGACTGGCCAGTGGCCTGTGCAAATGGCAACTATCCTGCCAATGTCTAACCTAGGTTTATTCAGAAGTTCCTTAGTACGTTTCTGGTCGTACGTGGGCCATATCTGTCTAGACATATTGCAGTTGGTGAGATTTTTCTAAAATAATTTTGAATATCCGTTTTCATGACTCCTAAGGGAATCCTGATTTCCTCAGCTAGGGATATTTGAAGGTTTGATACCGTCCTGGCCAGTTCATCAGCGATTTCATTACCTTGAATGTCGCTGTGCCCTGGTACCCGGACTAGATTAATTTAATATTGACGTTGCGAGCTCTTGCTCGCAATCTCTAACAATTCTGGACTTAGTCAGGTTGCTGTTTATAGCCTTGATAGCTGCTTGGCTATCAATAAAGACTGCGACCTTTTTTTTTTATAATTTCGTCAGATTTGACTGCTTGTTGCTTGCTAGAACTTCAGAAGAGACACTAGCCCCAACACCGAGTTCCATCTTGGAACCATCAGTGTAAACTGTGATGTCAAAACCGTTTTGCCTAGTTGGAATTTCAACCTTAAATTGCTTACCAAAGCTTAAGGATGGTAACGTGTAGTCAGAGGGTTCTAGTTGTTTTTCTCTTTAAGTAATAGATTTAGAATTTTACTATGACCGAAAGACTTTGCAGTTCACATACCCGACTCTCTCAGTCTTAAAGCTCTACAGGAGACTGCTTCGTGAATGTGAAGGTCAATGGGAAAAAGATTCAGAATGAGCGTGCATCAGTAGGGCAAGATCTAATTGCTCCCGTAGTTCCAATGCAGGCAGTTCTTTGAACTGTTTGGCAGGCCACCAAACAATTGATCCGTCAGAAGGGGGCGACTATCGCCGTGTAAATCCAGAGGATCATATTAGGTCTTTGTCCCCATTTTTTACCAAAGGTTTTATTACAAGTGTAGAAGGCGATAGTAGCTTTCTTTACTCTTTCTTCTATGTTACTTTTCCCATTTACTTGGTGTCTAAGATAACTCCTAGGTATTTAGCTTCTTTGGATAAAGCAAGTACCTGTCCACTTAATCTTGGTAGAGGAAAGGAGGGTATTTTATATCGGGTAGTGAATAACATCAGTTCAGTCTTTTTTTTCGGTAACTCCAAGTCCACATCTAGTGGCCCATTTGCTAACTTCTTTAAGAACTGTTTCCATGTTGTCAGTGAGTAATGAGTACCGTCGGGCAAATCCCCGAGGACATCAGCACGAGATCGTCGGCATACGCTACTACCCTAACTCCACTGTTATCAAGATTACATAAGATTTCGTTCAAAACTAGTAGGACAAGAGAACGCCCTGGGGTGTTCTTCTTTCGGCAAATTTACTGAGTTGGCTGTTACCCATCGATCCTTGAATGACTGGTTCGGAGCATGAAGACAATCCATATAATAAATATGCTCTTCCAAATCTAATTTGGATAGTGCTACCTTGATAGCTTCTGCGGGCACATTATTGAAGGCTCCTTCTACGTCAATAAAAGAAGTGGCGAGGGTGTATTCTTTGTACTCTAGTGATCTCTCCACTGCACGTACTACTTCGTGTAGTGCCGTGTCCGTGGATTTGCCTTTAAGGTAGGCATATTGAGATTCAGATAAAAAAATAGAGTGGCGCGACAGCTCTTGAAGAGCCAAGGCCTAAGTGGCTTACTCTCATCAACAATTCTCTGAGTGCGTCTGAAGAATTGAGGGGACCTACAATTTAACGCCGATTCCGAACGGCAAAAATGAGAAGCATTTTTTCATGACAGATTGATACTCTTGGAAGTTTTGTTAATACTTCGCAAGAGGCAGTACCCGTGAAAGATGAAATAAAAACTTTATGGGCACGAGTAGGACTCGAACCCACGACGTTCTGCTTAGCAGCCAACGCACCTTACCACTAAGCTACGGGCAACTTGAGATTCAGATAGAGGATTATTAACAAGATTAGCTTTGATATGCTCGTCCAATAGTCTTTCCAGTGTTTAGAGCACAAAGGAAGAGAGAGGTGTTTCATGGCCTCTTCAACCGCTCTTGGGAATGAAGACCATTTGACATTTCTCCTGGATTCAGGTACGTGAGTGCTAAGCAGTTGAAGGAAAATACCCTCAGCCATGGAATGAATACATCTTGTAACTTTTGTAGCATGGCTGGGAACATATTGTCTGGTCCTGGGGACTTAAATGGTTGGAAGCTGTTTATTTCCGATGAAATCTTTTCTTGGGTTATTAAGACTCTAATGTTGTCCGGGTTTGCTACCTGAGCGTACCCTGAGAGTGGTCGTTCTAGGATGCATTTGCAGTCTGGGAAATTGGTTTTCATTAAGACTTCCAGGGTCTCTGCAGAATTCACTCTCCAAGTACCATCTGTCTTCTTTATGAATGAAGGACAGGAGTGGTCTTTTGATAGGATTTTACATATTCTGCTTGATTCTCTAATGTTGTCAATGGATTCACAAAAGCTTTGTAGTTTAAGATAATTTTTTTTTGGGAGGGTATATGTATGGTTACTAACAACCACTCGTTATTTTACCACAGGGTTTGAACTCGACAACCTTGAGGCTTGTGTGCGAGTGGCAGAAAAATTGTTCAATTTTTGGTCATCTGAATTATTGCCTTTCTTTTGACTTAACAATGATCAAACAAATATTCATAATAATTTTCAAGTTTTCATGTAAATAAAGTCTCCACGCCCGATTTGTTTCCAAGGAGTGATCCCCTCGCCTTGGGGACAGTGTACTCAGTGGTAGAAAAAAATTGTTCTAATATTTCCCCCATCAGATCGTTTTATTCTTTTGGGATTGATTTGAATTAACAACCGAAGGTCGATTTTCCGCCGAAGCCGAATATTAGGCTAACAGAAAACCTTCTGCCGAAGCCGAAGGTTTAATAAAGCGAAGAATTCTCATTTCGAATATACTAAGGCCCGGTGCACACACGCGATTTTTACAGCGGCGATATCGCTGCGATATCGCTTTTACGACATAAAGTACTCACAATCAAATGGAGTGGTGCACACACACTTGCGATATCGCAGCGACATTTCTGCGACATTTCTGCGGTAAAATGTCGCAAAAGTTTCTGCGATATCGCAGCGATATCGCGGCGACAAAAATCGCATTTTTGTCTTGTTTTACATTGTTTTCTATTGTGCAGTGCACACATGCGATTTTTACCGCGAGTTTTGATCAAATTGAAAGGGAAAATATGGATGATTTTGATGCTGGTTTCTTTTTATTTGACTTTTATTTTGATTTTTGATGAAACTTTGACCGCCAACTCATCAAAAGATCTTACACTCATTCGAAAATTGTTAAAAAAATGTTCAGGATTTTGTCTTTTATTTTGAAACGATGAATAAAATAGTCCTTTTGTTAGCCATTAACGTCAGTGACGTCGTTTCTTTTTATTAAGAACATAATTTTTATGCACGAGGTACGCGAAAACATTTTTTTTTCCTGTAAACCTCCATTGTTTAAATACAAAATCGAAGTAGATTGAAACCTGCGGTAAATGTCGCAAGTGTGCACTGAAAAGTTGCGATATCGCTGCGATATCGCAGCGATATCGCAGCGATATCGCCGCGACAAAAATCGCGTGTGTGCACCGGGCCTAAAAGTACAAACGATGTGACACAATTGGTCCGTTCGTTTACTCCATAAAACTGCCAAATTCTCCCACTTTTTCGTTCTTTTACTGCCACTTATTGTAAAATCTGTCACTTTTAAAGGAGAAAAATATTTCCCCTATCTGCCGATTTTAGCCACAAAAATTTCTTGTGGCAGTTTGTGTAAGTTCTGTCAAACCATAAGAAGTGCATTGAATTTTGTTGACGTTTCACATTATTTTGTGCATTTGGCAGATTTTTGGTGTGAAGCGTTCTTTTACTTTTTGGGTGAATCACAAAATTTTGAGGAGTGGGGATGATTTTTGACAGTTTTTACACAAACTGCCCAAAAAGTAAAAGAACGGACCAAATGTTTATGGCAAAGGCAATTAAAAGAATTCAAAAATGGAAATTTTTCCTGCGCCTACTACGATTTTACACTAATGAACACAAACTTGTGTGTCCAACAATTTCAAAAATCCAAAAAAAATATTTTTTTTCGGCGCCTACTACGATGCTCGGTATTAAGATGTGAGTAGTTTTAAGTCAGCACCTAGCAATTAAGCCTTATCTGACGTGTGACCATTCACATTGGTATCTGTTTATGAGTGTTGATGTTCACCCTTAATCACACTTTGAAATTCATTGATATCAAACTTATGCGTATGTTGTTCTTTATCGCATCTAATATAATTAATTTCTTTTGTGATCTTAAGAACCATTGTATTTCTTCCACGAAGAAACCATAATGGTAAATATTTTTCTATCTATATAATCGGCCTTAGAATAATAATTACCGAGAAAGAGTTTCTCGTCAACCACAGCCCATCTGAAGCTCCCACAAGGGGGCCTACCTCGACTCTAGTTGACATTCATGGGATAGGGACTATGAATGGGGCGCTCAACTACCCCAGAGTAACAATTATTTTCTAAACACCTGCTCGGTGTCTATTGTTTTTTTGTACTCTTGTGAATAAATTCACTTACACTTTTCAAAGGAATATTTCCTGCTTTGTTTTTATCATGGATTAACAAGGATTCACAGGTGTCCCTGTCATGTAGCCTCTTGCCAGTTGTCAGACGGGTTGAACAATTCTGGAAGACTACATGACTTAAGCGTAAACCATTCGCCTAGACCGAAGTCTAGTCTCCACCCTGCACCAGTGTGGAGGTTGGTATTTCCGCACTTGAGCTCGGAGAAATATTTACTCGGTATTGCAAAGCAACACTTTCTAAATAACTTACCCACTCTTCGCTCGATATTAAGAAACAAATTCTTTGGCCGGATGTTGTTTTTTTTTGGCCGTATTCGACCGAAGCCTAAGCTGCGGTCAGACACTAGCTGAAACTGTAAGCTAGTATCACATTAAATTCCCTTAAACTTGTTCATTAGCGGACTATAATTTTGCGCCAATTTCATTTTTTTTAAAGTTTTCATGTAAATAAAGTCTCCACGCCCGATTTGTTTCCAAGGAGTGATCCCCTCGCCTTGGGGACAGTGTACTCAGTGGTAGAAAAAATTGTTCTAATATTTCCCCCATCAGATCGTTTTATTCTTTTGGGATTATTATGAATGAACATTACTTCATCGTCTACAAGATAACGAATTAAAAGAACTTCAATCACCACGTATTGCTTGTTTTTAAGGTGTGAATCTATCGCCTTAAGGCGGCTAACATTTTATCGTGGAAGAAAAACAACGTTCTTTTTTTTGCTCCATCTTGGTTTAATCTGCCATTTGGAGAATGCAAGTACGAACATTAACTTGCACCTTGTTGAGAAATCAAGACCAGATTGCTGAATCGAAACTTAAGTCGTCATTTTTTTTTCGTTTCGTTTGCTATTGCTAAAGGGTGTCCCGTCAAGAACGCAAGATTTAAATTTTAAATAAAACGCAGATATTTAAAAAAAATCGCGAATTCTTTATTATATCGTAAAGTAGACAGGATGAGGTTATGTATGGAACAACACATCGGCCGCCGCGGCTTTGCTGGCACATACGTGATCTTTTAATGAAATTTTCAATGACCGTTTTGCATAAATGCTGCGGTATTTCATTAATGCAGCGTCCAATTTCCTCTTTTAAGGTTTGAGTCGTCGTCGGCTTATTCGAATAAACCATCGACTTCGAAAAACCCCAAAGAAAAAAGTTCAATGGTGTTAAATCGCACGATCTAGGCGGCCAATTCTGGTCTCTAAAACGCGAAATAACACAACCGGGAAATGACTGATGCAGCAATTGAATTGTTTCTCTGGCTGTATGAGATGTGGCGCCGTCTTGTTGAAACCACATCCCCTCCACATTAGTTTCTTCAATTCTAGGCACGAAAAAATTGGTTATCATTTCACGATACCGAACACCATTGACTGTTTGCGCTTGACCTGACTCATTTTCATAAAAAAAAATCCACACCACACAGTGGACACGTTGAGGATGCATTTGCTTCTCGTGAATCACTCGAGGATTTTCCTCGCACCAAAATGCGTCAATTCTGCCTATTGACGAAGCCATCAAGATGGAAATGGGCCTCGTCACTAGAGATGATTTTTTCGGCAAAATCAGCATTTTCATGTTGTCTCTCCAATACCCAATTAACGAACTCCCTTCGCTGTGCATGTGGTCAGCTGGCTTCAGTTCCTGAGTCAATTGAACTTTGTATGCATGAAGATGCAAATCGTTCGTCAAAATTCGTTGCATAGTGGATTTGGAAACACCAATTTGCTGAGCTCGGTGTCGACTTGAGGTGGAAGGAGCTTGAGCGACATCATCACGTACTGCTGCGATATTTTCGGTCGATCGACCTTGTCGAAGGTGAAGGTTTTTACATCAGTGACAGATTCAGTTTCAGCAAATCTTTCCATTAATCGCTTTACAGCTGACTCTTTTGGAGCATTATTGTAACCCCAAATTGATCACAATTTCCGAAATTTGCCGCAAAACTTTCACCATTTTGGTAAAACAATTTCACTGATTCGAAACATAAAGGAGTCTTCTTAAAGTTTTTCAAATTATACTCACAGGAGCAACCGTTTAAATAAACGTTCCTTGAGTCTCAAACTTTCTAGAAGTTCCACTTACTTACTTTTAACGTGGCGCTACATTCCGTTGTGGACTTGGGCCTCAATCAACAGTCTCCACCAGCCAGCCCGGTCCCTAGCTAGCTTTTGCACTCCAAGTTGATTGAGGTCCTCTTCCACTTGTGTGCGCCACCTGAGTTGCGGTCTTCCTCTCCTCCTACGTCCATAGGGAATAGTGTCGAAGTCTTTCCGGACCGGGGCATTGGTGTCCATCGCTCTAAATAGCCGAGCCATCTGAGTCTCTGGACCTTTACCCTTCTAGCTATTTCCATGTCGTTGTACAACACGTAAAGTTCGACGTTGTATCTTCTTCGCCATTCCCCATCATCCATCAATGACAAATATGACCCGAAGAACTTTCCTCGCGAAACAGCCTAAGGCACATTCATCCGATTTTGTCAAGGTCCATGCTTTTGCACCATGCAGCAGGATTGGGATGATGAGGGTGTTTTACAGTTTTACCTTAGTTGCTCGAGAGAGGGCTTTTCCACTCAATTGCTTTCTTAGCCCAAAGAAACAGCGATTAGCAAAAGTAATTCTTCGTCGCATCTTCGGCGCTGGTGTTATTACCCGTGTTAATAGCGGAGCTTAGGTAGACAAACTCCTCTACTACCTCGAAGTTGTATGCGTCTATTGTGACGTTCTGTCCGAGCCGTGCGTCGGTGTTGGGTGTCCTTCCTCGAAGACTTTGTTTTACCCTCATTTTCCGCTAAACCCATTTTTGTCACTTCAGTCTCAATTCTCACAAAGGCGCCATTGACATCACGCTGTGTTCTTTCCATTATATCAATATAATCGGTGTACGCGAGAAGTTGAACAGATTTTTGGAAGATAGTGCCTCTGACGTTGACAGTGGAGTTTTGCACTATCTTCTCAAGAACGATGTTAAAGAAATCGCACGACAGTGCATCGCCTTGTCTGAATCCTTTTTTGACATCGAAAGATTCCGTAAGCTCGTTACCAACCTTGATGGAGCAGCGTGAGTTCTCCATCGTCGTTTTGCACAAGCGAACGAGCTTGGCAGGGATGCCAAAACTAGGCATACCTTTATACAGTCTGTCTCTGTAGATGCTGTCATACGCGGCCTTAAAATCAGTGAAAAAGTGGTGGATATCGATTTGGAGTTCACAGATTTTATCCAGGATCTGCCGCAAAGTGAAAATTTGGTCGATGGTTGACTTTCCTGGTCTAAAGCCACATTGATAAGGACCAATCAGATTGTTGACGAAAGGCCTCAGACGTTCACATATTACGGCAGAGAGGATCTTGTAGGCGATGTTAAGCAGACTGATCCCTCTGTAATTGGCGCAGTTTAGAGGAACTCCCTTTTTGAGGATCGGGCAAACAATGCTGAGGTTCCATTCATCGGGCATGCATTCCTCCGACCATATCTTACAGATGAGTTGGTGCATGCTCCTATCTAGATCGTCGCCTGCTGTTTTGAACAGCTCGGCAGGTAGACCATCTGCTACAGCGGCTTTGTTGGATTTCAGCCGTGATATTGCTGTTTTCACTTCTTCTAGGTCGGGTTCACGGAATTGTTGGCTGTCATCGTGTATGATAAAAGGCTCTTGTCTGACGGCGGGGTTTTGTTCGTCGTCGCCGTTATACAGTCTACAGAAGTGGTCTTTCCAAATCCCCAGCATTGGAGACGATGCGAATTCTTAGAAATAAATCAAACCCTGTGAAGTTATCCACACAGAAATCTTAAAAACTTTATAAAATAACCCGAAAAGCTGGAATTGCAGGTAATGTTCAAGCACTAACCATTAGCGTTGCGGTAACTTCAAAATGCATGCTAGATTGCTCTGCATTTGGACTCACTCTTTTGAGCGAACATTCGAAGTAGTTCGACGTCAAGCGTATTGTGTTAATCAGCAATTAACGATGTTTTAGTTAAATTGCTTTCAAATCTGCGCAAGAATAAAAACGGTTCCAGTTCCATTTGACTTGCTGAATTTGAATGTTCTCAAGCCTTAATACGGAGCCGACATTAAACATGAAATTTAAATGCATTCAACTATTTTTTAAAGCACTTTTAGCCAGTAAATTACAGATCATACGTAAATTTGCTATAAAAATTGTGCAAGAACGAATTGTCCTGCATTTGATTTGATTGAATCGCATTTGATTCTTTCAAAACTGATCACAGGGCATACAAAGCTATTTATCAGACAGGAACTCAGTCATAACCTTAGCCAGTAATTTAATGAAATATTAGGTGTGTTTTTTTGCACGCGTATATACGCTTAAAATGAACAGTACACAAAAAAACGACAATTTGTAATTTGGCATTACTAGTCAAATGCCAATTTGAAATTTCCCTCATTTGCTGAGCTGTGATTGGTCCAATGTTTCATCTGTCAAAAAAACAAAAACTCGAGTTCAGAGGCGCATTTATTTTTGTTGGTGATCGTTAGGCGCTACACAATTTCTTGTACTTTTTAACACTTGATCAAGTTTTCATAGAATGCGCTTTCGAATACGACCCGAAAAAGCACAATAAATATGATGAATTATATGGATGAACAATTAAGAAAATGTAAGGAAGTATAAAAAAAAAAATAATAAAAATCGTACATGTACACCTTGAACGTTAAAACACCATGTAGTCCAAAAAAAGAATTGAAATTGAAAATAAAATTGATGTACAATCGATATAATCTTGATTCAATCAAATTTCGCTTGGCGCCCCTGAGATTAACCATTCAACTGCAGACCAGCCATGTATCCTTGTATGTAAAATGGAATGAATTTCGAATGAATTTCGAAATGAAGTTCTGACATATGTTGAAAATTCATCGCAAACAATGAAAAAGATATTATGGAAGCACTGTTTTTATATCCGCTTATTTCTTAAGCGTGGATAATTATCGACGCTTACTTAGCGGATATAGACATTTGTTGTTGTTGCATTTTGCATGTAAATATTTTTTTAAGCGTATATACGCGTGCAAAAAAACACGCCTATTATAATTTCTATTGAATAGAGTCACATCAAATCTATAAGTTATTAAAGTCTAATTTTCTTTTGTTTTATTTTATTAAAGTCTAAGTTTTATTTTAACAATGATTCTTGCCGGTACAAAAGAAAGAATAAGACTTATTTATATTTCGAAAAAAAAAAGATCTCTCTGTCGCAAACGTCAAACAGCATCGATGACGTTTTATATTCGAACATGAGTCGATGATGTGTGACGTTTCGAACATTGAGGGGTAGCTTACATTAGAACAACAACAAAAAATTATAATAAAGTAAGCGCAATGTGTTAATCAGTAATTAACGGTTATTTAGTTGAATTACTTTCAAAATTGCGCAAGATTAAAAATGGTTCCAGTTCCATTTGACTGGATGAATTTGAATGTTCCCAAGTCGCAAAAAGGAACCTACACTTAAGACAAGAAGATGTTTATGGCATTACACTGTTCTCTTCAATCTGAATTTTTACTTGTTGAACAATGCTCCGCAGTGTTTCCAGGTTGTCAAACGAAGATTCCAAATTTACATGCTTTTGATCGCTCTCAGATTTCGTCTGCCGTTGTACGACAATAAGCTGCACGCTTCGTTTTGTCGCAGTTTGTGTTATTTTGCTGCCTACTTACTTACTTATCCGGCTCACAATCCATGAAGGATCTCTGCCTGAGATACTGCAGCCTTCCATCGTGAACGGCCCCTCGCATGCACCCTCCAGTCGCCGAAACCAAGCGTTCTGGCATCCGCAGTCACTTTGTCCTTGTACCTTATGTTCGATATTTCTTGTCGTCTTGAACCTGGGGGCTGGGATAAGAAGACTTTCTTGGCTGGAGCGTGTCGTCCATTCGCTCGATGTGGCCGAGCCAATGTAGTCGTCTTTTCTTGGCCTTCTGAACTACATCCACATCTTGGTACAGCTCACACAGTTCTCGGTTGAACCTTCTTCTCCATTTGCCATTGTCGCATACGGGACCGAAAATCCGTCAAAGAATTTCGCCCAGTATCAATTCCCCTTTTTTACTTATCGTCCAGCACTCGGCGCCGTAGAGTAGAACTGGTAAAATCAAAGTTTTGTGTAGCAGACACTTTGTCTTCCGAGTCAGGAGTTTTGAACCCAGTTGTTTGGCCAAACCGAAGCAGCAGCGGTTCGCTAGGGTAATTCTTCTTCGGATCTCCACTAAGGTGTCGTTCGTGGGATTGATGTTTGTTCCAAGGTAGGTGAACTCCTTAACTTCCTCGAAATTGCTGCTACCAACAATTACGTTTTGTCCTAGGCGGTGGACAGATGTTGCTTTGTTTGTTGATAGCATATACTTTGTTTTGTCCTCATTCACTTCAAGACCAACGAGTTTTGCCTGTTCTTCAATCGCTGTGAAGGCCTCAAGCACAGCTCTCTTGGATCGACCGATGATGTCTATGTCGTCCGCATTGCCCTCCTAGGTGGATTTGTTGAAGATAGTATTTTCCGTGCTCACACCTGCCTTGCGCACTATCTGCTCCACTATGTTGACAGCGCATCTCCTTGTCTAAACCCAGCGCATGTTTGAAATAACTCGGATGACCTGTTACCCATAATTATGCACACTGCCTGCGTATTGTTTCGCGTCATGCGGCACAGCTGGATCAGTTTGTTCGGGATCCCGAATTCAGACATCGCCATCATAAGCTCTTGGCGGTGGATGCTATGATAAGCAGCTTTAAAGTCGATGAGAAGATGGTGGGTTTCGACTTGAAATTCGTTGGTCTTTTCCAGGATCTGCCTCAGTGTGAATATTTGGTCTATCGTTGTTCTGCCTGGCCTAAAGCCACACTGGTACGTGCCGATTATTGTATTGCACAAACGTTTAAGACGCTCACACAGTACGTTGGATAGGATTTTGTATGCAACATTAAGCAGGGATATGCCACGTTAGTTTTTGCATGACATCGGATCGTCTTTTTTGTAGATGGGGCATATGGAGCTTATCGACCAGTCAGTGGGCATGCATTCTTCCTCCCACACTTTGGTGATGACCTGGTGCATGCGGTTCATCAAAACACCTCCTCCATATTTAAAGAGTTCCGCAGGTATGCCATCCGACCCGGCGGACTTGTTATTTTTTAGGTTTGGATGGCTCTTTCTACCTCTTCTGTGCTTGAGGCTGGGACTGAAACTGGGTCTTCATTGACTGGTCTTGCCTCTCTTTCGTCATAAGCTCGCTCGACATATTGCGCATTCAGCAGCTGTTGGAAGTGCTGCTTGAAAACATCTACAATTCCCTGTGCTTCGGTGACTAGATTTCCTTCACTGTTTCGAAGAGCCTGTGTGCCGGTTCTGAAACAAGAAGCTAATTGCTTCGACCTTTTAAAGAAACGCCGGGTGTTGTTCTTGTGTGTTATTTTGCTGCCCACGAGACATTAAAATTTCCACAATTAGCATTATGCTTTTTAGGTGACGAGAAGATGTCTAGTGGCATAGAAAAAGCACATGCATACAGCTAATTAGATTGGATTTTATCTAGTTGTTTTTTTTTACTGCGCTACATTTCTTTGATGCCATTTATTCTTGTAGTTATTGTATAGCATGGGATTTGCCACGACCGTTTTGTTTTCAAGGAGGAAAAAGTTCAACCTTGAGGACAAACATTCAAGTGGAAGATTGAACACTTTCAATATGCTTTTTCCCATATGGACTTTACTTTTCATTTGGGGTATTTTTGAATGAACATTGTCAAAGATAAGACAGTTAATCATTTGAAGAATTTGCTCCGTCGCTCTCGCTCCCCTATCATAACCTTTATCAATCACTTACACTTTTACTAAATTTTCCATCATAAATGTTCTATTTTACAGGAAAAGTACATTAAGGCTCGCCTAAAGGTCAATGGCAAAGTTAACAACTTGGGCAACAATGTTTCATTGGAACGTAACAAGATGAAGGTCTTTGTCAACTCTGATGTACACTTCGCCAAACGCTACCTCAAGTACTTGACCAAGAAGTATTTGAAGAAGAACAGCCTGCGTGATTGGATCCGTGTGGTTGCCAACGAGAAAGACTCATACGAGCTTCGTTACTTCAGAATAAGTTCCAATGACGATGACGAAGAAGACGCAGAGTAAGGTGTACATTTAGTTGGGATTTTTTTTTATAATACAAAGAACTATAAAAATATAAATAAAATGAAACACTAAATATTGCGTTTTGAATTACTTATTTATTGTTCATAGGATTCGGGATATAATGGTTACTCTTCCATTTTTACCATAGAAATAAGAGCACGGGGGAGGTAGCACTTCGTGGAAGTGTAATTGATACACCGGACGTGAGAGAAAGAAGATGTAAGAGTTCTCTCTGAAGTTCTCGCTGATTGGCTGCAAGGTGGAATGGACAGTAAAAAAATAAGGGGAAAGGCAAAATCAAAATTCAAAACTGTTGTATGCTTAGCTTATAGCGTTTATTGTTGGTCGTCCGGAACTGTTCCGAACGATTCCGAATTCGTTCACTTGGCACAAGATGAAAGTTCTTGGTCTAAAAAGAACAGAAAAACGATTCCGAATTTGAAGTCGGAATCAAAGACAGAATCACGCATACCAGTGGCGTAGATAGATTTTCGCTATGGGGGGGGGGGAATCTAGTTCGCTCATTTTTACTTCCCACATCTATACTAATCGCGCTTATCTCAGAAACTACTGGTTCAAATTGTAATTGAGTGTTGGATAGTCCATTAATCGAGGAAGGTTTAAGGCTACATAACATTAAGCTACGACCAATAGGAGCGACGAATCAGTGGAAAAAACGGCAAGAAAGTATTAATTTTTTGTTTGTTTGAACGCGCTGATCTCAGGAACTGCTAAATCAAAATGGAAAATTCTTTTTGTGTTGAATAGTTCATATATCGAGGAAGGCTTTAAGCTATACAAAGTTACGCTGCGAATAGTAAGAGCAAAGCATCAATGAAAAGTCTTACTAAAATAGGAAGTAATACATATTTGAAGGCTTCGAGTTAAGAAGAATTTTGACTAAAGGAGACGTAAAGAGTCGAATAATATACAATTTTAAAATAACTTCGCAACCAAATTAAGGCGCATGATGCACAAGTCAAGACGCACCTCTGGCCGGAGCACGGGGGAGAGACGGACGAAGTCGCAGGCAACTGTTAGTATAGAATATGTATATGCAAAAGTTTTGGATGTTTGTCCGTCTTTCTGTAAGGGGCCAGTTATAGCGATCATTGGTTATCATCAGGAAAAAATGGAACAGGAGGAATCTGAAATTTTTTCCTGATCAGCGTTTATAGCAATCATTGAAAATTTCTGTCAGGAATTTTTTTCTTGCCGTAATTCTATCATTGGAACTGTGTGAAGTTGAAACACAGATCATTGGAATTGTACAAATTTGAAACGCAAATCATTGGAACGATTTGTTTTATTTTTTGACAAAAATCCATCAGCTGTTCAGGAAAACGACTTTCCGTACGGAAAATAGAAAAATACATTTTTAACGAAAAATGTTTGCGAACTTATATTTTTTTCTCAAGAAAAATTCTTTAAGTATTTTCCGGTCGATTGGTATATAAATTGCGTAAGTAATCAAAAGAAAAAATCACAAAACAAAATGAAAAATTCAAAACGGAAATGGATAACGGAACGAAAACAAATGAGAATGAAAACGAATAAGATAGATAATGCCTATGGCTTACATGTTACGTCGTTACTTAAGGTCTCATTCAGTGACATTTAAATGTGTTGAAAAACTAGCAATTTGAATGACTTGCAACAAATGAGTGCGTAAAGAAAAAGGATACTTGGTGATATGGATTTTGGTAAAAATATTTATGGTTTAGCAGAATACCTATTACATCAAGTGAAAAACTGGAAAAGCATAATTGTATTGAATTTAGTAAAAGTGTATTTATGTACTTAAGGAAAGGTAAGTGCATCGAAAAAAGTACAATTGTATCGGCTTTTGCAACCCAGATACGACCCAATGTGTAACGTTCACAAAATAAAACACGAACGACGTTCAAATTAACGAACATTCCATTCTCATCACAATACAGTGAGATCTAACTTCGAAAAACGTGTGACATCAATTATTCGAATGTAAGGTTATCGATTCGCCAACCGTAATACGAAAATCTCACACACATGTTTTTACGTTCCACTCCCTACTCAAATACAAACCTATTGAATATCTTTTTAAAAATCTTTTCTGCTGTTCGATCTTGTGTCCACGTTGTCCGAAATCCAAAATCACAAGAAAACAAAAAACATACATGTTTTTATTTTATATAATAGGAATGGTTTATTAATTTACTTTTGTTTTACTCACTTATGCTTCTTTCCATTAACATTATTTTTCTTTTATTTTTCCATTAGTTAGTTAAATTGTTTAATTTTTTCCTCAATTAGCATTGCCTTTTTCAATTTTTAATTCTAAATATTTTGCAAACGTGTGTTGAGTAAATTTATTGTAAATATTATCTTTTTATTTGTAAATTAACATTTCACAATGCCTTTTGTTGTTTTTTTTTTTGTTTTTCTCAATAATGCAAACTTTTTTTATAATGTTGTTTTTTACCAGTCTATTGTGAATAAGAGTGATTCAGATTTCGAGATAGAAAGATATAGAGAGGGAGAGGCATATTGAGTGAGGAAGAGGGACAAGGTGAAAGAATAGTTTTTGATAAAATCAGATTTTTGTTCTATAGTTATTTTCTGTTCATTTTATTGTTTTGTTTGTACCTAATCTGTGTGTACTGGGGAAGATATTTACACATGAAACCTATACCACTAAGTTTTTATTGTTTTTTTTTGTATAAAAATTATATTATTATGTGTAATTTGCTTTTTTTTGTTTATTTTATATTGTGGGTATCGTTAAAATGAAAATTAAATACGTATTGAGATAGTTTTGCATTGATGGCATTGTATTGAAGTTTAAATTTTATGCAGAAAATTCACAGCAGCATCATTGAGGATGAAGCTGTAGGTATAAAAATATTTATGTACATTGTGTCCAGGACAAGGAATCAGAACTGAATATTGTTTTAAGAGCATTGCCGTGATGCTATTTTGTGTTTGAAAACATCAACCTGAACAAAATAAAAGGTTTTAAATGGGTACTCATCTCAAGGAACTTTTCATTGAAGAAATGGCAGTTCTTGATGTTAAGATTTTGTTTCTATGACTCCTGCCGTAATAAGAATCTGAATGTATTGGAATTTATTAAATTTTTAACCTAAATAAAAGAGAATACTGCGTACTTTCTGCATAATGGTTTGTGGGTATTAGGTTACAAAAATTTCGCAAATTAAATAAACACTTTAAATGTACGAATATAGTCTAAGAATGCAAATAGAAAAAGGAGCAGTCTTCAAATGTGACAGTATTTCTGTGTGAATTCCCCTTAATTCAAATTTTGGCAAACTCTTGTGACGTGATTTCCTTAAGACAATGTTTTTCAAAGTGTGGGTCGCGGCCCCCTAAACACTTCAAAGCCTCTGATGTTAATTCAGGGTATTCTAGGTTAAGTTAGGTAAGGTGATAAGGGGTGTGCACAGCATGAGACTGTTGCATACACGGAGGCCTACTGATTATTGTGATCCCCTACAAAAATAAAAGGTAGCATCGATGCTCTTCAAAATTGCCGATTAACGTAGACTGATTCGTTAACGAACCAGCCTGTGCCTCTATAAATTTCCTCATTTTTGCCATTGAGACCAGTGCTAGATCATCCAGTTCCCCAACAAACCTGTTCCCGAGATGAAGAAGTCGGTTAGTTTGGCTGTTCGGACAGTCACGCAGCAGGTATTTAATGGTTCCTATTTCCTCCTCATCCTGACAGCTCTTACAGAAATCGGGTGCAAATGCCCCTATCTTGTTGGCCAATGGCGCAATGACCCGTTAGTACACCTATCAGTATTTTAATGTTCCTTTTACTCACCGATAGAATATACCGAGTTTCCTTTTCGTTTGTATTAGGCCATAAACTTCTAGAGATTACGCAATCGTCCCTGGATTTCCAGGAGTTATTGATTTTCTCTTTTGATTTAAGGTCTATCTTCCTCTTGAGTACCCCAATCGGGACGAGTAGTCCCCTATCTGAATGGTCGCTACAACTTGTATCTATTTCAGCTACTATTTCGTTCCCTTCTATATTACTATGTCCAGGAACCCAGCAGAGCTTAACCTGGTTAGTGTGGCAGATTCTATTTAATTCCTTCCTACAGTTTAAAACTGCCTTTGATCTTATGGTCTCACTGGCTAAGGATTTGATAGCAGCCTGGCTGTCCACGAAAAAAGTAATCTCCGAGGAGCTTCATGATGTGCCAATTCAGCTGCTTTTTCAATGGTAAAGATCTCGGCCTGAAAGACACTACAGTCAACTGGGAGTTTATACGACTCTCTGATGTTGAGAGATTGGCAAAAGACTCCAGCACCTGTTCCTGATTCCATTTTCGAACCGTCAGTGTAGAAAGGGATATCCTGTTTACTTATAAGTGAATTTGGATGCCATCCCTGTCTTTCTGGTATGCAAATAGAAAATTTCCTATCGAAATCTAGTAAATGGGGAATGTAATCGGTGGTCTCCATCAGTCCTGGAATCGTTTCACATCTTTGTAAGATTAACTCGTGTCAATAAGTGCTGTGCTTCCAAAAATTCATCTCTTTTAAACGAATTGCAGTTTTGGCTGCCGTGCACCTTATGAACTCATCCAAAGCCGGGAGATCCAAGATCATTTCCAACCCAGCTTGTGGTGTCGATCTCTGAGCCCATGTTATGCCTTATACAGGCTAGTTTCTGTACCTTATTCAGGTTCTTGAAATAGCTTGATTTTTCCACCGCTTTCCACCATACAATAGAGCCATAGGTAGGAATGGGTCTGAAAATCGCTGTGTACATCCATTGGATGACTTACGGTCCAATACCTCAACGTACACCGAAGGCCTTTTTGCATGTGTAGAATGCACATAGTGCTTTTTTCATTCTTTCCTCAGTATTACGCTTCCATGTAAGCTTGGAGTCAAGGATTAGGTACTCCTAGAAATTTAGCTTTCTTAGAAAGTTTTAGAGGAATACCAATGTCTTCAATGTTGAATAAATCTTTCGCCTAAAGGCTGTTGCCACATTGTTTTGTTCGAAATAAACAAAATTCGAGTTATCGAAGTTCGACTGTACGGGAGAAAAAGCAATGGAGAGGGGGGTCGCGAAATATTTCTTCATACTAAAGGGTCCGTGTCATGTAAAAGGTTGAAAAACACTGCCTTAAGAGAACCCATGTGCTTGTACAACAAAAATTGATTAGTCCTTGAACAAGTTCAAAATGATAATAATTGCTTTATCGTGAAAGCTATCAGAAGGGTCCAGGTTCACTATCGTTGCCCCTAGTTATGCATTTAAAAATCGTTCAAAAAGGATGTGAGCCACATTTGACAACCGCTCCTTACTTCACAAAAAGACATTTATGAAATATTCCAAATAATCAGGATACAATGAATAACAATATAATCATATTATTTTGTTTTTGTTAAATAGTTATGTACATAGTTTGTTGGTGTGTTTAATGCCCTTACATAAACTAATATCACTATTGCTACTACATTTAACTGTTGGTTTAGTTTTTTATTGTGTTTTTTTTTTTTTAAATTTTTGTGAATTTTTTAATTATTTCACAATTTCATGTTTAGTTTTATTTTTAGTAGCTTTAATATTATGCGTTCAATAATATGCTTTCCTCTTTTATTAGTTAAAATACTTTGTATGGTATACAAATATAATAATTGTAACTTTTTATTCGGTTCCAATTTGTTGTATGTTTCTTGGAAATGTACATTTTATAATATTTTTCTTGTATTTTTATTCTTAATGCTATATATATAATTTATTATTTTAGGTTATGTATAATGTTATATTGTTTTTTGTTTTGTTTCGTTTGGCAACATATCTTTTAGTTCGTTATATTATTTTTCATGTATGTATGTATTTTAATATAACCTAAATTTAGCACAACTTATTGCACATAGAAATGCTTTTCTTTTAACATAAAGTATTATATTCCCTTTTGTTTGAAAATAAAATTAGATTGCACAACGTCATGTGTGTAGGGTAAAAGAGGCTGTATAGTTGCAATTGGTTGATAAAATTGTTTAAAAAAATTGGAACGAAACGTAACAAATTGGTGTTATTTTGCTAGAGGGGGTTGTCTCTTTCTTCCTTTTATAAAATTCCGAACTAGTAAATTGAGGTACTCTTTCCCATATCCGCTTTCAAGTTAAGTCGTCCTAACCGAGGTAATACACCCACCTTTGTCAAGAAAAACCGAAAAGAGGTTTTAGATATTACCCTCTCAAATAATTCTGACTCCTGTAAAATAGATCATTGGAGAGTTTTAGAAGAACCTTCCTTTTCCGACCATCGTCTCATAGAATTTAAAATCCCTAATGTTGATAGACCGCTAAATCCCTTTAGAAGTAATAGGTGTACAGACTGGCTTATTTTCAATAGGGAAATTTGCAATAATATTATAGGCAAATAAACTACAACCCCATTTGGCTTAGATCTCACTGAGACTCTGCGTAAGGCTTTTGAAATCAATTGTCCAATCATAACAACAACGAAGAAAAATAAAAAAAACACCCTGGTGGACATGAACAACAACTAACCAACATTAAAAAAGAAACAAGAAATCTTGTCAATTCTGCTAAAAGAACAAGGCTCCAAAGTGACTGGGACTGTTATAAGACCAGCCAAAGAAAATTAAAGAAACCCAACGTCCCAACGGGCTAAACGGAGCTCGTGGAAAAATGTCTGTAGCAATATTGAGTGCACCAACGAGTCAGCTAGGCTCAGGAAAACCACCACTTCTATAGGTTCTCTAAGAAAACCTGACAACGGCTGGACTGAATCAGGTCGCGACAATGTAGAACTTCTGGTTAAAACACACTTCCCAGGAAGCAAACCTAGCCCTGAACGCGAATCAGATAACTCTTTATTCTTCGAGTATGAAATGCCTACGGATTTTATAACGAAAGAAAAGTTAAACTGGGCTATTAACTCTTTCTCTCCTTATAAATCTTCGGGCCTAGACGGCATTTTCCTTCTGATGCTACAAAAGAGCAGTGAATTTTTTACTCCTCACCTGCTAAACATTTTCCTTGGTAGCATTATATGGGGATATGTTCCCAAGACATGGCGTCTTTCGTACTTTAAACACTTGAAAGACTTATTGATATGTACATTCGCAGTAATTTAAAACCGGAGACCATATCACCCTTTCAACATGCCTACACAAAGGGTAGAAGTGTAGAAACGGCACAACGCTGCGTAGTGAGAACTATAGAAAAGTCATTTGACGTTAAGAATACACTCTTGCATCATTCCTGGACACTGAAGGAGCCTTCAATAACGTCCACAACAGTGCAATAGAGAAAGTCCTTATTGATCTAAATATAGAAGAAGAAGTTATCAAATGGATCATGTATATGCTGAAAAATAGACAGTTACATAACGAGCTTGGTAACGCACATATTAAGATGTACGAATCTAGAGGAACCCCGCAAGGTAGAATCCTCTCACCATTATTATGGATCTTAGTGATGAACGAGATCCTGATAAGACTTAGAGCTTTTGGCGACGGGTAAATACCTTACCACTATTAGCAAACAATTAGAAAGCGCATTATCAAGGTTCAGCAACTGGACCAAGAAATGCGGCTTTAAGGTAAACCCCCTTAAAACAGATAACACCACACTAAAAATTTCCGACCGAGCGAGATAGAGGAGTCAATGAAGCGAAAAATACGGCCTGACCTCCGATTTTTTTTTACTGTGAACCGATTTGCATGAAATTTTGGAATTAGGCTCGTCTTACCCTTAACTTCAAAAGTGAAAATGATTTGAACTGCGGTACCACCCTGGGGGTGGTTGCCACCCCTTCTCGGGGGTGAATTTTTTTTTCTTCAAAATAACCTCGGATATCGATAGAAGGCCTAATTTTAAGCAAAAAATCTTCTATAAAGTTTTTCAAAAATCCAATACTTTTCAAGTTATTGGCAAATGAAAATTCGCAGTAATAACACTCCGAAATTTACAGTTACTAAGTAGAAAAAAAATATGATAAGTTTTGGACCATAACTCCTTCAATTTTCATGCTATCACAATTTATAAAAAACCATTGTAAAGGTATTTAAGAGAGCTACAACATCCTTCATTGTCATATAGTAAAAAACTTTTTTTCAAAACGGTGAAGGGTTAAAAAGGGCTTAAGAGAGGCTGTGATTGCGCTGCCACGCGCTCTTTAAACAATCATATCTCCGTCAATTTTTGTTTCACAGAAAAAAAAAATAAAACCAAATTGTTTGTCATACCTAAATTTTTTATCTTTACACTTTTATACGTATCTGTCGTCATTTTTGAGATATTATGAAAAAAAAGTGTTTTTTTTTTTTTAATTTGAAATTTTGCTTTTTTTTTAATCGTGAGTTTTTAAAAAAATATGTGTCCTGAAGCAGCCAAACTGATACTATCTATCAAATTCTTCATAATAAAGTTAATTCTAGGCGGAATACAATTAACTTTAATTTTGGTGGAAATGGCACTTAAGAAACCCATTGATTTAAAAGAAAAAACATTAGATGCTCCCCTTATTTGCAATACAGCTCACTTATCTTACGTGCAAAAGACTTTTAATAGTGCTCATCTTAAAGCTTATTTCAAGCACTATGAAACCCTTTTGTATTAGATTGCATAAAATGCATCTGCTCGCCGCTAGATGGCATTGACCACATCGATTAAATTTCAGACAAAGCAAAAAACGGCTAGTATTGGATTTTTTGAAAAACTTTATAGAAGATTTTTTGCTTAAAATTAGGCCTTCTATCGATATCCGAGGTTATTTTGAAGAAAAAAAAAATTCACCCCCGAGAAGGGGTGGCAACCACCCCCAGGGTGGTACCGCAGTTCAAATCATTTTCACTTTTGAAGTTAAGGGTAAGACGAGCCTAATTCCAAAATTTCATGCAAATCGGTTCACAGTAAAAAAATTCGGACCTAAAATGTTTCATTGACTCCCCTAAGATACCTCGGAGTTATATTGGACAAAAAACTTAACTGGAGTATAAATATCCAAGAAAGATATAAGAAAGCCATGATCGCACTCTACTTATGCAACAAGATTCTGCGTAGATATTGGGGACCACACCCCAAAATAGTCATGTGGATGTACACTGCCATTGTTAGACCCATTCTAACCTATGGCAGTTTGGTTTGGTGGCAAGCTCTGGAGAAATCCACGAACTAAAAACCGTTACCAAAGTACAAAGAATGGCATGCATTAGCATGATGAGGATTACCCCAACTGCGGGTCGCGAAGCGATCTTAAATTTCACCCCTTTAACTTATTTGTACAAGAATCGGCAGCAAACAGCGCTCTTCGACTCAGTCAAACCAACATCTGCAGAACTAGTTAACACGGCCATACCAGGAGGCACGATTCTTACAAAATACGTTGGCCACAACGTTTGTTCAGATTACATGACCCCTTATTTAGACTTTGACCAGCTTCCCCAATAGAGAAGATTGGGAAAACAGTGAGTAAGGGACACGAAAACGGGAAAACAAAAAGCGGATGAGCTTGCAAGAGAAGGCTCAGTACTTGATCCCTCTCCCATAGGCTATAATATCAGAATCCCTTAATGCGAAATAAAAAGAAACATTAGTAAAAATATCATTCAAAAGCAAATGATAGATAGAACCTACTAGAAACCTGCGGTGATACCAGGAAACTCTGGTCTTATCACGACAAGAAAAAATCCGATAGAATTTTACTTCTTAAAAAACCGTCCCTAAGATCTCTCATAAGCGTGATAACGGGACATAACCTACTTGGCTACCACAAAAAGAAAATGGGGCTTATTACAAACGACATATATACAGGCTGCGGCGATGAGGAAGAGCACGAGAACACGGCTCACTTCCTATGCCACTGTCCAGCACTTCTCTAAACTAGATATAAATTTTTAGGCATACATTTCTTTAATGAAGTAGAAGAACTATCAGAACTCCCAGACAATCGCCTATTGAACTTTGTCAAGTCCACCAAATGGATCGACCAACCCTATGGTTAAAATACTTTTTCAGAAGTTACAATACTTCAGGGTATCACAAGGGATCTACATTGATCTAAGTGTGACGGTAACCAAACCAACTGTCAGCCCATAAAACCTTACCTAAGCTAACCTAACGATCTTCTCCTTAGTGATAACTCGTCTTGGACCAGGGTTTTCCTTTTAACGAGGATTGTGTCCGGTTTTTTGAAGTTGCCCGTAGCTTAGTCTGCTAAGCAGAACGTCGTTGGTTCGAGTCCTACTCAGGCCAAGTTTTTATTTCATCTTTCACGGGTACTGCCTCTTGCGAAGACCTGACAAAGCTTCCAAGAGTATCAATCTGTCATGAAAAAGTGCTTCTCAACTTTGCCGTTCGGAATCGGCGTTAAATTGTAGGTCCCCTTAATTCTCCACACGCACTCAGAATTATTGTTGATGAGAGTAAGCCACTTAGGCCTTGGCTCTTCATGAGCTGTCACGCCACTCTATTTTTATTTATTTGTGTCCTGTGCAGTGTGTTGAGCCGCTGACGACCTAGTTTTCCTCGCACTAATAGCGTTTTTTGTTTTTTGGTCATCCGGAATCGTTCGGAACCATTCCGATCGATTCGACGACTCGTTTACTTGACACAAGATGAAAGTTCTTGCTCTGACAGACGAGAAAATCGATTCCGGACTTGAAGTCGGAATTTTTGTGATTTAACCGACAAACCGAGAAATGTTAACTGAGGTCATTGAGATCGATAGACAAACGGATAAAAGAAAGAGTTCGCAATACGTAAAAATTCAAATTCCGAAATGATGGTAATGCTCTAACCTGTGTCAATGTATTCGAATAAAAACTCATACAGCCTCTCTTCCTAACACTCTTTTAATATAGCGTACTAGAGAGATAGAAACTAAAATCACAAAATTGACCACAACACATGGCTTATGTAAGAGAAGACACCCTTTTCAGGAACCGCACCACGTCAAGGTCTTTGAGACCAATTTTTATTGGCAGCGGCATTTCGGAGGGTGAAAAAATTAAAATTAATCAACAAACTTAATTTAAAACAGAGCTCCTAAAGACTCTCACAAAGTTTAATGATAATTATATGGATTAACGGTAAATGGCTACCAATTATCCTTCGGTTCATATAATAATTAAATTTAGTAGTTTTTTGATTTCACTTTATGTCTATATGTATTTAATATTTTATATACAAATGTGTGTATATATGTTTTTTGTTTGTTTGTTTATATGTATTGTCTGGTATGTGTCACTTAAGTAGATGAAAAATGATGAATTCTTTTTAAAGCAGCTGTGCTATGACTGGATCTATCAAGCACATGTGTTCTGCCCCACGTACAGGCAGACGGTTCAAGCAGAAATGTCGTATCATTTCCGGAACAGAGTCAAATGGGCGACTAAATTGACCAAGGATATATTGACCGGAGTCGTTGCGTTGTATTCGCATGTGCATGAAGCCTTTGGCGCCCCTGCAAAATCCAATTGGAAATAATTTCAGTAGAGAATGGTGATTTCTTTTTAGGTGGATAAATATAATATCCTGTAGACCATTGCTTTAACTTACTTTAATGACAGAGAGTAATCCTGTTTGGTTGACTCACAATTACGTACAAGGAAACTGCCCTCAGTCAATGGCCTCAGGGTGGTCTCGGCTTCGATGCGTGTGATAGCTCCATGATACCACCTGCGGATGTTGAAATTGATTAGAAAAAATAAAGTGAAACAAAAACAAATCGAAAAATAAGTGCTGATAAGTTATGGGTGGGTGCGACACTTACCCTTGTCGTTCAAGTGGAACGGAAATGTCAATTAAGTCAACGGCGGATGTGAAGCCAGTAATTAAATTTAAATTCAGTTCCTTATTCGAAGGGATGCCACGAAGATCCAGACTTCCGAATTTCGTGGTCGCACGGGCCGGCTCGTTTAAGTTCAGGGTTAGATTTTGACGGAAGATCGCTGTGTCTGCTGACAAGATAAAATAAAATACAATAAATAGTTTAAAGTTTATTTTTTGTTCTACTTTATTTGCTTATAGCAATTTTCTTTATTAGGAGAAGGTATGCGTCCTCTGCGTCCTATCCTTTTCAAAAGGCGGCAGCGGAAGAACTCCCAAGATGGAATCAACGGTGGCGTCTACAGTTCCAGTCAGGATGAACTACTTAGTGACTATTACGACATATTCGCAGCCCAGGCCTATTAGGAGCGGTTTGGCCGGCCTTTCGTCTTAGAGTTAAACTAAAGAACCGGTCCTCCAGGTTGGGGGTAGTGCGTCGTCGGGGTCAAATAAAGAAACTACCGCCTCGAATACGAACAGGATTAATGATGACGACCCACGCAAACGATTTAAGGACAACGAATTTGGTTTTGCACTTGGAATGTTAGGCCCCTTAACAGACCATGTGCAGCCGAACAACTAGCGGAAGCCGTTGACTGTTATAAAGCAGATATAACCGCCAACCACGAAATGCGATGGGATGGTCCGGGCCTACGAAAAATGAACAACTGCGATATTAACTACGGCGACTGCTACCGGGAACAAAATCAGCGTCTATTTGGATGTGGATTTGTAGTCTGGACTCGACTAAGGAGGAAGGTCTTGAGTTTCAACTCAGTGAATGAGCGCATCACGACAATCCGCATCAAGGCTAAATTCAGAAACATAAGCCTCATCTGCGCTCATGCCCCCACTGAGGAATAGGATGAAAACACCAAAGACAGGTTCTACGAGCTCCTCAACAAGACCTATGATCTATGACATTAAAATTGTTCTTGGAGATTTTAGTGTTAAGTTGCGGGTAGAGAAGAAATCTTTGGTGGAATAATCGGACGACATAGCCTATACGACACCACCTCCAATAACGGATTTAGGCTAATCGACTTCGCTGCGGGCGAGACGTAATGGTAGCAAGTACGCGATTCCCACATCTCAATATCCAAAAGGGGACATGGAAATCTCCTGATCAATCAACCGTCAACCAAATTGATCACATTGCGATCGACGCACAACACTTCTCTAGCATGCAAGATGTCCGTACATTCCGAGGTGCCAACATCGACGCGGATCACTATCTCTTATAGCCAAGGTACGAATGCGGATATCCTTTTCTGATCGTGTCTCCAAAAATCTCCTCAGTCCTTTGCTGCCAGCACAAAATGTAGAGAACCTGTCGCAACACTGCCAAGCAGCCAGAAGAGATGCCGCCTCTTAAGAGCTAGGCCACCACAACGAAACCCCTGGTTTGACGATGAATAGCTAATCAAGAGGCATACAAAGAAGGACACGAGGAGCTCGTGAGCTCTACGCGCAGAAAAAGAGAGAGGAGCACAAACTTCTCAGAAAGAAAAAAGGGAGCATGAGAAGCAAAAGATCGAGGAGATAGAGGGATGTCACAACAGGAACGTGGTTCGAAAGTTTTACAAAAACGTAAAACAAACCTCCAGGGCTTATACAACCCGAACCGAAGCCTGTAGAGACATGAAAAGACCAATTTTCCAATTCAATTTGGATGCAGCAGACCAACAATTCCACCCACCCGCTGGAGCAGACGAACTGTACAAAGTAGTTGGAGATGAATTGGTTAGGAGCATGCACCAGCTTATCGGCAAAATTTGGTCGGAGGAAAGCATGCCCGACGAATGGAACCTCAGCATCGTATGCCCGATCCTCAAGAAAGGAGATCCCCTGAACTGCACCAACTACAGAGGTATAAGTCTCCTTAATATCGCCTACAAGATCTTGTCTGCCGTGCTGTGTAAATTTTTGAAGCCTTTCGTCAACAATCTGATTGGTCCTTATCAATGTGACTTCAGACCCGGAAAGTCCACCATCGATCAAATATTCGCCCTACGGCAGATCTTCGAGAAGACCCAGGAACTTCAACTCGATATCTATCACCTTTTCATCGATTTCAAGGCAACGTATGACAGCGTCTTAAGAGACCAATTATATAGAGCAATGTCTAGTTTTGGCATTCCAGAGAAAACTCGTCTGCCTGTGTAAGATGACAATGGAAAACTCACGCTGTTCCATCATGGTCGTCGTCGTTGATGTCAAAAAAGGTTTAACACAAAGCGATGCGCTGTCATGCGATTTCTTCAACATCATTCTTGGAAAGATTGTGCAAAACTCTAACGTCAACAACAGAGGCACAATATTTCAAAAGTCCGTCCAGGTATTAGGCTACGCAGACGACATTGACATAATTTGAAAACACAGCGTGATGTCAGTGGAGCGTTTGTGAGTCTAGAGACGGAGGCCAGGAAGATAGGTCTAGCGGTTAACGAGGACAATACCAAGTTAATGCTGTCAACAAGAAAGAAAAACCAACATCGACGTCTTGGAGCAAACGTCAACACAGACAGATTTATCTTCGAGGCAGTTAAGGACTTGGTCTACCTAAGATCCGCTTTCAACTCAGACAACAACACCAGCGCTGAAATCAAACGAAGAATCACTCTTGCCAATCGCTGCTTCTTTGAACTTAGAAGGCGATCGAGTAGTAAAGTCCTCTGCCGAGCAACTAAAGTGACACTCTACAAAACCCTCATCATCCTGGTCCTCATGTATGGTGCAGAGACATGGACCATGACAACATCCGATGTAAACGCTTTGGGCTGCTTTGAGAGAAAGGTTCTTCGAGTGATTTTTGGTTCTGTTTGCATAAATGGAGAACGGAGGCGAAGATTCTATCAAGAACTGTACGAGCTGTTCAGCGACACTGACCTTGCAAAAAAAGTTAAAGTCCAACGACTTAGATGGTTGGGTCATGTAGAGCGAATGGAAAATAATGCTCCGGCTAGTAGAGTCTTCGAATCCAACCCGGAAGGACGTCGCAAAAGAGAAAGACCGCGACTCAGGTGGAGCACACAGGTGGTAGAGGACCTGATCCAACTTGGCGTGCGAAACTGGAGACATCTAGCTAGGGACCGAGCTGGCTAGAGACGTTTGATGGATGAGGCCCTGGTCCGACCTGGACTGTAGCGCCACCATAAGTGAGTAAGTAAGTAATTTAGTCACAAGATGACGATTTGTTTTCTTGAAAGTGTTAAATATTCTTGTTTAGCGATTGGAATGGTCGAAGAATAAGGGAGATAAGAAAACAGAGAAATGGAAATTGGAATTCAAATGAGACATGGGGCATATGCATAAAAATCAAGTAATTACTAGTAGCAAATGCTTCAAGTAAATACTAGATCAACAAGTAAAAGCTCAGATTCGTAGTATTTACTTCATTTGGTATGCATAAAAAAAAGTAAATGCTAGCAAGCATTTACTAGTAGTAAATACTAGATTCATCCAAGTAAGAACTTCATATTCATCGGAAGACTCAGGCATTTACTTACAGCAATTGAAAAATAAAGTAAAATGGAAAACTTGACTTAAAAAGTAACAAGAAAAACCTTAACTTTGCTTTAATTTGGTATTTAGATTTCATCACTTTGAGCTGAAGTATTTGTTGTTGATTTTTTAATTACAAATTTTCATACATACGGCGCGTGGTTGTTTCATAATCTTGATAAAAAACGACAACAATTTCGTTAGATTTTGTCAAAATGCTTGAGGTGCATTCGGTTCTTTAGATTAAGTCTATTTCATTTCTCCGCAGCTGCCCCAATCTCCTGATTTCAGGTGCACCAGAAGTGCGTCCGTGGTCGTTGGAAGTTTTTAATTCCTCTGTCCTCTTCTTCAAAGTCGTCGGGTTTCTTTAAATACTTTGCAACATTCTGCAAAACAAAACATGCCATTATTAGAGTTGCCACGATTTTTATTTGCACCCGTATACAGTTTTGTAATATTGGGAATCGATTTTTAAGCTGACCAAAACATCGTTATATGATGACCCTCTCTTTTGTATGATTTTTCCTTGCTCGTGATTGGGTTTCTATAAATGGTGTAGGTGTTATTAACCAAGTGGCGATTCCATATCCCTCATCTGCCATGAGAACAGTTTTAACTGTTTCAAGAGAACTGTTTTTTCAAATCCTGGAGTCATGAACTGAACCTGGCCATTCACAGACAACACTTGTAAAACATTCTTTTACATCACAGGTGTCTCCACATGTGTGCAATCCAAGGCTCCAATGCAAGAAGGAAAGCTCTATTTAGAAAGCCAACCAACATTTACTTTTCAAAGCGGAAAAGCATTTTGAAATTATTCGTTCCTTGCAAACTTGTTCAGTATTACTGTGCAAAAACGCGGCCATTTGACAAGAATATTGAACCGATCGCCTTGAATGTTGATTTGCAAATGAAAATGTTCGTTTCAAACACCCAAAAGTATTTACTAGCAAATGTTCAAGTTGCTCTTTAGCAACTTGTAAAAATTGAAGTAAATACTAGTAGTAAAAGGTTTTTATGCATATCACTTTAAGTATTTACTACCAAAATTCATCCATACCTAGTAAATACTTTTACTTCTAGTAAAAGCTTTTATTCAAGTATTTACTTGAAGTTTATGCATACGAAAAAAAGTAAATACTATCAAAATTGACTAGTAAAAGCATTTACTACCGTTTATGCATATGGCTCATTGGGGCATATGCATAAAAATCAAGTATTTACTAGTAGTACTTACTTCAAGTAAATACTAGATCAACAAGTAAAAGGTCAGATTTGTAGTATTTACTTCATTTGGTATGCATAAAAAAAAGTAAATGCTAGCCAGCATTTACTAGTAGTAAATACTAGATTCATCCAAGTAAAAACTACATATTCATCGGAAGACTCAGGCATTTACTTACAGCAATTGAAAAATAAAGTAAAATGGAATAGTAGACTTAAAAATTAACAAGAAAAACCTTTACTTTGCTTTAATAAGGTATTTAGATTTTTTCACTTTGAGCTGAAGTATTTGTTGTTGATTTTTAATTATAAATTTTCATACGGCGCGTGGTTGTTTCATAATCTTGACAAAAACCGAAAATAATTGTTCGTTAGATTTTGTCAAAATGCTTGAGGTGCATTCGGTTCTTTTGATCAAGTCTATTTCATTTCTCCTGATTTCAGGTGCACCAGAACTGCGTCCTTGGTCGTTGGTAGTTTCGTTTTTAATTCCTCTGTCCTCTTCTTCAAAGTCGTCAGATTTCATTTAAATACTTTGCAACATTACCTATGCAAAACAAAACATGCCATTATTATTATT
Source organism: Sphaerophoria taeniata (assembly GCA_943590905.1). Lineage (NCBI taxonomy): Eukaryota > Metazoa > Arthropoda > Insecta > Diptera > Syrphidae > Sphaerophoria > Sphaerophoria taeniata. The sequence continues at coordinate 75,364,226 of OX016542.1, read as the reverse complement.
TGAGTTGCCACGTTTTTTAATTGCACCCATATACAGTTTTGTCATATTGGGAATCGACTTTTAAGCTGACCAAAACATCGTTCTATGATGACCCTCTCTTTTATATGTAATTTGTTGTAAGATTTCTCCTTGCTCGTGATTGGGTTTCTATAAATGGTGTAGGTGTTATTAACCAAGTGGCGATTCCATATCCCTCATCTGCCATGAGAACAGTTTTAACTGTTTCAAGAGAACTGTTTTTTCAAATCCTGGAGTCATGAACTGAACCTGGCCATTCACAGACAACACTTGTAAAACATTCTTTTACATCACAGGTGTCTCCACATGTGTGCAATCCAAGGCTCCAATGCAAGAAGGAAAGCTCTATTTAGAAAGCCAACCAACATTTACTTTTCAAAGCGGAAAAGCATTTTGAAATTATTCGTTCCTTGCAAACTTGTTCAGTATTACTGTGCAAAAACGCGGCCATTTGACAAGAATATTGAACCGATCGCCTTGAATGTTGATTTGCAAATGAAAATGTTCGTTTCAAACACCCAAAAGTATTTACTAGCAAATGTTCAAGTTGCTCTTTAGCAACTTGTAAAAATTGAAGTAAATACTAGTAGTAAAAGGTTTTTATGCATATCACTTTAAGTATTTACTACCAAAATTCATCCATACCTAGTAAATACTTTTACTTCTAGTAAAAGCTTTTATTCAAGTATTTACTTGAAGTTTATGCATACGAAAAAAAGTAAATACTATCAAAATTGACTAGTAAAAGCATTTACTACCGTTTATGCATATGGCTCATTGGGGCATATGCATAAAAATCAAGTATTTACTAGTAGTACTTACTTCAAGTAAATACTAGATCAACAAGTAAAAGGTCAGATTTGTAGTATTTACTTCATTTGGTATGCATAAAAAAAAGTAAATGCTAGCCAGCATTTACTAGTAGTAAATACTAGATTCATCCAAGTAAAAACTACATATTCATCGGAAGACTCAGGCATTTACTTACAGCAATTGAAAAATAAAGTAAAATGGAATAGTAGACTTAAAAATTAACAAGAAAAACCTTTACTTTGCTTTAATAAGGTATTTAGATTTTTTCACTTTGAGCTGAAGTATTTGTTGTTGATTTTTAATTATAAATTTTCATACGGCGCGTGGTTGTTTCATAATCTTGACAAAAACCGAAAATAATTGTTCGTTAGATTTTGTCAAAATGCTTGAGGTGCATTCGGTTCTTTTGATCAAGTCTATTTCATTTCTCCTGATTTCAGGTGCACCAGAACTGCGTCCTTGGTCGTTGGTAGTTTCGTTTTTAATTCCTCTGTCCTCTTCTTCAAAGTCGTCAGATTTCATTTAAATACTTTGCAACATTACCTATGCAAAACAAAACATGCCATTATTATTATTTGAGTTGCCACGTTTTTTAATTGCACCCATATACAGTTTTGTCATATTGGGAATCGACTTTTAAGCTGACCAAAACATCGTTCTATGATGACCCTCTCTTTTATATGTAATTTGTTGTAAGATTTCTCCTTGCTCGTGATTGGGTTACTATAAATGGTGTAATTAACCAATTGGCGATTCCATATCCCTCATCTGCCAAAAGAACTGTTTTAACTGAATTTCTTAAAATTGGCTCAAGAAAACTGTTTTTTCCAAACCCTGGAGTCATGAACTGAACCTGGCCATTCACAAACAACACTTGTAAAACATTCTTTTACATCACAGGTGACAGGTGTCTCCACATGTGTGCAATCCAAGGCTCCAATACAAAAAGAAAAGCTGAACCAACATTCACTTTTTCAAAGCGGTAAAGCATTTTGAAATTATTTGTTGCTAAAGATCTTCGTTCCTTGTAAACTTGTTCAGTATTAATGTGCAAAAACGCGGCCATTTGACAAAAATATTGAACCGATCGTCTTGAATGTTGATTTGCAAATGAAAATGTTCGTTTCAAACACCCAAAAGTATTTACTAGCAAATGTTCAAGTTGCTCTTTAGCAACTTGTAAAAATTGAAGTAAATACTAGTAGTAAAAGGTTTTTATGCATATCAATTTAAGTATTTACTACCAAAATTCATCCATACCTAGTAAATACTTTTACTTCTAGTAAAAGCTTTTATTCAAGTATTTACTTGAAGTTTATGCATACGAAAAAAAGTAAATACTATAAAAATTGACTAGTAAAAGCATTTACTACCGTTTATGCATATGGCTCATTGTTTGTTGAATTGATGTTAACACCAAAAGGGTGATGTATTTCGTGTCAAACAAGTTATAGCTCTTACATGTCTTGTCGAAGAGAGCATATCAAAATTCATGTTAGACTAGACATGCATTTCAGACCATCGTTCATGGTAAAAATCAATTATGCAAATTGAATTTGTAAATATTTTTTCTATAATCAGTTTTTCAATTTGTGGCAACGGCCAACATTTTACAGAGAATCCTGATACCAAACAACTAATTAATTTGTCGGAAATAACTCAAATCGAATCGCTGTCGTTGCACCAAAAACTGAAGTCGGAGAAATCCATGGTTGGAATTGTGGTTCTTTGTAAAATGCATTCAACGTCCCGTGGTTACTATTGAGGAGAGATGCATGTCCGGCAACCGCATCCATCACACATCCAATTTGATAAAACTTTCGGTTTTGTGTTTGTCCCTTCCCCCTTTCTATGCAGGTACATCCTTTGCCATTAACAATACAAAACATGAGTGAACAACAACGTGTCAGTTTTATTTTAATTAACCTCATACTTGTACCAAAGCCCCGAATGAAGAGAAATGAGAAATGCATTCAACCAAAGAGAAAAGGAATGGTACTTCATCCACCAGAATTTTTTGTTGTTTCGTTTCAAGAGGGATGAATAGACATCACGATTTCAGTTTAATGGATGTTGCAAATGGGCATCGTCATCATCAATATCGTAAACGTCGTCATTATGTATTATGCTCCCTTCTTTGGTCAAGGCAAATTGGGGATAGACAAAGCTCTTGCATCTGGTCACTTTTGGCACACAAAAGTTCCCCTTTCTATTGTTGCTCGTTCGAGGAGTGATTAGGACAAGGGCAAGGCTATATGCGCTCTGTCGTAACTGGTCTAAGGACAATGACAGTGACTGTTTGTATTTTAGGACACCATTACACTCAACTTGACTTATGAACAAATTTTATGTGGTGTTTTGGCACCCAACATGAATGTTTAGTGTTTGCATTAGATTGCTGACGGGGCTGTAGGTAAAGGTCTTGCAAATTTAGGGAACGGTTTGCGTTTTCGAACAAAAACAAACGCAATTAAAAATAGTACGTATACGCCGTAGTGAAAATTGAAATATTCTTTGAGAAATTCTTACCCAATTTGCTAGTTTTGTTTTCATCTCGCATCGAATGACTCGATGACGCCTGCGATATTCCACTAGATTCGGTGCTATGCACGAGCAAATTAGTCATATCAGCTTGGTTCATGCGAAGTCGTCGGCGAAGTTTTGGCATATCGAATGGAAGGTCACCCAAGTCTACTGAAGTTGCACTCCCCGATGTACAGGTATCCTATAATATTTTTGGAATAATCTTAAGCTCACTTTAACGTTTTTAAATGCCGTACCTGTTGCAATGTTTTCCTCCTTCTTAGTTTGGGCATATCAAATGGAAGATCTCGAAGGTCCTGTGGAAGCCCTAGTCCGCTAATGGGCCCGATTCCACTGTCTGTCTTTTCCGATGATGGGAAATTCAGCTTTGGCAAAGTGAACTTATGTAGTCCCGACTTCTTGCCATCGTCGCCACGTGAGTGCAGGGAAATTCCGCTGTCCGAACCAAGAATCTCATCGGCTAAATGTAGTAGCGTCTTATTCGGTGGAGGTCTTCTCTGTTTCTTGAGCATGACCTCAGGAACAGCCTGCTGGTTATTTTCAGCTTTTTGATCTTCGGGTGATGCGTTCTTTTGGAACTCGGATGCATCAGATGCCGGCTCTTGGGACGATTTATCCGATATTGGACTCAAGATATGCAACTTGGAGTGTATGACAATTGGCGCACGCAGAGGAAACGCTAGACTCGAGCCAGACTCAGAGCTATGTGAACTCAACGATGTTGAGTGCCTTGACCCTGAACTGGAAGTACTTCGATTACCTTCGCTGGTGCTCGAGCGAAGCGACTCCATGCTGCCACCACTACTCGATGTGGCAATACTTTCAGTCGATGAATAATTATGCTGATGTCGTCGGCCATTTGCCGGCGACGAGTTATTCGACGACGCTTGTGCATGGCCAGCATGGTGGTGGTGACCGCCGCTGCTGCCGCCGCCACCGCCGCTTTTACGCAGCTCCAGAACTCTGCCAGACTCGAGCACAAATGAACGCGGTCGTTCTGGCCGAGTTCTGGACTTTTCTGCGAAGCTGCTATTCTGGCTTTCGATTGAGGTTGCAGCGTGCATGGCGGCACGATGATGGGATTGTATCGGAAGACGAAGATCCTTGAGTCGCGGATGCGCGGCCGGATTCGATGAGGGCAAATTGGGCGCACTCTTGATGCTATTCATGAAAAACCGATCGTGCTTGCTGGGGAATTTCATAGGCAGGGGGGCTGTAGAGGGCGGCGATGGAGTATACCCGCGCATGGGTAGCTGCGAGCTGGACGTTGTATTGTTCATCTGGTCGACGCTTGTATTGTGATCGATGTGGACGTGCTCGAGGTCGTTTGATAAGGCTGACACACTGCCAGCAATGGCTCCACCACTTCCAACAGTACTACTCGAGTTGGCCGAATTGATGGTACCACTAGCAGCCGCTGTCGCTGAGGCATTTGTTTTGTCTTGAATCGCTTGATTCTTTGAGTTCTTGAGGCGTTTGCCTTCAAGTCGGCTGGTCTTGCGATCCGAAAGTGGTTTAGCTTTTGCTGCCATCGCGGGCGGCACACTATTGCCATTGTCGAGTTGCAGCAGAACAGAGTGGTTGGTAATGCGATCTACCTCGTCCAAGTCATCGTCGGATTTGGTGATCTTGCAGTCGAAAGCTGTTTCGTAAAGTTGACGTGTACGTCCCCCCGACATTTCTCCGTCGTCTTCTTCTTGTTCAGCGTTTATTTCCGGTGCTTCGTTAAGATTGTTTACACTGTGTGTGGGTGCCGAACAATCAGCACACTCGTGCACACCTTGTGGATGAACATAGAAGATGCTTCGTGGCCGAAAGTACTCGTCTAGATCATCGCCGATAGTTGGTGCGGCACAGGCGCAAACTGCTGGCCCTAGAAGCCTATGCGGCGGCATCGATTGCAATTCACTCTCAAGCGGTATAAACTGGTTCGATTGCAATTGTAGTTGTTCGAGTTGTTCTTCACCAATAATAAGTCCGGTGACACTCTGGATATTACAGGTTTGTCGGACAAGTGCCAAAGCTCTAGCATGCCATTCACGACGCTTTTGGCACTCGCTACAGTCCGAATCATCCGAAGTACTCGTCGACGGTGTTGTGCAACGAATTATACGGACTCCTTCTTCGGTAAACGAATATCGCTTCGGAGTGTGTTGCTGTTCTGGATTGTCAGCCGATGCTCCTTCGGTACGTTCGCGGTCTACCTCAGGCACATCGAGACTGGTACTTTTTCGATAGGCGCCTGTTATGACAGGTTGCTGAGTTAGTTGTGGTGGTTCAGATGCTGTTGATTGACGGCTCTTTTGTTTTGTTTCCTTGTCGGTTTCTTTGGTTTTTAATAGGTCTGAATAGTAGTATGGCGATGGGTTTCGTTTGCTATTTGCAGTCGCATCGGAGCTTAGTGTTGTGAGCTTTCTAGGGCTTCGGTGTAGCGGGGGCAGAGGTCGAACTAGATCCTCGGAGATACTATCCGGAGAGTTAAGCTCTGGTGCTTTGACAGAATTGGTGTCTTCGTCTGCGGATGACTTTGGAGCCGAAGAGTCTGTGAAGTAATGAGAAAGAGTTGTGTCAACAATAGACATTGACTGTCAAGATTTGGAAAAAAAAGAAAAAGGGAGAGCAAAAACAGACATTTTGTTTGCTTCTTAACAGGACTGTCACTAATCGAATGAGCTTTAGTGTATCGTACACAACAAAATCAAAGTTTAAATTCCACCCACATTATTCTGTATTGTCTACATTCATGGGCACTCATCATGCCTTGTTTGGATATTTCAATATCAATTTCCCAAGTCATTTATTTCCATATATAGAAACAAAACCTTTGCATTGGTTCTATTCAATTAGTTATGGACCGACAACTGTTTGCAAGCACTTGCACTGTCACTGTCTGTCCCAGTCTCCTAGAACAGCAATCTGCTGTCATGCCATTTCAATGCCGCACTGATGTCTCTCCAACTCTCTCAAGTCTATTGATAAAAGCAATAACAGCTTCAAAACAAGAGGACTAGGCTAGACCCAAGCAAGGGGTTGATTGGACGCATCACATGTGCTCGAGTGCGGTCAGAATTTTGAATTCAAACAGGAGATGATGTGATATGACGTGCCATATGCGCTATCAATATGGGCAGGTTTTTTTCTGTTTCTGAAGGAAATATGATCCAACTCCAGTAATTAAAATAAAAAAAAAATAGCGAACATTTATAGAATCCCTTTTAAGGTGCAAACATAATCGTTTTTGTCCAGCTTGAATCCTACCAACACGATAACTGGCTCATAACGCACAAGACATATCCACTTACCCGAACTATAATTACTGCGTTTATTCTCCTTGCGAGGTTTGCTCTTCTTGTGATAGACTTTTTTCGGTCGTTTGGTATCCTTGGGGTCGGAATAGCCCTCGATTAGTTTAACCGATGCTTGTTTGATTGTATTTGGGAGTGGTGGATGATGATGTGATCGGTGTTGCGATGGCTGATGAGATTGTAAGTGATGGGTTTTGGTCGAAGTGGTGGTGTTAACGTTTCCAGCTGATGCTGATGATGGTGGAGGTTGTTGTGGTGGCGGTAGTGCTGCAGTAGCAACAGCAGCAACAGTGGCAGATGCTCCTCCTACAGCAGCTGATGGTGGTTCTATAAAATTTACCTGAAATAGAGAGGGGAGGCGAAGATTTTAATGATGGATGCTTAAGCTTAAGTCCGGATGATGAAGCTTGTAGATTTGAAATTTAAGATGGTTGGAGAATATGTGAAATTAATTTTTGGAAGGGAGAATTGAATAGTTTATTGCTTTGAGAAGTTGAAGTAAGTTCTTGCAGGAAAATAAGAAGGAGTAAACAAGAGAAGCGTTGAGGCCATTGATCAGTTAGCAAAAGTGAAAAATTTTCGGAACTCTGAGCTGCTTTGTGCGAAACGTCTAACAGAAGAGGAACCTAGGAACTTCGTTGATTTGTGGTTGGCTAAAAAACTCTTTCAGAATGATCAATTGTTTATAAACAAGAAATTTATGATCCTGAACTTTGCAGACAGTTTGTCTGCTGAGGTTTGGACAGCCACCAGAGTCGCAAAACTCGTCCGATTTAAAATTAAACGGCAATCGCTTCGTTTCTTCAAAATCTAGGGGCGATATTTTTTTGTTTTTTTTTTGTTTTATTTGTCTTAACAAAAAAGCTATGGCCAAAAAATGCAAAAAGCTTATTTATGGACAGATTTCGGAAAAAATACGGCAATCGATTCGTTTTAAAAAAAATCTCTAATCCACATTTTTTTCAAATTTTTATTGAACTTAACAAGAAACATATGACTTAAAATGGGATCCCTCCATTTTTAATTTCCTAATTAAATTTCTTTTTTTGCTTCGTGTGTATGTGTAATGTGTATCCCTTTTTCTTTACACTTATTCATTCTCTGAGACAAACTTGTTGCGTTTGGACACGGAAAAATGAAGCTCAATAAAAAAAAAATGTGCACGACTCCAAATTTCCAAATTATAACTCATAAAACAAAAATATTAAAAAATAAATATGAAAAATTAAATTCATAAATAGAAATTTAAATTGAAATATGTACCTCGTAAATACATTTTATTCCAAAAATTTAAATGCCAAACAAATTCAAATTATTCTTGATTTATTGAATTTTTTTTTTTATATCGTCGGAGCCGTTTTTATTTAAATTAATTTTTTATATATAAAATTTTTCAAAAATGTCTTAAAATTAATTTGGGTATGCAGTTTTCAAGAACATTTAAATATACATATTATACTTCAATTTGGATTTTTTAAATTGATCCGATTTTGAGATACAGAATTTTGAAAAAAAATTTAAAAATATTTTTTAAAAATCCAAAAAAAATTTTGAAATTCTTTTGAATACAAAATATTATTTGAACAGTATATACGTACTTTCAAAAAAAATTACGCTGATCGGACTTTTATTTTTTGAGAAAATCTAATAACAAAAAAACGGTTCTATGGGCGGTACCGTTTTGGAGCAATACAAAAATATTTTTTTTACATAAAATACATCAAACTTTTAAACAAAAATTTTCGAGGAAGTTTATAAAAAATCGTAGGAGCCGTTTTTGAGAAAATTGAAGCTTTTTGTTTTTGGCAAAAAAAATCGTATGGTGGCTACCCTAAATTTTGATCTTAAAAATCAAATAAAAAAACCGACTCACGCGAATTCGCTCAAACCTTTAATTTTCAAGTTTGAAGTCAATCGGACCAGTGGTTAAGGCTGTAGATGCGTTTACAGACAGACAGACAGACAGACAGACAGACAGACAGACAGACAGACAGACAGACAGACAGACAGACAGACAGACAGACAGACAGACAGACAGACAGACGGACGGAATCGCCGGACCCACTTTTTTCGATTTCTCTATCATCGTAATGTCATATCTCATCATTACCTCAATTTTTTTTTTTTACGAATTCAATACTTGCCATATATTCTACAGGGTGATTCACGAGCGTTATGCCAAAAAGCTAGAGCGTGTAGGTTGAGTTCAGACAAGAAAAAAATCGTATGGGAGGGGGGGGGGTCTATTCCCCCCCGTTTAGCCGGGAGGGGCAATTTTCTGAAAAATTGACTTATTTTGTAAAAAAAAAAAAAAAAAAATCAACGGCTTCGTTTACAACACCGTGCTATACCTTTCTGAAAAGCCAAAAACTTCTTCTTTCACTTTGTTTTTAAATTAAATTTTTTTTAACGAATAGTTTAAAAAAAAATAAATTTTCAAACTCAAAATTTTCAAAAAAAAAGTAAAAAAAAACATTTTTGAACTAATTTTTTTCAAAATTTTATGCTATTAAGTACTAATTTTGTTTTAAAAATTCAATGTGTTTGTTAATTTTTAGTCGAAAAAAGAAAACCGGATGCAAAAATGTCTTTTCATTTTTGAGAAAATGAGAAAAAACCAAAACCACTTTTTTCTAAAAAAATCTGTGTTTTTATTTTTACCTATCTGGACTTTTAGTTTAATTTATTAGTTAAATTTATAAATTTAATTTTTTGTGATTGGAGTTTTACGAGGACTCAATAAAGTAGAAAAGTATTGGATTTTCCCTGGATTAATCATTTTGTTCATTGATAACGTCTGAAAACTGACCTGCAATTTTTTCTTACTATACCGGCCACTCGCCAGCGAAGGGTTGCACCTGCTAGAGGCTTAAGATAGTCAAACCGCAATTTTTCTTGAATACAAAAACAATTAACAACCTTAAGGTAAATAAAAGGCATCGCATATTTACTAAACAACCATTTACAATTAAAATATTAACTCATCAACACATAACAATAACAAACTCATACGGTCGAGAAGAGTTAGCGGACAGGACCTTCTGCTACGGTTTAACTTGTTGTCGAGATCGGGAAGCCGAAAGACTCTACGCTGAAAAATATCCCAATAGATGGCGCCCAAGTCGTAGCATGTTTTCAAGAATCTGCCGACCAGAGCACGGAAAGCTAGAAGTGAAAGGTCAATGGCAGACGATACCAATGAACAAAATGGTTAATCCAGGGAAAATCCAATACTTTTCTATTTTATTGAGTCCTCATAAAACTCCAATCACAAAAAATTAAATTTATAAATTTAACTAATAAATTAAACTAAAAGTCCAGATAGGTAAAAATAAAAACAAAGATTTTTTTAGAAAAAAGTGGTTTCGGTTTTTTCTTAATTTCTCAAAAACTAAGACATTTTTGCATCCGGTTTTCTGTTTTCGACTAAAAATTAACAAACACATTGAATTTTTAAAACAAAATTAGTACTTAATTACATAAAATTTTGAAAACAATTAGTTCAAAAATGTTTTTTTTGCTTTTTTTTTGAAAATTTTGAGTTTGAAAATTTAGTTTTTTTAAACTATTCGTTAAAAAATTTAATTTAAAAACAAAGTGAAAGAAGAAATTTTTGGCTTTTCAGAAAGGTACAGCACGGTGTCGTAAACGAAGCCGTTGATTTTTAATTTTTTTTTTACAAAATAAGTCAATTTTTCAGAAAATTGTACCTCCCGGCTAAACGGGGGGGAATAGACCCCCTCCTCCCATACGATTTTTTTCTTGTCTCAATTCAACCCACACGCTCTAGCTTTTTGGCACAACGCTCGTGAATCACCCTGTATATGTCGCAAGTAAAAAACTGTTAAGAGTAATACTGTCTGTTTCTGAAAATATTTCAAACAGAACATGTGAATGGATTTTTCAGGAGCCTTATTTTAACGAAATTCGCAGTATTTTAGGGATAAAGAAAAAAGATACAAAAAAGTTTAAGACGTCATTATATTTTTTATTGAAAAAACGATCCAGATTTTTGGGAAAAATTTAAGTACATATTCTCTAATTAATCAGGATGTTTCTGAACCATATAACTTTTCAAATATCGGTTTTGATAAAAACTACAAAAAAGATAACGACGATGTTGGCGATAAAATGAATTTGATTGTCGATACAATGAATGATGATGATAATTGTTATGATGAGGATGTTGCTTCTGCTTATGATGATGATATTGCTGTTTCTGTTGTATATAATGATAAAGACAATAGTAATGGTATTTTTGATAAAGAAAGTGGGAATAACTGTGATGACGATGAGTATGATTGTAATGATGGCGGAATTTTCAATGGAAAAAAAGCAAAGAACGTTTCTCACAAATTGATTGCGACAGTTGACGTTATGTCTATTTAATATTATATCCGAAAACCTAACAATTTCGTCTGATCTATTCCATTCACATTTAAGACTAGTTTAATCATCTCGTTTGAAAATTTCTTGTATTTTGCGTTTTGCTGGCCTCAAACGTAGAACTAATAAACATTTTCGTGACTATGCATCTTCAAATTCCATGCAAATTCATTGCAAATTCCATGGCAAAATAATTGGTTTACTAACCAAAATTAAAGTATTTTTTTCAACCAGTTCGCCAAAACATGATTTACCTTTGGTATACCAGTTGAGAGGAGCTAAGAGAAAAAATACCAAGCAAATCCTAGAACGATCTAAGCCCAGTACAGTGCATTGTAAAACTGTCAATCTTATGAATGAAAATATAGCAAGAGAAGATGGTTACTTTCAATTTACTCACACCCTGGAAGTATTGCAGAAAGCAAGGTCTGAAGCTTTAAGTAAAAATGATCTTCATTATAATGACATCATTGATATAAATATGAAACTTTTAGAAAAAAAATATGCGCATTCATACATACGTAAATTTTCAACACCGTTTGATGTATATCTTGGATGCACACAACAAATTAGTATTTTAAAGAATTACTCTGAATTGGTCTTTTGACGCTACGGGCACTATTATAAGGAAACCTTACAATGGATCAAAAAGAGTTTACTTATATGCAGGCATAGTCAATATAAATAAGAAATTGTATCCGTTAATAGAAATGGTTAATAATAAGCACTCTTCGTTGTCAATAAGTGATTGCTTAACCTTTTTCATAAAATATTGGCTAGATAACAGAGTTAAATGGCCAACGTTTAATGCCATTGTTAGTGATGGGCAAGCATAAATGCTATTATGCGATCTTGGAATAATTGTCTTGTGGCAGAGTATCTTCAAGTTACGTTTGAAAATATTTACTTCAATAACAAATTACCAGGAGACTTTATTCCAGTACTTACGTGCTATCCTCATTTAATTAAAATGGTTTCAAGCTATCTTTCAACACACAAAGTTAATAAGTCAGTGCATGTATTGTGCACTGTCGCGATATTAAATCCTTAGATGAGAAAATAAAATCATTGTTAATTATTTTTCTTCATAATCGAAAAGATACAATGTTTTACAAAGCTTTTAAGAACCTTTCAAATGAGAAATCTTGTTGGGAAATATTGTAAAGAGGGCCTATGTACTGTGGGTCTACCTCACCTACTAAGCTATTGTGAAGCGTAATGTGGATTAAAGTCAATGACCGGAATTAAATGTATAATGAAGTGGTCGCTAGTGTGATCCCTTCACAATATATATTAAACCTGAAACAGAAACAGAACATGAAAAAACAGACCCAACAAATGAAAACCTACCAATGAACAAGTCAAGCTCTCTTTACAAAAAATTTATTGTGATTTATAATAAAATTGAAAACGAAAATGAAGATACCAATACTAGCAACCCAAATATTTATAGGTCTCTAATATTTGCCAAATATTTAATGGGCAATCTGATTCCGTTTATTCCTTTGTGGAAACTTTTGTTAGGTAATCAAGAAAACCATAAAACAAATAGTTCTGTGGAAAACTATTTTAAAATTATAAAGACGGAAAACGAAACGAGTCTGAAAGTTGGTCGTTTTATCCATATAAATTATGGAAGATTGGAATCATCCTTCAAACAACTTAATCTTCCGAAACCCCAAAGTTAACGTAAGAAAAAACAAGAGGAAGTTAAATGAACCTGATAATTTAGATTCCGAAGAATATTGGAATCGTGGTAAAGGTAAGCACCAAAGAGTTCCATATGCAAAGAAAGAGAAAATGTTAAAACTAGTGGAAATAAACGGAAAAACAATGAAAACGAAACTTATGTACAATACCCCTAACCCAGCTCAACAATATTTTATTGGATATACTATTAATGTAAATGATAGCTCAAATATAATCTATTTATATGGTGAAGATTATTTAACACTTTTTGAAAAAAAACTGGTTATGCAATTTTGTAATTATTTATTACTGTGCCAATTTTTTTATACTGGAATCAAAACGTTACAAAAAAGTGGCATGCGTGCAATGTGAAATGAGTGAATCGATATTGTCTAAAAATTATGAAAATTATGAACAAAGTTTTATATCAACATTAAATATTGGGTTGGAAAGGATGGTATTTTCATGCCATTAAACGTTAATGGTAAAATACCAATAACTTTTACATATTTGATTCTGAAACATTAAAGGGTAATGAACATAGTATATTGTTATATGTATATTAAAATGTGCTATACATTTTCCCTTGGTGTATTTTTTTTACATTGAAATAAGAAGTGGTTTCTAAACCAAGTAACTATATCCAATTGTGATGCAGATAGTTTGCGAAAAAATCCAAGTGGATTGCATACAAAAATCGCCAATCATCCATGGAAGATGTTTAGCTTGCGGTCAAGCAGAAATCGGCAGGAAAACAGATTGGGTTCATTGTATTACGTGTAAAAAATGGACCCATTTCAAATGTCTGAACCACCTTAATAAAACGACACAGAAAATAGAAGATCCCTATTTCATATATAATTGTGACTTGTGCTCAAGGTGGCTGACGAGTAATGTATAAGTAAACGAAGAAAAACGAAGCGATTGCCGTTTAATTTTTCAAAATCGGACGAGTTTGCGACTCTGGTGGCTTTCCAAACCGCAGCAGACAAATTGTCTGCAAAGTTCGGGATCATAGCAATTTGACGGACTTATAAATTTACCTATCTTTAATAAAAATGAAGCAAAAAATTTAATTTACTGAAAAGCAAAAAGAGATCTTTTCTTGAAACAGTTTTAATGTTCAATAAGTTGTGTCCTCTTTTGAACTGCTGGGGAATCATTACTTTGTGACTGTTGTAACATTTGACGTAACTATACTCTGAGAAGAATTCTGAGGAAAGAACTTGGATTCGTCACTTCAGCAATTGAAGACGCAGGGCCATCATCAGCGTAATCTCTTCCACTTTGGACCTTACAGCAACTTCATTTGGTCTACGATTCAGGGGTTCCTTGACAAACAAAGTTTCTGCTTCTCTATTTAGAAGACAAGCACTTTATTGTCGAAAAGCTTATAAGGCCACAGAGGGCTACAGTTAAGTCCTGTTTGAGGAGCGTTGGCAATATTTGGACTTCTTCTAAGCAGGGTACCGTGATGAACCAATTTTATGCCAAAATTTCGGAAACGATTCAAGCATTAAGGACAAAGACAAATTACATCCAAGCATTGCGAAACCATCAACAAGGAATTGCTACCTTTCAAAAAAGAAACTAGTATTATTTGGCCCTCCATTTCAACTGATATATTGGGGATGAAATTTTTCGAACGTTTTCCTAGAATTCTCTCCACTCGATTTCGGTTGCCAGGATTTCTAATTAATAAGCCAAATTGAAAGAAAAACTCCCTTCAAAAATAGCCCGAGAGCTAAAAAATCATCTTCGCTGTCAATTTGGATTTAATCACTAAACGCGCTGCACTCACCATTAAGCGTTCTTCTCTATCTTACCGTTCGCCTCCGAGCCCCGGGGCAATGTCAATAATTAACAATAATCTAATAATTCTCTCAGACTCTTCATTCTTAAAAGAACATCACCGTTGAGATGTGATACAAATCGGATTCGTGTGGCTTGTCCTGGAATACCAAATTATCCTGCCATGAGTTGCTCTCGTATAGCCCCATCAAATGGCCAGCACTTTGTTCTAATTATTTCCAAATGAGATTTTCTTGTAAATTGTAAATTTTAATTTTTTTCAACCAAAACAACTCCCATTCTTCAGATTTTTCTTACTTCAGGCGAAGGCGTACATTTACCCACCCCACTGTGTATGAAAGAAATAAGAACAAAAGAGCGCGGAGATAATAGGACGAGTGGAGAAAAAGAAAGTGAAGGTGTTCGTTTTCTTACCCCTAGAGAGATGTGTTCAGCTCGTAAATTAGAGAATATTCTATTTAATTAAACAAAGTTGTAAGTTTAATTGCCAGGAATGTAAAGCAGCAACACCAAAGTCGATGTACCTTCGGCTGTGGGTTTTTTTTCTTGATTTTGCGGGGAAAAAGGTGTAAATGGAAATGAAAAACTTTACACTTGAGAGATTTTGAAAAGTCAGAAACGATTCTTGTTTTGAAAGCGTAGGCGAAGCTCCTTGACATTAAATTGGCGCCGCGGGCGACGATTTAGAATTTCGTGTTACCTTATTAAGCTTTTACGTCTTATTAACTTTGAAAATGTCTTTTAAGACATCATTTAAAAATGATGGAATGTTGCGGGGCAAGACGTAATTGTAGCAAGTACGCGATTCCCACATCTCGATATCCACAAGGGAACATGGAGATCTCCTGATCAATCAACCGTCAATTGGATTGATGAACTTGCGATCGACGCACGACACTTCTCTAGCATGCAAGATGTCCGCACACTGCCAAGCAGCCATCAGAGATGCCCCGAAGTGCTAGGATTTACACGGCTACCACAACGAAACCCCCGGTTGGACGATGAGTGCTCGCCGGCACATTTTTTTTTTTTTTTATAATAAACGCGCACTCAAGGGGTTTTTTCATTACCCTTTATATGCCAAGAGCACAGTGCGAGCATTAGGGAAAGGATAGGGGATGTAAAAGGAGATGCCGGTGAACATTGGTTTTGAATTCTTGAACATTACAATGACTGGGGAAGACAGAGTGTGGAAGAGAGTTCCACATTCGCGTAGTACGGCTAAAGAATGATTCTCTGTACTTCACAGTACGTCCGAAATTGGGCTCAAGGGTGAACTGATGGGCATTCCTGGAGGCGCGGGTATTACGGTTGAATGTCTTAAGGGGAGGAATGAAACTGGCTATTTCACTAGAGCATATACCGTTGAAGTACCGGTAAAACAGGGTGAGACATGAGACATTACGACGATGTTCTAGAGATGTAAATGACTCAACGATGGTATTGTCAACAATCATTTTGAATGCTCTTTTTGGATACTGTCCAGAAGACTTAAGTACGTCACTGGAGCACTAGCCCAGACGTGAGAATTGTACTCAAGCTTAGGACGTATGTAGGTTTTGTAGATGGTAGCCAGATCAGAAGGGGAAAAAAATTTCTTGCATCGCCTTAAGAAACCTAAACATTTTGCGGCATTTTTGGCGACATCGCATATGTGCTCGTTCCACAAAAGGTGGTCAGTGATGCACATACCGAGAATCTCGAGATGCTCGGTCTCATTGATGCAAGTGCCATTCATGGATAATGGCAAGGGGGGTATGTCACGCTTCGACGATAAAAGACAGCATTGAGTTTTCGAAGCATTAAACTCTACGCGATTTTGTACTCCCCATTGTACAATGCTGTTTAAGTCAGAGTTTAATGAGCTTATAATATTTTGCCGTTGCAGTTCCACATCCGAAGAGGAAGGGTGTGAGTCTGGAAACGAATATGAAAAGCTAAGGGTACTATCGTCAGCGAAACAATTAATTGGATTAGAAGTAACAGACAAGAGATCATTAATGAAAATGAGGAAGAGGGTCGGAGACAAAATGGAGCCCTGGGGCACACCAGCATTTATATTGTGGGTTTCAGACTTGAAACCGTCCAATACAACTTGTATTGAACGGTTCGAAAGAAAGTTTCTAATCCAACGAAGAAGAGATTCATCGATACCGAAAGCACGCATTTTCGATAAAAGAGCAAGATGCCAGACTTTATCAAATGCCTTTGAAATATCAAGTGCAACAATCTTACTTTCTCCAAAACGATGTAAAGATTTGTTCCACTGTTCGGTGAGATAGACCATCAGATCACCAGTGGACCTGCTGCTGCGAAAGCCGTACTGTCGGTCATTAAGAAGCTTTCGGTCTTCGAGATATTTCTTGAGCTGATAGTTTATCAGCGTTTCCATGACCTTAGAAAGAAGGGACGTAAGTGCAATCGGACGATAATTGGAGGGAGAAGAAGATTCGCCTTTTTTTGGGATTGGCTGGACAAATGCTGTTTTCCAACTGCTCGGAACGAGCCCAGAAGAATAGGATAGATGGAAAAGCTTACGCAAGGGTTTAGCCAGAGTGGAAGAACACCTCTTCAGAACAATAGCGGGGATACCATCCGGACCAGCGGATTTATGTATGTTAAGATCTTTTAAGACTCTCGCCACAGCACGAGTGCGGAAGAAGATTTGTCCCATGGAATCATTGACGCGCTCAATAACTGGAGGAGTCATGACACTCTCTGGCAGCGAAGAGTTGGAGGCGAACTGCCTTGCAAAAAGGTTAGCTTTCGCGAGAGAGCTAACAACTGGAGTGTCATTGTCAACGAGCGTAGGGACCGAGGAAGAAGAAGAATTCTTCATATTTTTTACAAATGACCAAAAATTTTTACTGCCTTTGGGACATTGCAGAATTTTTTGCCTTAATTTTTGGTCGTGCAAAAACTTGGTCCGTCGAATATGGGCATTGCAGGCCTTCCTGGCTTGTTTAAACTTGTTCCGGTTTTCCTCAGTTGGGTTGGCTCTAAAACACCGGAACTTTACTTCTTTTTCCCTGATAACCTCTTTACAGCTTGAATCAAACCATGACTTTTCTTTGGGTTTAATGCTTTTAACCCTATTTGGGATAAAAGTTTTCATTCCCAGAATAATCACATTAGTAATCATATCTGCGCTGGAGTCTACGTCACTATCGAGGAAGCATAGTGACCAGTTAAAGATCCGAAAAAAGTTATTGAGATCGTCCCAGTTGGCTTTCTCGTATTGCCATACGGTTCTCTTCGGAGCTCTTTCTCTAACTGGATTAGTTTGACACGAGAAATTTGCAGATATAATACTATGGTCTGATCTGCCTAGAGGCGTTAATACACTGATAGTGTATTTATCAGGGTCGGACGTAAGGAACAAGTCAACAGTATTTTCCGCTTGGCCATCAATGTCCGATATTCGAGTGGGGTCAGTGACAAGCTGAGTAAGGTGGTTAAACTCAGCAAAGATCTCGGCACACATTCCTTCGGGTGTTGTCGGGCCCGAATGGAGAAGCCACGAAGAATTGTGTACATTGAAATCGCCCGTAATAACGATTTCAGTGTGAGGATACAAGGATACAATTCTTTGTATGGAGTCAGACAGAGCGTCAAATTCACGAGAAGTTGAAGCTCTGTCCAGGTTTGGGCTTCGATAGAGAAAACAGTAGTGAATGATGTGCTTATTGACGGAGAATTTAAACCATATAAAGTTAAAAAAAGAGTTGGAGAAATTACCCTATGAACAAAAGGTATCTTTACGAAACAGCGCCCCCGTTAGTGTTATGCCTTAACGGTGACGTGAATCGATCCGACCCTGGAATTCAAATTGTAATTTCTCTATTCATCTATTGTTGCAGACTCACCATATACATACATACATTGCGTGAGCAAAAAAAAAAAAACAACTCATTGCAATGATGCATATGGTAAGTCATGCAACTGTCGAGATCAGGAGGAAGAAAGAAGAAGGAAGGTACTCACTCACTTGTGCTGTGTTTGGCTATTTTTTTTTTTTTTGTTGAGTGCTGCGTTGTTTTTTTGTTGTTTTTATTTCAATTTTGCTTCTATTGTTGTTTTAGGTATTTTTGTGCGTTGGTTTTTTTTTTTTGCTATTGTAACTGTTTTTCTAATTATAATTTTGTATGGCTATTTTGTTTTTGTGCTTTTTATTTTATTGTTGGATTTAATACGTTGTTTTTTTTTTTTTGCTATTGTTTTTTTTTTTATTGGGTTATTTTATTTGATTGTTTCTTATTATTGATATTTTATTGTTGCTTTTTGTAAAAAAATTATTTCAGGACAGATTACGACGAGACGAAACTTTAGACAACGACGCGACGAGAGAAGGACGACACACAACACAGGGGGACCTTCCCCAACGAGATCACACTGACAACTGCTAAACAAGAGGCATCAACAAGAGGCACTGCAAAGAAGGACACGAGCAGCTCGTGAGCTCTACGAGCAGAAAAGGTGAGAGCAGTACAAACTTCTCAGAAAGAAAAAAAGGGAGCATGAGAAGCAAGCGATCGAGGAGAAAGAGGGATGTCACAACAGGAACGAGGTTCGAAAGTTTTACAAAAAGGTAAAACAAACCTCCAGGGCTTATGCACTTTGAACCGAAGCCTGGAGAGACCATCATGGGAACATCGTATGTGAACCACAGTCATTGAGGATATGGAAAGACCACTATTCCAAGCTGTTTAATGGCGATGACGAGCGAAATTCCACCAGAAATACAGAACCATTCAATTTAGGTGAAGCAAGCCTATTCCAATTCCGACCACCCGACCAAGTGAAGATAGCGATAACTAAACTTTAAGTCGTACAAAGCCGCTGGAGCAGACGGGCTAATCGCCGAACTGTACAAAGCAGCTGGAGATGATTTGGTTAGAAGCATGCACCAGCTCATCTGCAATATTTGGAACGGAACCTCAGCACCGTATGCCCGATCCTCAAGAAAGGAGATCCCCTGAACTGCACCAACTACAGAGGTATAAGTCTCCTTTACATCGCCTACAAGATCCTGTCTGCCGTGCTGTGTGAACGTTTAAAGCCCTTCGTCAACAACCTGATAGGTCCTTATCAGTGTGGCTTCAGACACGGAAAGTCCACTATCGACTATCGATCAAATATTCACCCTACGGTTGATCTTGGAGAAGACCCAGGAACTTCAAATCGATACCTACCATCTTTTCATCGATTTCAAGGCCGCGTATGACAGCGTCTATAGAGACCAATTATATAGAGCAATGTCTAGTTTTGGCATTCCAGAAAAACTCGTCCGTCTGTGTGAGATGGCAATGGAAAACTCACGCTGTTCCATCATGGTCGGAAAAAACCTAACGGACGCATTTGATGTCAAAAAAGGTTTCAGATAAGGCGATGCGCTGTCATGCGATTTCTTCAACATTCTTCTTGAACAGATCGTGCAAAACTCCAACGTCAACACCACAGGCACAACCTTTCAAAAGTCTGTCCAGCAGACGACATTGACATAATTGGGAGAACATAGCGTGATGTCAGTGGAGCGTTCGTGAGTCTTGAGTCGGAGGCCAGGGTCTAGCGGTTAACGAGGGCAAGACCAAGTTAATGCTGTCAACAAGAAAGGACAACCAACATCGACGTCTTGGAGCAAACGTCAGCATAGACAGATTTAAACTCGAGGCAGGTAAGGAATTCGTCTACCTAGGATCCGCTATCAACTCAGACAACAACACCAGCGCTGAAATCAAACGAAGAATCACTTTTGCCAATCGCTACTTCTTTGGACTTAGAAGGCAATTGAGTAGTAAAATCCTCGCCCCA
Organism: Sphaerophoria taeniata; assembly: GCA_943590905.1. NCBI lineage: Eukaryota > Metazoa > Arthropoda > Insecta > Diptera > Syrphidae > Sphaerophoria > Sphaerophoria taeniata. The sequence goes on along the minus strand of OX016542.1, from coordinate 75,343,848 downwards.
GCAACTAAAGTGACACTCTACAAAACCTCATCTCGGTCCTAATGTATGGTGCAGAGACAAGGACAATGACAACATCCGATGAAAATGCTTTGGGCTGCTTCAAGAGAAAAATTCTTCGAATCATTTTTGGTCCTGTCTGCATAAATGGAGAACGGAGACCAAGATTCAATCAAGAACTGTACGAGCTGTTCAGCGAAACTGACCTTGCCAGAAAAGTTAAGGTCCAAGGACTTAGATGGTTGGGTCATGTAGAGCGATTGGAATATAGTGCTCCGGACCGTAGAGTCTTCGAATCCAGGATCCAACCTGGAAAGACGTCGCAGACGAGAAAGACCGCGACTCAGGTGGAGGACACAGGTGGTAGAGGACCTAAACCAACTTTCCGTGCTAAACTGGAGACAACTAGCTAGGGACCGAGCTGGCTCGAGAAGTTTGTTGGATGAGGCCCTGGTCCGACCTGGACTGTAGCGCCACCACAAGAAGAAAAAGAATTAATGCTGCTTGAAAACAAAAAATAAAATCACATAAAAATTCATTCCACTTAAAAAAACACAAGACAATTCAAAGTCACACTGCAATCCCTCCAGAAGTGGTAGGCATTAAAAATGCATCAGCTAATGGCCAACAGCAGCAAAAAGGTTATGAATATTTTTGTATTCATTGATACATCCACTTGGCGTCCGACAATCTTAGTCCAAACCAACTCTGCGTCCCAGCACGGCCGCCGCGCCGTTGTGAACCAAACCAACTCTGCGTCCCAGACGAGCCGTTGTGAACCAATTTCAATTATGAATGTAATTATATCCTCAAACAAGAGGCAATAAATTCAGTGCAATGCCCGAAAATTGGGATGTTAGTTCAGTAATAAAATTTGAAAGTCACGAGTACCTTCTTCATGTGTGGACAGACTGTATTAGGGAGTTTTCTCCGAATAAAGGTAAACTTTCACCACCACCAGAGATTGGCATTAGAGATTTCGCTTTTTGTCAATAAAAAAAAAATGCATCGCCATTAATTACATATGTTTATTTGTGAAACGAAAATTGATGACTTGTAATTAACAACAAATATCCAGAAACAAACACGAATTTTCCTCCTCGTCAGCAACATCACCGTGATGATACCGTTGAGTACTTATATCTGAATTCGATACTTAGGCTCTCAAACTCCATCGTTCTTGTGATCGACTGACGAGAACGACTAACGACGATGCGATGTGATGATGGGGCATGGTGCATGGACAATGAGAAGAGTCTAGTCGTTGGACGATGCGATGGGATGAAAATTAATTTCCCTTTCATATTGTCACATTAAGTTGATGTCATTTGTCATTCAAGATGGCCATATAGATGACTGTAGATAAAGCTCATTTCACCTGCAAAGAGCATTGTGCTATCAGTTTCATCTCCATCTCCATCAATATTAAAAGCAACATGGTAGGTTTCAAGGCTGGACTTATTTATGAACTAAATGGTCCAAAAATTTGAAGCTCTTCCATAGACACAAGAAACTGAGGGCTATAGGGACCATCCGTCTCTTGTTTCAATCAACTTCAAGGAATCTATCGAACGGAGGAACTTTTTTTATCGTCTGAGGATTAGAGGGTTCCTAAAAAAGTTGAAGCGAGTTTCGTTCCCAAGGCCCATTTGAAATCAAATCCACGCCTTTACTTTCACCCTTATGGCAAGCGGTAGCAGAATTATTATATTTTTCTCAAACTCTCTCCCCAAAAAAACCAGCAAAGAGCAATCTTCATTCTTCAGTCTTAACAATGGGTCCTGTGGTAACAATAGGACATTATAATATGGCTGTGGCTAGGCTAGGCTATACCATGTCAGCCTGCCAGTCTGTGTATATTTTCACTTTGAATGGAGCATTTTTTGTCGATATACGGCGATACGGCATAGAAGAAGCTGACAGCAGTAATGGCGGCCTTACGGTAAGTATTCGTAACGTAGGGAACAACGGCGGCGGCCGGCGCGGCGGCGGATGAACGTTCAGTTGAAGCATATTTCATGTGGCATTAAAGTTGCCGCACAATTTAAATACTTTTGACAAAGCATTTTCTCTTCTCCCTCAAACGAACTAAAAGCAGAAGCATTGCAAGTTCGGTTTTGTGTTTATAATTTATGTAGGTATTTAGTCTTTTGGTTTGGGTTTGGGTGTTATTTTGAAGGGTAGTCCCGGTCTTATTCGGAGGTCTACAGGCTCGACTAGAAGGCTGACAGGATTGCTTTGTTGCCGTATATACCAATCGCTTATGGACCACTCGTGATATCTTCTATAATAATGAACGGAACTCCTGCAACCAACTTACTCAAAAAAAGGACTAAAAGATGCGACTTGTCTATATGTCTGCACACATCCATATTTATGACCTTAAGATTAATTCCTTCGAGTCGATCGGAGTTGGGAAATTCATTACGTGAAAAAGACATACAAGATAGAACAGGGTTAACATCAGTTCCCTTCCTTTTAATGGAATGCAAATGATTCGAAAGTACAAACGGGTGAATCTGTGTTTATTCCTTATTTTGTTCAAAATTTTTCATCATGATAATATTCTATTCCTTTTTCAGTTGTCACCTGCAGATTTGGCAGAGTGAGTTATGTCTGTTTCTTTGCTGGTGGTGTTTGTTGAGATGACAATTTTTTGCCTACGCTCCTCTTTTAATGGAGAGCCTTTAACCAAGATGAAGAAGTTGTACGCGTTGAGGGGTATAGGCACTGTGGTCTGTCGTCTTCATTGGGGTTTGGGGATGAGCAAAATGAGGTTCTTCCCTTTGACAGACATGATGAAGATGGATTTATGAGTTCTAACTTTTTAAAAAGAAGTATTGTCAGGAAAGTTTTATTTCGGTTTGGAAAAGTTTGACTTAAAAATGACACAACGGCTCATGCTTATATTAAAAACCGCAGATAATTTGAAAAGAAGTATATTTGGTTGCAAGTAGAAAAAAAAGTGAAATAGAACTCTGAAGACATTTTCCTTGGAACTGAAACAATGAAAAAAAGGGTATAATGATTATCTTTGGAAGAATTTTGAAGAACATTGAATTCTTTGAAGCAAGTGTCACATAAGGCTGTGACAATGGCTGTGGGCCTCATCTTTATTTAACATTTTTAATTAAATGCCTTGAACCCTTATTTGTAGAAGATCTTTTAGCGTGAGTGGGAGTGGGGAAGTTGTTGTTTAATTGTATTATTGAAGTTGGGTTTTGACTCCTTGAAGAGATGGACTTATCTCTGGGCAAACGGGAGGGTAATCCAGATAGTAATCTTGAAACAAATCAGGTATAGGTACTCTTGGAAATTCACACCCTTTGTCGGAATAGTATCTTTTCAAGCTGGATTCTATTGGATTGATCATATTTACAACTGCCGTTCATCGGGCTTGAGGAGAATTTCGACTGGGTATAATGACACCCTTACAAAACTAATTCCTATCTTTTCAGTGCTCCATCCTGACAAGTATTGAATCTGACGCTGAAGTACCACTTAGTAGACGAAGACCGTGATTCATCTGAAACTGAATTTCAAATGTAATTCACCTTTGAACTCTTTTACAGATTGTAATTTTAAACTCAGTTCTTGACTTGGAAAGTGCGTCAAATGGTAAATATCAGTACACTCAAGAGGACCCAAACGTTCTCAACAACCTCACAAGTCCTACTCTCACCTCCACCTGGTGACCACCGGGTGTCTAGTACCTCAGCTAGAGATAGGGTGAAAACCTTTGGCGACAGCTAACGAGAGAGGGCGGGGACGCGCGGAGAGTGTTTTCCACTGAGGCACTACTCCTTTTTCCAGGCGTCAGCGAAAGAATTCCCAGGATGGAGTCAACGGTGGCGTCTACAGTTCCAGTTAGGTTGAACTACTCTGTGAACACCTTATACGGGCTACTTCGACATATTTGGAGCTCAGGCCGATAAGGAGCAGTTTATGCGGCTATTTGCCCTTGGAGTTTAAATAAGGACCTGGCCCTGCTAAGAGTCCCTAGACAAGATATACGAGCAATGCCCTATCTTCGACGTTAAACTCGTCTTAGGAGGTTTTAACGCCAAACTAGGAAGAGAAGACATCTTTGGTGGAACAGTCGGAAAACACAGCCTGCACGAAAAAACCTCCGATACCGGATTCTGGCTTATCGATTTTGCATAGGGGCGAAACATAGAAGTAGCAAGTACGCGTTTCCCACATCTCAACACAAGGGGACCTGGAGGTCTGCAGACCAATTAACTGTCAACCTGATTGATTATATTGCGATCGACGCAAGACACTCTCCAAACATTATTGATGTTCGAATTTCTGAGGGGCCAACATCGACTCGGACCACTACCTCGTTGCAGCCAATCAGCAGCGGATATCTCGAAGCCAAAAACAGGAAGTGCTAGAAGAAAGTATAACGTGCGTCGGTCGGCTGCAATCGCAAGAGATCGCCAGATCCATTTCTGATCGCATGTCAAGTAACCTCATGAGAAGTCCGCTACAGCCAGCATTGAGTATTGAGAACCAGTGGCAGAACTGACAGGAAGCCATTAAGGATGCTGCCTCGAATGTGCTGGGTTACACGCGGCCACCAAAACGAAGCCCCTGGTTTGATGATGAATGCAGGCAGGTTCATGCAGCCAAGCAAGAAGCATACAAAGCAGCGCTGCACAGGAGGACGAGATCAGCTCGGGAGCTCTACGAGCAGAAGAGGAGAAAAGAACACAAGCTTTTCAGAAAGAAAAAAAGTGAGCATGAAAAGCGATCGATCGAGGATGTTGAGAGACTAAAAAACAGGAATGAGGTTCGGAAGTTTTACCAAGAGGCAAAACGAATGACTCAAGGTTACCGAGCACGAAGTGGAGCCTTTGAAGACCAACAGGGAAATATCGTGGTAGAGTCTCAGTCAATACCGAGGATATGAAAGGACCACTTCTTCGGACTGTACAACGACGATGACGAATCAAATTCCACTGTCAGGCAGAATGAACCATTTAATGAAGACGACGCAAGCCAAGATTTGCGTCTACCTGACCTTGAAGAAGTGGCGATAGCAATCTCTACGCTTAAAAACAACAAAGCCGAGGGAGCTGATGGCACCACTGCCAAACTCTTCAAAGCAGCTGGCGATGACTTGGTAAGGAGCATGCACCAACTCATCTGCAGAATATGGTCGGTAGAGAGCATGCCCGATGAATGGAAGCTCAGCATTGTTTGCCCGATCCGGAAGATAAGAGACCATCTAAACTGCACCGACTATAGAGGCATCAGCCTGCATAACATCGCTTAAAGGATCTTTTCTGCATTACTATGTGAACGCCTGAAGCCGTTTGGCAACAAACTGATAGGTCCATATCAGTCTGGCCTTACACCAGGAAAGTCCACAATCGATCAAATATTCACATTAAGGCAGATCCTGGAAAAAACTCAAGAACTCCAAATCGGCACCTACCATCTTTTTATTGATTTTAAGGCCGCGTATGACAGCATCTATAGAGAAGAACTCTATAAGGCCATGTCCAGTTTTGGCATACCTGAAAAACTCATTCGTCTGAGCAGGATGACAATGGAGAACTCATGCTGCTTCGATGTCATGCGACTTCTTTAACATCATACTGAAACGGAAAGTGCAGAACTCTCGCGTTAACACTAGAGGCACTATCTTCCAGAAGTCTGTGTAACTACTCGCGTACGCTGATGACATTGTTATCACTGGGAGAACGCAGCGTGATGTCAATAGTGCTTTTGCGAGTATACAAACAAAGGCTGAAAAAATGGGTTAAGCGTTCAATGAGGGCAAAGCAAAGTATATGCTGTCATCAAGAAGGGACACCCAACACCAACGTCTTGAACACAACGTCACGATAGACGCAGATAATTTTAGGTAGTAAAGGACTTTGTCTACCTTGGCTCTGCTATCAACACAGACAATGACATCTGCGCCGAGATCAGAAGAAGAATAACTCTTGATAATCGCTGTTTCTTTGGGCAAAGAAAGCAATTGAGTAGAGAAAATCTTAAGCAATTCAACTGACACATGGTTAAAGACACGTATTTTTTTTACGAAAATTTTGAAATAAAATAATCTAAGACTTTTTTTTACATTTCTGTAAAGTTCCTCCATCATTTCAATTAAAATGTTTACATCATGATAAAGTTGACTGCCTCCACCAAGATAAAAAAAAAACGATGTCCTTTCCTTCCTTTCTACACCAGGAAGGTCCTAATAGATTAGATACCACAAAATATTTCTATGAAATATTGCATCCCTAACAAATGTTTTGAAGTTAACCATTTTTTTTATTGCTGACAAAAGAACTGGTCTTTTGTGAAAATGGCTTAGGAATTCCCTATCATTAGAAGACATCTTGGAGAATCAAAACGTATTTATATTTGCTTTCCATAACGCACGTCAAAACTCCTGACTCAGCCATCCCCTTGTATACCGTTCACCGTGAAAAGTTGATACAAATTGAAAAATAATTTCCAATACAATTTTCTGCAGACAGATCGGAATTTGATTTTTTTTTCTGCTGTGCCTGTGTGCCAATAGGAAACATTTGAGGAAAGGATAATCCTCTTGAGTAAGTTTTATCGTCAAGTAACAGGTACACAAATTTTCCGTCTACTCATCTTGATAAAATATTTATTTTTGATTATCAATCGAAGGCGTTTTCTTATACCTACTATTTGACTGGTTTTTTGAATGCGCTTCCGTTTTGGTTCCATTGAAATTAATAAAACGGAAGCCGCTTTTGTGTGAGTTTCCAGTTTCCACTTGAAAATTCTTTTAGATTTTCTAACAACAAAAAAAAGCGCCCCGTAGCGTACAAAGTGGAAGAAAAAAAAAACTAAATATTTTGTACACAAACAAAATTACATGAAATAATAAAGGAGACGGGTAATCCTGGAAGAGAGATAAGGGATATGGCAATAACTCTGATGTCTGATTCACAACGTTTTAAAAGGGGTGCTTTGGTTTTTTTTTGTTGGAAAGCTTGCTTTTGGCCCGGAGCGGAGCTATGAATCAGATTTGGTGTGGCAGACACATCCGCATCACCCTATAATATCCTCGTCATTGCCGATATGATGGAATGAGAGATAATAAGAAGATTTTCACCACGGCAACCAACTGCCATTACTCTCATCGTCCAGGGGCGGACTTGACACGGCATCGTTCAAAGCTTTCTGATATCTTTACTCAATTACGTAGTGAAGTTTTCGTTGGCTCGGAAAAGTTGAGAGAAATAACACTATTTGAGTTTTTGATCATCTTTGGATTAGCCCCATTTAGTAACTCTAGGAACGAATTCGTCCCTGGCAAACATGACTTCAACACGAGCATGCAGTCCATAAAGAGCAAGCGAGACTCCTGGCAAAAAAAAAAAAATTACTCAAGTTCGAGTCATAAAAATGAAGTAGGCACTTTCACCATGTTGCTTGCTTGCTTGTGAATCCTGAAGTCCTGATATGTGGAGCAATGGTTATGGTTGTTGTGAATGTGATTAAGGGTGGAAGAGACTTTGGTTTCGAATTTAGAAAAATGTTAAGTATGAAGCTCGTCTGCCAAACAGTGGAGTTTCAAAAGTATTCAAATAATGCAAAGAATTTTTTCATTATCCAAAAATATTATTACGTTGGCGTTGTAGTCATCGTCATCACTCCGTTGTCGGTTAGTACTTATGATTGAACTTGAACCGCTTGAGCTCGTTTGCTCTACTGGTTAAAGCTAAGGCTCCACTAATTAGATTTATCTAAATTGTTCACTTGGCTTGGGCTAAGGGTATAATATGTTGTTGAATGGGTGTGTAAGGAGGGAAGATGTGCGACTACTTGAGATATCGTCATGGTTATCGTTCGGGAAGAAATTGTTCGGGAGGTGGAGTTGTTTTGGCTGGTTTGAAAGTTTTTTTTTTTTTAACCAAATAAGATTTTTTTTGGATCATAATTGCAAGGCATGTGGTTTGTTCAATTTAAGTGAATATTTTGTCAGTATACTTTTCGACCAAAAAATTAATCGGTCAAAGCACCATCCTTAACAATTTTAAGTCTAAAAGGAAAAAGTTAGACCGTCTGGAAGAATACTCGAAACACTTCTTCTAGGCACGTCATCAGGCTTGGCGTAATTTCTGTAAGAGCTCATAAGAAGGTAGAGCCACTTTGTATTATTGAGGTAAGAGATCATGATCTTGAATTCTGAGAGTTCCTCAATACCGTTGAAGAATTCTTTGCCTAAGCGGAGTGCTCTTTTCCTAGCCAAGTCTGGACGGCAGAGAAAGGGTGGGTCTGTCTCTTTTTCATCCTGATCCTCACAGCTACGGCAGAAAGAGTTATGTGGTACATATACCCGATTTTGCCCCATGCTCCCCTATAGGCCAATGACCTGTGCAGGTAGCAACAATTTCTTTGTCATGCCTTGGCTTGGAAATTAAATTGATTGATTTTGGTTTGTTATAGGCGGGCCAGATTTTCCTAGATATAACGCAACTCGTTCAACTATTCCACATATGGTTTGCTTCTGATGTGTATTTGGTCAGGCCCTTCACAACTCCAAGAGGAGCATATACTCTCACTGGGGCTGATCCTTGCCTAGCTAGCTCATCTGCCTTCTCATTTCGCTCATAGCCCCTATGGCCCGGTATCCAGATTAGAGTGACGCTCATTTTAAGTTCCTTGAGGGCCTGTCTGCATTGCTGGACCAATTTAGAGGATGATAAAGCTGAATCAATGGCTTTAATAGCTGCTTGACAATCTGTTGATATAGCTACATTTTGGTTGTGTCGGATATTTTTAAGGGCTATACAAGCTTCCCTTATCGCTAACAATTCTGCCTGGAATACACTGGCAAAGTCGGGAAGTCTATAGGATTTTGAAATCTTAAGATATTCACAGAAGACACCTGCACCAACACCGCATTCCATCTTCGAAACCATCGACGAAGATAGTTGTGTCGAAGTCTTTGGTCACATCGCCTTCCTCCCAGTCGATTCTTGACGGGAGCAAGAATCTAAACTTCTTTGAGGTGTTTAGGGTAGGGATGCAGTAATCGGTGATGGTAGAAAGGAAGTCTGATGATATCAGGCTTGTTTGGTTGCAGTTCCCGTAGGATCTGGTTTTCCAGCAGCCTATTTCTTTGAGTCTCATGATACTGCAGGACACCTGATATTTAATGATGAGGTCAATCAGAAGAAGGTCCAGGATGACGTTAAGTGCAACCGTTGGACAGGACATAATTGTCCCTGATATCCGCAAGCATTTCTTTGCACCTTTGTAAGCTTGTTTACTATGTAAGATTTGCTGAGAGCGGGCCATCAAACAATGGATCCATAAACAATAAACATGTATCGGTCTTACAACCGCTGTGCATGTCCATTTTATCATTTTTGACTGGAGGCCCCACTTTTTGCTGAAGGTTTTGTTGCAGGCGTAGAAGTCAACGCACGTCACGTCAACCTTCCACTGCTGCTTCGTTCATGAATTAGACAGAACCTTTGTACAAATCAAAAATAACGGACAATCATTCTTCATCATCCCAGTTTATATTTATTGCAGCTTTTGGCAGCAAGATTTCTGTTCTCTGTACAGCTTCTTCTTGGAATTTAAGCAACAAAATGTAATGCTAGTTGGAGATTGTAATGCTAGGGTCGGTGACACACAACTGTGGCTGTTCCATCCAGATTTCACTAGTGACACTGCTTACACCCCCAGGAAAACGAAAGACAAAACAATCGATAGCAATGGCAGGAAATTCATTGAAATGTGTGAGTCAATCAACCTGTCACTTCTCAATGGTCGAACAAAGAGCGACAAAGATGGCTCTCTTACTTTTCTCAGAGGCAATGCCGCTTCAACGATAGACTACTGCCTAGTAAGAGAGGAATGGTTAAAATGCATGCCTGATCTTGAGATAGGCGAATATCCATACTCCGAACACCTTCCACTATTGGTAACGGTCAAACTTACCACTGAAAACATGAATACCGAGCCAGAAAGACAGTTACTCCCCAAATTAATATGGAATGAAAAATTTGCACAGAGATACCAAACAGAACTTGACCGAGCTCTTGACACAACTGACCTCTCCGAATCGCAAACCAACCAAAGACGTCTTGTATAGCTGTTGCGGCGAAACCTTTTCAAGCTGATGGATGGAGAAGATCAACCAAAAAACAGCTCTGGTATGACGCAGATTGCCTTAATGCTCGGAAAAAATCCTTTTCTTGCTTACGATTAGCAAAAAAAACACCAACCTCTGCTACCAAATTAGCTTACCAAAAAGCAAATAGCGAATATAAAAGTATCTGCAAGGAAAAACAAAGGCAATACTGGCAAAATCTTACGCAAGAGTTAAATGAAGTTAGAGACAGTCGTGACTTTTGGAAGCTAGCCAGAAGATTAAATAGCAAGGAAGTAAATAATCGCTGTCGAATACAAGTAAAAGCTGAGGTGTTAGCAGAATACTTTAAAAACTTGTTAAACTCTCCTGGTAACCTAAATCATCACCTATTTGCCTTTCCTTACATAGAAAATGTGGAACTAGATGCGCCTATCACACTTTTAGAGGTAAAAAATGCACTTTACGCTTGCAAGCTGAATAAGGCTCCAGGAATAGACCGTATACCCTACGAGTTTTATAAGTACTCCACGAATAATTTCCAAAAATACCTTACTGGATGTTTTAATCAGATTTTCGATGAAGGTGTGGTGGAAGAAAACTTCAGGAAAAGCATTATCTTCCCGATTTTTAAAAAGGGAAGTGCAGAAGAGGCGAGTAACTACCGAGGAATATCTTTCTTGAACACTGTAACAAAAATCTTCTCTGCTATACTTCTCAATCGCTTACCGAAATGGATAACGGACAATGGACTTCTTAGTGAGTTTCAAGCAGGCTTTCGCAAGGAATACTCCACTGTGGATAACATCTTCACGTTAACAAGCATAGCTAAGACATACCTTGATAACGGAAAGAAGCTGTATGCTTTTTTCGCGGATTTTAAGGCTGCCTTTGATTCCATAGACCGAAATTCTTTATTCCTTAAACTAAGCAATGTAGGAGTTTCAACGAAGATCCTTAAAGTGTTGCAAAGTATGTACGAGCAAAACCAAGCGGCAGTTTGGGATGGGAAACAATTGTCTTCCTGGTTTGATACAGAAATGGGCGTCAAACAAGGGTGCTTACTGAGTCCTTTGCTTTTTTCGATATTTCTTGATGACATTACTACCTCTCTCCCAGGAGGAATTGATTTCAATGGAATAAACATCAAATGTCTAATGTATGCAGATGACATCGTCCTACTGGCAGAAACGGCAAATATGATGCAACTCATGGCCAACAAGTTACAGCAATACTGCTGTAAATGGAATCTAAAGGTTAACACCGACAAATCCAAAATTATGGTTTTCAAAAACAATACCGGAAGATACGCTAGGGATGAGAAATGGACCTGGGAAGGTGAGGAACTTGAAAAAGTCAAAGAATACAAGTATCTTGGAGTGATCTTGACTCCCAAACTCTCTCTTGAGAAACACTTCAGAGCCAAGTTACATGATGCTAAAATGGCCATTAACTGCAACTGGAAAGGGCTCCTTGGTAAAAAGAACGTCGCAACAAGTGTGAAATACAAACTTTTTGAAACGGTAGTAAGATCAATAATGTGTTATGCCGCGCAGGTCTGGGGAGTTGTCCAATACGATGACGTTGAAAAACTCTTAAGATACTTCTTAAAGAAAATTTTTCGTCTCCCGGAAAACACTCCAACGTACATGCTCCATTTAGAGACTGGACTTCCTCCTCTCTTCTTGTACACTCTGAAACTTCACTTCAGCTACATAAGAAAAATCATGGAATACTCCCCGCAAAGACTTCCTAAAATAGTGGCCTCCTATATCGTGCAACGCAAGTCCCAGTTCTTTGGCGAGTGGTCAAGACTATGCTTGGAACATAACCTAAATCTGGACAGCGATACCCCCGAAAGATGGGAAGAAACCTTGGATGTCCTGTGGAACACCATTAAGGAAACAAAATTTGAACATTTTCATGAACAAGCAAGACAAAGTGAATCCAGGAACCTATATCGAGTGCTAGATCACAACCTATTAAGCAATTATTTTCACGACAACAACAGTATAGATACTATTTCCACAATCTTTAAAGCAAGAGGAGAGCTTTTGCACCTAAACTATATGCCCCATCGCAGCGACCGATCCACTGAATGTACACTGTGCAATCGACACGCAGCAGAGGATGTAATACATTTTATCGGAACCTGCCCTGTTTTAAATGCCATTAGACGTGCCCACTGGAATAAAATCAGTCTAACTATGGATGAACTAAAAAATATATTAAACGGTGACACTAGCTGGCCTACTCTAGTCAGCTACGTTAAAACGGCATGGAAATACCGCTCCCAAATCATAAATGAAAGTTTCTGATTAACTCTTAAATTACCCGTGAGATGTAATAGGTTCTTAGATAACAATATTATAACAACAACTACTTCAATTCGATGTTAATATTTTCTCTTTTTTTTCGGCTGACGGCTAACGCCATGCTCTAATTGTGAACTATATATGTATGTATGAAAATTAAAATATTGAATAAAGATCACAACTTAACTAAGTCAACGCACGTCTTCCTCACCCGTTCTTCAATGTTAAGCTTCCAGTTTAATTTGGTGTCTAGTATTATGCCCAGATATTTAGCACTGGAAGACAATGTTAGTGTTTGACCGTTTAACCAAGGTGCAAGTGCTTCTGCGATGGATTCAGTTAGGACATTGTTGAAGGCTCCTTCTACATCTAAAAAGGTAGCTAGGGTATTTTCCTTGAAATGAATCGTGTTTTCTATCGTTCTGACTACCTCATGAAGAGCAGAAGAAACGTTTACGTTTGTTTGCCTCAATTTTGTATTACACAAATCGATTTAAAATCTCCTGGGGCTGTGTCAACCCTTTTTTTAAAGAAAAAATCACCTCTACGTCAAATCTGCAATGAACTTAAACTTAATCAATAAAATCCTACCCACAAACTACACCTTTTCATGTCTTTTCCATTCTACATTTATCTATACCCAAATTCTTCTTCCCAGTCCTAAGGGACTTTCAACTTTATTCCATCCCATCGCATTGTTGTTTGTTCTGTGTTATCTGCCCGAACAGAAAACAACTACAGATGTCGGCGTTAAGTTCATCCAACTGATTTATAGTTGTTGGACCCTTATAAAATAGAAATAGGTCATTTGCCCGACCTATTGCTTGGACTTTCACTACATCTTATAAAGTTGTTATATTAGGAAGGAAAACAAAACAAAAAGAGGAAAAAGAATAAAACGTATTTTTAATGAACTCACTAGATCTGAGAGTGGACTTGGCGCTACCCAAGTTTCCGGGTTTGGTATCGCTTCAGCTAAACACGGATCGAAGCTGGACGGTCGTTTTTTCACAAAATCAATGGGCAGGCTATAGTCATCACAGATTGATATCTGAAAGAGAGAAACGAAACAAAAATAGAATATTAGGAAAAATAACAACCATTAATTAAGGAATGATGATTTTCGGGAGTGCAAGGTTCGATGTAATAAAAATACTCATAAACGACTAAATAGAGGAAAGAGCGAGATAAAAAATATTTACTGCAACGAAAAAACCTAAAGTAATTTAGTGTTGTTGATTTTATTGAAGATTTCGCAGGGTGGCACGAGAGCTTTAAGATCTTCATCTTCGGAAGAAAACCTACATAGTTTTTGGAACTAGCAATTGGAGACATATGCCTGCAGAGATAAACAAGGGAACATCATAGTAGAATCGCAGTTAATGCTGGGGATTTGGAAAGACCTTTTCTGTAGACTGTATAACGGCGACCACGAATAAAATCCCGCCGTCAGGCAGGAGCCTTTCATCGAACACGATAATAGCCAACAATTCCGTGAACCCGACCAAGAAGAAGTGAAAACGGCAATATCACGGCTGAAATCCAACAAACCCGAGGGCGCAGATGGTCTTGCTGCCGAGCTGTTCAAGGCAGCAGGCGACATCGGTCTAGATGCACCAAATCATCTTTAAATATGGTCTGAAGAATGCACGCCCCATGAATGGAACCTCAGCATTGTTTGCCCTATCCTGAAAAAGGGAGATTCACTAAACTGCGCCAACTACAGAGGAATCAGCCTACTTAAAATCGCCTACAAGATCCTCTCTGCCGTAAGCCTTTCGTCAACAATCTGATTGGTCCTTATCAATGTGGCTTCAGACCAGGGAAGTCAACCATCGATCAAATTTTCACTTTGCGGCAGATCCTGGAAAAAACTTATGAACTCCAAATCGCTATCCACAACCTTTTTATCGATTTAAGGCTGCGTATGACAGCATCTACAGAGACGAACTGTATAAAGCTATGTCAAGTTTTTGCATCCCTGCCAAGCTCGTTCGCTTGTGCAAAATAATGGTGGACGCTGCTCCATCAAGGTTGGCAACGAGCTTACGGAATCTTTCGATGTCAAAAAAAGATTCAGACAAGGCGATGCACTGTAGTGCGATTTCTTTAACATCGTTCTTGAGAAGATAGTGCAAGACTCCACCGTCAACACCAGAGGCACTATCTTCCAAAAATCTGTTCAATTTCTCGCGTACGCCGATGATTTTGATAAAAGAGGAAGAACACAGCGTGATGTCAATAGCACCTTTGTGAGAATTGAGACAGAAGCGTCAAAAATGGGTTTGGCGGTAAATGAGGGAAAAACGAAGTATATGCTGTATTCGAGGAAGGACACCCAACACCGACGGCTCGGACAGAATGTCACAATAGTAATAGACACATACAATTTCGAGGTAGTCGAGGTGTTTGTCTACCTATCTCCTGTCTCCGCTATTATCACGGGCAATAACACCAGAGCCGAGATCAGACAAAGAATAACTCTTGCTAATCGCTGTTTCTTTGGGCTTAGAAAGCAATTGAGTGGAAAAGCCCTCTCTCGAGCAACTAAGGTAAAACAGTACAACACCCTCATCATCCCAGTCCTGCTGTATGGTGCAGAAGCATGGACCTTGACAAAATCGGATGAATGTGCCTTAGGCTGTTTCGTGAGGAAAGTTCTTTGGGTCATCTTTAGCCCCGTGTGCATTGATGGGGAATGGCAAAGGAGATACAACAGCGAAATTTACGGGTTGTACAACGACATGGACCTAGCTGGCAGGATCAGGGTCCAGAGATTCAGATCGGTCGGTCATTTAGAGCGGATGAACACCAATGCTCCGGCTCGGAATGGCTTCGATACTATTTTTGAGGGAGGTAGAAGGAGAGGAAGACCACAAGTCAGGTTGCGCACATAGGAAGAGGACCTCAATCAACTGGAGACAACTAGCTAGCGACCGAGCTGGCTGGCGGAGACTGTTGATTGAGCCCCAAGTCCATACTGGACTGTAGCGCCAACTTAAGTAAGTAAGTAATTGGAGACAGATCTGGAGTGAACCATTTTTGACGGATCCAAGAGCGTTGTTTTTGATGAAAAACTTTCAGTTAAATCCCTAGAGAAATACACTTTACCGACAAGGAGGTGGATAACATACCTCTGCTAAGTATACCTGTCAAGATTGATTCACATATCAAGTTCTATTGACTGATTCCATAATTTCCCCCGTTAAGTCATTACATTTGTATGTATGACGTGCCGACATAATTCCAACACCCATCTGATGATGGTTAAAATTAGAACGCCCTAAGTACCCTTCTTAATCCCATAAAGGCACCACACAACAACCACAATCTGTCGTTTCTAAAAATGTCGGTAGCCGGTAAACAGGCTTCATTCTAATGACTCTGAAATAGAAATTTGATACTTTCGCAGGTAAAGTGAGGTGAAGTCACTTACTGAAACAGAAAACCACACCACCCATGGCAAATTCATAAAAAGGAAACAAAATATAATCCACAAAGCCCACTCCTTTTGTGACGTGTTTGTCAATCATACATATATCGTCGACAGTCATTATCATCATCTTTCAAAATGGTTGGGGGTCGGAGAGACGGTGTCAACTGTCAATAAGGAACAACAATGACAGGTTGCTCTACTGAAGTAGTTCATTACAGTCTTGCCCTAAAGTAGTGTGTCAATGTGAGATGGCTCAAAAGGATGCTTGTTATTGTGCCCATAAAAAAATAACAAATTTGGTCTTCTTGTGATCCAACGACAACAGACGAAAGGACGAAAGCGGACGAGAGGAACTCATATTTCCGAGTGTGCGTTGAAAATTGTTTTAGGCTGGTACACAAACAGCACACATCATATGAACTTAATGACTCTTTTAGCTATTGTAATGTTTGTGGAGGCTTTTCTTCGACAAACAATGTTCACTCCTCCATATCCACATTGGTGTGACACTTAAAAGTTGAAGGTCTTCGTTAAGATGCCGCAAACCACTCAAACAAGCACTCGCACTATATACACTCGAGTGGTAAATTGCTCAACAAGCATTTTTTGTTACATTTTATGGGTGTTCTGTTTTGTTTTTAATTACACAAAGAAATAAAATAAATGACTTTATCTAACCTCAAAATACAATTGCAGCCTGTACATTTGACGACAGTTAACACAATACCACTCAAATTCGTCAATTTCACGAACTTGCTCGACAGTAGTTCTTGTCAGATTTACACATTTCGGATGAAATAAGCCAGCGCACGGTCCGGAGCACACAATATAAGGCTCAGATTCGACGAAATCTATCCAACACTTTTTGCAGAACAACATCCTTCCGAATGAGGATGTCTTTGCGTACTGTTACTGTCGATGGATGGGAGGAGACGCAATTTTTGAGAAGCATGAATCCCCAGAGATCCATTAAGAGCATAACATCCAGAAGTGATAAAGAAAAAAAATAAAAACACATAAAATAGCTTGGGGAGCTTGAGGCTAGATTGTTGTTTCTCGAAAACGAACAACGAACAAGTGGGAAAAGCATTAAAACAATTGTCCCGAAGGTTGAGGAAGAAACTCCATCAATAGGGTACCTACTGCGACTCGTACTATATTGCCTATTTCTTTGATATAAGACCAAAATAGAATGTTGGGTTTGGGTGTTTCAACATTGAATTTTTAATAAGCCTAGCGGCGTAGTAGCACACTAGTGGTTTGAATATTCCTTGCCGTTGACAGAGCTTCGTCCTTGTGAAGAACAGTTTAGATTTAGAGACAGTGCTGTGTGATTTTATGTTCATATTCCAACTTTGAAAAAGTACACTCAATATAAGGATAGACCAACTGTCAACTTCAACTAGATCTGATCTAACCAACTTGTTTATTTTGAAGTTGAAGGAAACTGTAATTTAATACTTGTACCACAAAGTATTACAAGAAATTGTTAACAAACAAACCTAATGTCAAGTTGACATTTCCACTAAGCGCAGAAGTGCGTTTTTGCGCTGACGATAGTTGACTATAATCAACTATGGTTGACTATTTGTCGTTTATGCACGCCAATAGTTACGATTTGTAACCACAATTATCGTTTTTGCGGTCAGTGTTAATGTGTCAAATCGTAACTATTTCTAACTATTCCTAATTCATCTCAGGAGGTGAGTTGAAAGTGGTTGATGCATCAAAGTGATTTTTTTAGTTTAATGGCATTTTTAATTTGAAATCTGGAACCTAAAAAAAAACATTCTGGTTTTAAAATCAGAAGGGAGTTCTCTTCTTTTCAGAATCAGAATTGTCACTTTTTCCCAATCGAACGCATTCAGAAATGCTTTACATCCCGATTCTCAATTAAAAACGCCATAAGAAAGTATTTGCGAATCTCAACCAAGAAATGTCCAAAACTATTCTCAACATTTACCAACTCAAACTGTATCAATATGACAACACCAAATTGGAAGAAAAACATCTGCGAACGTTGTATGAACGGTGTTCGGAATAGATCACAAATCTTCAATACGCTTTTCAGGTAAGTCTTTTGAAGTAAGAGCATAAGCCGCATCGTTTACAATTGCTTAAAATTCAATCAGGACAATGGATACCTCTACTTGGTTATGGAGTATACTTCCCTGGAGGAGATTTGCTTAGTTTGATAAGTCGCAAGGGACCTTTCGACGAAGTCTTGGCTCGGATCTATCTGGCCGAGGTGACTCTTGCCATTCATGCTCTCCATTGCATGGGCTATGTCCATCGCGTCATCAATCCGGAAAACATTCTGATCGACCACCTTGGCCATATCAAACTGGAAGATTTTGGAAGTCCCGCTGCCTTGAATCGTGATAGGCATGTTTACAGTTCTTCCCCGGTTGGAACTCCTGATTACATTGCTCCAGAACTGCTTGAGACAACTTCTACCTGCAGATTGACCAAATCCCAGAATAGCGTAAGTTCTTTCAAACCTCGAGTTTTAAATATTGAAGCTAAAAACTACTTACAGGTCAGCTGTGACTTCTGGTCCATGGGTATCATAGGCTATGAACTCATCTGCAAAGTCACACCATTCCACGAGGATAATGTCCACGAGACATAGGTACTCGAAAATCCTCAGTCACTGCGAGGAGAGCACAAAATGTGGGAAAAGGCCGAGCAGGAGAGGATGAAGGAGAAATCTGAGGTAAGGTTTTTCATCTCCAAACAGATCTCATATAACGTTTTTTGCATTCTTTAGGTCGTCGAACAAATTTCAGATGCTCATTTGGAGAACAAGAAACTCCTTCGTGAACTCAACGAAGAGCGGGAAAGTCCTCAAACACCATCGATGCGGCTTCAGCTATCGAAATCAAGCTCAAAAACCTCGAAGACAACTACGAACGACTCAAGTATGCATGCAACATCACCGACAACCAGCTAACCGAAGTCGAGGCAATGCTGGAAGCCGAGCAGAAGCGCAATATATCGTCGCAGGAGAAGATCGATGCGCTGTGCAAGAATGTCCGGGAGAAGGACGAAGCCATCAGTAAGACAATCAACAAGAAACAAGCGAACAAACTCGGCGCCGAAGGACGTATCAAAAATTTGATCGGCGAATCCGAGACACAAGAAAAAGTCGAAGTTCTTATTGTTATTATTGCATTTATGTATTCTTTCGGCAATAATTTTTTTTTTCATTAGTATCAGAGAATAAAGACTTTCTCGTTTATTTATATTAAAGAACGAACTAGATAATGAATTGATAGTTTTCCAGTGAGTCTGGAAGCAGCAATTAGGAGAATATCAGGAGCTGGCTTACTTGGAACAGCTTAAAAATGTTTGTCTCTTTATCCATTTTTTTTTCTTGTTTGACAGATCAACCAAACCTAACTAAAAAGCGTTTTTGGATGATTTCAACTATTTCTAACTATTTCAAGTTTCAACTATGAGACATAAACAATTATTTTTTTTGGCATAAAAACTATAGTCAACTATCGTCAGCGCAAAAACGCGCTTCAGGATACAACAACTGTCAACTTCAACTAGATCCGATCCAATCAACTTGTTTAATTTGAAGTTAAAGGAAACTGTCATTTAATACTTACAGCAAAAGGTATTAGAAGAAATTGTTAACAAACAGACCTAATGTCAATTTGACATTTCCACTAACCACAGAGCTCAAAGTCAGAAAGTGACAACATCTTCAAATAAAATTGTGATGACTTAGCTTAAATGACACGAACCGTCAACAAAAATATTTTCTTACACAGCACTGTTGGCAAGAAGTTCATAAACACTGTTATGGTCGCAGATGTTTCCATTGGAAAACGTCCAAGTTTCAACAAATCTGCATAGGATCACCTTTAATAAAATATATACATAAATGCTGACAGCTTACGGCTCTCTCTGAAAAAAAAAAACCGACAAGTCCGGCCAAAACCTTGTGGTATTCATAATGCGACAGATTATACCAACCAAACCAGCAGATTTATTTAAGTATACAAAAGTTGTTGCATATGCGCAAGGCTTGCATCTTTGTTTGTAGCCGTGTGACCGCTGTTATTGGAGGAACATTTCTCTATAAGGTCCTTTTTTTCGTCTCCATCAAGCGAGCTTTAGAGTATATAAAATTAATGAGCAAGCGATGCAGGTGAATGAATATAATTCCTTTTTGTTTATTGAATAGAATGTACTCGTTTGGTAGTAGGTACATTTATAGAAAAATAAAGATGGTTGGATGGTTTGTTCGTGCATTGATTCAAGGAAGACTTTTGGCCGGGTGCCGCGGGGTAGTAATCAGTGTGACACGGTTAAATGGATGTTTATCTGGTGTACAACTATGAATTGAAAGAAAGAATATTCCATAGAACATGGCGATGTTTAGAGCTCGAAATAAAAGGTCAAATATTATTATTTGGAATGAATGGATGGAATGGCGTTCGTCTAATAACTTGTTGTGGTTGAACTACATTTTTTTTTGCATAGGTTGGGACTTGTACTTTTTAAATTGTTTTTTTTTTTTTAACAACATTAATGAGAAAAGAGAGGCAATGCAAGTTACATATATGGATTATTAAAGCTATAGGAAAGGGAAAGGTTTTCTTTTCAATGACCTAGAAACAGGTTTTACGCAGAATTAAAATCAAATCTAAATTCCATTCTCTTTTCATTATGCTTTCTTCAACAATTGATGAATTCCTCGACAAGACCTATGATCATAGATCTAAGACATTAAAATTATCCTTGGAGATTTTAATGCTAACTTGGGTAGAGAATAAATTTTTGGTGGAATAATCGGACGACATAGTCTACACGACACCATCTCCAATAACGGATTTAGGCTAATCGACTTCGCTGCGGGGCGAGACGTAATGATAGGAAGTATGCGATTCGCACATCTCGATATCCACAAGGGGACATGGAAATCTCCTGATCAATCAACCGTCAAACAAATTGATCACATTGTGATCGACGCACAACACTTCTCAAGCATGCAAGATGTCCGCACATTCCGAGGTACCAAAATCGACTCGGACCACTGCCTTGTTGTAGCCAAGGTACGAATGCGGATATCCCGATCAAGGCCAACACGTGAAAATGCTAGAAGAATATTTGACGTCAAACGGCTACAATCGCAAGAGGTTGCTAGATCCTTTTAAGAACGAGTCTCTGAAAATCTCCTCAGAAGTCCTTTGCTGCCGCTCTGCCAGCACAAAATGTAGAGATCCAGTGGCAACACTGCCAAGCAGCCATCAGAGATCCCGCCTCTTAAGTGCTAGGGTTTAACCGGCCACCACAACGTAACCCCTGGTTTGATGATGAGTACCGGTGAGCACATGCAGCTAAACAAGAGACATAAAAAGCAGCGCTGCAAAGAAGGACACGAGCAGCTCATGAGCTCTACGAGCGGAAAAAAAGAGAGGAGCGTAAACTTAGAACAAAGCCGCTGGAGCAGACGGGCTAGCCTCCGAACGGTACAAAGCAGCTGGAGATGATTTGGTTAAGAGCATGCACCAGCTTATCTTCGGGAGGAAAGCATGTCCGACGAATGGAACCTCAGCACTTTATGCTCGATCCTCAAGAAAGGAGATCCCCCTGAACTGCACCAACTACAGAGGTATAAGTCTCCTTAACATCGCCTTCAAGATCTTGTCTGCCGTGCTGTGTGAACGTCTGAAGTCTTTCGTCAACAACCTGATAAGTCCTTATCAGTGTAGCTTCAGACCCGGAAAGTCCACCAATAACGATCAAATATTCACCCTATGGCAGATCTTGGAGAAGACCCAGGCACTTTAAATCGATACCTACCACCTTTTCAGCGATTACAAGGCCGCGTATGATAGCGTCTATAGAAACCAATTATATAGAGCAATGTCTATTTTTGGCATTCCAGAAAAACTCGTCCGTCTGTGAAGATGATAATGGAAAACTCACGCTGTCAAAAAATGTTTTAGACACGACATTGACATAAGTGGAAGAACATAGCGTGATGGCAGTGGAGCGTTTGTGAGTCTTATGACGGAGGCTAGGAAGATGGGTCTAGCGGTTAACGAGGGCAAGACCAAGTTAATGCTGTCAACAAGAAAGGACAACCAACATCGGCGTCCACATAAACAGATTTAACTTTAAGGTAATTAAGGACTTCGTCTACTTAGGACCCGCTTTCAACTCAGACAACAACGCCAGCGCTGATATCAAATGAAGAATCACTCTTTCCAATCGCTGCTTCTTTGGACTTAGAAGGCAATTGAGTAGTAAAGTCTTCTCCCGAGCAACTTGAGTGACCCTCTACAAAACCCTCATCATCCCGGTCCTAATGTATGGTGCAGAGACATGGACCATGACAACATTCGATGAAATGCTTTGGGCTGCTTCGAGAGAAAAATTCTTAGAGTGATTTTTGGTTTGGATTTAGAATGAATAGCAATTTTTTGTTTGTTTTATTCTAATGAACTTAGTCCTTAGAATAAAAATAAACTATTTTTGCATTTAAAACGCAAAGAAATTTTCCACTTTGGTTTTAAATAAATTGAATGGTCGATACTTTTCCTCTTCCCTCATTTTGTCAACTCGAAAAAAGAAACCACCGTCATTGCAATTTTCATTTCATTTATTTTTTCATTTATTTCTAATAACAACTTGGTACATTTCTTTACTTAAAATCAAAACGTCCATCAAAATATTTCAAAAACAAACCACCAAGACTTCCACGCCACAAGAATTCTTTTTAACTATTTCTTCTGTCACTTTTATATCCTCTTCAAGCTCAAACAAACTTAACTAACAAAGTTTTTGTTCTTACTCGTACCAAAAGCAAACTATTACGCAACTCTAGCATACAAATTCTTTTTGCATAACTCTTTATTCTAATTTTAAAGCTGACACTCAAAACTTAACAGGCACTCATAATTTTTTTTTCTCTTAAGAAAAAAAAAATATAAAAACTATTTGTTGGTGCACATAATAAAGAAGCGCACCCCGCGTTCAGTATCGCGAGCGTCATGTGTTTTGAATGTTGCGAAACGTCAATGCCATGCCAAGCTACATGAAATAAGCAAAACCCAAACCCACCCATCCTCCCCAAAGTGTTGGATCAATATTTAGGAAGCAATCGAAGCTTAGTTTTGCATTACACCCAATATCACACCACATGCAGCACCACATGCAGCACCACATGCAACCTTTGAAGTGTTTACATGTTACATTGACCTCCTCGAAAGTATGGAGACATATTTACGTCCATTAGACGTGTGGCTGGGTAGTTTACTTTTTTTTTTTTTTTCCTCGACTCTTAACAAATGAATCAACCAACTGCCACTTCTTGTCTGAGAGTCTTGAGTTGCATAAGAGCAACAAATATTGTAACAGACCAGGCAAATGTGATTTGGTGAAAAGAATAGAGAAAACATATTTTATATTTCAAGCTCTTTTGCTTTTTAAGTACACCACCTGTGTGTCCTCGGTTCGAAAACCGACGCGATAAATCTTTTGTAGCCAAATGGTGCGGCGCGGCACTTTCAGCACCTTATTCTTGCACTGAAAAGATTTTTGCTACAAGTCTCATCAGGAAACAAAATATAAAAAGTAAAATCGAAATCTTAACAAGTAGTTGGGAGCGGTTGAGGGGTTGCAACCTGGAACTGTAATGAAAAACGAAGAAAACTTATAGAATATAAAATGTAAGAAATCGATAATGCAGCGGAGCAACAAGGGCTCATCAGGTTCACGGAAAGGTTACAGGGCCTCACTATTAATTTTGGGCAGTTATATGAGGGGCGCTGAATAACTTGAGTATGTATAGCTTCCAGACGATAAGGTTCTCGTTGAAGCCAACCTGGTTAAGCAAATCAATTCCTATGATGGCATCTTGATCGATTTTTTTAAGAATATTACTTCTCCACAAATTTGTTTGCCCTGGTAGTTAAAATCAATGTAGTAATGTTCATTCGTTTTCACTGGATTACCGTCAGCTAATCTTATTTACATGGATGCAATCCTTACTGGTGTGTTACTGAGTTTCTCTCGAATTGCTGTACCGATGAATGACTTGGTAGAACCAGTATCGATAAGGGCTCGGAATTCTTCACCTCCAATTTTTATGGGAATAAAATACCTGGGATCTTTTTCACAAGTTTCGGCAATAGTTTGTTTCGGGGCTCGGAAGTTTACATTTTGAAAATTTTGTCTGGTCCTCTTCGTTTTTCTCCACCTTCGGGAGCTCTTGAAACATTCTGTTCTGGATCCACAGTTTGATACTTGCATTCTGTTCAGATATTTCGAATCGCCATTGCTGATGGCTGCAGTTTTATTAATTCCATTCTGTTGGATTCTTTGGTCTGTATGACAGGAACAATCTTTGGTCAATCTTCCGTCTTCCCCACAGAATGAACAGAATAGTCGGAATGGACGGTTACAATTCTGTTGCTGGTGTCCTCTTTGTTTGCAGTGCCAACAGTGGGTGCATCGATCGTATGGTACTGAATTAGGTGCTCTGAATGGATTGGCACTAGTGCCCAGACCAGGTCGAGGATTCCTTACTTGTGTGTTGGAATTAAATCCTGGTCTCTGATTGCGCTCTTCTGCTCTATCGAATTCTAGTTCGATTAATTCTTCGAGCACCGGGAAATCTCTTCTTCGGATGTGGAGACGGTACTCTGTTCGAAGACTGTCATAAATTCTGTCAAACATTTCTGAAATTTAAATTTTTGCATGTTGTCGTATAAGGTATTCCATTCTCCCTATAAAATCCTTAACCTTTTCCCTATAGACCTTTGCCTTTTCCTCGTTATCTCGTCTTCCAATTTATTTATGTAGCGCGGTAAATAGTAGGTATCTGAGGAATGCTTTTTGAAACTGATTCCCCCCTATGAATCCTGAACCACTCGAGAGCTGGTCTTCGAAATATTTCTGGGAGTGTTTTTGGGACTTGGTCCAGCGGAATTGCATAACATTTAATCAATTCATTGATTCTTTCCAAAAATTCGTTTGCTTTCCCTGATCCATCAAAATGAAGATTCCATTTCCTCACCGTGTTCATGATTTCGGCTTTCGGCATTATGATTTTCAGAGTTTGGAGGCGATGATACTTCCGTCAGAGTCCAATCGATCTGTTACGATTTCTTCAATTTCTTTCCATAGCTCTCTGGTGGGTATTACGCTTAGCGAATTTTTAATAAATTCTCTTGCTCTTTTCCTTAACATGGCCAAAGATCCACTTGTGTCTTTATTTTGCTTGGACATTTTCTCAATTATTATTTCTTTCTTGGATAATAGAAAAATCCATCCAAGAATATCCACTTTAAAACTAGAGTCTTCCATATTGCTAACCAATTGACTCGGTTCGGATCGGCTTGGATTACTTCCTTGGTTTTTCGACATGATTTTCTGTTGTCTCTCTTTTATTTGAATTCTTCGTCTTATCGGAATATTTGTTGGTCCAGCGATTTGCTGTTAGTAAGTGCTGGTTTTGTGTATGCAATTCGGTGGAACTTTTTGAAGTTTGATAAAATGAATGAACTAGTAGAGCTTTCAGGTTAATCACGGTTGATAATGCTTCTACGTTCAACAGCGGTCGGAATCTCGGAATCAACAAACTTAAAAATCGTTCCTGCTCGGGCGCCAATTTGTAATAGTGTGTTTCCCTGGAGAAACCTGAAACCTTTTGCTTTTTGTCAAAGGCTGGTGTAGCTCACCAGTTCCACGGTTCTTTACCAAAGAAGCAATAAAAACTTTGTTTTTTTTACAAATGTTGAATACAAATTTATGTCATCTGTCAATTGATCTGCAATTTTTCAAGTCATAAAATTGCCCTGAACAGTTAGTGCCCGTGGATTGTGGAATATGCATTGGCTTGCTACGCAGAACGCATGGGTTCGCATCCTACTCGTGTCCATAAAACTTTTATTTCAATTCTCTCTGGTGCTGCCTCTTGCGAAGAACTGACAAAACTTCCAAGAGTATCAATCTGTCATGAAAAAAGTGCTTCTCAACTCCGCCGTTCGAAATCGGCGTTAAATTGTAAATTCTTCACACGCACTCAGAGAACTGTTGATGGGTGTAAACCATTTAGTCCTTGGTCACAACAGTAAAAAAGTAAAGTAACAGTCTTTTAAGTTTGAGGGCCCTCTCTGGACAAGACTCTATCGCTTCAGGCAATAAGAAAAACCTAATAATGACATCCACTTGCTTAAGATGTCATATTATGCATAACAATAGTTGAATGAATGTCTTATCCTCACCGTGCATTGTGGCGTTGCAAAGGGGAAAAAAAACTCTTCAAGTTGGAGGATTTAACAAGTCATCCAATATTGCTACTGCTATACATCCAATGCAAGGACATTTATTTAATTGGCTACAAATTACTTTTTGTGTCGCCAATTGAATTCGCCTGAGTCACCATGGCTTCTCCTGTAAGAAGAACAGCCATTACTCTGTGACGCCTTGAGGAGGTTGAACAAACGAGCAAGTTATAAAAGTGAACAAATCTCTTCTAGTAGTTTGAAATGAGACGTAAATCCAATCTCTAGAGCGCTATAGATCTTCTCAGTGTTGGCGTCGTCGGCGGACGATGACGACAACGTCGATGACAGCTATAAATCTTCTCTCTAACTCGATTGATTCTAAAAAGAGAGAATTTAGCTCTGGCATTCGTAAGGCTGTCAACACGACCTGACTGCGATTCCATGTAATTGAATTAAATAAGTAGGAAGACAAAGCTTCTGCTTCTTCCCACAGGCGCAGTCAACTTCTTTCTTGCTTTACCACATCACCTCCCGCCATGCCATGTCCATCATCGATCGGGTCGATTGTGGTGTCGTTGGTGTTTGGAAAGTCTTACATGCCATCGAACTGGAAAACTGTCGACTTTGACAAATAGAAACTCAATACTTGTGCCTCTTCCATGGACATAATAAGGCGCAAAGCAGCTTGTACTTACTCCATGATGATGGCGAAAATACGAATATCGAATAAATGGGATTAGAGGTAATTAGACCTAACAAGAGTTAGTCTGGAGGAGTTGTGTTTCCTTAAACATTTTTTTTCCCAGTTGGTTTTGCTCTGTTCGTGTCTAGAAGGAACCCAAGCAGATGGTAAAATGCCTAAGACCATGAATCATATTTTTTTTCTCTGTTTGCTCCTTTCTTTTTCTTTCGTTTTCTAATCAGCCAGACGTGCGGAAAAAAGTTTCCTTTTCTATGGGAAAAGTTTTGCGTACTCCATTGGGGTATTTCGTGCGACTGTTTTGATTTGGGGATTGTTAGAGTAAATCCAAATTCTGACACTTTGTAATATATGTTCAATGAACATAAAATATTTCCTTATGCGTATGTGTGTGAGGCTTGTTTTAAAGAGGGATTTGCGTTCGAATATAATTTATAGGTAAAAGTTTTGTTTCATACTCTTTTTTGGATTGATTGTTACTACATCAAACTGTTATACTTATCACAAAATCACTCGACATAATCGATCAAATTTATGCAATAAAACTTTTGACGACGAGAAACAAATCTGAATGACTTTTTTTTCGAAAATGCTATAATAGACGGGGAGCCCCCATACAAGAAATTCCCGTTTTTTTTTAAATTGTATTTTATTTTATTTTTATTTTATTTATTTAATATCGAAAATGCTTAACAACAGTAAGATTTAAAATGTTATAAGGTAGCTGAAAGTTTATTATACAAAAACATTGGCTGAGCAAAGATAAAAAAAGTTACATTAAATTTTCATATTGAAAAATAAGATTTAAGCACTCTTTTTATGTTTGTTGCGTTCAGATTTTGTTTTATATTACGAGGTAAGGTGTTCCAATTCCAAAGCTTAATTAACAAGAAATTGACGTTCCGATGTTAAATATGCGTAAGGAGGGATAATCAACTGATGAGATCTGGGGCCAGATTCTGTAATAAACGAAGCGAAAGCGAACGTTCGTTTTTCAAAAACGAAAGAAATTGTGCGAAAACGATAATTTGAATTCTGTATCGCATTTCGTTTTTGGCTTTCTATTCGTTTTTGCTTCAAATCAGAAAAAGTTTGTTGCCTACTTTTAGAATGTTGACAGTTGTAAAATATTGTGAGAGATGAAATAGAAATTTTAATCGATACTTAAAACTTAAGAAAATCGATAAAATATACATGATTTTGGATATTAAATGAGACAAAACAAAGAAGAAAGCATATGTATTTTCTTTTTTAAAGTTTTCAAGTTCAATTTTGACCGTTATTAAGTGAAAAACACATTTAACAATGAGAAAACAACAAATGAAAAATTTCGATAGAAGTAAAATTTAAATAAACAAAGAGAAAATGAGAAGACTCATAATTTTGTGACTCTTAATTTTTTTTTAAATTAAATGTGGCCGTGTGTGCAAGGAACTTCGCCTCCAATGTCGAGATATATGAATAGGAATAATAAAAGAAATTTTCCAATCAAGCTACAAAGAAGTTTATAGGAAAATCTAATCGACTGATGCAAAAAGATGACCAATTAGGACCGACCAACGAATTAAGCTGCTTCGGTGATATGGAAATTTCGGAAGATGTCCTCCTTTTTGAGATTCCTGCCACAAGCAATGTTTGTCAAAGCGCCGGATATTGCTCAATGATTACCTTTAGAGCATCGATTGTTTATTGCCTAGATTTAGCATGACGCTAGCTGACCCCGCGAAATTCGTCTCGCCACCCTTCAGAGCAACTCCAATAACAATTTTCCCTTATAAAGGCAATGAGTTTTCCGAGTTTTTCATCAAAAACTTTCTGTTTTCCATTCGAAAACCCATTTCAAAATTTTGCAGTTTTCCATTTGAAAACCAATGCACCTGCAATAAAATGCAATTGGTAGGATCCTCCACCCAAGAGCTCTAAAGAAGAGCAGAGCCTCAGAATTGGAGGAAAATAATATGTTGCGCGTGTTCCTGTTTTCAGGCGTTAGTTGTCCAACACATATTTGAACGCTCTTTTATTAAACCGGAAGCGTTGAATGAAGCTAGAATATTAATCAGCGATACATACTTTACACTAGTAATTATAGTGTAAATATTTGTAACTCGCACTTTTTTCCGGCAATGTTAACGGATCGGAATGGTGCCTAAGATTCCTTCTCAAGTTTCTTAAGTTGAGAGTTTCAGAACCATTATCGCTATCACTCAAAAACAACGTCAAATTATTTTTGCAACATTTTTAAAACAGTTAATGGTGATGTTTTTTAAAAAGTTTTGTTAAGAAAGACATTATTTACCGAACGACGTGGAAACATATATTATTTAAACGAAAAAGTGAAATTAAACACTTTATTTTTAAAAAACACCTTATTGTTTCACACAGAAAAACACGAAGTCAAATTACGGTAAAAAAATTTATAATAAGACTTACATTAAACGTGAATGCATTTCAAACGCTTCCTTGGCGTTCATCATCAGCACTAACTCGATTGTAATCTGCATCAACAGATTTTGTCAACATCAAACAGTGGATAAGCAAATTAACGGTCATGAGTTAAACTAGAGAGAACAGCGGTGTTCTAATCTCTCCTTCTTCTGCATTCAAGTTATTAATTTCTTTTTCAATGTAATAACTTTCATACGCGTCTAATCTGTTGCATTTGTTTACATGTTTGATTAAGCTAATGGTATGCTCATTTTCACTAATTCCATGACCTTCTGTTATGTGATCTGCAAAGGCCGATTGTTTCAATTTGTTCTTTTTTGCACAATAACAATGCTCTTTGTATCTCTCTTGTATACTTCTTTTAGTTTGGCCTATATAGCGACGTTTACATACACCACATTCAATCGCATATATTCCCGATTTTTGTTCATCCACAACTTTGTCTCTAGTGGATGCAAAAATATTTTTAAGTTTTCTGTTGTTTGAAAAAACCGGAAATATATTATGCTGTTTTAAACGGTTTTTTAATTTGTCCATTATTCCCGGGACATAATTAAACACTTCTCTTTTCATTTCACTCGCGGCTTCTAAATTATTTTGTCTAAATTTTGATAGCAAACAACACAAAAGAAGAAAAACGACAAACAATTTGCTTTCGTTTATTTTTTTTCGCACAGACGAAAAAAGTTTTCGTTTTTCAAGTTATATGAAGCAAATCTTTCGCACAAACGAAAACGTTCGTTCGCTTTCGCCTTACAGAATCTGGCCCCTGTTTGAAGACCCGGTTCTTACTCTTTCAAAACAATATTGTAGTTGGCGTGTGAGAAGTATGTCAGAAAGCAAAATCAAACTACGAAATTCTATATATTTTTCGAAAGGCATGCCCAATAATTGCGGAGCAAAACTAGATATTCTATCATACCGTCGCAATCCAAAGACAAAACGAATGGTTGAGTTGAAAGCTACATTAAGTTTTCACCTGCTCATGAAGCTGCAGTTACAATACAAGGTCTTCATTGACGCAGAACGCTCCATGTTCGATTAAGCCAAGTGGACAGCTGAAATACAGCTGAACGTCATCAGCATACAAATGAGAGCTACAATTTACTAAAGAAGATGGAAGTTTATTTACATTAGCAGAAAACAAAAGAGGACCCAGTATAGAACCTTGTGGTACACCAGTAACATTCGGTAAAAAATTTGAGAGGGAGTCACCAACTTGCACTGCTTGCTTTCTATGGGTTAAATAAGAGAAAATTAATTTTGTTGCACTTGACGAAAAATTAAAATTTAGCATAAGCTTTCTACATAGATTGACACGATTAACAGAATCGAAGGCCTTCGAAAAATCTAACAAAACTAGAAACGTAACTTCGTCTTTATCCAATGCTTTTCTGATGTCATCTGTTACATTTAAAAGTGCGGTAACACAACTGTGTTTCTTCCGAAAGCCAGATTGATAAGGGCAGAGAGTTAGTAGATAGAAAACTATTTATTTGCTTCTGAAGGATCCTTTCAAAGACTTTTGATAGAAATGGCAATACAGAAATAGGTCTAAATTCATCTCTTATAGCGTTTTTTGGAATTGGAATGATTTTAGCAACTTTCCATAACTCTGGGTACAGCCCGGACGTCAAAATAGTATTGAAGGCATAAGTATGATATATTGTAATATAAGTGGCAATATCATACACAGAAAAGAGGGATGTATATCATCGAGCCCAACAGCTTTTGACTTAATAGAAAGAACACTTTCTACTACATCGGCACTATCTACTGCGGAAAAATAAAAACCAGGCTCATTGCGATCGCGTTGATCAATAAAGCTATTTGAGGGGCAAGGCAGCGGGACCTTTGACTCTAGAGAAGAAATGAATTGTTCGTTAAGTTTGTTGCCATCAATGTCCTCTACTACTCCTAATTTTATCTTACCAATACCTATTTTGCGTATGTTTTTCCAGAGCTGGCGACCATTTGAGCTTGTGCTTAACTGTTTAGAAAAATGTTGGTATTTGGCCTCGTGTACACGACGCAGCTCGTATGACAGGAGCACATCCCACATAAAAACGGAATGCATCGGACCAGATTTTAAAATATCGCGAGGTGTAAGGCAAGGAGATCCAATTTCCAATTTCACCAGCACTCTTTTCCGCAGCCTTAGAAGGAGTATTTAGAAAGCTAGACTGGGAAGACAAAGGATTGAAGATAAATGGCAAATGTCTCTCAAACCTCCGATTTGCCGATGACATTAGCCGCGTTTTATTATCCTCACTAACCCATATGGGTTACCCCGTGATAATAAAACGATCTTGGTTAAAAAGTTAGAAGTTTGAGCTATGTTTTTATCCGAGACGCAACCCTCAGCTAAATTTTATTTTGCTTTTTCGCAAACAACTTGTTTTTATTAATTAATTGGATTGACTCTTATCCTATGGCTTTATAAAACTGTGGCTAAGAGTGGAATACGCGTTATTTTTTATTAATACGGCTGATATTACTAAATCTTTCTACAAAAACTTCTTTTTTGTCTCACACTCGCCATCTATCCGCCATATTTAGAACATAGTTTTTGAGTTACAAAATAAACCCCGATAGCTATCGGGGTCCCAGGTTGTTGTTGGTTTGTGTACAAAAAATAAACCCATATGGGTTAGTGAGGATAATAAAACGCGGCTATTATAATTATCGCAAACAGCAGTGAAGAACTTCAAACGATGTTGAACGAACTGTGCTCGGAATGTGGAAATATTGAGTTGTCAACAAATCAACAGAAAACTAAAATCATGACAAATGGTGCTTCTGATCCAGTTAGTGTTAAGATAGATAGATAGATAGATAGATAGATAGATAGATAGATAGATCATTTATTGAAAGCTTTTTGTTTCTTTATGAGTTTACATGCTTATTTAACAATTCTTTAAATGAATAAATAGACAATGGCAAGGTTTGCCGTCTGTCGGATACACTATACACTATGATAACTAAGTATGTATTTTTACATCATAATTGTTATTTTTTTTTTGTATGTATATATTTTTTAAATAAATTCGTGTACTATAAGTTTTCTATACTCTAACGCAGCTTCGCAGTATTTATATATTGCGTCCCAATGTGGACCATTTAGCAACTTCTTGAGGTCTTCTACGGTTAGAGTTGGTTTTTCGAAATATTGGATCCTCTAGTTTCTGAATATTGGGCAGATCCCAATGAAATGGAACGTGTCTTCTCTTGCATTTAGGTTGCACAGGGTACAATAATTGGATTCGTTGTTGGTATAAGCAGTTCCATTCAAATTAAGCAACTCTCCTCTCGCTCGAAACAGCAGGGATATTTTTCTGCAGCTGTTTTTATCGGTGAAATAATTATTTTCGTTCAGATTATAAACTAAAGCTGGGTATATAAGTCGGCTTTCAGAATTTTTTGCTAGATTTGTGAAGATTTCTCTGTGTTTGATATCTGTTTCACTTATTATTGCATACATTTGATCTCTAAGTTCGCTTGGTCTTTCTAGATTTATAAACAAAGGTAGACCAACTGAGTTTGCTAGATCTTTCCATTTTTGTATAAAGGAGTGGTTCTTCTCGATAGCGTAGAGTCCTAAAACGCGCTGTAACCTTTGTTCTGCATAGGTTGCGATTACTTTAATGATGTAGTCAACATGTAGTTTTAGGGTGAATACGTAGAGCCTAGCCAAACCAGTCTCTAGATGGAGCATGTAGTTCGGTGTGTTTTTTGGTAGCTGGAATGACTTTTTAATAAAGAACCTTTGCAGCTTTTCGACCTCCTCGTATTCTTGAAAACCCCACACCTGGGCTCCATAGCACATCATTGATCGAAGTACTGACTCATACACTCTGTATTTTGCTAAGTTCGGTACTTCTCTCTTTTTTAGCAGTAGATTCCAGCTAGAGTTGATTGCATTCTTTGATGTGGCAAGCTTTGCTGCGAGATGTTGCTTCATATTGAAAGTTGGGGTTACATCTATTCCAAGGTACTTGTAACTTTTAACTACTTCAATGTTCTCTCTATCGCAGTACCATTTTTCTCTTGGTGAACATCTCCCTGTTGTAAGCCCTGCTATCATTACTTTGGATTTATCGAGGTTTCTAGGTAATAAGGTTCCAAAATTTACAATATTCGTTTAGTTTGTTGATCATCAATTGTAAACTTTCCGGCGATTCAGCTAGTAGAATTAGATCATCAGCATAGAGAAGGCATTTAATTGCTAAATTAGCAATGTTGATTCCCGCGGGTAAGTGCGTTGTTACATCGTCTATGAAAAGGGCAAACATAATTGCACTTAGTAAACATCCTTGTTTTAATCCAGTTTTAGTTTCGAACCATTCCGATGCTTTTGTTCCTTCCCATACTGCCGACTTAGTTCCGTTGTACAATTCTTTTATAATTCGTTGCATTTTTGTTGACATTCCCAACTGGCTTAGTTTGAAATATAGTGCCTTTCTGTCTATAGTGTCGAACGCTGCCTTAAAATCCACAAAGAAGATGTACAATTTACGTTGACGCAATCGGTATTCTTGAATTGTTGTGTTTAAGACGAATATATTATCTGTTGTTGAGTAACCTGAACGGAAACCTGATTGGTATATGCTAAGTAGTTGATTTTCCTCTACCCATCTAGTTATACGTGAGAGTAACACTGCTGTGAAGATCTTAGCAATTGAATTCGTAAATGAGATACCTCTGTAGTTTGCTGGATCATTCGGATCTCCTTTTTTATATATTGGAAATATTAAAGCTTCTTTAAAGGAATCCGGTACTTGGCTCGTATTAAAAATAAAGTTAAATATTTCACACATTTTTTGAAGAAGTTGAATTGGTGCATTTTTGTAGAACTCAGATGATATGCGATCTGCTCCTGGAACTTTCCCGGTTTTTGCTTTTTGGATTTCGCACATAATCTCATCTAGCGCTATGTCAGCATCAAGCATTTGGTTTTCAACAAATGGCTCTGCATATTGTATGGCTATGTTCAATGTTTCTTGATTGAGTAGCTTGTTGAAGTGGTCTCTCAAAACAGTTTCATTAATATTGACTCCACATTTGTGTCCTTGATCTTTTAATATTTTTATTTGCTTCCAATATTCCTTTGGGTTTCGTTCGGTTGCAAGGCTTAAAGCGATTTTGTTTAGATATTCGTGTTTCTTTTTCTTGATTAATTGTTTGAAATGTGCCTTTGCTTGGTTATAATTCAATATAAGACTTTCATCTCCATCAGTAGATTCTCTAATTTTGTTTAACAAACTAAAGGAACGGTTTCTGGATTCTCTGCATTCTCTATCAAACCATTTTTGTTTTCCTGATTGTTTGATATTTTTATTTGGTGTTGGATAGGATTTCACAATGCATCTGACTAGTTTGTCCAAAGACTAGTGGTCGTTTGGAGGATCTATTTGCGAAAGGTTACAGACGATTCTGTTCTCAAAAATGATTTTATTGCTCTCTTTCCATACAAGTTTGTGGGGAAGTTTAATTGATTTTGTTTTGTTTATAATCGTTGTTGATAACGTCACCGTAATTGGCATGTGATCTGAACTTATGTTTTGATCGATTTTGAAGAGATTTACGTAATCTGTCCATTTTCCTGATATCGCGCAATAGTCTATTACTGACTTGCCTTGTCCTCCAATGAAGGTAAAATCTCCATCGTTTGTATTACAAATTGTGTCTTTCGATTTTCTATGGTCTTTTAGTTTGTGTGTTTGAATTATATTGCTCAATGCATTCAATTGCAAGTGTCCAGTACGTGCATTCATATCACCGACCACCATTAAATTTTCTTTTGCTATTGTTTGTATCGTTTCCGAAAGTTTACTTAAATCACTAGCCCAGGGTTACAATTTAAGTAGGTCGGTAATATATATAATTCTTCTTCCATGTTTTTAAAACGTAGAATTGTTTGTTCATTATACTCGACGTAAGATCCAACTACTTTATCTGGTCTGAAACCATATACAGATCCTCCACTTGCTCTCCCAAACTTATTATTTTTTACTGCTGGTTCCCAATGGAGTTCATAATTAGAAAAAAATTTACTGAATTTGCTTGTATTTTCCGACGTTATAAATGTTTCGAATAGAAAAAATATTTCAAATTTGCGTATATATTGGAAGAAATCTATATTCATTACTTTATTGTTTAGACCCTGAATATTATATGCTAAGATAAATAAACTTGCTAATTCAATACTATTTGAAACGTTATTGTTAATATTTTCTTGTTGTTGCTGTTGTTGTAGCGTATGGTGTTGTAGTTGGTGTTGTTGGTGATGTAGTTGGTATTGTTGATGTTGGTGATGTTTTCGATGTTCTAGATGTTGTTGGTGTTGTTGTTGGAGCTGATGGTGCTGTTGTTGTTGTTGTTGTTGTTGGAGCTGATGAAGTTGTCGTTGATGTTGTTGTTGGAGTTGTTGTTGTTGGTGTTGTTGGTGCTTTTGATGTTGTTGCAGCGGATAGTGTTGTTGTTGTTCTTGTTGTTGGTGTTGTTGCTGATGTTGTTGTTGTTGTTGATCTCGATGTTGTTGATGTTGATGTTGGAGCTGATGGTGCTGTTGTTGATGTTGTTGTTGGAGCTGATGGTGCTGTTGTTGTTCATGTTGTTGTTGGAGTTGTTGTTGGAGTTGTTGTTGTTGGTGTTGTTGATAATTTTGATGTTGTTGATGTTGTTGTTGGAGCTGATGGTGCTGCTGTTGATGTTGTTTTTGTTTTTGTTGTTGTTGATGTTGCTGTTGTTGTTGTTGGTGCTGTTGATATTTTTGGTGTCGTTGTAGCGTATAGTGTTGTTGTTGTTCTTGTTGTTGGTGATGTTGTCGATGTTGATGATGTTTTTGATGTTCTCGATGTTGTTGTTGATGTTGCTGTTGATGTTGTTGTTGTTGTTGTTGTTGTTGTTGTTGTTGATGATGTTGTTGTTGTTGTTGTTGTTGTTGTTGTTGTTGTTGTTGTTGTTGTTGTTTTTGTTGTTGTATTTGTTGTTGCTGGTGTTGTTTTTGTTGATGTTGTTGTTTTTGGTGCTGTTGTTTTTGTTGTTCTTTTTGTTTTTGTTTTTGGTGGTGATTCTGTTGTTGTTCTAAGGCTTTACGCATTTTACTATTTATTAGTGCGGGCTGTTTCGAGATTAGTGACGAGGTGTGGATGTTATGTTTTGTTTGCTATTGTAAGTTGTTTATATTACTACAACTAGGCTCATTACTTTGATTTGTTTTTGGTGTGAGTGTTTTGTTTAAGAAATCATTCGCAGTCTGTTGAGTCAGGTATTTTCTAATTGGGTTACTTGGTTGTTTCTTTGGATTCAGTTCCGTAGAACCAATAATGGTTGTTTTTGATTGTC
The DNA here is from genome assembly GCA_943590905.1 of Sphaerophoria taeniata. Classification (NCBI taxonomy): domain Eukaryota; kingdom Metazoa; phylum Arthropoda; class Insecta; order Diptera; family Syrphidae; genus Sphaerophoria; species Sphaerophoria taeniata. The sequence goes on along the minus strand of OX016542.1, from coordinate 75,307,250 downwards.
GTTTATTTGTGTTCATTACTTTTGTTTCTTGTCCTGGAGAGCTTTCGGTCGAACGGATTCTTTTTCTTTGATTTTCTGGATCAAAATCACTATTTTTGTTCCAAACTTTTCCTTCCACTACTAGTTCATCTAGCTTGAAAAATGCTCTTTTGCCTTGCTTTTTTAGTTCTATTAGTTTTGGGACGAGTGGTTTTCTTGCCTCTAGTAGAGATTTTGGTAGATCCTCAGCGATGCTGTAGTTACTGAGTGATTTTTTCGATAGGAGTATCTGTTGTTTTTTTTCGTAACTTTTAAAGGTTAGGCGAATATGTCTTATCTTCCCTTCTGTGGATTTTCCTAAGCGAAGGCAACTTTCAATATCGTTTAATGTTAATTGAAAAAGTTCGTTACTATTATTTAAAATATTTAAAACAACTTGTTTAAGTTCATATGTATTAGTTTCAGTTTCTTCTACTTTGAAAAATATTACATTATTTTTTCTCAAATCTACTTTCAATTGAGAAATTCTCTTTTCTTGTTTCAAACACATAGCTTCTTGTTTTTCTATTATATTTCCCTGAGTTTCCACAATTTTCTCTAACTTTTCTACCTTTTCCGAAACTATTCCCACTTTCTCGTCCGTATTTTTAATCACCCTTTCAGTAGCTTCATTTATGTTTAGGAATATCTCCTCTTTTTGCTCTTTTAGGAGGGTCTTAAGATTATCTAAAGTAATAGACATTTTACTCCAATAGTACTTTTTGATACTTTTTGGTTTTCGATGCCAGCCCTGTGTAATAGTTAGGTTTCAAGTGTTTGCCACTAGATGGTTTGTGTTATCAAGCGCTTAGAAGTGCAGAATGACAGGTAGTTGTTTTGACGTTTGAAATCGTGGATTGTTTTTCAGGATGAATTCGTGTTTTATAATTTTAATTTGTTATAAGTAAATAATTTTAAAACCCCGTTTTTAACTCTCTTGAGTGTTTTTTAAAATAACGTTATCTATTATTCTTCTATTCCTGGTATGTAATTTGGTAATTAAAGTGGATTTTCATAGAAAAATACCTTAATTTTTGCCAAAGTTTTTGGTTTTTTCAAGGTCTTGCCTTATATTTACGTTGTTCGTGCAACCTCGATTTTTTTTTTCAATATTGTTCTCTTAAATCGCCTTAAAATCTCGCACTAATAACTTCTTGTGAACACTGTAAAACCACTCAAACCACAGCGGGCAGTTAGTGTTAATAACAATATATTAGAATACGTTGAAGACTACACATACCTTGGTCAGATTTTCTCATTCAAAGACAAAGAAAAAAAGGATATAGAGCAGCGAATGACGAACGCTTGGAGGCAGTTCTGGAACGTTAAGCATCTTCTTACATTGAATATTTCGAATAAAACAAGGAAATATGTGTTTGACTCAACAGTTCTTCCAGTCCTCACCTATGGGTGCCAAACTTGGCAAGTCACGAAAAACACTGAAATGAAACTCCAATCATGTCAGAGAGCAATGGAGAGAGCTATTTTCAACGTTCATATTGCCCAGCAAATTAACCATCAGAATATAAGAAGTCAAACTAATTTTGAAGACGTTAGACACAGGCTTAAGAAACTCAAATGGGAATGGGCAGGACATGTAATACGTACACCTGATAATCGATGGACAAAATTAGTAACCGAATGGATACCCTTAGAAAGCAAAAGAAGCGTAGGTGGACAACATAAACGCTGGAAGGATTACATCCGCAAAATATGCCCACTTTATTGGAGAGAAGCACTAGATAGAAGAAGATGGAGCAGTCTGGGGGAGGCTTATGCTCAGATACCTCTCTTTTCAAATAATGTATATATTTACCTAAATTAGTTTAATACCTTGATTGAATTATTTGTTTCTTGTAATTTAATTAATTTTACGTACACATACTTGTTTAAATGTAATGTAAATATATTCAATCAAATGGTATTATAAAATTATTGTAAATTTAAAGTATCAATGAGTGAATAAAGCTTGGAATAATAATAATAATAATAACACGACGCAGCTCAGTTAGTTGATACTTTTCCAATTGGCGTAGACGTCATCTCGCTGTTTCATCAAATCTCTAATGGCACGAGAAAACCATGGATTATTGTTTTGTTGAACAGTTTTTGTTTTTAAGGGAACATGAGTATTGAACAGTTCAGATTCAGAGATATGATATGTTAAAAATTCAATCTGCTCATTTGAAGAAGGCATGTAATATATCGAATCGCAATTTGTTTCTCGAGTTTGAGTTTCAAGTTCTTGCAAATTTATATTATGGAAATCTCGATAATTGTTTTTCTCATCTGAGTAAACAAGGCTAAAGTTGAGTATTATAAAAATCAAATCATGCTTTGAAAAAGCATTACATTTACATGTCTCCATGTAATGAAAGAAACAGAAAAAGAATCCGTGATGATGGAGACATTTCACCGTCATTCACCACATTGCAACAGTATACGCGGCTATTCCGGCTAACTAAGTTCAAGCCGACGAACCAAGCGAATCTTATTCGTCTTGGCTTTATCTTTTATTCCTCATTAAACATTTTAGTGGGCGCGATGACGGGAATTTCTTGTATGGGGGCTCCTAGGCTATAATAAAAATAATGCTCGTTGTGAAAAAATTGTGTACCAAAGATTCTTGAGTTTTTGTCCAACTTCCTCATTTGTGACTTGATTTGTGAAGTAACAGAGGTTCTGAAATTTTGGCTTTTATGGTGTTCATATTTTATTCAACTCGGGATCAGTGTTGACAAAGGTCATAAATGTCATCATCAAAATTATAAATTAAAACATGTTTACACTAAACTAGATTAATTTTCTTCAGAAACAGTCTAAACCGTTTCCGATTGCATTTGAAACTTATGTTCAATTTTATCAGCAACTAGTTGACTGTAATGACATGCTAACTTGACTTTTTTACCGAATAAGCACAGATAGGCAAACCTACTTGACTGCTGCTATATATTCATTCTGTTGCATTTGGTCAAAACTCAAAAGGCAACCTTATTATTCTTGCTGCTATTTATATGTATATTTTTTTTCACTTTTCAAAGCCCTCAAAAGAAGTGTACAACTTCAAAAAATGTTCTTGAAAAGTTGCTACCTTTAAGAATTTGCTTAACCCAAAATATACCGCAATCACGCAAGTAGACAAAAAAAGAAAATTCTTAAATTTTTTTAACGAGCTCCCCAAGCCTCATCAAAGAGTAGAGAGATTGAGAAAAATATATAAGCAACATTTTTGGCGAAGAGCAAGGTCGTCAACGGTAACACAAAACCACACGGCGCACAGCCCAAAAGTATATATTCATTTGTTCAACCCCTTCAGGCGATTAAGTAAACTCTCAAGAGGATATGAAATATGTACATATATCACAAATCAACTGCCACCAGACCAGCAAGACTGAGGTACGAGAAGCTGAGCCGCCATTAAAGCAGGCCTGTCTAGGTATCTGCCAGCCCAATGACTTCCCGAGGGGGGCCAATTTGGCTTTCATCCAATTCTTGTTTGTATATTTTTTTTTTTTTTTTGGTATTTGGAAGCATTGAAAATGTGTCTCCCCATCTTCCCGCGCAATTCACTCCAGTGTCGTCGACTATTAGACTCGGACGGCTGACTCATTGGAAAAAGCAGGGTATACAGTTATTCATTCATATCACAAAGGGTATATTATCTCATAGATTACGCGATCAGAACTTATGACAAGATTTCGAACTGACAAACAAACACAGTTACCATGGCTTCTACGCTACTTCATCCGAAGGACCGCAGGCTTACCAAATATTTGTTATCCTATTAGATTTTATGTGGATGCGGGTGTAGAGTTGCCAGAACCAGAATTAGGGCCCTCTTACCTATTTTATTTGTGTGTTTAACGTTCCAAATGGAAAAGCATTTTATACTTCTTTGACAAATCTTTATAAATGGTGTTTTTTCGTGTGGTGTGTACTTATTTCGAAGGTCGTGATAGGTATGGAGTTGGTATTCCTTTCTCTTCCAATTTGTTGGGCTATTAAGGCGTTTGACTAGAATTGTGTTTATCTTTGAAGCATTTTGAAATTCTATAATCAATACTACCTGACTCGGCAAACGTTGTTTTGGCATATGAATTATTTCTAATAACTCCTTTCACCCCCCTGCTGACAGTCACTCAACATGCCTAGGTTGATGTCGGTGTATAGCCAATGCAACTTTTGCTTACATTTTTTCCTACATTCTGTTTTTTTGCAGACGAGACCGAAATTTGTGCTAACTACATTGTGTTAGTAAAACTCAAGACCAATGTCTATGCAAAATACATAATTATTGGGATTGTTAATGTCTTGTAAGGTATCCCTCTACTTTTATGATATTACTTCACTAAGAAGGGCGATCGCCAAAAAATCTTATTTATCATCAATAGATCCTTCTCTGATCGAGTGTCAAGTAACTTCTTAAGAAGTTCTATGCCGCCAACATCAAGTATCGAAGACCAGTGACAACATTGCCCGAAAGCAGTTAGAGATGCATGTCGCCTCTAATGTGCTAGGTTTCACACAGCCACCAAAACAAAACCCCTGGTCTGACGAAGAATGCAGGCAGGTCCATGCAGCCAAGCAGGAGTCATACAAAGCGACGCTGGATAGAAGGACAAGAGCTGCTCATGAGCTCTACGAGCAGAAAAGGAGAGAGGAACGCCGGCTTCTCAGAAGAAAAATGAGGGAGCATGAGAAGCGTCAGATCGAGGATGTTGAGAGTGCCAACAACAGGAATGAAACTCGGAGGTTCTACCGGAAGGTAAAACAGCTGGTGCAAGGTCATCGAGCAAGAACCGATACCTGCAGAGATAAACAAGGGAACATCATAGTAGAATCGTAACCAATGCTGCTTCACCGGACACGATTATAGCCAACAATTCCGTGAACCCGACCAAGAAGAAGTGAAAACGGCAATTTCACGGCTGATATCCAACAAAGCCGCTGGAGCAGATGGTCTAGCTGCCAAGCTGTTCAAAGCAGCAGGCGACGATCTAGATAGGAGCATGCACCAAATCATCTGACCATATCGGAAGAATGCATGCCCGATGAATGGAACCACAGCATTGTTTGCCCGATCCTGAAAAAGGGAGATCCTCTAAACTACGCCAACTACAGAGGAATCAGTCTACTTAACATCGCCTACAAGATCCTTTCTGCCGTAATATGTGAACGTCTGAAGCCTTTCTGATTGGTCCTTATCAATGTGGCTTCAGACAAGTAAAGTCACCAACGACCAAATTTTCACTTTGCGGCAGATCCTGGAAAAAATGTATGAACTCCAAATCGATACCCACCACCTTTTCATCGATTTTAAGGCCGCGTATGACAGCGTCTACAGAGACGAACTGTATAAGGCTATGTCTAGTTTGGGCATCCCTGCCAGGCTCGTTCGCTTGTGCAAAATGACGATGGAGAGCTCTCGCTGCTCCATCAAGGTTGGCAACGAGCTTACGGAATCTTCCCATGTCAAAAAAGGATTCAGACAAGGCGATGCACTGTCGTGCAAATGGTGCAAAACTCCACCGTCAACACCAGAGGCACTATCTTCCAAAATCCTGTTCAACTTCTCGCGTACGCCGATGATATTGATATAATGGGAAGAACACAGCGTGATGTCAATGGCGCCTTTGTGAGAATTGAGACAGAAGCGGCAAAAATGGGTCAGCGGTACATGAGGCAAAAACGAAGTATATGATGCCGCATACAACTTCGAGGTAGTAGAGGAGTTTGTCTACCTTACCTAGGCTCCGCCATTAACACGGGCAATAACACCAGCGCCGAGAACAGACAAAGAATAACTCTTGCTAATCGCTGTTTCTTTGGGCTTAGAAAGTAATTGAGTGGAAAAGCCCATCATTCCAGTCCTGCTGTATGGTGCAGAAGCATGGACGTTGACAAAATCGGATGAATGTGTCTTAGGCTGTTTCGAAGAAAGTTCTTCGGGTCACCTTTGGCCCCATGTGCGTTGAAGGGGAATGGCGAAGAAGATACAACAGCGAACCTTACGGGTTGTGCAACGACATGGACCTAGCCAGCAGGGTCAGGGTCCAGAGACTCAGATGGTTCGGTCATTTAGAGCGGATGAAAACCAATGCTCCGGCCCGGAAAGCCTTCGACACTTTTCCCGAGGGACGTTGAACGAGAGGAAGACCGCGATTCAGGTGGCACACACAAGTGGAAGAGGACCTCAATCAACTTGGAGTGCAAAACTGGAGACAGCTAGCTAGGGACCGAGCTGGCTGGCGGAGACTGTTGATTGAGGCCCAAGTCCACAGTGGACTGTAGTGCCACCTTAAGTAAATAGATTTTGATATTTCATGAGCAGTTTATTAAAAAATTATTCTAATTTTTTGAAATTCCCTTATTGTTCTCTTTGAAACTGATTATCCTTAATGGTCCAATACATATCAAAGCTCAAAAATAATAATTTCCATTCAATTTAGCAATTTCCAACCGACTCTCACTTTTCCATCACTTAACTAAGTCTCCCCAAACTTAATGAATAGCTCAATTACTTAATTGCCAAGACCTTACTCATTATTCACAACCTCGTATAAGTATCACATTTTCACCGAAAACGACATGATAACATGATCTATGATCTAATTTTCATTTCAAATCCATTTCCATATAAAATACAATTTCCTTTTCGATATTAATATTTTCTATAAAAGTTCTCTCTTCAGGCTCCAACAAAAACTAATAACTTTATTATCCAATTCTAATAATAACTTTAAGGAGCACAAGCTACATTGTTATGGCTGTTGTGGTGTCTACTCAAAGAACAAACACCAAGTTTATTAGTCTGTTTGAAAATCCTTGTACAAATAAAAACAACCAAACTTTAGCAATAACCGTTGGGTTGTTATCTTCATTTACCAACTATGTCATTACCATTTTGGGTAGTTAGTTTTCTAACATAGAGAAACACTCATTCTAAATATAGACACACAAAATCAAGTCATTTTACAGGGTGTTTTCGACGACACGCATTCCTGAACAACTCTGTAACGAGTTTCAGGGATACGCTGGCTGTTTGTTTCAACAAGTCTCATCCACTGTTGGCAGCTTTTGAAGAAGCAAACCAACTGTCGAAACTTCATTTTTCGTTTCAAATAGGCGTCGAAAAGCATAGGACTTCTGATTTGTCTGCGAAAGACCTTAGTAGGGTAAGAAGTAGTGATCTGATCTTCCCTGTATTGAATCAACTGTTTAGAAGATATAATGATAAACTTAAAATCGATGAGCTGGACTCCTAACTCATATGAGCGAAGAAAAATTCACTCGGAAAATTCTGGGCTCTCTCTATCTGTGGTAGGAGGAAGGAGGATAGAAGTTTCTTATCACCCATACATTTTGAAATGCTTGTTGAAAGAGGTATGAACCGGACCCCATTTGACAGATTAGGAACAATGTGTTTTTTACTACAATGTCGCAACTACACAAAATTTAGAATTTTCTCTTGAATATAACTTTAAAGGACACATTTGCTGTTCAAATGAAATCCCTCAACAAATGTGTGCAAAAAAGTGGAATCTTTAACGGAAGAAGGTCTCAGAACAGAAACTTTAACACATGAGGATGATACGAAAAAAGAAACCTTAATGTCAGTGGCGGCGCAAGACCAAAATTTTATGTGGGCAAGACAGATTTTGCGAGGCCCTGTTATGTGGCGACCTGAAGACGGATTTTATAAAATAATAATAACAAAAAAAAAACAATTAACACTGCAAAGTTTTTATTCATTGTCATCTCCACCTTATATAGATTTCTTAAAGTGTATATTTATAATATTTTTATTTTTTTTTTTTATTAAAGGAACAACAATTTCCTGCTTTTAACTTTACTTTATTGTTTCGTAATTCAGCCTAGACACCATGCCTGGCTCATTGTGTATCTTAAATAATTTTTTATTAATTTTAACTATAAAAAACTCCTTTCAGCAGAGGCTGTACCTACTTTACTTACTGGAATTGTTCACAAAGAGAACATGGTAACTTTGGGTTAGGGAAACGAAATAAAATAAAAAGGCGTAGAATTTGCTCATAAAACTTCATTATTTGGACTTGAGAGAAATTGTGCACATCCTTATCAATTTTAAATTAAGAGTAATTAAAGTAAGAAAACACCTTAAATTGAAACAACGAATTTCTGTAGCTACCTATTTTCTCGAAAACTAAGAAATTTAAATTTTTTATTTTCATTCAAACTAACAATTAAATGTTAGTAGCTATTTTAAATTTCCAGCATGAAGATGAAAGATTTTAAACTTTTTTTTAAAAACTTTTATGTATGAAGCTTAGTATTATAAACACAGAGATGCTCTCTGCAAAAACAATGAAAACTGAATTATATCACTTATGACACGTTCTAAGGAAAAATGAATTATAAAAACACCGAACAATGTTTCGGGTCATGTTATCTTTTTTCTCTTTTTGAATTGTGAGACAAGAAGTTGTTTATGTAATGCAATTAAAGATGAATATTTTCACGTTTTGTCCAGGTTAAAACAAAAACAGCAACTCTGTTTTCTTTTTTTCATGTTTTTTTCTATTTTTCGAGAACAAGAATCAAATTAACAATGAAACTTTCCTGATAACTCCTAAATTCAATGGCGCAAAAGTATGGTCCGCTAATGAACAATTTTAGTGTGATACAAGCTTAAAATGACGTTTGAGTTAGACTGAAACGTTATTTTAAGCTAGTACACTCTAAAATTGTTCATTAGCAGACTATAAGCTTGCGCCAATATTTGTAAATATTTGAGTGCGTTCCTGCCTTCCAACATACCTTAATATAAGACCTAAGTATGTCACGGGCCTAAAGTTTCGGACCACATCCAAAATCATTACTTCTAATGTTTTCGTGGTGAGTTTCAGAAAAACGTGTTATGATAATTTCAAAATTCAATCTAACAAACTACTGTAAATTGAAAATGCTGTAATAAACAAAAGAGAACTATTGCCAGTTTCGGATCTCCAATAAATAATCAACTCGCTTGACTGTCTTGCACCCGCACCGAATGATCTTACTTTATTAATGTTCTTCTCTTTTGACTTGTATCCGTCAGTTAGAGTGCTGCCATACACTACAATCAGAATAAAAAAATCTCACATTATCTCTTTGTTTTTATAACGCGAGATCAAGGGAGTAAAACGTAAGACAGTTTCCCATCTTATTATTTAGTTAATCTTTGCTAGTGGTGCTTTGATTTGATTGGTAGGCTTCCTAGCAAAGAAAGTAAACGAATAAAAGACGGTATTCCCCGCACTGGTCGGCGTGGCAAGGATTTACTCGCGATAGTTACGAGACATAAGCAAATGTTGATATTTATTTCTTTTTTTATTTTATTCTTACTGAAGCAATGCATACAAAATTTTGAGGCGCGAGGCCCCTTGTACCGCGAGGCCGTGGGCGATGGCCCACGTCGCCCACGCCTTACGCCGCCTCTGCTTAATGTTGTCTCAAAGGAGGCGTTCTCCAACCAAAAAGTTGCAGTCACTTATTATAATAATATGTGCTCGGCAGACTATGTCGATTTGAGTCTAAAGTTTAAAACAGAGTGTTAATAAGAAAGGTCGTCCTTGTTGCAGAAAAAAATGTTTAGAAAACGGAGCTTTAATTGTGATTGATGCAAAATTATAGATGACAAGATATATCAAATGAAGGAATTAAGAAAAATATAAAAATAAGTGTAATGGTGCATATCCTCGGAGCTGCGGTTCCAATGCCGCTTGCGTAGTCGATTTATCACCTCGATGTAACTGAACACTTGGTCAAATTCCTTGACTAAAACTGCTTTCAATTCCTCATAGTTACGTACCTCGCTTTGGCTAGCACAATCGGCGGCAGCACCAATCAACAGACTTCGAAGACATATATATTTAAAAGCCTTGTCACATCGGTATGTATCGCAGATCTGCTCCAGGTCATTAATGAAATGTTTGACATTGTAACCTGACATACGGTACGCCGCTGAACCTTGGGACAACTCGTTCGATGCCGTCGACTCGAACACGGTTTACAGGTTCGGACGTAATTTTTTCGAACTGACGTGTGAGTGTCGGAAGCTCTTTCTTCTTTTTGAGGATATTTATCTGCTCCTCAAGAGCAGCCAGCTCATAATCAGATTCGTGTGTAGGAATGTCGACGATAGTAGCAGCAGTGTAGGCAGCAGGTACAACGATAGATGAAGCTTCATCACATTCAGCAGGCGGATGAGCAGCAGTGGCAGTAGAGGCAGTGGGAACAACAATTTTGGCGGCGGGAACAGCATGTTCGGCATCTTTTACAGTGATGGTATCAGTCGTGGCAACGGTAGCGGCATGTTCTTTTTCGGCGATGTCATCAAGTGTGGCGGCAGGGGCAGCATGTTTGGCTTTGGCGCTGGGACAATCATTTTTGCAGCAGGGGCAGCTTCGTTAGCGGCAAACCATTGCTCCTCGTCTTTTTGGTGTTCCGCTTCTGTTCCAGCATCAACTTGTGCGTCATTAAGCAATGAACGCAGTTGTGCTATTGCTGCGGTTTGTGGAAATTCGATGCTTCTTTCCTGCAAGAGGTTTATAATATCCGTTTTGTTTGATTTTGGCATTTTTTCTTTTTTGGATTACCCCACACCTGAAAGATGTAAACTTGTTAGAAATTAAAAACAAGTCCGGTCTTGATTTCATTCAAAGCGGAAGTAAAGTTCGGCCATTTTTATATTTCATTCTTTCTTTTTTTCTTTTTAATTCTTCGGCAGATGGCGTTTTCTCATCGTCATCACCCATTATTCTTAAGGTCTAGTTACAATATTTATGTCTTATAATTCTTAGGGTCTGCATGCAATATATTTATACCTTACATAAGATTAAATTTGTTTCCGAAACACCCTGCATCCACTATAGTTGGTGTAATCAAAAGTAATGAGCATGAGTAATTAATATTCCCAGGGATTTATTCCCACCCCGCCCAGAGGCATACAATCTTTCTTTCCGTATTTGCGTGACGTCAAAGAGTTAAGGTTCTCTATTAAGAACCCAGCGAGTAAGTTAAAATTAAATATTATTATACACCCACTGCTCTAACAAACACACAAGTTAAGCCGCAGTTAATACTCAATTTGATGGCACCGGACAGTGGTTAATCCCTTTGCACACACTCGCATACAGAGATCTAGAAAAGGGTTAGACTGACCAATGGCAGGGAGAATCCCTTAATAGTCAATTTTTTTTCTTTTATTTGACTTGTCCGTTTGAACCTGCTGCAGTAATTGTGGACCGAGACACACGAACCTGTCTCCTTCTTGATTTTCGATTAATTGCACTCAAATTGTCTGCACTTTGGAGTTTATAGAAAAAGGATCTTACTATTATATCTGAGTGAGTCTGATCCGAAGCTTTGTTATAGAAAAGGTCGGAAGCGGAAGACTTTGATTTGATTTTTTTACGTTTTCTGCTCCTTACTTTAGATTCGTCCCTTTTTCGAATTTCATATCCTTTTGCCGAGAGGAATAGGATGAATTGTTGTTGAGGGGGGGGGGGACTATTGAACATATTTGCTCATTTGAACATCCTCCCTATGTGCCTTATTATTATTTTGTACCTTTGTATCTTCGAGATTCAGAAGAATTTTTCTTTTCAATTTATTGAATTTCAATTTGAACAAAAAAACAAAAATCAGAAGGGTCTTGACTTAACATCACAAAACAATTACGTTCAAAAAGATAAAGAACAAGCAGGAGCACTCGAGGAAAAAATAAATAGAATTGACTGAGAAGGGGAGATGAGATTTTAATTACACTTAGGTATAAAACTTTGCAGTTGAAACGTTGAAAGTCTTTGTGAAGTAAAATCAGGGAGGATATCGTCTCTCGGGTCTCCACTTTAATGTCGCAACGTAATGGCTCTTTAATTAGAAAAATCCACAGTGATGGTTTGGTCGTAAAAAAATGGAACTTTGTGAGTGAGGTTGAGGGTCAGTAAACGGTGAGCCATGCGTGCATGTCAGAAATGTAAACAAATAGTAAATTGTTCTCGAGGACTTTGTTTAGCCATGAAAAACCCATTCAGTCAGTTTATAGAAGATATTGTTACCCGAGGCTTAAAGCGAGAGGGATGTGCTGTATAAATGTTTGAATAAGTTTCTGCAATGTGCATCTGTATGATTGCAAACGTGTGTGGAGTCCGTTCGTTTGTCAACTCACTGAGGTTGATGTTTTAGTTCTCTTTGACTAGATAGTATAGCAAAAATCAATTAGATGTGTGGGTTTTTGTCGGGTATTCAGTGAAGTTTTAATAAAAATGCAAGTAAGAAATATGAAAATCGAAAGCTGCGTGTGCAATGACAGTGCTTTGAGGAGTTTGTCTTTGTTCCAAGACAGGGGTAATATGCTTCACGTTATTATCACAACAACAAATAAATAAAAACTCAAGTTGTATGAAGTTACAATGTTTCATAAAAATCTTAACAGAGAATGTCAGTAACAGACGAAACTAAATTTTAAAAATGTAATCCATCCCTGGTCCTGACATCTCGTAGCATAGTAAGGACCAAGGAGTCAGTTTGGCGATTCACGTAGATGTGGATGCGAACATTCTAATCAATCAACATCGCGTTTGAACGTGAGTTGTTTTCCGACGTTAATGGGTGGGATAAAATAAGACTTCGAAATTTTAGTACATATTTATACACTTTGAGCAATCTGCTATGTGCTCAGGCTCAATTCCATAAGCTGATGAGATTTTTGGATTAATTGGGGTGAAATGGGAAAAGTCAATATTGAAAAACCATGTTTGTTACGAACATAATTTAAATGTCGAGAGTGATTAAGTGGTATTATTATTGGTTTGAATAGCTTTGTTAACAAATATTTAGTATAATTAGTTTATTTTGTAAAGTGTTGTTTTCTGTAAAATGTGAAGCTACTAATATTGAAGATAACAGATATAAAGGGTCCGCCAAAAAAGACTACTGAATATTTTCTCAAATTTCTTTTAAAGTACAATCCTTCCGGTTAATAACACACTGCCGATCAATCAAATAAACTCAACATGCTTTGTCTCTTACACTTTGATTTTCTCTTTATTGCAAAGAGCTATAGCACCAACTTTTATTGTTTTTTTTTTAGAGCAACCAGTTAGACTTTAAGAGATAAGAGTTGGCTGCAGAAATTTTACAGTTATTTTCTATTCTTGCTTGCATTTGTTTTTACCAGCAAAATGTTCTTTTTGGGAGATCACCAGAATAGACTCAGAGGTTGTAATTTTAGTTTGCGATTAGCTGTTCAAGTTAAAATGTCAATTTAGTTATTTTCGTATAATTATCGATTAAGTGAACAAAAAAATGGGTCGTGGTGCAGCCTTAACTTCGGAGGAAAAGGGCAAAACATTGGCCTATCGCGACAGCAACCTTACAACGAGGCAAATAGCAGAAAAAATTTCCAGGAGTCAGACTGTTGTCTGCCATTTTCTCAAAAATCCATCAAATTATGGAAAAAATATGAAAAAGCCCGCTAGGAAAGCACTTACGGCATATGAAGAGCGAAGAATTCTCCGAGAAGCCTCAAATTCAATGTGTTCTGCAGCCAAAATTCGTTTAAATTTGGGATTAAATGCGAGTATAGCTACCGTACGGCGAGTAATAAGGAAATCAAAACATCTAAAAAGATTAAAATAAAAAAAAAACCACCGCTTACCGAGTCTCGTAGCATGCTCGCTGTCTTTTTGGTCGGAGTCACATGTCATGGAATAGGGAGTGGTATCAAATCGTTTTTTCTGATAAAAAACGCTTTAATTTGGATGGACCAGATGTTTTCAACTACCATTTTCATGACATAAGAAAAGAAGAACACTATTTAACCCGTCATCATAGCCGTGAGGGGGGAATAATGGTGTGGGGTGCCATATCCTACTATGGTGCATTCGAACTTCAGTTTGTATCAAAAAAGATGAATACCATACGCTACAAGGAACTGCTTCAAAAAGGATTTTCTTTCTTTTCTAACATTGGAACGAATTATTATCAATGGATCTCTTAAAGTCCCTTTACGATTCAATGCCTAACCGAATTTATGAAGTGATTTCAAATAAAGGTGGCTACACCCATAATTAGCTAAGCTCATTCAAATGGCTGCCTCGGCTGGCCATGCAGAAGCCTACACGATTGGTCCAATTTTTAAACACATTATCGATTGCGTGCAGCTGAATTTCACCAAATGCGTAACGAATATTGTTCTTTAAAGCGTCAATTGTCTCTGGCTTGTCGGCGTAACACTTATCTTTTACGGCACCCCACAAGTTATAGTCCAACAGTGTCAAATCGCAGCTCCGAGGTGGCCAAACGACATCAGATCTGCGGCTGGTAATGCGATCTTCAAAAACAGGGCGCAAAACATCGAGTATAGTTTCGGCTGTGTGGCACGTATCCCGTATCCACGCCATCCTGTTGAAACCAAATGTTGCCAATATCCTCCTCTTCAATTTTTGTGAACAAAAAATTGGTTCAACATGGCCCGATAACGATGGTCATTGACTGTAACGGCCACTCCTTGCTCATTTTCGAAGAAAAATGGCCCAATTATGCCTCTGGACCAAAATCTGCACCAAACCGTGACTCCTTTTGGGTGTATCGGCTTTACAACGTATGCGTGCGGGTTTTCTGTGTCCCAAATGCCACAATTTTGCTTGTTTACATACCCGCCAAGATCAAAATGACCTTCATTTGAAAAGATGATTTTTTTTGGCAAAATCGGCATTTTCTCCATCGGAGGCCCATTTAGCGAAGCGAAAACGCATTGGATGGTCAGTTCGCACAACTCCTGAACCATATGGACTTTGTATGGCGTCATACCAAGGTCTTTATGCAAAATTCGTCTCAATGATTCAATTGTTGAGAACAACGGTGATTTGATGTTGATGGCGCTTCACGCACACTTTCTGCCACAGCAACAATATTCTCTTAAGGTTCTCAAACAAAAAGTAAAGAGAAGCGTTCAAAATTAAAAAAAAAACAAATCTATAAAAACACGTATACGACCGAGTGTACATTTTCATTGCATTCGTATAGTAATATACGAAATCTAAAGATAATATATTGACCAATAAATAGTTACTTATGCGTGTTGGAAAAATTAGATTTTCCTTCAAAGCTAATTTTTCCAACACAAATATACGAAATCTCTTATCAATCGTTGCTTCTTTAGACTTAGAAGGCAATTGAGCAAATAAAGTGTCACTGTATAAAACCCTTATCATCCCGGTCTTAATGTATGGTGCAGTCCAGAGACATGGACCGTGACAACATCGGATGAAAACAATTTGGGCTGCTTCGAGAGGGAAATTCTTCGAGTGATTTTTGGTCAAGTCTGCATAAGTTGAGAATGGAGATTCAATCAAGAACTGTATGAGCTGTTCAACGACACTGACTTTGCCAGAAAAGTTAAGGTCCAACGACTTAGATGGTTGAGTTATGTACAGCGAATGGAAAATAATGTTCCGGCCCGCAGAGTCCTCGAATCCAACCCGGAATGTCGTCGCAGAAGAGGAAGACTGCGAATTAGGTGGAGCACACTGGTGGTAGAGGATCTGAACAAACTTGCCGAGCGGAACTGGAGACAGCTAGCTAGGGACCGAGCTGGCTGGAGACGCTCCGACCTGGCTATAGCGCTACCATAAATAAGTATAAGTGACTAAATAGACGAAATGATTCGATTTAAATGACGATTTTATGATCTTCATTCTAAAGGGATCGTATACTAGGTTAGGTTAGAGTGGCTATTTAGATATTGTTGACTCACTTAGACCCCAAGGGTCCATTGTGATACCACTGGAGAAGCTACGCATGGGAGAATAATGAACTTAAACAAATCATTTTGTATTCTTTTAACGACATTAGAGAGACATCTTGTGTCGATCGTTGCCAGTTCACTAGTATTATCGAAGAAGGAATTGCCGAGATAGGTATTCCTTCTATTGGAGAGTGCCGGACATGTACATAGAAGGTGTTGAACTGTTTCCTCTTCTTCCTCGTTCAAGCAGCTTCTACAGAAGCCATAAGCAGAGACCCCCAGCCTCATAACTTGTCAACTTATGAGTCATAGTCCTGTAATGACTCCAATTGTGGAATTTATGCTTTGTCTGCTCATAGAAAATTAAACCTTTTGACCGTTTCAGGTCTATGCTTGGCCATATTTGTTTGATTGCTAGGTAGTTGGTACCCTGTGACCTGTGTGCATTTGCTGATTCTAGAGCAAATTGTTTAAGTAGATGTTTGCATGTAGCAAGTGGTGTTCCAATGTAAAATGTTGTGTTTTTGTTTAACAATTTGGCGAGCTCATCAGGCGATCGTACTAAGTACCTAGACCATTGATTATCTTCCATTGAAGCTGACCATTTCGAACTCAAGACACGTTTTCCAGCCGATTATTAAGGGCCTTTAACCTTGACACTTTTTCTTTTAATCTCCATCACCCAATAAAACTCAAAGGACTCCTTTGTTTGTTCAATTAACTTTATGTTCACAATTCACTATGCACAAATTTGCATCGCACTCAACAATAATTCTGTCTGCTGTTGGTTGAGAATATGTCACAAAAGTCAACCAAACAGAAGTCC
Source organism: Sphaerophoria taeniata (assembly GCA_943590905.1). NCBI lineage: Eukaryota > Metazoa > Arthropoda > Insecta > Diptera > Syrphidae > Sphaerophoria > Sphaerophoria taeniata. The sequence continues at coordinate 75,290,634 of OX016542.1, read as the reverse complement.
TACTGTACTTGGCACTCTTTTTGCCAAGAGCGGATCAGAATAAATTTTAAATAAAACAAAATCTACATTCAAAATGATACAAAATGCAAATCGGTGGGAAGTTTTCAACAACATGACTGAGAACGAGAATCGGCCATGGGAGAGAAGTCTGAAAAGTTTATTTATTCAATTTTTTTAAATTCCTATTTGCCTTTAACTTTATAGTCCACATACGTATGTTTATTCTGTAAAAACAAGACAAGAACACACTGAATTCAATATAAAAGCCATGCAAAAAGGTGATACATTAAATACGTGGGTGAAGAAGAACGTTGAGGTGGTTATAAGGCAAACACATAACATAACCTCAATCGCATATGAACGAAGTGTGTGTAAAGCGTAGGTGGATAAAAATGGTCGTAAATTCGACTTGATGCAGTGAGTGTTTACAATGTAGAACAAAAAGAAAATGAAATCGATTTAATTAAAAACCTGCCACAGTCTAATTTCAGCGGAAAAAACGAAAAGCTATAGCCTAGCTACTGGGTGATAATCGCTGATTATCGCCTTAGTCTAGTTTCGCCAACTCGCCTGAAACGAAACTAGAACTGATGTTGGCCAGACACGGATTACCCTTCTTTGGAATTCCTCTATTTACTTGCTTAAGCTGGCTAGAGGGTTATTTCAAAAAGTTCCTTTTTTATGACAATTGGAATTAGAGATGGGAAATAGTTGACAGTTCTGTTCTGTTCTTCACGACCGTTCATGTGTTAAACTTGATAGCTTTCCAACTCTTGAATTGCACAGGTTATATCGAAAATTTATAAGTCAAGGAACAAGGGGAACACTTTCAATTTGAAGAATCCCGATGGCTCATCCTGTAAACTTAAAATAAATCTTAATACCTCCGACAGACAGGCAATCAAAGTAATCCACAAATCAATTCAAATGTATTCAATTTATCTCTTATAGCTCGCAACATTCTTATTGCCTGATTTATTTATTTAAATTTTATGCTTTAATTTTGTATCCTTGGCATATGTTATAGTCTGATTGTCAAGGACCCTCTTCTTCACGACATCATCTAATCGATGTAATTTCACTATTCTCGTTATTTCGAACTTTTCGAACACCATATCTTTTCATCCTGCATGGCCAGCTATCTTTGCCTGAATTTCATACAAATTACAACCCTCTGCATACGTATTTTTAGATCTCCTTTTTTTACGGTATGTCTTTCATTGCCACCATCATCGCACCGGAAAAGAAACTTTAGACACAGCAACAAACAAAAAAGCCTCCCTTTTTCGTTTTGTTAAAGCCAACTGATGTTGAATGCATTTTTTTAAATTAAAATCCTTGACAATAAATCTTCTCATACAGAGAGAGAAAGAGTATGAAGCATTTGAATCTATATTCACTTTTTGTTGCTTAGCTTTGCAGCCTGTAGCCTGTGGCGTTCAGGAAGATTTTTTTTGTAGCTGTTGTTGTTATTGTTGTTTTATTTTCCTTATTCTTCTTTTTTGTATTGTCTATGATTTTTGCACAAAAAACTCTTAACTTTTTCTTCAAACCCATTGCACGTATAGGTATAGAAACAAAAGCCAAAAGATTGCAGGAATGGGACCAGTGTTACCATACTTACAGTATGTCCTTAAAAATATTTAAGAATCCAAACTTAAAACCCAACATTACATGAGAGCACAACAACGCAAAAGTTCAGACCTCGAGTACTAATACCAATGAAAACACTCAAATAATATCCTCGTAATCGAGATAGAAAAGATCGATCGGAGCTTTTGTATAACCAAGATCCAAAAAAAAAGAAAAAGGGAGATCCGCTAAACTGCGCCAACTACAAAACATCGCCTACAAGATCCTCTCTGCCGTAATATGTGAACGTCTGAAGTATTTCGTCAACAATCTGATTGGTGCTTATCAATGTGGCTTCAGACGAGTAAAGTCAACCATCGACCGAATTTTCACTTTGCGGCAGATCCTGTAACCTATTATGAACTCCAAATCGATACCCACCACCTTTTCATCGATTTTAAGGCCGCGTATGACAACATCTAGAGAGACGAACTGTATAAAGCTATGTCTAGTTTTGGCATCCCTGCCAAGCTCGTTCGCTTGTGCAAAATGACGATGGAGAACTCTCGCTGCTCCATCAAGGTTGGCAACGAGTTTACGGAATCTTTCAATGTCAAAAAAGGATTCAGACAAGGCGATGTACTGTCGTGCGATTTCTTTAACAGCGTTCTTCAGAAGATGGTGCAAAACTCAATCGTCAACACCAGAGGCACTATCTTCCAAAAATCTGATCAACTTCTCGCGTACGCCGATGATATTGATATAATGGGAAGAACACAGCGTGATGTCAATGGCGCCTTTGTGAGAATCGAGACAGAAGCGGCAAAAATGGGTTTAGTGATAAATGAGGGAAATACGAAGTACATGCTGTCTTCGAGGAAGGACACACAACACCGACGGCTCGGACAGAACGTCACAATAGACGCATATAACTTCGGGGTAGTAGAGGAGTTTTTCTACCTAGGCTCCGCTTTTAACACGGGCATTAACACCAGCGCCGAGATCAGACAAAGAATAATTCTTGCTAATCGCTGTTTCTTTGGGCTAAGAAAGCAATTAAGTGGAAAAGCCCTCTCTCGAGCAACTAAGGTAGAACTGTACAACACCCTCATCATCCCAGTCTTGCTGAATGGTGCAGAAGCATGGACCCTGACAAAATCGGATGAATGTGCCTTAGGCTGTTTTGAGAGGAAAGTTCTTCGGGTCATCATTGGCCCCGTGTGCATTGAAGGGGAATGGCGAAGAAGATACAACAGCGAACTTTACGGGTTGTAAAGCGACATGGACCTAGCCCGAAGGGTCAAGGTCTAGAGACTGATGGCTTTGTCACTTAGAACGGATGGACAACAATGGTCCAGCCCGGAAAGCCGCCGTCGACACTATTCCCGAGGGACGTAAAAGGAGAGGTGGCGCACACAAGTAAAAGAGGACCTCAATCAACTTGGAGTGCAAAACTGGAGACAGCTAGCTAGAGACCGAGCTGGCTGGTGGAGACTGTTGATTGAGATCAAGTCCACAACGGACTGTAGCGCCACCTTAAGTAAGTGAGTAAGTAAAATCCAAAAACCAAACAAATTTAATTGGAAATCGTTAATTGGTGAAAATAAATAAACAGAGTGGCGCGACAGCTCTTGAAGAGCCAAGGCCTAAGTGGCTTACTCTTATTAACAATTCTCTGAGTTCGTGTGGAGAATTGAGGGGATCTACAATTTAACGCCGATTCGGAACGGCAAAGTTGAGAAGCACTTTTTCTTGACAGATTGATACTCTTGGAAGTTTTGTCAGTTCTTCGCAAGAGGCAGTACCCGTGAAAGATGAAATAAAAACTTTTATGGGCACGAGTAGGACTCGAACCCACGATGTTCTGCTTAGCAGCCAACGCACTTAACCACTAAATACGGGAAACTGCCAATAGCAATTAATATTTTGATTTCTACTACGCTTGAGATGAAGATTTGTTCAACAAAAAGTGTACGGTGTACCCACTTGGTTCAAGGATCTTTTTTATACAATGCAGGAAGATTTCTTGACACTTGAATTTTTCAACAGAGGATGGTAACACCATTCCTGATTGTAAAAAAATTACGCATTTTAGTCACAATTTCGATTCCAACAGTTTTTATATTCCACCCTCTGAGATCGAAACACCAAATACGTAAGTTACATCCTTTCCTCTCCTTGACAATCCAACATAAGGACGAGAATAACCGCCCGACGACGACGACCACACAGGTTCGGCGTCATTTTGTCTGGCATTTTCAAGTTTTTTTTTTTTTTGTCTTCCTTCGAACGAAAACATCCCTTCAGTGCTTTGAAATTTCGAGGAAGAGGGCACATTTCGTAACATTCGGTCGATGGTGGGTGCTGTAGGCATAGATGTGCCGCGATTGGAAAACAAACTTTATACCACCAACAGAGGGCTTTTGTGCGGTTTCTGGCATTGAACAGTGCTGCCACATAACGGGCGCTGCTGACTGCAGCATCTGGTGTGACATTGTAACGCACCAACAGCAGACTGTAACGCGTTTATGTCATTTGTCATCAGGACAAAGGCCTAAGAGCACTCTTCATTGGTTCATCGATTTATTCCTAAACAAACACACACACACACATAAGCGTTGCAATGCAATTTTAGCTTATTACATTGTAATAAATTTCATAAAAACACTGTTTTCCAAAATAGATATTGAAAAACAAAACGACGACTACTGATGACGACGCGTGAGGATGATGACGTGCACAAGGACAAGGGCGAGGAAGATGCTCGTTTGGGTTGGTTGGTTCGTTCGTTCTTGTCCTGTTATATGGCCAGAGTGTAACGTAAAAACCAAAAATCATTTTATCCACGACGACCGACGATAAAAGCAGAGTATGGGATTTTGAAAAAAAAACCTGAGGAGAGAGTGGTGCGACGCGACGTGTGCCGGTTATTAAGGAAGCACTCATGTGCAAGGACTTTTTGCGAAAAAGATTGTAATGAAACGAATGAATGTGTGGATTCTGGAATATATGTTTGTAGTATGTGGTAAGCCAATATCGAAGTCGACAAACTGGAAGGGGGATAGATTAATTAAGACTTTTTGATGAACGAGGCGTAGATATCAGTTTTCAACACCCGTTGGCCGGAGGCATATTCGTCCTCTACACGCAAGGAACATCCGTTCTGAACTATTTGCAATTAGTTGCAGATTATCAGCGGAGGTAATTTAATGAGTTGTGATGCACGGCAAACAAAAAAATATGTTGAATAGAGAAATCGAAGTTATAGTATAGGGACTTCAAAGCAACCATAGATAAAGGCCTCCTCAAGCTCAAATGTGGATTTCCATGCTGGTTCAAAGAGATGATATATATGAAAAGCGCAAACACAATGGGTTCGAAGTTGGATAACGAAAATGTATTGGCTGCCAAATTAATCGTGGGGGTATATGAAGAACAAAAGAGGAAACTGATGCTTCAAAGGGCTTTTTGGAAACAAAAGTAAAGGATTTCGAGGTCCAACTCACATAAAACAGACTGGAGCATCTCCCTTTCAGTTATGTTGTACTTACATTTCAAAAGAAATGGTGCCATAGTGCGGCTTCAATTATTAAGACGCCTGAAAATGTTAAATATGCGAAAAATTGAGGGGTTCCTTTGAGTTTATACGTGGTGTTTTTGATTCAATAATTTATTGAATTTATCTGTACCGAGAGGCGTATTGACAAATTTAAGCGAATTTTCAACTCATTGTAAGAGAGACGAGGTATGGTCACATGTTGACCTTGAAAAGTCGATGCAGTTCTGTGGTATTGGCCTGGGGAGGGATGTGAGTCTGGGAACGAATAAGAAAAGCTAAGGGTACTATCGTCAGCGAAACAATTTACTGGATTAGAAATTACAGACAAGAGATCATTGATGAAAATGAGGAAGAGGGTCGGAGACAAAACGGAGCCCTGGGGCACACCAGCATGGACCTGTTGCTGCGAAAGCCGTACTGCCGGTCATTAAGAAGCTTTCGGTCTTCGAGATATTTCTTGAGCTGATAGTTTACCAGCGTTTCCATGACCTTAGAAAGAAGGGACGTAAGTGCAATCGGACGATAATTGGAGGGAGAAGAAGATTCGCCTTTTTTTGGGATTGGCTGGACAAATGCTGTTTTCCAACTGCTCGGAACGAGCCCAGAAGAGTAGGAAGCGTGGAAGAACATCTCTTCAGAATAATAGCGGGGATACCATCCGGACCAGCGGATTTATGTATGTTGAGATCCTTTAGGACTCACGCCACAGCCCGAGTGCGGAAGAAGATTTGTCCCATGGAATCATTGACGCGCTCAAGAACTGGCGGAGTCATGACACTCTCTGGCAGCGAAGAGTTGGAGGCGAACTGCCTAGCTTTCGCGAGAGAGCTAACAACTAGAGTGTCATTGTCAACGAGCGTTGGGACCGAGGAAGAAGAAGAATTCTTCATATTTTTAACAAAAAATGATGTTTAAGTCAGAGTTTAATGAGCTTATCATATTTTGCCGTTGCAGTTTCACATCCGAAGAGGAGGGATGTGAGTCTGGAAACGAATAGGAAAGTTTAGGGTATCATCGTCAGCGAAACAATTTATTGGATTAGAAGTTACAGACAAGAGATCATTAGTGAAAATGAGAAAGAGTTTCGGAGACAAAACGGAGCCCTGGGGCACACGAGCATTAAATTGTGGGTTTCAAACTTGAACAACTTGTATTGAACGGTTTGAAAGATAGTTGCTAACCCAATGAAGAAGGGATTCATCGATACCGATAAAAGTGCAAGGTGTCAGACTTTATCAAATGCCTTTTGACTGAAAGCGTCAACCGTTGTAAACGATGGATTGAGGTGTCACATCTCAATTTGGTGATATACCATATTTATAACCAAATACTCTTTAACATCCCTGTTTTTCTGTTAAATTTTTATAATTTCCTGCCATACAACCCGACATTCAATATCTGGCAATAGCCATACATCATAAATAAGACACAATCTCTCTTTATCTACACAATTTACATGGTGGATGTTAAAAATACAGGGTGTCTCAAAAGTAAGTTCACATTTGCTTATCTTATTACGCGAAAGCAACTATTCTGAGGGGCGCGGGGGGTATGTCAGTCGGTAGTCTGGCTCTTGGGAATTTAGTCACTATGGAGCGTTTCTCTGGTGCGGACCGTGCGTTGTGCGTAACTGTGCGTGACTGTAACGCGTAGAATTCGACATATTCGTCACTTAAATGATGCACCTAGCACTCGACTCATTGCAAAATGGGTTGAGAAGTTTGAAGAGACTGGGTCAACTCTGGAGAAACCAAAATCTTGGCGGCCAAGAACATCAAGAACAGCCGAAAACGTGGACAGTGTTACTCAGTCTATTCGAGATGATCCAAACCTCTCGATTCGGAAGCGTGCTGTTGCCTTAAATGTGCACAGATCTTCATTATGCCGCATTTTACACAAAGATTTAAAGCTGCACCCGTACAAAATTCAGTTAGTGCAAGAACTGAAGCCTCAAGATGCTGGTCAGAGGCTTGCCTTTGTAAATCAGATGATTGAGCGCGAGGTGACATAAATTGGCCTCCACGGAGTCCCGATTTAACGCCTATGGATTTTTTCCTGTGGGTTTATGTCAAATCAAAAGTTTACGCTAATAAACCGACTTCCCTGGCACAATTAAAAGAAAATATCCGTCATGAAATGGCAGCCATCACGGAGACTACCTGCCGAGCTGTCATAGGAAATTTTAGTGCCCGACTAAATGAATGCCGAGAGCGCAACGGTTTACATTTGGACGATGTTATTTTTAAAAAATAAATTCCCAAACAGTGTACTTCAATATAAAATAAACATTTTTTCACTTAAGCTAAGACTTTTCTTTTAAAAAAATATTTAAATGTGAACTTTCTTTTGAGACACCTTGTATCTCTGTCATAAAATTTCCATAAAAATTGTCCATAAAACATTAAAAAAGAAACTCAAAGCCGACCTGTATGTTGTCAAAGTCTCTCATCTCAACCTCCCACCAAACCCAGCAATTAATATTTTCAAGTGTCATCATCATCGTCGTCGTCGTCGACGTCTTCTACACTTGTTTGTGTCGCATGTTAACTGCTCTGCTTCTCGCAATTCTTGCACCTGCAGCCCTATTTTCTCATCGTTCGTTTTTTACCAGATTGTTACGTTCACCGTATCCAGAAAAAGTGTATACAAATTTTGTATTTTTGTTGTTGTTTATAATTTTCAAACTTTTTATGTGTCATAGGGGGTGAAAGTTGGAGTTGCTATCCAACCTCATATCCAACCGACCCAGGTTAGATTTTGTGCTGTTGCGTTTGGTTAGGGTTGGATTTTTTTGGGGGAGTGAGGGCAATGTGCTGCATTCGCCTGAAATCCCCTTTGATGGCGCAAAATAAATGCTCCTTATGGCAAGACGACATCAAGAGTAAGAGTTGGTTCGTATATGCGCTCGTGTACACTGCGCTGTTGAGGCTCGAGGCGCACCAACCTAAAAAACCACTCATCGGATGCAGTGGAGCATTCGGATATTAATGGTTTCACTGCCGCAAGATGCAGAATTTTATTTGTACAGAGCGAGTGCCGAGAATTTTATTTATGGAAATGTGTCTACAAAAAAATCATTTGAAGCTCTTATGGTGGAGGGGATTGTGTAATTTTTTTCTGAAAGGCTTAGCAAAAGCAACAAAAAATCGATTCAGACAAAAAAAAGTAGTTCAAACCTTTAAACAGTTTAAAGTTTTGTGAACCGCAAGAATGTTATAATAACAAAAGCTAGTTCTTTTTTTTTTTGATTCGATCGATATGAAATTTTCTAAAATTAGAAATAATAATTGCCTGGCACATTGTTTTGAAATTTCCACTTGAAGGCAAAGCAGTTAGCTACAGCTATAAGGAGAGTATATAATAACTCAGAAATGGGCGCGTGGTTTTAACCAGGCCCTGATTAATTTTTTCGAGAGCCTTTGGCGGGTTAAGAATGGAAACGGTTCAATTAGTTTCGAATAAGTTGTGCTAAAAAATGGATTGGTAGAGAAGTTTTCATTCATTTTTTTTTTTGTAAAGAGTGCAGAGGGTTACTTAATACGTTCGTTGCTTGTGTTAGTCGTTATCTTCAATGGGGAAATTGGCAATAATATTAGGCATATAAACACAAACGCCATTCTAGGACCAAACAGCTAAGAGAAAGATCTCACTCAGCCTTTGCGTAAGGATTTTGAAATCAGTTGTCCAATCATAGCAACAACGAAGAAAAATAACAAAAAAAAAACCCTGGTGGACAACAGAACTAACCAACATTAGAAAAGAAACAAGAAAGCTTTTCAATGCTGCTAAGAGAACAAGGCTCGAAAGTGACTGTGGGACTGTTATAAGACCAATCAAAGAAAATTCAAAATAGAAACCCAACGGGCTAAACAAAGCTCTTGGAAAAATTTCTGTAGCAATATTGAGTGCACCAACGAGTCAGCTAAGCTCAAGAAAATCACCACTTCTGTAGGTTCTCTAAGAAAACCTGACAACGGACTGATTCAGGTCTCGAAAGTCTAGAACTCCTGGTTGAAACACACTTCCCAGAAAGCAAATTTAGCACTGAACGCGAATCGAGTTATCTGATTATTCTTTGAGTACGAAATGCTTACGGATTTTATAACGGAAGAAAAGTTTAACTGGGCTATTAAAACTTTCTCCCTAGACGGCATTTTCCCTCTGATGCTGCAAAAGAGCTGTAATTCACTCTTCACCTGCTAAACATTTTCCGTACTAGTACTAAATGGGAATATGTTCCCAAGACATAGCGTGAGGTAAAAGTTGTCTTTATACCAAAAGCCGGCACACCTAGCCATACGGAACCCAAAGAGTTCAGACCTATTAGTCTAAGGTCTTTCGTACTAAAAACACTTGAAAGACTTATTGATATGTACATCCGCAGAAATTTTAAACCGGAGACCATATTACCCTTTGAACATGCCTACACAAAGGGTAGAAGTGTAGAAACGGCACTACACTGCGCAGTTAAAACTAGAGAAAAGCACTTGACGTTAAGGAATATACTCTTGCATCATTCCTGGACATTGAAGGTTCCTTCAATAACGTCCACAACAGTGCAATAGAGAAAACTTTTAATGATCTAAATATAGAAGAAGTATGGCAGTATTTGGTTTGGTGGAAAGTTCTGGAGAAATTAACGAATTTAAAAACCCTTACCAAAGTACAAAGAATGGCTTTCATCAGTACTAGTGGTGTGATGAGGACTACCCTAACTGCGGGTTTAGACACAAAAAGTGTGTCACTGCACTAACGACACGACATTTACCATCTACACCGAAGGTTCTAAAATGAATACTGAAGTAGGTGCAGTTTTCTACTCTGAAAGGCTGGCAGTGAAAAACGCTGCTAAAAATATATCCATGATACCACACGCCTTCATCACTTTTTTCATTGATAGCCAAGCAGCAATGAAAGCTATCTCTGCCACCCAAATCAAGTATTTGTATTTGTATTTATTATTTATGAAATGACTTGATACATCAAGATTAAATCTTTTAGTTGTATCTAAACAAATTTACAAGTTATTACTTATTACAATACCAGCTTAAGTAAACAATATTTATAAATAAAAACATAACAATATATGAAAATGATACAAAAAACAAGGAATTTAAGTTAATAAAACAAGAGAAATCAAACATTAATTTATTGATGAAAAGTAAATGAAAATCTTCTTCTTAAAAACAGCCAATGAAGTAATTCTCTGAATATCAAAGGGAAGGCCATTCCAAATTCTAATGGCATGGATAAAGAAAGATCTGTCGGCAATGCAATGTGTAAAACGCGGCAATATCATTCGAAGTTCTCTACGAGAATGTGTAAATTGAAGCATTTCCCCCAAGTACCTACCCTAGACATTTACCATGAATTATCTTGTGTAGAAGAATAATGTTACGAGTGACTAAGTAATTATAAACACTAATTCCTAACAAAGAAGACTGAACCCTAGATACACTTTCATAACGAGGTATACTGTAGATAAAACGCAAGCAATCATTAAAGGCAACTCTAAGCTTACGCTTGCAGTCATAATCAAATCAAGACAGGGATACACTGAACAGTTAAAAGTAAAAAATGGAAGAATAAGACTTTTTACAAGATGTTTTTTGATAACAGGATTCAACAGAAGAACAGAGTAAATACTTCTAACAGTTTCTGATATTGCATTGCAGAAACAAAGTTTATCATTGATTTTAAAACCTAAATATTTTACATAACGAACAAATGGAATAATTTGGGAATTTTAAATTACTTTTGAAAAATCTTCAAGGCATAATTCACTTCGAGAACATACCATACTTAAGAATTTCAAAGGGTTTAGTTGAAGTTTATTAGAGTGGGCCCATTCTAGAATATTGTGTAGATCTTCATTGACACGTGCAACAGCATCTTCCGACATTGCGAACTTACAAAATTTATACAACAAAACATCACCTGCATAGGTACATATGAACGCAACACTCATGAACATAATCAGGAAGATCGTTTATAAAAAGTGAGAACAATAGTGGTCCAAGAACAGATCCTTGTGGCACTCCACAGCTAACTAAGAAAGGAACAGATGTGCCCTGTGCAGTTTTTATCGTTTGGAATCTATTGCTCACATAATCCTTAGGCTATGTTTATGACCGAGCGTAAACGCGTCGCGCGATGCGACGAGAATCGCTACTAGCGACTAAATTCATTGTTGCTTTTGAAAGTGTTTATGACAAAGCGATTTAGCGAAAAGCGAATTGAGCGATTACAAGCGAAAAAAGCGACGAAAATTTACAATCAATATTTTGATATTTTGAGCGATACGAGCGATTGTTGAACGTCTATTACGCTAGCAGATCCATTTCATAAGCTGGCAATGAAAAGTATTCAGTATTTTGTTGCTAATTTGTTGCTTATTTGTGCCGCAAGAATTGATTTTGTTGCTCCACTAGTTCTTGGAAAAATCGATGTTCTGCTAGCGTAATATTACGCTAGCAGAACCAAACTAGAACCAATGCAGCTAGCGACATGAAACTAACGGCATATTTTGTTGCTAATTTGTTGCTAATTTGTGCCGCAAGAATTAATTTTGTACCTCAAATAGTTCTCGGAAAGAAGTGCGATAACGTTTCTTCTTTTCTCTTCTGAAAAATAATAAGTATACGCCCGAGTGAACTTTGCCATAAAACGTTAATTTCAATATCTGGAAAGGTATTTTCAAAGAGAAAACAACTCAAAAGTTTCATTGCTCATACGATAGTATTCCTTAAATTTTTCAGGAAATTTTAGCAGTCGTGAATTAAGATGATGAAATTCACCGTAAGTTCTTCTTTCTGTTGTAATTGGATGCACTTGAAACCTCTTATACCTATATGCTTTTATTAGTTAAATATTTTTTACGCAATAAATAGCTGGTTTCTAATAATAAAACTTTCCTAGTCAATGCACGCATTTTGCTTTCTTCACTGACAAAACTTAAATAAAGTTTTAATATTTCAAACATTCAATCGCTTGAAGTTTCGCTCTACTATAAACACTCAATAGCTAGCGATAACGCAAGCGAAAATGTAACAAGCGATGGAGCGATTCTCGTCGCATCGCGCGACGCGTTTACGCTCGGTCATAAACATAGCCTTAATAAGCTTAAGAGCAGAACTTGAAAAATTAAACACATGACACAGCTTAGAAATCAAAATTTGATGGTCTACACAGTCGAAAGCTTTAGAAAAATCTAGAAGCACCATAATGCCCAACTGGTTTTTATCAAGCGCAAATATAAAGTCAGAAGTAACCTTAAGTACAGCAGATTCACAGCTGTGCTTGTTGCGGAAACCAGACTGCCATTTGGAGAGTTTATTACTCATTTGAATATAAACCTGTATTTGGTTAGCCATAAGACGTTCAAGAACCTTACCAAAAAGGGCAACAAACTAATGGGTCTATAATCAGATGGCACTGAAGGTCTGCTACTTTTTGGAATGGGGACAATTATTCCAGATTTCCAAGTTTCAGGGAATTTGCAACTGTAAAAACAAGCATTTATGATATGTAGTAAAGGCTTTATGATGACTTTAACAATTAAACGGATAAACTTAGGCGAAATGTCGTCAGAACCAGTTGCATCGGATTTGACAGATTGTAAAGCACTTACGATTTCATTTTCAGTCACACAATAAAACGAAAATAGCTCAATATCATTCTCAGGTATAACTAAAGGCAGGTGAGAGAGAGAGGGCAATGAAAAAGTTGATACCATTTCCTCTGGATTCAGTGGACATTCCGAAGAGGTTTTTTTAGAGCATACGCCCACTTCCTTCAAATTCTTCCAAAGAGCCTTGGAGCCCAGAGAAATGTCCAGTTTTTTCATAAAATATTTGTTTTTATGAGCACGAATAAGAGCAGTAACTTTGTTTCTTGCATAAACATATTGATTTCTGTTGTATATCGATGGATTTCGTTTAAATTTCCTGCAAAAAAGTCGAAGCTTTTTTTCTTACTGTCGCAAAGAGCTAAATGTTCTTAGTACATAGCATAACGTAAGAGACCCTTCTCTCATAGACCATCATATAGGAATCCCATTATGTGAACTGAAACATAATGTCAGTAACATCATCCTTCAAAATTCCAACGACAGCTGGAATCTCCTAGAAACCTGTGTTAATACCAGGAAACTATGGCCTAGATACGACAAGAAAAGATCCGACAGGATTTTAACTCTTAATAAACCCTCCTTAAGATCCCTTTATCGGCATAATTACAGGACACAACCCACTTGGCTGCCACAAGAAGAAGATGGGGCTTAGTACCGATGACCTTTGTAGAGGCTGTGGTGACGAGGACAAGCATGAAGATACTGCTCATTTTCTCTGCCACTGTCCTTCAATCTGTCTTACTAGAATGAAAATTCTAGACAACTTCTTCTTGAATGAACTAGAGGAACTTTCCGAACTACCAGGCAAAAGCTTGCTAAGCTTTGTCAAAACCTCTAAATGGCTAGACGAACCACATGATTCATAGAATATTTATTTTTCAGGAAGTTCAATACTTCAGGGTAACACAATGGATCTACATTGATCTAAGTGTGACGGTGGCAACACCAACTCCACCAACCTAACCTTGTGTAGTCCTACGACAAAATTGAACTTAGTGGGATAACTGTTTCAAAAACATTTCTATTAGACAAAATGTAATAATCTTTCTCATTGCGGAACACTCGCAGGTTTGCGCCCTGATTCTCACATCTTTTTTCCAAGTCAATACTTCACAAGAAAACAATCCCACCCAATCCCACAGGATGTATAGTCGAAACAGATTATTATTTGTAGATCAAAAAGATGCATGTATTTCCCGAGATATTTAACAATTTCTTTTTTGTATTTAAACAAACAGACAGATAGACCGTATCGTTTTTATTTGTTCTTCAATTGAGTCAGACATTGTTTAAACTGTCAGAATTCTTTGAACAAAACGAAAATCATTATTTCGATTACAGATGACGACTATTTCAGTTTTGTTTTTTTTAATCACCTTCAAAGGATTATTCCAATATTTGCCCATGGCAAGGAGCACCCATATTTTCATATGAAAATCAATTATTCCAAGCAAATACAAAGAATCAATATGATAAACCAAGGGAGTAACAAATGACACATACGAGATGATAAAAATGAAAAGTCTACATGTCTTACAGATTGCCCACATGTTTTTCTAACACTTTCATGCAATTTTCCGTGAGGGTGAGAAAATGAAAGAGGAAAAACCTGATCGCAATTTTAAATTTTAAAAACCTTTTCTTTCCACTCAGCATGGCGGGAGGGATACAAGACGAATGAACCGTCCGACAGAGAAACGAAGAGACGAAAATGTTCTTCTTAAAAAAAAAAATCCTAACCCCAATGCTGTCATTCTGGAAAAGGCTGTTCGAAAACTCTGTGCGCCAGACTTAGGGTAGGGAATAAAGGGACAAAAAACAAACACAGGAATGTTTTACAAGCTTTAAAAAATATTTAATTAATCTCTCTCGCAACAAGATGGCCACAATGGAAAAAAGGTTTGGGCGGGTGTAGAATGAACAGGAAAAAAAAAGAAATGTCATCCCCTCTGATTAGCTTAAGCTCGACAAGAGGACGAGACGAATAAAAAAAAAAACTGTCGAAAAAACATTTCGGACCCCTGGAGGCGAATTATTGGACATTCGTCGGGCGACTGTTTAAAACTTTTTAAACAAAAGGGAAAGAAAAGAAAAAATAATGATGAAAGAGACATGGCATTTTCATCACCCCTTGAGGGTTTACTATTTTTTATTATACGATTTTTTTTCTTTGTATTGTTTTGAAAAAGGATCAGGATCAATGATGACGCATTATTCATAAAGAAGGACATTGATGCGATAAGAAAGATTCTGTTGCAAATGATGAATAATTGAATTGATTTAAGTTAATTGTGAAATATTTAAATGTCATCGTTTAATTTGGGTCAACAATTAAAAAAAAAATAGAACAAAAAAATACATTGGCGAAATGGCTTTTCAAGTTAAACACAACATTTTGAATAATTTCTAAGAGGGGTCCTCATTTTGAATTTAAATATGTAAATGAAAACGAGCACATTTTCCATCTCGACCAAAATGAATATCATTTAATTTTGTTTCGTTTTGAGAGCAGACGATATTTAGGTAGTCCATAGATAAGGGGGATCACGTGTTTACTAACTTACTTTCTTATGGTGGCGCTACAGTACAGGTCGGACCAGGGCTCTCCAACAAACGTCTCCAGCCAGCTTAGTCTCAGTCGCACGCCAAGTCGGTTCAGGTCCTCTACCACCTACCTGTGTGCTCCACCTGAGTCGCGGCATTCCTCTTCTGCGACGCCCTTCAGGGTTGGATTCGAAGACTCTACGAGCCGGAGCATTATTTTCTATTCGCTTTACATGACCCAACTATCTAAACCGTTGGACCTTAACTTTTCTGGCTAGGTAAGTGTCGCTGAAAAGCTCTTGATTGAATCTTCTTCTCCATTCCCCATTTATGCAGACAGGATCAAAAATCACTCGAAGAATTTTTCTCTCAAAGCAGCCCAAAGCGTTTTCATCGGAAGTTGCATGACAACTCCATGTCTCTGCACCATACATTAGGACCGGAATGATGTGGGTTTTGTAGAGTGTCACTTTAGTTGCTCGGGTGAGGACTTAAGAACTTAATTGCCTTCTAAGTCCAAAGAAGCAGTGATTAGCAAGAGTGATTCTTCGTTTGATTTCAGCGCTAGTGTTGTTGTCTGATAGCCGATCCTAGGTAAACGAAGTCCTTAACTGCCTCGAAGTTATATCTGTCTATGTTGACGTTTGCTCCAAGACGTCGATGTTGGTTGCCCTTTCTTGTTGACAGCATTAACTTGGTCTTGCCCTCGTTAACCGCTTGACCTAGCTTCCTGTCCTCCGTCTGAAGACTCACAAACGCTCCACTGACAGCACGCTGTGTTCTTCCAATTATGACAATGTCGTCTGCGTATCCTAGTAGCTGGACGGACTTTTGAAAGATTGTGCCTCTGGTGTTGACTTTTCAAGAATGATGTTGAAGAAATCGCATGACAGCGCATCGCCTTGTCTAAAACCATTTTTGACATCAAATGCGTCTGTTAGGTTTTTTCCGACCATGATGGAACAGTGTGAGTTTTCCATTGTCATCTTACACAGACGGACGAGTTTTTCTGGGATGCCAAAACTAGATATTGCTCTATATAATTGGTCTCTATAGACGTTGTCATACGCGGCCTTGAAATCGATGAAAAGGTGGTGGTATCGATTTGAAGTTTTTTTTGTCTTCTCCAAGATCTGCCGTAGGGTGAATATTTGATCGATGGTGGACTTTCCGGGTCTGAAGCCACACTGATAAGGACCCATCAGGTTATTGACGAAAGACTTCAAAAGTTCAAACGTTCACACAGCACGGCAGAACTGTAGTTGTTGCAGTTCAGGGGATCTCCTTTCTTGAGGATCGGGCATACGATGCTGAGGTTCCATTCGTCGGACATGCTTTTCTCCGACCAAATTTTGCAGATGAGCTGGTGCATGCTCCTAACCAAATCATCTCCAGCTGCTTTGAAAGTTCGGCGGCTAGCCTGTCTGCTCCAGCGACTTTGTTCGACTTAAGTTTAGATATCGCTATCTTCACTTCGTCAATGTCGGGTGGGTGGAATTGGTGGCCTGCTGCACCCAAATTGAATGGTTCTGTATTGCTGGCGGAGTTTTGCTCGTCATCGCCATTATACAGCTGGGAAAAGTGGTCTTTTCATATCCTCAGCACTGACTGTGGTTCCACTACGATGTTCCCATGATGGTCTCTACAGGCTTCGGTTCTATCTCCTCGATTACGCGCTTCTCATGCTCCCTTTTTTCCTTTCTGAGACGTTTGTGCTCCTCTCTCCTTTTCTGCTGGAAGAGCTCATGAGCTGCTCGTGTCCTTCTTTGCAGCGCCGCCGCTTTGCAATAACGTAGATAACGTATTTGGTCTGCCTTAAATTTTCGCTATAAAAGCGCTAAATAAGGCAGAAAAGTGTTTTCGATAGACTCGAAAAAGTCGATTGCTAGGTTTGACTGTTCGCGCAATGAGCAATTCCAGTCAAATAGACTTTAAGGCGTTCTTAAGAAGTGCATATTATTAAGCGCCATGACATATGTAAGTGTCAGTTCAAATTGCGTTTATTTTATCAGACAAGAAACTTGATTCAAAGTCCAATCCCCGTTCTAATAGATCCCCTCAAATCGCCCTTTCTAAAAAAAACCAATAACAACAACAAAACTTTGATCGAACATCACTCGTTCTAGCTAACAAGTATCTTATGTCACTTGCATCTTTTATAAGACATCATTTACACGACCACGAAGCCAGGAAAAAAAGTGATGATACTGATTTTTCTTTTGTCCCCCAGAAACTTCTATCAGTGGCCGCGACCGTATTTCGTATGAAAGTTCAATTTCAACCTCATGAAATATGCACAACTGAAACGTGTATGTGCTACCACAACACACGAAGATGACGACGACGAAATAAAGTAACAAATTTTATTAAAGTACCTCTACACATGGCCACCACAATGTTAGATGTCCTTTCGTGTGATGATGCCAGCAGGAGTAGCATCAGCAGCCAGGCATTAACCCCGAACCAGAGAGCACACTTCACTCTGATTTATGTCCACGAAAAATTGCCTCGAATTGCTGTCGACGATGCGCTTAGTGCTTCTGATGATGGTGTTGTAAGTTTGCGAACGATGAACAAAAAAAAAACCTAATTTACCCGAACCTATACAACGTTGCATATGAGGATGTGGAGTACTCCCGCTGGGGTTTGTGTTGTGTACTTTTTGGTGGAAAGATTTATCCTGCCAAAATTCACGACGACATTCTTCAGCAACTCGAATCTGACGAAGGAGAAAACTATTTCGAGACATCTCTTCCAGTTTCGCCGCATCATCATCATTGGCAAATCGAATGTCGTACGTACATCTTTCGAGTGGTTATTTGTATTTTAGAGAATCCCTCTCAAACACCACAAGGTCCCCATGTGCGATTCCACCAAATAAAAACAGAAAATAAAAAGGTTTTGAGGTATGAAAAGCTTAAAAAAAGAACGCAAGAAGCAAGCAAAGTTCGGCGAAGTGGAAATGTGACTAAAACGTTTTGTGAATAACCAAACAGGCTCTTCTCGAGCAACCGGAAAAAAGGATTCCTTGTTTTCTGTTTTACAAAACAAAACTACAGGAAGACAACGCACAGTGTGACAATTCACTAATCTAGCGGAATTTAATTACAAAAATCACTTTCAAGAATCAATGCAAAAACCGGATTTATGTGCAGCTAATACCTTCTACTAAATAATTATATATAAATTTTTGGGTTACGGTTAAGCAAAAAAACAAAAATTGATCTTAAAGTCAGATTTTGTGATCATTTTAAATAAAATCGAGTTTTAAAGACGCTTGGTTAATATGAATTTAGACGGGTTTTTTTATTTGTTATTGGGGACTTTGTTTTATTTTTCTTAAATATAATATAAGAGAATGTAAAAACAAGTAAAACCTTATTTCATATGATGCTTAATATTTTGTTATTGTGCTCAAAAGTTGAAAAATTGAGTTTTTTGTGTCAATTTTTACATTAAGTGGAGAAAATTTAGTATTATTCCACATTATTCCGAAAGGAAACTATATGTTTTTTAAAGCTTAATATATAAGCTTTCATTCCACGTTTTAAGTTGCTGCGCAAAGGTGCGACACCCATACATTTATTTTAAATTTTCGAAGTTGCTTCCAAAATAATTTCTTACAAAATGATATTGATATTATATTTAAAAATAAAACCAAGACCACAAAACAAGAAAAACTATAAAATAAATGCATAAACATATTTAATTATATAAATAAATGCATATATACACATATATATGTTTCTATACAAATAAAAATTTGAGAAATTATGTGTTTTATTCAATATAAATGTGTCGTTGCTGTCCTAGCAAGACTCAAATCGATTCAAAAGGAATTTTATGTTATAAGTTTATATATATATAATGCAACAACAAAGAGATGAAAAACTTACTGTTTGGTATATAAATAACATTTTTTTCATAGGGTAAATAAGCAATGTTTTTCAAAATTTACCAAAAAAAATGATTTTGCCAAAATATGAATTAAATTGAATTTGAACTAGTTTTATAAAATTTTTGGTTAATTTATCTAATAATCAATAACTTTTAGGAGTCAATAGCAGATTTTCAATTGCATCAGATCCATTTTTAGTAAGTAAAAGTTATATTCTTGTCCTGGAAGTTTTAAATGTAACAATATAAGAAATCTAAGCTGCTTGAAGAATTCGGAGTAAATTTTTGTTAAAAATAATATTAAATGTTGGCTATTATTATGTTTTTATATGTTATTATTTTTTACAAATCTAAACAAAAAAGAAATAGCAGGATTTTTGGTCAGAATTTTTTATCTGTACAGAATGGGCCTTTGTATGAGCACTAAACAGGCACTTTCACAGGGCCGTTTGTTCCAAAATTTGGTAACTATACAAATCTTTGTAATTCAGTTACATTTTAATACATATTCTTTATGAAAACTAAAGAAAAAACCTGTTTGGGGAGAAAAATTTAATTTTTAGTAAAGGTCTGCCAAAGTGCAAAAAACACGTGAGTTTAAAGCTCTTTAAGTCAAAAACGTGTGTCGATATGTACAAAAATTGCAGTTTAACTTATTTTTGTACATATTTGTTATGAATCTGATACATAAAATTTAAAAGGAGCAAAAAAATTACAACCTTAATTCACTCTTTGGTATGGGTCTAACATAGGCAAAAAACATGTACATTCCGATCTCTGCAAATTAAAAATCTGGCTATTTTAATAAATAGTTCTAGTTAAATATCATTCTCTGAATATATTTGTTGAATCTTGCGAAGGAATCACTAAAAAAAAAAAATTCGTAAGCGCTATTAATTTTATTCCGCTAGATGAGCGAAATGTCACACTGTGCAACGCAGAGAACATTTGTTATAAATCTTTGGAATCTTTGAAATGGCGCTGTCTTTCCACCGTTGCCGTCGAAACCGGACCGAACTCACACTTTTGGTGGGAGGTTGGCAATTTGATTTAAGTCATTCGCGTTCGACAACCCTTTTATCATTTTCAACATCCCCCGCAAATTTCCAGCAGGAGAAAGGCAATAAAGTTGAATTTCTTGTGGTTATTGTCTTAAAGGGGTTGAAGTGTTGTAGATATACATTCTTCTTGGGGAATCGACTACAAAGTATCCATCCTGGTCCTGTTTTATGCTTTTGGGAATCATGTTTCTATTTGTGTTCTATTATTACGTATTAAATATGCACCCCGTTTGCTGGCAATATGCTGATCATTAGATGAATGTTTACAACTTGCCACAGACGGCAATTTATTCTTTTTGTTATTCTTCTTACATATTTTGTTCTTTTATAAATTGAGAATTTTTTTGGTTTTGATTCACGACTCAGGAGAATAAGTGAAAGTGGTTTTTGTGTAGTGTGTTGAGAGTTATTGGAAGCAAATTGCTTCAACATGTGCGCGGAGATTTATTGATTTGGAGGTATTTCGTTGGATAGTTGTTTTGAACTTGAATTGTGACTGCAATAAAAAATAGACCCCTTATACGGATTGTGTTGTTTGAAGGGCTGCAAAAGTGTATCCTTATGAGGTATTGTTAAAAGTAACGGTTGAAAAGTTATTATTGAGGTTAAATGTTGTTTACACTTTCACTTTATCGATGAAAGATACAGATTTGTTTTGGGATTTAGATGTCATATCTCCCTTAGATATTTGTAGCTTGGAATTCCTGAAAATCCCTGAGCCGATCTATTCTTATCCTGTTTTAGACTGCTATCCCACCTGATACCTGCTAATGTCTTTGTTAGAAAGAATAGCAGACAAAAATTAGGCAAAAATCAAAGAGGATGAGGTAGAAGTACAAAATTGCTAATGAACAATTACTTTCAGTTAAGCTGATAAATGTTTGTAGAAAAAGAGCATCGCTTGAGCAACGGCTTTGTAGCGAAGCTTTCCAAATTTAAAGTTATGTTCACAAAAGAATACTCGTTCAAAACTACCTACGCACTTGAAATACACTGAAAAGCACTGAATATCCATGTATGCAGCTGTAGTTGTAATTAAGGTACTCCAGAGCATCACAATCACCTTTATGTTTAACAGATGTCAGAGCTCGGAGACTATTGATGGTGGGGAGTAGGATTTCAATATTATAATTTTGAAGGGTCCACAAGTTAGTTCGTCAAAACAAGCAGATATGTTTTTCACTGCATTTGTGCTTTTAAAGTCAATCCATAAGGCTAATTGCAAACACACCGATTTTGAACGGCCAGTTTATAATCGGCCGACATTTTACCGGTAGCTGGGTGCTAGCATACTCACCGGATTGTTACCGGTCTAGATTAGGTTTAGGTTATGGGGCTGACAGTTGATGTCGTTACCGTCACACTTAGATCAATACAAATCCTTTGTGATACCCGTGAGTATTACGGTGCCGTGAACGAAGGCCATATGAACTAACGCCATAATGGCCTTAGTTCTCAATCAAATGTGAATTAATGCCATAATCCGATTTTGGCCTAAATACACATTGGAATGAGAACTAAAGTAATATGGCGTTAGTTCATTTTAAGAAGTGGCCCAAGTACTCATTTCAATGTGAATTAAAGCCAAAATAATTTTAATATGATATTGGGGTGCCGTGAACGAAGGCCATATGAACTAACGCCATAATGGCCTTAGTTCTCAATTGAATGTGAACTAACGCCATAATCCGATTATGGCCTTAATTCACAGTCGAATGAGAACTAAAGCCATCACTTGAATGAGAACTTAGGCCATATGGGGTAAGTTCACATTCATATGAGAACTGATGTAATAAAATGCTTTGAGCTTGAGCTTTGAAGCAAAGTTAGCAGCAAGTAATTACCTAACAAAATCTCATCGAGATCTCAGGGACCTCAGATTTTTCTAAAATGGAACAAGAGATCTCACTCTTAGGGAGCGCTGATATTTTATTTTAAAATATCTTTGTTGTTTTCGGTCAGCCATCATGTGATAACAATATTAATTTCAAAAAATTTCACTGCGATTTGCGATTTGAGAATTGTGTTCCACCAAATAATTTTCATAGAGGCTTCGTTCGGAAAACTAGTTTTCTAGACTCTGAAGTAATAAGAAAATCGCGTACTAAGAGCCGAAATTTTTTTTGGCAAACAGAGAAACATTTTGGGGTGTGAAAATAAAAAAATTCGCGCGATTTTTTTTATTTTCACACCCCAAATTGTTTCTCTGTTTGCCAAAAAAAATTTCGGCTCGCTTCGCTCGCTTTCCAATACTGCAGTACGCGATTTGTTTTTACTTTCAAAGCCTAATTAGTTTTCCAGCATCTACGAAAATATTGAGAAATGTACTCATTCTGAAATTCAATAGAAATATGAAAAATCAACATTTATGTATTGATTTGTTTATTTGTTAAAGCAACTTCATCCGATTACTTTGCAAAACATTATCAACAATTAAACGATTTCATTTTTTTTTTATCCTCGTAAATTTGTTCATAACTCCGCCTTAAAAACGAAGATTTAAAAAATATCTTCGAAATCGGATGATTTTCGATTCTGGAGCCAAAAAAAGAGCGCGAAAGTATAAAATAACAAAGAAATTTTTCAAAAATTTGCAAATTATAAGCGTGATGAAAAAAAGTTAAGAATAAGGCAAATGTGTGACTATTGTTTTTTTCAATTTGATTTATAGTAAATCGTGTTTAAAATAATTGTTTTTCAGCCGATAGCCTCAGTCGCCAGTGTTGCTATGTGTCTGTAGTTCGTTACATTCATGTGCGAAGTACTGTGAAATGTCAATGTCAATAATTGTTTTTAACGCCCGCTTAACTAATAGAGCGTTCATCCTTTTTTCGTTAAACCATATATTTCATATTAAAATTATTTGGATTGCTGCGAGTGGCTTTAATTCACATTGAAATGAGTACTTGGGCCACTTCTTAAAATGAACTAACGCCATATTACTTTAGTTCTCATTCCAAAGTGAATTTAGGCCATAATCGGATTATGGCGTTAATTCACGTTTGAATGAGAATTAAAGCCATTATGGCGTTAGTTCATATGGCCTTCGTTCACGGCACCGATATTGGAACATAATGTAGGTAGGTAAATATGTATATGGTTTAACGAAAAAAGGATGAACGCTCTATTAGTTAAGGGGGCGTAAACACAAATATTTTAAACACGGGTTACTATAAATCAAATATAAGAACCAATAGTACCACATTTGCCTTATTCTTAACTTTTTTCGTCACGCTCCTAACTTAAAAATTTTGGAAAAATTTCTTTGTTATTTATACTTTCGCGGTCCCCTCAGTTTTTGGCTCCAGAATCGAAAATAATCCGTTTTCGATGATTTTTTTTAAATCTTCGTTTTTTCGGCGGCGTTATGCACAAATTTACGAGGATGGAAAACAAATGAAATCATTTAATTGTTGATAATAGCCGCGTTTTATTATCCTCACTAACCCATATGGGTTTATTTTTTGTACACAAAACAAAAACAATCTGAAACCCCGATAGCTATCGGGGTTTATTTTGTAACTCAAAAACTATGTTCTTAATATGGCGGATAGATGGCGAGTGTGAGACAAAAAAGAACTTATTGTAGAACGATTTATTAATTTCAGCCATATTCATAACAAATTACGCGTATTCCAATCTTAGCCACAGTTTTATAAAGCCATAGGATAAGAGTCAATCCAATTAATTAATAAAAACAAGTTGTTTTTGGAAAAGCAAAATAAAATTTTACTGGGGGTTGCGTCTCGGATAAAAAAAATAGCTTAAACTTTTACCTTTTTAACCCAGATCGTTTTATTATGATGGGGTAACCCATATGGGTTAGTGAGGATAATAAAACGCGGCTAATGTTTTGCAAAGTAATCGAGTGAAGTTGCTTTCTAAACGAATAAAAAAACCAATACAAAAATAATGATTTTTCATATTTGTATTGAATTTCAGAATGAGTACCTAAGTTTCTCAATATTTTCGTAGATGCTTCGTTCAGAATATTAGTTTTCCACAATTTGAAAGTAATCAAAAAATCGCGTACTGCAGTACTACTAGAAAGCGAGCGGAGCGAGCCGAATTTTTTTTTGGCAAACAGAGAAACAATTTGGGGTGTGAAAATAAAAAAAATCGCGCGAATTTTTTTATTTTCACACCCCAAATTGTTTCTCTGTTTGCCAAAAAAAAATTCGGCTCTTAGAACGTGATTTTTCTTATTACTTCAGAGTCTAGAAAATTAGTTTTCCGAACGAAGCACCTACGATCACCTAATTATTAGGTGTAACAAAATTTTCAAATTTCAGTGAGATTCCTTGAAATTAATATTGTTAACTCATGATTACGTTCAAATGGCTGACCAAGAAAACGGATCAACACATTTTTTCTTTCAGAAATTTAAAAAAAAATAGCACTCGCTGAGAGTAAGATCTCTTGTTCCATTTTAAAAATATCTGAGGTCCCTGAGATCTCGATGAGATTTTGTTAGGTAATTACTTGCTATGCTAACTTTGCTTCAAAGCTCAAAGCATGTTATGGCATCAGTTCTCATTTGAATGTGAACTTACCCCATATGGCGTAAGTTCTCATTCAAGTGATGGCTTTAGTTCTCATTCGACTGTGAATTAAGGCCATAATCGGATTATGGCGTTAGTTCACATTTGATTGAGAACTAAGGCCATTATGGCGTTAGTTCATATGGCCTTCGTTCACGGCACCAGTATTACTGCTCAAACTAAAAAAAACCTATGTTTTCAGTTAATCAAGTCATTAAGAGGCTTTGACGAAGTTCAGAATGTTAGCACCTGGAGTACTAAAGACTTCTTCTAAATTCCCGAAGAAATAATTGCCGATCAATTTCTTCCTTTGGTGGGAGTGTACGGGGCAGTGACATAGAAAGTGCGATGTGTCTTCAGGCACCTCCTGGTCACCGCATCCTCTGCATAGATCATCTGAACTGATTCTCATCTTTTTCTTGTGATATCCTAACAGATTATGTTCGGTAATTATGCTTACAAGAGTTCGAAGTGATTTCTTGTATTATTGCATAGTTCTTTGTTTATTAAAACAGGGCCAGATCTTTCTTGTAGTGCCGCAATACAAAAAATAAACAATGTAAGACTAATGGGCCTAAAGTCTTTGGCCTCCGTATGGCTAGGTTTACCAGGCTTTGATGAAAACTACCTCTACCTCACGCCACGATAAGGGAACATAACCCCATTTAAGGCTATTTGAGCATCATAGGGAAGATTCCGTCTAGACCAGGGGATTTTTATACGGCGGAAAAGGAGTGAATAGCCCATTCTATCGTTTCTTCTGTTATAATATCCGATGGTACTAGGTATTCATTATGAGATTCTGTTTCTGGATTACGGATATCAGCTTCGCAGCCAGAAAAATGAGTATTCACAACAGGAGCTCAAGGATTCAGTCCAGCTGTCTGTAGGTTTTTTGAGAGATGAGAGAGTGACTGAATCTTTGGTCAACATTTTTCTGAGTCTGGCAGATTAATTTGTACTTTCTATTTCGTTGCAGTAGGCCTTCCATGAGCTACGTTGCGTCTCGACCCAAAACATACGTTGACTGGTCTTATAAAGTTCCCAATCAGTTTCTTTTCTAGTTTTTTTTGGCGACATTGAATAGTCTCCTAGTTTTTTTTTAAGTTGCCTATTTCAGTGGTCCACCAGGGTGTTTTTTTTAACTTTTTCCCATATATTTGATGGGACAACTTTTTTCTAAAGCGTGATTACCGGTCTAACAAACAGTTGCTTTGTTGTCGTTATCGTGACACTAATGAAATGAGGACATCATTGTCAATTAATTCACTTTAATTAAAACGTACTATCAAATTTAGTTTTAAACGTAGTCAATTTTAGTGATGTGCCGAACCGTAAATTTTGCAAAACCGAGTTAACTCGAGTTGGTTTTTTTGCAAACCGAGTTGCAACTCGGTTTGCCCAACTCGAGTTGAACGAGTCAACTCGGTTTGCCAACTCGGTTCGCTTACTCGGTTTGCCGACTCGGTTCGCCAACTCGGATTGCCCTGAAAATCGATCTAGAAGACACATAAAAAGCGGAAAAAATGAGATTTTTAATCCGTCAAAATCTCTGCCATCCGCTGATGGAATTTGAATGTTTATGGCTTATAGAGAGATAAAGTACGAATCTAGATCAGTAGAAGGATATTTTGTTCTAAATGTTACCGGATTGCCCCGAAAATCGCTCTAAAAAACATTTTAAAAAACGCAAAAATACTAGGTTTTTAGCCCGTCAAAATCTCTGCCATCCGCTGATGAAATTTGAACGTTCATGGCTCAATAGAGAGATAAGGTACGAATCTAGGTCAGTAGAGGGCTACTTTGTTCTGAATAATACCGGATTGCCCCGAAAATCGGTCTAGAAAACTCATAAAAATCCATCCGCCGATGATGCAATTCGGCCACTAGGTAATTGCCTTTATTTACAAAAAGTAAACTCAAAATTAAAAAACCCTTACAAAATTAGAAACAAGTTATCTCTTTTTTATCGATTGCCGAGTCGGAACTGGGTTGCTGGACCGAGTTGGCGAACCGAGTTGGCAAACCGAGTTACAAACCGAGTTGGCGAACCGAGTTGGCAAACCGAGTTGGCAAACCGTGTTGGCAAACCGAGTTGGCAAACCGAGTTGGCAAACCGAGTTGGCAAACCGAGTTGGCAAACCGAGTTGGCAAACATAGTTGGGGAACCGAGTTGGCAAACCCAGCTGGCAAACATAGTTGGCGAACCGAATAGTTAAACCGAGTTGGACCGTTCAACTCGAGTTGGCAAACCGAGTTAGCTAACTCGAGTTGAAAAAAAAAAACAAACCGAGTTAACTCGAGTCGACTCGAGTTAGCGAACAGAGTTGACCCATCACTTCAATTTCACACACTGAATGAATGGTCCGCAAAAAATCGGTGCGTGTGCAAGCGTGTATTTAATCACGTACCTACGCCACTACTTTCCGATATTGCCGGCGATACAGTAGCACTGACTGGCTGCTCACCGGCATTTTGCCGGCACCAATCAGCGATCGGTGTGTGTGCCCTGTGCCAGGTTCCGTTCCCAGATGTATGCCACTATTGGAATTTGGACGACCAGTATAAAATCGGCCGTCCAAAATCGGCATGTGTGCATTTAGCCTTACTTCACGGGTTATTGATGAGGATGAAGATGATAGACATAGAAGTTTATAATGTTGAGGCTCATTCAAAGGAATTTCTCATCAGTTACACCGAGATCTTATACCCTTCTCATATTCAATTTGTTTATGAACCTCATAAGGCACGGCTGAAAACTTTACATAAAACTCACAAAACGATACTAAATACGAATCTCAAAACAAGTTCCTCCGAGTCGTTAAAATTCGCAACAAGAAAATCTTAAGTGTACCTACTTCCTTTTAAATAATCATTTTTCCTATAATAGCGTTTAAGAAAAACCGTTGCTTTAATTTATTCAGACACTCTGTGCTATTTTTGTACTCTGCATGTTTGAGAAGAACAGCAAAAAGCATAAAAAGTAATAAGCTATTTCATAATACACGGTGTGATTTGCGTCAAAGTTCTTATTCGCAAGTGCAAAAGCCTGGTGCCCTCTGTTCATTGCTATTCTCGCGCTTTGCATTACCCCAAGGGTTGTGTAGTCGGTTAGTGGTGGGAAGGAGGGCTGCGGTTCGGTGAAGGTACTCCATTTAACTTTTGCTATTTAAGAACATCACGTTAACATGCAAAATCCTTCGCAAAAAGGTGTTGTTACATTATATCTGCGAACATTTACATATTACACACCGAGAAATCTCTCTCTCTCACTCTATGTATGAAGTTAGTATATCTGAATTTAGAGAAGAACACAGCTTTTTTTTATCTTGGAAGTATTCCTGCTCTCCTTTTAGCTAGTAATCATAATAAACTCAAGAAAGCACTTTATTTATCCTCCGGCTCGACTGCTGGGACTGGCTGATATCTGTCGACTTGTACTTGCTCGACGACGATGTTGGCAACATTCATCATTTTTAAAAAAGAGAGAAAAAACACCACGTGCCGTGAAAGTGCCCCTGCGTTAATGCTGTCAAGACTACGGTCTAAGTATGAATGCGGAAAAACAACAGCTGATTGGGGTTATGGCGCTGCAGCAGTTGATGACGATTTAGACGCTCATGAAGCGATTATGACGCAAATCCTTTGACGAAAGTCGATCCATCATTAATCACAGTCTTTTTTTTGTGGGAGAACCAACCGACGAACGTGTAGCTTCTTAATGATCCTAAACAAAAACGTTACACTTTGACAATGTATGGGACAAGGGCATACCACCACAGTCTTTCAGTTTCCTGCGTTCAAAAACAGATTAGAATAAAGCAACCACCCTCAAAGGGAGATCTAATCCCCAGCGTGGTAAACCTTTCGTCTCATGCGGAGGGCGAATATTGACGCACGACGAAAAAACTAGACCGGTTGGGTCGATGATAATTCGATACAGCAGTGCGACAAATCCTGTCAAAGCGTTACATTAATTTTTCATGCAATTTATTTTCAACTTCGCTAAAGGCGAGTAAGGTGTATTTGAAATGCAACCATTACTTTGTTATGTCTTTAAAAAATGAGCTTGGACTGTCATTTGTTGGCCCCTTTTTTACAAAATTACAAATCACTATCATTTTCATCAATTTTTTTTTTTTTAAGAAGGGTACAAACTGCAAACAAAAACAAGAAACACACCCAAACATCCCTGGACCGACTTCGAACCTCGTTATGCTGACGTCAAATCACATCAAATTGATGAGTGGTGATTTTTAAAAAGATTATATTTTCGAAATTATAAGTTCTATTTTTTTTTCTTTTATTGAAGTGGTGCCTGCATCAATTTGACAAAAACTGAATCAGGGCTAGGCAGGAAAAAAAAATAAGTCCCAGGGATGAGCTATTGAAGATGGGATTGCTGTCATAACTATTTATTCTGTCTTGTTAGCTTTTCATAATGCAAAGTAAATAAATAATATATCAAGAAAGATTTGAATTACTTCTTTGGTCCTATCTGTTCGGAAGATGATGATAAGGTATACTCAGAGTCATAGGGGCCATTAGTTAGTTAGTTTGTGCAGAAAAAGCAACAGAGATGGGCGCTGAAACCCACAAAATAAATTGAGGATTGAACATAAAAAAAATACACAATGCTCAAAGACTCAAGGGTTTTGTGGATTTGACATGTTGAGAATAGGAAAAAAAATTGCTATTTCACAAAGCTATAAAACTTAGTGTTTTGAATCTTGTTTTTAGGAACTAAGAACTCAAAACCCAAAATCTCCTATTTCTATTTCTTAAATCCCAAAATACCATGTTCTTAAACCTGCTACTGGACACGCACTTCCCAGATAGCTCCAAATCCATTTATATAACAAACCCTCCTAGGTATTAACTTAACTTTCCCTCAAGCAAAAGCATTGATAAGAGACTATCTATGTACTGCAAAGGGAAATCGGTAGAAACAGCTTTGCATAGTCTGGTAAAAACTATCGAATACTCCCTAGACCCTAGAGCAAAAGGAATACACTATGGTTGCCTTTCTGGACATTGAGGGCGCTTTGAACAACGTTGGTATATATGCTATCACTTCTGCTATGACGACCCTAAACGTTGAATACTCACTTTGTAAGTTGATGAGTCTAATGCGAAAAAGCAGGATCATCAACTCTAAGATGGGAGATTTTTGTACGAAAAGGTCTGTCGGTAGAGGCATTCCACAAGGTGGTGTTCTGTCCCCTCTCCTGTGTAATATAGTAGGTAACGAACTGCTAATATCCCTCGAGAAGGAAGGCTACAGAGTGATTGCGTATGCCGATGATGTTGCTATCGCCGACACAGGAAAACATCCTAATACCTTGAGAGACCTCCTCCAAAACGCACTTAATATGCTCACGTATATGGGCTGATCACTGTGGACTTAATATTAAACCTCCTTGACATTGTCCTTTTTACACGGAAATACAAAATTCCATAAATTGTACCTCCTTCAATAAAAGGTGTACCACTAATTTTTACCAATGCAATGAAGCCAAATATCTTGGTCTGATATTAGACAAAAAATTAAGTTGGAAACCTAACATTCAAGAAAGAGTTAAGAAAGCTACAGTAGCTCTTTTTTCCTGCAAGAAAGCCATAGGAGGCAAATGGGATTTTCAACCTCGCATAAACTATTGGCTATATACATCGGTCATCTGACCAATACTCATGTACGGGGTTGCAGTATGGTGGACTGCACTGGAGAAAGTCACTTACTGCGATAAACTCAGCAGAGTCCAACGCACTGCATGTCTCTGCATAAGCAGGGCATTGAGAACCACACCCTCATCGGCGCTAGACACTCTCCTCTATCTGACACCCCTCGACATCTTCAACAAACAAGTGGCAGCGAGTACAGCTATAAGACTCAACGCCTCATCTCAATGGACCAACAATAATGTGGGACATTTCATCATTTTGAACTTCTTTGGTTCTATACTAAAGTACATAGACTACCACTACACCATTCCAAGACCCCAATTTGGGAAAAACTTCTAGGTCTCCATTCCATCGAGAGATGAATGGGAAGACAAAAAATTCCTGGAAGACAGGGGCATTTGATGGTGTTGGTGTTGGTAGTGGTGTCTACTCAAAAAAGCTCAATTTTAACCTCTCATTCCGTCTCCCAAATCATTGTAGCGTCTTCCAAGCGGAAATTTTGGCGATTAAGAAGGTTCTATCATGGCTAAGAGTAAACGTGATATCAACTTCTGATATCCGCATCTTCTCTGACAGTCAGTCTGCTATTAAATCTCCCGACGGTCTCTCAATCAACTGTCAAACGGCCCTCGATTGTCAATCATCTCTTATGGAGATGGCGCAGCAATTTAATATCCACCTCTGTTGGGTGCCGGGCCACAGAGACATCGCAGGAAATTGTAGAGCCGATGAACTCGCTTGAAAGGGAAAAGATAGGTATACCGATAGCTACATGTAAACTTATGCTAAAAGAAACAGCCTCAACAATAACAAACTCTAGGAGGTATAATTTACCAACGTGCGCAGCCGTAAAACTCATTTGGCCGTCACTTGACCTAAAGCGCTCTTAAGACTTGTTATCTCAAAGCAGATTTCATATAAGCTTCCTAATAGGTGTCCTCACGGGACACAGTCTTATAGGCAGAAAGGCAGTTTTGAAGGTACAAGAGCTTTTTAAGAGTTTAAGTTTCAAGAACTCCCAAAAATATTTAGACCCCCGTAAGCTTACAAAAATCGCCACCAAATATTGTCCCTGAATAAAAACTTACAAAAATCGCCACCAAATATTGTCCCTGAATAAAAACTTAGCTGATCTATAACAACGATAGACAGAGGTTGTCCGTGTACCTTGAAAAACAAGATATAGACTTGCAACTTGCAAGGGATTTGAATAGTTTGGCCAAATGGGTATTTGCTTCCTTAAGGAAACTCTTTGTATCAAAAATAACACGTATTAATGAAGGTACAACGTAAACAAGAACAACTGGGCTTAAAAAATTTAACAATAGTCTGGTAGGAATAAGTGATGTGTCTAGTTCATTATCCAAATTTCCAAACACTAAAAAATGAGAAGTAAAAGGCCCCTAAAAACCCCGATACGTCTCTGATTTTCTTCCCAAAGCCAGGATTACCTACCATTGTGCAAAATGGCATGTTTTTTCTGCTTGGATAATCGCAAATCCTATCGCTATGATGGAGAGAAGTTGTTTTACTGTGTGATAAGGGAAGTAGGCAGTAGGCACCAGTCGTGCAGATATCTGCTCTATTGCCTTGCCTTCTTGCAGGGTTTCCCCAATATTTATCCTCCAGATACGGCATGAGTATGGTTAAGTCAGTTTGCACAAAACATGTTTACATAATATTCTGCTCAATGTTTGCATGTTGTTAAGTTTCGATTGTTATAGTCATGCAAATTCGACTTGGCGTGTCCTAATTAACATTTTGCAAATTTTATAATGTGCGTCACCGCGCGTTCAGGGAATAAACAACGAATTAAGTATAATTATTCACAGTTAATGCAAAACGCGTCAAGTTAATGAGAACCGACCACAATTAATTATCATTTTGTTCAAAGTCCGTTAAAGGTACGACACAACGCAGCGCGACGAGCACTTACCTAGGTAAGGATAAATCAGCTTTGAGAGTGTGGTCAAAATATTTTGGCGTTTAGCTTGCGAGGATGATGAAGTACTCGTAAGTCATTTTTGGGTGAAAAACCACAAAATAAATATTCACCTACGTGCTACGACACGAAATGCGAGAACATGAATTTGAATGAAGGCGTATGTTTGTTTCAATATTTGCCAATTAATAGTCCGGACTATAATTTGATTGTTATCTTTTTTTTATAATTCACGTGGAAAATGTTTGATTTATTCGATCGATTCGGCAAAAAATATAATTAAAATGCGTAGTTCTGTTTACATTCGGAATTGTGTGCATAAATTCAGGTGAATTTCTATTTATAGCTTTATTGTTTCGGGTCAAACGAACCTCCATGGGAATTCTATGTTTATCACCAGGAATTTTCTTTCCTGCATGCGTTGAAATAACATTGTGGCAGGTGAAACACAACAAAGTATTTGGATTTGGATAAAACAGACTGTTGAGTAAACGTCGATTTACAAAATAATTGGTGCATTTGATTTTAAAGGCTAGGTTATTTTTACGACACTTAAAACAACACTTAGATCCCATGTAATACAATAAACAATGTAATACAACAAGAACTTGTGGTTTGTTTTCACAAACAAGGCCTTGGAACTTCAAAAAGTTCTTCGATTATAAATTTCTTCGTGAAGAGTCAATATTATGTCGCGTTTTTTTGAATTTGCTATGTTCCATTAAAATACTTACATCATTTTGTTAAGATTTCTTACAAAAAATGTTGACAAATCCTTTGCCGCAAGCAACATGTAGCCAAATGAGGTAAACCAGTAATAACATTGACAAACACCCATCAGAAATTCCACTTCTAAAATTAAAGATTCTTGAAATCACTCTCTCGAAATCCCTGGTTTTGACAAAGAGAGAACAAGCGCAAATGCGGTTCAGCCAAATTGATATAAAACGGTGCGATGTTGCAAGTACGGCCAGAGGATAGATGAACACCGACTCCTTAACCGGATTAATTGGCCATTAGGTGATTGATAGATAGATAGATGTCCCATTACCAGATTTGGGAATTATTCGAATAAATTGTTATTTAGATTCGAATTAGATTTAGATTCGAATAAAAAATAATTTTCCACTTATTTATTCACGAATTCTAAAATTATTCGTGATTTTATTCGTTATTTTTGTTTTATTAATTCGTGATTTCATTCGTTATTTTAAATAACGAATAAAATCAACTATGTACCTATTCCACTTGTCTCTTTATCTGTAATTTTATTTACGTTTTCCATGGAATTAGACGCTTGAATTCATTCATTCATTCATTCTTAATTGCTGTCTTAATTCTTTCAACGAATTTTTGGTAAGTGCATTGAAAAAGAAAACAAAATGCACATCGTCGGTGTATTTTGCTGAAGAAGATCATACGTTTAAAAATGTCTTGGATCGCTATACAAAAGTGAAAAGGAGATTTCAAAAATACAATACAACATTGCATTTGCCTGTAGCTTAATGGTTATGTGCGTTGGCTGCTAAGCAGAACGTCGTGGGTTCGAGTCCTACTCGTGCCCATAAAAGTTTTTATTTCATCTTTCACAGGTATTGCCTCTTGCGAAGAATTGACAAAACTTCCAAGAGTATCAATCTGTCATTCTCATTAAAAAGTGCTTCTCAACTTTGCCATTCGGAATCGGCGTTAAATTGTAGGTCTCTCAATTCTTCACACGCACTCAGGGAATTGTTGATGAGAGTAAGCCACTTAGGCCTTGGCTCTTCAAGAGCTGTCGCGCCACTCTATTTATTTATTTATTTATTGCCTTCACTTGAATCAGTGGAACGTATTTTTTCATACGCCACCACCATGATAAACTTGCCAAAAGCAAACAAACTGTCCGACAATATGTTTGAAAAATAGTAGTGATGACGTCAAATGTTAATAGATTTAACAAATAATTATGTTAATAACTTTTAATTGTAAAAAATAAATTTATTCGTGAATAAAAATGCGTAAATAAAATCATTTATTTATTCGTTATTCGTTATTTCTTGTTCGAATAAATTTCGCTCAACTCTGCCCAATACGAATGCAGTTCGTATATAAAATCAAAAGATTTAACAAATCACTAAGGTTAAGAAAATTGGTGATTGTGGAGTGTAAGAAATTCAAAACAGTGTACCTTCTAGAATGGTTGATTTATAGAAAAACTCTGACTCGAAGTATTACACTTGTTGTCTCCGCTTCAATTATTGAAAGGAAATGTTTAAATATACAATTAGAAATTTTTCAAATTTTACCTCTTACTGCAAAAACATTTTGGTATAACTTGTCAACTTACCTGTAAAGAAAAACATAAAGAAAAAAGAGTTTTTATTTGGAAATTAACGTTTTTGTTATTTAGAGGACGCAGAAATTCACATTTATTTGATCAATTGCAGAAACGTCAATGATTTGATTTTGATTTTGTACTTTTTATTAATCTGTCAGTGGTTTAACAAATTTCATATAAGCACGGCTTTGCCGTCTACCTGATTGACAACTATATATATAACAAGACTTGATTGATTAAGTAATAAAAGTATAGTTAAGCTATGGAAATATAATTAAGCATCACTAGTGTCTTATAACATCCCAGTGCTTATTTTGCGACTACCGCTTTCTATCTCTTTCTTACAATTTGCAATTCGCAAATCAGCTAAAGGTCATTAACCGTCAATTTACATTTTGTGATAGACTGATAGACTGTATAGTATGTCTGTTATTTGAGAATTGACAAATATATTTAAAGATTCACTTGGAAATAAAATTAAGACTATAAAATTGTTTTATCATTAAATTTAAAACTTCGTATAAAAAGTGGCAAGTAAAAATATTTTTTGGTTAAATATCTTCGTCATTATAATCTTGCATTCGATAGAATAATCAAAAAGTATGGGAAAAGAAAAATCTGTACACCTGAGGAACGAGGGGCAATTGTAGTTGAAGGCTTGACGTTTCAACAAATTGCCAATAAAATCCATCGATCTAAAACAATGGTCATTAATGCTTTTAACTATTTTGAAGAAAAGGGAACCGTTTGCAAGACTCCACGAAAAACAAGATGCCGTAAAACAAGCGCAAGAGTAGATAGGATCAGGGCCGGATCTACCTAAGGGCTGCTTGGGCTGCAGCCCAGGGCCCCGAGGTTACAAGGGGCCCCCAGACCCCGCTAAAAACAATAGGTTATAATTTGAATTTAAAAAATGGTTGTCTGTAAAGTCGGTTTACGGACGATATTTTTACGTAATAATGTCGTGTAAAAGGATGTTTTCATGCTGATTTTCATTAATTTTTAAAGGTATAAAAAATGAATATTATTTATTGAAACTATTAGGTTATTTTATACATATATTCATGAGTTTTTTTCATATTTTACAAAAATTTAACTTAGAAAGTAGCGGAGATATCAGCTGATACACATCGTAGGTTGTCCTTGTCATCCGACTTAGCAGTTGGTGTACAAGATGGAAGCCACAATTTTTGTTCGAAATCAATGGCACTGAAAAATTACTTTCTTTATATGTGTGTCTTCTATATAAACCTCAATTAAAAAAAAAAAATTTGCATTTTTCAGAGGATTAAAATAAGTCATGTTTTTTTTACCATTTTTTCATATATTGTTTACTATAAAAAAAAGTAGTTAAAATAAAAATATCGCTTATGATTGAGGTTCATATTTTTAATCAATAATTAATCGTTGATAACTCATAAATTGTTAGAGATACGAATAAAATAGTCATGAGAAATTTTATAGAAAATTGTATTTACTATGAAAAAACTCTCACGCAATTTTTGAATCAGATCAATAGTTTTCGATTTATATCAAAAATTACACATTTTTTTCGATTAATTGCCAATAACTCACAAACTATGAGAGATATGAAAAAAAAGCTTATGATCAATTTTATAGAGAATTAATATGCTGCCATTCGTAGCATAATTATGCTACATGTATGATAATTGTTGTTCCTGTATGATGTAAGATTGGAAACCATTATCATACGCAAAATGTATGATAATTTTATAATGTTCAAACATGAAAAAAAATTCACATCTACTGGACAAACATCCTTAAAATCTACTTCCTTTCACATTTTTATGCTCATGTATGAAAATAAACTTATTGACAAGTTCCCTAACTGCTATATCATTTTAAAGATTTTTTTAACTTTGCCAATCACTACCTATGAAGCAGAACGCTGGAGAAGGAGCGTTCTGCTTCATAGCTAGTGATTGGCAAAGATGTCCTATGTAGAAAATAAATATAGGACAACAATGTCGAACCATCGACTAAATAATTAATCACTTCTTTCCATAAATTGTGATCTAACAAAAGACTTACAATGTGATGACCAAATAAAAGAATTTGCAGCACAAAAATGCAGAAAGGTTGATTTATAAATTATAATTTCTATAACATAACTGTCACACACATAACCTGTCAATTTCTTTTCCTAATTCATAATAAATAAATAAAATTATTTTATTGTTTTTTTTTTTTATATTCTTATATACAGGGTGATTCACGAGCGTTGTGCCAAAAAGCTAGAGCGTGTAGGTTGAGTTGAGACAAGAAAAAAATCGTATGGGAGGGGGGGTCTATTCCCCCCCGTTTAGCCGGGAGGGGCAATTTTCTGAAAAATTGACTTATTTTGTAAAAAAAAAAATATTAAAAATCAACGGCTTCGTTTACAACACTGTGCTATACCTTTCTGAAAAGCCAAAAACTTCTTCTTTCACTTTGTTTTTAAATTAAATTGTTTTAACGAATAGTTTAAAAAAAAAAATTTCAAACTCAAAATTTTCAAAAAAAAAAAAAAAGCAAAAAAAACATTTTTGAACTAATTTTTTTCAAAATTTTATGTAATTAAGTACTAATTTTGTTTTAAACATTCAATGTGTTTGTTAATTGTTAATCGAAAACAGAAAACCGGATGCAAAAATGTCTTTTCGTTTTTGAGAAATTAATAAAAAACCAAAACATTTTTCAAAAAAAATCTTTGTTTTTATTTTTACCTATCTGGACTTTTAGTTTAATTTATTAGTTTATTTTATAAATTTAATTTTCTGTAATTGGAGTTTTATGAGGACTCAATAAAGTAGAAAAGTGTTGGATTTTTCCTGGATTTAATCATTTTGTTCATTGATAACGTCTGAAAACTGACCTGCAATTTTTTCTTACTATACCTGGGGCTGCGGCCACTCGCCGGCGAAGGGCTTTACCTGCTAGGGGCTTAAGATTAATTAAATCGCAATTTTTTTTGAATTAATAAACAATTAACAATCTAAAGGTAAATAAAAGGCATCGCACATTTACTAAACAACCATTTACAATTAAAATATTAACTCATCAACACATAACAATAACAAACTCATACGCTCGAGAAGAGTTAGCTGACAAGGAACTTCTGCTACGGTTTAACTTGTTGTCGAGATCGGGAAGCCGAAAAACTCTACGCTGAAAGACATCCCAATAGATGGCGCCCAAGTCTTAGCATGTTTTAAAGAATCCGCCGACGAGAGCACGGAGAGCTAGAAGTGAAAGGTCAATGGCAGACGTTATCAATGAAAAAACTGATTAATACAGGGAAAATCCAATACTTTTCTTCTTTATTGAGTCCTCATAAAACTCCTATTACAAAAAATTAAATTTATAAAATAAACTAATAAATTAAACTAAAAGTCCAGATAGGTAAAAATAAAAACAAAGATTTTTTTTGAAAAAAGTGGTTTTGGTTTTTTCTTAATTTCTCAAAAACGAAAAGACATTTTTGCATCCGGTTTTCTGTTTTCGATTAACAATTAACAAACACATTGAATGTTTAAAACAAAATTAGTACTTAATTACATAAAATTTTGAAAAAAATTAGTTCAAAAATGTTTTTTTTTGCTTTTTTTTGAAAATTTTGAGTTTGAAAATTTATTTTTTTTAAACTATTCGTTAAAACAATTTAATTTAAAAACAAAGTGAAAGAAGAAGTTTTTGGCTTTTCAGAAAGGTATAGCACGCTGTTGTAAACGAAGCCGTTGATTTTTAATATTTTTGTTTACAAAATAAGTCAATTTTTCAGAAAATTGCCCCTCCCGGCTAAACGGGGGGGGGGGAATAGAGCCCCCCCCTCCCATACGATTTTTTTCTTGTCTCAACTCAACCTACCCGCTCTAGCTTTTTGGCACAACGCTCGTGAATCACCCTGTATATATATCACTATTTCGGTTTCTCTCTCACCCAAAGGTTGCCTGGAAGAGATTGCTACCACAGCAATAAGGTCGCCTTTTGTACAACTAATACTTGCGTAGATTTAAGTAATATTTATGTTTTTTTGTGCAATAAAGAATATATAATAATAATATATTATTATAGAAACAGTTTTTTGACATGGCTATTAGTTGAGTACTTAGATAGGCCCCTAAGTAGTTTCAGCCCAGGGCCCCACAAATTCTAGATCCGCCCCTGGATAGGATGATTGCAATTTGGTCTAAAAAAGACCCAAGAAAAAGCTCTTCGGATATTCATCGAGAAATAACTGGCGAATTCGATATCCAAATAACACAATTGACAATCAGAAATCGTTTGATTGAAGTTGCACTGCATGGTCGAATTTCCCGTAAAAAAACTGCAATGACAATCAATGCGTAGAATGCGTGTTTATTTTGCCCGGTCTCATCTTTCCTGAACCCAAAATCAATGGAAATTTATTCTTTGGAGTGATGAAACAAAGATAAACCGGTTGGGACCTGATGGTAGACGCTTTGTTCGCAGACCCAAAAACACTGCATTCCTTCCGAAGTTCACTTTACCTGTGGTAAAGCATGGAGGAGGATCGATTGACATGTGGGGATGCTTCTCATGGTTCGGTGTTGTACCGATTCATCGAATTGATGGTATTCTCACTAAGGAAAAATACGTAGAAATCCTTCAAAATGTAATGCTGCCATGGGCCGAGGAGAATTTGCCTGTAATATGGAAATTTCAACAGGATAATGATCCGAAGCACACGGCAAAGCTTACTAAAAAGTGGTTTCAGGACAATTCTATTGATGTTCTTGAATGGGCTTCAGCGAGCCCAGACCTGAACCCCATAGAGCATCTCTGG
Organism: Sphaerophoria taeniata; assembly: GCA_943590905.1. Taxonomy (NCBI): domain Eukaryota; kingdom Metazoa; phylum Arthropoda; class Insecta; order Diptera; family Syrphidae; genus Sphaerophoria; species Sphaerophoria taeniata. The sequence continues at coordinate 75,251,079 of OX016542.1, read as the reverse complement.
GGTGATGTTAAAATGGCTGTTAGCGGGCAAAACATCAACAATTTGGACGATCTTTATGAAAAAGTAAAAGCTGCTTGGTATTCTATTCCCGTGCAGAGATGTCAGACAATCATCACCTCAATGCAACGCCGATGTAAGGAAGTTCTGCACCAAAAAGGATTTCCTACAAAATATTAGGAAAATTTTTATTATTGAATTTTGTGAATTGGTCTTAATTATTTTTCCAAGGCAGGAAGTGAAATAGTGTAAATTATCATTCTATTTTCTTTAGAAATTAACATAAGATATTTTTTTTTATAATAGTTTTGAATTAAGTATAGTTTTATTCAATAATATGAAAAATATAAATAAAAGCAGTTTTGAAAACTGACTTCAAAAAAACTGAATTCAAAGTCTTAATTATATTTCCATAGCTGCAATTTTAAAATTGTCATTTAAAATTCTGCTTCTATAAGCTAACGCAATTTTACAAAATTTGAACATATTGGGTACATCTAATTCGTTGAGGTATTTTATTGTTAGTTCATCAGAAAGTAAGTCTTGGCCAAACACATGTCTTGTGTCAATGTGTGCAGAAAATAAAGCAAACATTTTTTAAACAATGCAAAATTTTGATTTCTGTTCCATAACTCAAATAATGATTAATAAGATGTCAACTAAGAGAATGGCGTGGAACATTTCATTCTGAATACTCTTGTTTTGTACATTTGTTTCTTCCTTTTTTATTTGCTGTACGTTAGTTATCTGTTTTGTATTCTAAGCCCAGTTTAACAAAAAAACAAAACATCATTAACCTAAATTTTTGTTCTTATATCAACAGTGGACTTGATGACAAAAAATTTTGTGCGGGGTTCTTTGTTGACATAAATAAGGCATTTGACACTGTTGACCATGCTACCCTCTTATACAAGCTTCAATCAATTGGCTTTAGAGGCCAAGTATACAACTGGTTCGAATCTTATCTCAGGAACAGGACTATAAAAGTCAAAGTTAGATAACTTAAGCGACACTAGAATCTCTAACATTGGTGTCCCACAAGGGTCTGTGTTGGGTCCTATTTTGTTCCTCATCTATATCAACTCTATGTTTAAGTTACTAGTTTGTGCTAAAATAACGGCATTTGCAGATGATTTAGGTTTAGTGTACACTTCATGTAGCGCATTAGATCTTCTAGTTGGTTTGAACCATGATGTTCATTTATTGCGTATTTGGTTTGCTAAACACAAACTTTGTGTCAGCGGTAAAACTAAAGTTATGTATTTTAATCTGATAAAAAGAAATGATCCTGACGTAAGCATTGTTTTTCATGCACCAGATTGCATGCAACATAAAATATGCACTTGTTCTTGTAATGTTGTTTCAAGCTTTCTGTCTAATGATATTCACGAAAAATGCAGTAGCTCTTGTTTTAACATTCAAGAAGTTGTTAATTACAAATACCTTGGAGTTTCGATCGATCAGACTATGAGTTGTTGGTCTAATCATATTTCTGCCTTAAAACAATATCTGAGATGCTCAGATAGAAGCTTCTATCACCTCAGGAAATATTGCAATACAACAACTCTTAGAATGGTTTATTTTGGCATATTTCATTCGAAACTCCAGTAAGGGATATGCTGCTGGGGTGGGGCTATCAATCAAACATTAACCCCCTTCTAATCCCACAGAAATCTGCTGTAAGAAAAATTTGTGGAGCCAATCGTTTAAATCTATCCATGGAGTTGTTTAGATCCCTTAACATTTTGCCCATTATCAGACATTTATATCATTTTAAGACGTCCAAAACATTTTTTATGAGGGGAGGTTATTTGCAGAGCCCCATATCTGATGTCCGAACCTTGAGAAGAAACCGTGATAATTATGTGACCGTTCCCTTGTTCCGTACCACTCATTTAAGAAACTTTTACTCTATTGTGTCCTGCAAACTTTAAAATACGTTTCCTGTTACTATTCGTTCCATTCGTGTATTGTCCTTATTTCTGAAAAAAATCTAAAGCCTGGCTTCTTGAATTTGACCATCATCAAATCGAAATTTTGTTGACCTATGTCACTTGAGGATTATTTTATATCTCTCTTAACTTTTTGCATTTTAACATTTGTATTTATATTCAGTAGTTCTTTTTTTTTGTTATATGGAATTTTGTATCAAACAAATAGTGGACAAACCTTGTCCACTATTGATATTTTGTATGCCTAAGCGACATTTAACACTATTTTAATTTTATTTTATAAAATACCGCTATATAAATATTATAATAATAAATAATAAAAAAATAAAATAATAAAGTTTATTTGAGTTAGCGAACCGAGTTGTCCCATCAGTAGTTCTTTAAGCTTTTCAAGATCATGCTCAAATTGGATAAAAAAAAATTAAGGACTTTTATTCAGCATTAACCTTTTTTCAGTTTCTTGAAAATGAGATATTTTACCATCACTTATGTATTCATAACATCAAAGTTTACCTAGATTCTAACGCTTTTTAAGGCCAATTAAACAAACCTACAATATTTTAATAGTCAGGCTTGAAATAAAACCCTAACCCACCCCTAAAAAATGTTAGGGAACAAAAAATGGAATACAAAATTTGTATCCTCACATGGGAAAGATAAAAACCTTAAAATAAAACGACCAACGAGCAACATCAACAAAAATCTCCCCAAGGATATATAACATCCACCCCAACAGAATCAACAAAAAACTTAAACAACAACAACTTCCAGAAAACCTATACTACACCTACAAAACGTAAAATTAAAATAAAAAAATTAAATATTCAAGACCTTTTTTCTTCTTACCTATTCGGGGTTGTCAGCATTCAACACCACAAACTGTGCAGAAAGCAAAAATAAGTAAACGAAATGAGAATAAAACGAAATTCACACTTATACAAATTTAATTCGGGCCCTGAAATTAATTAGCTCCTTTATATACAATACTAGAAAAGCCTCCATTCATTGATATTGACACTTAATATAATCGTGAAATGGAACCTACTGCCAACATCGAGTTCTTTTATCGCATCGCAACCTTATTAACGAAATTACACCTTTGAAAGCGACCAGTCAATTCGTATCGCAAACAAAGCAACCCTCATCAGAGGCAAGGAATTACCGCCCCCTTCCAAGTACTTCCTCACTTTTTTCCAATTAAGCAATCAAAAATGAATAAATTTCTGATTTCGCCGCGTTTCTTCGATTACGAAAATAAAATACACGCGAAGAACCAATGGAAATGGGCGAAGTGGGAGCAAAAAAAAATATAAAAGGGCCCACTTTGGCTGTCAAGAAAAGAAAATACAAAAATTAAAGATGTCGAACGTTGCTGGTACTTAAAAGTGCGCGACTTGTGACGGGAAAAATTGAATGGCTTCGCGTCTGTATTTATTTCAGTTGGTGTAATGAATTTGACCTGGCTCAAGATTTTTACCAAGTGTGAAGTTAGGGTTTTAAAAATTTTCGACCTCTTCAGTTTTGGTCTGAGGATTTGTATTCATCAAAATTTGAAGAAAAACTTTCGAGAAAAATTCGCAAGTCTACTGTAAAAACGGTAAGCAGACATTTTTTTGACGAGAACACAATTGCTGCTAGCAATGGCACCATCCATCCATTCATCTATACAAGTTGGTATGTAGATTTGCAAAGATTGCAAAAGTATTCAAAACACAATCGACAATATTTTCAAAACATGTTAGGGTAACTGCACCAGTCTGTGGCCAGACCCCAGTGTCCGGACGATTTTGCCTGTATGAGGAATAAAAGAGAAACTAAACACAGAATTTGCAAAAAACAACAAAAAAATTTTTTTTTTTTAATTCTATAAAAAAAAAACTACCTACTGAATATTTTCTCAAATTTCTTTTTTTATTTGAAAGTACATTCCTTTCGGTTAATAATGGACAGTAATTTCATTCAAATGGCTGCCTCGGCCGGCCATGCAGTAGCCTACACAATCGGTCCAATTTTTAAGCACATTATCGATTGTGTGCAGCTGTATTTCACCAATGGCTTAACGAATATTGTCCTTTAGAGCGTCAATTGTATCTGGCTTGTCGGCGTAACACTTATCTTTTACGGCACCCCACAAATAATAGTCCAACGGTGTCAAATCGCAAATCCGAGGTGGCCAAACGACATCAGCTCTGCGGCTGATAATGCGATCTTCAAAAACAGGGCGCAAAACATCGAGTGTAACTTTGGCTGTGTGGCACGTAGCGCCGCTGCCGCCGCGCGCCGTCCTGTTGACACCAAATGTTGCCAATATCCTTCTCTTCAATGTTTGTGAACAAAAATTCGTTCAACATGGCCCGATATAACGATCGCCATTGACTGTCACGGCCACTTCTTGCTCATTTTCGAAGAAAAATGGCCCAATTATGCCTCTGGACCAAAAACCGCACCAAACAATGACTCGTTTTGGGTGTATCGGCTTTTCAATGTATGCGTGCGACAATTTTGCTTGTTTAAATACACGCCAAGATCAAAATGAGCTTCATCTGAAAAGACGATTTTTTTTGGCAAAATCGGCATCTTCTCTAAGTCGATCGCAGGCCTACTTAGCGAAGTGAAAACGCATTGGATGGTCAGTTGGCTTCAACTTCTGAACCAATTGGACTTTGTATGGCGTCATACCAAGGTCTTTATGCAAAATTCGTCTCAATGATGTCTCCAAAATGTTCAATTGTTGAGAACTACGGTGAATTGATGTTGATGGCGCTCACGCACACTTTCTGCCACAGCAGCAATATGCTCGGGTGTACGCACTGTTTTTGGCTTTTCACGCCTTGGTTTATCGATGAGGATGCCAGTTTCTTTCACTTTTTTCACAAGATAACGAGCATACGGAGCTGACGGTGCTTCTCTTCTTCCAAAATCCGTACGCAATTTTCGCACACATTCTGCAACATTACCATGATTTTCAAAGTAATGTCGCAATATTTCCCAGCGTTGTTCAAGCGTATACACACCCATATTCGATCAGCGGAAGGGTAAAACTAATTATCTGTCAAATCAGCTAAGTGTTACCATTTACGAAATAAGCACTAGTTGCAAAAAAAAAAAACCTTAGATGGAAGACACTTTATTTAACCTTGAAACAAGCAAGGAGGTATTTCAGATACATTAAATTGCCATGGTTTAGTTGTGTAGCGAAAATAGAGAGGATATGATTAGTCTACAATTATTTTGAGCTGTTTTTTTTTTTGACGATGAATGCAAACAACTTAAAGTAAGTCTTACACGACATTAGATCGAAGAAATTAGGTGTTTAGCAAGTAGCAATCAAGTATGACGAAGTAGGTTCAAAATTGTAAAGAGACTCTGTTTTGATCGTCCGGAGACTGGTATTGGTTTATTTCGTCTTAAGTAACAATAACTAGGCAATTTTTCAAAAAAATTATATGCCAAACAATCAGGAAATAATTACCAATGCAGAAAATGAATTGCTCTATACTCAAAACTTAAGAGAAAAAAGATATTGAGATTTTAAGTGGAACTGTCCGGAGACTCCATTTAAGATCGTCCGGAGACTAGAACAATCGTCCGGAGACTCCGGAAAATCGCCCTCCTTTAGAATTTATCCTATTTAATCAACGTTTAAAGTTACTTTCAATTCATTCGTACACCAAACTACTGAGAAATATCTATAGTCTAATCAAAATATGAAGATTTGGACGAAACACTTATAGAAATAGAGATATTTACATTGAAAGTAAAAAAAAAGTTATCTGTCCGGGGACTGGTGCCGTTACCCTACAATGAAATGCAAACATTCGCAACATCAGTACTCGTTTCGAAAGGTGTCAAAAATGGCTTTTCAATCCAGCGGCTGTTAAAAACTTTTGTATAAAAACGAAAATGTTTTCGCTTGATAACATAAATACGAAATTTTCAAAACTGGACTTCCTTTCCAGAAATAATTTTTTTCGAAATTTGTGTCAACGAATATTGCTAATGATTTCAAAAGACTTTAGTTGAAAGTCGTCGAAAAAAAGAATTTGAATAAAATTGCAATTTTGGAAAATGCTGCAAATGCCAATAACTGCGAACGACCATAGATTTCAATCAGTTTGAAGAAGAGAACTTTTTGCTAAAAAATAGAACACAAGGAATAATGAACTTTTTGTACGGCGGAAGGCGCCGATATCCTGTCAAAAACGTACAATTAACGCGTAAAATGTTCAGACCTTTCTAACATGACGAGGTCGATCTAAATCACTCAGGTGTCCCTCTAGCTGTCAAAAGAAACAGATTTCCACGATTTCATCTAGGCCTTCGAATTTTTTACAAATCCTTTACTCGTCCCCAGCTATAGGAACTTGCTTCACAAGTTAAATAAGAAAAAAAAACCCTTAAGGATACCCTCCGATACGCTTCAGCTTGGGAAACCCCCAAAAACGGGAGGTGTGCTATCGGAGGTAAAGGAACTACATAGACTCCCCCATTTTCGGATGAGTCATGAAGGTCATGACGACACAACCAAACACACTCACAACAAGGCAGAAAATTCCCTCACATACAGTGTCATGTGCTCATTCGCTCACATCTACAAAAACAAAAAAAAAACTTAGGAAGGATTCCCCTACACACGGAGACGACAGCACCTACACTATCATAAAATTTCGAACCGAATGACTCACCCACTTAAATATTAATAGCTACACTGCTACAGCTACAGAAGAAGCAAAAGAGAATCGAGGAGCAAAAGACGCAGAAGGATGTGGAGGGAATTGCGAGGAGGCAAGGTGATAACTTACCCTTTTCCTTACAAAATTTGTGAACACGTAGTAAAAATGGCAAAAATCAATTTCACCAACTTATATGCAGGTATTTGAGAAAAATGAGAAATTGTCAACAACAACAAAATATTTGCACATTTTAATGGGCTGGCCGCACTTTTCTAATCACATTTCTTTATTATTTTTATTTTCGTCAAAACAAAAGGACACACACTTGCGATGTGTGTTTATAGATAGGACAATGACACTTGAGTTAATCGATGTCATGTGCAAAAAAAAAAACACAACAACAATTTTAATCGAGATTGCGATTTTGTATGTATTCACATAATTTATTAAGTTTTCATTTTCTTAACCGAAAATAACACAAAATTTCCCGAAAATCACCAACGAGCTATAAATGGACCAAAAGCCACGAATGAGCGAATAAAAAAAGTCCTTTTTTGCCACTGACGGAGGATGACACTTTTTTAACAATTTTCTTTAGATTAATCACAACGCAAATTGCACAAAAACTTTTGATATGTTTTTCTGAAAATCTATTTAATTTAGTTTTTTGAAATTTTGGAAAAAAAATCAAAACAATCTGTGCCACAAAAAATGGCCGTATAACGAATGTTATGAATTTATATAAATGTGTGTGTGTATTTCTTTAAAGTGTATGTTGCGGTACAAGAGTATATAAATTAATCCTGCACTGGATGGCCCGAATTACTGTAATGGTCACGACAAAGTCTCGATGAGAACTGCGGAAAAGCAGCGAGAAAATAAGGCTTTTTCCTTTTTTTCTGAAGAATATCGGTATTAGAACTTACACAACACCACATAACATGCCGGGAAATTTTCTTTCCAAGCAACACGAAAAAGAGGGTTGGATTGAAATAGAAAATAGAAAAGAAGAGGCAAAAATACGCAACACACTACACAACATTAGCAGGGCGAGGAAGTTCTTTAAGCCCGATATGGTAATATAACAAGCAAGAAACCTAAGGGATGAAAATGGGAGAAAGAGACGGATAGTGTTCGTAGAGGGCGCGGGAGCGATAAGACTTTGGCAAAAATAACTTTTCTCTCTTGTGGTATTTTTCCATCATAAATTTCTTTGATTATTTCTGTTTAGGGAAATTTTCGTCAGTGAAAATTAAAAGTCCCAGTGAGAGAAAGAGATTTTGTCTTGATTGAAGACATGCGTATTTCCGCCGGATATGCAAAAGCTCTCGGGAATCGGGAGCTTTCTCTCACACTTGAGAAACCTGCAAACAGATTTATTCAGGGAGAGGTTTGAGGAAAATTTGATGAATTTCTAAGAAGGATTTGGATTACACTGGATTTTCTTTGTAAAGAATTGACAAAATCCACAAACTCAGCTGGGGTGAGAGTTGATTTGAGTTTGAGAAGCTATGAAAATAATCACAGTGAGTATTGTTGTTGTGCAAAGCAGTTTAGAAGAAGAGGAAACTGCGGAATACTTGTTTGCACTTGGTACAGCTGGTCCTTGAAGTTATTTTTTCGGATAGGAGGATTGGAATATAATGTAAGGGAATTGTGTGGACATTTTTGTGTTCTGTTAGATTAACTGTTATTTTATAACTCAAATTTAAGAGACAGCTTCCATACATATATTCTAATCGACTTTTCGTGTTAGTTGACGCGAAAAACGTTCCAGTTTAGTGGATCTTAAGGACATCAGGTTATAAGCGACACAAATTGAGAGCGGCTTTGACGTTACAAAGACAAAGTACAGACTCATACCTCGGCATCCAAAATAAGAGCAATCCGTGCGAAACTCATGTTCGATACCTTAACGTTTATGGCTGATCAAATGTGCAGACAGTTTGACATCCAGGAGTCGGCTAACGATCAAGATATGGTGAAGGAAGATGGTCCGGGCCGGGACCCGGTTGCGGAACAGTTGAAGGCAAAATATTTGCTGCCGATGAGGGAAAAAGAAAATTTATAATAAAAACAATAATAAGATGGCACGGTATACCAAGGTCTAAGTGACCTACACTCTTCAACAATTATTTGAGTGCGTCTCCTTTCGTCTTCCTAACGGCTGAGTTAAGAACTACTTTTCCACAAATGATATTCTTGTCATATCTTTGTAAATTGCAGTACTCATAAAAGATGAAGTAAAAATTATTCCGACACCAGTAAGACGAACGCTTATTCTTTCAAACAAAAAGGACAATCAACACTATGAGGTTGTTAAAGGTTCGACTTCGACTTCCTAGCCTCAAGTTTGCGGTGATCAATGATCTGTTTGTAGGAGAAGATTAGCAACGTATCTTACGAGCAATGACTAAGTAAAATAACGAAAACCTTAAAATGAAATAAGATAAGATAGATAACGTTCCAGCCCTTAAGATCTTGACAAAAGGTAAGTCTGGAGAGCATTCTTTAATGATATTTTCAAGATCAAAACAGACATCATAAATTTAAGTCAGTTAAACAAGAAAATTAAGATACTAAAACAACAACTATAATGTTGATGAAGTTTACTTTAATCCATACTTAAGGGTCAGAACGAACTTCTTACAAAAATAAACAACCTTTCTCGTTTAAATAAGGAATTTGAGTACTTTATTATATGATGGAATTGAGAATTTTACAAATCATCTTCAACATAGTAAAGCCACCAGCGCTAACCTAGCCTACATCATGGAGAGTAGACAATACGATGTAGCTCTTATACAGGAATCCTGGGTTTGAGGTGGCAAAATTAAGGGTCAACACTCTAGAGAACCTCTGCTGTACAAGTCCAACCCTGATAGCTGAAACAGTAATCCCAGAACTTGCATAGTTTAGTAGCCAAGAAACAGTCTAATTTTTTTCTCCTGACTACTTACAGCAATATTGACCAAATAGCGGTAAAACTGGAGCGAGAAGGGCACCCATTGCTCATTCTCTCAGCCACATATATGCCGCACGACGCACGGTACAGAAGGACCACCAGCTGATATCACAAACCTTTTGATATCTTTTGCAAGTGAGAACAATTTTGAATATATTGTACCTTCTGGTGGCTAACAGAGGCAACACTCCCACCTTTGCTGCAAAAAATCGTAAGGAGGTACTCGATATCACCTTAACAAGCAATTCAGGTACTTGTCAGGTAGAGCAGTGGAAAGTATTAGACGACGCTTCTTTCGCAGATTATCGTCTAATTTAATTCTGTATCCTTGATATCAAGCTGGAAAACAAGCCATTAAGAAATAACAGAGGTACCGATTGACATGTCTTCATAAGAGAAATTATTAAGAACATAGGTCAGTTTAGTTCTGATACAAATCTTAACAAAGATAGTTTAGCTTTAGATGAATTAACTAAAGAATTCATGGGAATTCTACAGAACGCCTTTGACAAAAGCTGTCCACTCAATACAACGGCGAAGAAAAACAATAAACCGCCCTGGTGGGCTGCTGAGCTCATTCAGCAAGAAAGTCTAAAACTCCTGTTTCAAACATATTTCCCAGGATGTGGCGCATACTTAGATAACGAGTCAACAAACACTTTATACTCGGTACTTGAAATTCTTAGGGAAATTATAACAGAATACAGAAGAAAAGTTAATCTGGGCTATTAACTCTTTCTCTCCTTATAAATCTCCTAGATAGCATCTTCCCCTTGATGCTGCAAAAAAGCAGTGATATCATTACTCCACATCTGATGAACATATTTCATAACAGCCTAAAGTTAGGATGATTATGTTCCGAAGACATGGCGTGAAGTTAAAGTCGTCTTCATACTTAAAGCTGATAAGCCCAGTCACACAGAACCAAAAGACTTCAGACCTACCAGTCTAACCTCTTTTGCACTCAAAACACTTGAGAGATTAATCAATATGCATATCCGCAGCTACCTAAGGCCGGAGGCTATATCACCAGTTCAACATGCCTATACAAAAGGCATAAGTGTAGTACAGTGGCGAAGGCACCATATAAGTCTATTCCTATCGACTTACCTTTTGTAAATCTCAATATCAACAAACAAACTTCATGCAACATGTATACAAGCAAATCATACAACAGCAACGCTTGCGACATTACTTTAAAATTCAATCAACATTTATTTTCTTCTTTAAAAGTAAGCCGGGTTATTATTTTTTCGCTGAATCTTTGTATATGGAATTTATAGTATTTTCAGCCTCGAGAATTTTTGGTTGGAGAGTCGTCCCGTCTTGGCGCTGTCAGTTTTTCTATATACAAGATTTTAGTTCTGTATCGCGTTCCGGACGTCGCTGTCGTCGATTCACGAGGCTGCAACTACTATAAATTCCATATACAAAGGCTGAATAGAACAAATTTGTTTTCTTTCCCGTTTTCGCTTCTACTTTTCGCTACGCGTGTGCCTCTTTATTCAACCAACGCTTTCTTAAGCATAGAAGTAACCCGATGTTCACCGACTTTCATCGATGAATTTGTATGTATCTGAAAATTCACTTGCTTTTGCAAAAAACAAACAAGTGTATTGGAAATGGAGAAATACGCATTGCGCATGTCAGGTCGACGTTGAGTCTAAGCAAAGCAAAGCAGTACGTTGAAGCACTACACTTGTTATTCATTTTGTAAACAAAAATTCATTCATTCTGTATAGGAAAAAAGACAAACGTAACCCGTCTCTTATGGACTTATTGGACATTTTCCTTCATTCTCGGCGGATGAAATTTAAGAAGTAGTGGTTGCCACTTAAGGAAAATTGCGTAGTGGACTAATTTTTTGTCACAAAGTTACTGTAATTGTAGTTTAGTGGCACAATGCACAACTAGCCAAAATGAACTAGGCAAATGAGATTTTCATTTTGTTCTAAAAAACAGTTTAAAAGCAGATTGCAGTGCAAGGTGTATAAATAAAAGTGTGAATAAAAAAATTATTAATTGAAGATAAAAAGTGTTTTTATTCATTTTTATTTGTTCAAAACATTGCATTTGCATCATCCAGAAAGGTTTCTTTCGAAGTTAAGGTCAGTGAAACTTAAATATGCAATGACTTGAACTTGAGGTATAACAAAATGGGCTTGAATGTTCAAACTTCTAAGGCGTTATTACCAAAAAAGCACGTTATCTTGTTTTTTTTTTCTTTGCTCTCAGCTACTTGTAAAAAGAATATTACTTAAAGAAAACACTTTGTCCGTAAACAAAAATAAGTAAATTTCTGATATTCTTTTATTTATCTTATTCCAGTCAGTTAAGGTTTCATCTGCGGAATAGAAAAAACAATAGAGCAAATGTGAGTGCGTTCTAGTCTACTCCGAAAACGGTTATTTTAGAGAAATATGACTGTGGCATTGTTTTTAGATAATCTCAAGACGAACAATTTGTTGACTTTTATCGCCCTCCGGGTAATAGGTCGCGAAATATTCACGAAAAACTGAATTTCGCGACCTTTTGACCACCATAACGGCACGATATCAATGTCGATTTTTCACATCTTCATAATAGCGCCGTAATAAAGGTGTACACAAAAATCTAGCCCACTAGGAATATTTCCGCAGATTCGGGTTTTATATTACTAAAATGACTGGATTATTTCTATTCGCTCATTTTTCTCCGACTTACCTTTAGAAATAAGTCACGCCTCGCCACTGGTGTAGTAAATACCTAACCACTGTAAGCGAACAATAAAAAAAAACGCATTAACTACGGTCAGTAAGACCAAGAAATGCGGTCTAAAAGTAAACTCCCTAAAAACAGAACTGATACTTTTCACCAATAGAAGGAAAATACCCTCTTTCGAAATACCAAAAATTGATAACACCCCACTTATAATTTCAGAACAAGCAAGATACCTTGAAGTTATCTTGGATAAAAAACTCAACTGGGGTCTAAACATACAAGAAAGCCATGATTGCACTCTACTCGTGTAATAGGATTCTGGGAAGAAATTGGGGGCCAAATCCTAAGATAATCATGTGGATGTCATTGTTACCCCCTTTCTAACTTATGGTAGTTTGGTTTGGTGGCAAGCTCTGGAGAAATCCACGAACTTAAGAACCCTTACCAAATTACAAAGAATAGCTTGCATTTGCACTACGGGGGTGATGAGGACTACCCCAACTGCGGGTCTCAAAGCGATCCTTAATCTCAGCCCTATAGACTTATTTGTACAAGAATCGGCAGCAAACAGCGCTCTTCGACTTAGTCAAACCAACATCTGGAGAACTAGTCAACACGGCCATGCAAACGATTCTTACAAAATACGTTGGCAACAACATTTGTACAGATTACATGACCCCTTATTTAGACTTCAATAAAAACTTTATTACCAGCTTCCCCAATCGAGAAGATTGGGAAAACAGTGTCCCTTACACTAATGAATCGAACTTTACCATCTTTACTGATGGTTCGAAAGTGAGGTAGGCTTCCAATGCCACTGTCCAGCACTCTGCCATACTAGATATAAATTTTTAGGCAACAATTTTTTTTTTCCACGCCTCTTTCCCCCCCCCCCCCCCAGATACCGCACGCGCTGGGGTCCATTTTCAACGAGTACGACGGCAATTACGGTTGCTATACGTATCGGCACTTAATTAGAAATTATTTAAAATTACTTAAATAAAAAAGCGATGGCGACACGAACATAAGGAAGACAAGAGTTTGGGACTGCATAATACAAGCATGGTCAAAAAGGAAAAATAAAAAAAAATTAAAATTTTAAATTAAAATTTTACAAAAAGTAAAAAAAGAAAAAAAGTACAAAATTTTAAAGTCAAAAATTTAAGAAAACAAAGTAAAAAGTAAATAAGCGTGAAGACACTTTTTTTTTAACACTCACGTAGATGAACAAAAACAAGACAGTTAAATAATAAATAAATAATTAACTAATAACATTGATTAAACAAAAAACATTTAAGAATGTAGAACACTGGTCTTGAGCAAATTTTTTAATTTATTCTTGCTTAGAATCGAATAAGTCTGAATTGCAGTTTGAAAGCCTACTCATACGTGTCAAGGGCTCATTAAATCCATAGTTGGTACGATGTTTAGGTTCTTGTACCATGTCCTTCCTGCGAAGATTATAACCGCCAACCCGATGGTTGAAAGATATAGCGCCAAGTAGTTCCGGTGCATCTGTTACACCAGTTATAACTTGATGGAAGAATACCATGTCATTGTTTTTTCGTCTATTTGACAATGTTTCCAACTGGAGAGTTAATAAACGGTTTTCATAAGAGGGGACATTTAAAGTATCACTTTATAGGATACCTTTGAGGGCAAAACGAGTAAAATTTCGTTGGACAGATTCTATCCTCTCAATATGAATATCGTAATGAGGTGACCAAACCTGGGAAGCGTATTCTAAGTGAGGACGAACATAACAATTATATAGGGCGCGGGTGATATTTGGATCGCGGAACTCCTTTGACCAACGCTTTATAAATCCAAGCATTGAATTGGCTTTATTCACAATGTTGTTAATGTGTACAGAAAAATCTAGCTTAGGAGTAAAAAAAAACGCCAAGATCTCTAACGGAAGTTACACGGGTTAGAATGTGCTGTGAGTTAGCGTTATGAAGACGGTGCACGCTTCCTTGAAAAGGTCATTGTTTGACATTTCATTGGATTTAGATTTAAACTATTTTTCTCACACCACAATGCAAAACTATTAATGTCATCTTGTAGCAGAATATGATCATTACTAGAAGAAATGTTTGTGTAAATCTTCATATCATCAGCGAAGATGAGAATTTTACGGACACATAACGGAGCATCGTTTATAGCTAAATTAAAAAGGAAAGGCCCTAGATGGCTACCCTGAGGAACTCCCGAATTAGCAAAAAATTACTTAGAAATAAAATGCCTGAATTTTGCTTGATAAGACCTATTCTCAAGATATGAGGAAATCCAAGCGATGAAAAATGGGGGGAAGCCATATGCATTAAGTTTGAATTTTATAATAGCGTGAGAGAGTTTGTCGAAAGCTTTGGAAAAATCTGTATAGACACAATCGATTTCCTGACCACATTCCAAAGTGCGAACACATTGATTTATAAAAAAAAAGAAGATTTGTGACAGTGGAACGTTTCTGCATGAAACCATGCTGTTGGTGACAGATGCTGTTCCTGCAATGAAATGCCAAACTGTCACATATAACTTGATCAAACACCTTAGGGATGCAGGAAAGCTTTGATATTGGTCTATAATTGGCGATGTTGGCTTTATCTCCTTTCTTATAGACTAGTATAATATAAGCGTTTTTCCAAATAGATGGACATTTTCCTAATTTCAAAGACAATTCGAAAATATTACGGAGGGAAGGTGCTAACACAGACTTACAATTTTTTAAAACAATAGGTGGAATACCATCTGTACCACTCGAAAAATCTTCTTTTAGGTTAGAAAGAATTTTAAAAATGTCGTCAGTCTCTACTGAGATGATTTCTTTAATGAACTAGAAGAATTATCTGAGCTCCAAGGCAATTGCCTACTGAACTTTGTCAAGTCCACCAAATGGCTCGAATAACCATAGAATTCATAGATTAAATCACTTTTTCAAAAGTTACAATACTTCAGATTTTGTGTTAGGCAAGAAACGTTTTACGTTTTTTATTTAAGCTTAGCTTCAATTTTTGAAATCCGAAAACTTTCCTCAAATACCAATACCGGAATAAGCATTTCTTTCTGAAAAAGTTCAGAAAAAGAAATAATTGGCATAAAGGAAAGAAACTTAACAGCTATAAAAAGTTTGCGACGATTGACCGAATTCATTGAGACTGTTTATAGAATAACGTTCGTTTATTCGAGACTCACCTGGCCTTATCGACTAACAAATAATAAAACTTGTTCAAACACTAATCCTTACAAAAACCAGGAAATGCTTCTATCTTTATAATGCATTTGACAACTCAAATAAAATTTATTTGAGCCGCTCCAGTTAGAATGCCATAACAAAATAAAATAAAGTACTTCCCACCGTAATAAGATAATCACCGCCATCTCAACATTCCACCATCCACCGCACAGTTGCTACTCCATTCCCCTTAATCCTGTTTAATTTATCGTTAATTCCAGACATACACCACCTTGGGTGGTGGTTTTTCCACCGTGCGGCGCGCGGTCGCTTAGTTTACTTCTTCAAAACCTATTCCCCCCTTCAAAAAAGACAAAAAAATCTGATAATAATAACCTTAAGCAGTAATTACACTCCAACGAGATTAATTTGTATCTCTGTATGGGATTACAACAAGTATTATTTTTATAGGATCTACTCCACTTGGAGAGCGTTCCATAAAAACATAAAAAAAAGACTTAAATCCCCCCGCAAAAAGAAAAACAATGTTATCTCGTCTCTTCAATCACATTTATTATTTTTATTTTATTTTATTTTTTTATGAATCATTTCGAACATCGTAAAGAAGAATAAACAATGGCCTTGATCTTGTGTCTAATTCGTGAAACAATAATAAAAATGCATTTACTTTGATTAATTTTGGATTAATTTTTAAGTCGCTTCTCCCCTCACTCGTCTGCCACATAAACATCGCCAAAAAGTCGGCTTGTCTATTGTTACCATTTGAGTTCGAGAGACCACCTTAAAACACTTCAACAACTGTTCTTAAGACGCCACCACAACTTTGACACAC
Organism: Sphaerophoria taeniata; assembly: GCA_943590905.1. Taxonomy (NCBI): domain Eukaryota; kingdom Metazoa; phylum Arthropoda; class Insecta; order Diptera; family Syrphidae; genus Sphaerophoria; species Sphaerophoria taeniata. The sequence goes on along the minus strand of OX016542.1, from coordinate 75,234,764 downwards.
AGCAGAAGCACAATAGTTGAATAGACAAACAAACATACGATTGTAGGAACAAGAAGCAAAAGAAGATGATGAAGAGATGAAGAAATCCCATTGAAGATTTTGCTTATAAATTAGAAGATTCCCTCAATTTGAGCCATCAGTCGCGTTCTACCTTCGGGCTGTTGAAGACAAGACAACTAGCTCTTGACAACACGCACTATCCAAACATGGAATTGGTTCGTACTCTACACGCATCTCTTCGCGGATATTGATTTAAATCTCCCACCTTCTGGTTCAATTCAATTCAATCTAGAAATTCATCTTCACCTTGACTTTTATTGGATTATCGACGGCTGGAAAGCTGTCGAATAACTACCTGCCGCCACCACACAGTGCTGCCACAGCTGGAGGATATGGCGGCTTCTTGCAGACTCCTAATCGACCGTCTAATCAGTATATTCCACCGCAGGCAGGAGCAGCAGTAGTAAGACAGCCGACTTCTCATTACAATGCCTTCGCCGGCAAGTCACCCCATAGACAGTCATCGTCTTCGTCTCATCAGATTGCAGCCGGCAGCTATTCTACTGGTTCTGGCGCTGGATCCTTTAGGCAATCGCATCATCAACAACAAGCTGAACCAATTGCAATTTTGCGTTCGGAAAATGTCAATAACGGCGATGGGTCATACAATTTCGCGTAGGTTAAAGTTAAACTCCCCAGCTAGTGCCAAATGAGAAAAATTGCTCTGCCCTTTCAGTTTTGAAACAGCCAACGGAATTCGCCGCCAGGAAGACGGTCACTTAAGGAATCCCAACTCAGCTCATCCCGAACAGGTCGTCAAGGGCTCCTATTCGTACACCGGTGATGATGGCAAACTCTATACAGTCCACTACACAGCCGATAGCGGTGGCTTCCAGGTTCAAGGGGATCATCTGCCAACACCACCACCAGTGCCCTACGAGATCAAACAGTCTGGATATGCTTTTCTTTGCTTAAAGAACACAAAGGTGAACATCTAAATGGTGTGTTGTTTTTCAATTTCAGGTCATTGGCCCTTCACCACAAGACAGCACAACTCAATCAACAGCACTCGGTGGCGTCCCCAGCATCATCCTACTCATCGTCTGGTTATGGTCGAGGAGCAGCTACCTCCAGTCAATATCTGCCGCCACACCAGCAACAGCAGCATCAACAGGGACAAGGGTACTCATACAATCAACCAGGTGGCAGGAAATACAAATGAAACTTTGTAGCCGTGTTCTAGCGAATTAATAAAGAAATTTAATGAAATAATCTCTTTTGAGTTTGCCTTCTCGATTATATTTGAATCCTTTCGGCCCTATCGCACCGATTCTCCTCATTTTAAGGAACATTTTGGAGATTTACTAACTCAGTCATGGCTGGAGTGTTCGGTTGCGCCGTCGAGTTTATAAAACTTTATTTACATCTCCTTTTTCGAAAATGAGGAGGGGAGTAGGGCTGTTTCGTTGTTTAAGCACTATACGCCTGTAAATTTCCCATTTTTCGTTCGAAAAAGGATTTAATAAACAAAACGGTTTCTATGTTTGTTTAGTAGCAAAGATTTGTGTTGGTGTTGAATTTTTAAGAGGGATGGGCTTTGCAACAGGAATAAAGGTTGGATATGGCTTTGATTTTGACAAGGACAAGTGATGAAGTAATTATGTTGAGACTTAAGTTACTTTGAGTTTTTCGGATGCTAATAGATGGTGTTTGGTGGGGGGTGAATCGTTATTTAATGAAGTCTTTTGTGGCTTATTGGAAAAAGGGTTTTGCATGTATATCGACAACGACGAGATACTTTGTCAAGTTAATTTCAAAGTCAAAGATTTATGTTTTGAGTTTGGCTAAGTGCAAGGAATCGTCTGACAATTATTTTGTTTTGAAAACTCTCATCGATAGAATCGGAAAGAGAAGAGTTTTAAGAAAGCTGATAAAAAGTTTGCAATTACATTAACGATGAGAGATTATTTTGAGAATATAGGATTGTTTAGCAAAAATGCCAACAGTTTTGTTCCCCATATTTCAAAAGTGATTCGTCAGAGCTTAAGCCTCCTGTGTTGAGTGGCAGCAACGTCTTTGAACCTACTGTTCTACCAGGGCTTCAACCAGCTGAGGTGCGTTTTTGCCCTGACTATAATCAGCTATAATCAACAATGGTTGACTATTTCTCGTTTTTGCACGCCAATAGTTACGATTCGTAATCACAATTGTCGTTTTTGCGGTCTGTGTTGATGTGTCAAATCGTAACTATCTCTAACTATTTCCAATCCATCTCAGGAGGTGAGTTGAAAGTGATTGGTGTGTCAAAGTGTTTTTTTTTGTGTAAAATGGCGTCTTTAATAATTGTCAATCTGAATTCTAAGAAAAAACATTCTGGTTGTGCAATTTTTACAACCGCGTAGCCGCGAATTTAATTACAATCAAAGGATTTCTGTTCGTTTTCAATTATTTCATTACAAAATAAAGAAAATAAGGTTCCCCTTACAAATTTTAAATTGTCGGAAAAAAAGAACTTTATTTCGCCGGATATTTTGCAAAAGGAACTTCATTTGGAAAAAGTCAACAAATCATAAGGAAATTTCTCTCGTGCACTTTTTTTTTTTTTTTGGTTTCAAAATGTGTAGTGTACTCGTAAAAACATTCTGGTTTTAAAATTTCTCCCTGGTCACAAACTCTTTCAATCGAATTGACTATACTGCGATCCGCAAACATTCCTTTTTCGAAGAGCGTCGGCGATATACTCGAGAAGCAGAACGAAAAATTGGAGGATAAGTTGGCCGCTGCCCGTGAGCAGATGATTGTCGAACGTCTGTCGGCACGAACGGCAAACTTAAACTTGTAGAAGGTGGAGAAGCAGCTGGAGCACAAAATGTGGGAAAATACCAAGCAGGAGATTATGAAGGAGAAATCTAAGGTAAGGTTTTTCATCTCCAAATAGAATTCATATAACGTTTATTGTATTATTTAGGTCGTCGAACAAATTTTAGAACAAGAAACTCCTTCGTGAACTCAACGAAGAGCGGGAAAAGTCCTCAAACGCCATCGATGCGGCTTCAGCTATCGAAATCAAGCTCAAAAACCTCGAAGACAATTACGAACGACTTAAGTAAGCATGCAACATCACCGACAACCAGCTGACCGAAGTCGAGGCAATGCTGCAAGCCGAACAGAAGCGCAGTCAATCGTCGCAGGAGAAAATCGATGTCCGAGAGAAGGACGAAGCCATCAGTAAGCTGAGGAAGATAATCAACGAGAAACATGCGAACAAACTCGTCGCCGAAGGACGGCGAATCCGAGACAGAAGAAAAAGTGGAAGTCCTTATTATTATTGCTTTCATGTATTCTGTCGGCAATAAAAAAAATTTGTTCATTGGTTTCAAAAAATAAAGACTTTCTCCGTTTATTTATATAAAAGCACGAACTAGATATGGAATTGATAGTTTTTAAGCGAATCTGGAAGCAGCAATTAGGAGAATATCAGGAGCTGGCTTGCTTGGAATAGCTTGAGGATTTCTTCTTCAGTTCTAATATACCATTTGCCTTTCTTGCTGTGGGTTGTTCAAAAATAAATAAATATGATCTTATTTCAATTGTCTTTAAGAACTTACCATATCAAGATCATTGTTTAATTTTTGCAATGAATTTAGACTAACGAAAATTGTTGTCTCTTTATCCATTTCAATTATTATGATCAAAAGAAAAGAAAAATATAACCTCAAAAGATTTGTTTTTTTTTCTCGTTTGACAGATCAACCAAACCTAACTAAAATCGTTTTTGGATAATTTCAACTATTTCTAACTATTTCAACTATGACACATCAACCATGTTTTTTTGACATGAAAACTATAGGCAACTATCGTCAGCGCAAAAACGCACCTCTGTGTTGGGTTCTACAAGGGTCCTTGTACCTGTTGATTAACCAGAGTCAAAAGTCAATGGCGATAAATGGAGCCGGTGAATTGTGTGTTCCAGGGAGCTTGTGTTCATAAATAGTAAAAGAAAATGTGATATTTACCCCTCAATTTAAATTCTTGACGATATAACTTCTGCCGATTCTTCTAATGTTTCTTACCTTTTTGCCAAATTTTTTAGTAGTGCATTCTCCAGTGATAATTTCGATATAGACCATAGTTTTTTCCATTACATGAATGGCTGTATTGAAACTTCTTTAACTTCAATTAACATTGACATTAGTTCGGGCGCAAACTGGATAAAAACTCTCAAAGACGATTACTCTGCTGGCCTTGCTGGTATCCCACCTATAAATTTGAAAAAGTGTGTTGATAGTCTTGCCGCTCCTTTTACTGTTCTTTTCCAACTATCAATTTCTACTGGATTCCTCCCTAAGTTATGGAAGGAATCTTTAATTATTCCAATCCACAAAAAAGGCCCAAAAAACGACATTGCGAACTATAGACCAATTGAAAAACTTTCTTGCATTCCTTAATTACTTGAAGCCATAATTTATGAATTCATGTTCTTCAATACCAGACAAGTTTTTTCTCCTAGTAAGCATGGATTTCTTAAAGGAAGATCTACAACTACTAACCTAGTTGACTTTAATTCCTTTTCTCTCTGTGCTCTGGAAGAAGGGTATGAAGTGGACAATACAGGGTCTGCTTCACAAATCATGTTTCAAATCCAATTATTGCTTCTTCTGGTGTTCTTCAAGGTAGCCACCTCGGTCCAATTCTCTTTGCCTTAGCAGTAAACGACCTCGATCAAATATTCTCTGATTCCAAGCTCTTAATTTACGCTGATGACATGAAATTCTATAAGAAGATAATCTTCCCAGAAGGACGCACAGTTACCTCAGAACGATCATAATTCATAACAAATTCTTCGTCTGGTGTAAAGCATATCTATTGGAGCTTAATATTAACAAATGTCAAGCTATAACTTTCTCTAGAAAGCGGCTTCCATTGCCCCAAAGATCTTACTTTCTTGACACCCAATCAATCACTGTAGTTTATTCTATTAATGATCTTTAGAACTACTCTGTGATCATCAACTCAACTTTACTTCGCATATCGATTCAATGTCAATCATCAACAAGACGAATTCCACTTTGGGATTAATCAAGCGGTGGTCTGGTGTCCTCATTACCAAGTACACATTAAGCGTACGGCGGCGTTCAGCACCGTTTAATTTTATTTGCATTACGTGGTTTAGGTTTAGTTGATCCTCTTGACCTCCCTCCTTATGAGGATCGTCATAAATTACTGGGCATTCAAACTTTATACTTGCGAAGGGACAACGCTGACATTATTTTTATACACCAGCTTTTAACTGCCTCTTTTGACTGACCAGACTTGCTCTCAAGAATTTCTCTCTTCATAAATCCCCGTAGATTCAGGTCTATCCGCTTATTTCGTACCCCATTCCACAGAACTGACTATGGTCTCAACGAACCATTCACTAGAATGAGACAAAAGCTAATAACTCACCTCACTTTGACCTTATCAAAATCACCCTGAAGGACCTATATGAATAAATTAACCCCCCCAATACATATTTTTATATTACATATTACATATTTTATCTTATTGTCCGCTGTTTATAATATTGTTATATTTTAGTTTAGTTTTTAAGATTAATTTATATTTTTTAATTTTTTTATGGCTTGAATTAAGTCTTTAATAAAATTCAAAAATCAAAATTCAAAGCTTACCTTTTGTAGTTTTCAGCACTATCGCTATTTTCTATTTATTTGGTTTTTTACTAAGAGCCGATTTTTTAATCATCAAAAAAATATAAAAATAACAAACTGGCAAATAAACTTATCTGAGTATTCATCGGTCGAATAAATAGGAGCGTTTTTCGTCAGATAAAGTCTATCTGACGATTGAAAAATCCAATATTTTGTTATATGTCGAATAAACACTATCTGCTTGTTTATCTGACGATTGAAAGTTCATCATAGAAATTTGCAAAAAAGCAATGGGCAAGTTTGCCACAAATCATTACCTTACCAAGATTTGAGGTCATTTTAACTAATTGGGATTCATGAACAACACTATGTTTTGTTAAGAGCAGAAGTTTGCTTACCTTCGACCTTGGCTACTATTTTTAATTTTTTTGCACAAGTTCATATTCAATGATTAATGTAGAACAGTTAATATCAAAATCAATAAATAGGCAGAAATGCCTACACGCACCTCACACCCTTTGATTTGATTGATTGGCTTGACTGACCAGATACAGTCTGCTCTGATCAAAAAATTAACTAACAAATTTTCAGATCATTAAATTCTTGTATTTGTTGCTTTTTTTTCTTCTTATTTCTAATCGGCCCTGAAAATCAAACATTTGATTGAAACGATTATCGAAACTAAAATCATTAATAAATCATCTGGCAATAGACTTTTTTTGTATTTTTGTGTAGTCATATTAATGCGGATGTTAAGGTACTTGAACGGGTTTGATTTGAAGATATCAATCTTAAATTGATGGAAGGGTATTATTACCAGATACTTCATCAATGGTCTTTTAAGGAGTGAACTGTTAAGTTCAAATTCCATATTTTTAATTAATTGATTGTGATATTTTTAAAGCTCAAGTTTGAATGACCTAATTTTTAAAAATAACAGACACTAATAACAGACTTGCTACAGTTAATAAGATTTTTTTTTGTGATGTGGGGTTTCAGAGTATACTTTCATTTGCTAGATTTGCGAAATGGAATTAACCTTGAAACGAATGGTAAATATAATACATACTTTGTCTAGAAAAGCTTTGCATTCCAATTGCGCAGTTCGGCAGGTTAAAAAAATCTGAGAGTTTTACGTATCGACTTAAAAGTTCGTGGTTTAGGTTGTACTTTCTGTGCAAAAAAAGAAAGCACGAGTTCAATTCCTATTAACGAATAATGATAACATTTATTTTGAGTCCGTACATAAAATTTTAACAATATATGTTGAAAATGCTTTGAAAAATAAACTTAAAAAAAATAACACGTATACGCCGTAGTCAATTTCCGCTGTCAGGCAGAATGAACCATTCAATGAAGACGACGCAAGCCAAGATGGAAATCTACCCGAGCCGGCGGCGATGACTTGGTTAGAAGCATGCCCCAACTCATCTGCAGAATATGGTCGGAAGAGAGCATGCCCTATGAATGGAACATCAGCATTGTTTGCCCGATCCGGAAGAAAGGAGACCCTCTAAACTGCACCGACTCTAGAGGCATCAGCCTCCATAACATCGCTTAAAGGATCTTTTCTGCAGTACTATGTGAACCGTTTGGCAACAAACTGATAGGTCCATATCAGTCTGGCTTTACACCAGGAAAGTCCACAATCGATCAAATATTCACATTACGGCAGATCCTGGAAAAAAACTCAAGAACTCCAAATCGACACCTACCATCTTTTTATCGATTTTAAGGCCGCTTATGACAGCACCTATAGAGAAAAACTGTATAAAGCCATGTCCAGTTTTAGCATCCCTACAAAACACATTTGTCTGAGTAGGATGACAATGGAGAATTCACGCTGCTTCGATGTCAAAAATGGCTTTAGACAAGGTGATACACTGTCATGCGACTTCTTCAACATCATACTGGAACGAATAGTGCAGAACTCTCGCGTCACTAGATGCACTATCTTCCAGAAGTCTGTGCAACTACTCGCGTACGCTGATGACATTTATATCATTGGGAGAACGCAGCGTGATGTCAACAGTGCTTTTGCGAGTATACAGACAGAGGCTGAAAAAATGGGCTAAGCGTTCAACGAGGGCAAAACAAAGTATATGCTGTCATCAAGAAAGGACACCCAACACCGACGTCTTGGACAAAACGTCACGATAGGCGCATATAATTTCTAGGTAGGTAGGGACTTTGTATACCTTGGCTCCGCTATCAACACGGACAATGACATCAGCGCCGAGATTAGAAGGAGAATAACTCTTGCTAATCGCTGTTTCTTCGGGCAAAGAAAGCAATTGAGTAGTAAAGCCCTCTCCCGAACAACTTAGGTGACGCTCTATGAGACCTTCATCATCCCCGTCCTGCTAAATGGTGCAGAAGCATGGACCCTGTCAAAAACGGATGAGAGCGCCCTAGGCCGGTTCGAGCGAAAAGTTCTACAAAGATCTATGGTCCTGTCTGCATAAACGGTGAATGGAGGAGAAGATTTAACCACGAACTGTACGGGCTGTACAGTGACACTGACCTAGCTAAAAGAGTGAAGGTCCAAAGACTCAGATGGCTTGGTGACGTGGAGAGGATGGACACCAATACTCCGGCCGTAAAGTCTTCGAATCCATCCCAGAGGGATGGCGCAGTAGAGGAAGTCCAAGGCTCAAGTGGCGCGCGTTGAAGATGACCTCAACCAACTCGGCGTGCGAAACTGGAGACAGCTAGCTAGAGATCGAGCTGGCTGGAAAGGTTTGTTGGTTGAGGCCCAAGTTCACCCCGGACTGTAGCGCCACCTTAACTAACTAACTAAGGGGCCAGTTATAGCGTTCATTAAAAACTATCATTAAACATTTTTAATTGGATAATTTGATGTGTTATACTTTTTCTGGCGAAAAATAATCCAACAAAAGAATACTTTTGATGAAAAAAGCATTTGTTTATTTTAAAGCCTAGTACGCAGCTGACGTGAAACGAATTTTTTCGGCGGTCTCCAAGTGCAGATCGAAATGAAAACGAAAACCACAGCGGAAAAATATTTGTGGAGAGTTCTGTCAGCTTTCAAAAACAATTGACAAGTTCTGACAGTCAGCTGTTGTAAACAAAACAAAAAGTTTTGTTCAAGTTCGAATTTATTAAATTATTTATTATTAAAAATGAATTTTCAAAATAATAATGAAGACGAAGATGATTTAATATTTACTACAATAATCGCCTCTGCATCTGTGTTTTTATCAATGATAACGAAAAGAAAGAAAAAATTTCCATCTATCCGTGTTAGCCCATATCTGCAGAACAGGCAGACAAAAGGTCGTTTTGCTACAGATGTAAGTTTTAATAATTTTTGCAAATAACTTTAAAACAAGTACCTAATATAATTTATAGTTTAATGACATGGAAGCAAATGAAAAGGTGTTCAAGGAAAATTTCCATATGCCACCAAATATATTTCGAGAGCTATTCGCATTAGTTGAACCAAAGCTGTGTGCGGTGCGAAACACAAGACCAGAAGATAAAATATAAAATAAAAAAATAAAAAATGAAGTTCATTGCTTGTCTTCACTTCTTCCACATCAACAATACATTCTTCAACATCCTGAGTTTCCGACTCAGAAATGTATTGCTGCAAAAACTCAGAAAAATCCATTTTTTTTTTCAAAACTATATAGTGGAGTCAATGAAGCTCAAAAAAGGGCGTTTTCAGAAAGTCATCAGAAACAGCTCGGATTTTGAAAAAAAAAATTCCAAATTTTTTGTTTTTTATATTCTTTAAAGTCTGAAACAAATCATTTGGGGTAAATAATTGCTTATATTGTTTAAACAATTTTTATATTGTTTATAAAGAGAGATCCAAAAACAATGTTTTTGATAATTGAAGTGTTTAGGTTGCATTAAGACAAGAAAAAAATCATACGGAAGGGGGGGTCTATTGTCCCCCGTTTAGCCGGGAGGGGCGATCTTATAACAAAAAAAGCCTATTTTTAAAAAAAATATTAAAAATCAACGGCTTTTCACCCAATGCCGTGTTATACCTTCTTGCAAAGCTAAAAAATGCTTCAAATACGATATAGTTTACTGAGCTATAAGATTTCAGACTTTTGTAAGGCAGTTCCGACTTTCGGGTGTTTAACTAAATAATATAGCAGAGATGTTTACACTTTCTCTCTCTTGGTACCCAAAATAATTATTGTATCCAAAAGTTACGATCGACAATTTAGGGCTGTTTAGAAACATTGAAAACTCGAACAAGTAATTTAAGGATTATGGCTGCAGCCAGAGTCGTATATTTATCGGAGAAATATAGCGAGGTTTCAGCAAATCGTGTTTACGGTTTACCATAGGTTTTTTGGAAAGTAGTGTAATCGGAGGAATTTGGCAAGACAATGCTGTTTCAACTTTGATGTAGTTAAGGAATTCGTCTATCTAGGATCTGTTTCGGAGGATTGGTGGTTTACAACTTCTGATGCAAAAGGCAAGTGCTTGTAAATTTTGTATGGCCTGTTTGGTTCTTAGAAAGCTCCAAAGCAGTTTTAAGGATTCAAAAATCTAACATATCATCAAAAAATGTGAAATGTGAAAAATCCAAATTACAACTCGGACTGGTTTTTTTTTTAATTATTTAAAGAATCAGGAAGAACCTTTCAGTTCTTGAAAACATAAATATGGTAAATTGTCAATAACCTTGATTTTTCAAAACCCAGTGACAACGACAGCCAAAGCCAAAGGTCATACAATAACTGACACGTGACAAAATAATTCTACGCCTGCTGCCTGTTTTAATGTTGACATTAGATTGACAAGACGATACCAGAGTCTGCTAATTAAAACATATATCTTTGCAGCACCTTTTGCGGTAATTGTGACAAATCAAAGTTAAAATTATAATTTAAAGCTAGAGCTGTTCAACTTTAAAGCTAAAATACGACCAACTCACAACAAGGAATACAATCACGAATCAATCATAATTACGCCACTACTGCCGCTGGGGTATCATTTTCAATCTAAGTGACATGCAAACATTTATGAAAAATTCATCACCACGAATGCGAAACCTATCATTTTCTTGTACCGTTCATAGTGATATAAAAATTTGCAATTCTAAGATCTGTTTCACATCAAATAGCACGCAATTTAATTGACAGTTTTCATTATATGCCATGAGAGCGAGAGATTAAAAACTGTCAGCAAAACGTGTGACAATGAAAACAATAATGACACAACAAATAATTTCCGATGACAGACGGAAAGATCCCTCTAATAATGGCGTGTGATCCATAAAATTATGAAGTAAGATTTCTGGTTTTTTAAACCCCTTAAGAGATGACGAGCTTTAGGAATATAAAATGTGTCAAACCACTTTAAGCCATGACACCAAATCATAACCACTGCATTTTTTGTGGTGGCTCTGACAGTGGGTGTGTTGTGTGGTGTGATGGCACGATTTTTCACATCCACCATCAGTTTTCGCTGAGTCAAGTTCATAGATTCACCTTAAAAAAAGCGAAACGAGATCAAATCAGTCAACCAGTAAACTGGCCCATACAATGCATCTACATAAAATCATTCATAAAAGCCGCAATTACTCCTAGAGCTCATTAAAAAAATCAACTTCTTGTATGAAAATGTTTTTTTTTCAAAATTTCTAGTGGTTTTTAATTTTCCAAACAATAATCAAACCAAAGGAGAAAAAGACGCGCAATATTACTACCGACCCCCAATTGGACCCAACTACTTACTGACGTCTTAGGCAATTGCCTTACTTTTGAATTTTTCGTGTGGTTATTACTTATGCCTTGTGTGAAGTTGGGGCTTGGTTCGAAATACAGTTGCCACGGAAGGCTGCACAATAGAATTGATACGATCTGTTGCTTCCTCTTCATCTTCTTCTTTATCATTTTCTGCTCTTAAGGCTTGTACAATAACTGCACTATGATGTGTTGCATGTGCCGCAAGCATAATGCGTCGTTTAATGTCAGAACTTACCGTCAGAGTACCTACATCATCATCATTTGACGTATGTACTGTCTGCTGCCTAATTGGCAGTATTGCAATGGCGTTTTGACACTTGAATCAATTCCTCTTGTTGCACAGATTGTTGGCTACGTGTGTTGTGTAATATTTCGGATAAATTAGAATCAACAAAATATCGTCAAGATAGAAAACAGTTTGGATGTCCCTAAAACATTTGAAAGGAAGGTAATACCAACCCTCTGCACATGATTCAAGCAATTAACCGAGTCAGATACTGAAATTATGACAGTTGTTAACAATAAAATGTCACTGTCACCTTCAATTGTTGAAATGTCACAAACGGTGAAGATTTGTAGATAGATTTGATAGTAAGTAACCAACATTCAAGTAAAAAACAAAAATGTAACTTTTATCAAATTAAATTCAAATCCTAGCTTAAGACGACTTCCAGCACCAAAATGTGCAAAATTTATTTCCACACGAAACATTATAAATGATTTAAACATAACCATGGACTCTTGGAGTTCGTTTGGCGTTATTCCCTATCCCTTATTCGTCGAGAGGGTGACTCTCTCCAAGCGATTGTGCTGCTCATAAATATTGACTGAATTGTTTTCGTAACATTTTAATACTGGCCAAATAAGAACAACAAACTGCGAGTGTTCATGTTTGGTGCATGGTGAGGCGAAAGAAACGAAGATTGTATGGTTATTGAATGGATAGGTAGGTGTTTTTTTTTTTTGGGTGGTTAAGCTTGGGATGGTGTGCGAGAAAGTATTCATCCGCACGCAGATGCAATGATTTATTGCAGAATCTTATTAACCGTACACGAAACATACTTGAGGAAGAAAGGCTGCCGTATTGCGTAGGTAGTTCAAGGTGACCATATGTGTGAGAATGAGAATCAGAGAGATTGTTCGACTTTGTTATTCGTTAAATGTTATGGTTTGTTTTTCAGAATTAGAATTGCTTATCGAATTTTGATAAAACTACTAGGTTGCGATATCAAAAAGGCCTTAGGAATAGGCTACATCAGATACTAATTTGCCTTTTAAACATATTAAATAGCTGGACCTCTTTTGTTTTTTGGAGAAAGCAAAATCATTTGGTAGTAGAGTAGGTACCTTCTTGTTTTTGTTTGAAAACTTGTGACTTGGAATTTGGAAAAAAACCAAAACAAAATGTAACGATATTTAACTTTGCGATTCCAGACCCAAGAAAAGCAATTTTGGATTTTATCTGACATTTTTTGTTTTAACCATCGCTTAGCACTGCGAATGGTAACAGAGTTCGCAAAAGTACACTTAAAGTTGGTCCACTTTTTGTCCTCAAGGCATCCTGGATTTTTAACACTTTTATAGTATTTTCATGTAGCTGCCCGTAGCTTAGTGCTTAGGTGCGTTGGCTGCTAAGTAGAACGTCGTCGTGGGTTCGAGTCCTACTCGTGTCCATTAAGTTTTTATTTCATTTTTCACGGGCACTACCTCTTGCGAAGAACTGAAAAAACTTCCAAGAGTATCAATCTGTCATAAAAAAGTGCTTCTCAACTTTGCCGTTCGGAATCGGCATTAAATTGTAGGTCCCCTCAATTCTTCACACGCGCCCAGAAAATTGTTTATGAGAGTAAGTCACTAAGGCCTTGGCTTTTCAAGAGCTGTCGCGCCACTCTATTTATTTATAGTATTTTCATACAGTGGCTCTCAGCTCAAATGATGGGTAAACATTTTTCGTTGGGTAGGTAATCAAATTAAAATTGCAGAAACAGTGTTGACCGGTCATAAGGCAGTACAATTTTAGGCGATATTCGCCCATATGAATATCTTCGGAAGCCAAAATTAAAAAGGCTTAAAGGAAAAAAGTGCGTTTTTTTTTTATTTTTGATATGATCGTTTGCCTTAAGGACTGCTAAACACTGACGCACTGGTTTTAAGTATCGTTTTAACTCATATTTATTTACGAGTAGGTTAATCTGTATTACTTCTTAACATCGGGACATCGTAGTTAGAAAGACGGAAGGAAGACGAGAGTACCCGAATTTAAGAAACTTATCATTGATCCAACGAGCTCCCCGACAAATATGGAATACCATCCCCAACGTGATATGTTGTCAGGTGTATTAACATGCGAACAAGGTTAAGAGCCACTATTGAAAATTAAAGTGGCAACACAAGATTTAAAACACCAAGGCAGACACACATACACACGTCTGAAGTGTGGGCAATTTTTCCATTGTAACAAACGCAGATGAATTTCAAAATGTCAAAATGATGAATTCAAAAGAAAAGAAAAATCAAAAAAATAAAACTTTGCTTAAAATTGAAAAACAAAAATGTTTTGTAAGTTTGATTGATCGAAACAGAGAAAAGGTTAATTGTATTTGCGCGAAATTTTTATCAAAATCAGGGAAATAATTAAGCCTCAGATCACTAAAAACCACAAAATAAGGGCAGTTTTTATGAAAAAGTTGAAAAAAATCATTTTTTTACCTTTTTTTAAATTGATAGAAAAGATTGAAAAAAGCAATGTTTTTATTTTTTCAAAATGTTTTTGTATAGAAAATTTAATAAATTTTTCAAATATGCCTTTATTTTTTTTGTAAATCAATTTTTAGCAGAGATAGCAAAGTCAAAATTGTGTTTTTACATTTAAACTCATTTTTTTATTAGAAAAAAAAATCGTAGCGATCTAAAACAAACATTGAATTAATGCCAACAAAGTTCTCAAATTGAATCTTAGATCGGTTGGATTGAAAAAAAGTTTCGCCCACTTTATGACAAATCAAACTTTACTTTTTTTCGATTTTGGAATTGAGTGAACATTTTTATACGCTCAAGCGAAAACGACTAATAGTATTTTCTTAACTCAAATTAATTTGAAAAGAAAAATTATAACCTTTGAAAAACTTTTCATTTCACTTCAATCCGACTTTTTTCTACTGAGATACAGCCTTATAAAAAACCACTCAATTTTTGAGTTTTTTCAAGTGTTCCTTTAATTTTTTTGACTATTGTATAACGCTCCTATTGCCAAGATTTGTAGAGTAAAATAATTCTTGAATAGTGAGTTCCTAACGCCATCAGCGCCGTTTTCATTTCAATAATTGAAAATCCTACCGCCGCCGGCCGGCACAGCTGTCATTTTAATACTGGCCTTTTTATCGACTGTAATCCAAGCCTAGGGTAATTTTGCTGTGCTGGCTACTGAGTAGTGCAAAAAAAAAACACAGCTATAAAAATAACACGAAGGTGCAAATTTCCTTGAACATGTCATTGTCTGACATTTTGAAGCCACACCATAAAGAAAAACTATTCATATAATTTTGTAGTTGAACGCGATTATACTTAAATGTTAAAATTCACTGTCACGAACACATAACGGTGCTATTTATTTTCCTCTTCTGGAAATATTTGGATCCATATGCTGATGCAGTAGTGTACGTGGCGTAGTGGTTAGGTGCGTTGGCAAACGCCATAATCGCCGAGCAAACGGAAGCAAGTCCTCTGTTAGTAACGAAGGTAGAGCTCCTGTTTATCTTCGAGTCAATAAAGAATAAGAAGTCAGCAGGTGTCGATGGTATATCCAATATTGTACTTAGACACTTACCGATTGAGGCCATCGACATTTATACCACACTGTTCAACAACGCTCTGAATAATGCATATTATCCAGTGCGTTGGAAGACAGCTGTGGTTCATCTTCTCCCGAAAAAGGGAAAGGACAACTCCAATCCGTCAAATCTTCGGTCGATAAGTCTTCTACCAAGCATCAGCAAGGTATTCGAAAAGATCATCAATAGAGCTCTGACTAAGTGCGGACAACAAAATAATTCCGGATAACCAGTTCGGGTTCAAGGCAGGACATGACACCATTCATGCCGCGTCTAGGCTCGTTTCTAATATCCAATGGAAAAAAACAATGCACGGGTGCTGTTCATCAGTAAACCATTATTGTATATGCTTGATGATTTGCTCAACTATAGAACGCTTGTTGTCAAAATTGGCAATGTACACTTCTACCACAACCTTTGAAATCAAAAATGGTCTGCAACAGGGAGCCGTTAATTCGACGATCCTCTTCAGCGTTTACACCAGCGATCTGATAGGAAGCCTTATCCAGGCAATTGCGTATGCCGACGACCTAGTTGCGTACAGAACTGTCCCAAAGGTCGAAATCATTAGAATTCTCTTGCAACTTGACTTTGAGAAGATTCAGCGATATTGCGATGGAAACTGAAAATAAATGTCAAGAAATGCAAAACAATTCTCGTTGGCTTGGGCCACGAGGGATACTCGCAAGAAATGGCGCAAGATGGGCATCGTTGGGCCTCACGGACATCGATTAACGAGCAAAAGTGAAGTGAAGTACCTCGGTATCTGGTTGGACCAGTATCTGTATTTCGACAGACATATAGTGACTAATTCAGAGGAGCTTTCGCTCTGACAAAACGGCTGTTTTACAGCAGTCGGCTTGACCCCAAAGTGAAGGTAATTTGCTACATGGCCCTCATAAGGCCGATGATCGTTTATGGCTGTCCAGTGTGGTTCAACGTTGCGACATCTCAAATGGAGAAGATTCGGGTGTTCGAGAGGCAGTGTCTTCGGCGCTGTCTCGTTTTGTATCGGACACCGGAATCTTCTTATGTACATTACTATTCTAACGAGGTTCTATACAACGAGGCTCGGATCTACAGAATTGACAATTTGGTGATAAAACTCGTTCAGGGTCACATTGCGAGAGCTGTGACTTCGACGAATAATTTGATCTTTGGGGCGTTCTATCTGAACGACGAATATTTTGATAGTGCATGCTTCAGCGGCTTCATTCCACCAGAAGCATTCCTCTATTTAAATAGATGCGGTCTGATACAGGGTAGATTGGTGGTGCCGCTAATCTACCATATCAGGCGAAGAACTGTCGAACGGCTGCTCCTTTACGACGCCCTCAAACAAAACGGAGCAAAGCTCCTTCGGTTCAGTAGGATTGTGTCCGAAAGGGAGCGAATCGAAAGGGTGAAGCAGAAGAATCAGTTCTGGTGGCTTCAGTCAACACTTGACAGTGAGTAGTCATGTTGGAGTTTTTGTAACTTGGCCGACTTACATACTTGTTTTAGTTTAAGGGTTAGAAAAAAAATGAAATAAAAATGATAGAGATTTGCTGATGTGGTTGTTCTAGTTTGTAAGTTGTTGTTAGGGAGAAAGAATTTTAGTTAATTTTAAGTTTTATTTTTAAGGACCTAATTTTAAGGAGTATGTAAGAACACAAGAAATTGTTATGGTGGTTAGTTTTTCAAATTTTCTAACAAATAGTTCATAGGCCGAAAGGCATTAATATTAAGAAAATCATGAATTCCTTAGAGCGCTCGGTTGGCCAGTAAGTTAAATATAAGATTTTAGATAATATAAGCTATTGTGAATTATTTTGTTTAGTAATAAGTAGTAATAAGAGAAAATGAATAAAAATGAATTTTTGAAAAAAAGGTGCGTTGGCTGCTAAGCAGAACGTCGTAAGTTCGAGTCCTACTCGTGTCCATAAAGTTTTTATTTCACCTTTTACGGGCACTGCCTCTTGCGAAGAACTGACAAAAATTCCAAGAATATCAATCTGTCATGAAAAAGTGTTTTTCAATTTTGTAGTTCGGAATCGGCGTTAAACTGTAGGTCCCGTCAATTCTTCACACGCACTCAGAGAATTGTTGATAAGAGTAAGCCTTGGCTCTTCAAGAGCTGTCGCGCCACTCTATTTATTTCTTATGCAGTGCTTCCACAATGCGCGTAGCACTTAACGATGATATCCTTAATTTCAACTAAATTTCATTTTTAACTAAAATATAAACGCGTAAGTGTAATATCTATGTCATCACATAAAAAAACGGGAGATCCATGGTTTTGGTACACCGTCATTTAACATTTACGAAAATTGTGTTTATTTTTTTTTTCAGCAAAGAATTTTAGAACGTCATTTAAGCTGAGGGATATTATGTCAAGTAGGTACATATTATTATTTTGATATGAAAATAAACAAAAAAAACTATGAAATACTTTTCAACATTCAAGGACATGTTTCCAAATCTTTTAGTATAAAAATTCCCTGTGCTTGCAAATTCACTTTGTTTACAACACAAGGCAACCTACATTCATTTCTTGAAAGGAAATATTCTCCATTGTTTTAACTTTTTCTTCTAAAAAATATGGTAACCATAACACACATACCCAAAGTTGCATCCTTTTGTCCGTTTGGCGTTGGCTTAAGGCTCCAGAGACTAAAGACTATATCATGGACACAACATTGTATGAGAAGTTAATTAAAGACGATAGAATTTGGTCTTTGTCGTTGTGTCGGTTTATTTTTTAGAAAACCTCACTGACATCTTGCAAGAGATATTAGAACTCGACACGAACATCCTTTTTTCTTACTTCCTTTCTTTTGGACTTAAATTGAGTCATCATATAGGACAGCAATGTACCTACATATCGTATGTGTTCGCTTATCTTTACAATTCATTTCATTCGATTCAACTTATGTGAGTTTCTATTCCTCTGTTTTTGGCAAAAGTCCTTTTGAATTCTTGTATTTATGATTATTTTCTCCGAGAAGAGTGTCACATTTTTGCTGTTTGGTAGCTTTTATTTTTTTGTTTGAATTGATTGATGGGATTTGTGGTTATTTGATTGTTATTGTATGGCATTGAGCCATGATTTCTAAAAAAGCAAAAACCGCAACAAGATAAAGGTGCAATTTGTGAGTAAGTTCGTTCTGTAGATGACCTTATGTGTTGATTCCCAAATACTCTCATGATTTTAAACACGTCGCGTCGACGGTTTCAAAATAGAAACAAAGTGAAGAAGGAATTTTTATGCAATAAGCATCTCGTTTCTTGCCAAATTATATAAATTAAACCTGCCACAGATAAAAGAGCACTGATTTGGCTTTCCTAGAAGATGTGATGACTTTAAGATCATGCCAATGAAAACAGACAAAAAAAATTCTAAACTGGGTCAACCAAAAATCTTATTCTAATAAATAAGTTACAACCCTCCATGGGGTAAGCCTTGACGAGGCGGAGAGGCTTACGGTGACTACTACTATGAAGCTACGAGCTATGCGATCGCGAAACTTGTTTTCGCAGGAGGGCCTTACATGGTCGACAGGTCCAAGCGGAGAAGGCTGTTACTACTAATTACCCCAAAATGAAGGAGTGTTCCCACCAAGGCACTCCCAACGAGGGACGGCAGCGAATGAATTTCTTTTTTTGGAATCAACGGTGGCGTCTTCAGTCCCAGTTAGGCCGAACTACTTGGGGAACAGGAACACCTTTACGGGTTAATTCGACTTATTTGAAGCCCATGCCGTAAAAGCAGCGGCTCTTGCACTTGGAGTCACATCAAGTGCCTGGTACTCCAGGTTGGGGGTTGTACGTGGTGACTTCTCGATTAAGTAGAAAAACATTTAGTTGCGAAGCAACAACAGGCCTCGGAAACGGACGGATACACTGATGACGACCCAAGCAAATATTTTAAGGGCAACGAATTTCGGAAATGCACGTAGAATATTAGGTCCCTGAAAAGACTGCATGCTACCGAACAATTAGCGGAGACCCTCAACTGCTACAAAGCAGACATTACCGCTATCCAGGAAATGCGATGGAATGAACCAGGTAAAAGGAGGATGAAAAACTGCGACATCTACTATTCCTGGAACAAACCTATGAACTCCAAATCGATACCCACCACCTTTTCATCGATTTTAAGGCCGCGTATGACAGCATCTACAGAGACGAACTGTATAAAGCTATGTCTAGTTTTGGCATCCCTGCCAAGCTCGTTTGTTGGTGCAAAATCACGGTGGAGAACTCACGCTGCTCCATCAAGGTTGGCAACGAGCTTACGGTATCTTTCGATGTCAAAAAAGGATTCAGACAAGGCGATGCACTGTCGTGCGATTTCTTTAACATCGTTCTTGAGAACATAGTGCAAAACTCCACCTTCAACACCAGAGGCACTATCTTCCAAAAATCTGCTTAGCTTCTCGCGAACGCCGATGATATTGACATAATGAGAAGAACACAGCGTGATGTCAATGGCGCCTTAGTGAGCATTGAGACAGAAGCGGCAAAAATGGGTTTAGAATTAAATGAGGGAAAAACGAAGTATATGCTGTCTTCGAGGAGGGACACCCAACAAATACGCGACGGCTCGGACAGAACGTCACAATAGACGCATACCTATAGGTTCCGCTATTAAACCGGCCAATAACACCAGCACCGAGATCAGACGAAGAATAACTCTTGCTAATTACTGTTTCTTTGGGCTAAGAAAGCAATTGAATGGAAAAGCCCTCTCTCGAGCAACTAAGGTAAAACTGTACAACACCCTCATCATCCCAGTCCTGCTGTATGGTGCAGAAGCATGGACCTTGACAAAATCGGATGAATGTGCTGAGGCTATTTCGAGAGGAAAGTTCTTTGGGTCATCTTTGGCCCCGTGTGCATTGATGGGGAATGGAGAAGATACAACAGCGAACTTTACGGGTTGTACAACAACGTGGACCTAGCCAGAAGGGTCAAGGTCCAGAGACTCAGATGGCTCGGTCATTTAGAGCGCATGGACACCAATGCTCCGGCCCGGAAAGCCTTCAACACTATTCCCGAGGGACGCAGAAGGAGAGGAAGCCCTCGACTTAGGTGGCGCACACAAGCGGAAGAGGACCTCAATCAACTTGGAGTGCAAAACTGGAGACAGCTAGCTTGGGACCGAGTTTGCTGGCGGAGACTGTTGGAAGAGGCCCAAGTCCACACCGGACTGTAGTGCCACCTTAAGTAAGAAAGGAACAGGAAGCACATGAATTACGAAGATTCCTAGCCGTACTTATTTTTACAGACGATTTCTTCCAAATGCAGCTGTCAAACTTGGCAATTTTCAGGCTTTGATTCATGGCAATAAGAAAAACTCATTTGGAATCAAGAAGCCGAAAAAGCTTTCAACGACTGTAAACAAGATCTTTCAAAGGCAGTACAATTGGCTCATCCCTGATGCGAACTTGGAATTATTTGTCAACGCAAGCAACTTTGCTGTGGGAGCAGCCCTCAATCAGATAAATAAAGGACATCTTGAACCATTCAGTGTCTACTCAAAACGAATGACAACAACGAAAAAAAGGTGTAGCACTTACGACAGCGAGCTTTTAGCTATTTATCAAGCAGTGAAACACAACAAGTTTATGATCGAAGGAAGAAATTATTGTATAATTTGATCATAAACCCTTGATCTATGCATTTCAACAAAGTCCTGACAAAGCTTAACTCGTATCTGAATTTCATTGGTCAGTTTTGTACAGACATTCGTCATGTTTCTGGAAAAGTATCCACAGAATCTTAATTCTGAATTAAAGGGAAGCTATCACAATAAAATCGATCAAATATTCACCCTACGGCAGGAGGGGACCCAGGAACTTCAAATCGATACCACCTTTTCATCGACTTCAAGGCCGCGTATGACAGCGTCTATAGAGACCAATTATATAGAGCAATGTCTAATTTTGGCATCCCAGAAAAACTTGTCCGCCGGTGTAAGATAACAATGGAAAACTCATGCTGTTCCATTATGGTCGGGAAAAACCTAACTGACGCATTTGATGTAAAAAAAGGTTTTAGACAAGACGATATACCATTCTTGAAAAGATTGTGCAAAGCTCCAACATCAACACCAGAGGCACAATCTTTCAAAAGTCTGTCCAGCTTCTAGGATACGCAGACGACATTGACATAATTAGAAGAAAGCGTGATGTCAGTGGAGCGTTTGTGAGTCTTGAGACGGAGGCCAGGAAGATGGGTCTAGCGTTTAATGAGGGCAAGACCAAGTTAATACTGTCAACAAGAAATGACTACCAACATCGACGTCTTGGAGCAAACGTCAACATAGAAAGATTTAACTTCGAGGTAGTTAAGGACTTTGTCTACCTAGGATTCGCTATCAACTCAGACAACAACACCAGCGCTGAAATCAAACGAAGAATCACTCTTGCCAATCGCTGCTTCTTTGGACTTAGAAGGCAATTGAGTAGTAAAGTCCTCTCCCGAGCAACTAAAGTGACACTCTACAAAACCCTCATCATCCCGGTCCTAATGTATGGTGCAGAGACAGGGACCACGACAACATCCGATGAAAACGCTTTGGGCTGCTTCGAGAGACAAATTCTTCGAGTGATTTTTGGTCCTGCCTGCATAAATGGAGAATGGAGACGAAGATTCAATCAAGAACTATCCGAGCTGTTCAGCGACACTGACCTTGCCAGAAAAGTTAAGGTCCAAGGACTTCGATGGTTGGGTCATGTAGAGCGAATGGAAAATAATGCTCCGCCTCGTAGAGTCTTCGAATCTAACCCGGAAGGACGTCGCAGAAGAGGAAGATCGCGACTCAGTTGGAGCACACAGGTGGAAGAGGACCTGAACCAACTTGGCTTGCGAAACTGGAGACATAGCTAGCTAGGGACCGAGCTGGCTGGAGATGTTTGTTGGGTGAGGCCCTGGTCCGACCTGGACTGTATCGCCACCATAAGTAAGTAAGTATGACAATAAAATTGAAGATTAAACCCAATCTGAACAAACTGATCCTAAATATTTAAATCTGCATGCATAAATGAAATATGCCCCAAGAAAATCACAAATCCAAAACAAATGAACGTCGTCTCCAGACAACAGGAACTTTCCATCAAACTCAACCTTGTACTAATCATTCACTTAAATGAATAAATTGTGAGTTGCATACAATTATCCACTTAAGAACTCGCTTTTGCTTTTTATTTGTTTAATTTGATGCACAAAACTTTCGATTCATTTCCAGCATAATAAATTCAATGCAATTCGTTTAATGGCTCAACTCCTCTTTTCCGTCATTCTGCAACAAATGCGCACAACAACGTCATGTCCGTCGTTACGTTAACAGCCTTTTAACTTAATGGAGTTCTCCCAAAGAGCGATATTTGATATTTGCAAGATTTTTTGTTTTTTGTTTTGTATTAATATTTTTATAAAAGAATGCATAAATATTCAGAGGAATTTTAACAACTGAGCAACCACATAAGAGGACATACATTTTGACATATCAAAGGATAAAATACCCCTAGAAACTTGCTCAGTCACAAAATAATTTAAAAGCCTTTAAAAATAGCCCGAAGCAGCTTCAAGGATAACAGAATACCTTAACTCTCAGCTAGATAGACCAAAGGACTGACGACGCCAATGATTATCACTTCTCTAGGAACAATCTCGGCAACTACGACGGGTGGTCGAATTATTACCGTCACTAAGTCTTGCTCTTTTGTGCAAAAAAAAATAAAATAAATAAAACTGTAAATTAAAGGATGAAAAAAATTGCATAGGTACCACCTGCAGTTCGGAGTGCTTTTGACAGACTCCCCTTGGAACCAGAAAAAGGGACAGACAGAGACTACAAAAAGGATGAAAGTAAAGCACAACAAAGTGTATACAAATGCCAAACGACGACGAAGACGACAAATGATGGAACTGCATCCCAGCACCCACAGACACCGTACGTACGTGAATCTATCCCAAACAAGAAAACTCAGCTGATAAATATTTTATGAAAACATCATACTTAGCAAAAGAAAATCCTTTCTTCAACATTTCACTCCTTCGACAAAAAGAAGACAAAAAGGCAAACAAAAATCTGCCAAAAACGAGATTTCTAAATTATTATTCAACTTTTAGTTTCTCAATCAATACTTACCCTCGACGCGACGTACAGGTATAGGAAGGGTTAAGTTGTGCCAAAAAAGGGATCTGTACAACAATCCTAAATGAAATACACCACGCCATCACGGTGTTGTTTTTCTTTTTTTTAAACAGTCTATTGTCGAGACATACAGTAATGAAAAGGAAGTTTCAAGGATGTCACGGGATACGGCTAGGTTTGGTGTTCTGGTACTAAAGTCTTAAATGGAGACAATATTTTATTTAATACCTACTACAAAGGTCTATAGTAAGAGTTATAACTTGTTTCGAAAAGTTTCGATGCATTCATGAGGAACAACGAGGATATGGAAAAGTTTAGAAGAGGAACATCCTCTCGACTGTGATGAAAAGTTTTCTATCTAATGCAACCCTTGATATTAAAAATGTTACTTACTTGTACTCAACAAAGGATATTGAGAGATGTGTAGAATGGAAAACCAAGGTTAGGAGAAACAAGAACTTGAATTATTATGGTGGAAAAATGAAATTTAATGGAGGTTCTAATGTCAGGTCGTAAAATTAAAAAAGGGAAAAGGGAAGAAGTCCGCTACAGCCAGCATTGAGTATTGAGAACCAGTGGCAGAATTGCCAAGAAGCTATCAGGGATGCTGCCACGAATATGCTGCGTTTCACGCGGCCACCAAAACGACACCCCTGGTTTTATTATGAATGCAGGCAGGAACATGCAGCCAAGAAAAAAGCATACAAAGCAGCGCTTCACATGAGGACGAGATCAGCTCGGGATGTTAAGTATGTTAAATATTTCAAAGAAAAGTCGACCGTCGCGGTTGGTTGTTCTGTTAAAACTCTACTTGAGTTCCAGAGACCAACCTGGAACTTCATAAACTTCCAAAATGCATTACTCAGCTTTGACCTGCTGAGTTGCATTCTGGAAATTGGCTTGACCCACTGAGCGTTGTGTCACATTAAGTGTGACACAAAGTTGCTGTTCTGCATTATTGCATTAATACAATAAAGTGGAGCGGGTCAGCTCTGGGTGATGCAATCTGGGCATAACATCCCTCCCCCCTTAGAAAGTTCAAGCCAGGTCTCCAGAACTGCTTCGTTTTTCTTTATTTAATTGTAAGTACTTATTTCTAACATTTTTCTTTATTTAATTGTAAGTACTTATTTCTAACATTTTTTGTGCAATCTTTTATTAAATTAATTGATATGAAATTAAATTGTGAGTTCTTATTTCTAACATTTTGTTTTTGTTTAATTTTTTTTATTAAATTAATTAATATGAAATAATATTGTTTTTAGTTTGTTTCCTCTTTCGTTTTTTTTTTTATATAAATAATAATAATAACCGTAATAAAATTTGTTTTAACTTACACCCGGGCAGAGGTAATACTGAATACTGTTTTGCTGTTGTTTGTTTGGGCTGGAGGTGTTGCAGGGGCACGTCTCTTTGGCACTTGGTTAATATTCAGCTCACGTAGTGGTAGACTTGTTAGTGATGGTGTTTTTGTTCTGGTGGACTGAATGGATTTTGATCTGGATCGAAAACAACGGACTAGAAATATGACGATGACAGCAACTGCTCCCAAAGAAACCATCGACATTATGGAGTAACGGTGTAGTGATATCTCCCAATCTTGTTCTGTAGCTTTACGTTCCGAATTCGAGAGGTTCCAACCTGTATCCAGCTCTTCCGTACTCTTTTTTCCAATATTGAGGTCGTTGGAAAAATGATTGTGATTTCCGACCCGTATTGGTAGAAGTATTGGTGTGGATAATTCTTGGGCTGCCATGGGCTGGAGGTACAAACGGTGGTGGAGGCTTGTTTGGAATTTCACGGACGTACCTGTAAGGAACGGCGTGTTCGAATTGCTTTAGCTTATTTTCAAGCATAGCTTGATGTCGCCGTCCAAGTTCGACCTCGCTGATTATATCCGGCATCCAAGCATTATCGCTCTGCTACTGTTGGAGTTTCTTGCTTTCGGCATCATCTAGCGATGGACTTGGGGTTTTTTCAGGACTCAAAGCCTTTTCAAAAGTCGCATCAAGATCCTTGAGACTCATATCCAAATCGATGAGACGCTTCTCTAAATCTGTAGCTACTTCTTGTTGTGAATAATCGAATTGGTCTTCCCCGTCTTCATGGACAGTTGTTTGACATTTTGGCAGGGATTTGTCCTCGATGTTGGTTTCTTCGCCTTCAGTGAACTCAGGCTCGTAGAAAGCATTTATCGACGTTTCCGATTCGATTTCGTCGAGGCGGGTGTTTGGCGACGCTGGCGGTGGGGACACTCGAACGTATTTGAATCGACGAACTAATTACGTCTTCGAATGCCTACGAATATGTTGTCATGGTCGATTGGTGCTGTTCGGTGCCTTCGGAATTTGCTTTTGAATGATCTTCTTCTTGAGATTGGAGGATCTTTTGAATGTTTTGAAGTTGTACTATTGTCAACGGATTAAATACTTTTTAAAGTGGTTTCATCGGAAACTTGTGTTGGTGTTGATTTGACGTCCTTCGACGATGAGGAGTTGTTTTCTTCGTTCGAGAGGTTTTGAGCATTTGACCAGTTCTGGATGTCATCTTGTTTTTGTGACTGCCCGGGGTAGATGTCAATAATTAGCATATACATAGTTATTTCAAAATAATATAACTTGAACATTTTTTTATTTTTTCCTGTAATACCTGACTAATACTTAAAGTTTAATATTTAATACTTTCAAGTTTTGGTATCTTAATAAAAAAAATTAATTAAAAAAAACTAGATCAAAAATTTCCCTTGATAAATACTGAAAAGAGAGAGAAACTGTTAAAAAATTGTAATATAAAATAAAATAAAATAGATGAAAAATTTCCCTTGATAAATACTGAAAAGAAAGACAGAAATTATTAAAAATTTGATATTGAAGGGAAAAAAAAACTAATATTTGGTTTTTGTGTTTTTCTTTTTTATCTCTTTATGGTGTGTCTTTGTTGGCATTAAATGGTGGTTATGAAAAAAAACCTTTTAATTGATTGTTATGGACTCTTTTAATTTTGCTGCCCATTTTAATTCTCGAATTCACATCACCTGTTGAAATTATTTGAAACGGGCCCAACCAGATAGGAGAAAATTTATTTTTCCTTGCGGGATTTTTCAACAAAACATTTTGCCCTACTTTAAAAGCAATGGTTTTAGCACCCTTATCGTAATTAACCTTCGATTTAATCTTAGCTCTCTCAAGATTCTCGTTGGCTAACCTGTGGGCTTCCTCGAGCTGATGCTTGAGTAGCAGAGGATAGTCATCGGCGTTATAAAGTGGAGTGGTTTTTCTCTTCAGGTTAGTTGGCATTTCGAAATTAAAACCAAATAATGCATTTAAAGGGGTAAGCTGCGTAGCGGTATGAACGTGGTTGTTATGGACATGCATGGCCTGTCTTAACCACTGGTCCCAGTTTCTTTCGTCTTTTACCGCAAAAGATCTAAGATATTCGGCTAGCGGTCTATGACTTCGCTCCAATGAACCATTGGCTTGAGGATGGTACGCTGTCGTGTGAATTTTCTTCACGCCTAGTAACTTGCATGTCTGCGAAAAAACCTTCGACGTGAAGTTTGCACCATTATCAGTGACGAGTATCTTTGGGATTCTGTATCTCGTCACGATTTGTTCGTAAAACACTCTAGCCACTGTCGAAGCCTCCATATCGGGAAGAGCTGCACAGTCCATAAACTTTGTTAAATCATCCTGAAAAGTCAAAATATATCTGTTTCCAGAATAAGACAGGGGAAGACCACATACTATGTCCATATACACTTTATCGAAAGGTACTAATGGAGTATCAGTTAAAACCATTGGCATCTTAGTTGGTTGTGAACTTTTATTTTTCTGACACTCTGGACACCTCTTAACGTAATCAAGAACTTGACTCTTCATACCTTTCCATCGAAATTGTTTTCTGATGCGTTGGTAAGTTCTTGTTGCGCCTTGGTGACCCCCTAGTGCCGATTTATGGAAATCTCTCAAAACCGTTTGAATTTCTTCTGGGTTTGATAGAGAAATCCATTGGTTCGTTTCCTTCGGTATATCCTGCCCACTCAGCCTTTTCTCCTGATTCCTTGCCACCTGTAGCCTTGTTACTGCTAGGCACTGACCCTCAGGACAAGCGATGCGACTCAAAGCGTCCGCATTAGTATTCTTCCTTCCGGGTTTGTACTCTATTTTGTAGTCGTATTCTGAGAGTTTGTGGTGAAAGTTAACAAGACGCGTGGTTGGGTCTTTAACGTTAAAAACTCCTTTCAACGGTTGGTGGTCAGTATAGACTACAAACGGTCGCCCAAGCAAATAGGTTCTAAAATTTTTAGTCGCCCATACGACGGCTAAAAGTTCCCTTTCTATTGTGGAGTACCTTTTTTCACAGGGACTTAGAGACCTACTTGCGTATGCAATCGGCTTGTCGTCACCTGCTGTTCCCTGCGATAACACTGCACCTAAGGCCTCACCACTAGCATCAGTTGTTAGGATGAATGGTTTAGTGAAATCGGGGTAAATAAGGACCGGAGGGGATGTTACCGCTGTTTTAAGGTCTTCAAATGCCTTTTGGCATTCTTCACTCCACTCGAACTTTGTGGTTTTCCGAAGGAGGTTATTTATGGGATAAGCCATAGCCGCAAAATTTGGTACAAATTTGCGGTAGTAGTTTACAAATCCCATAAAAGACTGAACTTCCTTGATGTTTTTAGGAGGTGGGTAACTGGTTACGCAACTAGTCTTAGATGGATCAGGTCTCGCACCGTCTTCAGAGCATATATGACCCAGGTATGCGACTTCCCTACAAAGAAACTTGCATTTATCTATATTGAGTTTTAAACGGCTTTCCCGGAGTCTACCAAAAACATTTACTAATTTCTCACAATGATCTTCCAAATTCTTAGAATAAATCACAATATCGTCAAGGTAGACGAAACAATCAATGCCGTGGAGCCCTGTCAAAATATTATTCATTATTCTTTGAAAAGTAGCGGGTGCTCCTGAAAGTCCAAATGGCATTCGGTTGAATTCGTAATGACCTAGACTTGTACTAAAGGCAGTTTTTTCTCGATCCTTTTTGTCAATAAGAACTTGGTGGTATCCGTTGGCCAAATCGAGGGTTGTGAAATACCGACTATTTCCTAACTGGTCCAGAATATCTTCTATTCTCGGCAGAGGAAAACTATCTTTCACTGACACCTCATTCAATTTGCGGAAATCAACCACAACTCTCCACTTCTTTTTTCCATCCGGTCCTGCTTTCTTAGGAACGACTAAAAGAGGAGAATTCCATGGTGATTTACTGGAAGCAATAACTCCATCGTCAAGCATTTTTTTGACTTGTGAGTTTATTTCATCTCTAGCAATTTGAGGTAACCTATACTGTTTTTGATTTATAGGTGCTTGATCCACTTTCACCGATATCTTATGAGAAAGAACATCCGTATAGCTTAAGATGTCACCATCCAAGTGAAATATGTCATTGTATTGACTACATATTTCTTCTATGCACGCTCTTTCCTCATTATTCAAAGACGGATTTAAATTTAATGCCTTAAGCAAGGAATCTATTCTTTTACTCGCTAGTTTTGAGCCATGTATACTAAAGATGTTTGGAAACTTATTCTTCTCAACCTTAAATTGATTGAAATTAGTAAATTTGGGAGTAAAATTTTCATGAAGATAAAAGTTTTTTGTGGTTGAGTTCAAGACTGGTACTTGGCCTTTCCCGTCCCTCACGTTCACCACAGTGTTAGCCAAATATATGCCTGGATAAATTTCTTGTGAATGAACCAGAATTTCTGGAGTTTTTGACGGCACTTTTAACGTTACAACAGTTTGAGTACGGGCTTTTATTTCCCGTTTTTCTAAACGTGCGTTGCCAACCATGCATTGAATATTGTTACTTCTCTCAAACGCATGTATTAGGGGATATTCAGAGACAACTGATTTTTCTTTATTTAAAAATTTCAAAGTTTTGGTCACTGTATCTATAACGGAATGATTCCAAAGAATATCCCGACCTAGTATACCATCGACTGGAATATTAATCTTACCGTCTATAATGTGCCATTTTGCTTTGCATTTTTTTGACAAAAATATATTTGCTCTGACCGTCCCTAACGTTACTCCATTACCACCAAATACCCCTCCTAATTCCTTAGTCTCCTTTTTACAAATGTTTTGAATATTTTTTAAAACACTTAGTTTGAGTAAACTTGTGTCAGCTCCAGTGTCTACTAACACTAAAATTTTTCCGTTTTTAGCTAATGACATAGGTAACTCTACATGCACATCGTTTTCTCTGATTACATTTATTTTTGCTCTCCAAATTATGTTCCTATTTTTCAACCTACTTATCATAGCAACTAAATAATTCAAACTGTTTGATATGAGTTTTTTGGCCTCTTGTATGATTTGGTTTACTTTTGTATTAGTAGTCAAAAGTAGAAAGTTAATCATCGTTAGCCATTCAAAGCATAGGAAGTGTATCCACATTTGAATGTTTTCATATTTATTAGTTTGTTTTTTGCTGGTTGCCGTAGTGTTGATGGATATATTTGGTTCGCAAAAGAAAAAACCGTTTTCCGCTTTTATGTAATCTTGTTGTTCAGGTTTTTCCTGACCTTTTTTTTTAATGTTTTTATGTGGTAGGGGTGTGGTTTTTGGTTTATCTTGTTGATCAGGTTTTTCCTGACTTTTTTTAGTTTTTTCATGTTGTAGGGGTGTGATTTTCGGGGCACAGCTCAAGGGTTCTGGCTGGCCCCTATCACGTTTCCCGGTGCATGTTTCGCCAAGTAATTCTTTTTGCTAAAACATTCGTTTTCCGAATGTCCTGGCCTCGAACACCAATCGCACTTAAGTTTCGACTTTCTTGATGGTTTAACAGAAGCTGCAAATACTTGGGCTTTAGGGCATGATCCAGGTCCATGGCCATATGCCTTGCAGGACTCGCAATAGGGAGTATTGCGCCTTATCCTACAATCTGTATATGTGTGATTTGGTTTGTTACAAAAACCACACTTTAATGATGTAACTTTACCTGGAATGGTATCTAAATGCAAATTACCTGTCTCCTGAACTTGGGTTATGGCTGGAGAGGTGTTCCATAAAAGGTTACTATTTAAAAACTGTGGCTGTTGTTGTGGTACGTGTACTTGGTTGTACGCAAACGTTTGGTTAGAAAACTGGGAGTTGTTAAAGTTATTAGAATATTGGGGATGAAGAAGCTGAGATGTTTTAAGCGCCGTGTCTGCCAGTGTCTGCAAATCTTCCCCGGAAACAGTCAACATAAATTGACGCAAAGCTGGATCCAATAGCCCCATCTTAAAGCTGGTAATGATCGAGTTCTGTAGTTCCCGCTTTAAAGCCACTGAATCAGAGGCTTGGTAACTTGCGTCTATTATGTCGTTAGCCTTTGTTTGAAGACCCGTCAAACGTCTGGCAAACGCGTGTATATCCTCCGTTGCAAGTTGGTGGGATTGTTTAATTTCGCCAGTCACACTATCCAGTGTTCTGACGGTCAGATACGTTCCCTTAATAAGCGTTTCCAATTCCTTTAAAGAAGTTGGTTTGCTTGACCTCACAAGTTCAAACGCATCTCCAACCAGTCTTGTAGAAAGTATTGACACGTAAATTGATTCATTTTCCGCGTCAATACATTTCAATCCCAAAGCGCAAGCATTCAAGAACTCATAAACTTGACACGACAAGTTAGGAGTTCTTGCTCCAGAAAACTGTGGGACTAATTGTGCTACAATTTTAACAATTTTTTCATACGACATGGTTGGTTTGTCTTCTTCTTCTTCTTAAGAGTTTGAAATCTCAAGAAATCGCAACGAATCAATTGTTTCTTTTTGATTTCTTAGCTTGATTTTCAAAGCCTCTATTTGCGAAGTGTACCCTAGTTCTAAACCACGTACTTTCCCTAATTTTATTTCTTTTTCTCCCACAGATTTTTGGGCAGCTTTTAACTCGCTGTTCGCCTTCGTGAGATTTGACCGAAGAACCTCGATTTCAAAGTTTAGTCTTGAAATTTCTTCTTCGGCCTGCTGATTTACGTTTTCGGCTTCAAGCTGACTCTGATTGAAACTCAAACGAATTTTTTGAATGTCGTTCAGTTCAGCTCTTAGCTCCTGGATTTCTCTTTTATTTTTATCCTGGAGCCCTTGGACTGCCTCTGAATACTCAGCAAGTATTGAGTCTGTAGTCTCGAGCCTCGTAAATTTACCCCACTGCGAACTTAACTGCGAGTAAATCAGGGAATATGATTCCCTAGATGTGATAGTCTTAAGCTCACGCAACAGATGGTGGTTGAAATTCTGAATTTCTTCACCTTGGTCTTTTAATTGCTTTTCCAATTGGAGGATTTCTTCTAGCAATTGTGATTTAGACTTTTCTGTTCTTGCCATAAAACTATCACAATATTCTGGAGCTAAACCACCAAACCGCTTGCATTAAAATAACCTTGAAATATTATACCCAACAACAAAAAAAAATAATTCTATCACCGACCTATTCCAACAAGAACGTTTTGTTTTTCGTTCAAATCACGTAGAGAAAAAAAAAGAAAACAAAAAAATAACCACCAACAAAAAACACCAAATGTATAAATAAATAAAAAAAAACTACACAAGCTAAATTTGAGCTTGTTCTATTTAAACATTACAATTTGATATGCATACTCACCTGTGGCCTCGGATGGATATTCGTTTTTTTGTTTTTTCCACTTTTTTTTCTTGATAAATACTGTGGCTTCGGATGGATATTCGTTTTTTTTGTTTTTTTTTTCACTTTTTTGATTCGGAAATAGGCACAATTTTTTTTCACTAAGCGGCTCACGCACTTATCGTAATATAATTATATTCTTTTCTTGTTGTTTTTGTTAGGTTCTTTTTCGAAACGATTGACGTTTGATCAACTTATTGCTTCGCGAACCGGCTGCGCCAATGTTAAGTATGTTAAATATTTCAAAGAAAAGTCGACCGTCGCGGTTGGTTGTTCTGTTAAAACTCTACTTGAGTTCCAGAGACCAACCTGGAACTTCATAAACTTCCAAAATGCATTACTCAGCTTTGACCTGCTGAGTTGCATTCTGGAAATTGGCTTGACCCACTGAGCGTTGTGTCACATTAAGTGTGACACAAAGTTGCTGTTCTGCATTATTGCATTAATACAATAAAGTGGAGCGGGTCAGCTCTGGGTGATGCAATCTGGGCATAACAGGAGCTCTACGAGCAGAATAGGAGAGAACAGGACAAGCTTTTTAGAAAAAAAAAGAAAGAGCATGAAAAGCGATCGATCGAGGAAAACAAGAATGAGGTTCGGAAGTTTTACCAAGAGGTAAAACGAATGACTCAAGGTTACCGAGCACGAACTGAAGCCCTTAAAGAAATATCGTAGTAGAGTCACAGTCAATGCTGAGGATATGGTAGGACCACTTCTGCAGACTGTATTTATGTACTTAATGAAGACGACACAAACCAAGATTTCCGTCTATCCGACCTTCAAAGAGTGAAGATAGCAATATCTAAGCTTAAAAAAACAAAGCTGCGGGAGCTGATGGCATAATTGCCGAACTCTTCAAAGCAGCCGGTGATGACGGTAAGGAGGAACCACTGCATTGTTTGGCAGATCCGGAAGAAAGAAAACCCTCTAAACTGCACCGACTATAGAGGCATCAGCCTCCATAACATCGCCTTAAGGATCTTTTCTGCAGTACTATGTGAACGCCTGAAGCCGTTTGGTAACAAACTGGTAGGTCCATATTAGCCTGGCCTTACACCAGGAAACTCCACAATCGATCAAATACTCACATTACGGCAGATCCTGGAAAAATTCAAGAACTCCAAATCGACACGTACCATCCTTTTATCGATTATAAGGCCGCGTATGACAGCATCTATAGAGAAGAACTGAGAGAGAATTGAGATGTAAAGCCCTCTCCCGAACAACTTAGGTGACGTTCTATAAGACCCTCATCATCCCCGTCCTGCTATATGGTGCAGAACCATGGACTCTGTCAAAAACAGATGAGAGCACCATAGGCCGGTTTGAGAAAAAAATTCTACGGAAGATCTATGGCCCTGTATGCATAAACGGTGAATGGAGGAGAAGATTTAGCCACGAACTATACGGGCTGTACCCTGTACAGCGACACTGACCTAGTTAAACGAGCGAACGCCCAAGGACTCAGATGGATTACCGTTAAGGAAATTAGACAAACTGTTGGGTATGTCCCTTGATTGGCTGGTTCGTCCCTTCGATCAATGTGGATACCGCGGGTAGTGAGGTTTAGCCACCTCACTAATGGGATGGACCTTCCCGGGGGTTGTGGTTGTCTGAGTTTGGCCTCAGCTGCTATTGGTGTGTATCCCGGTTAACGGCTCTTCTTTCGGTGATTGGAAATTGAGTGCGGTTTTCCGTTGATATTACGTGAGTAGTTAGTCTAGATTCAAACCAAGATGAATAAGAGCTGGCACTTATTCAATTGGTAGCTGACTTCGGTTGGAATTTGTCACGCCGACAGAGTGGATAGGTTCACCGTGGGATAAGGCTTAATTGCTAGGTGCTGATGATTATGATGATGATGACACACTGTGGCGTATGAGTACTTTCTTTTTATTTGCTTGGTAGGTTGGATAAATGTTTAATTAATTAAATAATATTCATACATACACTTATTTTGTATAAGTTGTCCTCTACTTCTGGGTTAGGGCCCTTCATATAGGCTTTACTTTGATTGTTAAAATGGCTCGGTAATAGTGTCGATCTAGGCAATATCTATTTGCCAAGCAATGACTGTTGTATGTGTGTATGTATGTGTGTGTTGTCAACATCAATATCTTTTGCAGCTAAGATAGCTCGTAGAAATTATTTATATGTTAAAACAACATTTATCGGGTCAGCTAGCAGGATGAAAAGCAGCCTGTAGCCGTTTCCGACTTCTAAGCTACTTCTCTATCAATTTTGAGCCAAATCAGTTCAGAAATTATGTATTTATATGATAACACAACGTTTAACGGGTAAGCCTGTAGGATAAAAAGTTCCAAGCTTAAAGTTCCTCCCCATCAAATTAGGCCAAATCAGTTCAGCTGTTCTCAGATATTACATTTACAGGAAAGCAACGTTTATCGGGTCAGCTAGTAAAATAAAAATCATTCCCCACAAATTTCGAGCCAAATCGGTACAGCTGTTCTTAGAATGTTTTATATGGTAAAACAACATTTACCGACACAGCTTATATGGCTGATTTGTGATTCTTAACCATCCAGGGCACCACCCGAACGCATACGAAAAAACATTTAAATCGGTCCAGCCGTTTAGGAGGAGTTCAGTGACGTACATTCGCTCTAAGAAATTGCTTTTATTGCAAAATAATGTTTGCTGTGTCAGCTAGAAGGACAACTAGTGTTCTATAGCTGTTTCGCGGTTCTAAGCTACTCCCCACCAACTTTCCGGAAAACAATTTTTATCGGTTTATTATTTTTTTCAAACTAAAATTGTTTTTTTTTTTTTTTGTAAGTGTACCTATTTTCAATTCCAAATTTCAAAAAGAGTTCTTATCTCTAACAAATCCAAAAAATTCAAAGGAGATTCCCCATCATTAGAAAAATAATCATCATTTCAAAATCAATTCCTCAAAGAATTATTATATGCAACTTCTCAAGACAGCAAATCTTCTTATTTCATTAGAAAACATATCCCGCCTGTCACTTTTCGCTTTTAATTAACTCACGACATCTCCATTAAGGAAAATTACTCAACTTCTTTTTTCACTTTAGTCACCCCTGCCCCTCACAGCCCGACTGTCCTGCTGAGCGTTGTGTCATTTTCCAGTCAATCTCATAGCTCACTTTACGAACTAGAAACAAATGGATTCAATTAATTGACAACGATGTAATCAAGGAAAGCATTGGCCATCAATTTGGAAAAAAATATACCAAGCCGTTTTCGTTTATTTCTTTATCC
The DNA here is from genome assembly GCA_943590905.1 of Sphaerophoria taeniata. Taxonomy (NCBI): domain Eukaryota; kingdom Metazoa; phylum Arthropoda; class Insecta; order Diptera; family Syrphidae; genus Sphaerophoria; species Sphaerophoria taeniata. Next base: position 75,199,463 of record OX016542.1, on the reverse strand, counting down.
CAGAACTTAACATAGATGTAGAAGAGGAGGGCTTCTTTCTGTCGAATATTCCCTTGTATTGTCAAGGGATTCACAAGGACCTGCTTACAACTGGCTAAGGCATATGAGTTGATGAAACAGGTCACGGAATAATTTGCGTGCAAAGACAATATCAATTAAAATTGCTAGCATAGAAAACTAGCTGACTTTCGGTGGAGTTCGACTTGCGCCAACATTAATTCAATGAAATTATTACCGTTAAGTGCTAGTTTAATTGAAGCCACGCACTAAAACACCTTGTAAATGATGTTCTACTTGTCGCATGACTTTTTGTATCCCGCGTCGATGTCGTTTGCATACGTAGTTCGGGACACTTTGACAAAAAGATGCTAATTTTTGAAAATCTTCAAAGACTAACTAATATCCTCGATGGTGGTTTAGAACAAATCGAATAACGCTTAAATAAAACTCAGCCACAGGACATTTTAAAATTCATCGACAAACGACACATCCATTCATCAATTGAACAGGATTCCCATGGCGCGGGTTGTCTCAAATTTCCATATAAATCAGAATTGAACAGGAGCAGGAATGAACATAGACGTTTGCAGACATGCATGATGCAAGGCGGGTCGTGTCGTTGTCCTTATTCTTTCTTCGGAATTTGTGGTTTTCGTACATTGATATGTGACAAGAAAAAAAAGAATATATAATTCGCAACTCCAATTTGCTTGAAAAAGTAGAGAGACAAAAAATAATCTCGACGAGGATAATGTGGCATTTTTTTAAGGGGAAGTTAGCAAAAGAGAGTTCATGAAAAAGCACATTTGAAAATTTGGTTTAAATTCAATTTTGATAGGTTAAAGTAGTTCAAGACGGAAGAATGCATGACCGATGAATGGAACCTCAGCATTGTTTGCCCGATCCTCTCTGCCGTAATATGTGAACGTCTGAAGCCTTTCGTCAACAATCTGATTGGTCCTTATCAATGTGGCTTCAGACCAGGAAAGTCAACCATCTACCAAATTTTAACTTTGCGGCAGATCCTGGAAAAAACCTATGAACCCAATAACTGTTCATCGATTTTAAGGCCGCGTATGACAGCATCTACAGAGACCATGTTTAGTTTTGGCATCCCTGCCAAGCTCAATCGCTTGTACGAAATGACGATGGAGGACGCACGCTGCGCCAGCAAGGTTGACAACGGGCTTACGGAATCTTTCGATGTCAAAAAAGAATTCAGACAAGGTGATGCACTGTCGTGCGATTTCTTCAACATTGTTCATGAGAAGATAGTGCAAAACTCCACCGTCAACATCAGAGGCACTATCTTCCAAAAATCTGTTCAGCTTCTCGCGTACGCCGCCGATAATATTGATACAATGGGAAGAACACAGCGTGATAGCGGCTTTGTGAGAATTGAGACAGAAGCGGCAAAAATGCGTTAGGCAGTAAATGAGGGAAAAACGATGAATATATTGTCTTCGACGAAGGACACTCAACACCGTCCGCGACGGCTCGGACAGAACGTCACAATAGACGATTACAACTTCGGGGTAGTAGAGGTTAGAGGAGTTTGTCTACCTATAGGCTCCGCTCTTAACAAGGGCAATAACACCACCGCCGATTTCAGACGAAGAATAACTCTATCTAATCGCTGTTTTTTTTTTTGGGGTAAGAAAGCAATTGAGTGGAAAAGCCCTCTCTCGAGCAACTGAGGTAAAACTGTACAACACCCTCATCATCCCAGTCCTGTTGTATGGTGCAGAAGCATGGACCTTCACAAAATCGGATGAATGTGCCTTAAGCTGTTTCAAGAGGAAAGTTCTTCGGGTCATCTTTGGCCCCGTTTGTATTGATGGGGAATGTCGAAGAAACTACAACAGCAAATTTTACCGGTTGTACAACGACATGGACCTAGCTAGAAGGGTCAAGGTCCAGAGACTCAGATGGCTCGGTCATTTAGAGCGAATGGACACCAATGTTTCGGCCGGAAAGCCTTCGACACTATTCGCGAGGGACGTAGGAGGAGAGGAAGACCGCGACTCAGGTGGCGCACACAAGTGGAAGAGGACCTCGATCAACTTGGAGTACAAAGTCTAGGGACCGAGCTGGATGGTGGAGACTATTGATTGAGGCTCAAGTCCACACCGGACTGTAGCGCCACCTTAAGTAAGGAAGTAAGTAAGTAAAGTCGAATACTTTAAGAAGAAAGTGGAGGAGTGATTAAACTCATAAACAAACTTTCCCAACAACCGTCAAGGCTTAAGAAGTTTGGTTTCGATACTTTTATTTCGTGTTTAAAATTGACAATTTGCAAACTTTAAGAAAATAATTTCTTTTTCATCTAAGAACCCAATTTACTTCTTTAAGTGTAGTCTTTTTAATGTGTCATCATCAATTTCGAATAATAAGATTCAAAATTGACATAAAAAAGGTCAAAAAATCACCCTCTTCATCTATTGAAATCCTTCAGCACCTTTCGCCTTATTACAAATTTCATACCCAATTAGGCCTCAAGCCACAACAACGACAACGACACATAGCCCTATTATCGAAAACTTTTCATCGGACAAAAAGTCATCGAAAATGTATTTTGTCTTATTTTGTCAACGATGTCGAAATGTCTTCGGCCATTTTATCGTCTTTTCAATTCATGTCATGAAGTGGTAAATTGCTTCTGCCTATAAAGTCCATCACATTAAATTCACCTCTGCCTGCCCCTCGAAAAAAGGAGATAAAGAAGAAATAATATAAAAAAAGAGTGTTTCACACCCCCCGTGCGACATTTTGGAGATTGCCATTCAAACTAATTCCGCGCGTCGCCACACACAATAAGCCAGTCTATTCAGAAAGTGTTTGATCAAATTCTGAAAGAGAGAGGAAGAAGAATGGTGTCCTCTTGGTTGTGAAATTACAGCATCCCCGATTCGAGCAGCAAGCGATGGGGTTGTAATTTCCATTTCAAGTTCCATTATTATAAATTTCATTCCCTCAACTCTCCATCAGCCAAACAACACGACAAACAAAGGGACAATTTTTTGTCTATAATTTCATTTCTTTTTTTTTTTTTTTTGTCAAAAGGAGAAGAGGAAAAATTTCGTTGTCAACGCATAATGGGAAGCCGAGAATGAGATTTTCCGAACTGAATAATAGTGAATTCACCAGCACCCAGCATCACACTTGTCGCAAGTTAAATTATATTAATGCCCGAGCTTTGTTTGGTCATTGCGGAGTCATTGAAAAAGGCCAAGCCGCAACAATGGCAGAGTCATTGCCAACACATCATCTGGCTTCGAAACGCCAAGCTACTTGTTCAGCAAATAATATTTAAACAGAAAAAAAGGATCTCAAAATCCCTGACAATCCATAAAAAGCAAAATTCCAACTCTCCGTCCCTGCCGTCAACCAACAACGTCGACGACGATGCACAGGTCGACCGACCATGGAGCGAGAAAGCTACAGGAATGGCCAGGAATAGAATGGTTCTAAATGTTTTGTCATTTTTTATATTCAATTCTCCGCTGCGTCATGTTGTTTGTAACTCCGTTCCTTTTTCTGGTGTTGTTGGTGCGGGAGTTGATGCCAGTCGGAAAATAGTTTAAATAAAATTCCACTAAATAACCAGATTTTTGGTGGATGATGGACCAAAAATAGAATTACCGGTGCATAAATTCAATAAATCACATTCTCAGTTGCTTTTTTTTTATTATGTTCGAAACAGCAAAAGTTTTACCCCAGTTTCTTCTTTTTTTTTGTCATTGTTTAGTGAGGGAAGGGTCCGAAACTGGTTCGGGTGTGATATAGTGTCCTTTCATGGGGATTTTGTGTTTGGCCACCGTTGGGATTATGATTGCCATTTATTGTTATTGGCATATCAATTGAGTTGTTGTTTTTTTTGGTTAAGGGAATTGCTTTGAAACTGACTTATGAAAAAGTCATGATGGTGGATTTTAGCTGTTTTTTTAAATTGAGTGTCGAAAATTCAAATCGAAAGGGGGTTGATGTATATTTTGACAAGACATGAAGGGGAGCCAGCAAAAGTCCAAGCAAGAAATTGTAAAAATAATGGCGTTGTTCTTTTGTGGTTTTTTTGCTTGGTAACGGGGGACAGAAATTCAACAATCTCGGCAAATTTATTATTAGAATAACGACTACATAAAAGAAGCACAAGAAAAGAGATTGAGCATTTTGGTGCACCATGCGTCCCTAAAATGTCCCCGAAAATCTCCTCAGAAGTCTTTTGCTGCCAGCACAAAATGAAGAGAACCAGTGGCAACACTCCCAAGCAGCTATCAGAGATGCCGCCTCTTAAGTGCTAGGGTTTACACGGACACCACAATGAAACCCCTGTGTTTGACGATGAGTGCCGGCGAGCACATGCAGTTAAACAAGAGGAATAAAAAGCGGCGCTGCAAAGAAGGACACGAGCAGCTCATGAGCTCTACGAGCAGAAAAGGAGAGAGGAGCACAAACTTTTCAGAAAGAAAAAAAGTGAGAAGCGTGCGATCGAGGAGATAGAGGGATGTCACAACAGGAACGAGGTTCGAAAGTTTTACAAAAAGGTAAAACAAACCACCAGGGCTTATACACCCCGAACCGAACCCTGTAGAGACCATCATGGGAACATCGTAGTCGTAGTGGAACCACAGTCAGTGCTGAGGATATGGAAAGACCACTTTTCCAAGCTGTATAATAGCGATGACGAGCAAAATTCCGCCAGCAATACAGAACCATTCAATTTGGGTGAAGCAGGCCAACAATTCCACCCACCCCACATTGACGAAGTGGAGATAAATAAATAGAGTGGCGCGACAGCTCTTGAAGGGCCAAGGCCTAAATGACTTACTCTCATCAACAATTCTCTGAGTGCGTGTGGAGAATTGAGGGGACCTACAATTTTAACGCCGATTCCGAACGGAGTATGCACCAGCTCATCTGCAAAATTTGATCGGAGGTAAGCATTCCCGACGAATGGAACCTCAGCATCGAGGCCCGATCCTCAAGAAAGGAGGTCCCCTGAACTGCACCAACTACACATGTATAAGTCTCCTTAACATCGCCTACAAGATCTTGTCTGCCGTGCTGTGTGAACGTTTGAAGCCGTTCGTTAACAACCTGATAGGTCCTTATCAGTGTTGCTTCAGACCCGGAAAGTCCACCATCGATCAAATATTTACCCTACGGCATGCAGATCTTGGAGAAGACTCAGGAACTTCAAATCCATACCTACCACCGTTTCATCGATTTCAAGGCCGCGTATGACAGCGTCTATAGAGACCAATTATAAAGAGCAATGTCTAGTTTTGGCATCCCAAGATGACAATGGAAAACTCAAGCTGTTCCATTATGGTCGGAAAAAACTTAACGGAAGCATTTGATGTCAAAATAGGTTTAAGACAAGGCGATGCGCTGTCATGCGATTTCTTCAACATCATTCTTGAAAAAATTGTGCAAAACTCCAACGTCAACACCGGAGGCACAATATTTCAAAAGTCCGTCCAGCTACTAGGATACGCAGACGAAATTGACATAATTGGAAGAACACAGCGTGATGTCAGTGGAGCGTTTTTGAGTCTTGAGACGGAAACCAGGAACATGGGTCTAGCGTTCTAACGAAGGCCAAGACCAAGTTAATTCTGTCAAGAAGGAAGGACAACTAACATCGACGACGCCTTGAAGCAAACGTCAACATAGACAGATTCAATTTCGAGGTAGTTAAGGACTTCGTCGTATAGGATCCGCTATCAACTCAGGCAACAACACCAGCGCTGAAATCAAACGAAGAATCACTCTTGCCAATCCCTGCTTATTTGCACTTAGAAGGCAATTGAGTAGTAAAGTCCACTCCCGAGCAAACTAAAGTGGCACTCTACAAAACCCTCATCATCCCGGTCCTAATGTATGGTGCAGTGACATGGACCATGACAACATCCGATAAAAACGCTTCGGGTTGCTTCGAGAGAAAAATTCTTCAAGTGATTTTTGGTCATGTCTGCATAAATGTAGAATGGAGTTATGGAGACGAAAAGATTCAATCAAAAACTATCCGAGCTGTTCAGCGACACTGACCTAGCCAGAAAAATTAAGGTCCAACGACTTAGATGGTTGGGTCATGATGCAGAGCGAATGGAAAATAATGCTCCGGCTCGTAGAGTCTTCGAATCCAACCCGGAAGGACGTCGCAGAAGAGGAAGACCAGGTTGAGCACACAGGTGGTAGAGGACCTGAACCAACTTGACGTGCGAAACTGGAGACAGTTTCTAGGGACCGAGCTGGCTGGAGACGTTTGTTGGATGAGGCCCTGGTCCGACCTGGACTGTAGCGCGACCATAATAAGTAAATAAGTAAAATCTTTCAAAACGTTGGGTTGCAAGTACAGTGTTACTGAGCGAATGTGAAGGTGGATTGCGTTCCATATGATGATAATGTTCCCAAGGTTTTTATAAAATTGGTTAGAACAAAAGAAAACTACTTTCCTTTCCTCAAACTCTATCAACATCGGTCCAAAACGAATATGTGATAATCATTCTAAAGTAATCATTTGTTGTACCACCAAAATATTCCAGCAGTAGGTAGACACCTAGACACCTCTTATTAAAGCATCAAAACAAAATGTTACTTCCGGTGTTATTACAGAATGCAGAGGTTAAAAAGTTCTTCCAAATTCAACCTTATTTTTAACTTTATCTTAAAAATGTTTGTGTGTACAAGAGATTATAAAAAAGCAACTCCATTCTAATAGACAAAAGTAGCACACCTCCTGCCAATTTAAAAACAAACAAAAAATCCATCCTCATTGCAAATGGCTGGGCTCCGAGCATTAGAAGAAAAAAATTATAGCACTTACACGTACACATTCGTATATTCTATTTTTATCTGTCAATTGTCAGAATTCTCAAGAAGATGTTCCACGGACTTGGGAATACAGACTAGAGTTTTTTTTTGTTGTTTAGTCTTTCATCCGTGTCCTGCCACTTTTGTTGGTAATAGTGATGCTGATGGCTTTCACAAAACTGGCAGGTAGCCATTTATCACACGAATATGTGGAACAGAATATTGTCTGGTGTGTGCTTCCTTCTTTGCAAGATTGTTGTGTAGGAGCATAAGCACATTTTCCTCGCTCTATGAATTCATGTGTGATAAAAGTTTGTTCTCATTCCAATTGGGAATAGAATAGAAAAACATGTGAGCGGAACAATATAATATGTAATATTTAGCTAAGCGACCCTTATAACAATTCAACTCCAATTAGGCTCCGGGAATAAGACTGATCGAAGGGGGAGTTCCTAGACTTGATGTAACTGATACACAGATGCATTACTCTCCAAGGATGAGTGCATGTTTTTTGTTTAGTTACAATCGGATGCAAATGGAGGCGTTCTGTATTTTTTCTTTTTCCAAAAAACAAAAATTGAATAACATGAGAACATGGATTACTATTAACTTGAATTGCAGATTTTACAACAGCGAGCGGCGGAAACGGCAATAAGTTGTTTTACCGATTCTGACGACACGGAGTGTCTGAATCATCCAAAGCACTTTGTTCCTCTCATTTTAGGGAACAATTTGACAGAAGACATGTTTAGTAATTTTCCAAAAAATCATACCTTTCATTATGCGTGTCATGTTTGCTAGTGCCGACGAGCGACGTTCTTCATCAATTTCAGATAGATGTCGTCTTATGCGGGACAGCAATAGTTCATTTGTCATTTCATATTTCGGAACACTACAACAAGCTTTAGGTACTTCAAAAAACTTCAGTTGCGCGAACGGCGAAATGAAAATAAAAAGAAAAACAACCCTTATACTACTTTAAAACAGGTGTCCAGGATCCCAAGAAGGGTTTCTGATTTTCGGCAGTGAAATGTAATTTTCTTGATGGAAGGTACAATGCGCAACATTGTTATCCTCTGCTGCTGCTTGGTAATAATAATGTTAGACCCGGATACACGAACAAGTTAAGTTCGTGCTTCCTTATACTTTCTTGCCCGCCTTTTCGTCATCATCTCCTTTTCTACAAGGTTAATCTGGGAATATGATGGGTAATTTCTTTTATTGCACTATTGTATCATTTGGATAAAACTGTGTTTCAGGAAATTTGAAAGCATCATCACCCCGCACAACGATGGGGGAGGTGTCAGCAAATAGCAATAATAACGAGAACGGCTGTGGTGGGGGGCAAGGGGCGTTCTGTAGTTTAATGAGGAACTTGGTGTTGTTAGTTTTCTTTGAGAATTATATAGAAAAAAAGAGATTTTCGTAGTATTTTAACAAATGCATAAAGTGAGGTTATGTAGGCCAACTATTCTTAAAGGTATACCAGCGAGATATTGATTTTTTGTTACAAGTAAAGAAGAGAGCACTTCTGAGAAACTTCTTTTTTTCACACTATCAGAATCAGATAATGCCGAAGAGAGCTTATAGCAAGCTATTTCTTACGACAAATATCTCATCACTTAGTGCAGTGTTAGTTGTTAGTAGACCAATCTAAAACAAACAAACACTTACACAACAACAAAACAAAACATTAATTGTTAATTTTAATTTAATTTTTAATTTCAATTTGTTTAATTTATGTAAAATGGTTTTTATATTGTAAATTTTGATTTATCAATTTATATTAAAGTCTTGTATTGTATTATTTCCTGTACTTTTAATAAGTTTTACTTAATATACAGCTGTCTTGTTTTCAATAAATATCAAATATCAAATCAAAGGGCACGGTAGTGACCAGCCAAGTTCTAACACTACTCCCTTTTTACAGGATCGAACTCAAACACATTTTTAACCCTCCATAACTTTTGAACCCATGGAGTTAGAAGCTTTAAATTTGAATTACGTATTAACTTCATGGGCACAAAGGCCCTGTAAAAAAAATAATTTTGTAGAACCACTACTTCCTGAGATATTGGCCAGTAAAAATTTCAAAAACCGTAATTGACTGACTGACTCACTAACTGACTGACTGATCATCAAAATTATGAAGCACTTCTAACAATAGCAGAATCTTGAAATTTGGTACAATGGTAGGTTTTCAGCTGTATACAAAGGAAAAAATCGAAAATTTAAATTTTCTCATTCAGGGGGCGTGGTATCCGCCCACTTTCTAAAACTGGTCGTAGGATCTTGAAATTCGGAAGTCTAATAAGGTTTTGGTTGAATATAAGGAAAAATATAAGTAAAATATTTTAGTTTCATTTAGGGGCGTGGTTTCCGCCCACTATCTTAAAACGGTCGTAGGATGTGGAAATTTAGAATTCTTGTAAGGTTTTGGTTCAATAACATGAAAAAAATGAGAAAAAAAATCTATTTCCATTTAGGGGCGTGGTATCCGCCCACTTTGTTAAAATGTTCGAAAACGTTTAAATTCGAAATTCTGATAGGGTTTCGGTTGAGTAAAAGAGAAAATAGGTGTATGTACAAAATTGGAGTTTCATTACAGGGGCGTGGCTGCCACCCATTTTCTTTAAATGGTCATGGGTTGAAATATAGAATTCTGGTTTGTTTAACTTCATAAAACTCCATGAGTAACTTTCCTTAGTGGTTTCACAATGGACACTTGATATCTAAATGTGACATCTAGACAGCCACTCTTACCTAACCTACCTATTATTTATTTATAAATTGGCAGAGAAATTATATTGTTAGTTTGCAAATTGCTAGCTTATTAAGTTATTTCGAAGTTCATGCTTTCATAAAGAAAAAAAAAACTTTGCAAAAAGATGTGAGATCAGAACAAAAACATAAAATGTAAAAAAGAGCCAAGTTCTCTTATGTGCGAACAGCTTTGTGTAAAAAGTTAGCCACCAAAAGTAATGAGATCTAAAAGAACACCAAGTTCTTACATGTAAAAGTGTTATATTGAATATTTTAAATCATAGAAGATAATACAACAATATTAAAAGAAAATAGAAAATAGTTGGGATGAAAATTTACAAGTTCACTTGGCAAGTTTTCTTTTGAAGCGTGATTAATAACATTTTAAAACTTGAACAGTGAACTTGTATCGTACGAACTTGATCATCGTAAGAAGGGATATTATTGGGGTCAATCCATTGAAGCCCTTTAAAGGCAAAACGTGTAAAATTGCGTTGAACTGATTCTAGTCTCTCAATATGTATCCCATAAATGAGGAGACCAAACTTGTGATGCATATTCGAGATGGGGTCGAACCAAACTATTTTACTAGGCATAGGAAATGTTAGGGTCAAGGAATTCCTTGGACCAACGCTTAATAAACCCTAACATTGAATTAGCTTTATTGACGATGTTGTTAATGTGTTCTGAAAAATCTAAATTAGATGTGAAAAGAACTCCTAAGTCCATAACTTTAAAGACACGGGATAATATGTGTTGGGATATAACATAATCATAAGATGTACGAATACGATTTTTGGAAATTGTCATTGTCTGTCATTTTCTTGGGTTAAGATTCAAATTATTTTTTTCACATCATACAACAAACTTATTAATATCTTCTTGCAGTTGAACGCGATCTTCATTGCATGAAATATTTTTGAAGATCTTCATATCATCTGCAATAAGATAAGAATTTTAATAAATAAAAGGGGTCCTAAGTGACTACCTTATGGTACACCCGATTTGGCGATGAAAGGTTGTGAGTAAGAGTTTCTGAATTTAACTTGGTAAGATCTATTATCAAGATAAGAAGAAACTCATTTGACGAATCCTGGAGGAAATCCATACGAATTCAATTTAAACTTGATAATAGTATGCGAAAGTTGATCAAACGTTTTGGAAAAATCTGTGTAAACACAATCAACTTCCTGTCCACTTTCTACAGAATTTAAACATTTATGCAAAAATTCAAGAAGGTTTGTCACCGTTGAACGTTTCTGCATAAGGCCATGTTGTTCATAGCATATGATATTTTTGGTGTAGAAGACTAAATTATTTGTATTTGTATTTGTATTTGTATTTGTATTTATTTCGTATTTATTTTCTGTACAAAAAGAACATAATTATTCTTAAAACCTGTACAGTATTACAAGGTAATTTAGAAATTATAATTAAATATTTAAGCAGTTACAAAAAAAGAAAAAATAGTATAACAATTAAAACAATTTGGTAAAAAAAGAAACAAAATATAATTAATTACAAATATCAGTAAAACGTTGAGAAACATTAAGTATCAATTTTGTAAAAAAAGAAAAACTAAAATTAGTGAAAGATACAAAACTTATGTGTTCTTGAAGTGGGAGAACATACAAGGTGTACAGTTTTTCTGATTAATATTATTCTTTAAGGTACATGGTAGTTGGTTCCAGAGACTTACAGCGTGTATGAAAAACTGCCTTTGTGTTATAGTACATGCATAAGTGTTTGGCCTTATCATTTTTGTACGGATGCATTGTATTTGTTTTTGTATTTATTTATTATCATTAAGCATTTTAAAACATAGTGTCTTATTTTTAATACTTATTATGTTCAGATTTAAATTTAATCAAATTAAAAAGAGGAATCAAATTATTATGTTAGATTTACAATTTGCTTGAAGTTAAGAGAAAAGAAAGTTGTTTTTAGATAAATGGTCATGATGACATGATCCTTTATATATACAATGTACACAAGAGAAAAAAAATTAAATAACATAAATTTTTAAATTCTAAGACAAAGTGATTTTTATTTTGGAAACATTTTCAGCATTTGTATAAGTTCTTTAATAGTCCAGTCAATGAACGAAAAAAATTGCCTTCACCTCAAAAAAAATCCAACAGTTTTGAAACTTGGCACACTTATTAAGGGATGTCTGGTGATGACCCAAAAAAAAGTCCCCAAGAATCCGACGTGAGCTCTAGCGGCAGTTAAAAGAAACATGGAGTTTGTTTCAGTTTTTCACGTTTATCTCAAAAACTGTTTGTCGTATCAAAAAATTTTGTACTACTAAATTAAAGCTCATTAAATTTTATAAAAAAAAGCTCTTATGAACTTTTTCGTACCTCTTATAGTTTATAAAATAACTCTAGCGGCAGTGAAGAGAAACATACGGTTTTTTCGGTTTTTCGGGTTTATCTTGAAAACTATTTGTCGTATCAAAAAATATCTTCTACAAAATTAAAGGTTATTAAATTTCCGAAAGAAAAAAAAATTAGGTTATAAATAACTCCACTCACATTGAAGGAAAACAAATAATTTTTTCATGCTTATCTTGGAAATGGTTTCTCGTATTAGTCCAGACAGTAAACAATAAACATTCGCATAGAGCTGAAAATTGGTACAGAGCATTAGAACACCGATTAAAGTAAAATGTCAAAAGTCCCCAAAAATCCCATGCGTGCATAAGAAATTATTCAAGGTCAAATGTCGAAAATGTTGGTTTTTCATGCATATCTTTGAAACGGGGGAAGCTATCAAAAAAAGTATATCAAAGGCTTGTACGTCTTGTAATTTTCTAAAAAAGAAATTATGACACTTTTTTTCCTACGAGCAAGCGTTTAGAAAATATTGCGATTTTAAAATGTGTCAAATGTCGAAAATAATGGTTTTTTGCGTATTACTCTTAAACGGTGAGTCCGATTGAAAAAATTTCTATGGAAAACTTGTAGATTATGTGGTTTTCTATATAAAAACATTTTTTTTTGTTAAAAGCTGTCAGAAAAAAAAAACAATTTGGTCAAAACTCAAAATTTTGAATTTTTTATAATAAGCTCCTAAGCCCTGTACAAAATTCGCATAGAGCTGAAAATTGGTACAGAGCATAAGGACATCTCTCTATATAAGATGTCAAAAGTCCCCGAAAATCCCATGTGTGCATAAAAAATTATTCAAGGTTAAATGTCGAATATGTTGTTTTTTTATATTTAACTCTGCAGATTTTATACAATATTTTCTAAACGCTTGCTCGTAGGAAAAAAAGTGTCATAATTTCTTTTTTAGAGAATTACAAGACGTACAAGCCTTTGATATCCTTTTTTTGATAGCTTCCCCCGTTTCAAAGATATGCATGAAAAACCAACATTTTCGACATTTGACCTTGAATAATTTCTTATGCACGCATGGGATTTTTGGGGACTTTTGACATTTTACTTTAATCGGTGTTCTAATGCTCTGTACCAATTTTCAGCTCTATGCGAATGTTTATTGTTTATTGTCTGGACTAATACGAGAAACCATTTCCAAGATAAGCATGAAAAAATTACTTGTTTTCCGTCAATGTGGGTCGAAATATTTATAACCTAATTTTTTTTTCTTTCGGAAATTTAATAAGCTTTAATTTTGTAGAAGATTATTTTTTGATAATACAAATAGTTTTCAAGATAAACCCGAAAAACCGAAAAAACCGTATGTTTCTCTTCACTGCCGCTAGAGTTATTTTATAAACTATAAAAGGTACGAAAAAGTTCATAAGAGCTTTTTTTATAAAATTTAATGAGCTTTAATTTAGTAGTACAAAATTTTTTGATACGACAAATAGTTTTTGAGATAAACGTGAAAAACTGAAACAAACTCCATGTTTCTCTTAACTGCCGCTAGAGCTCACGTCGGATTCTTGGGGACTTTTTTTTGGGTCATCACCAGACATCCCTTAGTAATTGTGCCAAGTTTCAAAACTGTTGGATTTTTTTTGAGGTGAAAACCTTTATTGACTGGTCTATAAAGAGTTTTCAAAACGAGTGCTGCTGTTTATCCCCCTCAGGTTAGCAGGCAAGGAGTTCCAAAGGGCAACAGCGTGTACAAAGAACTGTTGTTTTGAATTTCTGAATTTGAAGGAAGGGACAATTAGAACATTACTTCTTTGTGATACTGGGAACCTAAGCTTTTCGTATAGATATTCAGGAGATCTAGTATGAATAAGTCTAAAAAGAAATGTCAAAGTTTGATAGTTTATGTAGTTGTTGAAGGTCATGTTGAAAACACTACTTGCTTGCATCGAAACATGATCGAACCGTCGCAAGTCATAAATAAAACGAACAACATTATTAAACGCGACTTGAAGTTTTCGTTTATTAGCGCTGTCAAGGGCACAGAAAATGGGACTTCCATAGAAAAGTATTGGTAGGACAAGAGATTTTGCTATAGTCATTTTTGTTGAAACTGGAAGACAACTGGCAGATATATATAAAACCCGCAAAGCAGCATATATTCGACCAACGGCACAAGTCAAGTGATCATCCCATGTAAGTTTCTGGTTAAAAACAATCCCAAGATTCTTAACTGTTCTAACGTAGCTTAACGTTTTCCCCTCAAGTTCAATACTAGGGAAATAAGAAGTATCTATTGCAGTGTTACTGATAACGATTGCCTGGCATTTCTTAGGGTTAAGTTTAAGATGATTCTCCCTGGACCACTGGTTTATACACATCAAATCTTCGTTTATTCTGGCAGTTGCGTCTTCAATCATACCGATTTTGTAGCTCAAATGAATTTGAACGTCGTCAGCATACATATGAATTTTGCAATGCCTGAGTACAGATGGAAGGTCATTATTGAAAAGTGTGAATAAGAGTGGTCCCAAAATCGATCCCTGGGGCACACCATTAGGGGTAGGGAGGAAATCCGACAGCCTAGAGTTAGCAAAAACAGCCTGAGTTCGATGGCTTAGATACTGTGCTATGAGGGTTAAGGCTGAGTTTTCAAAGAAGAAGAAAGAATTCAGTTTTTTCAGAAGAACTGTATGTATGTGAAACAGTGTCGAACGCCTTAGAAAAATCAAGAAGAACCAGAGTTGTGACTTTATTATTATCGATTTGTTGTCGTATGTCGTCGCTTATTTTAAGAAGCGCAGTCGTGCAGCTGTGTTTTGGTCTAAAGCCAGATTGCGTCGGTGTAATTAAATTCCGTGTTTCCAAGAATGCTGTTATCTGCTGACTAACGATCTTTTCGAACGCTTTTGAGATGAATGGTAGGATGGAAATTGGTCGGTATTCTTTTTGTTGCGAATTTGACTTTTTAAGAATTGGCAATATTTTTGAAGCTTTCCATAGTGCCGGGTAACAGGACTTTGTTAATATTGAATTGAAGATATGTGTCAAGAAAGGAGATATAAAAGTAAGAATAATTTTTACAAACTTAGGATGCATATTGTCTAGTCCAATAGCGTCCGATTTAATGTCTTTTACGGCCTTAAATACCTCAACTTCAAAAACTCTTTTAAAACTGAAACTTGAGAGAAGCTCATTACTTCTTTCAAAGTTTGTGTCAAACGCAACACCATTATTTGTGTCAGAAACAGAACTTACGAACTGTTTGTTTAGTTCATTTACATCACAGTCATCCTCAGCAATCTTTTGTTTCGTCGTAATACCAAGAGATTTTATGTTCTTCCACAGTTTTTTGGAAGAAACATTGTTAAATCTCGACGCAAAAAACCTTCGCTTGGAATTTCTGATTTGAATATTCACTGTATTTCTTAACGCTTTGTACTGCGTAAACAACTGTGGTAACTTGAACCTTTTCCAACGTTTGTAAGCTATATTTCTTTTCAGAATAAGTTTATCAATGTAACTAGTGTACCATCCTATTTCAGAGTTTTTGATTCGCACGTTTTTAATTGGCACAAAGGTGTCAAAAAGGTCATTAATTTTGTTAGTAAAGAAATAAACTTGCTCATCTACGTCTGAGATGTAGTATATATTTTCTAAATTAGAGTTATATATACTTGTTACCAATGATTGCATATCGATTGCATTGAAATTCCTAAATGAAATGCTTTCTGTTTCTGAGGTCGGATTTAGGTTAAGGGTATGTGTCCCAGAATAGCGAACTCAGATTTCATGTAAATGAATTTATATGTGTTAGTGGCCTCTACTCTTCACCGATTCCTTTTTTTTTTATCTCAGACGAGAATTTGCAAGAACCAGTTTCCACGATCACGATCAGGCACATGAAGGAGAAAAAAAGGGCAATATACGCAGACGACGCACGTCTAGGTAGAAAAGGAAGCAAATTCATATACGTACATGCAATGCAATAAAAAAGACCCAAAAAAATAGGTATCAAGCTTTGTATATATAGTCCTATATAGGACTATATATACAAAGGTATCAAGTGAAGAAATGTTCACATTTTTTCCTTTTTTTCTTTGAGCTAGGAATATGTATTATGAAAACAATGCATGTAAGTAGGTACAAGAAAAGTGGTATCACAGATATTGTTGTTGCAGCACGAGACATCGCGATGTGATAAACGGTTTGGTTCTTATTTCTTTTTGTGTTTGTCTAGTTGAAGAAATATAAAAAAGAAGAACCTTTATGAGAAGATTATTTATTTATGTTTCCTCTTGCGAGGTGTAAATAAATAATTTTTATTTATTTTATTTTATATGAAATGGAAATTCTTTTATTGGGCGATGATTGCGTTTGTAACAGGCGGTACCTTTCATCTTTTAGACAGATGAACAGTTTATTCAAAAGAGTCATGAACCTATTATTGAAATTTTTGACCTTACGGAATAAAACGATGCAAGTAGAGGGTGTCTCAGTAAGAGTGGTCTTTTAAACATTGGAATCTTTTTTTTTCATGCGAGTGGAGTGGCAATTCTGAAATTTGACATCTGCCACCTCTGTTTATTCTGATTATTAAAAATGGAGTGCTTTTCGAAAGAACAACGCGTTATATTTGTGAATATCTAGGTACTCTCGCAAACTTCGCAAAATTTTATTCCATACTTAATCGGAATATATCTTCTTTAGAGGCCAGTTACAGCTTTAATTGGTTTTCATCATTGAAATTTTTCTGATAGGTCGGTTATTATAGCAATCATTGAAAATTTCTGTCAGGAATTTTTTTCCTGACGTAGGGTGACGTGGTCATCAATGCACCACCCTATTTTCAAATGACCATAACTTTTTCCAATGAACTCTTTTTGTTATGTATTTTTGTATTTCATTCTTTAGATATGTTATGAAAATACGTACGAACTTATATTTTCGATATGATCTGAATTCTTTGCGTAAAAAGTACTTTTTCCCAAAAAACCAAATGGTGCATGGTGCACCATGGTATGTACTGAATGCACCAGTCGTATGTACACGATGCACCACAAATTTATTTAAAGAATTAAAACAATTTTTTAACGTCATAGACAGATTTATTTATTCAAACAAAAATATACGAGAACTTAAATTTAAAAAAAAATCGATCAAAAGACCATGTCACTTAAGGGAACTTTAAAATAAAAATAAATAGAGGAGCTCCACTAAAGCAAAGTTATTATAGGATTTAAGTTCATCAAATCGACGGTCAAGAAGTTAAGAATTCAAAGCAACTGATGAATTTGCGGTATCTTCTTGATCAGATAGATTTTAGCTGCTGTTGTCGTTCCTTTATTTCATCTTTGTCTTTTTACACAGTAAACCATGGTGCATTCATCACCATGCTTATGTGGTGCATTATGCACCACCCACACATTTTTTAAACAAATTGAAATAGTTTATAACAAAAGGAACAAAACTATTCACTCCTAATTTTAAAATGTTAGCAAATGTTCAAAAAACTGTTTAATTGATTTGTTATAAAGAAACTCTTTAATTTCACTCAGATATTAAAAAAATAAGCTTACCTTATTTTTTCACTTTATCACTGTAAATTTATAAAACACTCCGCACAAGTGACCCACCAAAGAGAAGCACTTTCAAACTTAAGTCTATCGGAGTTTCTGAAAGTAACGGTTACATTTGAAAGAGGTATACACTAATCCAGCGTCCGGTTTGGCGTGTATAGCCGTGGTGCATTCTGCACCACTGGTGCATTGATGACCATTTCACCCTAATTCAATCATTGGAACTGTGAGAAGTTGAACATTTATGTAGATCATTAAAATTGTACAAAATTGAAACGAAAATCATTGGAATGGTGATGTTTAATTTTTTGACATAATACAATCAGCTGTTCAGGAAAATGATTTTACAACCGCAAAATAGAAAAACACATTTTAATGAAAAAATAAGTGTGTAATTGAACTTTTTTATGTCAATAAAAATTCTTGGAGTGATTTCCGATCGATTGGTATATAATTTCTTTTCAAAAGAAAACATATGTCGATTTCCATTGAACCACATGAAATGGACGGCCCGTCGCTACTAAAAATCAATATTTTTTGGTTTCAATGGAAAGGAAAAACGTAGCAATATCTTTTTGTAAGTGTATCTTCCTCCTCGGATGAGGAATGCTTGTAATGATGTCAATGTTATGTGTACCTATTCTTGAGAACACAACGATAAACCTTATTTATTTTCATTATTATTCTTTATTTTCATTATTATTATTTATAATATTCACTATTCTATTATTTATCGTAATTATAACATAACAAAAACGCACTCTCTTCTATTTTCTTTTTCAACACATAATTATTCCATTTGCAAAAACTGTCAAGTTTTTAGGATGTGTTAAAATCAGTGTGAAAATCTGTGTAGATTCGTCTCAAAAGACGAATTCAAAACGAATCAATTCGTCGGGAAAAAACATCAATACTCTTCCCATTGGAAAACGTTTATGAAAAAAATATTGCCGGCCCGTCGACGTTACATCAATGTTTTGGTTCAATGGAAAACCACAATAGTTAAATATCCATTCAAAGATTTTCCGGATCCATTTCAATGATAGCTATAACTGGCCTCTTACAATACAATAAAAATATCACAACTCTGTCATAAAATACTTGTCTTTATTTTTAAATGAAAAAGTGCACTCTTACTGAGGCACCCTATACTTATTTGTTGCAAACGAATGAAAAATTTAATTGGGTTCTCCCATTTATTTGTAGTACCTACGACCTAACTTCTTACTACCTACCTACCTACACAACATTTTTTAGCTATACAAGGTGTCGCAAAAAAATAATACATATTGCACTTGCACTTGTCATATATTCTAATAAATCGCAAATCTCCCTCGCAACCACCAAAACAAAAAAATATGATAAGAAATTATCGCACATGTGCGATATGCTTTGTACCTCATTCATTTTCTTATTTTGTCATGTCCAACAACAAAAAACAAAAAGAAGCCACTTACTTACCGCATTCTTTTTATGCGCTTTCTCTATCTCCCGCTCTAACCCTTCTTCTATAATTATGTCATCTGCACATATCTATTTTCTCATCTTGCATCTTTCTTCTACTTCTATGTAAAGCAATATCGAGTTTTCTTCACACTTCTATGAATTGAAGAACAAAAAGTACATTTTCTGTTGAGGAGAAAAAACAACATCTTTTGTAAAAAAGAGAAGAGAAAGCAAAACAAATTGCAGCACCACCTAGTGGCATTCCTTTGAACCCTGCTTCTTTGTGTGTGTAATCGACCATTATTTTTTGACAAAAAACGCAAAAAAGACGATTTTTCAAAAATAAAAATAAAAAAGACCATTAGCAAACAAATTATTTTGTTATTTGATTTAAATAAAAAAAATAACAGAAAAAAATAAAAAAAATATGTGCTAGTTTTATTGCCTATATATCACTTACAATAACCTTACAAATATTGACCTTTTGAAGTTTATTTTTAAATATGTTACAGGTTAAAAATTAAAAAAAAAACACCGACGTTAAGTAATACATATATTAATCTTTCATATAAAAAATATTTCAAAAAATTCAAAAATATATTAATCAATTTCCCGGGCAAACGCGCAAAATGCTAGACAAAAAATAGGTATTTTTTGTGTTTGTGTTAACAAAAACATTTGACAAACATAAAAACAAAAATAAAAAAAATTACTCCGTTCAAATTACATATTTAAAGCTTTGAAAAAAGTTGATTTGACTTCATTACCTTTTATATTTTAGAAGTTATACTAAAAAATGCATTCATACTTTTTACGTAATTTGCTGTATTTTTCATTGTTTTTCGAATTTTGTGTGGAAAAAATTATAACGATAATCGAAAAAAGAACACCGACGTTAAGTATCATGATATATTGTCATTATAAAAAAAATATAAAATAAATAAAAATGTAATATTTAACCCATTTCCCATTAGTTAGCGCAAGCGTCTTTCAAAATTTTATAGTTTTTCCGTTTGCTTGTCGGTTTGGGGTACATCGAATTTTTATTTATTTTTTTTAATTGCACAAACATTTGACCCTATTTAATATCAATCGAAAACCGTTTGTTTTATTAAAATATTCGAAAAATTGCGAACGCTACACAGTTTCGCGCAAAAGCCCAACCTTTTTTTACATGGGAAACCCCCCCTTAATATTATAAAAAGCGATAATTAAGTCATGCTTGGAAAATCCGGGAACATCAAGCTGCCCATAGAAGAAGCTGCATTGGGAGAACGTTATTTTGTTAAATAAATATGAAGGTTGTTTGGTTGAAATTATCTTGAAAACCATCATACAAGCTCTCAAGTTCAGATATTGGTAAAGCTTACAATTCAAAATCTTTTGGGAGTGATTCGATACATGGTCATACCTGCGGAGCCCGTATACAAATCTAGCAACCGAATTAAAAGCAACATTGAGCTTGCGCATTGAATTCGCATCAGTTTTAGCAAACAACTCACAACCATATGAGATTATAGGTGCGATACGCGCCCTAACTAGCTTCAGTTTAACATTTATTGGAAGTATGTCTCGACAGATGCAGAGACCACGTAGAGCAGCATATATCTTAGAGATCACGGTATTTATGTGATCGCTCCAGGTCAGATTGCTATTTATAAAAATACCTAGAAGTTTGACTTTAGGGACAACTTCGATAGAGACACCATCCAATAAAATGGGTGGAAGCAGTGTATTAAGCGAATGCTTATATATTTGCAACGCTTTGGTTTTTGCAGGATTCAATAAGAGTCCATTTTTATTAGACCATTCCAATAAAGCCATCAGATCTTCATTCATTCGATGAACTCCATCCTCCATAAGACCAACTGGAAATGAAATATAGAGCTGAACGTCATCGGCATACATGTGAAAAAGGCAGTTATGAAGAATTTGCGGAAGATCATTAATAAACATGGAGAAAAGGAGGGGACCAAGTATCGAACCTTGAGGGACGCCAATGTTTGTTTCCATAAAGTCTGAAGTCATATTATTGAGTGAAACAGCTTTGGAATCGATTAGATAAATAACACTTGATAAGCTGAGCAGAGTGGTGTGAAAAATTGAAAAGTGTTACAAGCTTGGAGCAAAGCATGAGAGGATTGACCGAATCAAATGCTTTCGAAAAGTCAATAAGTGTTAGCAACGTCACTTCATCTCGATCAATAGCCTGTCATATGTCATCAGTAACCTTGATTAGAGCAGTTGTGGTTAGATCGAAAACCTGATTGTAAGGGTGTTAAATAATTTTGAGATTCTATAAATTGCTTAATTTGCTCACCAACAATACATTCAAATGCCTTAGAGAAAAATGGGAGTATCGCGATTGGACGAAACTCAGTGCAACTACTTATCTTGGGGATTGGTGATATTCTAGCCTGTTTCCATTGGTCTGGAAAGACCGATGACATAAGAATGGTATTAAAAATGAAAGTAATGTAAGGAAGAATATATGGGAGCAACATCCTAACAAATTTTGGATGAATACCATTCAATCCAACACAGTTAGATTTTATTGACAGTATTGCTTTACTTGATGAGTGCAAGTCCACTGCAGAGAAATAAAGATTATCTATAGCGTTGTTGCGAGGAAAAGAGGTATTGTTCAGTAACGATATTGGAAGACCAGATGATTGGTGGGTGAATTTTCGATTAAGGTCATTAATATCAATATTTTCGTTGATAGTTGATGCTTTATTGCATAGTCCAATTTGTTTTACTCGATCCCAAAGGAATTTAGAGGTCCTATTAGAATCAAATTGATCAGAAAAATATCTCATCTTTGCTCTTTTAATCATAAGAGTTACTTGATTCCTCACTCTTTTGAATTCTGTGAAAATGAAACTAATCTTAAATCTTTTCCAACGCCGATAAAGCCGATCTCTTGTTGAAATAGCTTCTTCTATCTCATTCGACATCCAAGGAGCATTACCGTGTCTTAAAACCAAGCGTTTCTCTGGATTCTGGAATATACTTGTCAAACAAATATTTTATGCAATTATTGAGTATTTCAACCTGCTTGTTGACATCTGGTGTAAGATATATTTGATATCACAAACAACTTGCTCAAAAATGCAAGACAGTTTAGATATAGGTCTATAATTTGTAATATCAGACTTGTCTCCTTTCTTGAGAACAGGTGTTATGTAATTTTTTGAAAGAAACATTTGGGTTTTAGAAGGAAGTGTGTTAAATGCTGTCAAGGAACGGTTTAAAGAAAAATGTCGATGGTCGCACCAAAAAATTATTGTCTGGGCCAAAAATCCTTATTTTGGAGATTGGGTCTAACATTGTATTAGACTAAGATTGTAATGCGGTATGGAGAGTGGTAGAAATGTTGTATCACAATCACAATGGGCCTTTTCCTTTGGCCTAAGTGTGTGGATCCTGTATCCGCACTCCGCAGCCACTTTAACCTAACCTTACCTAATCTCTATGACTAAAACTTCTAGTTATTTCCTCGTTTTCGACTCCGCGAACTTTCGAAGGAAATCTCGTGCTTCAGTCAACTTGCATTGAATAAGTTTGGCAGCGGCTGCCAATGGAATTGGATACCCTCATACGTGGAAAACATAACTGATAGCTGTTTTGTTGGTGATTTCACCGTTCCGTGATTCTTTACAAACATTTTCACATCATAGAAAACACTTTACTTTTTCCTATCTGTTTAGAAATTTCATACATTTACATCTATTTTCACAAATCAATAATTATTAGCATTCATATAATCACATCTATGGTTTTATAATAATAAAAATCGTTTAATTGTCGTATTAACAAATTATCTCCTGTTTTTCTTTTATTCGCTCGGCTGTGGAATTTGCATATCTACTGTTTATTTCGGTCATAGGTTATGGGCCCAGATGTTCTATCATTGAATTAACTACTTTAATTAAATAAAAAAATTATATAATGAACGCGCCGATGTCTGGAAAAATTGAAACCCTTAACAAGGACAATTATGACACGTGGCGGATGCACATGTAAGCACTTCTAGTAAAAAACGACGCCTGGGAATACGTTAATGGCATACAAACTGAGCCAGGGGCAGCGTCTCCACCAGTCGATAGTGAAAGCTGGAAAAGAGGTGATTAGAAGGCGAAGTCTGATATTATTCTGTGCATAAGTGCAGTCGAACTGAAACAAGTAAGGGGATGTGCGATTTCGAGGGACGTGTGGCTCAAACTCGAAAAAGTTTTCCAGTCGAAAGGGCCTGCACGTAAGGCGCCACTGCTGAAACAACTTACTCTTCAAAGAACGCAGGAAAGCGATGATGTACGCGAACATTTGAACAAGTTCTTCGACGCTGTCGACAAACTTTAAGACATGGAAATTGAGATCAACAAAGACTTATTAGCAATCATGCTTCTGTATAGTTTACCATTAAGTTTCAACAATGTTCGTTGTGCTATTGAGTCTTGGGATGAATTGCCGACAGCAGAGAATCTATGCGTCAAGATCATCCAAGAATATGAGTCTCGAAAGAACGAATCTAACGAAACCCCGCATCCGAATGCACTTGTAGCTGGGAAATTTCATCCGAAATTTAGGAGCAATCACAAGCCGAAAGGAAAAACAAGAATTCCCCCCCATCAACAAAACCAGGTGAAGATTATTTGTTACCGATGCATCGCGATGTAAAAAGCCAGGACACAAGCGAACAGACTGTCCGAACAAATTCGATAAACAATGCGCCAGGACCGCGGAAAGAGTTTTTATTCTTAACAAATCAGAATGAGCTTGAAAGTTCACTGCAATCCATCAACAAAAATCAAAGCTTACCCTGGTGTTTAGATAGAAGATGTACATCGCTTATGTGAAAGAATCCAGACGAACTTTAGACTTGGTTCAACTACAAAATGAAAAGTTGTGCCTGCCTAGCAGTGCTTCAGCTGATATAAAAGCTCGTGGTCGAGCAGATGTGAAAATTAGCGAACAAGATGAACAAGAAACTGGAACAGCTTTGGCACCGACACGTTTTGGGTACATCAATTTTCGAGACCTGACTGAGGCCATCCGTTCGAATGCCATTGGAGGAATCGGTTCTGTTGAATCGGTTGAAAATTTGCAATAAGAGACCTGTGTTCAACGTAAGATGATTCGTACTAGCTTTCCAAAATCTCGGTTCGTACGACTCATCTTGTCGAGATCATTCACTCGGACGTTTGTAGACCGATGAGGACTGAGTCAATGGGAAGAGGGAAGAGGAAGAAATACTTCGTTACCTTCATCGATGATCACCCAAGATGGTGCGAAGTTCGTTTTCTTGGAAAGAAAAGTCAAGTATTGTCTCAATTCCAAAACGTCAAAGCATTATTGGAGAAGGAAAGTGATTCCAAGTGAAATGCCTGCAGTCGGACAATTGGACTGAATACAAGAATAACGATTTCGATACGTTTCTGAGTTCTGAGGGATTCAGATTCAGATATATTTTATTTACAACAGGTTTGATATTACAATTTTAGCTTCAACTACATTAATAAAATAAAATAATAATAATAATAAGACAATGGCGTTGCCGTCTGTCTGATGGATGGATTGAAATGCAAAAAATGTTTTTCGAATTTATGTAGATTTAAAAAAGAAAATCAAAAAGAGAAGTTCTGAGGGTATCAAAAGGCGAAGTTGCGGAACGTAAAAACCGAACGCTCGTGGAGATGGCAAGATGTCTTCTGATTCAGTTTGGCCTACCAAAAGCATTTTGGGCAGAGGCTCTCGCAACTGACTGAAAGTCAATGGGTCAAAGAGTTACCTTTGAACAATGTTCAAAATAATGACAAACCAGAAATAATTCTCCATTGTGCCGGCATTGATCAGCCAGAGTCAGACCAGAGCGATATAGAACCAAACGTTGAGGATAAGCTGCTTCAAACGAGAAAGAAGAAGCACCTGAACAACCTAAGCGAATAGGTGTTGAAAGACCGCTAATTGTGAGGACCGGTCAGCCTGGTCGACCGAGAAAGGAATGCAAAACTGAAGAGATGAATCAGGTAATTTTTGAAAATTGTTCTATAGCTGAAATTGATCTCGAGTTGACAGTTTCCGGATCCGACTGTACAGAGTGGTACAAAGCCATGAAATTGAATTGAGATGCATAATTTTAGAAGATATTTGGGAGATAGTGGGTCGCAAACCTACGGACAAAGTAATCGGAAGCAGGACGATACTTCGGAATAAATTTTCTCCAGATGGAACTCTAGAACGCAGAAAGGCAAGAATCGTTGCCAGAGGTTTCTCTCAGCGTTTGAAGACATGGGAGCCGATTTTTTAACGAAACCTTTGGCCAATGTTAAGCATAGGCATTGTCTTGAAACTATTGGCGTTCTTTCAGTTGTCTGTGATTCTTTACAAACATTTTCACATCATAGAAAACACTTAACTTTTTCCTACCTGTTATGTTATTATGACGTCCCCAATGAGTCTGTTATACGCAAAGTTTGTAAAATAAAATAAATTAATAGAGTGACGCGACAGCTCTTGAAGAGCCAAGGCCTAAGTGGCTTACTCTCGTCAACAATTCTCTGGGTGCGTGTGAAGAATTGGTTGTGTCCGTGGCTTAATGGTTAGGTGCGTTGGCTGCTAAGCAGAACGTCGTGGGTTCGAGTCCTACTTGTGACAATAGTTTTTATTATGAGAATTAAGGAGATCGAGATCTGGTGCATTTGAAAATATTTCTCAGTCCTGAATTAGTCCACACCCTTTTTGCAAAAACAGAAATTTTATGAGACACCAAATACTGAGAATCATGGAGAACAAAGCATTTAAATTCTTTGTTCAAATCACACTTATATCATAAATTTTAATTATTGGATTGATGGATGTATGTTTGTTGCTCAATAACTCCAGAACGGCTGAACAGATCTGGATGAAATTTAGCACACAGATAGATTATAGTCTGGATTCTGAAATAGCACATAGTTTTCTTTTTATCCCGGTAAAATGTACAGTTCCAGTGGAATAGATTAAATTTTGCATACAGCAAAGGTAGTGGTAGTTGAGGGTTCAGAAAATGACGAGGGCTACTTTTTATCTCGGTTACCGTGGGTAACACCGTGGGGATAAGCTAGTACCACCTACTGTTGCAAATATCTCAGCAACCAGATCTCGAAATTGAGTTTGGCATTCAGTGGTAGGCTCAGGACAAGGAGATGTTTTGAAACGCCAAATTTGTGTGAACAATAGTTCAACAGGGAAAAAATGAAGTGAAGAAGCTTTCTTCTGAGAATTAGGGATGGATCAATTTTTGTTTTCTAACATGTCTTCCCTAAGGTGGGACAAAAAGTGGCATAGTTAATTTATTTAAGAGTTGACACTCTGCGCTGGATTCGGAAACACATGGGCGAGAGAGGTCCATTTGTGTAGCATTTTTCTGTTTTGAATTACCTAAAGAGGGAAACCAGAGCAATATGTTTTGGCATTTCAATAAGTACAAGGCTTTACTTGATAATTTACTCAGTTAATGGATAGCTCACACTTTGAATTGAATAATTTTCTTATTTCGTTTTTGTTTCAGAAACTGAAAAAGCTTTCAATTTGTTTATTGAAGAAAAAATGTCTCACATCGTACGACACTTCTTTGTATGCATTATGTCCAATTTTTAGAAGTTCCATAACTTTGTCAACCGAAGAATACTGAACCAAGAACAAGAGTATGGAGGCAATCGACGCCCAAAAACTAAATTGAAGGAATATACTAGGACTCTCACAGAGGAACCTGCGAACTGCTGCGTTTTGTCCTCAAAAAAATTCATCTTGAAATTTTTCAAGCTTCAAGAAGAAACTCTTCTTTTGATCCAAGATTAAATGAAGTGATGAAAAAGTGCAGAAAAATCATGCCTGGTTTCATGTCAAATTCCTCCCAAAGCTGAAGGATATGTGTACATAACTTTCAAAGGCACGCAGCAATTGCTAATGCATTGGTCAAACAGAACCTGAATTTTTGAAAAAATTTTATTCAAATGTGAAAGAAGACGTCAAAAAATGTCAAATTTGAAACTATCCGAGCCAAAGTTTGAAGTTCACAAATCTGGTTTCTCTCTAGGGTCTCAAGCTGAAAATTAAAACCAATTTGCTGCAATTCAAAATTTATGGCGTCATTGCTTCATTTTTGAACCTTCGAGACACCAATTTGTGATTTTCCGATCATTTTTCTTTCTCGATTTGTCAGTTTTTTCAAAGTTATGGCAGACACAAACCATCCTATCGAATATTTTTTGAAATTCGAGTGTCTGAATTAATTTCGTTTTTCTAGTCGATATGATTCGCAGAATTTTTTTCGTCAGTCGGACGCAAATGTAAAACATCGATTCCCTTAACTGTGGGAGTCTGATTGGGAGTTCAGTACAATCTCATAACTTAGAAGTAATTTGTATGGTCGGGGGATTTGTATGAATTACTTCGAGTCATGAGGTTGTGATGGACTTCTCAAACCTGATGACGTTTAAATAAATTCAGTTAAAATCCAAGTAACGGAATTAATTCAATTTTTGTGGAATGTTGGTTTTTGGAATGCGTTTCAAAAAAAAAAATTTTATTTGACTAAATTTGTTTTTTAAATTTAAAATTAAATTGAAATGAAATTGAATTGACAAACATCTGTGGCAACAGGGCGAAAGTGGTAAGTGCATTATGCACTTTTTGAATAACAAAATATGAAAATGTATACTTTTTGAGTTCATACATTTGCGAATGGATGACCAGTAGAATGCACTCAATGCAAAGTGGTAGCCAACCGTCAAAGAAAAATTTGTTGTCTCCGTGTGTCAAAAATTGATTGGCTTGAAATTATGTTTTTAACCTGAACTGATTTTTAAAACATCGACCAAACAACATTTTGTTAAAATTCGTTGAAGCACTTTTTTGAAAATTTTATATTTTAGGATTTATTAGAGTTGTGGGGGCACTGCCTCTTGCGAAGAATTGACAAAACTTCCAAGAGTATCAATCTGTCATGAAAAAAGTGTTTCTCGATTTTGCCGTTGGGAGTCGGCGTTAAATTGTCAATTCTCTACACGCACTCAGAGAATTGTTGATGAGAGTAAGCCACTTAGGCCTTGGCTCTCCAAGTGCTGTCCCGCCACTCTATTTTTTTTTTTTTTATTGTTTATTTTAAGTAAATAGTGTTCAATATGAAATTCCAAATTCAGACCGGTCATAGTAGAATTGTTAAAAGAATTCAAAATTGAGATTAGTTTATATTCTTAAAATATAAACTTTGTTCGTTTCAAATTGAAATCTCTTAGTTATTTCGCGTTCTTACACAAAAGCCATCTATCTTCTTCATGAATCATGCCTTGGCAGCGCCATCACACGCACAAATCACTTTTCACTAAGTGAACTCAATTGTGGTTATGGTAATTGCTGCATCTCCTTCGAACTCGGGAGTAATCTGAAGAGCCATTAGAGCATTCTACACGATGATGATGACTACGGAAACGACCGACTACGACGACGACGACGACGACCGACGTGGTGCGTTCCACAGCGTGTGGAATAATTAGAAACCTCGAAATTTATGCGCATTCCTTTTCCAACTTTGATTAGCCTCTACTCGAAGTTATTCAATAAAATTCAATCAAGCAATGCGGCTGCCTCAACCCCCAATCAAACAAAAAGTTATTTACTAATAAGGGCAGGATTTCTATTCATTCAATTTGATCCAGGTCCACCAGGTGTTGAATTGATTAAATTTGAACTCACATTGTGTTGTGGGGAAGTTGGGCCAAACAAAGCTCATCAGGGGAGTGATCAATCTCATTCCATAATGGCACAAGAACTGCCCTGCCTGGCTGGTCAATGGCATTGATGAAAGTCTCTGAACAACATGTGTGTAATAAAGACATTAAAAAGGCTCATACCTTTCTATGTCAACTTTCTTTTGTTTTTATTTATTGAACCTATTTCCTCATACGAACTTGGTTTGACTATGGGTTTCCTTGTATCGTAGAGTGTGGGCAAATGTTGATTTATCCTATTCCGCACAATACACTTGAAAATAGACATCGGGCTAGCAGGAAAATGTCTGCAGAAATGTCCATGTCATCATTATGGAGCACTAGTTCAATTCAAGTTTAATTACTAAATTGCCCTTGTGTAACAAAGAAATACAAATGAAGATAACTTTGAAATAAATAGAAGAGCGATGAGTCGGTTTTGTTTCAAGTGCACCACGAGTACATCTAATAGTGTCTCTACAAGTGGAGTTAATGGATTTAGCTCGTAAATAAACACACAATTGAGATGACAGACAGTCTTGGCTTAGTGTGCATACAGATGTGTCAAGTTGCCATTGTCCACTAAGCCTGTAGATGATCACTTGCAACGTGGAACTTGAAAAATTAGTGGAGACCCACAACTGCTACAAAGCCGAAGCAGATATTACCGATTACCGCTATCCAGGAAATGCGATGGGATGGACCGGGCAAAAGGAGGATGAAAAACTGCGACATCTATTATGGTAAACGTTACCGGAAGCAACAACAGCGACTCTTTGGATGCGGATTCGTCGTGGGAAGCAGACACAGGCAAAAAGTCTTGAGCTTCAAATGTGTAAGCGAACGCATCACGACGAACCGAATCAAGGCTAAACTCGGCAACATTAGTCTAATATGCGCGCATGCCCCCACAGAAGAGAAAAAGGACCACACCAAAGACGAAATCTACGAGTTCCTCGACAAAACATATGAGCAATGTCCTAGCTACGATATTAAAATTGTCCTCGGTGATTTTAACGCAAAGCTGGGTAAAGAGGACATCTTTGGCGGAACAGTCGGAAAGCACAGCCTGCACGACACCACTTCCGACAACGGATTCAAGCGGATCGATTTTGCTGCGGGGCAAAATGTTGTGGTAGCAAGCATGTGCTTTACATTTCTCAACATCCATAAAGGAACATGGAGATCTCCTGAGCAATCAACGTCAACCAAATTGATCACATTACGATCGACGAAAGGCACTTGTCCAACATTCCAGATGTTTGAACTTTCCGAGGAGCCAACATCGACTCGGACCACTACCCCGTTGTAGCCAAGGTAGTGCTACGAATATCCCGACAACGGCCAAAACAAGGAAATGCTGCAAGAAAATTCGACGTCGGACGGCTACAATCGCAAGAGATCGCCAGATCCTTCTCTGATAGAGTGTCAAGTAACGTCGTAAGAAGTCCTTTGCCGCCAACATCAAGTATCGAGTACCAGTGGCAACATTGCCAGAAAGCAATTACAGATGCTGCCTCTAATGTGCTAGGTTTCACACAGCCACCAAAACGAAACCCCTGGTTTGACTAAGAATGCAGGCAGGCCCATGCAGCCAAGCAGGAGGCATACAAAGCGGCGCTGCATAGAAGAACAAGAGCTGCTCGTGAGCTATACGAGCAAAAGAGGAGAGAGGAAAGCAACCGCGCGCCGGCTTGTCAGGAGAAAAAAGAGGGAACATGAGAAGCGTCAGATCGGAGATGTTAAGAGAGCCAACAGAAGGAATGAAGTTCAGACGTTTTATCGGAAGATAAAACAGCTGGCTCAAGATCATCGAGCAAGAACAGATAAACAAGGGCACATCATAGTAGAATCGCAGTCTATGCTGGGGATTAAGAAAAACCAGTTCTGTAGACTGTATAACGGCGACGACGAACAAAACTCCGCCGTCAGACAGGAGCCTTTCATCGGACACGATGATAGACCTAGAAGAAGTGAAAACGGCAATATCACGGCTGAAATCCAACAAAGCCGCTGGAGCAGATGGTCTAGCTGCCGAGCTGTTCAAAGCAACAGGCGACGATCTAGATAGGAGCATGCACCAAATCATCTGTAAGATATGGTCGGAAGAATGCATGCCCGATGAATTGAACCTCAGCATTGTTTGCCCGATCCTGAAAAAGGGAGATCCTCTGCGCCAACTACAGAGGAATCAGCTTACTGAACATCGCCTTCAAGATCCTCTCTGCCGTAATATGTGAACGTCTGAAGCCTTTCGTCAACAATCTGATTGGTCCTTATCAATGTGGCTTCAGACCAGTAAAATCAACCATCGACCAAATTTCCACTTTGCGGCAGATCCTGGAAAAAAAAAACTATGAACTCCAAATCGATACCCACCACCTTTCCATCGATTTTAAGGCCGCGTATGACAGCATCTACAGAGACGAACTGTATAAAGCTAGTTTTGGCATCCCTGCCAAGCTCGTTTGCTTGTGCAAAATGACGATGGAGAACTCACGCTGCTCCATCAAGGTTTGCAACGAGCTTACGGAATCTTTCGATGTCAAAAAAGGATTAGGACAAGGCGATGCACTGTCGTGCGATTTCTTTAACATCATTCTTGAGAAGATAGTGCAAGACTCCAACGTTAACACCAGAGGCACTATCTTCCAAAAATCAGTTCAACTTCTCGCGTACGCCGATGATATTGATATAATGAGAAGAACACAGCGTGTTGTCAATGCCGCCTTTGTGAGAATTGAGACAGAAGCGGCACAAATGGGTTTGGCGGTAAATGAGGGAAAAACGAAGTATATGCTGTCTCCGAGTAAGGAAACCCAACACCGACGGCTCGGACAGAAAGTCACAATAGACGCATGCAACTTCGAGGTAGTAGGGGAGTTTGCCTACCTAGGCTCCGCTATCAACACGGGCAATAACACCAGCGCCGAGATCAGACAAAGAATAACTCTTGCTAATCGCTGTTTCTTTGGGGTAAGAAAGCAATTGAGTGGAAAAGCCCTCTCTCGAGTGACTAAGGTAAAACTGTACAAGACCCTCATCATCCCAGTCCTGCTGTATGGTGCAGAAGCATGGACCTCGAAAAAATCGGATGAATGTGCCTAAGGCTGTTTCGAGAGGAAAGTTCTTTGGGTCATCTTGAATGACCCAATGGGAATGGCGAAGAACATATAATAGCGAACTTCACGGGTTGTACAACGGCATGGACCTAGCCATAAGGGTCAAGGTCCCGAGACTAAGATGACTCGGTCATTAAGAGCGGATGTACATGTACACCAATGTTACGGCCCGGAAAGTCGAAGTCCCGAAGGACGTAGAAGGAGAGGAAGACCCCGACTCAGGTGGCACACACAAGTGGAAGAGGACCTTAATCAACTTGGAGTGCAAAACTAGCTGTCCCAGCTAGCTAGGGACCGAGCTGGCTGGCGGAGACTGTTGATTGAGGCATCATTTGCACCGTTGACTCATCCAGAGCTTAAATTTTTGGCAGCATTAACTTTTGGGTAGTAATATAAACCTTCACTTTACTTTTAACTCAGACAACAGTACAAAACTGGAATGGGAGAAGGAAGAACTATGTAAATCGCGGTTTTTTACGCTCAGAGGACGGCAGAAGAAAATTCCAAAGAACAACCAAATTTTCTCTATTCAAGAATTTAATCATCAACTGCGAGCCTTACAAGGTACCTGGCCGTCAAGTTGAAATCCAAAGAATGAGATGACTACTGACTTCGAGGGATGCTTTCGTCTATTGCGGCGGGCACAGTGCAAAGAGACCTGAAAAGGAGGGGAGTACCGCTTTAGGCAGCTATCTATATTCTATGGTAAGAGCTGGATCCAGAACCATATTGGATGAGACTAAGTAGGGGGTAAGTTCCAATTTTTCGTTCAGTTACTTTTGCCGAAAAATCAAAAATCACTTGGTGAACTTCGCCAAACAAAAACGACGTTTGTTTTTTTTTTGTTTTAAGCGCCATCTATCGTGAAATTAAGAAAGTAACCAACCAAAAATATTCACCACACTTTTTTAAGCTAATGGTGAAAAGCTCTAAACTCTTCGTTAAGTTACTTTCCCAGTTTCGCTCTAAGTCGAAAATGACTTCGAAATTCTCGCTCTCTCCCTTTCATTTTCTCATTTACACAGAGAGGAGAGGCAAGAGCAGAGATGATTTATTCTCAATTTTTTTTTCTTATTTATCACTCTATAAGATTATTAATCAAACAACAAAAAAGATAATGAAGAAAATCTCACTCACCTTCTTTTGAAGAGTATCTGCGAATTCCTCGTTGCATTCTTTTCTTTCGAAACGTTCAAACTTGAAACTATTCGAGCGATACAATTCGTTGTCCTCTCGACGGCGATTCCTGCACAATCGGCGAGTGATTATATTCCCACCTCCCGAACGGGGTCTATATGAGATGAAAAACCGATATTTGAATCTTGAATGTAATTATTGTGGTAGGACGAAGGACAGCGGAAGGATCAAAAGCAAAGACAAGGAAGCAGAAACTCTCGAACAACATTTTGTTACTTAACTACTTCAAAATAATTTCACTCAAGTTGACTGAAATAAGAAAATTAAGACAAAACAAGAACAAAAAGAAAGAGAATCCTTTTCATTCACGTCAATCCTCTCGTGCTAGATTTAATTGCATTTATGTAGTTTATATTGGAGGTGTTCGAAAAAAGGACGAAGAGAACGAAAAGAGGGACGAATATGAATAATTACAAGCACCACTTGAGATGTAAATTTGTATTGCGAAACAATGATAAAGGTGAGTCAAAAGGTGCAAACAAAAAGTAAACAAAATGGGCTACATTTCCCACAACAATCGCAGAATCCTCCGTTGGGTCTATAGATATGTTCCGTACATACAAATATGAGTATGTAAAGGTACGTAACCTGAGATCAAATGAATGGAATGTGGGCCAAAAGCCGAAGGCAAAAGTAAACCGGGTGGAAGATGAGAAGGATATTGGGGAAACTTTATTTCTGTTCTTTTTAAAGTGTAACAAGGATCAAGAGCCAGAGGATGAGTTCCGAGTTGAGTGGATAAAAAAAAAAATATATACAGGGTGATTCACGAGCGTTGTGCCAAAAAGCTAGAGCGTGTAGGTTGAGTTGAGACAAGAAAAAAATCGTATGGGAGGGGGGGGTCTATTCCCCCCCGTTTAGCCAGGAGGGGCAATTTTCTGAAAAATTGACTTATTTTGTAAAAAAAAAATATTAAAAATCGACGGCTTAGTTTACAACAACGTGCTATACCTTTCTGAAAAGATAAAAACTTTTTCTTTCACTTTGTTTTTAAAATAAATGGTTTTAACGAATAGTTTTAAAAATATAAATTTTCAAACTCAAAATTTTCAAAAAAAAAGCCAAAAAAAATTTTTTGAACTAATTTTTTTCAAAATTTTATGTAATTAAGTACTAATTTTGTTTCTTAATTTCAATGTCTTTGTTAATTTTTAGTCGAAAACAGAAAACCGGATGCAAAAATGTCTTTTCGTTTTTGAGAAATTAAAAAAAAACCAAAACCACTTTTTTCTAAGAAAATCTTTGTTTTTATTTTTACCTATCTGGACTTTTAGTTTAATTTATTAGTTTAATTTATAAATTTATTTTTTTGTAATTGGAGTTTTATGAGGACTCAATTAAGTAGAAAAGTATTGAATTTTCCCTGGATTAGTCATTTTGTTCATTGATAACGTCTGAAAACTGACCTGCAATTTTTTCTTACTATACCTGGGGCCGCGGCCACTCGCCGGCGAAGGGTTCTACCTGCTGGGGGGCTTTAGATAATTAAACCGCAATTTTTCTTGAATGAAAAAACAATTAACAACCTAAAGGTTAATAAAAGGCATCGCATATTTCCTTAACAACCATTTACAATTAAAATATTAATTCATCAACACATAACAATAACAAACTCATATGTTCGAGAAGAGTTAGCGGACAGGAACTTCGAGATCGGGAAGCCGAAAAACTCTACGCTGAAAGATATCCCAACAGATGGCGCCCAAGTCGTAGCATGTTTTCAAGAATCCGCCGACGAGAGCACGGAGAGCTAGAAGTGAAAGGTCAATTGCAGACGTTTTCAATGAACAAAATGATTAATCCAGGAAAAATCCAATACTTTTCTACTTTATTGAGTCCTCATAAAACTCCAATTACAAAAAAATAAATTTATAAATTAAACTAATAAATTAAACTAAAAGTCCAGATAGGTAAAAATAAAAACAAAGATTTTCTTAGAAAAAAGTGGTTTTGGTTTTTTTTTAATTTCTCAAAAACGAAAAGACATTTTTGCATCCGGTTTTCTGTTTTCGACTAAAAATTAACAAAGACATTGAAATTAAGAAACAAAATTAGTACTTAATTACATAAAATTTTGAAAAAAATTAGTTCAAAAAATTTTTTTTGGCTTTTTTTTTGAAAATTTTGAGTTTGAAAATTTATATTTTTTTTACTATTCGTTAAAACCATTTATTTTAAAAACAAAGTGAAAGAAGAAGTTTTTAGCTTTTCAGAAAGGTATAACACGTTGTTGTAAACTAAGCCGTTGATTTTTAATATTTTTTTTTACAAAATAAGTCAATTTTTCAGAAAATTGCCCCTCCTGGCTAAACGGGGGGGAATAGACCCCCCCCCTCCCATACGATTTTTTTCTTGTCTCAACTCAACCTACACGCTCTAGCTTTTTGGCACAACGCTCGTGAATCACCCTGTATATATATGAAAGAGGACGATTGAATGAATACAAGTTGGTTGGATGGTTCAAAATACTACTTAACTTACCCGCACGGTTTGCACTGAGTCATATGGAGATCCCAGTTCAGGTGGAAGTTGAACATTCGAAGCTTAGCAACAGCACGTTGGCGCAATGATACGTCTTGTTGTTGAATAGTGGGCGCCACAATCGGGGGGTAACATTCACTATTGCCACTAGTGCTCACACCCATCATAAGTGCACTCGAAGACGTCGTCGACTGTTGCTGCTGTTGTTGTTGTTGTTGGGGCTGGAGCTGAGATTGTGACTGTGATGGCAGCGGCGGTGGTGGCAGTGGGGGCGGTAGCGGCGGTTCTTGGTCATGTGACTGGTATATCTGCTGCTGCTGATGGTGATGTTTATGTTTCTGGTTCGTTGATTCCATTATTTGTTGGTGGCCAAATCCGCCCGAGGTCCTGTGTACGAATGAAAACGACAAAATTGAGCATATAAGTGTTGTGTTCCTTTTTCTTCTTCTTCAGCTGTTTCTGGTTCTTCTTCAAATGCAAGGACAATGCTTCCGGAGTGCAGCTAGCGCCTTGGGGATTTATTGATTTTCTTCCCCCGACCGCGACCCTAGGGCACTCCTCCAAAGCAACCATATCAACTCCAGAAGCATTTCAAAACAGCACCAGAAACAAAAGGAAATGAGAATAAGAAAAAAATATTTTAAGCTGATTAAGTTTTGTGTTCGGTTTGGTTGGGTTTCAAAAATGTGCATTCTGCAGCGCATCAGGATTTTCTGTTTATGTAGGTACAGCTATAGACAAGACGGGAACGCCACCCATGCAAGAAACCACCGTCCTCGCCGCAGTCTTTTCTAGAACTTCTATTTGAAATTCGAATGATCTCTTTTCTTATATAAGAATGTCGGAGAAAGGTGCATTGGCATTTAGGTTTTTTGGTTGGTTCAAAGTTGGTAAAAATTTGCTTTTGATGATGACATGAGTGACGTTTTTTTTAGTCTAAAACTTGCATAAAATAGGCAAGGTCGTTTCAAGGAGTTTGAGTTTGATTTTCGAATGATTTTTAATTTTGCAGAAAGGTTTGTAGTTTTTTTTTTGGACGGTGGGGGAGATGCACATCCAATATTTGTCGAAATGCACCAGAAGTTATGCTACTACTACTACTACTATGAAGTGATACTATGACTGAGTAGTATGAAAACACTGAAGACAAATGTACTCTGAAGTAGGAGAGCACCTTGAGAATTATCTAATCCTGTCTGAGAGTTTCACTTAGCCTTCTTTCATTTAAAAAATGTTTCTGTGCTTATTTGATTTTGAAAGAGATTAAATATTTCATATGAAACAAAAGACCATTTACAAAAGCGGTTTGTAAACAGTTTTCTATAAAATTTTACAACAGTGTAGACTAACAATATTCTAGTAATAAGATGACTATGAGAAAAACTACGGGCTAGAGTCTTCAGGGCACACTAACCGTCAGCAGACGTCAACAGCCTGTGGAACCAGTCCCAGTGTCCCGCTTTTATTAGAGGTAGAGGTAGGTGAATTAACAGCTTCGAAGAAGAATCCGTGGTATAAATAGCAAAAGAAGAGTATTGAATAAAGAGTTTCCTAGCTTCGAATGTTCTAATTGAACCGGCTTATTTACTTGAGCACTTACCGTAAAAGTAAAAATAGAACAGAGAGAGACATGAAACGTTACGGCGCGCGGTGGTCTAAAGAGGCGAATGAGTTGGTTTGTCTTTGTCACCAATCATTCTTAGGGCTCTTTTTTGTATACCGCCCTTAAGTATGTAGCTGGAGCACCAGCTCAGAGATGGGAACTGTACTCAAGCTTTGGACGGATACAAGTCTTATAGATAATAGCCAGATCAGACGGGGAGACAAATTTCTTGCATCGCCTTAAGAAAACTAAACATCTTGTGGTTTTTTTTGCGACATCGCATATGCGCCTTTTTGCCTTAATTTTAAGTCATGTAATGTATCTAATGTCCGTCGAATATGGGCATTGCAGATATTCCTGGCTTGTCTTAACTTATTCCGGTTTTCCTCGGTTAAATTGGCTCTAAAACATCGGAAACTTACTTTTTTTCCCTGATAACCTCCTTACAGCTAGAATCAAACCATGATTTTTCTTTGGGTTTAATACTTTTAACCCTATTCGGGATAAAAGTTTTCATTCCCAAAATAATCATATCTGCGCTGGAGTCTACGTCACTATCGAGGAAGTATAGTGTCCAGTTAAAGATCCGGAAGAAGTTATTGAGACCGTCCCAGTTGGTTCCGTTCCGGAACCGCGCGCGCGCGAATAAATAAATATTTTATTTTAAATGCGACATTTCAAGTTTTAGTATTTTTTATTCTCAGACTTTTATGTATTTCACCATGAACCAAATCGAAAACGGTATTGACTAATAAGGGAAAGGCATAAACTGGGACCGTCGAAAAGCATCAGAACTATGAAGCAATGCAGTCCAACAGTTATTCGCAGTAAGGTCTAAAGATCCATCTTTTAAAAAATACAAAAAATGTCCAGAGTTGAATATTTTAAGAGCATAGCTTGAAATCTATCTCTTTCCTAGGTTTAAAAATATACATATTTTGCTATTTGAACTGTACTGTATAGTTTATATTTTGTTAAATTTGATTGAAATGCATTGGTTGTTTGTAATGAAAAAAATTTCTTATTAACAAAT
Organism: Sphaerophoria taeniata; assembly: GCA_943590905.1. Lineage (NCBI taxonomy): Eukaryota > Metazoa > Arthropoda > Insecta > Diptera > Syrphidae > Sphaerophoria > Sphaerophoria taeniata. Next base: position 75,161,326 of record OX016542.1, on the reverse strand, counting down.
GGACTGCTTTAAATATTTAATGGTTTACTTTTTTAAAGTGCAAGATTTTGTAGATGCGGGATTTTGAAATGCGAGATTTCGATACTGAAAGATTTTTCTTACACAAGCGAGATTTTCTCATAAAATGAGTGATTTCGTGTTTCGGGATTTTGAAAATGCGTGATTTAAAAAGAAGATATTTTAAGAATGCGGGATTTTGTAATGCGAGATTTATTCAAATTTGCGAGATTTCGTTAAACGTGACGTCGACAAAATTGTCCATCAGAGCATTTAATTCGATTAACCATGGAACGTTTTCGCACCACGTTTACTCTAATTGATAACTCGCATCCCCAGAGACGCCGCCGTTCGGTGCGTACAGAAGAAGTTTTTGCTACTGTAGAGCGAAGCATTGAGGAAGACCCGAATGAGTCCATCCGCCATTGAGCACAGGAATTGGATCTGTGTCCATCCACTTTATGGAGGATTTTGCGGAAGGTTTATGTGCTTACAAAATCCAACGTGTCACACAGCTCGTGCCACAATCGATTTATTGAAAGACACTTTTGGTGAACGCCTATAATTTCACGTTTTGGACCTGTGAATTGGCCTCCAAGATCTTGTGATTTAACACCGCTTGACTATTTTCTGCGGGGTTATGTAAAGTCATTGGTCATTGGCGGATAAGCCACAAACGCTTGACCATTTGGAAGACAACATTCGCCGTGTTACTCCCGATATACGGCCACAAATGTTGGAAAAAGTCATCGAAAATTGGACGTCCAGCGTGGCAGTCATATGCCATAAATCAAAAAATTTAAAATGTAATGCCACAAGATTATCTTTCGAATAAATAAAAAGTCTCGTCAATTGAATATTCCATCGTTGTTTTATTGCAATTTAACTCTAAAAAAACACCCTTTAGAACGATGGTTCACTGTGACGTATGAGTAACATTTTTTTTAGAGAAACGAAAACTTTCGGCAAGTGGTACGATCGGAATGGAATCTCGTTCCGTCCCCAAAACGTGCTATATCCGGCCCATCTATCAATTCGTTTTACAGGTCTTATTGTTACTAGTTAGCCCTGTAGAACAGTCGAGTTTAAAATTTCATTTTTCCAAGCCGTCAAGCGAAGCAGTCGGAAGAAAGCTAATTGATAAAACTAAGATCTGAGTAAAGAAACTACACGTCAGTATTCCTGATATTTGATTTTCACTAAACTCTTGTTCACGCTCACTTCGAAAAAAGAAAGGAATCGGAAACTCTATTTGGTACACCTTCGGTTGATCATTGTGCCCAATAAGAAGCGAAGACAAATACAAGGTTTGACTTTAGGATTTTTTTTTTTTTGTGTTTTAAATGTTGTCTACCATTCCTCCAAGAACTGGTGCGACGAATCATGCACGTTGGCCTTGGGCCAAAGTTTTCGTATGTGGGCGACATATACTAGCCGCGAAGTAGTGATCAAGAGTTTAACCAGAGCAGAGATTCCATCTCGGGAATCTTAACCCCATCTTGCTCGGAGCTTCACAAGATCTTTCGTCACTGAAAGGGCACAAGCGCCAAATGTAGTAACGTAGAAATAACCGACATTTAAAGTCGATTCGACCTTCGTATAAAGAAAGCTTTATAAAGATTAGATTTTAGATCTCGAAGAATTTTACGGTGTGTGGGGGATGATTTCGGATATTAGGTTTTATTTGTATGTTTAGTGCCCGTGGCGTAGTGGTATATGAGTTGGCTGCTACGCAGAACGCTTGGTTCGAATCCTGCTAGTGCCCCTAAAGTTTTTATTTCATCTTTCACGGGTACTGCCTCTTGCGAAGAACTGACAAAACTTCCAAGAGTATCAATCAGTCATGAAAAAGTGCTTCTCAACTTTGCCGTCGGAATCAGCAAATAAATTGTATGTCCCTTCAATCTTTCACACGCACTCAAAGAATTGTTAATGAGTGTGAGCCAACTAGGCCTTGGATCTTCAAGAGCTGTCGAGCAATTCAATTTTTTTTTTCAAGTAATAAAAGGATTTTGCGTGGAATAAAATTTATGTTGGTTATGGAATGGAACCTCAGCATTGTTTGCCCAATCCTGAAAAAGGGAGATCCTCTTAAATGCGCCAACTACAGAGGAAACAGTCTACTTAACATCGCTTACAAGATACTCTCTGCCGTAATGTTTGAACGTCTGAAGCCTTTCGTCAACAATCTGATTGTCGTCGTCAACAATCAATGTGGCTTCAGACCAGGAAAGTCTTTTTCATAGGAAAAAACCTATGAACTCCAAATCGATACCCACCACCTTTCCATCGATTTTAAGGCAGCGTATGAGAGCATCTACAGAGACGAACTGTATAAAGCTATGTCTAGTTTTGGCATCCCTGCCAAGCTCGTTCGCTTGTGCAAAATGACGATGGAGAACTCACGCTGCTCCATCAAGGTTGGCAATGAGCTAACGGAATCTTTCGAAGTCAAAAAAGGATTCAGACAAGGCGATGCATTGTCGTTCGATTTCTTTAACATCGTTTTTGAGAAGATAGTGCAAAACTCCATCGTCAGCACCAGAGGAACTATCTTCCAAAAATCTGTTCAACTTCTCACGTACGCCGATGATATTGATATAATGGGAAGAACACAGCGTGATGTCAATGCCGCCTTTGTTAGAATTGAGACAGAAGCGGCAAAAATGGGTTTAGCGGTAAATGAGGGTAAAACGAAGTATATGCTGTCTTCGAGGAAGGACACCCAACACCGACGGACAGAACGTCTAAATAGACGCATACAACTTCGAGGTAGGAGATGAGTTTGTCTACCTAGGCTCCGCTATGAACACGGGCAATAACACCAGCACCGAGATCAGACGAAGAATAACTCTTGCTAATCGCTGTTTCTTTGCGCTAAGAAAGCAAATGAGTGGAAAAGCCCTCTTTCGAGCAACTAAAGTAAAACTGTACAACACCCTCATCATCCCAGTCCTGCTGTATGGTGCAGAAGCATGGACCTTGACAAAATCGGATGAATTTGCCTTAGGCTGTTTCGAGAAAAGAGTTCTTCGGGTCATCTTTGGCCCCGTGTGCATTGATGGGGAATGGCGAAGAAGATACAACAGCGAACTTTACGGGTTGTACAACGACATGGACCTAGCCAGAAGGGTCAAGGTCCAGAGACTCAGATGGTTCGGTCATTTAGAGCGGAAGGACCCCAATGCTCCGGCCCGGTAAGCCTTCGTCCCGGGGGACGTAGAAGGAGAGGAAGACCGCGACTCAGGTGGCACACACAAGTGGAAGAGGACCTCAATCAACTTGGAGTGCAAAACTGGAGACAGCTAGCTAGGGACCGAGCTGGCTTACGGAGACTGTTGATTGAGGCCCAAGTCCACACCGGACTGTAGCGTCACCTTAAGTAAGAAAGTAAATTTCCGTATGTTTTTGGGAACTGATTTTAAAGAAGCCCCCATCGATTCTAGATATTATTCATTATACAATTCGTAAGAGAGTTTATATTGTGTTGGAGTGTGTCATACCTTGAAAGTAGGTAAATATAAATATAAGAGTATTTTCTTCAATTAACTCATGTTAAGGTTATCGCTTGAACAAATGTCCACCAATCTGGTCACTGAAAAAAAAAACAAGTTCTCATCAAGTATCAGCCCCTGAATCATATAAGAAAAGCCCGCTTTGCAGTATAAAAGAAATACCCTTGGCTAAAGACATTTCAGACAGCAGACAGCCATCACATTTCTCGCAGACAATTTAACAAAAAATATGTCAGATAAGGTTCCTGCAGTAATCTCGTAATTGCAGACATTTTAAGCAGCCTCTTTGTCTTTTCCAGCTTATAAAATAAAAACCACTGCCATCCATTCTTTGCACCTACTCTTTTGATGGTCACACATGATGAGCTTTTACAAGGTTAAACAGCCTAAAGTGGGGTAACTCATCCGTTGAACAATAGACCAAAAAAAAAATCTCAAAAGAATCCCAGAGCCAGACCCATCATTCCATAATCGAGACTGATGCTTGCTAGGTCCTTTTTTATTTACTCTTCATTTCCTTTTTTCAAATTCCCGCTCGTATCCACTGCCATTTTAAGGATTTACAATGTTTGCCTTCGCTTCGGTCTGTCGAACGTCGAAAACAACTTCGACAAAGTGAAGGGCACAACGCAGGATTTAAAAAAATAAGAATGTTCCACATATATAATGGTGCAGTGAGTCAATGGCAAGACTATTGTATTAGGAACAATTTTCTGCCGCTCACACTTCATTTCAATCAAATCGATGATGCTGTCTACGAGATATACACTCACTTCGGCGTTTTAAAGAGAGTTTTTATAAGCAATTTTCCTTATACATTGCAACGATGTGTGCGAATGAATGTGTAGGTTAAGGAAATTCCATCGTTGGACCGGTGCCAAGTTTTGGGATTGGGATAATTCATTTTCTCAGTTAAGAAAAAAAAAGAAACAGGAAAAAATAAACATCAAAAGGTGATTCATCACTTTCGGTTTTTCTTCTGAGATTTTGTTTAGAGATAAAGGCCTTGCCTTGTCATCTTCCTCTTCCTGCTTTAACCAAGTTCCAACCCAAAATTGGTGGAAAATAATGAGCCAGCTTATATGCAACGCATACAGGAGGCACATATATTATGGTGAAGGTGATATCACGTCATAATGTTTACCTAGCCCCAATTTAAACACCGACACCATATCGTATCGGTTAGCAAACGACACTATGCCCAAATGCACACGGGCGAGCATAGAGCAAGCACTATGTAGCAGGTAACTCTGTCTAGCTTGTCGTTGGGTCCACGTTCGCTTCAATCGAATTTCTTGCTCTACCACTCCCATCACAGTCCTTGCAAGAGCTACTGGTTTTTAATGTGCTCAAGTCATGGTCCATGGGTTGTGTATGCATTATACATTATACCAAGGTAGAGATATGTGGAATGACAGTGAAATCCCTCTAATTAGATTCATAAAACCGAACTAGGGATAGAGAGAGACGGCTTAGATTCGTGAAGTTTGGATGAAAAATGAATGCAATATTAAGCTACGCTGGCTATTAATAAGCCGAGAGATTATTAGAATTATTTGAAGATTGATATAATTGCAATAGTAAGTTTTCTTCCAGCCTTGAGCAAAAGAGAAAAATGGAGACTGAAACTGCACGCATCGTGAAACTTAAAGGAATGAAAACTGGTCAATCTGGAAATTTCAAGTTCGAATTTCTCTGATTACCAATGATTCTTGGGATATTTTGAATGGCACAGATCCTATCCCTTCTACTGATAAAATTCCTGAAAGAGCAAAGTGGATCAAAAAAAATAATCAAGCTCAACGAATTATAGCTTTGTCAGCCGATGAAAAACCACTTCTGCGCATTATTAATTATTGTGAAACCTCAACGACAATGTGGAATAAATTATGTTCTGTTTTTGAACAGAAATCAGAAATGAGCATCCACATTCTAATGAAATGAATAAAAATGATGACAGTCACGCATGTAGCTAGAATTGAAAACCTTTCTCACCGTTTACAAATTCTTAGTGAGAAAATCTCAGATCAAATGATTATGATGAAATTAGTAATGACCTTTCCAACGAACTATAAGCATTTTATTAGGAAACCACAAGTTCTAACGAACGAACACTAGCAAATTTAGTTGCAAGGCTAACAGCTGAAGAAACTAGAATTGGCATAAACAACAATCTAGAACATATAGCCTTCACAGTGAAGAAAATTTTTAAACAATTTTATGGTAAGAAAACAGATAAGCCAGGTTTATGCCATTATTGTCAAAAACCAGGTCATTGGATGAAAGATTGCCGAAAACGCAAAGCTATAAATTCCAAGCGATCAGCAGAAACAGGTGATGCATTAATCGGGGAGACATCATCTGCAGTTCAAGATTCAAACTCTTCTGATGACGACTGGTATTTAGATTCAAGTGCAACAGACCATTATTTCAAATCGGAGAGGGTGGTTAATCAATTTTAAGACCTTTGTAGAACCAAATAATGTTCGCATAGGTGATGGCAATAATATTCCAGCTATCGGTGTAGGTGAAATCGATATATTAGCATTTGACGGAAAGGACTGGAAGCCAAAGCATTTGATTAAGTTATAATCTTTTCTCTCTTTAAATTATTCAAGAACAAAAAATAATTGCAGTGGGTGAAAGGTTCAACAGCAAACTCTTTAAAATTAAATTCAAAACACATATTCAAAAAAAAAAAATTGGAGCAAGTTTCGCTACCAGTTGCTAACTTATGGACTTCAACATTCCTGAAAGAAATAAAGTGCAAATATATGAAGACATTGACACATTGTATTTACTGGTCAAATGTATTCGAATAACTCAAATCTAGAAACATTAACGAATCAATTATCAGAAGTATTTTTCTACAGTGCCTTGCATAAGTATAACCGCACCTGAAAAAATGCGTTTTATAGAAAACCTACAATAGGAGTGACTCCTTACTATTTTTTTATTGAGTAGCATCACTGATCAAGCAAATTGAGAAGAAAATAAACGATGCAATTTTTCTTACAATTCACATTGATGATGGATTAATTGCAGCATCAAACTTATCAACAGCAGAGACTCTAATATCAAACTATAACTTGACAAAGTAGACTTTTATTCTCAACAAATGCAACATGTTTCTTTAGAAGAGCAACAAGCAGATTTTTTAACCAAGGCATTACCAAAATCAACATTAGAATACCGAAGAAATAAAATCAACATTAAAAAAAAGAACAGAAGCATAACCAAACAAGAAACTGTTTCGTGGGTACGAAAGTAATAATTTGTACATTTTGTAATAGGTAACTTTTAAACCAAAAGGCATAACAAAATAAGACAACACACATATTGATAAGTTCACATTTGGCTACCATTAAATACTAATTTGCCAACCAACTTTATGCTTTCCCCGAGTGAATGCTGAAAAAAGGAGGTGAAAGTCAAATGTTACAACCGTCTTTTATGTCGTACCGATTGTAACACGATGAAAGGACGGTTGTAACACCACATAAATTTAATGAAATCAAAGAGAAACTCGGTTTAGATTCAGATTTATTTAAAAAATTCCATAACAATGCATAAAAGAAAGTATCAAACTTGCTCCTTGTCTTTTTTTGCAATAACGTTTGATGGTTTATGGACAGTTGTAAGGCCGGTTTCATCGATATTCGGCCTTATTACCGTACCCGATCTGAGAAAAATTCTCTCCGATTCGTACAATTTCTACGAATTTTCTACCACCATACACTTTCGGACAGGTCAATCGTAGACATCTACGAAAAAATTTGAAATCTGCGTCGGAATTTCAAATTGAGAGCGACGTTTTGCGATTTCATGCGATGTATCGCGATTTGTTACTTACTGTTTTCGTCCGATTGTCTCCGAAACAAATAAGTGTCGGAACTAAAAATATTTTTTAACTCACAAAACAACAAAGAAATGCGTCGGTACGCATCACTGATTTATGTACGAATCGGGTACGGTGAAAGAAATAAAACTTTCGATCTGCCATTTTCTACGATCGGAGAATTCTCCGATCGGGTACGGTAATAAGGCTGATTATAAATTGTATATCTTGTGCCTGAAATTTGAAAAGATCCACTTAACTTTGACACATTAGGTTTGTTGAAGTTCATTGATAGTGCTAAACTATGGTTGGTTTAGGTTTTCGAATGGCAAGAATTTTATTGCGTTTTAGAAAAGATTTGAGCCATTCTTCACCTGCCATTTGATTCAAATTCCAGTTAGCTGACATTTGTAGTTTATAATAGCTTGCCACCCGGTATGTCAGTTTTCGAACACACTTGGTAAGTCCATAGCATAAATCGGCACAATGATTTATGTATGCTTCCAATTTTCCCTTCAATAGAAAAAAAAAACATGAAAACAATTCGATATTTTTTTTTATTTTATAAATTCGTAAAAACTCTATTGTGGGGCCTATATCCTATAACTGGGTTAACAGCGTTTTCAAGGGAGTCTCGAGAAAATTGAGTTTGCCGAACAAAACGACTTAAAGTAACGTGGTAGATATTATAAGCTTTTTAAACACTTCGAATTGATTTGCCATTTTTTAGGACTTCTTCTGCTGCTTCTATCATAATATTTTTGGAAATCATGCCTCGAGAGTTTTTTCTTGTTCTTTGTCGTGGCATTTTATACTCTCAAAATGAAAATCGTGATAATTTATTAGTTGAAAGTTCTTACAATATTCATTGAAGATCAAAACAAGAACTGTCACATTGGTATTTTTTGGGTGGACGTTTGTAACATGTTAAAAAATGTTACAACAGTCCACATCTGGTTTTTTTATATTCAACTAGCTGACCCCGCGAACTTCGTCTCGCCGCCCTTCAGAGCAACTCCATTTTGAAATTTTCCAGTTTTCCATTTGGAAACCAATGAACCTGCAATAATATGCAATTTTCCTTTGAAAACCAATGAGTTTTCTGAGTTTTTCATCAAGAGCTTTCTTTTTTCCATTCGAAAACACATTTTGAAATTTTCCAGTTTTCCATTTAAAAACCAATGCACCTGCAATAATATGCAATTTTCCCTTTGAAAACCAATGATTTTTCCGAGTTTTTCATCAGAACTTTCTATTTCCATTCGAAAACTCATTTTGAATTTTTCCAGTTTTCCATTGGAATACCAATGCAACTGCAATAATATGCAATTTTAACTTTGAAAACCAATTAGTTTTCCCAGTTTTCCATCGGAACTTTCTATTTTCCATTCGAAAACTCATTTTGAAATTTTCCAGTTTTCCATTTGAAAACCAATGCACCTGCAATAATTTCAAATTTTTTTCTCTAAGAACCATCTACGGACTAACACGAACAAAATAAAAAAAAAAATAGCCAAATCCGTCCAACCGTTTGTGAGTCATTCGATTATAAACGAACAGGATTTCATTTTTATATATATAGATATGGAATTTAATAAAAACTATGGGGTCGATCACAAAAACTTTAACAGCATTGAATAAAGAAAAAAATGAACTCTAACAACACAGCTACCACTTTCTAAAAACGATGTTGTTCGAAAAAATATAACATAAAATAACACAGAAAAAAAATTTACGACAGGACCCAAATTTCACGTTTTCAACTTTATCTGGCACAATTCAGTACTTTGACGTTTGGATTTTTGTGGGTGCATTCAGGACCGAATTGCCAAGATTTCTACATTTAAAAATGAACGTATACAGTTTCAGGGTGTTTTTAAAGTTCAATGTTACTACCGCCCCGTGTTACTTTCGTACCCACTCTGCCCTACTTTTAAGGGGGTGTGTTGAGATTAAAAGTATACTTTGTCAAGTTATACTTTGATATTAATATTTTGGTAAAATAATTTTTCAACTTGTTAATTTAATAAGCAACTCATCGAGTTCAACAATTCCAAAGGAACTTTTTGTATCAACAATTTAAGAGATTCTACTGTATACTTATTTTCGACTATCATTAGTAAAACGACCAAAAAGTGGTGCGGGTGACAGCAGCAAAGGCGGTAGAAAAATAGTGGGTGTGTTGTGTTTTGTTTATTTGCTTTTGCTTAGAGTTCTCTTCTATGTGTGTAGATTAAAGGACTGGACTAGAACTTTCAGGCAATTACGGCCAAAGGACCTTTTCGGTTATCTTGTTTTTTGTTTATATTACCAACGCAACACACACCTATGTATGTTATTGTTGTTGTTGTTTTTTTACGGAGAGTAAAAATTTAATAATATTGAGGCCAGGGGTAATGTTATTTCAAAATTACTACGAACAAGATGAGATGCTATTGATACACAGCCAACTTCACAAAACCAAAAAAAAACAAAAATACTGTCCGGGTGTTTTTAATGGGCCCATCTTTTTTGTGTTAAATAGTAATGATGCAAGGTAGAGAGAAGGTTTGAAAATTGATGAGAATGAAACGCTTTTTGAATTTGTTTTGATGTTTGTCTTTCTGTGAAGCGAGAAGGTGAGGCAGGTAGACTTTGGGCCCACCTATAAGGGCCGAGGCCATGGAAAAAGTAATATGGCGATGTAGAGTTAGGAATTGAAAGTAATTTTTGTTAGTGGACGGCTTTTTGGCGCTAATCCAATCATGAGCGCACTCAAAGAAACTTTGTTTTGTATGCGTTCAAGAAGTGTCCTGGATGGTTTAGATGTAGTCGCGCTGCATACGGTATCTATACTGCAACTGCGAGCCTGGACTGAACTGAATGAATTTGTTTTCATGCATTCATTCAATCATTCCAATCATTTTGTGTATGTATGATACTTTTTATGCTACTTGCTGACCCGGTAAACGTTGTTTTGCCATATAAATGATTTCTAAGAACGGCTGAACCGCTCAAAATTGGTGGGAAAGAAGCTTAGAATCAAGAGACAGCTATATAATACTTTTTATTCTACTAACTGTAGCTAGCTGGTTTGGGCTCATGGGAAGTCCGCTACCACCAGCATCGAGTATTAAGAACCAGTGGCAGAATTTCCAGGAAGTTATTAGGGATGCTGCCTCTGATGTGCTGAACGACTTCGCCGACGCCTTCGATGTCAAAAAAGGCTTTAGACACTATCATGTGACTTCTATAACATCATACTGGAACGAATAGTGCAGAACTCCCGCGTCAACAGTAGAGGCGCTATCTTCTAGAAGTCACTGCAACTACTCGCATACGCTGATGACTTTGATATCATTGGCAGAACGCAGAGTGATGTCAACAGTGCTTGTGCGAGCACAGAGGCTGAAAAAATTGGTTTAGCGGTCAATGAGGGTAAAACAAAGTATATGCTGTCATCGAAAAAGGACACCCAACACCGACTTACTTAACTTACTTAACTGTAGACTTTGGCCTCAATGAAGAGTCTTCGCCAGCTACCTCGTTTCTAGCTAGCTGTCTCCAGTTTTGCACTCCAAGTTGATTGAGGTCCTCTTCCACTTGTGTGGGCCACCTAAGTCGCGGTCTTCCTCTCCTTCTACGTCCCTCGGGAATAGTGTCGAAGGCTTTCCGGGCCGGAGCATTGGTGTCCATCCGCTCTAAATGACCGAGCCATCTGAGTCTCTGGACCTTAACCCTTCTGGCTAAGTCCATGTCGTTGTACAACCCGTAAAGTTCGCTATTGTATCTTCTTCGCCATTCTCCTTAAATGCACCCAACACCGACGTCTTGGACAAAAGGTCACGATAGACGCATATAATTTCGAGTTAGTAAGGGACTTTGTATACCTTGGCTCCGCTATCAACACGGACAATGACATCAACGCCGAGATCAGAAGAAGAATAACTCTTGCTAATCGCTGTTTCTTGGGGCTAAGAAAGCAATTGAGTAGTAAAGTCCTCTCCCGAGCAACTAAGGTGACGCTTTATAAGACCCCCATCATTCCCGTCCTGCTATATGGTGCAGAAGCATGGACTCTGTCAAAAACGGATGAGAGCACCCCTGTCCGGTTCGAGAGAAAAGTTCTACGGAAGATCTATGGTCCTGTCTTCATAAACGATGAATGGAGGAGAAGATTTAACCACGAAGTACGGGCTGTACAGCAACACTGACCTAGCTAAAAGAGTGAAGATCCAAAGACCCAGATGGCTTGGTCACGTGGAGAGGATGGAAACCAATACTCCAGCCCGTAAAGTCTTCGAATCCACCCCAGAGGGACGGCGCATTAGAGGAAGACCAAGGCTCAGGTAGCGCGCGCAAGTTGAAGATGACCTCAACCAACTCGGCATGTAAAACTGGAGACAGCTAGCTAGGGACCGAGCTGGCTGGAGAGGTTTGTTCGTTAAGGCCCAAGTCCATCACGGGCTGTAGCGCCACATACCCGAATCATAGTCAATGGTCCTAGCATAATAGTAGACATTAGGTTTGTTCGCTCTGGGTCGTTCTGTGGCGCTCTGATTTCGCACTGAGCTGTTCGATGTCGTTCTTTTTTCGCCCCGGTGCACTTCCACCGTGTTCGATGTGTATTCAGTGCTCGCACCGGGAGCGCTCTGAATCGCCCCAAGTTTTTTTCGGGCGAGAATCTCGGAGCTGTTCGAATCAGCTATTGCTATACAACAAAGAGAAAAGAAAAACAGAGCACTAATGCGTTCGATGTGAAACCAAACCCAGAGAAATTTTTCAGGTTTTTGACAGCTCCGTTCAGGGTAGTGACAAGCACCGGAGCTCCCCGGGGCTGGTAACATCGAACAAACCTATTAGGTTTGAAATTTATAAGCTTTTTGACAGCTCCGTTCAGGAAGTGACGAGCACTGGAGCGCCCGCCCCGGGGCTGCCTACATCGTACGAACCTATTGATTTTTTAAAGATTTGGAAAAAAAAATTATGGAGTACAAGTATTCAGCCAAGTTCATCAGGCTACAACAAATTTACTTATCGTGTCTTAAACTTTTTAAAAGCCGTCCAACTTGGTTTTCCGGGACTGATTTACCAAGAAACAACTGTGAATGAGCCTCATACTTTTTCGATTTTATTTTTCCAATTTCTTAAGTTTTTTGCACACAAGACAAGCAATAGTTTTTATATCCGAAATCAAAATTACTTACATGTCTCCACCTCGTCGCGGACGACTTTTCCTCCTTCGGCGTCGCCGCCTCTCCGACGACGCTGTACTATTCAATAAAACATGTTGACTAAGCGACTTCTGTTGATTGGGAGTAATCACTGTTTGTGATTGAACTCCACTCGCCGCCAATCGGCGTCCAGTTGCCGTACTCGAGGGCAAATTGCCAGTGCCCCCACCACCTCCACCACCACCGGACACAGCAGTGCTATTACAATTACTATTATTATTGTTATTGTTGTTGGCAACGGCTACGACAATCTGACCCTCGCCAAAACCGGCCGACGAGGTTGTGTCTGTCGACTGAATTGTGGCCGTAGACTTGGACGTTCGCCCAGTGAAACTGTGATTGACTTTGCGCCACATTCGTTCCATATTCTGTGCGGGTTTGCTGATTTTTGTAATTTTAATAAATTTTTGAAAACTGTTTTTTAAAAGGCTGTTGAACTACAAAGAGCTCTCAATAGGAACACGGTTTACAGTAATTTGGAGAAAAACTTCAGTTCAGTTGTTTTTTCATTTATTTTTCGGTGGTCGTGGTGATGGTCCTGCTGCTGGCGCTGCTAGTAGTGGTGGTGGTGAAAATGTTGTCTTGATGGAGTAGATACTTTTCTTTATCCAAAACAGAACTGTTTTTTTTGTTTTTGTATTTTGCCGTTGTCGTAGTTCTTAAGAACACACATTTGGGTTGCGATGAGCACCTATGAAACCAGGATAATCCTCACTACTTTTACTTTATCTTTTTTTCATTCTTTCAAGTTCTCTCTCTTGATCCAGAAAGATGATACAAGCACATCAGATAGGTAGATACTTTTATTTAAATTTTTTTCTTCTTGCACACAAATCACGGTTCAGAAAATATTTATAAGAAAGGATTTCACATAAGATGGAATGGGAAACAGGAAAAAAAGAAAACTCCAATAGTCACCCCCTTACAATCAATGAGAAGTACAGAGGTACACACTACCCTTCCTCAGTGTAGTTTCGACATGGGGTAGGATGTAATTTTCGGTAAAGGAAGTAACCGCTGCTGCCGGGGAAGAACAAAAATGTTTAACAAACACTAAAAAATTTGCACAAAGAATTTTAACACATTTCTCAATGGTCTAGTATCAAAAAATCACTGATTAGTGTTGAGCAATGGGTTGGGGTGCGTTTTTGCAATTTCTTAAGGAAAAAATCCAAAGATTTCGGCACGTATTTTCCGGAAAATTTCACACGAGAAATGACAAAAAATTTCTTTCGGTCGTCTAATTCGAATAACTCGATAATACGGAGACAGAGAGAAGAGTTAGCTTATATCGAGATGGGAATATCTATAGAGAGGGGTGCGAGAGAGCTTTTTGTTAGAGTGCAGCAGGAGGACTATGGAGAAGTTTGATATTTCCACCACCTGTCAGTAATACGACTCCACACTTCCCGATGTCCTGGCCGTCTGTTGGGTGCAGGATATGATTCCCAAGTCATTCATAAAAAAAAGAAATCGTGGGGTTAAGTTTGAAAGATTTGGGGACATGCGCGTTTAAGGTATTCGAAACTTAACGAAGGAAATTAAAGCTTTGATGGTTTTTGAAGTTTTGCCAAGGTAAGATGAGAATCATTTGAAATTGGTTCTTGTTCAACAATTTAAATTTGTTTGTTTGAAACATTGTACTTTCTAGTACATTCAATTCACTGTTACTTGTAAGCAACATCCACATTGCCGTAGCGTGGCTGTTTGGCGCAGCGACTAATTCTGTGGACGGGGTGCACAGACAAAAAATCCTTCACCACGCTTGTACGAGAAGTTGACTTGTACAAAATTCTCCAACCAGCTCGGTCCCTAGCTAGCTGTCTCCAGTTTCGCACGCAAAGTTAGTTCAGGTCCTCTACCACCCGTGTGCTGAGTCGCGGTCTTCCTCTTCTGCGACGTCCTTCCGGGTTGGACTCGAAGACTCTACGAGCCGAAGCATTGTTTTCCATTCGCTTAACATGACCCAACCGTCTAAGTCGTTGCACCTTAACTTTTCTGGCAAGGTCAGTGTCGCTGAACAGCTCGTACTGTTCTTAATTGAATCTTCGTCTCCATTCTCCATTAATGCAGACAGGACCAAAAATCCCTCGAAGAATTTTTCTCTCAAAACAGCCCAAAGCGTTTTCATCGGATGTTGTCATGGTCCATGTCTCTGCACCATACATTTGGACCGGCATGATTCGGGTTTTGTAGAGCGTCACTTTAGTTACTTGGGAGAGGACTTTACTAATCAATTGCCTTCTTAGTCCAAAGAAGCAGCGATTGGCAAGAGTATTTCTTCGTTTGATTACAACGCTGGTGTTGTTGTCTGAGTTGATAGCGGATCCTAGGTAGACGAAGTCGTTAACGACCTCGAAGTTAAATCTATCTATGCTGACGTTTGCTCCAAGACGTCGATGATGGTTGTCCTTTCTTGTTGACAGCATTAACTTGGTCTTGCCCTCGTTAACCGCTACATCCATCTTCCTGGTATTCTTCTCAAGACTCACGAACGCTCCACTGACATCACGCTGTGTTCATCCAATTATGTCAATGTCGTCTGCGTATCCTAGTAGCTGGACGGACTTTTGAAAGATTGTGCCTCTGGTGTTGACGATGGAGTTTTGCACAATCTTTTCAAGAATGATGTTGAAGAAATCGCATGACAGCGCTTCGCCTTGTCTAAAACTTTTTTGACATCAAATACGTCCGTTAGGTTTTTTCCGACCATGATGTAACAGCGTGAGTTTTCCATTGTCATCTCACACAGAGTTTTTCTGGGATGCCAAAACTAGACATTGCTCTATATATCTGGTCTTTTTAGATGCTGTCATACTCGGGCTTGAAATCGATGAAAAGGTGGTAGGTATCGATTTGAAGTTCCTGGGTTTTCTCCAAGATCTGCCGTGGGGTGAATATTTGATCGATGGTGGACTTTCCGGGTCTGAAGCCACACTGATAAGGACCTATCAGGTTGTTGACAAAGGGCTTTAAACGTTCACACAGCACGGCAGACAAGATCTTGTAGGCGATATTAAAGAGACTTATACCTCTGTAGTTGGTGCAGTTCAGGGGATGTCCTTTCTTGAGGATCGGGCATAAGATGCTGAGGTTCCATTCGTCGGGCATGCTTTCCTCCGATCAAATTTTGCAGATGAGAATTTTACAGTTTGGCGGCTATCCCGTCTGCTCCGGCGGCTTTGTTCGTATTGAGTTTAGACATCGCTATCTTCACATCGTCAATGTCGGGTGGGTGGAATTGTTGGCCTGCTGCACCCAAAATGAATGGTTCCGTATTGCTGGCGTAGTTTTGCTCGTCATCGCCATTATACAGCTTGGAAATGTAGTCTTTTCACATCCTCAGCACTGACTGTGGTTCCACTCCGTGTTCCCATGATGGTCTCTACAGGCTTCGGTTCGCAGTGTATAAGCCCTGGTGGTTTGTTTTACATTTTTTTAAGACTATCGAACCTCGTTCCTGTTGTGACATCCCTTAATCTCCTCGATCGCGCACTTCTCATGTTCCCTTTTTTTCTTTCTGAGAAGTTTATGCTCCTCTCTCCTTTTCTGCTCGTAGAGCTCACAAGCTGATCGTGTCCTTCTTTGTAGCGCCGCTTTGTATGCCTCTTGTTTAACTGCATGTGCTCGCCGGCACTCATCGTCGAACCAGGGGTTTCGTTGTGGTGGCCGTGTAAACCCTAGCACTTCAGAGGCGGCATCTCTGATTGCTGCTTTGCAGTGTTGCCACTGGTTCTCTACATTTTGTGCTGGCAGGTGAGCGGATTTTCGGAGACACGATCGGAAAAGTTTGTAGCAATTTCTTACGATTGTAGCCGTTTGACGTCGAATTTTCTCCTAGCATTTTCACGTGTTGGCCTTGATCGGGATATCCGCATTCGTACCTTGGCTACAACAAGGTAGTGGTCCGGTCCGAGTCGATGTTGGCACCTCGGAATGTGCGGACATCTGGCATGCTAGAGAAGTTTCGTGCGTCGAGCGCAATGTGATCAATCTGGTTGATGGTTGCTTGATCAGGACATTTCCATGTTCCCTTGTGTGGGAATCGCGTACTTGCTACCATTACGTCTCACCCCGCAGTGAAGTCGATTAGCCTAAATCCGTTGTCGGAGGTGGTGTCGTGTAGGCTATGTCGTCCGATTATTCCGCCAAAGATTTCTTCTCTTCCCAGCTTAGCATTAAAATCTCCAAAGACAATTTTAATGTCATAGCTAGGGCATTACTCGTAGGTCTTGTCGAGGAGCTCGTAGAACCTGTCTTTGGTGTCTTCATCCTTTTCCTCAATGGGGGCGTCCGCACAGATGAGGCTTACATTGGTGAATTAAGCCTTGATGCGGATTGTCGTGATGCGCTCATTCACTCAGTTGAAACTCAAAACCTTTCTCCTGAGTGGAGTCCCAACTTCAAAATCACATCCAAATAGACGCTGATTTTGTTCCCGGTAGCAGTCGTCGTAGTATATCACAATTGTGACCCGGACCATCCCATCGCATTTCTTGGATGGCAGTTATGTCTGCTTTATAGCAGTCAAGGGCGTCCGCTAGTTGTTCGGCTGCAAGTGGTCTGTTCACCGAAATTCGTTGTCTTTAAATCGTATGAATTATATTTATTCGTCGCGATAAAAAGTTATTTCAAAACAAATATATAAATTTATCTACAAATACTTATACAGATTTGACTTTATTCACTTTCACTTTTTACGTTAATAATAAGCTATCCCGGTTGAGCCCCCAATAATATTTATTCGTGGCGATAAAAAGTTATTTCAAAAAAATATATTTTTAAATATAAACTTTATTTTTCACTTAACAAATTAAATATTTTATAGACAATAATTCTCGGCAACTACGCGAAACTCCTTCTGCGTTGTGTCTATTTATATTCTTGTCCTGATGAGTTAGTTTTCTTGTCTTCAGGGTTTTTGGTTGTGTTGTTTAATTACTTTTTGTATCTTACTTTGAATTTATCATCTTGTTTGGTTGATCATAAAATATCTGTTTGTTATCTTTTTACCTGTGGTAATCTTTACTATAGGATGCTTGTTTATTTGGATGCTTGTAGATTAGTAAATTAGCGATCCTATTTATTTTATTGTTTCCTCTTATTTCTGTTTGAGGTACAGTTAAGTGTTTATAACTTGTGCGTGGGTGGTCCTTACTGCGTGAGGACAGGTACAAGTTTTTGAGTAGAACCTAGAGTGTGGAGTGTTCTTACATTCCAGGTGCAAACTCGCTATTCATAGTCCATTGTCGTTCCGAGTCTGGTTGCCTAGAGAGGTAATTAATTAATCTACCTGTCTCTCTCATAGCTTTTAAGATTTTTTGTTGTTTGCCCCCAGAGTTGCGAGTTTATGAATTTAAAAATCTTTAAGTCATAAATCACCAAGTTAATTATGAATTAAACTTTTTTAATTCATTAGTCAAAATTCACTTACGCCCGAGTTCTTGACAAAGTTCTAGCCCTTAAAACTCGGTTTAGTGAATTTTTAGAACTCATTTGAGTTCTAAGTCATTTCTTCACCAAGTTCTAACGCGTTAGAACTTCGATTTAGAACTTTGTTATAGTTAGAACTTCGATAAAATTAGACCCTCGAATTCGGGGGTCTAGTGCCTTAGAACTTCGATTTATTAGAATTTCGTTTTTTCAACGAATTTGCTGATTTTGATATTGGTATTGGACAACGGCGTCGACCGTTCGTTGGGAAAAATTGGTATTTACTTTGTAGCATTTGTTGGTAATGAATTATTGTTGGTGTTGTCAGACGACCGCGGCACCGTTGTTTCGGTGGACAAAGCTGTAGACACATGAGCTATCGGTGGAAAATTGACGGTTTAAGACGGCGTCATTAGGGTTGTAGCTTTTTTTCAACCAGAGAGCATGGGATATGGGAATCGTCTGCAGGAGTCATATTTAAGACGTCGAAATCTGGTGGCATTGTATCAGAATCAAATGATGCTAATCTTGTTAGCAAATGGTCAGTGAAGTATACTTCGGCGATGGCGACAGCTTAACGAAAGCCAAAGCCTAAGTGTAAGCCACTTATCATTAACAATTCTCTGAGTGCATGTGATGCACAATTAAAGGCCGATCCTATATTCAGTTAGGGGACCACTCATATCGATTGGGGTACTCAAGAGGAAGATAGACCTTAAATTAAAAGAGAAAATCAATAACTCCTGGAAATCCAGGGACGATTGCGTAATCTCTAGAAGTTTATGGCCTAACACAAATGAAAAGGAAACTCGGTATATTCTATCGCTGAGTAAAAGGAACATTAAAATCCTGATAGGTGTACTAACGGGTCATTGCGCCATCCATTGGCACAATGGCCAACAAGATAGGGGCATTTGCACCTGATTTCTGTAGGAGCTGTCAGGATGAGGAGGAAATAGAAACCATTAAACACCTGCTCTGTGACTGTCTGAACCTCCAAACTAGCCGACTCCGTCATTTCGGAAACAGGTTTGTTGGAGAACTGGATGATCTAGCACAGGTCTCAATGGCAAACATGAGGAAATTTATAGATAGCACAGGCTGGTTCGTTAACGAGCCAGTCTACGTTAATCGGCAGAATTGAGGAGCATCGATGCTAACTTTTATTTCTTTTATAGGGGATGACAATGGACCAGTAGGCCCCCGTGTACGCAACAGCTTCATGCTGTGCACACCCCTTATCACCTAACCTAACCTAACCTAAAGGCCGATCCTGAACGGCGAAGTACTTTTTTCTTGACAGTTTATGGGATATGGGCACGAGTAGGATTCGATTCTGCGTAACAGCTAACAGCCAACACACAAAATAATGGCGTTTTCAATTGGCAATCTGGAATCTGAAAAAAGCATTCTGGTTTTAAAATCAGAACTGTCACTTTTGCCAAATTGAGCGCATTCAGAATGCTTTTTTTCACTTCCAGATGCCAATTAAAAACGCCATAACACGCCACGGACATCACCAAAATAAACATACATAGCTACACCGTACACACATATGTACAAACACAAACAAAAAATTAGCGCAACTTCAAAAATTATATTAGGGGTATTCACGTAAACGCGGAAAACCCATAGAAACCGTAGAAACCGTAGAATTTTCTATCGGTAGAAATGAGCTGTCAAAATTTGTACGGGAAAAATTTTCTGCAAATCGTAGAATTTTATCTCACAAATTTGAAGCAGAAACTGCAGAAAAAAACCTGATAAAATTTATGACGTTTATTTTGACGTTTAATTTGGCGCTCATTTCATCTTTTCTCCAACTGAAGTGATTTGTTCATACAATTGAATGAATTTTGTTTTAAAACTACTTCTTGGCATATTGAAGAGCAAAAATTAAAATGTAATTAGAATAAAAAAAAAAGAATCACTTTAACATAAATTATCGAATGACTTGAATTGAACAAATTCACTTTGACGTTTAACAAACAGCTGTTTGTTTCCCTTGTTTACGCAACTATTTTCTGCTGGGGTGTTCATTTAAATCTTTTGCGGAATTTTCTATTTTTCCGCAAAGTAGAAAATTATCTCGTTACGTGAATACCCTTATTTATTTTGTTTTGAAATGAAGGAAATATGTGGCAAAAATTACTGCCGGGTGACTCAAAAATTTTAAAAACATGCTAGAACTACGTTCTAAAAATGACAAGTTCTAAGCGCTTAGAACTCAGTTATGATTTTAGATCGAGTTCTAGGGAAGTGAAGAAATGCCCGAGTTCCAACTATTCTAAAAACTAAGTTCTAAAGTTAGACCGAGATTCACTAGATCGAGTTTTAAAGGCAACTTAGAACTTTGTGAAGAAATTGGGCGTTACTGAATTATGAACTTATAAATTATTTTTTTTTTAATCATAAATCAGCAATTAGCTGGAGAAAATATAAAAAAAAAATTCAAAGAATAATCAAAAAATTAAGTCAGTTTTCTACTCATTTCGAATGGAAGTGTATGAGTGTGAGTGTTTGAGTAATGATAACATTCAAAGCAATTCAATATTATAGTTCTTTTGAAATGTTGGTAAAGGATAAAGGGTTAAGTAGTAGGAAGGAAAGAACAAATAGATTTTTTCACTTTCTCTCATACAACCTATTCTAAACTTATTAAAAGTTGAGTGAAGTTTAAATTTTCAAAGGCAAGTATCTATCTTTTTAATACAATTTCAAGGATATTTTAAGTTTTTGTACATATTCATTATACACATAAAATTGATCTCACTTAATATTATCAATATATTTGCTCGTAACAGACAACGCCGTAACAGACAAGGAGCTTTTTGAAGCTTTTTTCCTTGCCTAAGTATTCATTTATGGGCAATGAGGCAAGCGAAAATAGATTTTTAATGTGTTGAGTGAATGCGTTAAAGCTTTTGGAAAAAGCTTTTTTTTTGGTAGCTTTCAGTTTCATACATCATTTTTCGCCATAAGGGTGAGACATCTGTATAAATTTATTATCTGTGCTTATAGTTGCATATCACATGTTGAACTTTTTATAATTAATTTTATTGAAAGCTTTTTTGGCATGGAACCAATATTTGTCTACTTTTAATATATCACTTTTTAGTTATTAGTCGTGGAGCTTAAATTCATTTTTAAAAAAGTGCATAGTGTAAAGTGAAAAAGTTAAAAAGTGTGACAAAATTGAGATTAAAAACTGAGA
Organism: Sphaerophoria taeniata; assembly: GCA_943590905.1. Classification (NCBI taxonomy): domain Eukaryota; kingdom Metazoa; phylum Arthropoda; class Insecta; order Diptera; family Syrphidae; genus Sphaerophoria; species Sphaerophoria taeniata. The sequence continues at coordinate 75,140,116 of OX016542.1, read as the reverse complement.
AAAAAACAATATAGAAAAAAAAAAAATAAAAAACGGTTGAAAAAAAGTGTACAATAAAAATTAAATATTTCTTTCATAAAAACATATGTAAGTATAGTTTTATTCATTATCGTTTGGAAATACTTTAAATAGTTTTAAATAAAATGGATATCAATGAAGAATCTGTTGGAAGCGAATTTTTCAGTAACGTCCATATCAGTGGAGAAGGATCCGTTTTAGAAGGCCCTAACAGAAGCTCCGATCCCGATTTCTTTTACGGCCCTCAAACTAGCAGTAGTGATAGTGATGGTGGGCAATCGGAAACGCTGAGTCCGAAAGAGCAGGAGCTCATCAAGGATTGGCAAAAAACCAGCTACTAAGATGGTCGTTTTTTACTGTGAACACGAAGGAATCAGTTGCAAAAAATTAAATAATTTCTAAATGCAATAACTGTCCAATGTCGTTGAGTGGAAAATTGATCGTTTCGACTAATTTATTAAGACATTTGAAGGTTAGTTTCATGGAAACGTATTGAACAGTAGAAAAAGGCGTTGCGCAGCGTAAGTAGGCTTTATTTTTTTAAATTAACTAGAGATAGTTAACTGCTAGATGTTTAGAAATGAGTATAAAAATAATAGTCTAAGAGCCGCTGAAGGCCGACCTTCACCGAACTGTTAACCGGCTGAAACTTTTTTTTATGAAATTTAGTTTGAAAACATATATGAATATGATAGCTTGCCTAACGAAAAGTGTGCCAGGCTATATTAAATTTGACTTTATATTTTAATCAATAACTAACTCCTCTTTCACCCATATGTTACAATAAAACGTTGTGCCACATAGCCATATGTGTAAGTAGGCTTGAGACAAGAAAAAAATTGTATGGGAGAGGGGGGCCTATTCCCCCCGTTTAGCCAGGAGGGGCAGTTTTCTGAAAAATTGGCTTATTTTTAAAAAAAATATTAAAAATCAACGGCTTCATCTACAACAACGTGTTATACCTTTCTGCAAAGCCAAAACTTAGGCTTTTATTTTGTATTTAAATTTGATTGTTTTAAATAATTGTTTTAGAAAAATTAATTTTCAAACTTAAAATTTTGAAAAAAAAAAATTTTCTTAAATTTCGAACTAATTTTTTCAAAATTTTATGTTAGTAAGTACTAATTTTGTTTTCAACATTCAATGCTGTTTTTAATTTTTAGTCGAACACAGTAAACCGGATTGAAAAATACCTTGCCATTGTCGAGAAATAAAGAAAAAACCAAAATCACTTTTTGCTTTAAAAAAAAAACTTTTTTATTTTTACGTTACTGTTTTTTATATTCAAAATTATTAACAGAATTGAATGTTGAATGCAAAATAAGTTCTTAATCACATAAAATTTTGAAAAAAATTAACTAAAAATTTAACAATTTTTTTTTTTGCAAAATTTTGAGTTTGAAAATTATTTTTTCTAAAACTATTATTTAAAACAACTAAATTTAAATACAAAATGAAAGTCTAAGTTTTTAGCTTTGCAGAAAGGTATAACACGTTGTTGTAGATGAAGCCGTTGATTTTTAATATTTTTTTTTAAATAAGCCAATTTTTCAGAAAACTGCCCCTTCTGGCTAAACGGGGGGAATAGGCCCCCCTCTCCCATACAATTTTTTTCTTGTCTCAAGCCTACTTACACATATGGCTATGTGGCACAACGTTTTATTTTCATATATGGGTGAAGGAGGAGTTAGTTATTGATTAAAATAAAGTTAAATTTAATATAGCCTGGCACACTTTTCGTTAGGCAAGCTATCATATTCATATATGTTTTCAAACCAAATTTCATAAAAAAAAGTTTCAGCCGGTTAACAGTTCGGTGAAGGTCGGTCTTCAGCGGCTCTCCTACTATAAGTACTACAAAATAAAATAAAGTCTCTATTAAGTTTATTCACGATTTTCTCTAAAGTTCTTTGAAATAATAGCCTTATCAAATTTTTGTTTCTTAAACAAGTACATATGAAATTTTGTTTATATAAAAAAATTAAATACATACAAAAAAAAAACGGGCCCGTCCCCCGTGTCTTGAAGATCTCAGGTACCTACTTATACTACCATAAACATATGTAAAGATAACTGAAGCTACATATCACATTATGCAACTTTCCTTCCTCGGTTTTTATATAAACACATCACTAAGCAAATTATTAAAAATACCTTATACATATATTTTTTAGTTTTTACCATTCTTGAGGTTAACACTCAAATAATAAGTCACTTGCTAGCTTATGAATTAAGGACTAGCTTAAACTGTGAAATGATTTAAGCTCTTGCAACTCTGTTTGCCCCTCGCACTAACTTCCAAATTTGTAGAGCCGTTGTTTAAGTGCTGTTGTTTCTCCGTGTGCACTTACGCTTACAAGTTTCGCAAGTTATATCTTAGAGATAAAACCAATTTCCGGTGATTACCGTTTGGAGGTAATAAACCGTGGTGGGGAGGAAAAGATACAGATCCTACAACACCCAACCACAAATAGGAGCTACAGTTATATTTAGTTCATTTTTATAAAAACTAACGAATTTCTGTTGTCGCGCCTAATATTCACATTTAGCAATTCGTTAATTAATCTATAGTCAATCAACTCGAAGACGAACGGAATAACCGGAACCACACGCTACGGCCTCTCATTGTAATATTATATCGGGAAAAAAAATATTCTCAATTTTTAGCACACACTCCCCATCCCCAGAAAAATTATGAACTACGCTCTTGAAATTGATAAATGATAACCACAACAACGACAACCCATATGTTCCTGACACTTGTTTAGTGCACACGTCACACGACTTTGGAAATATTTGTGTTCAACCAAATAAATCCAATTCATACTCAAATAATAATATAAAGCCACCAAAGTAAACGAAAAATAAAACAAAGAAACGATGTCAATCCAAGAAGAACAACCTATGCCCGATGTGGCCAGATATGACAACTACAGAATGTACTATGTTAACATTGACACCGAAAAACATGTTGAAATCCTCCAGAAACTAGAAGAACAAAGCGATAGCTGTTCCTTCATCGGTCATGCTCGCAAGCCGGGACAAAAGTTAACCATAATGGTGGCCGCTCACAAAGTTCCTGAATTTGTTGATCTCCTCAAGACTTATGATGTCAAATATCGTGTTTTGGTAAGTCTACTTCTGATTCCTTTCACCTAACCTAAAATTGTTTAATCTTCCAGACTTATAACTTCCAAGAGAAAATCGACAAGAACTTGAAATCAGTCCTTCCCAAGGGAACTGACTTGAAAAACTTCGATTGGCTGCACTATTTTCATTTGGAAACGATCTACGAGTGGATGGAGAAACTGGTCGAGCAGCACAAAGAAGCCAGTTTGTTGGATATGGGTGCGAGCACTCAAGGTTTGCCAATCAAAGGCATTAAAATAGCCCGCAATCCCAAGAACAAGTCAATCTTCATTGAGAGTGGCATTCATGCCAGGGAATGGATTGCACCAGCCACGGCAACATATCTCATAAATCAATTGCTGACATCGACCGATGCTCGTGTCAAAAACCTCGCCGACAACTATAATTGGTTGGTGTTCCCGTCAGTCAATCCTGACGGGTACAAGTACTCATTCGAGAGCGATCGAATGTGGCGGAAGAATCGTCAACTTTTTGATATCAATCGTGGTGTTGACCTCAATCGGAACTATCCATTTCACTGGAACGAAATCGGCTCGAGTTCCGATCCGAGTCGTTATGACTTCTGTGGAACGTCGCCAGCTAGTGAGATTGAAACCCAGAGATTGATCAAGTACCTTACGGACAATATCAAGACGGAAGATGTTCGGGTATATATTTCCCTTCATTCGTACTCGCAACTGCTGATGTTTCCTTATGGCCATACTCCAGAGCGCGTCTCTAACTATGATGACTTGAAAGCAATTGGAGAAAAGGCCACTCAGGCAATCAAAGAAGTCCACGGAAGAGTGTACAATAGCGGAAGTATGTATGAGACTATTTACCCATCAAGTGGCGGAAGCAAGGATTGGGCTCATTCAGAGTTGGGTATTCCGGCGACGTTTACTTTTGAGCTCCGGGGCCCACCGGATTCGCAGGACTTGTTTATTTTACCATCGGAGGAAATCTTACCAACGGCAGAAGAAGCATTCGCTGCTATCGGCACCATCGTCATAGAAAGCGATAAAAGGGGTTATTTGAAATAAGAAGATACAAATGTTTGTTTCAATTCGAAGGCATTTTTATTAAAATAAAATTTTATATATTTCAACAAACGGCTATTTGTAGTAACCTCTAGCTGCAGCTTCCTCGACTATCGCCCGGATACCAGCCAACGCCTCCTCGGCTGTTGGAAGAATCTGCTCGGCCGGTAAAATAAACAGGTCCTCACTATCCGAAGGTCCTCGCAATTCGAATGTATAAGCAACTGGAACATCCGCACAGGCATAAGCCCAATCCTCACTGGACCCACTCGTTGGGTAAATAACCTCACCGCTGTTCCCGGGGGTATATATTCGTCCGTGTGTACGCTTAATTGCTTCGGCACTCTTTTCCGCAATTGCTTTGAGGTCGTCATAGTTCTGCACGTGATCGTTTGTGTGTCCGTAGGGAAACATTATCATCTGGGAAAACGAATGCAAGGCAAGATAAGTTCTTATCTTCTCTGTCTCGGCGTTGGCTTTTATGAAATGCATTAGTCTCTGAGTTTCAGCTTCGCTTGCTGCAGAGGGACCCGCAAAGTCATAGCGACAAGGATCTGAACTAGAGCCAGTCTCATTCCAATGGAATGGATAGTTTCGATTGAGATCCACTCCTCTACAAACCCCGAATAATCGTCGATTTTTTCTCCACATACGGTCGCTTTCGAATGAGTATTTGTAACCATCGGGATTCACTGAAGGAAACACAATCCAGTTGTACTCGTTCGCTAGTTTTTGGATATCTGGGTGTTGCGATGTCAAAAGCTGGTTAATGATATAAGTGGCTGTGGCTGGAGCAATCCATTCGCGAGCATGAATGCCACTTTCAATGAATATCGCCCTATTGTTTGCACTACGAGCCAACTTGATGCCTTTGATTGGTATACCTTCTGTGCTTGTCCCAATGTCTAGTAGAGTGACATTCTCATAGTCTTTGGACAATTTTTCCATCCACTCGTATATTGTTTCCAAGTGAAAATAGTGTTCCCAGTCGAATTTGTCCAAGCTCACGCCCTTGGGCAGAATTTCTTTCAAGTTTCTATCAATTTTCTCTTGGAAGTTGTAGGTCTATTCATTAACAAAACGCTCCAAGTGATAAGAAAACTCATATTTGTATGCATTTGATGTAAAAAAAACTTACCAGAACTCTGTACTCTATCTCGTAGGCCTTGAGAAGATCAACAAAGTCAGCGACTTTGTGAGCAGCTACCAAGACTGAGAGTTTCTGCCCCGGTTTTCTTGCATGTCCCATAAATTTACAACCATCGGCGACTTCTTCAAATTTTTGCAGGACTTCAACTTGATTTTGCCTGTCCAAGTGGACGTTGTACATACGATAGTTGTCGTAGCGGGCAACATCGGCAATTAATTGAATGCATTTGTCGTCTTTGGAGCAGAACGATGCTGACCAACAGCCCGTGATAAACGGCAAAATTGCCAATAAATGATGATTTGTTTTCATCTGTAGTGAAAATTTTATTTTCTTTTTAAGAAATTCAGTTTATTAGCTTATCGCTGGTTGCTTTGTACTCTTTGAACACTTTGAACTCTTGGACAGTTTTAAGATTTTACTACGCGATAACGAATTTTATAAAATTCTTCGTTTAAAAAGTACCGGTTTGTGATTTATATTTTTGCACGTCAAATTGTGGTGACAGTTGCTGCGTCTTCGTTCCAGGTTCCTGTCATTAAAATCGATAAAATGTAGTTATCGATTTATTTTATACTTTCCTCAGGGAAATGGAATTTTTTTTTTAAGTTTTTGAGACTTCTTAAGCAGTTTATAAATAAGTTAATACTTCCAATGAATTATATACCTTATACATGTTATTTGAAAATAATTAATAATTTATTAATCGATTGTCGTAAAAATTTACCGATTATGTATGTATATCGATAATACCTCAAGCTGACAGTTCCAATGCAGGGATGTTATATTGCCAACTTTCAAACAGCAATAGGGTACTATGCAAATTGTTTGAATAATTTATCGTTTGCGATAAAATATATATAAATAAATAGCATGAGCTTCATGATTGCATATAAATTTTGCTTTCCCTTAGGCTCCACAAGACTAAAATCCAATCCAACTTCTCTTCCGAAATCTCATCCGCAATCCAGTGTTTTTTTTTAACTGGGCATATTCATAAACATTTCTAAACTGCTGTTAAGCTGTGATTAACTTAAACTGGAGTTTAAGCTATTCATAAACACATTTAGTCCTAGGATTAAGAACAAAACTGGAGTCTTACTTTAAACATGGGTGATGCTATGTTTAAGTTGCTACTTTTCATTGTTTTCAATAAATGACTGTTCTTGAGTGCATATGTATATATAAGTATGTATATTTTGACATACTTTGCACCATCTTCGCACTTTGAATCGGAAGTCGAGTATGAATTTGTGTCCTCTGTTTGTGTGGTTCTCACAAGTTAGACACACGATGACTTTGATCCTGCAACTTAGATACAAACTTGTGGATGTATTTGTTCGGATAGGCTTGATTATAATGCACAAGAAAAGGTATGGAAATGGAAGCAAAATGAAAACTGCTTTATCCTTAAAAAAACAAGGATAAAAAACGCAATTTTCAGTATTCAATTATTAAGAGACAGAGAAGGATTTTTTTTATTCCAAATTCAAATTCACAACAAACGTTTTGGAATGGTACCAAAGCGGCCTACAAGTTCAACGATATCCCTGTCAATGCCTTCGACTTTGGATACCTACTTCTACCGTTGTAGAATTTGTTTAAATTCGATTTGGATTCAGCAACACGAAATTACAAGAAAATGCTTCCAGCGTTTAAAATATTGGACATTTGGATCACAAGAAACAATTATTGATGCCCCGAGTCATTTTTTTTTTAGTTTTTTTGATTTTGAATGAGAAATAAAAAATGTATTATTTGAAGTTTCGAATTTTGAAATTTTTATTTTATTTTGAAATTTTTGATGTTTAATGTGTACATTTGAAGCATAGTCGTAATAGATTTCTTCAGTAAACTCTAGTTTAGTTAAACAAAGTTAGAAAATCGTCTATGAATAGAAGCTGTGTTTTTCTAAACTGTTTAGCTTAAACTGTGGACTAGCAAATTACGCCTTAAACAATTCTCTATGAATATGGCCCAATGTTTTTATTTCATCTTTCACGGGTACTGCCTCTTGCGAAGACCTGACAAATCTTCCAAGAGTATCAATCTGTCATGAAAACAGTGCTTCTCAACTTTGCCGTTCGGAATCGGCGTTAAATTGTAGGTCCCCTCAATTCTTCACACGCACTCAGAGAATTGTTGATGAGAGTAAGCCACTTAGGCCTTGGCTCTTCAAGAGCTGTCGCGCCACTCTATTTAACACAATGTGAAGCGAATCGTCTCACTCATAAGGAAATCCATCACATCAACAAAAAATCAAGTTCTGGCAACACTTCTGCCATTTAACGAGGCCACGTCATTATTTTCGTTAAGTAATAAGAAAGAAGGAAAATCGCGCCATTTTTTTTTTTTTTGGCGCGTCGGAAATAAATCAAAATCACGAAGAAAAAAGATTTCGTTTGAGCGTGTGAGGTTTTGTTTTTTCTTTTTGGTTTTTAACTTCGACAAGGAAAGATCTCGACCGCTGCAAGATCGTGTCGGACATAAAAAATTGCCGAACAACTACTGTGACGGTGGAAGTTATTGCGTTCAACAAATATTCACCAGAATTGGATGGCCAAATCCTTGCTGGACCCGAGTCCCATTTTTGTACTGCAAGCGAAGTGGTTCCATTAAACTGTCCAAGTGTTCTCCAGAATTGGATGGTCAATTTCTTGCCGGAGTTAAGTGAAATTTCTTCGTCCGTACTGCAAGCGAAGCGGTTCCAATATAGAGTCCACGTGTTCTCCAGAATTGGATGGCCAATTAATTGCTGGAATTGATTGAAATTCCTTCGTCCGTACTGCAAGCGAAGCGGTTCAAATAAAGTGCCCACGTGTTCTCCAGAATTTTATGGCCAATTTTTTTTACTAGAGCTAAGTGAAATCCCTTCTTTTTCTGTAGGTACTGCATGCGAAGCGGTTCCATTGAAGTGGTCGAATATATGTGGCAGAATTGGGATATCGTTGTGTTTGTGCTCCGACAACTACGACCGAGTCGACGTCCACGCAAGAGTCTGAGTCGACAACATCTGTGGAGCCTTCAAGCCACGTAAAACCGAAGAGCCATGAATTTAATTTAAATGTGACAATTTATTTGTTAATTTAAATATGTTAATTTATTTATTTATTTTTTTTTGCTCCGTACAAAAAACAAAAAAAAAACAAGTGAAAAGAAATCCATTGATTCCTACCTGCCTTACCAAAAAGAGAAAAAAAATCTTACATTTTCCCTAATTTTCCAAAAGAAAAAAAGATTTGTTTAAGACAAAAAAAAAATAGTTTTATTAACCGGTGTGTACATTGGACCTAACCCTCAAATAACTTTAGAAACAGCAGCCAGAGTTACGTGCGCAGGGATCATCCTGGTTCCTGAGAATTGCAAACTGTTAGTAGTCATTATAATTCACTTTTTATTATATTTTTTGCTGACAATTTCAACTTAGTAGAACAAAAAACTGGATTTTGAAAGAAAGATAATAGAGGTGCCCAAAGAAAAAAAAAGAAAAAAACTTAGGTACCTCTTTTTGTGAATAGGATTAAGACCACATGATTTTCCTTTAGTTTTTTTTTTTTAGATTCAACTAAACTTAAGTACATAAGATCCAATTATTAGATTAAAGATTTTGAAAATTTAAGTAGGGGAGGAAGGGGTGGATGTGGACAGGGGCGGATGTGGACATCGGCATTTCAAGCTCACTCGTTGAAAATTTGAATATGGCAACGATGCCATCCATTGCCTTTTTCAATTGTGAATGAACCTTAAAGTTTTCAAATCTGTCAGTCTTGTGTAAAAATTGTTACAGGTTCATTCGTGATTTTCACTCTAAAAGTAAAATTATTCTCCCTCAGAAATTCGCAGATATTTTTTAAAAACAAAGCAGAAATAAATGCAGGTAAGTGTTTTTTATATTATCGAAGTGTCTTGATAACATTGGTGATCATTGTTTTTTAAAATAGAGGGTTTTCTAAGAAATAAATGTATTAGTTTACAAAAAGTGCTTGCGGGGTGAATGTGGACACACTATATGGGACACACTTTTATTAAATGTTTTTATTAAAATAAGAAATTTTTATTTTAGAATATTAAAAAAGTTTTTTTTTTTAAATATCTTGTGTTAGTTTTTAATTATTTATCGGTTATTTTTGTAGCTGTCCACTTCCGCCCCATTAATTACTTTACAAAAAGTGCTTGCGGGGTGAATGTGGACACACTATACGGACACACTTTTATTAAATGTTTTTTATACTTTTGTGAATTAAAATAAGAAATTTTTATTTTGGAATATTAAAAAAGTTCTTTTTTAAATATCTTGTGTTAGTTTTTAATTATTTATCGGTTATTTTTGTAGCTGTCCACTTCCGCCCCATTAATGTTGGTCCTTGTCCTTATCCACCCCTTGGTGGGGGGCATATGGACAGAAAAAGCTTGTTGATTAAATTATGGAAAACCTTAAAACTTGAAGTCTTATCAAGTTTATGTTTAGGGGCAATTTAGGGGAAGCCTTAGTTTATCAGCTGGTAAAAAGTGTTGATTTAAAGTCTTTACTGTAGACAAATATTAAAGATTTAATAAATTTTGTCCACAACCGCCCCCTCCTCCCCTACATATTTGCAATTCAAGCAAATTTGATTTTTTTTTCGATATTCAAGTAAATTTAAGTATTACGATTATGAGATTCAATTTGATTAGTATTTGAGATACATTTAAATTTAACCTTGAATTGGAACTAAACGATTATATTGAAATTTATATAAGATATATATTCAAACACATATTTGATAGAAATAATAACTATACTTTATACTTATTGATGGAAATTTAAACCTAGACTTACTTTTGATATAAAATTTAAACATAGATTTACCTTGGATATAAAATTTGATTCTCAGACTTAGGTTAGGTTAGGTTATATGGGCTGACAGTTGATGTTGTTACCGTCACACTTAGATCAATGGAGATCCATTGTGATACCCTGAAGTGTTGTAACTTCTGAAAAAGTGATTTAACCTATGAATTCTATGGTTGATCAAGCCATTTGGTGGACTTGATAAAGTTCAATAGGCGATTGCCTGGGAGTTCAGATAGTTCTTCTAGTTCATTAAAGAAATAGTTGCCTAAGAATTTTGATCTAGTGCGGCAGAGTGCTGGACAGTGGCATAGGAAGTGAGCCGTATTTTCGTGCCCTTCCTCATCGCCACAGCCTCTGCAAATGTCGTCCGTACTAAGCCCCATCTTCTTTTTGTGGTAGCCAAGTAGGTTATGTCCCGTTATCACACTTATGAGGGATCTTAGGGACGGTTTTTTAAGAAGTAAAATCTTATTGGATTTCTTCTTGTCATAGTGAGGCCAGAGTTTCCTGGTGTTACCGCAGGTTTCTAGTAGGTTCCATCTATCATTTGCTTTTTGAATGATATTGTAATATTCGGCTTGGTCCGACAATTAAAACTTATTCACTTTTTAAATAAAACACAAATTCACTTTATTCAAATCACTCACAAACTTATTTATTCAACACTTTCAATTATAACTTTGCAAACACAGAGTACTTTTCTTTATCGCAGTTCACAATTCATTAATTCGCCTCGCCACCAACCGGCTATTTATATCAAAAATGATGGGTTCTAGAAACTACTATTGGTTCCTATTGTTTCTTGGGGAAGCTGAAAGTTCGAGAGAAAATACTGGGATTTTTGTAGGGGCTAACGTTCTTAATGCTAAACAAAAAGTTTCTCTTAATCTTAATTAATTATTGCCCCTCACGAGTGTTTACTACTACAATTAAACGATATTAAGTAAAGAGAGTATGTACATTAAATAAACAAGAGATACAGAGTAAGTAAAGAGAGTAATGAAAAGTGTGTACATTAAATATAGAAAGAGATACAGAGTAAGTAAAGAGAGTAAGAAAAGTGTGTACATTAAATATAGAAAGAGATACAGAGAGTAAGGGATAATAAAGTATACACATTAGTATTAGACATTACAATAGAAGGAGATACAGAGCGTATGAGATAAATAAAGTGTATACACATTACATTGCCCCCTCCTTAGGATTGATCGTCCCGAACAAATCCATCATCTTCATCACCACTGTAGCGATGTAGTCGGTCGCGATGTACGACTTTAAGTTTACCTCTGACTCCTTTTTGTATCCGGTACACGACGTCGTTGATTTTGCTAATCACTGTATATGGACCTTCCCAGTCCCGTTGAAGTTTCGGTGACAACCCTTTTTGTCGATGGGGATTGTAAAGCCACACTCGATCTCCTGCTTGGAACTCTGTTGTTGTCGCTCGTATATCGTAGCGTGTCTTCATTCGGTCACTGAACATCTTTATTTTTGACCTAGTATCGTCGTGGATCTGAAGGAGTCTTTCTCTGAGGTCATCCAAGTAGTCATCCTCGGCTTGCGGTTCCGACGTGGGACATCCAAATTTAATTTCACTCGGCAATCTGATGTTCCTTCCCATCAAAATCTCAGACGGTGTATGGCCAGTTGAGCTATGTCTTGCACTTCGATACGCCATCAAAAACAGTGGAATGTGTCGGTCCCAATCTCGCTGGTTGTCGTCCACAACTTTGCAAAGATGTTCCTTAAGGGTTCGGTTGAACCGTTCGACCATGCCATCAGATTGTGGGTGGAGTGGTGTTGTTCTTGTCTTCTTGATGTGAAGAAGCCCACAAACTTCCTGGAATATGTTTGATTCAAAATTCCTTCCCTGGTCGGAATGCAGTTCTAATGGAACACCGAATCTGCTCACCCAGTTGAACACAATTTGGTCTGCGACTGTTTTGGCTTCTTGATTCGGTATGGCGTATGCTTCAGGCCACTTGCTGAAGTAATCCATGACGACCAGAATATAACGATTTCCATTATTTGTTTCCGGAAATGGACCCGCCACGTCTATTGCAATCCTTTCAAAGGGTGATCCGACATTATACTGCTGCATTTGGCTGTGATTCTTTTTGTTCGGGCCTTTGGTGGCAGCACAGGTATCACATTTTCGGCACCACTTCTCGACATCCTCCCTTGCATGTAGCCAATAGAATCGTTGTCGAACCTTTTCTAGCGTCTTGTTTACTCCTAGATGGCCTCCCGAAACTCCATCATGCATCTCTCGCAGAACGTCCATAATCTTCGATCTCGGTAAGACTAGCTGCATTACATAGGACTTTCCATCTGCTGATTCCCACTTACGTCGAAGGACACCTTCTTGGACATGCAACGAGTCCCACTGTGCCCAATAGGCCTTCAGAGCCGGACTTCTGTCGGAGATATCAGCCCATTCTGGTTTTTCCTGGTGTTCCTTGCATGCGAGGATGGGTTCAATATCTGGGTCCTCTTGTTGAGCCTCCCTCATCTCGTCGTTGCTCCAGCCATAAATGGGATCGGTTCTGGTTCGTTGGACAGTAAGCACTTCTTTTTCTTCTTGGCGTCTGCAATGCTTACAGTCTTGCTTACATGGTCTCCGAGACAGTGCATCAGCATTTGAGTGAAGCTTCCCCTTCCGATGTTGAATTTCATAATCGTACGTCTGCAGCCTCTCAATCCATCTCGCCACTTGACCCTCTGGATTCTTGAAATTCAAAAGCCAGTTTAGTGCTCCATGGTCGGTTCGGAGAAGAAACTTCTGTCCATAGAGATACTTATGGAAGTGCTTTGTTGCCAAAATCAGTGCAAGAAGTTCTCTTCTGGTCACACAATAGTTTCTTTCCGACTTTGAGAGTACCTTGCTGTAATAGGCAACCACCTTTTCTTCGCCATCATGTACCTGTGACAATACAGCACCAATCCCGACATTGCTGGCATCAGCATCAATGATGAACGGTTTTCCTGGAGTCGGGTAGGTCAGCACTGGTGCATTACACAAGCGTTGCTTGAGCTCTTGAAAGCTGCGCTCGCACTCACCTGACCATTTAAACTGCTTTCCCTTTTCCGTTAGCTGATGTAGACTCTTGGCGATCTCAGCAAAATTCTTGACGAAGCGCCTATAGTAGGTGGCTAGACCCAGAAAGCTTCGGAGTTGATGTTTGTCCTGTGGTGTTGGCCAATTCTTCACGGTGTCAACCTTATCAGGATCCGTCTTAACTCCTTGGGATGAGATGATATGTCCCGGTTTTGAAGAGTGAACACTTTTCTGGATTGAGCTTGAGGTGGGCTTCTCGAAGTCTTTGAAACACGGCTCTCAGATTTGTACAATGTTCGTCAAATGTTTTCCCGTATACGATGACGTCATCCAAATAGACCAGGCAAGATTTCCAAGTGAGTCCTTGCAGGACGCATTCCATAAGGCGCTCAAAAGTCGCTGGAGCATTGCACAGTCCAAAAGGCATCACTTTGAACTGCCACAATCCGTTTCCTGTCGAGAACGCTGTCTTCTCTTTGTCTTCAGGATGGATTTCTACTTGCCAGTATCCACTTTTCAGGTCCAAAGTTGAGAACCATTGTGCTCCTTCCATTGCGTCCAGAGTATCGCTGATCCTAGGCAGAGGGTAGCTATCTTTCTTGGTCACATCGTTCAACCTTCGATAGTCCACGCAAAAGCGGGTTGATCCGTCTTTCTTCTTTACCAGGACCACTGGAGACGCCCAAGGGCTTTTAGAGTTTTCGATCAGACCCTCTTCTTTCATGGTGGTTATCAGTTCTTCAACCTCACCTTGTTTGGCTAGTGGAAGGCGTCTTGCAGGTTGACGAATCGGCTTTGCATCCCCGGTGTTGATTCGATGTTGAACCAGTTGTGTTCTGCCATATTTCCCTTGCGATGACGAAAAGATGTCTGCAAATTCTTCGAGGAGACCTTCTGCAGTTCTTCGTTGTTGGTGGCCAAGATTAGAGGACTTGAGAATGTTCGTCTTTATGGAGTTCAGCTCTTTGGACTTCAATGTTTGCCTTGGGTCTTCTTCGCTGATCCTTGTTATCGCTGATACAGATTCGCATTGTCCGACAATCTCACCTTTTCTAAGCTTAACTTCGTACGGCTTGATGTTGAGTATTCGTACGGGAACCATGTTCTTTACAGGTCTAACAAGAGTCTTCCCAATGGTGACGTTTTGGGAGGACTTTACAGATGCTGGTTCGACCATGAGGTATCGATGGCTGCCAGGCTTACCTTTCAATTTCGTCCACACGAATACTTCTGAAGAAGCAGGCAAAGTCAGATCTTCTTTGATGACGGTTTTCACAGATAACGAGGTCTCGTACGAGTGGATCCCATAGATCATCGGAATCTCGATGTTTCGATATTTCAGGACTTGGTTCCCGATGTCCAATATCACTCCGTGATCTTTCATGAAATCGACGCCGACAATGCACTCGTCGCATATATCTGCTACCAGGAACAGGTGAGAGAATTCCAGCTCTGCCATCCGGATCTTAAGACGTACCTCACCATAAACTTTTGCGGCTTCTCCAGTTGCAGTCCTTAGACGATAGCTGTTGGTGTTGTGGAGCCATGTCTTCTTAACGAGGTCCTGCCGTACAATGGACGCCGTGGCACCGGTGTCGATGGTAGCCACACATTTGTTGCCGTTTATACTTGCTTCCACGGTCAGGCTCTTGTTGTCACGTTTCGTTTGAGAAACCTGGATGTCGTTTCTGGGGCCATCGATACCAGAAACCAGCTTCTGCCCCTCGAAGTTGGTTCTTATTCGTTTCCCGGGTGGGAAACAGCTTCGGAAGCAACGTTGTTGGAGTTACTTTGACTTGTTGAGTAAGTTCTGTTTCCACAGTGTTGGCATGAGGTTCGTCTTCGCGGTAATCTGCACTGTCGTTGAAGATGCCCAGTCTTGTTGCAGTTCCAGCATCGTGCTGGTCCGTCTCGCTGACTCCTTTCCAGAGTAGCCTTCTGACAAGAGCATTGTTGGACTTCCAATTCTCTCACGCGATGCACGTTTTGGGATGCTTGTTCTGCGGCTTCCATTGTTAGAGCGAAAGCCAATGCTTCTGGTAGTGTTTGCTTTCCGGCAGTGCGAATAGCCCTTTGGAGATTTATATCGCCCACAGCTCTCACAAAGGCTTCAACAGCAAGTTGATTTATTATCTCGTTGCCAGCTGTTGGGTATGCCAGGTGGACTAATCGCTCGATATCTGCCTGAAGCTGCTGCAGAGTTTCACCTCTTTTCTGTGCCCTGTTGTTTAGTTGTACTCGGAAGACTTCTGTCATGTGGCTATCCCCAAACCGCTGTTCGATTGCGTTTACCAGAACTTTGAAGTCACCGTTCTTCTCTGCTGGGATGGTTTGTAGCAGTTCAGCAGCTGCTCCTCTCAAGGCAAGCGTAAGAGCAATGTATTTTTCGTCATCGTCCCAGCCGTTTGTTAACGCTGCTGCTTCAAACTGTTTCTTGTAGATTGACCACGGTATCTGACCATCAAAGCTTGGGGGATTCACTTCTCTCTTTCTTGAGCACTCACCAGAAGGTTCTCGAGCTTTCATCTTTCGCACTTTTTCTAGTTCGCTTGTAATGGTTTCGATCTGGTCGTCTATTTTCTTGAAACGTGCATTAGTCGTTGAATTTTGTTTTTCGACACGCTCATCGAGAGTATTGATTTTGTCTTCGAAGTCCGCAAACCTGCCTTCTAGCAGATTTTTCTGTTCATCAAACCGATCTCGAACGTCATCCCTTTGAGCTTGTAGTTGTTCCAGAACATCATTCTTTTGAGTTTCTAGTTGCTTGAGGACATTTCCTTCCAGTTGTTTGAGGACATTCTCTTGCTCGGTCTTCTGCTCGTTTCTTTGAGTTTCTAGTTGCTCCAGAACATTCTTGTTTTGAGTTTCTTGCTTCTTTTGATTCTCTTCAAATTTGGCTAGAAGAAGTGTCATCATGGTAGATAAGTCGGCAGTTGCATTTACCTCTTCCGATTTTGCTTCCACTTCGAAAGCAAACGCATCTGGGTCTTCATTTTGTTCTTCCAGATATTTCTGTAGCCGTTTTACGAGTTCGATTTTATATCCTGCCGCACTTAAGCCACGTTTGCTTAATTCGGCCTTTAGCTCAGCGACAGTTAAGTCTTTCAAAACTTTACTTATCATTTTTTTTTTTAACTTCACTATTTCACACAAAATAGTTTAATCACTGTTCACTGTTTTATTCTCAATAAGTTTTAATCCCTTATTCTGACACCAATGTAATATTCGGCTTGGTCCGACAATTAAAACTTATTCACTTTTTAAATAAAACACAAATTCACTTTATTCAAATCACTCACAAACTTATTTATTCAACACTTTCAATTATAACTTTGCAAACACAGAGTACTTTTCTTTATCGCAGTTCACAATTCATTAATTCGCCTCGCCACCAACCGGCTATTTATATCAAAAATGATGGGTTCTAGAAACTACTATTGGTTCCTATTGTTTCTTGGGGAAGCTGAAAGTTCGAGAGAAAATACTGGGATTTTTGTAGGGGCTAACGTTCTTAATGCTAAACAAAAAGTTTCTCTTAATCTTAATTAATTATTGCCCCTCACGAGTGTTTACTACTACAATTAAACGATATTAAGTAAAGAGAGTATGTACATTAAATAAACAAGAGATACAGAGTAAGTAAAGAGAGTAATGAAAAGTGTGTACATTAAATATAGAAAGAGATACAGAGTAAGTAAAGAGAGTAAGAAAAGTGTGTACATTAAATATAGAAAGAGATACAGAGAGTAAGGGATAATAAAGTATACACATTAGTATTAGACATTACAATAGAAGGAGATACAGAGCGTATGAGATAAATAAAGTGTATACACATTACAATATTATTACTAATATTTCTTTTTAATTCGCATTGAGGGATTCTGATGTTATGGTCTATGAGAGAGGGATCAAGTACCGAGCCTTCTCTTGCAAGCTCATCCGCTTTTTCGTTTCCTGGCACACCACTGTGACCGGGAACCCAGCAGAGTCTTACGTTGTGCTGCATACCAAGAACCCTTAGCTCTTCGCGACAGCAAGAAACAAGCCTTGACTTGATTTGCGTGGCAGAGATCGTTTTTATTGCTGCTTGGCTATCATTGAAAAAGGTGATATCAGCGTGTGGTATCGCCATCATGGATATTTGATTAGCAGCGTTTTTCACTGCCAAGATCTCAGCTTGGAAGACGCTGCTATGGTCAGGAAGTCTGAATGAACTGGCAAGGCTAAGATTTTCTGAGTAGAAACCTGCCCCTACTCCAGTAACCATTTTTGAACCATCGGTAAAGATGGTAAAGTTCGATTCATTAGTGTAGGGTACACTGTTTTCCCAATCTTCTCTATTAGGGAAGCTGGTAGTAAAGTTTTTGTTGAAGTCTAGATAAGGGGTCATGTAATCAGTACGAACGTTATTGCCAACGTATTTTGTAAGGATCGTGATATGGCCGTGTTGACTAGATCTCCAAATATTGGTCTGACTAAGTCGAAGAGCGCTGTTTGCTGCTGATTCTTGTGCAAACAAGTCTATGGGGGTGAGATTTAGGATCGCTTCAAGACCCGCAGTTGGGGTAGTCCTCATCACCCCCGTAGTGCTAATGCATGCCATTCTTTGTACTTTGGTAAGGGTTTTTAAGTTCGTGGATTTCTCCACAGCTTGCCACCAAACCAAACTACCATAAGTTAGAATGGGTCTAACTATGGCCGTGTACATCCACATGATTATCTTAGGATTTGGTCCTCAATTTCTTCCAAGAATCCTATTACACGAGTAGAGTGCAATCATGGCCTTCTTATACCTTTCTTGTGTGTTTGGACCCCAGTTGAGTTTCTTATCCAAGATAACTCCAAGATATCTCGCTTTTTCCGAGAGTTTAAGTGGGGTGTTGTCAATTTTTGGTAGTTCGAAAGAAGGGATTTTCCTTCTATTGGTGAAAAGTACCAGTTCTGTTTTCTGGGGGTTTACTTTAAGACCGCATTTCTTAGTCCAGTTACTGACCGTAGTTAATGCGTTTTCTAATTGCTCGCTTACAGTGGTTAGGTATTTTCCCGTCGCCAGAAGCGCTAAATCATCGGCATATGCTACAACTCTAACACCACTGTTCTTGAGTTTGATGAGAATTTCGTTCATCACCAAAGTCCAGAGAAGAGGTGAGAGTATTCCACCCTGAGGGGTTCCTCTAGATGTGTACATTTTAATATCGGAGTTACCTAACTTAGAGTGGATCTGTCTGTTTTTCAACATACACGTGATCCATCTTATGAGTGGGGGTTCTATTTTAAGATTAGTGAGTGCATTTTCTATGGCACTGTTGTGAACATTGTTGAATGCTCCTTCGATATCAAGAAAAGATGCAAGGGTGTATTCTTTTACCGCAACCGACTTCTCTATTGTTCTAACTGCACAGTGTAGGGCCGTTTCTACACTTTTGCCTTTTGTGGAGGCGTGCTGAAAAGGTGATATAGCTTCCGGCTTTAGGTAGCTACGGATATGCATATCGATTAGTCTCTCGAGTGTTTTAAGTGCAAAAGAGGTTAGACTGATTGGTCTGAAATCTTTTGGTTCTGTATGACTGGGCTTGCCAGCTTTTGGTATAAAGACGACTTTGACTTCCCGCCACTTCTTTGGAACATATCCTAACTTTAGGCAGTTATGAAAGATGTTCATTAGATGTGGTGTTATGATACCGCTGCTTTTTTGCAGCATCAAGGGGAAGATGCCGTCTAAGCCTGGAGATTTATAAGGAGAGAAGGAGTTAATAGCCCAAATTAACTTTTCTTCCGTTATAATTTCCCCAGGTATTTCAAGAGCCGAGTATATGATGTTTGTTGACTCGTTATCTAAGTCTGCATTACATCCTGGAAAGTGTGTTTGAACCAGGAGTTTTAGACTTTCTTGACAGGATTCTGTCCATTGGTTATCAGGTCCTTTTAAAGAGCCTATGGGTGTATTAACTTTGGAGAGGATCTTCCTGAGTCTCGCTGAATGATTTGTACATTCGATGCTACTACAGAAGTTTCTCCATGAGCTACGTTTCGCCCTTTGATTTTCTGACTTAAATTTTCTTTGACTGGTTTTGTAACCTTCCCAATCCCTTTCTGTCCCGGTGCGTTTAGCCCGATTAAAAAGTTTCCTAGTTTCTTTTCTGATAATGCTGAGCTCAGCAGTCCACCAGGGCGGTTTATTACTTTTCTTCGCCGTTGTGATGAGAGGACAGCTTTTGTCAAAGGCATTCTGTAGAATTCCCGTGAATTCTGTAGTTAGTTCATCTAAGCTATCTATGCTAAGCTTTGTATCGGTACTAAGCTGACCTATATTCTCAATAATTTCATTGTTGAAGATATACCAATTGGTAAGTTTGTTATTTCTAAATGGCTTGTATGCCCGATTAATATCAGGGATACGAAATTCAATTAGACGATGGTCTGCGAAGGAAGCGTCATCTAATACTTTCCACTGTTCTACCTGACAAGTGTTTGAATTGCTTGTTAAGGTGATATCGAGTACCTCCTTTCGGTTTTTAGTAACGAAGGTTGGAGTGTAACCTCTGTTAGCTACTATAAGGTTGTTCTCAATAATAAATTCAAAAAGGGACTCGCCCCTAGTGTTAGTATCGGTACTACCCCACTGCACATGATGTGAGTTGGAGTCGCACCCTACGACTACGTCAAAGTTGTTCTTACTTGCAAAGACTTACTTTAAACATAAAATTTAAAACATTGATTTACCTTTGCGATAAAAATTTGAAACTCAGGCTTTTGATATAAAATTTAAAACACTGATTTACCAATTATATAAAAATTTAAACTTCGATTTAACTTGGACGAAATATTGAAACTAAGACTTACCTTTTATATAAAATATGAATTTAGACTTACCTTCAGCGTTGCCACGAAGTGCCCGACCGGGCCATTTGGCCCGCTGTTTAACATTTTGGCCCTTTGCCCGGGCCAGTTTAAAATGGCCCCAAATCTTTGTTTTTGAAGTTTTGACATGAAGTGCTTAATAATAGCTGAAACGTTTTACAAAATCTATATATATAAAGATGAAATCCTGTTCGTGTATGATCGAATAACTCACAAACGGCTGGACGGATTTGGCTATTTTTTTAATAATTTTGTTCGTGTTAGTCTGTAGATGGTTCTTAGGGAATTTTTTTTTTTAATTATTGTAGGTGCATTGGTTTTCAAATGGAAAACTGAAATATTTTAAAATGGGTTTTCGAATTGAAAACAGAAAGTTCTTGATAAAAACTTGGAAAACTCATTGGTTTTCAAAGTGAAAATTGCATATTATTGCATCAGGTGCATTGGTTTCCAAATGGAAAACTGGAAATTTCAAAATGGAGTTGCTCTGAAGGGCGGCGCGACGAAGTTCGCGGGGTCAGCTAGTTATGTATAAATATACTATCATTTACTATCAAACAAATAACCATAATTAAAATATTACTGAATTTTTTCATTTCGAAATAGGCTATCGTATGAATGAGTTTAAAGGATTATATGCAGGGCAACTTGAGTAACTGTGGAAATTTTATTTCTAAACCAGGGGCCGAATTACGGCATCCGTTATCAAATAATACGTTACTGGGGTCGAATCACGGCATCAGTGATCGAATAATACAAGACTGAATTGTGTGCATTTGGCACTACCTCTCACGTTATCGAGTTATCTATCGAGCGCCTAGTACAATAATTTTAAATTCTATCTTCAGTTATCGAACTGAATTTCATTCGAAACATAAAGAGCTCACGGATAGGAGGAACTGTCACTATCAATTATCATAACAATAATCTTTTAAAGTCAAACTTAAATAAATTGAATAGCCAGCAAAAAACTATGATGGCCGATTTTACGGCCATACAACCCGATTCGATTTGGCAAAAAACATATTGCCAAATTGAGAGCAGGGGTGGGCCACTTCTTTGAGGCTTTGGTATCGCTGAATAAATAAAAATAATCAATTTCGTTTCACTGTTTTGTTATTTATTTGAAAAGATGTAAATGCAAATTTTATCAGTCAAACCACTCAAACTCAAGGCTCGTTCAAAATAAACAGAGACTCGATGTAGTATAGAATAAGGATTACTACCTACAATTTTTAATTCCCAAACGATAAGTGACCAATCGAATGTCAGGTCCGTTCGTTTACTCCATAAAACTGCCCAAAACTGCCATATTCTCCCACTTTTTCGTTCGTTTACTGCCACTTATTGTAAAATCTGTCACTTTTGAAGGAGAAAAATATTTCCCCTATCTGCCGATTTTAGCCACAAAAATTTCTTGTGGCAGTTTGTGTAAGTTCTGTCAAACCATAAGAAGTAAATTGAATTTTGTTGACGTTTGACATAATTTTGTGCATTTGGCAGATTTTTGGTGTGAAGCGTTCTTTTACTTTTTGGGTGAATCACAAAATTTCGAGGAGTGGGGATGATTTTTGACAGTTTTTACACAAACTGCCCAAAAAGTAAAAGAACGGACCTATCATCCCGAACCCCAAAGTGGTTACTCGTTCGTTCGATCACTGATGAGACTCACTCACTCGTTCACTGAAGCGGTGATTCGGCCCCTGAATTGTGTGTACATTACATTTTTTCTTTGGTTTATTTTATTATGAAATTCTTAGCCAATAACTTATTAAGGTCAAGATTTTCCTCTCCAAAGCTTCACTAATCTCGTCTTCTGTTAACAGTCAAACTGTGTTTTTTCATTAAAAAAAAATAATATTTCTGCTTTCGCTATTTGGCTCAACTTTTTGTTTTTTAATTTGTCAAGCCTCTCAAAATTCTTTCAAAATAATCGAGACTCGATAAAAACTACCACAATTTTTAATTCTCAAACGATACGTGATCTAACGAATGTCATCATCTCAATGTGGCTACTCGTTCGTTCGTTCACTGATGAGACTCACTCACTCGTTCACGTGAGCGGTAATTCGGCCCCTGATCTTATTAAAAGAATTTAGATAAGCTGTGATAACTCATTATACCTTAAAATATGGCTTTAATTTAAGTTATTTTTATTTATTTTTATTAAGTATTTTATTATTATATCAATCTCAATAAATTATGAAACAAATGTGACATGTACCTGTCAGTGACTTTTTTATTATTTATTTTAATTATGTTAAAATTATTGAAGAAATTGAATGAATTATTTAATTTAAAAAATAAATACCCATATTTAAAAAATGTATTTTAATTTTTTAAGGTTCGATTTTAATTTTAAACATTTGGCCCGGTGTTTAGTCAAATGGCCCTCAAAATATTTCGAAGTGGCCCACTTTGCTTCTTTTTTCGAGGCAACGCTGCGGTTACCTTTGATATAAGAAAATTAAACTATGTTGAATTCCTTCTTGAAACGAAATAGTTTTCCGTCATTTCTGGAGTTTAGCTCAGTTTGTCATGTGGTAAGCAAGTTTGATTGAGGCGATGTAGAGCAGGCAACAATGTAAGAAAAGGATAAAGCAACATTTTGGGGTCGTCGACAAATTTCCGGCTTTCGGTGACCATGGAGCCCTGACTTATAGTCAGCGGTTGGATGGGTAATGCCCTGGGTCAACAACAACCGACCCAGACTACGTCTTCTTGTGTTGTGTTCCCCTTTTCCTTCCTTTTTACAAACAGCTCAGCTGTTAACTTCCCTTCTAGATACGCTTTTGGCTTTCGGAAGCAAAACAGTTTCTTTTTTTTTTATTCACAACTGCTTCAGAGCAGTGAATTGCCTTCTTTCACATATTTTCTAGTTCCCGACTCGGCATGATTTTTGTTGTTTGTGGATAGCATGGACGGTGGAAAAGAACCCCCCCCCCCTCGACTGAAAATCTCCGCTGGGTGAAAAAAAAATAAGAAGTTTGCTAAAACAATTTTCTTTTATTTTCATCAATCTAACCAAGTCCAAGTCTGGTCACAGATCGGTCATTGCATCCCATGCCACAACTTCTTTAATAGATATACCTAATTTAAATGAACTTGAGTACGTCGTCGCTACTAAAATCAACCTCAAGAAAGGACAAATTTGTATTCTTTGCTGCTATGTACATTCGCCCTGCCCAAAAAATCTCCTCCATTGTGCTTTGTATGTACCCCAAAATTTGACATATGACTTCGGAAGCGTGTTTTCTGTGTGAACAGCGTCAAAAGGCTTATGTGATTCGCTGCGAATCGTTTTGCTAGCGAGATTGACATTTTTCAATTATTGCGTTCGCTTTCGTTTTGAATTCGACCAATTAACGAATTCAAATGTCATAATGTTTGCTGGCGAGTTGAAATCCGACAGCTTTTTATTAGGCCTTTTTCTTTTTTAGCTCTGAGCAGGGTACGGAGCTGTCAAAAAAAAAACGTATTTCTTTTTTAGCTCAGACATATCTGAGCGCTCAGCTTTTGTTTATTTTTTCGATCAGACCGTGGTCAGAGCGCGATCTACGAGCTCGGTTATGATTGATGAGTAGATGGAGTAAAAAATTACGCGCGGCCAACTTCATTTATTTTGTTCATATCATGAGTGAGATGACGCGAAAAAAAATAAAACGGTGGAAATGGCGGGCGAAGCAAGTTGTTCTGCGAATGAAGGTAAATAAAAAATTATTTTTAGAAAAAAAAATATGTATGTTATGTGTGACAATTCCGTGCTCAGGTTTGTTTCTTTATTAACTCGGTAAGGTCTGAGCTTACACTGGCTCAGGCTCTACTCCGCGCCCTGCTTAGAGCTAAAAAAGAAAAACGCCTATTAGCGGATTCACATTTCACAGGCGCAAGTGTTTATTCAGAGTTGCCAGTTGCCACTGGGACTCATTTTTGTTTATGTTTGTTATTGCGTACGTGTTTGTTTGTTTTAGTTAAGTCTACTAACAACTAACACTGCAGTAAGTGATGAGACATTTCTTGTAAGATTTAGCTTGCTATAAGATCTCTTCGACATTTTCTGAGATTTTTTGATAAGCTGGCTCAGGGACTCATATTATTAATTTGACTAATCTGTTTAGTAAGTATTCTACAGTTAGTGCATGAAAAAGAGTTTATTTCATTTCTGCATGTTTATTAACATTCTTCTTCTCGGGCAAATTATAACAGGTAAACAATGCTCTTGCAAGACAGACTGAATTAATGATAACCAACAGATGTAGCTTCAAAGAAGGCCGCTATCAACTACCAAAGTTCAGAATCTTCTATTAGAAGAACCTTCGTTATTTTACTTCGTTCCTTTGAGGGACTCATTTATTTTCAAAATGACTCATTTTTTCAGCTGCGGGGACTCATTTAAATTTTAACATGCGGCAACACTGTTATCATTTTTAACTGGAATATTAAGTGTCAAAACACTGGAATATTGGAAGACATTTTTTCGCTTCGCCGCGAATTCGTTAAATAAGGAAATACGACGCGAGTCGAATTTGAAAGAATTGAGTCGAATTGAAAACGATCCGCCGCGAATCCCATAATCAGGCCCCAGGGTCAAAATGGTGAGAAGGATCAATTTTTTCTTCAATGGATTTTGATATCGGATGGAATATTCGAAAGAGGAATACAATTGAAGGTAGAATATAAATTTGTGTAGAATTCTGTGTGCAAATAAAAAACCAGAAAACATTTTTCAATTTTCATTTTATCATTTATTTATTTGATTTACTTTCTTCCGTTGTTTTATTAATTTTAAACGTCTAATCTTTGATTTTTTTGTTCATGTTTTATAGTTTTGTTCCTCTCTTTGTCTTTGCTAAATCAATGAAATCATATTTTTGCATTTTACCACTAATATAAAGAATATAATATAAAAAAGCAATTTATATGCATTTTTAGGCAGGTAAATATCTAAATAACAATCAAAACAATATTCATTTTCAAATAAATTATATTATTGTTTGTAGACGCAGTAGAAAAAATAAACACAAGAAGTTAATTTTAATAATAAAATTAGGATTTAATGATTAACGTATGAATCCATAAAACGGATAGACGATAATTATATTTTTGTTTTTTTGGCTCAACTGAAAATTCAAATTCATCTCAAGTAATGGTTTTGCTGTTTTCAACAACGCAACGGTCAATTAACAAATGAAACGCCCAACAAGAATTTAATTATTTACAAAGAAATTTGATTTCTCTTGAGAATGTTTGTGTTGGGCACCATCTGTTCGATGCCGGCGGAACTCGCGTTTTTGTTTTTGCTTTTAAAATATTTCTTACAATATTAGTTTTATAAATATCTTACTAAGCTTCTTTAAATTGTATTTTAAATGATTTTAGGACATTGTCGTGTTTTTTTCTTTTAATTCAGTTCAAGGATGATTTGCCTTTTTAGGATTTGGGCATCACTCTCGACCTGCAGTAATGGCAATGCCATGATCGCAGAGGCAAGAGCAACCCTCTTCCATTCATCTCACTGTAAATATTTAATTCTATATTCTAATTCTGACAACAAGAATGAGAGAGAGAGAAAATGAATTTATGTTTAGTTTTATTCAAAAAGTGTCACCAGTGTACCAGGGATGTATCCATGGTGCGGATGGCGGTGGAGTTGGCGGGTAGATTGTTGGCGATGGCAAGCCATGACCAGGTGCCTGCAGGTGATAGCCGGGTGGATTGAAGAGAGCGGCGTTGATTTTGTGTGGTGATGGAACCGGAACAGCCGGCGAGGAGGTCATGGAAACTGGGGTAAGTGAGAGCGATGACGACGAGGACGATGAGGAGACAATCGCCGATGAAATTGTCGATGACGAGTCAGCCGATCCGGTTGATCTTGACGACGAGTGACGTTGTGAGTGGTGATTGTTGTTTAAGGGGTTCTGACGGTGTGCGTGATGTAATGACGATGATGACGTCATAAGAGTCGTGTCTGCATTAAAACCATTGGCGGCGGCCGACGAAGAAGAAGAAGAACCGCCTGTTGCTGCTACACCACAAGTGCTGCTAAACATCGATAGAAAATCGGTAGCCGATGGCGCTGGATGTTGACCAAACCGACAGGAATTGTAAGCGGCGGCGGCAGCTGCCGCTGCTGCTGCAGCTCTGTGTTCAGCCAGGCTGCCTCCGCTGCTACTATCGACCGTATTCGATGGTGTTACGGCCGATAGCCAATCGAATGAGCTGAACGGATTCGTACACGATGTGCTGCTTAGCGGGGGGCTTAGCATTGTTGAGGCATTGTATGGAGCCATGGTGGCAGCCGCGGCTGCAGCAGCAGCTAGAGCCGAAGCTGTAGCTGGTGCGTCGGCGGTAGCGGCAGCGGAGGAGGACGACGAGGATATGGACGATGATGGTTTCGATGCAGATACTGACTGGCTCTGGGAGTACAACATATCCATGGGGGTGTGTTGGTAGTTTGAATGTAGTGTTGTATGTTGTGCTCCCCACCCCGTTTCCTAGCTTACACGGGGCCTCTTCGAATGGGGTTGCTCTTGATTTCGAATCATGAACGTTAATTGTGGCATATATTTCTTGACGTCGCGCACCTTAACCAATGGAATGTTTTCGGATTGTGATCGTCCTGATTCGAGTAGAACTTGAATTTGTCGTCTGTAAAAGAAAAAAACATTAATTTACGGTTCCTGAAAGGATTTGACAAGAAAAACTCACCGATTGCCTTTGTAGAGTTCAACGCCGAGAGCTTCGATCAAACGCTTACAATGTTCAAGTGGCACATTGGGGAAAAACGACTCCCGGAAATCAGTTAGCGTCATCAACTGATCGGAGTCTGTGTAGGCTTGCATGTTGATGCACGGAACAGTTTGATTGTCAACATAGACCTTTTGGACCTTGTAAGGTGGGATGTGTACATTGCCGGATGCGATCTCTGGTATTATATGCAATCTATTCGACGGATCCATACCTACAGCAGATCCCTGTTGGACAGCGGCTGCATGCCTTTGTAAATGCATCGTGGCCGAATTGCTACCGCCATTCGCCTGGGCGGATCTTGCATTCTGTTGCTGCTGCTGCTGCTGCTGCTGTTGCT
The DNA here is from genome assembly GCA_943590905.1 of Sphaerophoria taeniata. Classification (NCBI taxonomy): domain Eukaryota; kingdom Metazoa; phylum Arthropoda; class Insecta; order Diptera; family Syrphidae; genus Sphaerophoria; species Sphaerophoria taeniata. The sequence goes on along the minus strand of OX016542.1, from coordinate 75,112,942 downwards.
GTTGCTGCTGTTGTTGTTGTTGGGTGCGCTGGTGGTGTTGCTGGGCAGCGACTTGCTGCTGTTGTTGCAGATAGGCTGTGGCTGCTTGCAACGATGACCTTCGGGTGGAAGACAAATCAATTACTTCCATGGCAGTGGTAGTAGTATTGTTGTTGTTGTTTGGAGTTCGTGTTGGAGATGGAGACGGGGTGGTTGTGCAGGATGGAATAGTATTGGTCGAACAAATCACGCTCTTTTGACGCGGTGCCACCGCAATGCCACTAGTTGGTTGCTTTTGTTGGTGTTGTTGATGAGATTGAGATTGGGATTGGGAAGGATGTGGGGAAGGCACAATAGTCACAGAATAGTTTTGAAAAATTGGCAGGTGCTGATGGGGGTTACTAACTGAAAAGTTATTTGCAGAAGCAGCTTGTTGCTGCTGCTGTAGCTGCTGGGATTGATTAAGATTCGTAGTCGCCGGTGAGATTGGCGGCGAGATGAAAGGCACAAAAGTATTGGAATTGTTTGTCTGAATGAAAGTCGACAGGTCTGGATTTGCTAAGACCTTCTGAACAACAGCCTTCATCTCATCGGACATTTTGAATTTTCGTTCAATGTCGGCAATTGACTCGGCAGCGGAAGTTTTCTTCACCGCAGGCGTCGGTGGCGTCACTTTGGCCGATGGTCTATTGCTTTCTAGCGCTGACATTGGAATCAATGGCGGAATGGAAGGCTTCGAGAAATTATTACTACCCTGTTTGGCGGCGTTCTTGTTTGTGCACAGAGGGGTATTGTTATTGCTCGTTGTCATTTGATTAACTTTCAGCTGATGGGTAAGCAAATGTTTCTGAGCATCATTCAACTGATTCCAGATTGCTAAATTCTGGAAATCCGGGGCGATTGCCGGACTATAGTTGGGCGAACTGATTTGCGCCGCAGCCGCTGCCGCGGCTACAGCGCCCATCAAACTCTTCGGATCGGCCAATCGATAGGGATTATTTGCACCGATGGGATTAGCAGTAGTTCCATCAGGCAACTGCAAACGCAGAGGCAGCTCTGCTGTGGCAGGACTGCCTGCAGCTGCCGCGGCTACAGCGCCCATCAAACTCTTCGGATCGGCCAATCGATAGGGGTTAAGCAGTTTATTTGCACCGATGGGATTAACAATAGTTCCATCAGACAAACGCAGAGGCTGCTCTGCTGTGGCAGGACTGCCTGCAGACTGTGGATAAGGAGGAGGTTGATGGTGGTGATGCAGGTGGTGGTGGTTTGGAGGATTGTGTAAACGACTAGGGATTGCTTGTGATGGGTGATTGTGATTCATGATTTGGGCATGTTGTTGCTGCATTGATTGTTCGACACTTATACAATTCGACCTAGAAACATTATATACAAAATGTATGTCGATTGGTTTTTTTCTTCTTTCTTCAAAAACGATTTTCTTTTTCTTATTTTGTTCAACAATTCTCTTCCGTGTTGTTGTTAATACAATTTATTGTAATTTCAATTTTCTAGTTAATTTTTTATTTACACGCCGACGGTTTGTTCTTTATAAAGCACCGTAGTTTCACCGAATTAAGGATAACAAAATTATTTACAGTAACCAAACTTCAACCGTCCATATATATGTTTGTACACGCATTTATATATAATGTATCTAGGATGATGGTTGTTTTTTGTTCTCTTAATTTAAAGGGGAGGTTAAGAGCATTTAAATATTAAGGCAATGGAATTCAGAGAATTCCGATAGAGTCTCAAGGAGATATAGTTGATAGACAGAGTGTATACAGAAGCATGCATAAACTTAATTAACTACATGATGTTACTTTAAAGCTTTAACAAATAATCAGAAGAAGATTGAGGACAGAAGCGGGTTAAATCAATACCTCGCAATGCAAGGGAAGATTACAAATAGTCAAATAGTTTTGTTTGCAAACAAAAATAAAAAGTTAAAAAATGATTGTGCGGGCAATATACAAGATATTATTCTTAGAATGAGGAAAGTTCTCTCTATCTTAAATTTTTAAATTAAAAAAAAAGTCCTTAAATAAATTTTTGAGAATAGTGATGTTGTTTTGTGCCTAACCTTCTGATTTCGCTAACAAACCCATTTAACGTCCACTCTATAAATTTATGCCTGGTAATGCTAGATCTGTCAAGTTCTACGCGGACATAATCGGTCAATAAGAGGAAGACAAAGTACGACACTATGTACTTCAACAGAACGTCACAAATGGCAGTAACCGTTTTGAGGTCCAGTATTCCAGTATAAACAATGGAGAACTCACGCTGCTCCATTAAAGTCGGTAACGACCTCACCGACGACACCTTCGATGTAAAAAAAGACTTTAGACAAGGTGATGCACTGTCATGCGACTTCTTTACCATCATACTGGAACGAATAGTGCAGAACTTCCGCGTCAACACTAGAGGCACTATCTTCCAGAAGTCTGTGCTACTACTCGCGTACGCTGATGAAATTGATATCATTGAAAGAACGCAGAGTGATGTCAACAGTGCTTTTGCGATTATACAAAAAGAGGCTGAAAAAATGGGTTTAGCGTTCATTGAGGGCAAAACAAAGTATATGCTGTGGCTGTCATAAAGAAAGGACACCCAACACCGACGTCTTGGACAAAACGCATATAATTTCAAGGTAGTTACGGACTTTGTACCTTGGCTCCGCAATCAATACCGACAATGACATCAGCGCCGAGATCAGAAGGAGAATAACTCTTGTTAATCGCTGTTTCTTCGGGATAAGAAAACAATTGAGTAGGAAAGCCCTTTCCCGAACAACTAAGGTGACGCTATAATAAGACCCTTATCATCCCCTTCCTCCTATATGGTGCAGAAGCATGGACGAGAGCGCCCTAGTCGGGTTCGAGAGAAACGTTCTACGGAATATCTATGGTCCTGTCTGCATAAACGGTGAATGGAGGAGAATATTTAATCACGAACTGTACGGGCTGTACAACGACACTGACTTAGCTAAAAGAGTGAAGGTCCAAAGACTCAGACGGCTTGGACACGTGCAGAGGATGGACACCAATACTCCGGCCCGCAAAGTGTTCGAATCCACCCCAGAGGGACAGCGCAGTAAAGGAAGACCAAGGCTCAGGTGGCGCGCGCAAGTTGAAGATGACATCAACCAACTCGGCGTGCGAAACTGGAGACAGCTAGCTAGGGACCGAGCTAACTGGAGAGGTTTGTTGGTTGAGGCCCAAGTCCACCCCGGACTGTATTCCAGTATAAACACGGACACGAACTTCATAAAAGAGATCGAGCGAAGTATAACTGTATTCTTGAGTAGGTCCAGTTGCAAACTTCTTATAATCATTGTCCTGTTTCGCCTAAACAGTGAGTGTAGTATTGGCCGTTGACATAAACGTCAACAAACTGGAAAAGCATACCTAAATACAGAACGAACTTTTTTTTCAAGGCTTACATCTTGTCATCATTCTTCTGTACATCATTTGATATACATAGTGTTTTCTTAGTAAAACAAAAGAACTTTTAGGAACCTTTGACTTCATGTTTTTCAAGTAGAGATACTTTTTTCAATAGCCTTTTTTTGACAGATCACGTGTGAGTCGTTTCATGCTGTCATGGTATTTTAGTTTAATATTGTTTGGCATTTCATAATGGAACGACTTACGTCTGAACAACGTTTACAAATCGCTCTATGGGCTCTTGAAATGTTTCAAGAAGATCCGACGTTTTCGAAGCAAATTTTGTTCAGCGATGAAGCCAATTTCTGGCTCAATGGGTATGTAAACAAACAAAATTGCCGCATTTGCGACGAAGAGCAACCTGAACAACTGACATTTCATCCACAAAAAACCACGGTTTGGTGTGGTTTGTGGGCCGATCCATATTTCTTTAAAAATAATGTCGGTGCGAACGTAACCATCAATGGCGACCGTTATCGTGCCATGATAACCGACTATTTGATGCCTAAAATTGAAGCTCGTGATCTCAGCTACATTTGGTTTCAGCAAGACGGGAGCCACTTCCCGCACATCGCATCAATCAATGGATTTATTGAGAGAACACTTCGGTGAGCACATAGTTTCAAGTTGTGGGCCGGTCGATTGGCCACCAAAATCGTGTGACATCACAACGTTAGATTTTTTACTGTGGGGATACGTAAAGTCTAAAGTTTATGCGGACAAACCCGATTGGGTTCAGGCCTTTGAGGAAAACATCACGCGTGTCATTCGCCAGTTACCAGTCGAAATGCTAGAACGAGTCATCGAAAATTCGACTCAACGGATAGACCATCTGATACGAAGCAACCGCCAACATTTGATACGACATAATCTTCAAAAAATAAATGACAAAGAATGTTCTTTCAAATGATAGCATACATTCCGCATTAAATTTTTATTTTCTGTGTTTTTTCTTAAAAAAAATTAGGGAACCTCGAAATGGATAACGCATTCACGCGTTATATATAAATATATTTTTTTTTTTTAAGTTTGAAAGTACTACATACTTTGTATCGAAAGAATTGAAAATAAACCTACATCAACTGATTCAAAAATTGCAGACTTCTTCCCTGGCACTGTGTCTCTTGGATTTTCAAAGTACTCCCCCATATGCCAGTTTAGACGATTAAAGAACCGAAAGATGACTTAAGTGCTCTTAAGAATGTGACTAACCAATAGAAATAACCCACTCACTCATATACAGTGCCTTGTATAAGTATAACAGCACCTGAAAAAATGCGTTTTATAGAAAACCTACAATAGGAGTGACTCCTTACTATTTTTTATTGATTCACTATTGTGAAACTGCAAGGCTTGTTTGTCTTAAAATAAACAGGGAGGGAAGTGTAATGGGAAACCCTAGTACTGTCCTTTAGTAACTTGCACTAGAACATACGCAAACAAAATTTATTTACAAAAATCATGTTGCTAACTTAGAATTTCTAAAAATAAAACAGAAACAGAGAGTCCTCTTTTAGCAAATTAAAATTACGTTCGACATAAATAATAATATAATGCGTGCACAACCACCTTTTGAAAATAAAATTGAATCACGAAATAAATTGCATTACAAACAAAAGTTTAAAAAAAACTAAAAAAAAGAAACAAATACACAAGAAAAGCGATCTTTTTTTGAAAAAAAGAACACACAATCTTGAATTTGCCTCTTTTTTCTTATTTTTCAAAATATCATGTAGGAAATTATGTTTTGAAAATTAAAAACAAAAAAATAGTTTAAAATAAATTAATGTGATCTAAGCTAACAGAAGGAAGTGGAACAATTGAAAACTTTTTTTTTTGTCGTTGGCCTTTTTTTGAGATACTTACATTTGGTGGGAAGCCGATTGTGCTCCGGCTCGAACCAAAGGCGGTGGAGCATTGCCTTGGCCATGATTAGACACTGGTTGCATTGATATTGATCCATTGTTGTATGTATACTGTTGGCGCATTAAATTATCCGCTGGACCGCGATAATTTGGCCTCACTGCTGGGTGATTCTGTTGTTGAGCCTGCAAGGAAGAATTTATTCATTACAAAGATGAAATTTATGGAAAGGATCGTCGGATTTAATTTCCTCCACCAGTCTTTAATTTATATTTATGATGGGAAAAGTTTAAATTTAATTGAATGGAAAAATTAATTTAGGGTGCAGGTGAGCAATACCCTAGCTATGACATTAAAATTGTCCTTGGAGATTTTAATGCTAAGCTGGGTAGAGAAGAAATCTTTGGTGTAATAATCGGACGACATAGCCTACACGACACCACCTCCGACAACGGATTTAGGCTAATCGACTTCACTGCGGGGTGAGACGTTATGGTAGCAAGTACGCGATTCCCACATCTCAATATCCACAAGGGGACATGGAAATCTCCTTATCAATCAATCGTCAACCAAATTGATCACATTGCGATCGACGGACGACACTTCTCTAGCATGCAATATGTCCGCACATTCCGAGGTGCCAATGCCAACATCGACTCGGACCACTACCTTGTTGTAGCCAAGTTACGAATGCGGATATCCCGATCAAGGCCAACACGTGAAAATGCTAGGAGAAAATTCGACGTCAAACGGCTACGATCGTAAGAGATTGCTTTTCCGATCGTGTCTATCGAAAATCTCCTCCGCTGCCAGCATAAAATGTAGAGAACCAGTGGCAACACTAGCAGCCATCAGAGATGCCGTCTCTGAAGTGCTAGGGTTTACACCGCCACCACAACGAAACCCCTGGTTTGACGATGAGTGCCGGCGAGCACATGCAGCTAAACAAGAGGCATACAAAGCGGCGCTGCAAAGAAGGATACGAGCAGCTCGTGACCTCTACGAGCAGAGAAGGAGAGAGGAGCATAAACTTCTCAGAAAGAAAAAAAGGGAGCATGAGAAGCGCGCGATCGAGGATATAGAGGGATGTCACAACAGGAACGAGGTTCGACAGTTTTACAAACAAACCTCCAGGGCTTATACGCCCCGAACCGAAGCAGCTGTAGAGACCATCATGGGAACATCTAAGTGGAACCGCAGTCAGTGCTGAGGACATGGAAAGACCACTTTCCGCTAGCAATACAGAACCATTCAATTTGGGTAAAGCAGGCCAACAGTTTCACCCACCCGACATTGACGAAGTGAAGATAGCGATATCTAAACTTAAGTCGAACAAAGCCGCTGGAGCAGACGGGCTAGCCGCCGAACTGTACAAAGTAGCTGGAGATGATTTGGTTAGGAGCATGCACCAGCTCATCTGCAAAATTTGGTCGGAGGAAAGCATGCCCCTGAACTGCACCAACTACAGAGGTATAAGTCTCCTTAACATCGCCTACAAGATTTTGTCTGCCGTGCTGTGTGAACGTTTGAAGCCCTTCGTCAAAAACCTGATAGGTCCTTATCAGTGTGGCTTCAGACCCGGAAAGTCCACCATCGATCAAATATTCACCCCACGGCAGATCTTGGAGAAGACCCAAGAACTTCTTCAACATCATTCTTGAAAATATTGTGCAAAGCTCCAACGTCGACACCAAATGCACAATCTTTCAAAAGTCCGTCCATCTGCAAGGATACGACATTGACATAGTTGGAAGAACACAGCGTGATGTCAGTGGAGCGTTTGTAGGTCTTGAGACGGAGGCCAGGAAGATGGGTCTAGCGGTTAACGAGGGCAAGACCAAGTTAATGCTGTCAACAAGAAAGGACAACCAACATCGACGTCTTGGAGCAAACGTCAGCATAGAAGGATTTAACTTCAAGGTAGTTAAGGACTTCGTCTACCTAGGATCCGCTATCAACTCAGTCAACAACACCAGCGCTGAAATCAAACGAAGAATCACTCTTGCCGATCGCTGCGTCTTTGGACTTAGAAGGAAATTGAGTAGTAAAGTCCTCTCACGAGGAACAAAAGTGACACTCTACAAAACCCTCATCATTCCGGGCTGGGCTGCTTCGATAGAAAAATTCTTCCAGTGATTTTTGGCCGTCTGCATAAATGGAGAATGGAGACGAAGATTCAACCAAGAACTTTACGAGCTGTTCAGCGACACTGACCTAGCCAGAAAAGTTAAGGTCCAACGACTTAGATGGTTGGGGCATGTAGAGCAGACCCGGAAGGACGTCGCAGAAGAGGAAGACCGCGACTCAGGTGGGGCACACAGGTGGTAGAGGACTTGAACCAACTTCTCGTGTGAAACTGGAGACGGCTAGCTAGGGACCGAGCTGGCTGGAGAAGTTTGTTGTATGAGATCCTGGTCCGACCAATCTAGGTAGCGCCACCATAAGTAAGTAAGTAAACCTAATTTTAATTAAGTCAGATTAAAAGTTGGAGTTGAATCTAGAATTCATTAAATAATTTCTTATTTGAAAGTATTCAAGAAAAATAGGTATATACCCTCTAACTTTCTCTTTGCAACCGAATACCAAAGCTCAAAAGCCAAAAAAAAAAAAAAACGTTCGAAAAGAGAATGTATACAATGCATACCTAACCTATACAGTACTCCTCTACGTCTATACAACCATGCACATGGCTACATACTTCTATTGAATATTTGTAAGCAAAAAAAAAAAAAAAATGAGACCTTCATGTCCATATAGAACTGTTAGCGTGTATGCAGTTGTTTCTGCAAGTGTATGGGAACCACATATACAAATTTGTATGTACACTAAAAGTAGCTTAAAATAGAACCACAAAAGTATCAACTTGGCTGTTTCCATGTACCTACATAAAAATTTAAATTAATAGCCGCATTGGCAATTCTTGAAGTGAGTTTAAAGTCCAGCCAAGAGTCAACATGCTTCCTAAAATTTAAATTCCAAGTGCCAAGCCATCTTGTGATTCATCTCATTCATCATCTGAGCTGAGGGCATTGCATTACCACTACCATTGTTCCCCATCAAAATTCACATCCACCAGGCCCCAACCCTTTGTGTATTTGTAAAGAACAGATGTTCCATCAAACCTAATTTCTTGTGGCTTTTTGTTCCGAAAAGGAATCCCCTTTCCCTCCAATTTCGAATTAGGTAAAACAAAGCTGTTTAAGCAATAAATTAAGTGAGGGAAAACAAATCGGGGATTTTTTGTTTGCTTCAATGTTGCGTTGTTTACGTTTGTCAATTTTAAGTTTTGCAATTTCAATGCCACTGTACGTACCAGCCTTTGACATTAATTAAACAGGTTCTTTATAAGATGCTTTTCCGAGCTATGCAAATGATAAGAAACTCACCTGTGAGGCCAACATTTGGGCTTGAATCATCGAAAGAGAGTTTTGCGGTTGTGCCATCCACGCGCCATTCAGAGCCTGCAGCAATGCCAGAGAATTAATCGGGAAAGAAAGAAAAAAAACAAGAAAACTCTTGTTAGTAACTTTCGAACAAGGAACATCGAATAACACTCTCGCGTAGTTGTGTCACGCGCAATGCAATCAACTTTTTTGTTCTCACCTGAACGGTGGCCTGAGAGGCGGCCGCCAATGTTGCGGCATGTAACCTTTGCGCCGTTGCTGCCGAATTTGCCGCCATCTGGTAGGCAGCTCCCCTTTTTGCAGCAGCAGCCATTTGTTGTGACTGCTGTTGCATTTGTTGTTGCTGCTGCTGCTGTTGCTGCTGTTGGGGTTGTTTGCTTGCTGTCGCTGGTGGATTTATCTTTGGTGGAGGAGCCGTTGGCTGGCGTGTCCAATTGACCGAATTATTCGGTCCTGATCTCTGCGGCCCCAAAAGCAAATTCGAATCCACCACCTTACTTGGCCAGTAATCTTCGAATTCCGTGCCATTGGGGAAGTAACTCTTGATGTCAGTTAAACTTATCACAGCCACCGATTCGCTAGAGAACAATTCATTTCGAATTCCTTGTACTTTGCAGCAGAATTTCAAATATGCCAAATCCCAGCCGGACAGATAATCAGCCTTTTGTTTGAGGTTCTCTGTTTCGCCCTCGAAATAAAACAGAGGAACAACTTGTTCGTTGTTGCGCACCGTATACGGCACCACCGATTCTTTGTTGATTCGAATGAAACCGCACTTCTCAGATGGCGTTTTACTGCCGGAGATCAACTTTCGATAGCAAATGTCAAGGAACTGGAAAAATTTGGTAGCATCACTCAGTCGCACAACCAAATCTTTGAGGGTAAACAAATCCCGACCAAATTCGGCATCGCAGTGTTTGTGATTGATTTCGTTGAATAGACGACTTTCGGCCTCTGTGATGTAGTAACTGCGGACACACGTACAACTACTATAGATGTCCGGATGCAAACAATTCAGATATTTGCCCAAAAGCTTGAATTCCACCATGCGTACGGCACAATATTTTTCGGTTTGCCGGTAGATGTATGGGATGTAGGTTTTGCCGAAGGTCGACCAGCCGAAATGACCCTTCTGGGATTCCTCATCACATGGCTTCTTTTCGCCACTATCCGATGCCGTCGCTGTTCCGTTTGTTTTGTTGCCATTTGACTGCTGGCCATTCGTCGTGGGTGTTGGTGTTGTTCCTTTGGCTCGGGTGAGATAATTGAGAATGTTTGCTTGACCATTAACCATCACGGGTTGCTGATTGCCTGGAATGCCGCGATTCTGCATTTGAGCGGTTTGTTGTTGCTGCTTGGCCATGGCAGCTTTCTGTGTCTCCAGCATTTTTGCTGCGAGCTCCTGGATTTCAGCTTCATCATGGCGTTCTTGCTTAACGACGGCCGTGTATCCTGGCCCAAGACTGTTGCCTGTCAACGGAAGTGCCTGGCCGTTGGAGCCGTACACAGCTGTAATGGTGACGGCACTCGTTGCCATTTTTAATTGTGCTTGACGCTTGTTGGTATCCTTTTGCTAGAGAGGAAATAGACTCCTTCAGGGGAGAGGGGGGTATTCAATTTTCTTTTTTCGATTCTTTTTAACCGTAAACGAGAGTAAAGAAAAACTTCACAATTTTATTTTTGACATATTTGATTGTTGTTCAATTTTTTCTCTTATTGGAGTTATTCCGAAAACACTTTCATGGTTTAATTCTTCTCACTCACTTTATTTTCTTTTGTTTTGTCACTGAATAGAAAAACGAATCAGGGGGGGTGGCGAATTGTTGGAAAATAAACGAAAATAGATAAACGGATTTCGTTTGGGCAAGATTCTTTTTTTTTTATTTATAAATTTGTTTCTTTTCTTGTGGGGCAATTTTTTAACGTTTCATTAGATTTCTCAATCTAACGGTCCACCGAGTGAGCTCTTCTCGTCTTCGCTTTACATAAGAGAGTGTGATCGCCATTTGATTCTGTGCGAGCAGGAGCCTCGTTTCTCAACATCAACGATTGTTTTAAACAAACTCTATATACATTGTACACCATTTTGCTTAGAGAGAGTGCGAGACGCGCACTATGCATTCGAAACGTCATGTGTGAGAAAGAGAGAATAACAGTACAAACTTTCGGATACATAACTATTTCGGTGGTGGGAAAATTTTAGGTATATAAGATAGTTGTTTTTGGATTATGGGAAATTGTTGTTTTTTTTTTTTTGAAGAAAATTTGATTTGAAGTAAAGTGGTGTGGTGTGAGGTCGATGCGATGGTGTGAGACAGGAGACACCATGGAGAGGTACTTAGAGCGAGAGCGAAGAAGACGAGTGAAAAATCGAAATAGCGCATTATTCATCTATATGACGAATATTGGATAGTCTCTTGCAAGGCCCCGTGATATGAATAGGTACTGAAAATATTGGTTGGTGTTTTTTTTTCTCATTTTGGTGGTGTGGTGGTGGCCTTAATAAAAAGTTGGTATACCTACCTATTTTTCCCGTAATTTTTTACTTGTTTTGTTTTATTTTTGTTGCTCGTTTTTATGACTTTTTGTATGGACTTGAATGATGATGATTGATTTACATTTTTTTATTTCATCTTAGAAGTTGTGTTAAATTACATATGTTTGTGTGAGTGGTGTATGTATGTATGAGGGAATGTACCCTATTTTATTTTTAATTTGTTCGGAGCTTGATTAAAAAGGAGGGAGAGAAATCAAAGAATCTTAACAACACCCACACGCAACATGAGCCTACAAACATCAATCCATTGAAGACATTTTGATAATGAATCATTTTCATTGAACTTGTGGGAGGAAGGGGGAGGAAGATTGTGATTGCATTTGTTGTCAGGTAACTGAATGCATTATAATCGGGTGGGTCGTGGGTTTGTAATTTAAATGAAACCTCACTTTTGTTGGTATGTAGATATTTTATGTATGTAGGTAGGTACATAAGGTAGGTTTGGGTTTGAGTAAAGAGATTTTATTTACGATCCGATGATGGCTGTTTCTTTATTTATTGAATACATGAAAAGTTGAAAGCGTGATGTACACACATATGTATGTATGTATGTATGAGGTGTTTTGTTGGGTTTATTCAATTTTACTGTACTTACGTATTGGTTGAAGAAATGAAATAGGAGACTATGAAGGCGCTTTGTATGTCATGTCAAGTTTCAACGTGGCTGTTTGCCGTTGGGTTTTGAATGTTTTTAAATTGGCTGTGTAGAGTGTAGGTATATTTACATATACATATAGGTATATGTAGATAGAGAGATTATATATTTTACATTTAAGTCATGTTTCATGTTCTTGTAGGTACCTACATATGTACATAATTGAACAAAAAGAAGTAAAATCTAAGTATGCAAAATAATTGAAGTTTGAATTTTGATAGGTATTTGAATTTAAGGTCCGTTCTTTTGGGGGGTTCACACTATCAAATATGCATGACAAAGGAGAACCGGCAAAAATGTATGGAAGCTGGCCTAGGAACCAATAACGACAAGATATATATCAATGGAAAGGTGTTTTTGTCTACTTTAACTTTTACTATTGCAGTAAGTCCCAAATCGCTGTGTGGAAAAAGTTATTGCACTAAAAAGTCATTAACAAGTAATAAGTGATTTCTTGTATTCATCTTGACCTTGGAACCAATAACGACGTGATGTACATACATATATCAATTGAAAGGTTTTTTGTGTACTTTAACTTTTGTTTTGACAAGAAGTTCCAAATCACTGTGGGGAAAACGTTATTGCACAATTAAGTCATTAACAAAAAAATAATGTCGTTTTCGATTGGCTCTCCGGAAGCGTCCGGAATCATTCCGAAGTCTTCTGAAAGCGATTTATTCGCACGAAACTGACAGACAGAACGCTTCTTAGAAGAGAAGTTCTCTTCTTGATTTCAAATCAGAATCCACTCAAGAAGCACTAATACATGAATAATAAAAAGTCAAAAATAATACTCAATCAATTTTGTTTTTGTTTTTAATTCAACAAATTATTGAATTTTGAGGATTTTTGAAAGAAAAATCAGATATTTGACTTTTGATATTTCACACAAACACATAACTCAGTGGAAGCGATTTGACCTGTTCCATTCGATTTCAGAATGAGTGAATTCTTGAGTGAAACCAATCGAAAACGACATAAGTGTTTTCTTTTTTTCATCATAATATTTACATGGTCAAAAATCTAGAGAGAAATGATGTTTGACAACATGTTTGATGAGTGCGAACGCTAAGGCTTCAAGCCATCAAATATTCATCATTCATCAAGCAAATTTGTCAAACATATTTGATAATGTGAACCCCCCTTTTTACTTTTTCGGGAATTGTTGTAAAAAAAAAATATCAAAAATCGAGGAGTGGGGATGACATTTTTTGATTAGGAAGTTCACATTATCAAATATGTTTGACAAGCATGGTTTGACGAATGCTTGATGGACTGCGTTCACATTTATCAAACATGTTGTCAAGCCTCAGTTTTCTTTAGAATTTCAACGATGGCGGACGCTTTAGTTGCAACTCTGGTTATTGACCAAATAATGGAAGACGAAGAAGAAGAAGAAAAAAGGCCAAGAAATAAGAGGAGAAGACTTTGGATAAAGGAATGGATAAAAAAGTTTCCAAGATTTTCATCTTCTAATTTGCTGGATGAATTGAAAATAACTTCTTCTAGTGGTACATATATTATATTAGATTTCCTTATTGATTATGAAAACTATCTAATATGCTGATTTCACTGACGCTAATCACAAGATTTAGCGAAGTAGATTAAGCACAAATCTCGACTCTTATGGGATTTGGGGTACATATTAGTAAATCAAGACGTAGTATAATAGCACATTTAGTATAATATGTACTACGTTTCGTCTTCTTTAAATCTGAGAAAAGTTGAGATTTATTGTTAATCTACTTCGCTAAATCTCGTGATTAGCGTCAGTGGAAACAGCATATAAGGGTGAACGCAGAAACCAGAAACTTGTGGAGAGTTGTTGAAAATGGTACGATCTTACATCGAACGAGAAAATACAAAGATGAGGGATTGTATTTCACCCAACGAACGACTTTCTGCAACATTCAGATTTCTTCCACAAGGCTCAATTTCTTTAAATTTGTTCAAAAAAACCATATATGCTTTGTTTTTTATTTTTGTTTTTATGTTTATACTCTTCACTTTTAATTTTCCAAGTCTCTGGCAGATTCCTATAAAATTCAAAAAACTCTTTCCAGAACTCATAATTTCCACTTATTACAGCCATTTTTTTTTTGTGATGAGATACGATCCGCTCAGCTTGGAGTTTTTTTTTAAATGAATTTTCTTCCCGGTTTGATCATTTGCGTTCACATTGTAAGATATGTTTGTCAAGCAAGCAAAATTAAAAAAAAAAAATGAAATTCATCAGGCATGTTTGACAAGCCGCTTGAACGCTCACACTGTCAAATTCAAGTCCATCAAACCATGCTTGTCAAACATATTTGATAATGTAAAAACACTTGACAGTTGACCAAACGTCAACAAAATTCAATGTAGGTACTTCTTATGGTTTGGCAGAACTTACAAAAACTCCCAAGAAATGTTTGCGTCTAAAAACGGGAGAAGGGGGAAACATTTTCCTCCTTCAAAAGTGACAGAACTTACAAAAATCGGGAGTAAAAGAACAGAAAAGTGAAGTCGAAAAAAGTTTGCCCGGCTATTCTTTCCGTTGATCCTTTCAATTCTTCAAAAGCATTCAGAAGACTAGTACAATGGCTCTGGCGCCGGCCGTCCTATATATTATTTTAGACCCAAATTGTAATTATGTGTATAAAACGGCGCCCTTCCTAGAATACCTAATTGTTTTTTAATTCAAACAAAATTTGTTCGGTACCAATGAATGTCAAAATCGAATCAAGATTTTATTTCGAAGTTTAAATATATGTATCTGTATGTATAGCTATGAAAACATTTTTAACTTCCCAGAGGAAGTTATTGTAATGGGGCCGATTTTGTGAATCTCCAATTTTTCATATCTCCATGTTTCGAGGTCACTAGAATCCTAATCAAGCGTTTTTATGATGATGTCTGTGTGTGTATGTGTGTTCATATGTGCGTTACGTTTTTTCAGCTCGATTATCTCGCGAACCACTCATAGTATTGCCATATTGTCTCATTCGACGCGGTATTGTGTTGTTAAGAGCTGATTAGGTTTTGAGCGAAATCGGCTAAGCGGTTTTTTAATGGCAATCAAAAATCTAAGACAACCCCAATATAATAAAATTATGATAATTTCTGCAACAATTTCAACAATAGTGCAAAAAATCTTATAGTTAGTGTGAAAAAAAAACAAAATTCAGGAATAGACTATATTTTGTTGCAAAAAACAACAAAATACAGAATCAGCAACATTTCCTAATTACACATATCTACATACGAAGTTTCAAGCCGATCGAATGTATAACGGAAAAGTTATGGGTGGTTTAAGAAGCTGCCGCTGCTGTTCTGCTGTTTATTTTTTTAGCAAAAAAATAGTGACAGACCCTGGAAAAATATACTGAGAATAGTTGATTTTGTGAGACCGTGTAATCAAATGGAGTTTATTTCATTGAAAATATAGTGACCTTCCAATAACTAAAGAAAAACATTTAGTTTTTCGTTTTTAATCCATTTTTTAAGTGTCCGGACACTGGTACTAAAAATAGAATAAAATAGAAAATCTAGTCTCCGGACACCTCCAAGGTTTTATTTTATTCTATTTTGTATGTTCAAATTTCCTTGCCAAAAGTACTTATTTGTATCCAGATTAAAAAAAGGTTCCATTATCATCCCTCTGATGGAGTATAGAGGATAAGCCTTCAATTATTTTAAGCAGTATTTTTTTTTTTTGAGGATGAATGCAAAGAATTTAATGTAAGTCTTACACGACATTAGATCGAAGAAATTAGTATGACGAAGTAGGTTCAAAATCGTCCGGAGACTCTGTTTTGATCGTCCGCAGACAGTAACAATAACTAGGCAATATTTTTTCAATTAATAAAATGCTAAACAATCAGGAAAAAATTATCAATGCAGACAATGAATTGCTATATACTCAACACCTAAGAGAAAAAAGATATTTAGTTTTTAAGTAGAACTGTCCGGAGACTCCATTTAAGATCGTCCGGAGACTAGAACAGTCGTCCGGAGACTCCAGAAAATCACCCTGTTTAAAGTTACTTTCAATTCATTTATTGTACCAAACTACTGAGAAATATCTATTGTCTTAGCAAAATAGTAAGATTTGAATGAAACACTATCAGCCTTATTTATTAGATTTCACTAATACTCGTTTGATACCCGGAATAGTTATAACGAATTTAAGCACGTACATCAACCTATTCCTATTCCTTATTTATAAAATATTTTATTACTCGTTTTAGTTATGCCTGGCTTATGTCAAATTTCGCTATTAAAAATTGACCAATCTAAAACTCCTGTAAACAAATTTGACACCTTTGTATATTTAATCGTCAAATAAATATACAAACCTGACACTGCCTTTCATTTTTTCAGAAAATAATTAATTGAAGAGCAAAATATTGATTTTTGGGACTGCAAAAGTACCAGCAAAAGTAAGTATGAAGAAGAGGAACGGTTCCAAATAATTTTAAGAACCATGTACGGTCCGAAAATTTAAATTAAATAGCCTTTTTGGACGCAAATTCTCCTGCAACATTATAGCAAATTTGACAAAACAATTTTTGACACATTTTGATATTTATACCGATTTATTCCAGCTTTAAACCTACTATAAATCAGTTTAGCTTATTCTGACTCTAAAACTTGTTTATTTTTTTTTTATAAATAAGCTTTTCAGTATTAAAGGAGTATTAAGGTCGGAATAACTTGATTCTGCTTCTAATACTCGTTTATAAATAAGGCTGTATAGGTGGGAGCCCCCATACAGAAATTCCCGTCATCGCGCCTAGTAAAATTTTTAATGAGGAATAAAAGATAAAGTTAAGACGAATAAGATTCGCTTGGAAAGGCCGCGCATACCTGTTGCAATTTGGTGAATGACGGTGAAATGTCTCCACCATCACAGATTCTATTTCTGTTTCTTTCATGACACGCGTCGCCTTATGTTAGATGTAGAAATTCCTTGGTTTGCTTGCTTTCAAGCCGCCGAAAGTACCGCGCAAACAAGGTTTTATTATGACCTAAAGTACTGTATTTCTATTACAAACTACATTAGTTTCGTTTATAAAAAATCTGGTTTGCGCAATACTTTCAGCAGCTTGAAAGCAAACAAACCAAGGTATTTCTACATCTAACACTAGGACCCGTGCTAAGAAAGAAACAAAAATAGAATCTGTCATGATGGAGACATTTCACCACATTGCAACAGGTATGCTTTCCGGCTAACTCAATTCACGCCGACCAAGCGAATCTTATTTGTCTTGGCTTTAACTTTTATTCCTTATCAAAAATTTAGTGGGCGCGATGACGGGAATTTTCTTGTATGGGGGCTCCTGGGCTACTAATAGAAATAAAAATATTTACATTGAAAGTAAAAAAAAAAAGTTATCTGTACGGGGACTGGTGCCGTTACCATATATATAGAAGAAAGATTATATACCTAGAAATAATTACATATTTCTGATCTTTTCAATTTCCTCCTTCGTTTTCAATATGCTCGTACCTTAATGTACATACATACAAACCTACTTATGTGATATTTACCTGTATTTCATGATCATTTTAAGCTGTTATCCGCTGCACATAATTACACACAATCATAGCTTAAAATGTTTCATAAGCCAAACAAATATAATGTAGGTAGGTATTCACCAACTACTATTAAAAGCAGTAAGGAGAATTTTTACTTAAAATTTGTAGTTGGATAAGCCACATTTCTTCTACCTACCGAATTCCGAATAATAAAGTTTTTTTCCACATTAAAATAAAACCAATTCCTTGAAGCGGATATGCATTCGTAGATCTGCTATCAAAAAGCATACATACGTTCATGTGTACAAACATAGATCCTCGAGGACGCCCATCTTTATCGAGAAATAGCTAGCTAATTATTTTGAGAACATGCTGTTAACTATGCTTGTAGTAATATCATGGGCACATGATTTTTGTTTATTGCATTTTCAACTTTTGTTTGAGTTCGCTTTCAAATCTTGCATACCTACCTAAGAGCAGCTTTATACCTGCTTAATACTCAATTGTTTGCCTAACTTTCTAACCGTTTCAAATGTACGTTTTTAATACATATCTGCATACATAAGTACAATTATAGTATATTTACAGAGATGGGAAAACCGGCTTGTGAATCGAAAAAGAGCTCGCATTTCATCATTACCTACCTACCTACCTTGTCGTTTATTATTTATGTATGTGGCAGTACCTATATACAGAAATATAACAGACAGACCTCCTAATTCAAAGAAATAATTAAAAAGAATTTGAACGTTATCTTCACTATACATCAAACAAACATACATACATATGTACACAATCGCATTATAAACGAGAGTTGAATGAATGCGAACGAACGTTCGTTCATTGTTCAATCGCATGAATATGTAGGAAAGCATAGTCTCTTGCGAGGCCCCTTAATCAAATTGAAGGTTGTGTGCTCGCTTGTGCCTTGGTTTTGGTATAGTGTAGTTGGTCTGTATTGTTTTTTTTTTTTTTTTTAGAATTTCCTTCACCTCACTGACGCAACCTAAATTTAAGAGAAACGATAAAAGAAAAATGGTTACGTGCAATAAATTAACATTTTTTTATTTTATGAGATAATGTTTGGGGTCACGTTTTTTTTTTCTTAAGTCAAACAAAATTATATGAAAATTTAATGTAGGTATATTACAGATACATTATGTATAGTATCTATCATTCCAATGGATGTATGGAAGTAGTTGCAGTAGGAAAAAAGTTCAGTGCACACTGAAGCCTTACTTACATACAAGCAACTATGCTTTTATAAGAACATATATGTACTTAGTAGGTGCATGTACTATGTAAATAGGTTAAGTTTAGGTATCGTATACTTCCTTAATATTCTTGAGCCGTAATTTAGTTGGTTCCTATTAACTAAAACAAATAGGTAGGTAGGTATGTAGCTATGTAGGGTGTGAGCTGTGAGGTCAGTCCTCTGTAGTAGTTGGCCACTTCGTTGTAAGAAAGATAAAACATAATAGTAAACGTTTAAACCTCCAAGTAATTTTTTTTTTCTAAAAGCCTGACTGTTCTTCATCTGTTTATTTGCAAAATTTGGTGGCAATCGCAATGCACATGCAAGTTTTCTCTTTGAAAATGTCAGTTTGCTTCAAGATTTCGTCAGTTCCGGGGATGTGGTTTTTAAGTTAAAAAAAAAAAAATAGTGAAAGTGTGGGTGGAAATAAGCTGGGTGTTCCTTTGAAATTTTTGAAGGTATGTAGATTTCGTGATTGTTTTTATTGTATATTATTTAATTATTTATACTTTGGTTTTGTCGTTTTTTTTTTAAACGCTGACCTAAAAAGACATACCTAGTTTTGTCAATACGTCTAAGGTCCGCCCCCCCCCCCCCCCCCCCCTAGCCGACTACTGACACCAACAATTTTTTAATTTTTGTATGTATTTTCAGTAGTCAGCCAATTATATAAACCTAAGGGTCGAGTTCAGAAGACAAGTATTCTTATGTCAGCCTTTAATGATTAGTGAGTTTAAATCATGAATTATTAGCAAATTATTTTATTCTTTAACAACTTAAACAGGCAGTGTAGGCAAATGATAAGAAAAGCTTAGTTTCAAAAATTATCTTAACTTCCAGCACTTTGAAAATGGGTAGTTCTGAAAAAAAAATTATGCACGACTCGGTCGTACAAACTTGCTCCTGTATTCCAAATTTTAACTCATAAAAAACATTTAAAAAAAATAAAAAAGATAAAATTCATAAATAAAAATTTAAATTGAAATATGTACCTCAAAAACAGATTCAATCTAAAAAAAAATTGATGTCATATGATTTCTTAAAAAATTGTTGATTTTCCGAAAAAAAATACAAAAAATCGTAATGAGCGGTTTTTTTTTAAATTAATTTTTTATACAGGGTGATAAACGAGCGTTAGGCCAAAAGGCTAGAGCGTGTAGGTTGAGTTGAGACAAGAAAAAAATCGTATGGGTGGGGGGGGGGATCTATTCCCCCCGTCTAGCCGGGAGGGGAAAAGTTGGATTATTTTGTAAAAAAAAATATTAAAAATCAACGGCTTCGTTGGCTTTCTAGAAAGCAAAAAACTTCTTCTTTTATTTTGTTTTTAAATTAAATTGTTTGAATAGTTTTAAAAATATAAGTTTTCAAACTCAAAACTAAAAAAAAAACATTTTTGAACTAATTTTTTCAAAATTTTATGTAATTGAGTACTAATTTTGTTTTAAAAATTCAATGCCGTTGTTAATTTTTAGTCGAAAACAGAAAACCGGATGCAAAAATTTCGTTTTTGAGAAATTCAATAAATACCAATACCACTTTTTTTCTAAGCAAATCTTTGCTGATTTATTTTTACCTATCTGGACTTTTTGTTAAATTTATTTATGAAACATTTTAGGACTCAATAAAGTACAAAAGTATTGGATTTTCCCTGGATTAATCATTTTGTTCATTGATAACGTCTGCTATTGACCTTTCACTTCTTAGGACTCAATAAAGTACAAAAGTATTGGATTTTCCCTGGATTAATCATTTTGTTCATTGATAACGTCTGCTATTGACCTTTCATTTCTAGCTCTCCGTGCTCTCTTAGACGTCAGCGGATTCTTGAAAACATGCTACGACTCGGCCGCCTTCTATTGGGATATCTTTCAGCGTAGAGTAATTCGGCTTCCCGATCTCGACAACTAGCTTAACCGTAGCAGAAGTGCATGTCCGCTAACTCTTCTCGAGAGTATGAGTTTGTTATTGTTATGTGTTGATGAGTTAATATTTTCATTGGAAATGGTTGTTTAGTAAATATGCGATGCCTTTTATTTACCTTTAGGTTGCTTATTGTTTATTCATTCAAGAAAAATTGCAGTTTAATTATCTTAAGCCCGTAGCAGGTAGAACCCTTCGCCGGCAAGTGGGCGCAGCCCAGGTATAATAAGAAAAAAGTGCAGGTCAGTTTTCAGACGTTAGTGCTGTTTTTTTGCCAGGCTAAGCAAAATGTTACTAACATTTCCATGTTAAATACAACAACACAGTTAGGACGGATAAATAAAAGACCTATCGCTTAGGATTTTTAGGGTTTAGTGCTGCCAGAACTTTGCTGGCGTTCAATTCATTCAACTGTCATCGAAAATTCATCAAATTTAATTGTGCAAGGCAACAAAATAAGAAAAATCAAATAAATTGCAATTTATTGAGTTCAAACTCAACGATACATTTCTACTTAAAGATGTCGCAACCAAGAATGTACCTATATTTTTAGCCTATTAAGTACTCCACACTTCC
This sequence comes from Sphaerophoria taeniata, assembly GCA_943590905.1. Lineage (NCBI taxonomy): Eukaryota > Metazoa > Arthropoda > Insecta > Diptera > Syrphidae > Sphaerophoria > Sphaerophoria taeniata. The sequence goes on along the minus strand of OX016542.1, from coordinate 75,091,761 downwards.
AAATGTTCCATCTAATTCAAATTTAAAGCACCAACAAATTCATACAATAAAATCAGCTGTTTGCAAATTGACAGTCGAAAGTACAGTTCATTCTATCGCGCTGAGCATTTGCAAAAAAACACAACTGTTATCAATGAACAAAATGGTTAACCCACTGAAAATCTAATACTTTTCTACTTTATTCAGTCCTCATATAACTCCAATTACAAAACAAATAGTAAAAGAAAGGTTAATGTTTCATAAATAAATTTAACAAAAAGTCCAGATAGGTAAAAATAAATCAGCAAAGATTTGCTTAGAAAAAAAAATTGGTATTGGTATTTATTTAATTTTTCAAAAACGAAATTTTTGCATCCGGTTTTCTGTTTTCGACTAAAAATTAACAACGGCATTGAATTTTTAAAACAAAATTAGTACTTAATTAATTAAAATTTTGAAAAAATTAGTTCAAAAATGTTTTTTTTTTGTTTTTTTTTTTTTTTTTAATTTTGAGTTTGAAAACTTATATTTTTTAGACTATTTGTTAAAACAATTTAATTTAAAAACAAAATAAAAGAAGAAGTTTTTGGCTTTCTAGAAAGCCGTTGGTTTTTAATATTTTTCTTACAAAACAAGTCAATTTTTCAGAAAATTTCCCCTCCCGGCTAGACGGGGGGAATAGACTCCCCCCATACATTTTTTTTTGTCTCAACTCAACCTACATGCTCTAGCTTTTTGGCACAACGCTCGTGAATCACCCTGTAAAAACATTTTTTCGAAGATATCTTAAAATTAATTTGGGTATGCAGTATTCAAGAATATGTAAATATACATTTTATAAGTAAATTTCGATTTTTAATATTGATCCGTTTTTGAGATACAGAATTTTGAAAGAAAAGTTTAAAATATTTTTTAAAAATCCAAAACATTTTTTGAAATTTTTTCGAATACAATTCAAAAAAAAATTACCCTGATCGGGCATTTTTTTCGTTTTGGAGCAATACAAAAATATTTTTTTTACATAAAATACATGAATGTTAAAAAAAAAAAAATCGAGGAAGTTTAAAAAAAAAATCGTAGGAGCCGTTTTGGAGAAAATTGAAAGTTTTGGTTTTTGGCCAAAAAAATCGTATGGTGGCTACCCTAAATTTTGATCTTAAAAAAAAAATAAAACTGGGACATGGGTTTTTTTTAAACCTCTAGTTTTCAAGTTTGAAGTCAATCGGACCAGTGGTTAAGGCTGTATGTGCCTGTAAACGCACAGACAGACAGACGGATGGAATCGTCAGACCCTCTTTTTTCGACTTCTCTATCATCGTAATGTCATATCTCATCATCTAAATTTTTTTTTTACGATTTCAATACTTGCCATAATATTCTATATGTCGCAAGTAAAAAACGCGGATTTGACAAGTACCTCGAATGTATTTGTATAAGTAAGGACACAATTGTCCGATCATAAAAGCATACGGGTGCACAGTGCACACGCGGTAGACTACAAGATCCTATCCATGGTAGAAAAGCCAAGAAAATGGGACCAGAAACTGTCCTTAGTTTAGTCGAAGAACACAAGCTTTTTAAGTGGCTCATAAACCTTGCCAAGTATGGCTTTCCTCAGAAGCCCACAGACCTCTTGGTGACAAACGTCCATCGTGAGGTCAAACGTAGGACTGCTTTCAAAGAAAGCCTAAAAGTCTATTCCGAATATGTCTCACAAAACAGCAGCGGACGAGCAATCACGTAAAAGTATTTAGAAGAGATTGGTGCAGCTGGTATTTAAGAAGACCCCTCAAGAATCCTTAATGGAGATGAAACATTTTTCAGTCTATCTCTTCAACCACTAGTCGCCAAGAGGTTAAAAAAATCTTTATCCTGTACCTACAACATGGAAATGAATATGAAGCGATCACTGTACTTTTTCTCTTCAGTGACGATGGACAAATGCTAACACCTTTGCTTGTGTTTCCCTATGTGCTCCCGCCTCAAGCTGTTGTAAAAAGTGTACCGGATAAATGGGTCTTAACTCTTAGGCAGATCTGAAAGTAGATGAATACAATCCGAGACGTTTTTCTAATTTATGCCGACAATAGTTTCAACGAACGGATTATGGATAGTAATATAAAAAGCTCAAGACTGCTTTTCAAAGCAATCAAGTCACTTCTGCGTAGTAACGGAATCATCTTGTACGCTTTTTTACAGAACACAAGAGATATTACACAGCCCTTTGGCGCATTTAAAGGATTTAAGATCGATTAAAAAAAAAATCACAAATTTCAAACAAAGCTGTTAAGAAGAGGAGTCTGTCGTTTGCCATCTTGAGACTACTCCCCAACTTCATTCATGCAAGGCCAAACATGCGTCGTGTAATACCCATATAATAGAGCACGGAAGGTAGCTGAAAAGTGTTACATCAAACTTTGAGAACTCTCTCTCACTTCTTAAGACAACAACAATTTTGATTTTTTGTTTATTTTATTTTTCATCTCTGTCAATTCCGCCTTACAGCCAATCAGCGAGAAGCTCAGAGAGAGAAAGGGAGAACTTTAAAACATTCATTCTCACAATTTTGACGTGACGACTCCACTTATACCATTGAATAAGAAGTACAGGAAGGGGTTTATGAAAAAGAAGTGAAAGCATTTTTCTAAGAAGTGTGAGTTTCACAAACACAAACGCATTACAACAGGGCTGGTCTGCAGTTGAATGCTTAATCTCAGGGAGCGCCAAGCGAAATATGATTGAATCAAGACTATATCGATTATGCATCAATTTTATTTTTCAATTTCAATTCTTTTTTGGACCACATGGTGTTTTAACGTTCAAGGTGTACATGCACGATTTTTATTTTTTATTTTTTATTTTTCGTTACATTTTCTTAATTTTTCATCCTTAATTTATGATATTTATTGTCCTTTTTCGAGTCGTATTCGAAAGCGCATTCTATGAACAACTTGATCAAAAGTGTTAAAAAGCACAAGAAATTGTGTAGCGCCTAACAATCACCAACAAAAATAAATGCGCCCCAGAACTTGAGTTTTTGTTTTTTTGACAGACGAAACTACAAAACAACATTTGACCAATTACAGCTCAGCAAATGACAGATGAGATTCAAAATTTGACAGATGAGTTTTAAAATTTGTCATCATTCGAAATTTTTGTTGCTTCACTCACGTATACTGTACGTGTAGCTTACACCGCTTCCTGTACTTCTTATTCAATGACTTGTACAAAGTGCTACCGCTCCCGTGCTCTACTATTTTAAATTGGTAATACCGGACTTAGGAGCAAAAAAAAACAAAGAGCTTGTTGTTTTTTAAAATTTTCGTTTTGTATACATAAATACATCGACACAGTTAAATTAGTTCAGGACAAGTGTCAAGGTCAAACGACTTTTCTTCTTCTTCTTCGTCATCTTCATTCACCACTTCTGCATAGTTGTCAAACATTACTACTTGAGAACGCTGTTCAATCTCCTCCTTTTCATAAAGTTCCTCTTCAAAAACAATATCAGCAATTTTCATTTTCACGGAAGCTTGTCGTCGCGCCGAAAATGATTCCACAGTTTTTGCAAATCCCAAAAACAAATGCTCCGTTGCAGTAAGGTTATTCAAACATGACGATGAATTGACCTCCAACTTCTGGCGTTTTTGACTTTGAATCTTGCCAAATTTATTATGTGGACCTTCTCTTTCGCGTATTCTTCTTTTTCTTGTTAATATCTTTCTGTTCGTTGATGGTAATGACTTTGTTGGTAACCGTAGAAGACTTTCTTCGTGATCGTTTTCGACAGTGTCATAAACTGGCTCTTCTTTGAGAGCAATTTGAAAGGTACTTATGGGGTCTGTGCTTTGGCTTTTGCTTTGTCTTTGACTCTCATTAGAATCGGTCTCAAATGGAACTCGTGAGCACTTAAAATAGGGTTTGAATATGTCCATTTGCTTTGCCCATGGCCAAAATTTATAATATCGGGTGTTGTCGTTAGCCGTGTGTTTTGTTCGAACATCCCAGCTTCGAATGTGCCTCGCATAGCAATCACGAAGATTTTTCCACTTCTTCTTAAGTTCTTCACCTGAAAGCAAGACAATTATGGCAAATTTATCAAAATGTTATAACTTGTCAATGGTGGGAAAAGTTATACTTTCATCTTTTGTTTCAAATCAGTTAAAAACTCACCATTTTCCTGCAGTTCCTCGCCGATTACATCCCAAATGTGATCCTTTTGCTTCATATGCTTGTATTCAATATTTTCCGGATCATACAACATTGGATATTTTTTCACACAAAGAATCAACTTTTCAATATCCATTTTCATTTGCGAATGAGTGCGATTGTGAAATGCTTTTTTCTTTGTTTGTAGGTTTGTACACGAGCACGAGAACCTTGTACATCAGGCGATAGCGACGATGCCGACGTTTAATCGCATTCAATCGCGTCGTCAAACCGAGAGCGAGCGAGAGATTGACACAACAAAAATAGGGTTGGTTTTGGTTTTGATATGCTACGGCTACTCCGTATAAAGGCTGTAATGGTATGTGTGCTATCGTATAGATTGTAGCAAGTTAAGTCGTTTGTTTATGAGTTTATATCTTTAAAAAAAATATGAATGTGTATCGCAAAACAGTTATCACGTTATTGACTATTGTAGATTGTTCGTTCGTTTTCGAACACAAACTAAATTGACATAAACGATAGGTGAGGAACGATAGAAATTATAATCTCTCTTGCGCGATGACTTAACGAAAGATTAGTGACGAATAAACAACCTTTGATTATAAAATGAAAATGAAACAAATGTGATTTAATCGTTAGGTAAGAACGTTGATACCTAAGTATTAAGAAACAATCAAAGTTATTGATAAATCATGTTTTCTGGAGAATTACCACGGGCGGACGGAATTACGTCGGACGGCTACAATCGCAAGAGATCGCCAGATCCTTCTCTGATCGAGTGTCAAGTAACCTATTAAGAAGTCATATGCCGCCAACATCAAGTATCGAAGACCAGTGGCAACATTGCCAGAAAGCAGTTAGAGATGTCGCCTCTAATGTGCTAGGTTTCACACAGCCACCAAAACGAAAGCCCTGGTTTGACGAAGAATGCAGGCAGGCCCATGCAGTCAAGCAGGAGGCATACAGAGCTGCGCTGCATAGAAGGACAAGTGCTGCTCGTGAGTTCTACGAGCAAAAGAGGAGAGTGGAACATCGGCTTCTCAGAAGAAAAAAGGAGGGAGCATGAGCAGCGTCAGATCGAGGATGTTGAGAGAGCCAATAGTAGAAATGAAGTTCGGAGGTTCTACCGGAAGGTAAAACAGCTGGCTCAAGGTCATCGAGCAAGAAACGAGATAAACAAGGGAACATAATAGTAGAATCGCAGTCAATGCTGGGGATTTTGAAAGACCACTTCTGTAGACCAGAGTATATCTAATAATGAGTAGGGAAACTCAGCATAATTTCCTTATCAGTTCACATTTATTCTTACACAGATAGTAGAAATAGATGACAATAAGAAACTTAAAGGAAGGAAAGAGAAAAGACATACGCTCATTTGCTTTTTTCTTTATTCTTTTTCTTTGTTAACAACTGATAACGATCATTGCTCATCGCCTTTGAAATTACACTACAATAATAAAAGGAGCCCCCATACACAATCTCTGTTTGCGTTGCCAATATTGACGAAATCGCATCATATGTTGCGTTTAAAAACATATAGCAGTTATAAAGAATCCATTCTGGCAACGCATGATATTATGTTGAAAGGAAAGGAAAAATATTTCATTGCTCATCGCCTTTGAAAGTCTTTGAGAGAAAAAAGGAAAGATGCAAGGGATAAACGCATAGTCGAAAATTCTTGCACATACAGTTTTACATAAGGAATTGATTTGACTGTTTTCCCTCATGGAATTGTTGTTAGGTTTTTAATTGCAAATTTATGATTGTAATAGTGACTACCACTTTTGCAAAAGAGTTTCCCTACTCATTGTTAGATATACCATATACTCTGCTGTAGGCTGTATAATGGCGACGACGAACAAAATCCCGCCGTCAGGCACGACCCTTTCAACGGATACGATGATAGCCTACAATTCCGTGAACCCGACGTAGAAGAAGTGAAAACGGCAATATCACGGCTGAAATCCAACAAAGTCGCTTGTGCAAAATGATGATGGAGAACTCACGCTGCTCTATCAAGGTTGGCAACGAGCTTACGATGTCAAAAAAGGATTCAGACAAGGCGATGAACTGTCGTGCGATTTCTTTAACATCGTTCTTGAGAAGATAGTGCAAAACTCCACCGTCAACACCAGAGGCACTATCTTCCAAAAATCTGTTCAACTTCTCGCGTACGCCGACGATATTGATATAATGGGAAGAACACAGCGCGATGTCAATGGCGCCTTTGTGAGAATTGAGACAGAAGCGGCAAAAATGGGTTTAGCTGTTAATGAGGGAAAAAGGAAGTATATGCTGTCATAGATTAAGGACACCCAACACCGACGGCTCGGACAGAAGTCAAAATAGACGCATACAACTTCGAGGTAGTAGAGGAGTTTGTCTTAATAGGCTCCGCTATTTACACGGGCAATATCACAAGCGCCAAGATCAGACGAAGAATAACTCTTGCTAATCACTGTTTCTTTGGGCTATAAGAAAGCAATTGAGTGGAAAAGCCCTCTCTCGAGCATTTAAAGTAAAACTGTACAACACCCTCATCATCCAAGTTCTGCTGTATGGTGCAGAAGCGTGGACCTTGACAAAATCGGATGAATGTGCCTTAGACTGTTTGGAGAGTACAGTTCTTCGGGTTATCTTTGGCCCGTGTGCATTGATGGGGAATGGCGAAGAAGATACAACAGCTAACTTTACGGGTTGTACAACGACATGGACCTAGCCAGAAGAGTCAAGGTCCAGAGACTCAGATGGCTTGGTCATTTAGAGCGGTTGGACACCGATGCTCCGGCCGGGAAAGCCTTCGACACTATTCCCGAGCGACGTGGAAGGAGAGGAAGACCGCGACTCAGGTGGCGCACACAAGTGGAAGAAGACCTCAATCAACTTGGAGTGCAAAACTGGAGACAGTTAGCTAGGGACCGAGTTGGCTGGCGGAGACTGTTGGTTGAGGCCCAAGTCCACACCGGACTGTAGCGCCACCTTAATTAAATAGGTAACTAATGTAAGAAAAAACTGCATCTACAGAGTAAAAGGTTCTTACTGTCAATGTCAAAGAAATTTAATTAGGTAACCGTTATAATTCAAAATAGGCAAGAGTTAAGCGTAGCTTTACTCCTTTTGGCACTTGTAAATCTATATATAAAAAATGAAATCTTGTACGTGTGACCTAATAACTCACAAACGGCTGGACGGATTTGACTATTTTTTTTTTCGTGTTAGTCTGTAGATGAAACTTAGTCCGGTATTACACGGCTCGTTCATTTAGAGCGCATGGACACCAATTCCCGGCCCGGAAAGTCTTCGACACTATTCCCGAGTGACGTGGAAGGAGAGGAAGACCGCGACTCAGGTGACGCACACAAGTGGAAGAGGACCTCAATCAACTTGGAGTGCAAAACTGGAGACAGCTAGCTAGGGACCGAGTTGGCTGGCGGAGACTGTTGGTTGAGGCCCAAGTCCACACCGGACTGTAGCGCCACCTTAATTAAATAGGTAACTAATGTAAGAAAAAACTGCATCTACAGAGTAAAAGGTTCTTACTGTCAATGTCAAAGAAATTTAATTAGGTAACCGTTATAATTCAAAATAGGCAAGAGTTAAGCGTAGCTTTACTCCTTTTGGCACTTGTAAATCTATATATAAAAAATGAAATCTTGTACGTGTGACCTAATAACTCACAAACGGCTGGACGGATTTGACTAATTTTTTTTTCGTGTTAGTCTGTAGATGAAACTTTTAGTCCGGTATTACACGGCGCATGACTTTAATGCGCAAGTCTTGTTTATTTTCTTTTGAGCAGACATTCCGTAACGCGCAAGTTATTACACGAAGACTTTTCCTCATTTTAGTACTGCGCATGTATTTGACATTTCTTTTCATTTCATCTTCTTTGCCGAAGTGCTAAGATCTTACAAAAAATAATATCGCTGGCAAAAATGGAAGACAAAAGTTTTAAAAATTTGTTCATCAAACAGAACAGTCAAAATTTCATAATTTTAAATGAGCGCAGAAGTTAATTCTTTGCTCGATTTGAATTCATCAGTCATTTTCATTCATATAATCAACCTTCAATTGAATGTGTTTAGTTTCCAAAAAAATAAATTATTTCATCCGTACGTTCATAAACGACATGAACATTAAAAATACAAACATGAAATAAAGCAAATAAAAAAAAAGAAAGAGTAGAAAGCAGGAACGTCAGAAACATGCTAGGAAATTTCAACCCGTGCATGTTCAAAGAGATTTATTTCTGTTTCATCTTTTTGTCCTTCCTTTCTCTTTCGCACTTATTCATGCGAGAACAAACATGCGCCGTGTAATACCGGACTTATAGGGAATTTTTTTTTTAAATTACTAGCGGACCCGGTACGCTTCGCTGCACAGACATTGTTTTGTAAATGGATAAATGGAGAAATTTTCATGGTTAATACTGTTGTATTCAGCGATGATTTCCGTGAAAAAAAAATTGGAAAATCCTCATGGAAGAGTGGGAAAACTGGAAGAACCAAACAAAGGTCGGGAATAAGATTTTTTTGCTTGGAAATTTTTTTGTTTCAAAATGGGTTTTCAAATGGAAAAATGAAATTTCTTGATGAAAAGCTCGGAAAACTCATTGGTTTTCTAAGGGTCTCTGAAAGGCGGCGAGACGAAATTCGCGGGGTCAGCTAGTTAAACATATAAACAAAAATCTAGGGCTTTGGGTAAATACGTTGTAAAATTCTTATATAGGTTAAGTAGGTATACAGAGTGAAAAAGACAAAAAGAAAAACAAAATTTCATTCTCTCATTTTGTTTTGCAAGAAAAATGTTGTTGAAATTTTCCTTATTAAAAAAAAAACTTTTTTTCATGTTAATGTGAAGGAGTTTCCTTCTTGTTTCACAAAATCACGCTTTCGCATACCGGATGTTAAATATTTGGTTTGATTTAATCACAATGATCTTTTTTGCGGTTTGCGATGATTCAAATTTAATTTTGTTCGTTCTTTGTTACAAAATACTACACATTTACTATTTACATACATATATACATACAAGACACACATACATCATGCTTGTTCTTACATCAGAATGCAATATGGAATCTTTTTGTTCGTCATCGTCATCTCATCTGTTTTTCCCATGATGACATCATTAATTTGTAAGTTGGAACTAAATTTTTGTCCATTTTAAGTGCAAGAACCTTTTCGGCAAACGTGTAGGTATAGGTATAGGCATAGATAGATAACAACAATGCTGTATAGACTTAGGCACATTACGCTGAATCAACTACATACCTATCACCTATGGATGTTTTTATACGTTTACAGAATTATTGTCAGTCAATATAATTAAATGATTAATGAGTATTGATTGATCACTGCAATGATCCCTGTATCTACCTACATATCTTAATTATATCTCCATCGCTTTGTGACTTATGTTTATGCCATGGTTTAAAATAAATACAACAGATTCAATACAATGACCAACTATTTGTTTTATTTACCCATACATTGAAGATTTAATGGTTCCAAATATGGCCCCCGCGACTGCTCTTGATGAACGCCATCGCCATTCTATGTCAAGTGCATCTCATCTCAACAGTTAAACCACAGACCTGGGTGGGGGAATATAGGTATTTTGTTCCCACAAGTAGTTCTTGTGACTTGTGAGTTTTTTCGACACCTACGATCTAAATGGGAAAACTAAAGTTTACGTTATACCGAGACCAAAAAAAATACCTTGACAGAAAAAGTCTAAGGCCCAACTAAAATTGCTTAAGTGAACTTAAGCTAATGTCAAAAAACCGGACGAACATTTCCTTAAGTGAGCAAAAGAAGTAGGATTGGTCTTCTCTTCTTCAAATTGTCAAATTCACTTAAGCAATGAGTGAATGAAACCGCACTAGTAAAAGTTGAACGAAAATTTAACAAATGTTGCTTAAGTACATTATGGTTTGCACATGGGCTTCGTGTGTATTCACTTAAGCGTGCTTGCGAGAGCAAAATTGCATTATAGTTCAGCCTTAACTTCTCCAGTTAAGTAAGTTTGACAGTAGTTGTCAACTAAACCGACTTAAATGGGAAAGGGATTATCAACGTCGAAGACAGTATATCGCCTTATAAAACAAAACTGGAAAGCGAGTACCGTACTTACTTTCTTATGGTGGTGCTACAGTCCAGGTCGGACCAGGGCCTCATCCAACAAACGTCTCCAGGCAGCTCGGTCCCTAGCTAGCTGTCTCCAGTTTCACGCGCCAAGTTGGCTCAGGTCCCCTACCACTTGTGTGCTCCACCTAAGTCTTCCTCTTTTGTGACGTCCGTCCTGGTTGGATTCGAAGACTACGAACCGGAGCATTATTTTCCATTCGCTCTACATGACCCAACCATCTAAGTCGTTGAACCTTAACTTTTCTGGCTAGGTCAGTGTCGCTGAACAGCTCGTACAATTCTTGATTGAATGTTTTGAATCTTCGTCTCGACAGGACCAAGGTTAGGTTAGGTTAAAGTGGCTGTCATGGATGTTAAGAGACACACTTAGGCCAATCAAAAGGCCCATTGTGATACCACATGAATCTAGGAAGGCTATTAAGGCTCCTAAGTGGATCCTACGTTTATGAACAAGAGCAGGACAGGTGCAGAGGAGGTGAAGAACTGTCTCCTCCTCCTCCTCATCCATACAGCTTCTGCAGAAGTCATTAGAAAATACGCCCAGTCGCACAGCGTGTCTACCAATTAGACAGTGTCCGGTAATGACACCAATTAAGGAGCTTATATGCAATCTGCTTAGAGATATCAGGCATCTGGACCTCTTTAAGTCCAAATTTGCCCAAATGTTTTTCGTTGCCTGACAGGTGGTTATGTTATTCCACCTGATGCGACAGGACCAAAAATCACTCGAAAATTTTTTTCTCTCGAAGCAGCCCAAAGCGTTTTCATCGGATGTTGTCATGGTCCATGTCTCTGCACCATACATTAGGACCGGGATGAAAGGGTTTTGTAGAGTGTCACTTTAGTTGCTCGGTAGAAGACTTTACAACTCAATTTCCTTCTAAGTCAAAAGAGGCAACGATTGGCAAGAGTGATTGTTGTCTGAGTTGATAGCGGATCCTAGGTAGACGCAGTTCTAAACTACCTCGAAGATTAATATGTCTATGTTGAAGTTTGCTCCAGGACGTCGATGTTGGTTGTCCTTTCTTGTTGACAGCACTTACTTGATCTTGCCCTCGTTAACCGCTAGACCCATCTTCGTGGCCTCCGTCTCAAGACTCACAAACGCTCCACTGACATCACGCTGTCTTCTTCCACTTAAGTCAATGTTGTCTGCGTATCCTATAGCTGGACGTCCTTTTGAAAGATTGTGCCTCTGGTGTTGACGTTGGAGTTTTGCACAATCTTTTCAAGAATGATGTTGAAGAAATCACATGACAGCGCATGGCCTTGTCTTAAACCTTTTTTGAAATCAATTGCGTTCGTTTGGTTTTTTCCGACCATGATGGAACAGCGTGAGTTTTCCATTGCCATCTTACACAGACGGACGTGTTTTTCTGGGATGCCAAAACTCTATATATATATAGTATCTGCCGTAGGGTGAATGTTTGATCGATGATGGACTTTCCGGGTCTGAAGCCACACTGATAAGGACCGATCAGGTTGTTGACGAAGGGCTTCAAACGTTCACACAGCACAGCATGGCAGACAAGATCTTTTAGTTAAGGAGACCTCTGTATTTGGTGCACTTCAGCTTATCTCCAGCTGCTTTGTACAGTTCGGCGGCTAGCCCGTCTGTTCCAGCGGCTCACTTCGTCAATGTCGGGTGGGTGGAATTGTTGGCCTGCTGCACCCAAACTGAACGGTTCCGTTTTGCTGGCGGAATTTTTCTCGTCATCGATATTATACAGCTTGGAAAAGTGGTCTTTCCATATTCCAGAGACACGACTCGATCACTTCCTGAGGATTAAAAAATGTCTCTTACTTCCTTAGTGACTGTAGTTTTTTGAATTCTTGATCGAACAATCATTTTCTGTTTCATTCATGGGATGCGATTTCGTTTTTCATACACATGAGATTGATTTAGAGAGCTAAAAAAATCAGTCGTAATTCCCAAATCAAATCCCAATACAATTCCAAGGTCAATTCGTTGAATTTTTGCAGAAATACCTTTTCTGCTATCCACTCACACTACACTTATACATACATATACCTAAAGCTAATTAAACGAAGCAAGTTAAAGAAGCAAGTTGTTGCCGTTATTAAAATTTTTTTTTACCAAAAACTGTGGACGAAGTAAACAGAAAACAGAATGTAATGCAAGTTGGTTAACGGCATATTACTGGAAATGAACCCGAGCTGGAGGCGCAAACCAATCCACTTCCACACCTCACAACTTCACAAAGATATTATTTTCTTTAATCTGGGTTCTTTACTTATGTACACGAAAGATACCTAGATATACCGTAAAGTGTACATAAACACATTGGAAAGTTTTTCTTTTTGCAATAAACAAACATTTCACCGCTGCTATCTAGCATAAGCAAAAAAAAAAAATAAAGTTTCACTTTCCCCACACCATTTATTAGCTTTACTACGTACACGGTACACCTACCTATCAAACGAAACAACTTCCAGAGACCAAAGGAGAAGGAGCTGAGTGGGATAGAAAAATATTCCTACCAAACTGCTGCAGTACCTAATTTTTGTTTAACTTTTTGCAATCGCAAAGAATACTCAATCGAATTCCACCTTCCACCCTCACCCTCACCCACAACAGATGAGGGTGGAATTCTCGAGGAATACAAAATTCGTTCACTTTGCATCAACCCGCATGAACCACCAGTTGCTGCAGCTGAGACTGGGATAAATGTCGCTGAAAGAAATAGATACATTCGTAGATGAATGTATGTGTATATACAATCCAGCCGAGCAGATACATAACGCTGAAATTTGTAAATGCAACATGCAACAAAATTTTTGTATGTACAACCGGGAGGGAAAGAAAATTAGAAACCTAATTAAGAATCTGAAAACAATAATTGTAGTTACGTAGAGGTACATAAGACGATGAAGGGCCCTTTTAGCAACCCCTCGACTCTTTCTGATCCTTTGAAAGAATTCTTTGGGATACTGCTAGGTTGCGACTCAAATACGAGACAATACGTCGCGTCGTCGTCGTCACCGTCGGGCGTCGCGTCGTCGTCGGTCATTGATTATGGCAAGATGTGTACAGAAGCCCCATCTATTCCATTGACCAAAGAACTGATTGAGTAACGATAAGACTATAGATACCTTCCAACCAGAGGGGCCATGTTAAAGTTAGAGGGCAAAGGGGTCATCTTTTGGTGTGTATATAGGTTTTTTTTTCTGCTGAAGGCAAACGGAATTTTGCGTCTGCTGTTGCTGGTTGCCACTGCCACTGCCACTGCTGTTTGTTAGGTTAAAATTTCGTTCTCTATCTCTCTTTTTCTTAACTCACTTTGGGTCTCTCTCCCACTGCAGTAAAATTGTATTCGGATGGTTTTGTTTGTTCAGAATCTGGGGCTCCGCTTTCTCCACCGTCTCTTACACTTCCCATATACTATGTAGTCGGGTTTCGTGATGGGAATTTGTTTTTTTTTTTTTTGGCATTGCTTTGCCTGGGTACAGACAAAGTCTCTTGCCAGGCCCCTGTTTAAAAATGTTGTTGGTTAATGGTTCGTACAATACATTTTTAGTGTACTCTACTCACTGTAACTAGGTAAATGTGTGTATGTTTTTGGTTGTTGTTGTTATTTTTTATTTCCGTTATAATATGATGAATGTTTTTTGTTTGTTTTTAACGTTTCCCAGAAGATAATGTTAAAATACAGACACGTAGGTTACATAGTGATAAATATGTTATTATGCACAAGATGCATGAAGCATGAGTAGCTATGAAGACAAAATCTAGAATGCTTGCATATCGATATCAAGTGGGTTTATTGGCTCCTTAATTTTTTCTTGGTATTTTATCTTTTTCTGTGTAAGGAAGAAACAAAGAGATTTAAGCAATTCAAACGTTCCTACATTTGGAATCAGCTAGGTTTAAGATTGGGTTTTGGAAAGGCAGATTATAGGTAACTTATGGCGTTTTTAATTGGTAATCTGGAATCTAAAAAGTAGCATTTTGTTTTTGAAATCAGATTTTCAGAATCAGAACTGTCACTTTTGCCCAATTGAACGCTTTCAGAACGCTTTTTCTTACTTCCAGATTGCCAATTAAAAACGCCATTAAAGTAATTTCTTTCACTTTGTTCCTATGGTTAACTTTTTATCTCACAGAAGAACTTAATCAGGTATGTAGGATATGTAATCCGTAAAGTTATGGTAAGACAAGACGTTTTCTATCTAAAAGTACCTACCTATATTACCTATATATTGTAAGAGTGTATAATATATACTTGTTATGAACTTACTTTGTTATTGCTCTGATCTTTATAAAAAACATAAATTTGATTTATATGAAAATATTTATTTTAAGATTCATTAATTCATTGAAACTCAAAGAATAAAGATCAATTATTGAAATTTCGAATTGATTGTTTTTTTTTCAGAACTGATTTTTTTTAAAGAAATTTCATAGTGAACAAGCCCGAAATTCAAACCTGGCTCAAGGAGAAAAACGTTTATGATGCGAGTAAGTGGCTAGAAAATTTCGAACGAGCTTGTGATTCGGTAGATGGTGACGATATTTTTTATCGACTTAAGTCAATTCGACGTTTAATGAAAACGGATTCTGCTGCTGAGCTTTTTCTTCGTATAGATAATTCTACAAATTATCTTCAATTCCGTAACAATTTCTTGTCGAATTTTGGTCATGTGTATAGTGTTTCGGAAGTGATCGATGAATTACGCAAAACTACTTTCCGTTCATCGAAACTCTCTGTAATGGGATATATTCTCAAAATGCAAGAGTTGGCAGCGCGAACAAATATTGATGAGTTGCAAGTCATTCAATTTATAATAGAGGGATTTCAAGACAATTCTGTGAATATTGCTGTGTTGTAACAGGCTTCTAGTTTACAACATCTCAAACAACTTTCACATCGCTATAGCCAATTACGTATGCAGGAAGAATCAAATGAAACAATGAGGACCTCGTTTGCAACTAATGCAACTAAGATAAAATCATCAGTTTCAAATCCAAACTTCGATACTTCAAGAATACTTTGTTACAATTGCTCAAATGTTGGTAATTTTGCAGGTTCATGTCCCCATCCTCAACGAGAAAAAGGTTCATGTTTTCAATGTGGTTCAAAGGAACATATTTTTAAAAACTGCCCAAGAAAACTTACTAAACGAGTGGCTTTAGTAGATGAATTAAATTTATGTTTTTTAGAAAGATCAGAACAATATTTAAACAAAGTAAGTTCATAACAAGTATATATTATACACTCTTACAATATCTACCTAAGGGAATACAAAAAACGCTTTTGACACCGACAGGGCTAGGAGATCTGCCCTGCTTAAAATTACATAGTCGACATCGACAAAATGACATAGTCGCATTTTCTCAGCAACGTTTTTTTTTAAACATGCCCGAATAAACAGTTTTAGAATGTTGGTGCCTCAGTTTTTGTCTCTTTCCACAGTTGGAAATAGTATTTTTATGAAGAGCAGGCGAACGAAATTTGCAACACCTTTTTTTTACGAAAAAGTGTTATTAAATATATTTCAATTAAGGGAAGTAGAATGTTATGCCCAAAGTATTTTATGAATACATTTTAATTTTATTGTGTTTTATGAAGTTTTTGTGTGATGTAAGTGCCAGATGGTGTAGTTTTGATGCCTTACACATTGAAACCAATTTTGATCGTAACGACTAACCAATTCGATGACATAGCGCTCGTCAAGTTGACACATGTGATCTGGAAGCAAGTAAAAAAAAATATAGAATTAGCGTAGATTTTTTTTAAATTTATTATGCCAGGGAACTACAAAAGAAAATCAACCAGGCTTTCTTGGTCAAAAGAAGACATGGATAAAGCCATTGCAGATGTTAAAAACTCCTTCTTCATCAACATTTGATCGCAACATTTCAAGTCCTACATCATTGTAAGAACATACGCTTAAATCCATTTTGCCACTGCCGAAATCCGTTTCAACAGGAAGTGCCAGACCAGAATAGAAAGAAAAAGAAAAGCAACATGATCCCAAATACTCACTTTAAGCCCATATTTGAATGATGTAAAAGCTCAGGTCCAAGAGAAAAATGAAAAAAAAAAACCGGAGAAATCAGAGCTCAAAAGCAATAAAACGGGTCATACTACAGGACAATGATGATCAGCAGCATGACTTTTCAGACGATGATGGCGATGTTGCTTGCATTTACTGCAATGACCTATTAAGCATTTCACGTCCAGGAGAGCATTGGCTTTGGATATGTTGCCAAGCTTGCAATAAATGGTGCCGGTGTTCACCATAAAATTAAACAATTTATTTGCGAACTCTGCAATAAGGAATAATAAAGAGGGTATTAAGTAATTTTTTATGTGACTAATATTTTTGATGATAAGGATAACTCTTATTTTGCTTCTTTGCAAGCGGGCTGTTTTAGTCAAATGTTTTCGGATGCAAATATGTAAAACTACTTCATTTCATCTTTCCCGACGTTTCGTCGATATTCCACGACTTCTTCAGGGGTGTATTTTGAAATATATATGGTAGCTCATTTTTGTTTACGTAACATAGACCAACATTGAAAAGTGTAGAGCAGACAACACAGCTGATTTGTTTATCAGTTTATCACAGAGAGTCTGTGATAGAAAAAGTATGTCATCTTGAGCAGAATTCCGCTATGTAAGTATAGTTTTGTGAATGCCTTAGATCGGCCGGTTGGGGGTTTTTGAATTCATTTGTCTATACTTCGTCCAAAACAAATCTGCAGTACAGGCCTTATGGGGGAGCTTTTTTACTCCAAAGGGTGCCTGTCTAGGAAAAAAACATATAAAATCCCCTTAAGAAATATATACTACACCACTGTTTCCTCATACAATTTGCTTTGATTTATTTTGAAAAGCAAGCGTAGCTACATCCCCCTATGACCTGCTATTGGCACGGCTGAAGCCATACTGATCGTATGCTCGTATATAGGTATAAATCAGCGTTGCCAGGAAATGATAATGCTTACTTTTATTTCGATTCTGTTAAGGAGCTTTCAAGAATAGTAGCTTTTTCTTAGGTAGTCATTGCCCTACCATTTTTTGTTCATGGTATGCAATAAAAAATTAAAATCCGTTAAAAAAAGAGTAGGCTTATTCAAGTCAGAGAAATATTGATTAATTTGAACAAATTTTTGGGTGCGTACATTTGTACAAGTTAAGGGCGTTTATATTTTTTTTTTGTTGTGTGTGAAATATAAATTATAAAAACAGTAAATTTAATTAAAATGGCTTCAAGTTCTTCGAAGGATTTAAGCGCTGAGAAAAAAAATTAAATAGATCAACTATTTCATTTTTTTTCTCAGCGCAACAAATAAATTTTATGACCATTTAAAAAACAAAACCCAAGCTATAAGACAAGTGCGCGATATTTTTTCGGTTTCAGAACGAACTGTTCATAGTGTCCTCAAAGAAAACAAGACCAAATGCCATAACTCCCCACCAAAAAAAAAACTGGAATGCAAATAAAGTCGACAACTTTGACAAATGCGCTATAAGGCAGGTAGTCCATTCGTTTTTCTCAAGAAAGTCTAAAGTGATATTAAGCTGAACGAAAACATCAGTCAAAAAAAAATTGTATGTTCGTATTAAATAATTTTTCTAAATGAAAATCTTTGTTTAAGACAATACTAATAAAATATAGAAGGCAACTCTTTCGATTTTTCGGAGAGCTTTTTACAGTTTTAGTATATAACCTACGGTAACCCTTGCCAATTGTTTCTTTCACACAATGTAATGGAATTCCTCTGCAGATAGAGTGAGAAATGAATGTCCTATCTTCCCTGTACTGCAGATTTGTTTTGGACGAAGTATAGCAATGAAAATGAATTTTAGAGAAGAAAAATATTGTTGGAAAATGTTATATTAGTTTTCTAGAATATCTAGACATTCTATGCTGTATCTCGGCAGGACTTTTGCAGGCCGATTTGTGATAGTTGGCAGTCAAAATCAAAACCAACATTTGCATGGATCAATTCTTGTAATTCATAACCAGCCAATGTCAGTCGTGCCCATCGTTTTTTTTTGCCGCGAGTTTCGTACTTCACAACGAAGTTTTTCCAGATATTTTCTGTAATTTTAAACTTTTTCACCTGGAAACAATGCAAATCTGTTGAGGACTCACTACTTTTGTACCAGTGGAGTGTTTGGAACTAAATTTTAAGTGAGTGTTTTGTTAGGGTAGTGTTTTAGATGGCTGTAAGCAGTTTGTACAGAATCGGCCAGGCTGTACGTGAGATATGGCCAAAAATGTGGACACCCCATTTTCCCTACGAATCGTAAACTATGCATTTGACGTTGACCATGTGTTGATCCTTAGGAAAGTTGTTGTGCATGAGCCCGCGAAGGTTTCTGAGTTGGTACGACCTTACTAGCTGACACAGCAAACGATCTTTTGCCATATAAAAGTTAATCTTCGGAAATACCTACTAATCCGATCAGAAAAATTCTTTCACTTAAAGAAATAAGAATATATTCAGGAGTAGGTACTATGGGCCATATTTTGTTACTAGCTGACCCAAATAACGCTTTTTTGCCATCTAAATGTTTCAGTGATTACGCATCAGATGGAAAAACAACAAATATTGTGTACCTATCCCACAGCATAGAATAGATAACGAACTGTAACGAAACGCTGCAATATCACAAATTTTTACAAATAAACAAAATCAGTAAAATTATTTAAAATAAATTAAATATTTGTGTAGTGCCCATATTTCTCTTATAAATTCCCAGAATCAAAACAATGGCTATGATAATTTTAAAATTGTATAAGTTAGAAAAAATTGTCCAAGTTAAAACTTCGTTCCAACCTAATGAAAAAAACCGATCTAACCTAATACATAAACAAATACACTAGCTGACCCAGCAATCGCTGTTCTCATTCATAAAATGAATCACAATGAATTGAATATATGTGTAATACAATTTCAGCTAGTTATTATATACAAATGATGACTAGGTGATAGCGGTTTATCAAGCACTAGTATACGGTATTCCTATACGGTAACTAATAGTCACGATTAAAGAGTAAAGATCTAGTCTTACTTACTTAATTATTTTGGCGCTACAGTCCAGGTTAGACCAGGGCCTCATCCAACAAACGTAGCTAGCTGTCCTCAGTTTCCAAGTTCGTTCAGGTCCTCTACCACCGTGTACTCCACCTGAGCCGCGGTCTTCTTCTTCTGCGACGTCCTTCCGGGTTGGATTCGAAGACTACGAGCCGGAGCTTTATTTACCATTCGCTCTACATGAACCAACCATCTAGTCGTTGGACTTCTGGCTAGGTCAGTGTCGCTGAACAGCTCGTACAGTTCTTGATTGAATGTTGAATCTTCGTCTCGATAGGACCAAAAATCACTCGAAGAATTTTTCTCTCGAAGCAGCCCAACGCGTTTTCATCCGATGTTGTCATGGTCTATGTCTCTGCATGATACATTAGGACCGGGATGATAAGGGGTTTGTATAGTGTCACTTTAGTTGCTCGGGAGAGGAATTGACTACTCAGTTGCAAGAGTGATTCTTCGTTTGATTTCAGCGCTGGTGTTGTTGTCTGCGTTGATAGCGGATCCTAGGTATACGAAGTCCTTAACTACCTCGAAGTTAAATCTGCCTAATATGTTGACGTTTGCTCCAAGACGTCGATGTTGGGCTTTCTTTCTTGTTGACAGCACAAACGCTTCACTTGAAGAACACATCGTGATGTCATGTGTTCTTCCAATTATGTCAATGTCGTCTGCGTAATCTAGTAGATGGACGGTCTTTTGAAAGATTGTGCTTCTGGTGTTGACGTTGGAGTTTTGCACAATCTTTTAAGGAATGATGTGGAAGAAATCGCATGACAGCGCATCGCCTTGTCTAAAACCTTTTTGGACATCAACTGGGTCCGTTAGGTTTTTTCCGATCATGATGGAACCGCTTGAGTTTTCCATTGTCATCTTACACAGACGGAAGAGTTTTTCTGGGATGCCAAAACTAGAAATTGCTCTATGTAATTGGTCTCTATAGACGCTGTCATACGCGGCCTTGACATCGATGAAAAGCTGGTAGCTATCGATTTGAAGTTCTTGGGTCTTCTCCAAGATCTGCCGTAGGGTGAATATTTGATCGATGGTGGACTTTCCGGGTCTGAAGCCACACTGATAAGGACCTATCAGGTTGTTGACGAAGGGCTTCAAACGTTTACACAGCACGGCAGACAAGATCTTGTAGGCTATGTTAAGGAGACTTAGTTGGTGCAGTTCAGGGGATCTTTTTTCTTGAGGATCGGGCATACGATGCTGAGGTTCCATTCATCGGGCATGCTTTCCTCCAACCAAATTTTGCAGATGACCTGGTGTATGCTCCAAACCAAATCATTTCCAGCTGCTTTGTACAGTTCGGTGGCTAGCCCGTCTGCTCGAGCGGCTTTGTTCGTCTTAAGTTTAGATATCGCTATCTTCACTTCGTCAATGTCGGGTCGCTCTAATCAGTGCATAAAATGATAACAAGACAAAAATATAAGAGGCTTAAATTTTATTTTGATTTAAATGATTAACCAGACTTATTATATTGGGATTTGATGAATTGTTGATCTTAAAAAAATACGTATCTATAAGTTCATACATATACTTGGCCTCCAACCGAAAGTCAATGTTCATAACATAAAACACTTTAAATAGAATATCGAGGGCTTTAACAAATGACGGCAAAGTGTAAACCACACAATCGAAAATGACATAAAATTCCTGAACATTAGTTATTTCCTCCCCAATAACAACCAACAAAGGTGAAAGTCTTTTCCTCCTTTCAGATGCTTCGAATTTCAGTTGCCCGTATTTGATTTGGAAATCAGTTTTTGAAATGCAGTGCAGAATTGTAGAATTTTGTGCATCCGCAATTGACGGTTTCCATTTACGTTTTTTGTTCGAACCTTCGTCGGTCAATAGTTTCGTTGAAAGAAGTGGTGGTTTTATAACGGCATGTAGGAGATAAACGAGTAGGCAGTCTTTGGAATCTTAAAAGCAAAGACAAAACGTAAAGTTCAAAGTTCAAAGTTGATCAAAACAAACAAATAGTTACCTGTAGAAATGTCCAGAGTCAGTTTGTCCATCAATTCCTTTGAATCGGGATCCTTGATTTTGTCTCTAAAAAACGGTAGGGCAGTCTCTCTGAAATGTGGCCATTCAGTGAGCATATCGCTTGGCTTATCCGGAAACAGTTCAGCAAAATCAATATCAATCTGAGTAACAATATTGAATTTAAAAACTTCAGCCATCTTTTTCATGTTCTAAAACTCACCATTTGGAAGCCCATTGGGTTTTTGAAGAGTGGCCATTGTTCCAAAATGTGTTCATCTCTCAAAATTTCAGACCTTCGTATGTTAAAAGTTTTTTTCCACATGTAAATGACATCATCCCAGGGCTTGATATTCTTCGCAAGCCAGGATTTGCGCTCCAGATCTTCACTAGCTTAATTAAAAATCATGTCAACAATAATGTTAAGTGAAGTGAAGTGAAGTTAAGTGAAAAAAAACCTACTTGCTACAAAACTTTCATAATTTTTTTCTGGTGGCTTAGCATTGCCATTGCCTGTACTTTCCGTCAGCATAACTCGTTCTTGACAAATTTTCTTAATTTTTCTTCGAGCATTTATGGCCTTATCGTAGAGCTTGCCCACTGGATTGAGCCCTTTGCCTCGGACACAGTAATAATATCTCTGAAATTTGCATGTCATTGTTCTATTGATTTCGCTTTAAAAATAGCGTCTTACCTTTTCTTCTGATGGAAACAAAACTCCAATTTCCTCGGTTAATCGAACTATTGACCCTATTGACATTGCCATTGATCTGTCCTTAAAGTAATCCACGATTGTATTTACCAAACCGACACGATGCTCATCTAAGATTTTGGAGTTCTCCTCAAAGTACTTTAATATGGCTTGACCTTTAATGGAGGTCTGAAGCAATTCGGTTAATGGGATTCTTTCATCATCAGTTCGAAGTGATGGCGGCGATACTGTGGTACTTGCTCTCCTTGGAGGTGATGAAGGGAGGGGTCTATAGTTTCTTAGAGTTTGGGTTTGAATTTGTGTTGGTGTGGGCGAAGCCATTCTGAAAGATCTCATGCCAAATGCTGATGGAGTGAGTTTTTGGGCCTTTTTTAAAGAAAAATTATAGTAAAATTAAGCAAATATAAAAATTATTACGAACTCGATGTTGTTGTTGCCACTGGGAAATACGTAATCGAAATTTGATCCTGTGTCCAAGCATTTCTGTCGGAAATAGCTCTTTCATGTCTTCCTCCTTTATATACAGCAGGCTTTCGATGTCTATCCCGCATTCTAAAAATTTATATTATGTTCATCATTGTTTTTAACTATGGGTGTCTCAGTAAGAGTACACTTTTTAAAACTAGAATATTTTTTCTCATGCAAGTGGCAACTCTGAAATTTGACAGCTGTCAACTCTGTTTATCTCTCATCGTGCGATTTTTTCTTTGGGATTTTGTGAAATCTCGGGCTTATGCGAATGAACCCGAAATAATTCCTTAGCTTAAATCGGAAATCCAACGTGTCATCGGTGAGATACAGCCACATCTCTGTGCAAAAAGTCATGGATATTTTCATGAAAAGCGTAATGGCCTGTCATCGGAACTGGGGGGTCATTTTACGGATATTTTATTCTATTCTTACTTAATCGGAACATGCCTTCTTTACAATACAATAAAGATATCACAACTCTGTCCTTAAATACTTGTTTTTATTTTAAAATGAAAAAGTGCACTCTTACTGAGACACCCTATAGAAGGAATATGCTAAGAAAGGGTGTTTTTTTTAAAGAGGTATAGAGCTTTAAATTGCAATAAAAACGATGGAATATTAGATTGACATGATTTTTTATTTATTCGAAAGATAAACTTGTGGCATTACATTTTAAATATGATTTCTGGCATATGACTGCCACGGCTGGCTCGGATGTAGTCCAATCTGGACGTCCAATTTTCGATGACTTTTTCCAACATTTGTGGCCGTATATCGGCAATAACACGACACGGCAATTGTTGTCTTCCAAATGTGACTTATCCGCATAGACCAATGATTTTGTTATTAAATCACAAGATCTTGGAGGCCAATTCACAAGTCCAAAACGTGAAATTAGGCGGCCACCACAAGTGTCTTTTAATAAATCGATTGTGGCACGAGCTGTGTAACATGTTGCGCCCTGTCTTGTTGGAACCATAGCTCTTGGACATCATGATTGTTCAATTCAGGAATGAAAAAGTTAGTAATCATGGCTCTACACAGATCCAATTCCTGTGTTCGATGGCGGATGGACTCATTCGGGTCTTCCTCAATGCTACGCTCTACAGTAGCAATAGCTTCTTCTGTACGCACCGTACGGCCGCGTCTCTGGGGATGCGAGTTATCAATTAGAGTAGTAAACGTGTTGCGAAAACGTTCCATGGTTAATCGAATTAACTGCTCTGATGGACGATTTTGTCGACGATAAAATGGACGTAGTACGCGATACATATTCCGCACAGAACCATTACTTTCGAAATAAAATTGCACAATTTGCAAGCGTTGTTCAGGCGTGAGTCTATTCATGATGAATTGCAAAACCAAACTGAGAATAAATCACTTGACAGCTGTTAAATCGGTCGCCGCACAGTGTGACAAATCGCTGATTTAGCGGGATTTAATTAATAGCTCTCACAAATAACTGTTTTCGTTCGGGTTTTTTGGTTTTTGTTTATTGAAATTGTTCATAGAATGGAATACAACAAAGTTTTTTAACATATAACTACAAATTTTGAGACAAAAGAACACGTGAAAAACAGCTTTTTCCATGTTTTTTTTAGTTATTTGGTACATCCAAAAGTTTCAAGACTCTATGTTCCATATTACTTTTTTTTTCTTCTCGGAAAGCATCTGAGAGTTGCTTGGAATGGATCTGAGGAAATAAGTAATCGATTTAAGAGGTCAACACTTGTATATATACGTTTTATTTTTTTAGTAAGCAGTTCCCTATACCTTCGAACGAACGAAAATATCGTTGTTTCTTGACTCTTGCGTTTCTTTTGAAAGTTGTCCGACTGGAAGTATACTGGAATGGAATAATGGAAATTTTTTTTTCCATGAAACCAAGACCTTATGTACACTTACTGGCATAAAATGCAAGGCACATTTTTAAGGGATAGTTCCCTTGTTTCCTTTGCCTAGCTCAATGGCATCTGTGTCAATTGGGAACCCAGACTCAAGAGTTTCTAGGATGATATAAAACTTTGTGATAATTTCTTTATCAATCCCTGTTTTATTTGGGCAGTCTTTTCTTTATCTCTAAGAAGTCTTCTTGCCCTATTTCCGTCATTAGGGTTGCCAGACTATTGAGTTGGCATATCTACCAATAACGTTTGTTTGTATTCTAAATATTTTTTGAATTAGTTTTTTCAGGCTTTGAATTTTTTCTTGCTTGATCTCTAACCTGTCACACCTTGACATCTAGTCTATATGCAATTTTAAGGATACATTTCATAAACCGCATCCATGAGCCAAGTTGGCTTAATCCTAAGGACATTGCTTCCTGATTTCTTCGCTTTTTCCCGGTCTTCCTGCTTTAGACGAAGAAGGAATTCGGTACAAAGGTACAAAATGTGTCCTGTTAAGGTTTGATTTTCATTAAACCACAGAAAATTTGAATTTTCGAAGCGCTCTCTATGAAGACCATTTTTGGCCCATCTCTCATCACATTTGGAAAAAAAAAGTTTTTAAGGTAATTTTATTGACTTTTTTGCAGCCTCAGAAAATAGATAAAGATAGATAGATAGATAAAAAAATTTGTTTTCTGAATATTAACAATTTCATGGTTTTCCTTATAATATAAATTAAATGAATGACAATAACATTTTATGTTGCCTGTCAGGTTAAATTATTTACTTCAGCGTTGGATTGGTGTATTTTTTAAGAATATTAATTAATTATTAGTTTTCTATACCTTAGAGCGCTTTTTAAATAATTGTAAAGTTGCAAATAGTTTTGGCCATTCAGAATTTCTAGGAACTGATCACGGTTAAGTTTTTCGCTTCCAAGGAATCTTTTTCTGTAAGTTCGGAAGCAAGGACACACTCCTACAAAATGATACGTATTTTCAGTAGCGTCAAGGTTGCAGATCGTACAAATTCCATCCGTATTATTTTTAAATGCTCGTGCATTGAGGTTAAGCAATCCACACCTGGACTTTATGCTTATCCTTTCACGCGAGTTACTATCATTGAAATAGTTTGGTACCTCAGCATAGTTCAAGTTGCAATATTCATCATGGAATCGTGATTGAAGAGCTCTATTAGTATGTTCCGACCAATGCCTTTCTACAAGTTTTGCACAAGTTTCTGCGTGCAGTGCCTTCCATTCAGACTTTGTGTTCCAGTCAAACTCAATGTTCAGATCGTTAAAGAGTTCTGACCATTTGTCTTTTTTCTCACGATGATATCCATAAGTCTTCTTGGTAGTCTGTATTCAGGGAGCGTGCTTACCCTTTGGATGTATTTAAAGTGGAGTTTTAGTGTCGTAATATAAGCTTTACTTAGTCCAGTTTCTATATTGAGAACATAGTTTGGCGTGTTATTAGGTAGGGAGAAGCATCTTTTAATGAAAAACCTTTGCAACTTTTCCACTTCGTTATACTCCGAATATCCCTAAACTTGGGCGCAGTTTCATTATAGACTTTGAAGCAGCTTCGTATATTTTGAATTTATCTGAGTGTTGTATGTTCTTATTTCTGATAAAGTTTGACCAAGTAGCATTAATTGAATTCTTAGACATTACAAGCCTTTGCGTAAGATGTTCCGTCCACGATTGTATGTGAGATTTACTCCTAGGTACTTGAAATTGTTAGATATTTTGATCTCGGTATCGTTGTACTTCCATTTTTCTTCAGCTGCTCGACGTCCACCATTTCGAAAAATAACTATTTCCGATTTTGTTAGGTTCACATGCAGCTGCCATTTGGTACAATAATCTGCAAAGCTATTTATCATTATCTGTAAGGAAGCAGGATTATCTGAGAGTAGCACGATGTCGTCTGCGTAAAGTAGAGCTTTTACCGATACTCCTTGCACAGTAACTCCACACGGCAAATCAGAATCAAGGTCGTTTAAGAACAAGATAAATAGCAGAGCACTTAGAAGTTAGAACACATCCTTGTTTCACACCTTGATTAATAGGGAAGAAGTCACTGATATGAGTGCCGTTCCATACTGTAGCAGTGTTGTTGGTATAGAGTGCTTTAAGAATCGATACCATTTTTGTAGATATACCTAGCTTTGTCAGTTTGTACAACAATGCGTTTCTGTTAATATTGTCGAACGCCGCTTTCAAATCTATGAAAAACGCATACAGTTTCTTTTTCCGGCTAATCTGTAGGTTTATAAGGCAGGAGAGATTGAAGATTTGGTCTGTGGTTGAGTAGTTTTCTCTGTATGCAACTTGGAATTCGTTTAAAATATGATTTGCTTTGACCCATTGACTTAGTCTATTCAGAAGAACAGTTGTGAACAGCTTATATATAGTGTTCATAAAAGACAGACCACGGTAGTTGGCTACATCCTTTGGATTTCCTTTCTTAAAAAGAGGGAATATTATTGATCTTTTGAACGAGTCGGGAATTGTACCAGTGCGAAAGGTATCGCTGAATAGACGATGAATTTCTATGATTAAGTTGGGCGTTGCATTTTTATAGAATTCAAATGGAATTCCATCGATTCCCGGAGCTTGATTATCCTTTGCCGCAGTAATAGCTGCAAGAACTTCGCTGATTTCAATTTCCTTATCAAGAAAGATGTTACTGTGGACAATGTTTGATAGAGTAGGTTTTGAAAGTGTGTTTTAAACTCTAATGTGTTTAAATTTGCCGACGTGTTGCTTTCGTTTGTATCGTTACGTATTTTCTTTGCCAGTTTCCACCAGTCACTTGTTGTCTTGACTGATGCTAGTTGTCTAGTGCTATATTGATAATAATTACGCTGTTTTGTTGTGCATAAGGCCCTAAATTTCTTGTACTCTTCACGGTAGAGTGTTCTGTAAACGTCGATATTGTATTTTCTGTACATCTTTAGGCTATTCATGACAGCCTCAGAAAATATTATGAGGCTAAAAAAACCATAACAAGAGAAAAAGCAGCATCAACGCGCTTAATTTTGACTTTGGAAATGCAAACGACCAAAATTTGCCTTTTAGTAATTTCGATGGCCATCCTAAGAAACGAAAAATTTAGTATGAGTGTCGCACCTGTGTGCAAGAAGTTGAGACACATTTTAGTCATAGATATGCAAGGCTTTATAACAAACATGGTCTCCAACTTGAACAACACTGAACAACTATACTTTTCGTCTAATGAAGACAAAAAAAGCATATTTTTTCAATTAATTTTACTTTCATCCACCCATTTTATTAAACTTAAGCTTAGCTTATATAAAAAAACTTATTTTTATACCAATTGACAGTTTATCTATTGAGAAAAAACAAGAAAAAGCTATAAAATATACGCAAACAAATTTAAAATAATATAAACACTTGCACTCTATATTGACCTTCTTATAAGAAAAATTACACACAATTTGAAGTTTGGGATGATTTTTTGTTGCACCAAGTCGCAACAAAAAAAAAAAGTTTACAGCCATTATGTACCCTGTTCGAGAAACCGGGTTTTGTTTAATTTTGTGCATGTCAATTTATTAATTAAATCCCGCTAAATCAGCGATTTGTCACACTGTG
Source organism: Sphaerophoria taeniata (assembly GCA_943590905.1). Lineage (NCBI taxonomy): Eukaryota > Metazoa > Arthropoda > Insecta > Diptera > Syrphidae > Sphaerophoria > Sphaerophoria taeniata. The sequence goes on along the minus strand of OX016542.1, from coordinate 75,063,710 downwards.
CGCCGTCTTGAAAAGTAATGACAACTTAAAGTTCTATACCTCGAAAAAAACACCCGTTATAAATATGGAAAGGCAGCAGGTTTTTGAGACTCATTGTAAATCTTTATTACACGGACTACGGACACCTATCACCTTCGTGAGTAGGTAAATTTGAACCTAAGGTGTCAATAAAAATAGCTTTCCATGATGGAGAAAGCGAAAAAGTTCCAACTTGGAAATAAGCGGTTCCATACCAAATTAACGGTTAAAAAGAAAAACAATTGTTTCCATTGCTTCAAAACTACGACGACTAAAATCGGCACACATTTCTAAGGGCCCTTCACACACCCTAAAGATCTTAATCTTTGGTATTGGCTCTTCGAAGCTGTGGCGCCACCGTCATTATTATTATATCATAGCGTTTGCTTTCTTATAAAACTTCAGAATGAATAATCGTTTTATATAAAAATGAACACTTACCTACAAGCCGCATATAAATTTGTTCGGATAAACCAAATTGAACACAAATAAGATCTCGTAAATCATTCTCAAACACAAGGTCATTCAATTCTCTGATTTCTTCTTTGTAAATGTCAATAGAATCAGATGTCACGTCACTAAAATTAGTGAACATTTTAAATGTTACACGTGGTTGAATATTCTTTTGCCACCAATTTCAAATTCAATACTAAAACAGACGTTAACGATTCCGAACTCCCCTAACGAACGAACCAAACAACAGAATTGAACTGAATACACACTTCAGTTTAAAATGCCGAGCTACTAGTGTGAATCAGATGCAGTGTAACAGCGAACAGACATCACATTGAACCAAATAGAATGATACACGCTATATACGTGTTTACTTTAAATGAATGAGCAAAAACACATACAAAACACCATGTTCATGTATAGGTATACAAATAGACAAGAGACAGAGAGCATTGTTAAAGTCTCTTTCTCTTGTGAGTTGTGAATGAAAGAGATGAAGCAGAAAAGAGGAAAAAGAAAAGTAATAACGTTAATTCAAAAAGGCATCACATGGAAGTAAATCTGCTTGACAATTGAGATATTAAATTGAAAAATGCTTTGTTCTAGAAGCGTCAGTCGTGTACGTGTTTAATGAGAAATAACACAAGATTGTGTGAATTTTTAAAAGAAAAGAAATCATACATTCATACTCGCAGTTAGTTGGAGAATTCAGATTTCAGAGCAGTAGGTACTAACATTAACATTTCAAGATTTTTTTTTTATTTTGACATTCGAATCTGTATTCAGTGAAACTTCTCTTGGCCGGAGCCGGACACGACCACTGATCAGTTATAACAAGATGGGAAAGCTTGCTGTCAAAATGATATTTGCCTACGAACTAAAAAGCAGGTTAGCTGCAAGAGTATGCGTGTTATTGTAATAATGATACAATTGCCTACATAATAAAAAGCAAGTTTGCTGCAAGAGTATGTGTGTATGAAAAAAAATAAGTTTTCAGGTATTTGGAGGGTAAAACGTAGGTAGGTTCCAATCTTGTTATAACTGATCAGTTGACACGACAGCCACCGTGCAAAATTGTTTGTCCGCCCAAGAGAAGTGTCCGTCCATGAGAAGTCTAGTGAAAAAATATATTTGTAATTGAAAGAATATGTGTTTACATAATATTCACGAATGTTTTACCAAAAAACGTGTAGGTTGGGTCGAGACTAGAAAAATATCGTATGGAAGGGGGTCTTTTCCCCCCTTTATCCGGAACGGCAATTAAAAAAAAAAGTGTTAAGAAATAACGGTAATACAGAGTCATGTAACCTATAGCATTTTGAAAAGCCAAAGTTTAAATTCAGTTGTTCGTATGAATTGTTTTCGAAAAATTAATTATCAAAGTCAAAATTTTGAAAAAAAATGTTTTTTCTTATTGAACAACTCTTTTTCAAAAATTAAGGAAATTGAATATTACGAAAAAAATTAAACTGAATTGCGTGAAAATAAGTTGTTTTTTAAAGAAAAAAAAATTGCTTTTCAAAATTTTGAATAAAATCAAAACAAATACGAGCAAGAGCATTTTCGTAACCGACTGAAACCGGTAGCACCAAAAGAATGAGAAAAAAAAAAACAATGAATTGCGCATACGCATTGCTTTTTGTTAGTCTTACTCTTAATCGATTTTTCATTCCTCGAAAAAATCTACAAATAACAAACTGGCAAATAAACTTATCTGAGTACATATTCATCGGTCGAATAATAAATAAGAGCGTTATTCGTCAAATAAAGTCTATTTAACGATTGAAAACTCAAATAAACTCAAAATACGTCGAATAAACACTATCTGCTTGTTTATCTGACGATTCAAAAATCGGCTCTTATTCGTATAAACTTATTTTATGAAAGTACATATTCAAAACATCCCTGAAATGTAGTTTCTGTATGGATATTGATTCCATTGCAAACATTTCTCACTTTATTGTCCGGCAAAGAAAAATAACTTTTTCGAATTTGCTTGTTTTTGCTGTCCGTGTCCGTTTTAGAGAGTGTTCGTCCAATAATAGAAATTGTCCGCCCAAGAGAAATGACCGTTAATGGAAGTTTCACTGTATATGTATGTATATTTGATAGGTATTATCAAGAAGTCTCGCCATCTATATTAGAAGCAGAGAAAGACCTTTTTTTTACATAGGTAATGTTGGCAGTGATCACTTATACCAAGATTGGAAACCTTGCTGTCAAAGTGACATTTGCCTACAAGCTGAGGGAGCAGGTTAGCTGAAACAGTATGCGTGTAATACAAACTTAGGGAGCAGCTTAGCTGTAAGAGCAGAGGCGGCGTAAGGCGTGGCGACGTGGGCCATCGCCCACGGCCTCGCGGTACAAGGGGCCTCGCGCTTCAAAAATTTGCATGCATTGCTTCTGTGAGAATAAAATAAAAAAAGAAATTAATTAATTTTGTTGTGAAATATTTTTTTTAGTCTGGCAACATTTGTTACGTTGCGAAAGTATCGAGTATCGAGTAAATCCTTGCCGCGTCGACCAGTGCGGGAAATCCCTTGTTTTATTTTTTTTTCTTTACTAGGAAGCCAACCAATCAGATTAAAGTACCACACGCACGCAAGAAGCAACGCAGTCGCTAGCAAATATTAACTTAATAATAAGATGTGAAACTATCTTACGTTTTACTACCTAGATCCCGCAATTTTCATTTTTTTTTTCTTTCGTGTGCATGAATAATAATGTGAGTTATAAAAACAAAGAGATGAGGAGAGATTTTTCCATTCTGACAATTCTCTTTTGTTTACTATCATATTTTCAAATTTACCGTAGGTTGCTAGATTGAATTTTGAAATTGTCATAATACGTTTTTCTTAAACTCACCACGAAAACATCAGAAGTTAAGATTTTGGATGTGTTCCGAAACTCTAAGCCGATGACATACTTAGGTCTTATACATAGTAAGGAATGTTGGAAGGCAGGAACGCACTCAAATATTTAAAAATATTGGCGCAAAATTATAGTCCGCTAATGAACAATTTTAGTTTCAATCAGGACTCAACCGTCATTTTAAGCTAGTATCACACAAGAATTGTTGGTTAGCGCCATTGAATTTAGAAGTTATCTGGTATCAGTTATCAGTTTCAATGTCAATGGGCGCATTCACTAACCTAGTCACTACGTAGTCGATTTTCAACTAGCTTTGTGAATGCAAAATTGCACTACAAAGCTAGTCGAAACGAAACTGTCAAATAATGATAGTTCAGGAACTTAAGGTTTTATCTGCCGAAAAATTCCTAATGAGATGTATTTTTGTATACACTCTTATTACGGTCAACGTTGTAGATGATTTCACGACCAATTTTTATGTTTACATAGGTCGCGAGATATTTGCGAAAAAGTTAATTTCGTGACTTTTTGACCCTTATAACTTTTTTAGTTGGCACGATATCGACGTCAATTTTTAATATCTTCATGACAACACCGTAATAAAAGTGTATACGAAAATTCAGCTATAGCTAGGAAATTTTTCCCAGATTGTTTTTTAAAATGTTTATAATGCCTAGACTATGAATATATGCAGTAAGAAATTTGTGATTTGATGTTAGAGAACTTTAATCAAAAGTGTTGTCTTGTTTTGCTTGCTGTACTATGAAAAAACACTACCTGATAAGATCTGATTACATAAATTTCGTCTTCAGACCCTATCAGATAATTTATATTGTCGAATTGTACGATTGATTTCATTTTAAATTTTGTTTAAATTGAAAATTGAATTTTTGTTTCTTATTCAACAGCTGATTATGAAATGTCAAAATCTGTCAACTAGCTTTGAAGTCAAAATTTTTAAACTACATACGTCGGAGGGGAAATCTCAACTCATTTCTTAGTTGTATTTGGCCAATCAGAATGAGTTGACTACGTAGTGACTACGTTAGTGAATGGGCCCAATTTGATTCTTGTTCTCGAAAAATAGAAAAAACATGAAAAAAAAGTAAACAGGGTTGCTGTTTTCGTTTTAACCTGGACAATGCGTGAAAATATTCGTCATCTTTATTTGCATTACATAAACAACTTCTTGTCTTAAAATTCAAAAAGTGGGGAAAATTAACATAAATAATAATGTAGATTTGTTTAGTTTCAAAACTAATATAAATGAACCGAAAAAATGTTCGGTGTTTTTACAATTAATTTTTCCTTAGAACGTGTCATAAGTGGCCGCGAGATCATTTCCAAAACCGAATACAATTCAGTTTTTCATTGGTTTTGCAGAGAGCATCCCTGTGTTAATATACATTCGATAAAATACAGAAATTTATTGTTTCAATTTAACGTGTTTTCTTACTTTAATCACTCTTAAATTGATAAGGATGTGCACAATTTCTGTCACCGTCACGATTTAGAAAAGCCAAATAATGAATTTTCATGAGCAAATTCTACGCCTTTTCATTTTATACAAAATACAAAGTACAGCCTCTGCTGAATGGAGTTTTCAAAGTTAAAATTAATAAAACAAATATTTTAGAAACACAATGAACCAGGAAAGACTTGCAGCTTTGGCTGTTTAATCAATTGAATCAGGCATGGCATCTAGGCTGAATTACGAAACAATAATTAAAGAATTTAGTACAATGAAAAGCAGGAAATTTCTGTTCATTTAATAAAGAAATATAAATATTTTAAATTTACACTTTTAGAAATGTATACAAGGTGGAGATGACAATTTTTATTTTTATGAATATAAACTTTGCAGTGTTAATGGTTTTTTTTTTATTAGTTCTTAAAATCCGTCTTCAGGTCGCCACAGAATAGGGCCTCGCAAAATCTGTCTTGCCCACATAAAATTTTGGTCTTGCGCCGCCACTGTGTAAGAGTACGCGTGTTTTTGTAATAAAGATACAGTTGCCTACATAATAAAAATCAAGTTAGCTGCAAGAGTATGTGTGCATGAAAAAAATAACTTTTGCGGTATTTGGAGGGTAAAACGTAGGTAGGTTTCTAATCTTGTTATAAAGTGATCACTGAAAACTGAATGTTGGTATTGAGAAAAAATTGCCAACTTAACCCGCCGATGGTGACGTATTGGTCTGTGAGACCGGGCATGCTAAAAAATGCTTATAACTTTTTTCTCCTTCATTGTTTTTTATGCCCTTTCGAGTAGCTGCCGCATTGCACATGTGACGTCGTCGAAACTTCGTTGTGAGCACACGTTGTGTATTTTTTTTTTCACTATCCGGGTCTGTGAGACCGTGCTTCACCGTTTATGTAGGTAAACTAATCAAGTCAAGGATTGCTTATACCGTAAGAGATTTTACATGTAGATGGTGGACTCTAGTCATTGGGATTTTCAAGAAATGGTCGGTGCTATGAGTGGGGATGGAAAAGAAATAGAAACCAAATACATTTTTTTCAAAAATCGAGGCAGGTGCACAGATGAGTTTAAAAGGGAGATGGGAAACCAACCTGTCAAAATGACAATGCCTATACAAGCTACGATTCACGCTTACTGCACGAGTATGCGTGTTTTTACCAATACTTTCTCAGTAAACTTGAGCATACCACCTGATTTTTGTTGCTGTTTTTTCTCATTTATTCACAAACACGAGTAACGGTAAAATAAAATTTGCGGTATCCGGAGGGTAAAACGTAAGTCAGTTTCCGATCTCCTTTTGTCTCTGCGCAATGAAGGAATTTAGTTTTTTGAGATGTATTTTTTTTAATTGTTTGTAATTTTTGTTCATTTTACCAAAGTTCCTAACAGGCCGACTCCACTAGAGATAATTTCTCTCAGAATACTCATCCTGACATGAAATGTCTAATGGAGTCGCGTTGAAACAACAACAAACAACGCGACTCCATTAGACTTTTCATGTCAGGATGAGTATTCTGAGAGAAATTATCTCTAGTGGAGTCGGCCTGATATTATCCCTGTTTCCGAAATAATCATATTAACATTCAAGCGGTTCATAAGAAATAAACAATTTTAAAAGTGAGCATGGCAGTGGGTGGATTAAGTCCTACTAAGTACTTCTTTTCTTTGTATTGATAATCTTATCTAGAAAATTAAACTTCTTAAATTTCATTCAATTCCTGCCAGTTATTCTCAAGATATGAAATTATATTCAAAAATAGGCGTGGAAGGGGGCGTAAATATAACCTGAAATTTCGTAAAACTTATTATTTATTTAATTCGCAACAATTCTTTTGTCGAAATTTAACAAGGTTTTGTAAAATTGAATTTTGTCCACGATCTCCATACAATCGACGCACTGTGCAATGGGGTTACTCGTTCGTTCGATCACTGACGAGATTCGGCCCCAGTACTAATGGAATTTTACGAATATTTTTCATGAACGGAAAATGAAATAAAATCAGACTATACTTGTTCAATTTATTTTATTAGTAAATTTCTGAGCATCTTCCATTCGATTCGCACCTAATATAAGCGACGAACGCGGTCAATCCTGGGTTTGAGCCAGCATTTTCTTGTACTTCTTTTTCCTTTTGCGAAATTCTTCTCTCCAAATGGCATTAACAGGTGGGCCTCATTGTCAATTCCAAAAGGAATTAATACCAGCGCCAGCGGGAGTAAATTCATTTTGTTTTTGGAATTAACAGCCGCGGGCGTTAATACCATGGGCGTTATTGCACTGCAACCAAAATATTCACTTCGGTTCACAGATGACGTAAAGATCATCCCTTCCGATATTAATCCTACTTTGCTTACATAAGAAGTACTTTTAACGAACAATACATGGCATCCGCATCATGCTCAAAATATTTCTCTTACTGTTTAACAGACCCCACAAGCAACACAGTATTTTATTCTTGCCTGCTGCTGCTATTGGCATTTTAAGTACCTATACAGAGCTGTTTGTTGTGCACATAAATAATGTATATCTACATTTTCTGTATACCTCAATTTTATAATGCGTTATTCATCTTGTCGTTGGTTTTCTGTGTATGTTATCCAATTCGCTCGTGTTGCAGGCAACACCATCGTATCGGAGCCTGGCAAGAGACTATGCTATGATATCGTTAGTTATTTGGAAAACGAAGGGATACAAATATACATACATACATACATACATAGCTATACACTGTTAAAAAAGATAAACAAAAACGTAAACCATTTACTGATTTTGCTCTTCGTTTTCAGAGCGCCAATGTGCGGCCGGGGCCGATGCGATGGCGAATGTTGTCGTCACCCTCACCATCGTCATCATCGTTTGTCGTCAAGTACGGTGGGGAAGGGGATTGGCTGTTAAGGCTAATTTTTTTTTATTTTGTGTACATATTTCTGTCTAGATCTAGATAGGTATAAAGTTTCTTAGGTAGACAAAAAAAAAATAGTTCTCTCGACCCCGACCCCGACCATCACATCAGAAGAAGAATACATAATACATAATTTGCGCCAAATAATCGGAATTTCCAAGAAATTTGTGGTTTTGAAATTTGTTTTGGGTCGAAAAAAAGGGAAGGTGTTATGGAGTGGAAACGGTTTAATGAACGTCAAATGTGTTTACATGCATGTTATGTCAGCCAGCATACTGTATTGAGAGATACAAAGGTAGGTACATATATGCATTTTCATATATATGGTCAGGTCATTGAGTGTATTTTCGTAAATTCATGAATCATGTCATGATGAATAAGAAAGAAAATTCTTGTTCACGTTTACTTTGGTGTAAACATAATTTTGGTTTTAATAGGTAGAAAGTTTAAGTGTTAATACATAGTAGGTACCTCCCTAATGCTTGTGGTGGCTCTGGCTTATGCACTTGCGATTTGAAACTTAGAAAAATCCAAAGCTGAAAAACTGTTAACTGTCAAATCGAAAATTATTCCCCTTACGTTTAAGGAAAATAGCTATGTACCTTTATCTAAACCTAGAACTACACATCTAACAAATTAAAAGCTTAAAACTATTTTTAGTTTGCGTTTCTTCTCTACCGCTCGCTCCCACACTTACACTCCCGTCCAATTTTCATCCATTAAATTCCACCTACAAAACTTGAATTCCAACTCGAACTCGGAGCCATCAAACAAAGGGTAATCTACCTACAGTCTTGTGCAAATTAATTGGGGCAAACCGATTTTAGATTTATAAGTAATATTTTATATGCCCAACTTTAGCATCAATAACCATTTTTACTAGTTTTGGCATCGACAGAACCAACTTTTCACAAATAATTTTGATTTCAGAGTCGTGAAACCATGTATCAATCATTGCTGAAATCAGCTTGTTCTTCGTGGTGCAATCCTTCTTTCGAAACCGTGTCTTGATGATTATGACCAAAAGTTTTCGATTGGGTTCAGATCAGGTTTCCCGGCCATTCCATCAGTTTAATATTTTTCTCCTCGGCGAATTGCTTCATTTTTTTCGATGTGTGGCACGGAGCAAGATCTTGTTGAAAAATCGAATCCTGCGCTGAAGTCTTCTTCGTAAAGTTGGAAAAAGCATTTGCGTCAGGACCTCAGCGTATTTGACACTATTCATCATGCCCTCAATGTGCTTCAAGTTCCCAGGACCCTCAAAAGTAAAAGAGCCCCAATACATAACTTTTGGCGGGTGTTTAGGGGCTTGGACGATATGGCCAGGTCCAAGTTTTTCTTTTGTACTTCTTCTCACGACACTCACCCTGTATCATTGGACTTCGAAATGGCTTTCGTCCGAGAAAATTACTTTTTTCCAATCTTCTTGGGTCCAGCTCTGGTGACTTTGAGCCCATTTTAGCCTTTTTTCTGCATGGCATTCGTCAGAAGCTGTTTTTTTTTTAACGGTCTTCGGGCTTTTCGACCAACTCCAAGAAGCCGACGTAGAACCGTTGAGGCATCTATTTGCACTCCAGTGGTTTCCAAATCTCTTTGAAGCTCCCCGCTGGTTTTTCCAGGATTTATTACGCTGTTTCGGACTAGCATTTTGTCATCATTAGCCGTTGTTTTTCTTCTGCAACCACATTTGCCTTTCCTGCGTGCCACAATTGTTCCTGTCGACATGTACACTTCAATTATTCTGCCAACACTTGATTTTTGCACTCCGACAAACAAAGAAATCTCCCTGATCGTTTTCCCCGTGCGTTCACGAAGAGCGATAATTTTTGCTTTTTTTCAACTGAGATATCCATTGTTACTTTTTTTCTACAAATTCTTTAAAAAATATGTGCCTAACAACATAATTTATATGATAAGGGCATTTAATACATAAACCTAGAAAAATTGAAACTTACCTGCATTGAGTCAAAAGAAAGATTTGATTTGACTAATTCATCAAGCTCTTTCCATAAAATTCAAAAAGCAAACCCAAAAACTAAGGCCTACTACCAAATTCATTTAAAAATTTGTTTGTCCCAATTAATTTGCACAAGACTGTATATTATGAGTTCAGATGAATACTTGGAAGCTGTATGTGTTCGTTGGATACACATTATGTCTGCGGGGCTTATTACTTTTCATTTGACTGTTGTTGTTTTTGTTTTCGCTTGAAATTACAATGTGGAAATTTAAGTGCGAGGATGCCCGCCTACAAAAATGCAACAACAACAATAACTATTGTTGTTCTTTTCTTTAAAATATGGTTGATTTTTTCTTTGGTTTTGTATGAATGAATTTAATTATGTAGCACACCCTGTTGCTATTTGTTGGAAACTGTAAAGTAAGATTTTTACACTAACGATCAAGCTTTTACAAAATTCGTACAAATTTTGATGAATTTGCACAAATTTGCAAGCTAGCAAACACACTTGATAATGATACATCAATAACGCATCTTGATCGTTGGCCTCTGCTTTGTATATGAAACCTTTTTTTTTACGATGCCCCACACCACAGAGGAGGTATACCTAGAGTCGCAATTCAAGGCATTTTACTCTCTTTCGACTAAAAAAATTAAATTTGATAAAATATAAGTTATTACATCGCTGGTCACCCTAATATTAAAAGAAAAGAAATCACTTTAGATCGTGAGAGAGATCGTGAGAGAGGTGATTTAACAGCAAGTCTCTCTGTTATAAAATTTCGGGACTAAAAGCTTTGGGACCGATAAAACCAAATAACGCTGGAGCGTTTAGAAATTGGATAAAGCGAGGCAGTCTGATCTCGCCAACCACAAAAACAGGATATTAAATAAATTAAAAGTTTCTCATAGAGAAAAATAAATAAAATTTATAATTTGTAATAAAACGCTTGTTATTATTTGGCGCCCAACTTAAAGTGTCGCGTTGTTTCTAAATATTTAAAAAAAATTACTGAAAACAACCATTTAATGCCACTTTTTCGATATCCACATTGCCGGAGCATTTATTTAAAATTTGAAAAATAAAAATACTCAAATAAAATTATCATTTAAACTCCGTGTAGTACGGTTAAACACAAAAACAAAAAAAAGACAAAAAGTCATAAGAACGTTTATAAGTGAAACGTGAAAAATATTCTGAAAGGACTTCGTGACAAAAACCATAAATAAAAAATTAGTTGATTAAAAAGAACAGATCAATTAAAAAAAAAATAATTATAAACTTTAAGATCTGCATAAAAAAGCTTTACATAAAAAAACAATTAACAGTTTTTCAATTCTGTGAACTACGGTAAAATACAAAAAGCGAGAAAAAGAGTAAAAAAAAATTATGAAACAAGAATTCCGTGTATTACGGTAAAACACAAAAATTGAAAAAGAGTACTAAAACAATAACGAGAGCATTTACTAAATAAGAGTGAAGAAGAATTTCAAAAAATTGCGACGAAGACCCAAAATAAAAAAAATAATTGAAAAGATTATTTATTATTTAAGATTAATTGAAATATTGAAAGATTAATTAAAAATAAAAATATTACTTATTGTTAGACATATTATTTAATTTTTTTTGAATTTTTTTCTTATGTATTTATATTAATTCTATTAATTTTCTAGTAATATTTTTCTTTATTGTTAGAATTTAGTTATTATTTTCATAACAGTATTGTTTCTTAAAAAAGGAACTTAATATAATTGTGCGTTTTCCTTATTGTTATTATATTATATTATTATTGCTAATTTATAAACTTCTTTTACTGATTCTTGCAAGCAGCAAGAGAAATTAAATTTATTAATAAAAGGATTTATTGTTATAATTTAAATTTTGTAATATTTGTTGCATGTGCTTATTATTCCATCGATTCTGTTTTTATTTTAAAAATTTCATTATTATTTCCATTACCTATTAATTTTTTTTCTTTGGTTTTTTGTTTTCCAACAATTTGGATTATTTTGTTTTTTTCTCTCACATATTAATTTTGTTATTATTTGCAGCAAGTTTGTCATCTGAGTTAATTTTCTGAATTTGAACAAAATTATATCAAAATGAATGCCGAGCAAATGAATGCAATCATTGCACACGCGGTTCAGGCTGTAACTGAGCAATCGAGACAGATTTTTAGCCAGACCATTGAGGAACTTACAAACAGACTTAGGATTTTAGAAACACCTTCAAAAGTTGAATCTTATAAGCCGGTTAGTATTGAACAAGGTAAAATTTGCGATGAGGGATTAGATTTAGTTAAATCATTACCAGAGTTCGGAGGTGATCAATCGAGGTATGTATCATGGCGGCAAGCAGCTTTTGCAGCATACAAATTATTTGAAAGTCACGAAGGAAGCTCAAAACACTATCAGGCGGTAGCTATAATACGAAACAAGGTAGTAGGTTCGGCAGATCAAATTTTGTCGTCATTTAACACCGTTTTGAACTTTAAAGCTATCATTGCACGCTTAGACTTTACTTATGCCGATAAAAGGCCGGTTTACCTCATAGAACAGGAGTTGTCAACTTTAAGACAGGGAAGGCGGTCGATCACAGAATTTTATGATGAGGTGGAGAAAAGAATTACTCTTATTGTTAATAAAACTATAATGCTTCACGAAGGAAATGAAAACCTAATTGATACTCTTAGTCAAAAATACCGTCAGGATGGTTTGAGGGTTTTTATTTCTGGCTTGAGAAAGCCAATGTGCGATATATTGTTCTCGTCGCAACCTTCCGACATGCCAAAGGCCTTGGCGCTTGCACAAGAACTAGAGGCAAACCAAGAGCGATACGCCTTTGCGAATTCTTTCTCAAGTCGGAATGAACGTTATGAAAACTTTCGACCTCGGCAAAATATGGATGCCACTGCATTTAATTAACCACACTATAAGACCATTACCAGTGATCGCATGCAATCTAGGCCAGTTAAAATGGATATAGATCCAAGCCTTTCGTATTTCAGAAATCCGACTGCTTTTCAAAACCGTTCTGAAAATCAAGCGCATGCTCAGTTACCTATTTTGCATAACAAACCTTTTGTCCAGGGTTCTTCAAAAGTCAATCAAGGGCCTCTTCATTGGCGAAAAATGTCAGATAATTTAAACCACAACAAGAGACATCGTGAAGGTGTTTCTGACAGACAATTATTGTACCCAAAACACCAAAGGGTCAATAACCTTCATCATGAAATGTTCAGGCCAACTATTCCAGAGGAGGGGTATCAATACAAATATCATGACTCAAGCCGCAATGATCTTGTAGATTCCTGTGAAAGCGAGATGTCTTACGATGAACAATGTGATGTAAATCCCACTGAAACACAGGACGAAATTAATTTTTTAGGGGAAAGTCTCTCCTGCCATATGTCGGCCGCAGCCTGGCGGGGAGAGAATTAAAACTTCTTGTGGACACTGGGGCTTCTAAAAATTACATAAAAAAATTTGATTCACTAAAGGGGATTTCATCCGTTAGTAAACAATTTTCTATAAAGTCCATTCATGGTATAAGCAAAATTTTTTCTAAGTGCGTTATCAATATTTTTGGTAAAAATGCAATTTTTTATATTCTCCCAACTTTAGAAACATTTGACGGAATAATCGGGTTTGATCTTCTCAATGAAATCAAATCGAGTCTTAACCTAGACAAAGGTATTTTAAAGTATAGTGGAGGGGAGGAAAAGTTGCGGTATTTTTATTGCAAGGATGTTAATAATATTGGTTTACCCAACACATGTTTTCAATTTGACAACAATGAAAAGCTTTCTTTTCTGTTATCTCGAAATTCCCAAGTTTTTGCCGATCCTAACAAAGCGTTGCCATTCAACACGAATGTCGTTGCCACAATCAGAACAACTGATAACGAACCCGTTTACTCAAAATCCTATCCATACCCTATTTCAGCGGCCGAATTTGTAAACAATGAAATAAAAGATTTACTTAAAAACGGAATCATTAGACCATCAAGATCTCCATACAACAATCCCGTTTGGATCGTTGACAAAAAAGGGGTTGATGAGAATGGAAAACGAAAAATGCGGTTGGTAATAGATTTTCGAAAGTTGAATAATAAAACAATCAACGACAAATACCCCATTCCCGATACTTCCGTTATTTTATCAAATCTTGGAAATGCATCTTTTTTCACCACCCTGGATCTTAAGGCAGGTTTTCATCAAATTAATTTGTTAGAACGAGATCGAGAAAAGACGTCTTTTTCCATTAACAACGGGAAATATGAGTTTTGCAGATTGCCTTTTGGACTTAAAAATGCACCAAGCATTTTTCAGAGAGCAATTGATGATGTTTTACGTGATGAAATAGGTAAATCCTGTCATGTGTATATCGATGACGTTATCATTTTTTCGAAAACAGAGGACGAACACTTTCGACATATTGAGAAAATTTTAAAACTGCTTTTTGAAGCCAACATGAGAGTTGAACCAGCTAAATCGAACTTTTTTAGAAAAGAGGTAGAATTTTTGGGTTTTGTAGTTTCTTGTAAGGGTATAAAGACATGTCCTGAAAAAATTAAAGATATTGTAGGTTATGAAACTCCAAAAACTCTCCGCAGTTTACGATCTTTTCTTGGCTTGTCTGGGTACTACAGACGGTTCATAAGAGACTACGCTCAAATAACAAAACCTCTTACAAGATACTTGCGGGGAGAAAATGGCAATATAGGTAAAAATCAATCAAAAACTAAAAAACTAGAGCTAGATGCCGACGCACTTGAAGCTTTTGACAGAATTAAACGGATTCTGGCCTCAGAAGACGTTTTACTTTTGTATCCTGACTTTTCAAAGCCATTCGACCTGACCACTGATGCTTCATCACATGCACTTGGAGCTGTTTTGTCGCAGAATGGCAGACCAATCACAATGATTTCGAGAACTCTTTCCTCAACGGAAGAAGGATTCGCTACAAATGAGCGTGAGTTGTTAGCCATTGTGTGGTCCTTGCAAAAGTTACGACATTATTTATACGGTGTTCAAAGTCTTAATATTTATACAGACCACCAACCTTTGACCTTTGCCACATCCGACAAAAATCCGAACGCGAAAATGAAGAGGTGGAAAGCATTTGTGGAGGAATTTTCACCAACCTTTTTTTACAAGCCAGGAAGAGAAAACTTTGTTGCTGATGCGCTCTCAAGGCAATATTTGAATGCTTTAGATTTACAAACAAATTCCAATGAATCAACAGCACACAGTGAAGTTTCTTTAACTCAAACGATTCGCAGTGTAAAAAATCCATTGAATTGTTTTAGAAATCAAATCATAATAACAAGCGGAACCGCTGAGAAAAAAACAACAAAGATAATTTTTAAGACCCAACTCAGACACTCAATTACGTTCGGAAGCATAGATAATCTTTTTTTGTTATTAAAAGAAGTAATCAATCCCAATGTGACTAATGCAATTTTTTGTGAATTACATTTACTATCGCAAATTCAAAACAAGATAAAATCTCTTTTTCCCTCCGTGAAGTTTGTGCATACGCCAAAAATGGTTAATGATATTTTTAATCCCGATGACCAAGCGGAAATTCTTTCGTCTCAACATAATAGAGCACATCGATCAGCACTCGAAAACACAAACCAGATTTTGAATGATTATTATTTTCCTAAAATTCGAAAAAGAATGAAAGAAATCGTTTCTAATTGTACGATTTGTCGTGAAGCGAAATATAAAAGACATCCCCCAAAGCCTACAATAGGGAAAACTCCAATTCCAACTCACTCGGGTGAAATGCTTCATATCGATATTTACTCTACAGGTGGAAAACATTTTTTAACTTGCATGGATAAATTTTCAAAATTTGCTGTTGTCAAACCAATCAAATCCCATGCAATAGTTGACATAAAAGAGCCAATTATGGAATCGCTTAATTTTTTTAAAGACACTAAAACTTTGATTTGTGATAACGAGAGGTCATTTACCTCAGAAAGTATAAGGTCATTGCTTCGTGACCATTTCAAAATAGATATGTTTAATACACCACCCTTTCACAGCGTTTCAAATGGACAAGTGGAAAGGTTCCATAGCACTTTGTCCGAAATAGCGAGGTGTATTAAATTGGAGCAAGGAATAAGTGATATAGGTGAGCTCCTTTTACTTGCTACTTTTAAGTATAATAGGACGATTCACTCAGTCACTAACTACCGACCCGTAGACATCATCCACTCTATTTCTTCTCAATTAGAAAATGAAATTAGGGAAAAGATATGTGAAACTCAGAGAAAGGATCTAAATTATCGCAATAAAAATAGGTTCAACCTTAAATTTAAACCCGGTGATAAGGTCTTTGTCAGAACAAACAAAAGAATAGGAAATAAATTTCGAAAATTGTACAATGAAAAAATAGTTCAAAAAGATCTAGGCACGACAGTTCTTATTGATGGAAAAAAAATTCATAAGGAAAATTTAAGATAGGTTGCTGCTGTATGACTCAATGTTGTTGCGCAAAAAAATCTGTTTCAGTTAATTTGAAATAAAAATAACATTAAATTTTTTTCAGAAAGTACAAACTCAAATGATATCTAAGATTCGAACAAAAAAATAAAAAGAACATAACATGACAATGTTTACTTATAACATAAAATGTTCATTGTTGTTATTTTTGTCAAATTTAATGTAAGTGTAAGTAAGAGAAAGAAGGAATAATTAAAAGTTGGAAGCAAATTATAACTGATGTAATTTTTTAATATTGTATCTATTAGTTTCCTTAATTTCAATTTGTGTAATATGTTTATTTTTTTTTAATAATGTTTCTCATTGAATCCTTAAAAAAATACTATGTTCTTATAATTTAAAGTTCAAATAATCAATAATACCTTTGTGAATATAATCATTACCTAAACAAACATAGCTAAAAATATTATCTCTTTATGTATAAGTTTAATTCTAAGAAATAATAAGACGGGGACGTCTTCATTTAAGAATGGGAGAAGTTATGACATCGCTGGTCACCCTAATATTAAAAGAAAAGAAATCACTTTAGATCGTGAGAGAGTCTCTCTGTTATAAAATTTCGGGACTAAAAGCTTTGGGACCGATAAAACCAAATAACGCTGGAGCGTTTAGAAATTGGATAAAGCGAGGCAGTCTGATCTCGCCAACCACAAAAACAGGATATTAAATAAATTAAAAGTTTCTCATAGAGAAAAATAAATAAAATTTATAATTTGTAATAAAACGCTTGTTATTATTTTATACTACCCAATGCAAATGTATTGGTTTTTCAATGCATTTCAAATGGGAGGCCAAACCAATACATTTGCAATGGGTAGTATATTTTCCTCTTATCCCAAAATTTTTTGGACAGTGAATTTTTAAAAAAGAGAACGAGTTGCGACTCTAGGTAAATAGGTTCTCTATGCCCCACATCGGGACATCGATCGTAGAAAGAAGGAAGACGAGAGTACCCAGATTTAAGATTGCCATCGGTCCAACAAATATGGAATACCATCCCCAACGTGATATTGTCAGGTGGATTAACATGCGAAAAAAAAATGTTTGGTAAGTTTGATTGATCAAAACAGAGATACGGTTCATTGTATTGATGCGAAATTTTTACTTAAATCAAGGAAATTTTATTAGCTTTAATAATTAAGCCTCAGATTAGTTATATCACTGAAAACCACAAAATAACGGTAATTTTTATGAAAAAGTTGAAAAATGCGTATTTTGGACCTTTTTTTAAATTGATAGAAAAGATTGAAAAAAGCAATATTTTTATTTTTTCAAAATGTTTTTGTGTAGAAAATTTAATAAATTTTTCAAATCTGCCTTTATTTTTTTTTTGTAAGTCAATATTAAGCAGAGTTATTAGGGTCCAAAGTCAAAATTGTGTTTTTGCATGTAAACCAATTTTTTGATTAGAAAAAAAATCGTAGCGATCTGAACCAAACAGTGAATAATAGCCAACAAAATTCTCAAATTGAATCTTAGATTGGTTGGATTGAAAAAAAAATTTCGCTCATTTTATGACAAATCAAAGTTTTTTTTTCGATTTTAAAATTGAGGGAACATTTTTTTCGCCCGAGCGAAAACGACTAACGGTACTTTCTTAACTCAAAATAATTTGAAAAGAAAAAAATGATAACCTTTGAAAAACTTTTTATTTCACTTCAATCCGAATTTTATCTACTGAGATAAAGCCTTATAAAAAACTACTCAATTTTTGCGTTTTTTCAAGTGTTCCTTTAATTGTTTTGACTAGTGTAGTTTCGGAGATCAGGGGGGGGGGGGTGTTTTTTTTTATCTTCTTTCTATTTATCTTAAAAATATGAAAACAACGTGTTTGGATTACTATTGAATACTAAAATATGTGTACCAAATTTCATTGCAATCGGTCTAGCAGATTTGAAGACTTGTGAAAGACGGATGAACAGAAAACGAAGTGATATTACCTATATAAAAAAACGACAAAAAAAAATAAAAAGTTGAAAGAATAACCAACTTTTAAGCCTTAAAGCAGTGTAAATTGGAAATGTATACAACAGGTATCTACACACGAACGTTGGCGTCTAGAGAACATGTGTTCATACTTACCTACTTTTTTTTTCTAATAACGAAATAAAAATAACTTCTCAAAGCACCCTTCCCCCTTCATACACCATCCTATTGTAAAATAATGCATTGTGAATTTTAAAAGCAAACAAAAATTCAAACGTACCCATGCAGCTTGGTTGTACAAGTAGCGGTAGTAGATTTTCATTCATTTCCCGCAATATATCAAAATTAATTGGTAAATGCCGTAAGACATTATATTACATATTTACAAAAATCGTATCTACGTCATACGCTCATAGTATGTTGCGTTCCCTCTATGTATACCTACTGCTACTACCTTATACTTCGTCCATTATGTGGTAATGTGTTATCTATTCTATTGTGTTTAAAGAGTAAGTTGTATCTAAGCAAGGCCTTAATTTTTTTTGCAGTCAAACAAAAGATGCAACAACAAATCAAATAAAAAAGGAGATAATGTACCTACAAAAACAAAGCTCTTCATATGCATGTATCTTAATATACGAAGTGTATCTAGATATTTGGAGATATCTTTGCTGTATCTAATCTATAACATACAAAAGAGGAGGTAGGTAGGTGCCTATACCTGCAAAAACAAGATAATCTTGTTTGTGACCTAGGTTATGTATCGAACCCAACTTTTCATTATTCGGCAAAGTAAGTTTAAAGTGTTAGAAAGAGAAAAAGAAACGATAGTCATGATATTGCAAGCAAGATACGTCCTCTAGGGGAATAAGATAATAAAAAAAAAAAAAAAAAAAATTAATCCAAATGAAACCCGAACCCGGAGCCAGCAGCTGTTCATTGTTGTATACTTCAAAGTTGTATAGTTGGAATGGAAAACATGCAAGTAAAAACTGCCAAACTAGACGATGGATTGTGCATAGTTCCGTCTCCGTCTCGTCGCTCACCTCCTCTTGACTTGTTTTTGAGATGTTTGGTATATTATTATTTTTTTTGAAAGGCAGCGAGGCCCCGGTTAATTCAAGCATGCAGCTTTGTCGTTGTTTCTATCGTATTGTATCATATTGGGTAGTAGCTGTATAGCGACAACACTGGCAGCACAGCGGTGTGGTGGTTTCCGTTGTTTTGTTTGTGTCGATAAATGGCGAATTTATGTATCTCCCTATCTATTTAACAGACAGAACTATCGCTTCAGTTTTACATGGTGTTGCGTTTTACATTTTGTATACATAGG
Source organism: Sphaerophoria taeniata (assembly GCA_943590905.1). NCBI lineage: Eukaryota > Metazoa > Arthropoda > Insecta > Diptera > Syrphidae > Sphaerophoria > Sphaerophoria taeniata. The sequence continues at coordinate 75,044,248 of OX016542.1, read as the reverse complement.
TAGCCACATAAGACATAAATGAAACGCGTGTTTGGCTTTGGCGATAAATTATTGTTGATGGAAGTTTTGTTGAATTACTCAATTAGGCACTCAATGCCAGCGAGACAGAAATTAGTATACCTATAAAACTATTATGTACATACATTACTATGTGCTTACTTAAGGTACTAGCAGACAAAAAAACCAGCTATTATATCCAAGGAGAAGAATATTGGGGGTGATTTTCCAAAGCGTAAGCCGGCCTAAAAATTACAGAGAGGTAGGCATCTCTATAGAACAGCTTTAAAATATTACAGCGAGGAAACCCCCTTAAATACAATTAAAAAATGTTTAAAGTTACCGCAAAAAGGGTTTTTATTTAAAAAATTTTTTTAATGAAACAGCTAAAATAAGAATATTTTCGTACGTAATACAATTTAATAAACAAATAGTGATAGTTGTCAAAAAACACATTTTGGAAATTTTTTAACTTCAATTTGTATTTGTTTTCAATTTTTAAAATGTTAATATTTTACGAATAAAATCTCCATGTAAAATGGCGTCTAGATAATTTCTTGCCTTTTATCACAGTGTTGGCAGATGTGATTTTTTATGTCTGATTTGTTTTTAATACGACACGAGGAAAACTGAGTCAACAATAAAAAAATTTGCGCATATTTTGACAACAATATTGGATTTCATGTTAAAACAATATTAATAAATTTCGCGCGAAATTTCTTAATATTGTTGAAACAATATTGGATTCCATTTTTATACCTGTGCAGTTGCCCGTAGCTTAGTTGGTAAGTGCGTTGGCTGCTAAGCAGAACGTCGTTGGTTCGAGTCCTACTCAGGCCAAGTTTTTATTTCATCTTTCACGGGCACTGCCTCTTGCGAAGACCTGACAAATCTTTCAAGAGTATCAATCTGTCATGAAAAAGTGCTCCTCAACTTTGCCGTTCGGAATCGGCGTTAAATTGTAGGTCCCCTCAATTCTTCACACGCACTCAGAGAATTGTTGATGAGAGTAAGCCACTTAGGCCTTGGCTCTTCAAGAGCTGTCGCGCCACTCTATTTTTATACCTGTAAAGATAAAAATTTAAAAAAATGATTTTGTTTTTTATAGTTTTTTTTTATTTATCGTTAAAATTTCCATATGTGAAATTTATGGCATTAATGAGTTCCTTGAAAGGATCTAACATTTTTTGTTTTAGGCTCCTTCGCCATTGGTATTCCACTACCCAGTCGGCAAAGTCATGGCCGTAAGTATCGTTATAGAAGCTTCGCTTTACAACTCTCCATTCAATTCGCTGGGTGTGTGTTCCGTCCTCGGCCACGAAAGGGTTGTCCGGGTCGCTATGGTTCACCTTTTTGTGTATATAGCCGTGGTCCTTGAGGCAATCATATGCCTTCCAATAATCCGTATGGATTGTTGTACCAGGCAGCACATGTTTTTTTATTAGATGAGTTAAAACCTGGAAAAATTAGTTGCTCAATACACACATTTTAACTTGTATAATAAAAAAAAACCTACCTCGTTGCTCCGTTTGTTTTCAGGACAAACCTCCAGCCTTAAATCCTCAGAGCCGTCCTCTATCATCCCCAGCACCTAATGCCCATCTACCCTGCGACCTTTGTTGTACTTGCGCCTTCCAAATTTACTTTCTTTCTTTCCTGCCCGTTTCTTTTACCGTCTGCAGGTAATAGTCGACGATCACCTCGCGGCAGTAACTATACCAATCCGCGATGGTTCTCGTCGACAATGTGGTGGTTTCAGAAGCAAAATCCTGCTGCTGGACGGTGGCATACGGGCACTTTTGGCAAAAGCAGAACATGAGGTAAAAAATTGTTCGCAACAGAATTCGAGCTTGCTCGAACCACGTTCCTTTTGACCGGTGAACTCTACAATTTTTACATATTTGGATTATTCCCAGCTCCTCAGCGAATTGCACTGCTTTTTTTCATCGATGACTCATTCGCTTATCTTCTTCAAATTCCTATAATCAACAATAAAAATATATATATTTTTTTTTTAAATAAACACAAATCAGAATTAAAATACTTACCATTTCTCTCTAATTTCTTTGCTTGTTATTTTTTTTTTTTGGCCAGACGGGCCCGCGAGAGCTGTGTCTTCGTTCGACATTTTCAATGGAATGTGTGAAAAACAACAAATGCATAGACAATGCATATTTTCCGTTAATTTGCAGTTAACTCAAAGCCAACTGTGTTAAATGTCGGATATTGTAATTCACATTTAAAAGGGAAATTTAGCAAAAGAACAAAATATCCCAGAACTTAAAACGCAAAAACACCCCTGCAAACACTTACGAAAGGGAATTTTATACCTATCTGTGTGTTAGTATTAGTGCGAACTGTCAAAAGCAAGACAACAATTTTTGTTATCATAGTTTTTGCAGTGCAATTTGTATGAAAATTGAAAGATTTAAAAATTAATAAAAAATAGAAAAACCCGTTGCCTCGCAATAAAGTTAATACCTACTGTCGATCATTCATAAATAAATCTCTAAATAAAACAAGTTTCATGTAAAAAAAAACTTCTTACTATAATAGCCTTTTCACACCAGACGCAAAACGCCGTTTTCAGCTGTCAGTTTTCAAAAACTCGAAATCTGTTCACACCTAAATTTCAGGTTTTTGTTTGGCATTAAAAATCTTTGATGTCAAGTAAGGGATGCCATATGTTCTCTTTTTAGAAGATTCACCCTTTTTTCACACACATTCGCTCTTTGTTTTTCGTTGCAAGTTTGATTCACGTTAGTGTAAGATATATTAAAAATAGAAAACCACTGGATGAAAAAGTTTTCCTCATCGATTTTTCAAAAGAAAAAAATATTTGTTTGTCGCTGCTAAGAATTTGTTCATTTGTATTTTTATATGTTCTCAAATGGCAACCCTATATCAACTGACACGTTTAGTCGTGAACAATTTTACAAGCAGACTGTCAATCTACTCTTGCTATTGGAGGGAGGGAGAAATATATACGATCGATACATACGATATATACGATATAATGAATTATAGACTGCTGAATGCTTTCACTTTTTTGGTTTTGACTGGTTTTCACAAGAACTTGTTGTTTTGCAAAACAGGGCTGTCAACAAATTTGTATGGGAAAACACTTGATTTCCTTCAAGTTTTTGAAAAGTTTTGCAAAACCGCGTTTTGCGTCTGATGTGAAAAGGCTATAAGGAAAGTCGAGCCGAATATTGTTTGTACAGTAGATGACGGATATAAGAAAGTCTCATATAAGAAAAACACGGATATAAGACAGACATTTCAAAACACCATGCACATTCTCATTAAATTGTGTGTTAAATTTATCTCATAAAAGAAAAACGTTTATAAGAAAAACACTGATATAAGAAACTTCTTCTGATGTATAATCTTATTCACTACATAGAAAATAAAACGTGTATAAGAAATTTTTCAGTGTAAACATGCAAATGATGCACCGTGTAAACTTCCACAAAATTTCTGAACCCTTATTGAACTGCCAAAAAACTGACAGAGAGAGGATGAGCAAGAAAGAAAAAAACAACCCACACTTTGTTTACTGCATTGAATAAGAAGTACAGGAAGGGGTCTTATGAAAAAGAAGTGAAGCATTTTTCTAAGTAGTGTGAGTTTCATAAACACAAACGCATTACAACAGGGCTGGTCTGCAGTTGAATGGTCAATCTCAGGGGCGCCAAGCCAAATATGATTGAATCAAGATTATATCGATTGTGCATCAATTTTATTTTTCAATTTCAATTCTTTTTTGGACCACATGGTGTTTTAACGTTCAAGGTGTACATGCACGATTTTTATTTTATTTTTTTTATTTTTCGTTACATTTTCTTCATTTTTCATCCTTAACTCATCATATTTATTGTCCCTTTCGAGTCGTTTTCGAAAGCGTATTCTATGAACAACTTGATCAAGTGTTAAGAAGCAGCAAAAAATTGTGTAGCGGAAATTGTGTAGAGGAAGGTATGTCGTTAATAATGGAACACAACATCAGCCAAATGGCCGCCACGACCACGCTTACAGGACCATATCCTTTTCATGAAATTTTCCATAACCAAATCGCAAAGTGGCTGCCCTATGTCCTCGATAGCCTCACAAATTCCATCTATGAGGTCTTGAATCGACGCTGGGCTGTTGGCTTAGACCTTATCTTCTTCCTTTGGGGCCACGTGAAAGATAAGGTCTACGCTAACAGCCCAGCGTCGATTCAAGACCTCAAAGATGGAATTCGTGAGGCATACCTTCCTCTTTATAATGAAATAAACATCCGATCATTTATTTAAAAAAATGCCATTTTTCTTTGAATATCAAAATAACACCTCTTATTGGAAAATCCTTTATAAGAAATTTTCTTTCTTATATCCACTTTTTTTCTATAAGAAAACACGGATATAAGAAAGAAATTCTCTGGTTTTTTGGACTTTCTTATATCCGTCATCTACTGTAAAGGATTTTTTTTTTAATTTTTCGAACATCGTAACGGCTAATCTTATCCCCTGCACCGGGAAATAAATATATACAGGCATGTCTACTTTTATACATAGTAGGTAGATAAGTATTCTGTACCTACGCATGTATGTGTTACGTTTGGTTAGTATATAAACAAAATGAATTGAATCTGTGACATCTTAACATAAGATTACCATTCCATGATTAGCCTATGTAGGTCATAATGTACCTATTCTTTTAAAATAGATAAAAGATACAAACAACATAAGCTAGACAACATTGACTGCCGCGGTCAGTCGGCGGCCGGCGGCGGCGGCGGCGATCGTTGGCGTGTAGTAGATATATTTATTTGTGGGAACTTGACTTTTGTTTTACAATTCTCATTTGACATTGAGGTGAAGGTTGCAGATTGCAGTACTAAAACAAAATGCAAGCTAAAAAAAAAACAAAAGAATTCAGATTTCTTAAGAAATCGTGAGAATTGTGATTTAACATTATCAAAGTATGCATATAATGTACATATATATGTAGGTATTCAAAACTCAAGACTAATTTTTTGACACTTAAATACCTAGATATTATCGCATACGAACGTTAATTCATTTATGGAGTATCTGAGTTCTGGTCTAATGTTAAAAAAGGCTCATATTAATTTAAAACCTATATAAAAACTAGCTGACCCGACAGACTTCGTGCTGCCTCAATCGATATAAAAAAGACCTAGACTTTTGTAGCCCGCTACCATACCACCCGCTACCCTCTCCTCGCTTCTCCACTACCGTTTACCAACTTCCCCGTTATACCCTGTTACCCGCTACCCCACTACCCTCTACACGGTATACCATTATACCCAGCTACCCTGTTACCCGCTACCGCACTTCCCGTTACCCAATACTTCTAAACGCTACCCGCTACATCAGTTATTGCTACCGACTACCCCGCTCCTCATGACAAAATAAAAATAAAAATCTTGCCAAAAAAAATAAGGGTTGATCATAGAAGGTTTAAAATTTAAGGTTGTTTGTATGTATTTTAGCATGATGTATCATACAAAAATAAAAATAAAAAATGTTGTCCAAAAAAGTAAAAAAAAATTAAGGGTGGACCACCCTTAACATTTAGGGGGATGAAAAATAGATGTTGCCCGATTCTCCACCCTAGCCGATATCCTCGCAAATATTCACGAAAATCGGTCGGGCCGTTTCGGAGCAGTTCAATTACGCACCCCGTGACACGAGAATTTTATAACAGGAAAAACAAAATAAATTAACATTTTAAATTAAAATATTACAAAAAGTAAAAAAGAAAAAAAGCAAAATTTTAAAATCGAAAATTTTTAAATTTTTAAGTCAAAAATTTTAAAAACAAAAAAAAACAAAGAAAAAAGTAAATACGCGTGTAGAAGACACTTGTCAAGTTCATAAAAAATAAATAAAATAAAAAAAAAATAAAAAAGAGTCAGTTACTTATTTATTTTTTTATTTTATTATAACGAATTATAAAATAAAAAAAAGTACATGAATAGACAACAAAAAACATTTAAGAGCGTGCTACACTGGTTTTTAGCATAATCTTTAATTTATTCTTATTAATATGAAAGTCAATAAGATCCGTATTATAATTCAAAAGCCTACTCATCCTTGTCAAGGGCTCATGCATTCTGTAATTGGTCATATGTCTTGGGACTTTAATTAGATCGGTGCTACGAAGGTGATAACCTTCTCCCCGATAGTGAAAAAGTATAGCTCTAAGAAGGTCTGGTGCATCTGTGACGCCTGTTATAAGTTGATGAAGGAAAACTATATCATTGTTGGTCCTTCTTTGAGACAGCGTTGGCATTTGAAGAAGTGATACTCGATCCTCATAAGATGGAATATTTTGAGGATCAAGCCATGAACATGATAGCTTGCCTATCAAAATGTGTGCCAGGCTATACTAAATTTAACTTTATTTTAATCAATAACTAACTCCTCCCTCACCCATCTGTTAACCGAATGAGATTCATCTCGAAAGATAGTTTTAAACACATAGAATATGAATATGCAGGCTTGCCTCCTTAAATCTGTGCCAGGCAAGCCGATGTTAAGAATTTAAGTACACGGGGTGATTCACGAACGTTGTGACAAATAGCTACATAGTGTAGGTAAGCTAGAGAAGAAAAAAATTGTATGGGAGAAGGTTGCCTATTACCCCCGTCTAGCTTCTTTCCCTTTTTCCCTTATAGACTTTCATAGGCGACCTGGCTTGATTGTCATAAATAAAAATAAAAATTGTTCGATAAAAAAGCTTATGTTGTTTCCCTTTCCTTCCTACAAGTTTCTCATTGGCATCTATGTATTTCTATTTCCAATATCTGTGTGAAAATATGTGTGAATCAACAGGTGAATGTTTCTGAATCTCCCTACTCATTATTAGATATACACACTCTGCTTTAAGGGCTTAAGGGCTAACTATAATGAGCGGAAGCAAGCGGAAGCTAGTGTCAGAACCGAACGAAACGCTCCCTTCCGAACTGCCATGTGAATACTTTACCCATAATGAACGGATGTGTACGGAAGTAAATTTCAAAATCAAATATTTGTTTTTTTATTTTCAATAATTCTTGAATTTCGGTTGCCATGCAACAAGCAAGCAATTTCAACAAATTAATTACCTGAAATCAACAACAAATCGAATTCCTCTTCAGAAAAATCAATAAAACTAGTCAGCTGTCAAATTTGCGTCCGTGAAGAGCGAAAGGGAGCGCAGTTTACAGGCCGGCTCCACTGGGCATGAACGATGCCCTGTTCATGAACATGTCTTGAGAAAATCCAATGGAGGCAGAAAAATCCATGCCCACACAGACATCTTGTCGAAGAATCTTGTTTTTTGAACATGGCATGAGTGTGGTTCAAAACATGGGCATGAAGGCTAGGTTTCCCATTGAAAATTTCGTTGGTCTTTTGCGTAAAACTGTGTAGCTCCCAAAATATTCCGAATATTTAAATGAAATCAACGGGTATAGATTATACATTTAATAAGCTAAGAAATTATTTAGCTAAAAAAAATATTAAAAATATATTTCATCCCAAAATGGTCATGCGTAACGAAAAATTATGAAATTTTTGGAGACGTTTGCAGGGGAAAAGTTTTGTTGCCTTAAAAACTTATTTTTTATTCTTTTTATATTTCTTATCTATTCTTAAAATGTCTCACCACTCAGTAACGTGGCCTTTTTTTTAATATTTTGTCCAGTTTCGTCAAAAAAAATTAACAAAATCACGAAAAATGTGGGAAATTTAGCAAAAGTAGGTCTGATTTATTTGGAATAATTTCTAAATTAGAAAAGATAAAAAATTGAAAATATTTTTTTTTATATTGTCGAAATATACATAATATCACAAATTTTTTTTATTTTTTTATAAAATATTTTACTAGATTTTTTTGAAGTGCAAAGTAAAAAAATGCATGTTTTTCTTAGAATATTCTACGGCAAACAAGATTCCAGCCCCATTTAGTTTGACTCAACAACAAAAGTATTTTTTTATGAAAATTGAACATCTCTGCGACTCAGTAACGTTTTTAGAAAAAGAAGAAAAAAATGAAAACATATTTAAAAATGCATTTAAAAAAGTCAATATTTGTGTATCAATTATGAGGAGAATGCAGCAAACAATATTTTCAAAAATATTTTTTTAATTTTTTTTCATATTTTATATATAGAAATCAGAAATTAAAATAATTTTACGATATCCCGTTTATTTTATATTAATATTGGAAAATGGGTATTTTTTTTAGATTTTTACAAGAAAAATCGCGTTTGCTCACACACACTAAGGTACTCAGTTCAAACGAATTGAACTAGGTGGCGTTGTTTTATATTTCATTCTCTTCTCCTTCGTTTTATTTTTATAGGATAGAGAAAAAAATGTTCATACCAAACGTTCTCATAGAATTCGTTTGAGAATGAAAATTAATTTTTTTATACTTCTGGAATGTTTATCATATGCAGACATATAAATGTAGATAGGCAATTGTGATCACTTACTATGTACTTTGTAGGTATTCGATGAAAAAGTTGTTTTGAATACCTCCCTACATTTGTCATATTGGCAGGCATACATTTCGAATATGTATGTGAATGCGCGTATTTTATATTTTTTGAAAATGAGTCAAGTGCAAGGGCAAGGTAATAATATTCTCTATGTGCAAGGGCTTGAGAAGTAAAATCCTGTTACGCAATGAGGAAACGATCTTTTTTCGTGGTGGTGTGTGCCATTTCTTAGGATTATGTAAAGAGTTTTGTTTCTTTTTTGTTTTTGTTTTGCTTTTGTTTTTGTAGCAATGACATTTTTTTCCTATCGTTTCTCTATGCTGTGCTGGTGGGACCGTAATATTCTTTTTTGAAGAAGAACAAGCCGATGATTTGAATTATGGTTATTTTATTGTATTTCAAATCGAATTCTTGCGAATTCTTTGTTTTATAGAATTATAAAAATCAATCTAGTGTCTAATCTTGACCTAATCTTGTTTTGTAAGATAGAGGTCTGCATGAATACATTCATTTGCGGTCACTGACCAAGTACAGTACTGCAGTGTATACTGTTTGTTGCATGCATAGAAAGTAGTGTACACTAAAAATGAATACACCATTCTTAAAAACAAACACTGCACACCATTCGATCCCTCTAAAATAGAACGAATACACAATCGGGTAACTTTTGCCTAAATACCCAAGGAAAGACAGAATTGAGGCAATCACTTTTTTGATATTTCTATCATCGTAAAATCATGTTTGATCAAAATATCGTCTTGAACTTTTTTAATTGTTCATAGCTTGTCAAAAAGCACCTCTTCGTCTTTTTATAGATAAATATAAAGATGAAACCAAAGAAAAATTAAAATCGTTCGTCAGGACCCGAAAAGAGAAACAATTCGAACACAAATGTCAGCAAAACTCAAAACCATCATAATCCCAAATTACAAAATTTGCGTAGAAAAAAGAAAAACAACAATTCATGAATGCTACTCCTACTCTAAGTGCACATAACATAATACGTACATATGTAGAATGTAGATGCATTTTTGTGTATGTCCACACCACAGTCCATAATTCCACATAGTAAATAGATACATGCGAAAATACCTCTTTTTTTTCATCCCTATTTTTTGGACCTTCGTAAGCGAAACTCATTTTTTACATATCGCTCACTGAAACTGAATACTGAGTGAGAAAAAAAACAAAAACTAGAAAACTAGAAATTTCAAGTGGCTATGTGAGACGGAAATAAAAAAAAGAAAGGGAAATATTCACTAACACTCGTGCATGCTTTTACACGAACTCGGAGTTCAAGAAAAAAGGAAACCCAGTCTGAATTTTGACGTTTCGTGTTCGTGTAAGGTTTTCATTTGAATGTAGATGTAAATCGAGTGATGAGTTTGTGTATGAGTATTTTCGCTTGTTCTGTTTCGTTTGTTGTGTTACGTTTAATTTTGTATTTTCTTCCACCGCGTTTTCAGATAAAATGAGACGACATGACATAATTTGCCCAGGGAAAAAAAATGTTCTGTTTGTGGATTGGATTGCGGTTGTGATGTTGGGCAGCTGTATGCTCAGTGGAGACGCTGTGTTACGTCCGTAAGCAAAACTGAACGAAAATTGACGAAACGGAGCAATCCGCTATTTAGGGCACAATATACGAATTCCTTGTATTCGCTCAGTTACGGACGGCTCCGTCCGCTTCATTCCGTTCATTATAGTTAGCCCTTTATTATAATGAGCGGAAGCAAGCGGAAGCTAGTGTCAGAACCGAACGAAACGCTCCCTTCCGAATTGCCATATGAACACTTTAGACTTTACCCATAATGAACGGATTTGTTCGGAAGTTTCTTTCAAAATAAAATACCATTGACTTATTATACATGGACTGCCAGTGGCCAACTTCACGATGATTCCACTTTTTGCGGACGACAAAGAGATCCAGCGGAAAAATCGTGTAACATTTTTGACAATTCAAAATGGCGCTTCTTTATTTTTTTTTTCTTATTAATTTTGTTTGTCAAGTAAGCAAAAGTGCTATTCCTGCTCAACTCCGTGGATAAATCCATCAACTCAAAATATTACAAACGAATGGACGCCGACAGCCCGCTCGTACAGAATATCATGAATATCATCACGTTCTATCAGAAATTCTTCTTCCATCCGAAGGTCCCGGACTTTGACAAACTGACAATGACAACAATTGAATTCTTCTATCACCTCTGCCAGCAGCCCGATATTATTTCGAAAAATATTGTTGTCGAGTTGTCGCGAAAATTCAAAGAATTCATGGTAAAAGTCGATGAGATGGTAGCTTCACAACTCTCCCAAGTTTCCGATAGCCAGCAAAGTGGTACTGAGGACGCCGTCACTTCCAAAATTCGATTGCCTACATTCTTGATAGCCAGGTTTATGTTTCTCATCGGGCATATGACTATGAAGGAAGTGATTTTTCTCGACATCGATGTCTACTACAATATGAAATTCCGCCAGGAACTTACCGAAGAAAAGAAGAATGCCACCAAGAAAACCGCATCCAACCAGCAGAATAAGAGAAAAGCCAACCTCAACATGTCTGCTACAGAATCTCTGAAGAGGCTTTCCGGAACAACTGCTGAACCACAACAAGAGGTATTGTCAACTAACAGCCTAATCTATTAACCTATTAAACATCTTATATTTTTAAAGCCCAATGAAGACCTCGTTGGAGCAACTGCCGAGGACAGCATTGCCGAATTAATAAACCACATTTGCGAGGATGTCATTTTGTATGACGAAAAAAGCCTTCTAGCCGAAATGGTGCCTTATGTAACCGAAGTCTGCAAATACCCCTCGAAGTACAAAGACCAACACTTGCAGCAAGCAGCCACTCTTACCCTCATCCGCTTCATGTCGGTATCTTCCAAGTTCTGTGAGACTCGCATGCCGTTCCTCATGAACATTCTCAACTGCACGAAGAACATCAAAATCAAATGCAACATAGTTGTCGGTCTGTCCGATCTGTCTTTCCGCTTTCCGAACGCAATCGAGCCCTGGACCGTACACTTCTATTCGACCCTGCACGAAACAGACGACGAACTGTGACTGACTGCCGTCAAGATGCTAAGTCATTTGATCCTTCCCGAGATGATTCGAGTTAAGGGTCAAATAGCCGATTTGGCAATGTGCATCGTTGACCCCAATGACGAGATCAAGAACATTACTCAACAATTCTTCAAGGAGATAGCCAACAAATCGAACATTCTGTACAATGTACTGCCGGATATAATTTCAAAATTGAGCGACACAAATCTGAACATCGAAGAGGAGAAGTATCGCATTATAATGCGTTACATTCTGGGACTGATTCAGAAGGGTCGCCAAGTGGAGAGTTTGGTGGAAAAATTGTGCCTGCGATTCCGAGTGACGACCGAAGAGAGACAGTGGCATCGAATACATCGATAATACATCGAAAATGGCCAAACCAGAGTTGAAGACTTTGCTAACTGAATTCGAGAGTCGTTTGAATGAATGCCTTGAGGTTAGGGAGGACAATGGGGATGTGAGTAGTGAACAAGTTGGCGAAAATCGAGCAACTGATACAACAAAGAAGCCAACCAAGAAACCAACAAAGAAGAAACAACCAAACAAGAAAGCAAGTGGTCGGAATAAGAAGGTCCGTGATGAATCAGAGTCTGAAGAAAGTACCGCTGAATCAACGTCAGAGTCGGAGGAGGAACGACCAAAAGCCACGAAGGGCAATAAAGCTGCATTGTCAAAACAGAAGGCTAGAAGATCAAATCGAGTTATTGAAGAGTCCAACAGTTCGGATGAAGAAGAAATTCCACAGAAAAAGAAGGGACGCAACAGGAAATGATGTCTTTCCAAAGATCAATTTGTTTACTGGGAAATATGGTTTCACAATATTTTGTTTATCATAGTCATGATATTTAAAACAATTTATAAGCTACAATAGATTCCTTTTGGATTTTTTTTGTGTATTACGCTTGAGTTTCAATTTAGTCTGCAATTTTAGTTAACAGAGAAACATCGCTAAGTATGCTAATTTCAAGGAAATTTTACACGGACGACCCCACTACTGCCTTCAAGTCATGTTCGCAGTGACTTACTCTTGCAGCTTCGGCCATTCTGATAATTTAATAGCAAAAACCCCACAAAAAAAAATGTTATTTCCATCAACGGATGAAGAGGAACTCTTAATCTGCGTTTTCTGTCGAGAGGCCAATTCATATTTCATGGCCTTTTCTTTTTCCAGTCGCTCGGTCTTCAAAGTCTTAGCCGTGGTATTATGGTTTTCAGCTCCGTCACAATGCCCTCATGCTCTTTTGTGTATTCCTCGAGTTTTCTTTTCTTCTCTCTCAAGTACTTTTGGATTTGCAAGTTTTTTGTTCTTGTGAGTTGGTTTTCCAATCTCAAATACTCCACAGCTTCGTTGTAAGGTTATTCGAGATCCTTCATCTCTCTTTGCAACGATTGTGCTTTTCGGTATGTTCTTCAGTGAGCTGCTCAACCCGCGAGTTGATTTTAACTAGTGGCTCCTTATAGCGAGTGGTCCCAACAATGTCCTCCAAGTACTCCAACATCCAACATTCGTTTTCGTTCTGACTCTTGGCAATTGATTCTACTTCGCCCTATGGAAACCAATGAATTCTTAAGAACTAATGGACTATAAACGGATTAACAAAAACATGCAAACCTGCAGAATGAGAAATCTATTGTGGCCTAAATCGATATTGTGCTGTTTCAATAGCTTCGCAACTTCTTCGGTGTTTTGGATTTCCTCGCAACTGCCATCTTCCTTATCCAAAATCTTTATAAAATGCACAGCAACCGAAGAGCGTTACATGTTGGGATACCGTGCCGAATTATGTAGCAGCACTGAGAGTTCCTCGTTTTGCTTTCTGTAAGGAATCAAGTTAAAAATGAATCATTTACCGAAAGATAACACACTCACCAATGAAAAAGTTACTTTGGCCAGAAATTTGCGGCAGCAGGCGTGCATTAAAGACTTCGATGAAAATTGGATTTGGATCCAATAAGGATAAGGATTCTTGCTAACTCAGGGCATTGATAAATCCGTTCTTAAAGGGCCAATTCTAATCCAAACAGCTCTTTTCCCCAAGGCCAAACCTCAGTTTGGAGTTCTTGTTCTTGCTTCCAACTAGGGACGGGATATAGTTTCTTCATTGCCATGTGAACGTGGCTTCGAAATGCCTTGGCAGGCAACTGGAACACTCTTGGGGCAGTTCAGTGGAAGTTGCAATCTCACACTTGATTGAAAATCCTATAAAAGTAAAAAAATTGGCTGAAAAAAGTAAGAAATTATTAAAAAAAAATAATTTACAAAGAACTTACTGCTACTGCCTGCTTGTTTTTCCAGAAATGTCAAAATTTTCATAATTACATAAAAAAAAACATGGCATGCATCGTTTACCTCAACAAATTAAACTAGATGTCAGTACTTTCTATGCGATCAAAGCTTATCGCAACTTAAAGAAAGAGATGTCGCTAAAAATTTTATTTTCTTTTTTTGCCACTTGGTATTTTTACGCTAGTGTAAAGTGGAACCATTTTTTTTCGAATTTTGTATGGAGAATTCAGACGACTAGCAGTCCATATATAGTAAGTCAATGTTAAATACATATATGTTTTTTTATTTCCAATAATTTGTGAATTTCGGTTGTCATGCAACAAACAAGCAATTTCAAGAAATAAATCAACAACAAATCGAATTTCTCTTCAGAAAAATCAATAAAACCAGTCGGCTGTCAAATTTTCCGTCCGTAAAAAGCCAAGGAGAGCGCAGTTTACGTCCGTACCGTAAGCAAAACTGAACGAAAATTTACGAAACGGAGCAATCCGCTATTTAGGGCACAATATACGTATTCCTTGTATTCGCTCAGTTACGGACGGCTCCGATCCGTTCATTATAGTTAGCCCTTTAGGGTTAATCTATATAAAGGGTCCGCCAAATAACTTTTTTTTTTTTTTGAAAATGCTTTTAAAAAAAAACTACTGAATATTTTCTCAAATTTCTTTTTTCATTTGAAAGTACAATCCTTCCAGTTAATAATGGAAAATAATTTCATTCAAATGGCTGCCTTGGCTTGCCATGCAGTAGCCTACACGATCGGTACAATTTTTAAGCACATTATCGATTGTGTTGTATTTCACTTCACTAATGCCTTCACGAATATTGTCCTTTAAAGCGTCAATTGTCTCTGGCTTGTCGGCGTAACACTTATCTTTTACGGCACCCCACAAATAATAGTCCAACGGTGTCAAATAGCAGCTCCGAGGTGGCCAAACGACATCAGCTCTGCGGCTGATAAGGCGATCTTCAAAAACAGAGCGCAAAACATCGAGTGTAGCTTCGGCTGTGTGGCACGTAGCGCCGTCCTGTGAACAAAAATTCGTAGTGCGAAGAAAGCGGATGTTTCCATTGGCGGTTAGGAATTACTTCGTAATTATACTCTCCAGAACAAGTTTGTATCCAAGCATCGATCCTACTGATTGAATTTGTTTGTGTTTACTCTTTCATCGGGAATAATAGAAATCCTTTGCATTTTAATTATCAATGGAAGCTGTACAAATATCAAGAAAGACGATTGAACTGCTAGTACTTAAAATCAGTTATTTTCATTTCGGTTTGAACTTTGCACCTTGGGGAACTTTCCTCTTTGTGGTTCCACCAACACATTTGCGAATGATAGTATTAGAGTTAGGACCGGACGGCCGGCACTGAGGCAAGAGACTCCTACATTGTACAAGTTTAACAAACTAAACGCGAAAGAGAGAGTTCGTTGCTGTGAAGGAATCGGATGTTTTCTTATCAATAAGGTCGGAATTCAACTCCGCAGAAAAAGTAAACAACAATCTTCGATCCAACTGATTTTATTAATTTGTATTTCTTCCTCATTTAGAGATCCTTTGCTTTGAATTTAATGAACCATCACACTAAAATTGCCAAACAAAACAAAAATTATTCCAAGCAAAAAGAAATAAATAAAAATATTTCTGTCAAAATTGATTTTCGAAAATAATTTTGTTTTTTAAAGTTGGTAGTTTTTTCCCTGGGAAAAAATCATTTCGAAGGAGTTTCACGATAACTAGAAATGTTTCTTGGGAATTAAATTTTTCTTGGGAAATAAAATTTCTTGGGAGATTCTCGATAGGGCCCAATGTCCAGTGAGAGCAGAACAAAAAAAAACAAAGCTGTTTAAAACAGTTGTGAGAAAAATAAAAATACTAATCAGTTTCATAACAGTAAAAAGCGGTTTAACCTTTGTTCAAAGCGGTTTCAGACCGGTTTATTGCGGTTTAAAAGCGGTTAATAGCGGTTTAAAAGCGGTCTAAAAACGGTTCAACCAACATTTTCTTTTAACTTTTGAATATCAATACCGCTATTAAAGTTACTACCGACATTCGCTTTGCACTTGACTCTGGCAAGTTTGGAGTCATGGTTCTCTTGGATTTTAGTAAAGCATTTGATTGTATTGACCATTCCATTCTTATATCCAAACTAAAATCGACGTTTAACTTTTCTAATTCATCTTTGAAGTTAATGAGCAACTACTTAAAGAATAGAGTGCAGCGAATTAAAACTGAAGTTGGGACCTCGAATTCCTTTATTTCCAATGTTGGAATTCCTCAAGGCTCAGTTCTTGGTCCTTTGCTGTTTTCGTTATTCATTAATGATCTTCCGGATTTTGTTTCCCACAGCCAGGTTCATTTATATGCAGATGATGTTGTTCTCTACATTTTTCGTCCAATCGGCCTTATGGAGGATTGCATTGCTCGATTAAATGAGGATCTCAGCTGTATATTTAAGTGGTCTAATGATAACCATATGACTCTGAATCCATCCAAGTCTGTTGCAATGTTATGTGCTAGAGATGAGCTCAACTCTGACGATTTCCCATTGGTCATTCTCAATAACGAAATCATTTCATATGTAAAAGACGTCACTTATTTGGGTTATAAAATAAGCAGTAATTTGAGTTGTTGTAAAGCGATTTCCGATACGATTAGGAAAATTTATTATGGACTACGGTGTTTGGGATCGTCTTCGGACATTCTGATGCCCAGTCTGAAGCAGTGGCGGCGCAAGACCAAAATTTTATGTGGGCAAGACAGATTTTGCGAGGCCCTATTCTGTGGCGACCTGAAGACGGATTTCAAGAACTAATAAAAAAAAAAAAACATTAACACTGCAAAGTTTTTATTAATAAAAATATAAATTGTCATCTGCACTTTTGTATACATTTCTTAAAGTGTATATTTAAAATATTTATATTTCCTTATTATAGGAACTGAAATTTCCTGCTTTTCACTTTACTAAATTTTTTAGTTAATAGGTCCGTTCGCGTACCCTCCAAAACAGTCAAATTTTACGAAAAATTACGAAATTTTACCAAATCCTGTTCGCGTACTCAAAAATTTCGTAATTTTTCGTAAAAGAGAGCGCTCACGAGAGAGTAAAATATTTCCCCAACCTACGAATTTTAGCCCAAGAAATTTCTTTGGGCTGATTTGTGAAAAGTGTCAAATTTGATTGAAAATAGGAAATAAATAAATAAATAAATTCAATTTCAAAGTTTCAATTTTTCATACAAAATAACTTGACAATTAAAATGTGGGTAAAATTTGTTGTTTTCCCGTTCGCTTACTTTTTTTGTAGTTTTGTTTTTCTATGAGAGAATTTTACCCCCAATCCTTAAAATGTGTCTTTTTACGAATTTTAGTGCAGAAAGAACGCGAACGGACCTATTATTTCGTAATTCAGCCTAGATGCCATGTCTGATTCAATTGATAAAACAGCCAAAGCTGAAAGTCTTTCCTGGCTCATTGTGTTTGTAAAATATTTTTTTATTAATTTTAATTTTGAAAAATCCTTTCAGCAGAGACTGTACTAACCGGAATTGTTCACAAATAGGGTAACTTTGGGTAAGAAATAAAATGAAAAGGCGTAGAATTTGCTCATGAAAATTCATTATTTGGCTTTTCTAAATCGTGACGGTGACAGAAATCGTGCATATCCTTATCAATTTAAAATTAAGAATGATTAAAGTAAGAAAACACATTAAATTGAAACAATAAATTTCTGTATTTTCTCGAAAACTAAGAAATTAAATTTTTTGTTTTCATTCAAACGAACAATAATTAAATGTTTTCGTATTTTTAATTTCCAGCACTGAGGCATGAAGATGTAAGATTTTAAACTTTTTTTTTTTAAACTCTTATGCATGAAGCTTAGTAGGTATTACTAACACAGGGATGCTCTCTGCAAAAGCAATGAAAAACTGAATTGTATTCGGTTTTGGAAACGATCTCGCGGCCACTTCTAAGGAAAAATGAATTATAAAAACACCGAAAATTTTTCGGTTCATTTATATTAGTTTTGAAACTAAACAAATCTACATATTATTTATGTTAATTTTTCCCACATTTTGAATTTTGAGACAAGAAGTTGTTTATGTAATGCAAATAAAGATGACGAATATTTTCACGTTTTGTCCAGGTTAAAACGAAAATAGCAACCCTGTTTGCTTTTTTTCATGTTTTTTTCTATTTTTCGAGAACAAGAATCAAATTGACAATGAAACTGATAACTTATACCTGTTAACTTGTAAATACAATGGCGCTAATCAACAATTCTAGTGTGATACTAGCTAATACTACGTTTTCACCTACCCTAAATCCGAGATTTAGCGAAGAAGATTTAAAGTAAATCTCGAAGTGTTTTCACTGGCCCAATAAGATTTAGCTTGTCTTTTGCAAGATTTATTTTCCCGTTATATGTATGACATTTCACATTCACAAAAGGAAAAAAGGATTTTAATAAAATAAAAACTTTTTTTTTCTATTTTTTGCAAATTTCAATTTTGAAATTTCAAAATTCAATGAAACATATTCAATGAAAAATAAAATAAAACAATTGTTTTGTTTACCTCCAACGCTTTCTTCCACCAAATTTGAAACGTTATGGATAGGAAGGCTTCCTAGAATGGCATGTATTTTTGTAAAAAAAATCCACTCTGACGGGGAACCACCGGATGGACCCATTAATTTTTTTTAATTGAATTTCGATTGTCAAGAAAAAAAGACATTCAACTGAATAAGTTCCCGAAATTAGGTATGTTTGATTCGTTATTACAGCATGGAATCATTCAGCCTGTAATCATCGAGGAGATTTATAGAAGATTTATTTTAAATCTCCTCGTAAGGAGATTTAAAATTTGTATGGTAAATCTCGAGATTTAGAAGAAGATTTAGCTCTAAATCTCGAAAAAGGTGATTTAGGTATAGGTGAAAACGTAGTATAAAAATGACGGTTGAGTCAAGATTGAAACTAAAATTGTTCATTAGCGGACTATAATTTTGCGCCAATATTTTTAAATATTTGAGTGCGTTCCTGCCTTGCAACAGTCCTTACTATAAGACCTAAGTTTCGGCCTAGAGTTTCGGAACACATCCAAAATCTTAACTTCTAATGTTTTCGTGGTGAGTTTAAGAAAAACGTGTTATGACAATTTCAAAATTCAATCTAGCAACCTACGGTTAATTTGAAAATATGATAGTAAACAAAAGAGAATTGTCAGAATGGAAAAATCTTACCTCATCTCTTTGTTTTTATAACTCACATTATTATTCATGCACACGAAAAGAAAAAAAAAATGAAAATTGCGGGATCTAGGGAGTAAAACGTAAGACAGTTTCACATCTTATTATTATTATTTAGTAAATCTTTGCTAGCGACTGCGTTGCGTCTTGCGTGCGTGTGGTACTTTAATCTGATTGGTTGGATTCCTAGTAAAGAAAGTAAAAAAATAAAACAAGGGATTCCCCGCACTCGTCGACGCGGCAAGGATTAACTTGCGATAGTTACGCAACGTTGTTGCCACACTAAAACAATATTTCACAACAAAATTAATTAATTTCTTTTTTTATTTTATTCTCACAGAAGCAATGCATACAAATTTTTGAAGCGCGAGGCCCCTTGTACCGCGAGGCCGTGGGCGATGGCCCACGTCGCCCACGCCTTACGCCGCCTCTGGTCTGAAGAAACATCTCATTAAGTCACTGATCATGCCTTATTTTACTTTTAACTCGTGCGTATATCCGGCTTTAGATTGTGAGTGTAAAAGGAAACTAAATGTTGCCTTAAATGACTGTATTCGCTTTGTTTACTCTATACCAAGACACACTAGTGTTTCACATTTACGTCATTGTATCTTTGGTATGAATCTTGACGATTACTTAAAATTTCGACTTCTCCTGAGGCTTCACAATATCATCCATGGTAGAGGTCCGAGGTATCTTAGCGCTGTACTAAGCTTTGCTAACTCACAGAGAGGTTTAAAGTTAATCTTACCCCGCTTTTCACACCGCATTTCAGAACGCTCATTTTATGTGTCTGCAATTCGTCAATGGAATTTACTTCCAAATGAATTGCAAAGCACTATCGCCCCTGCAGCTTTTAAGAGAAAACTATTTTTGCACCTTTCAAATCAAATCTAACACATTTTTATTTCTTATCTGAATAGATTCTAAGTTTTTAAAATTCAATTTTTTTTTGTTTTTCTGTATTTTAAATTTCAATGTACATAATTTTCTAATTAATTTTTTTTTGTTTTGTTGATATATTCATAAATGTTATAAATGTATTTAGATGCTCTAAAAGATTATAATCTTAATGCGTCAATGTCAACTATTATACTTGAAATAAATGAAATAAAAAAAAAAAAAATACTGTAATGTTATATGAAAGAAATACAGAACAGTTAGCCGAACAATTTATATAAGTATACAGACCGATTCAAAAAAAAAATCGATGCACATTATTCATTAGTTAAATCCAGTTATCTTAATATTAAATTCGGTCTAAGACCTATTGAGCGATTTTTTCAACAGCTAAGAAATTTGTTCACCTGTTGTTTTTGTATGAAAGAAAAAATTAAATAATAATGTTAAATACAGACGAAAAAGTAACAAAAGAGTTAATCAAAACAACAGATGCTCTACGTAAGAAATATAGAGCTCTTAAAATTGGTAGAGCCAGCCGCATACGATACTCAAATTGAAGAATCTCTGAAATCTATTACTAAACCATTAAATGAATTGGTAAATAAATCAAAACAAAAAGAGGACGACTATCATCAGGATTACTTTACGAAAAATCAAATTTTTCAAGAGAAAAAAGAACCCATATCCGAACAAAAAACAAAGTCACAACCACAACAACAGATTGATCTTGTGAAGAAAAAACTTTTCATAGATGCAGATGACTCCATAACACCTAAGTCTTCAATTTCAAGAGATTCTTTATTATCTGCTGAAAGAGATAGCAATACATCAGAAAAAAAGAAAAATAAAATAAAAATCTCGAAGTGTTTTCACTGGCCCAATAAGATTTAGCTTGTCTTTTGCAAGATTTATTTTCCCGTTATATGTATGACATTTCACATTCACAAAAGGAAAAAAGGATTTTAATAAAATAAAAACTTTTTTTTTTCTATTTTTTGCAAATTTCAATTTTGAAATTTCAAAATTCAATGAAACATATTCAATGAAAAATAAAATAAAACAATTGTTTTGTTTACCTCCAACGCTTTCTTCCACCAAATTTGAAACGTTATGGATAGGAAGGCTTCCTAGAATGGCATGTATTTTTGTAAAAAAAAATCCACTCTGACGGGGAACCACCGGATGGACCCATTAATTTTTTTTAATTGAATTTCGATTGTCAAGAAAAAAAGACATTCAACTGAATAAGTTCCCGAAATTAGGTATGTTTGATTCGTTATTACAGCATGGAATCATTCAGCCTGTAATCATCGAGGAGATTTATAGAAGATTTATTTTAAATCTCCTCGTAAGGAGATTTAAAATTTGTATGGTAAATCTCGAGATTTAGAAGAAGATTTAGCTCTAAATCTCGAAAAAGGTGATTTAGGTATAGGTGAAAACGTAGTATAAAAATGACGGTTGAGTCAAGATTGAAACTAAAATTGTTCATTAGCGGACTATAATTTTGCGCCAATATTTTTAAATATTTGAGTGCGTTCCTGCCTTGCAACAGTCCTTACTATAAGACCTAAGTTTCGGCCTAGAGTTTCGGAACAAATCCAAAATCTTAACTTCTAATGTTTTCGTGGTGAGTTTAAGAAAAACGTGTTATGACAATTTCAAAATTCAATCTAGCAACCTACGGTTAATTTGAAAATATGATAGTAAACAAAAGAGAATTGTCAGAATGGAAAAATCTTACCTCATCTCTTTGTTTTTATAACTCACATTATTATTCATGCACA
Source organism: Sphaerophoria taeniata (assembly GCA_943590905.1). Lineage (NCBI taxonomy): Eukaryota > Metazoa > Arthropoda > Insecta > Diptera > Syrphidae > Sphaerophoria > Sphaerophoria taeniata. The sequence continues at coordinate 75,022,456 of OX016542.1, read as the reverse complement.
CGAAAAGAAAAAAAAATGAAAATTGCGGGATCTAGGGAGTAAAACGTAAGACAGTTTCACATCTTATTATTATTATTTAGTAAATCTTTGCTAGCGACTGCGTTGCGTCTTGCGTGCGTGTGGTACTTTAATCTGATTGGTTGGATTCCTAGTAAAGAAAGTAAAAAAATAAAACAAGGGATTCCCCGCACTCGTCGACGCGGCAAGGATTAACTTGCGATAGTTACGCAACGTTGTTGCCACACTAAAACAATATTTCACAACAAAATTAATTAATTTCTTTTTTTATTTTATTCTCACAGAAGCAATGCATACAAATTTTTGAAGCGCGAGGCCCCTTGTACCGCGAGGCCGTGGGCGATGGCCCACGTCGCCCACGCCTTACGCCGCCTCTGGTCTGAAGAAACATCTCATTAAGTCACTGATCATGCCTTATTTTACTTTTAACTCGTGCGTATATCCGGCTTTAGATTGTGAGTGTAAAAGGAAACTAAATGTTGCCTTAAATGACTGTATTCGCTTTGTTTACTCTATACCAAGACACACTAGTGTTTCACATTTACGTCATTGTATCTTTGGTATGAATCTTGACGATTACTTAAAATTTCGACTTCTCCTGAGGCTTCACAATATCATCCATGGTAGAGGTCCGAGGTATCTTAGCGCTGTACTAAGCTTTGCTAACTCACAGAGAGGTTTAAAGTTAATCTTACCCCGCTTTTCACACCGCATTTCAGAACGCTCATTTTATGTGTCTGCAATTCGTCAATGGAATTTACTTCCAAATGAATTGCAAAGCACTATCGCCCCTGCAGCTTTTAAGAGAAAACTATTTTTGCACCTTTCAAATCAAATCTAACACATTTTTATTTCTTATCTGAATAGATTCTAAGTTTTTAAAATTCAATTTTTTTTTGTTTTTCTGTATTTTAAATTTCAATGTACATAATTTTCTAATTAATTTTTTTTTGTTTTGTTGATATATTCATAAATGTTATAAATGTATTTAGATGCTCTAAAAGATTATAATCTTAATGCGTCAATGTCAACTATTATACTTGAAATAAATGAAATAAAAAAAAAACAAATACTGTAATGTTATATGAAAGAAATACAGAACAGTTAGCCGAACAATTTATATAAGTATACAGACCGATTCAAAAAAAAAATCGATGCACATTATTCATTAGTTAAATCCAGTTATCTTAATATTAAATTCGGTCTAAGACCTATTGAGCGATTTTTTCAACAGCTAAGAAATTTGTTCACCTGTTGTTTTTGTATGAAAGAAAAAATTAAATAATAATGTTAAATACAGACGAAAAAGTAACAAAAGAGTTAATCAAAACAACAGATGCTCTACGTAAGAAATATAGAGCTCTTAAAATTGGTAGAGCCAGCCGCATACGATACTCAAATTGAAGAATCTCTGAAATCTATTACTAAACCATTAAATGAATTGGTAAATAAATCAAAACAAAAAGAGGACGACTATCATCAGGATTACTTTACGAAAAATCAAATTTTTCAAGAGAAAAAAGAACCCATATCCGAACAAAAAACAAAGTCACAACCACAACAACAGATTGATCTTGTGAAGAAAAAACTTTTCATAGATGCAGATGACTCCATAACACCTAAGTCTTCAATTTCAAGAGATTCTTTATTATCTGCTGAAAGAGATAGCAATACATCAGAAAAAAAGAAAAATAAACGTCGCCGATAAACAGAAAAAAAACAAAAAACAAATTTACCAACTACCGCATGAGTATAAAAAATTGTTTAAAAATGATTCCAATGGGGTTGATAAAACATGGCGTAAACTTATTTCAAAAATGGAAAATATTTTATCGGTAACGAAGAACTTAGATTTCTTGATGATAAAAATATTAAAATCAAAAATCATACCTTCGAAGGAACAAGAGGATTGTATGAACTGTTATTGAAAAAAAAAACATGAAAATACTTACACTGATACAGATTTAAAAAATTACAAAACCATATTAAATGACACTCATGCTTATAGAGTCGGATATGGATTGGTCTTCTAACGCATAGAGTAAGTTCGGGTAATGTGGACCCCCCTTATTGTTTTTAGCAATATCTTTGAAAATAAAGGTTTTGTTAAAACGGTTAGACTTTTAAACTGTTCTTTGGAACGTTGGCATCAATTTTTGTTTCCCTTTTTGTTTAATTTTTCTCAAATAATTTTTATATTTGTCAAAGTTTACAAGTGTTGAAAAACTATCCTTTTTAAAAAGTGTCGGGTAATGTGGGCCCATCAGAGGGGGTAATGTGGAGTAGTGCTCCACATTACCAGAAAAAGTTTAAGCAAAGCCAAAATCAATGTTTGTTTTTTAAAAAAACTTTTTTTATTAATAAGTTATAAAACAAAATAATAATAAATAGTAATTCATTATAAACTTCAAATTTCTTCAAAATTAATGAAATCAAAAACCAAAAAAAAACGTTAAAAAATAAATAAAAACTGCATTTTTTAAATGCAAAAGGAACTTAATTTGACTTCATTATTTGATTATAAATTAATTTTAACAAACTCAAAATATAAATTATCTCTGAATAACAAAATAAATAAAAAGTACTTCATATGGAATAGATATTTTAGATTTGAGGTATTTCAGTCTTTTTTATCATCTACAAAGAGTTCATCACATGAGCTGCATATAAAGAAGCACTTCGGTTCGGGATGCATTTTTCATGTGACCAAACAATGTCACATTGGAGACATTGAGTCCATTTGTCCCCACTTATGTCGTCACCCCATAACATATCACAAAAGTTACATTTTGCATCTTTGGAAATTGGAAATTCCTCAATATCATCTTCAGAATCAGCAAAGAGGATTTTATACGGGGCCAGGCTATCATCTGATGACGAAGATTGCCGACGTTTTGAAGTTGAGGGTTTGCTAAGCTGACTCTTAGTTAAGGATAATTTTTGCTTCTTTTCGTTTCCTTTTTTTCTTTTTTCATCGGGTCCGTAAATTTGGGCTGTTTTTTTAGTTTTCTGGGCTTTATTAAGGCTTTCTTCTAGTTGATTTTTATAGGGAGATATTGTCAAAATCGCAGCTTCAGTTTTGTTTCCCCTATTTCTGGGCACAACCCTTTTCAATTTTGGAGGAGGCGAAATAACCCACGGAGTAAAATGGACTTCAGTCTGGTTCAAAATAGAACAGCATTCGGTTTCATTTTCCTCTTCTGCCACTGCATTTTGACTTTCATTAGCCAAGCTCGATTTGCTTACATTATTTGTTGTTTCAACTCCTTGTGATGGCTTAGGTTGAAGGTCATGTACAGGCTCAGGCTCAGTCTCACATGCTAGAAAATCAGCCTCAGAAAAAATATTTCTATTGAAGGGAAAAATTCCGCTGCATTTAAATCCACTGATTGCCACTTGTCCTGTTTGTACCTTAAGATATGCATTTTTAAATAACTGAGCTATATCACCCAAGGTCACTTTTCGTCCAGCTTCTCTCATGAAACGTCTTATTTCTTCATTGTAATACTTTTTGAGAGGACCCATAAATGTTCTATCCAACGGTTGCATCTTATGAGTGCAGTGTGGTGGCAGGGAAACAATTATCACGAAATTCTTTCTAGCAAGGTCAATTACTTCCAAATTCCTAGTATGGCTATAGTGACCATCTAGGATTAATAGAACTGGTTGTTGTTCGGAAGGTTTGGAAAATTAATAAAAATGGCGGAACCACTCTGTAAATATGGGCAATTGAATCCATCCAGAAATATGGAAAGTCGCTTTGGAATCAGCAGGAGCGTTATTCATGAAAAGCGGGTTGTTTCTTTTTCGCGGAAATATGAAATAAGATGGAATAAAACTGCCACTAGCGCTCATGCAGTTTACTACTGTTACCAATGAACCACGTTCAGCTGAGGTCAAAGCTCCAATTTGACGTTTTCCTTTTTTGGCTAAAACCTGTGGCTGCTTGTTTTGCACAATAGTTAAGCCAGTTTCATCCACATTCCAGATTCTGGATGGTGGGAAATTATATTTGTCGTATAATTCCTCCAAAATGTTAAAAAATTTGCTGACGTTTTCCTGATTAAAGCCTTTAGCTCTGTCGATGGAAGTTCCCGTTGGAAGCCGAAAGCTCAGTTCACTTTTATGCCTTTTTAAGAAGCCATATAACCAATCCTTACCCGCTGTCTTGTGGAGTAACGAAAATTTGTTTGGAATATTATTTTTTTCCGCCATTTGGAAAGCCAGACTGCGTATATCACTTCTTGTTAATCCCATCTCGTGTAAATATTCCACAAGCTCTTTTTCCATATGCTTACTAAAAATTGGCTTTCGACCCAAGGGAGTAGATAAAAGATCATGTATACTCTTACCACTTCTTGCCATACGTTGAAGCGTTGTTTTTGGTACGTTATATGTTTTTGCCGCCAGCTTAACACCCATTTCTCCCCTCTGGATGGCAAGAAGAGCTCTTTCCATACTAACGGAATCCCATTTTCTTACTTGTATTCCTATTTTTGGCATTTTCTTATGATTCTATAAATGAAAGTACAAAATTAGACTCCAACAAAAACAGATGGCAAATGTGGAGTACTACTCCACTTTACCCGCTTGTGGGTACTCCACAATAGCCGACATGCATGTTTTATAAGAAAATCATTATTATTTATATAATATTCAAGTAAAACAGTTAAACTCACTTTATAAATCAAGAAACACAAAATAAGGAAGTCAAAAAGAAAACACTCACGAGAATCAAAGCTTAATTTAAATATATATAAACTTTTTACTGCCTGCAAAAATTAAGATCGACCTCTCACCAAAAGAAGAAACACTGCACTGCGCAGAATCTACTACGTGTAAGCACGTGGCAATGAAAGATATGACTCTCTTCTTAAGAGAACCAATGTTCGATAAGTTTCTATCCTTATACACGAACAATAAGCGGACACACTTTACAAACACGAAATGTCAACCCATACATACACGCAAAGTATGAGTTACGTGATTGTATTAAAGTGTTTAATATTTTACGCCGTGTGCAACTTGGGTTAGAATGTTGGTTAAATTTAAGCACTAGTGTCATATTTTAGCTTGCTAGTTAAATTTTAACACATCATATCCGCCATATAGTGTCAAAATTAAATCGAAAGTCAAGTTTGTATACACATTTTAACACAATTCACACACGGCTCTAATTGTAGATCTGTCTATGTATTCGTGGTCAATATAAAATACACTATTTTAAAATCTTTTTCGCTTTTTCTCAATCTACTTCGCTTTATTCCCAAATTTACTTCGCTTCCATTTTTTTTTTAAAGTGGTAACGCTGCTGCTCCAAACAACAAATGAACAAACAGCTGTTGAGCTGTCAGACAAAGCAAAAGTTCAACCAAGTTGAACTTTTTTTTGACAGATGGTGACTTCTTTACGTTTTCTTACGTTTGTCAAAAAAAGCGTACGTAGGAAAAGCGTCATTGTGTGAGGTTACACAGATTTCCTATAGCTGAACTTTTCGCAGTTGTCAAAATCGACGGCAAAGCGTGATTGTGTTTCTGCTTTTAGTTTCTTTTCATTTCAAATAAAGATGAATAAACGAGAAGTTGTCGAAGAACTTCATAAGTCTACTCGGAAAATGTTTCCAAAGAGACGAGTAGTTATAAAGGGGTTAGACGAATTGTGGCAGGCAGACCTAGTGGAAATGATTCCATATTCATCAGAAAATAGGAATTTTAGGTACCTTCTCACAGTCATTGATACTTTTTCTAAATTTGCTTGGGCTGTTTTCATTTAATCACGTAAAAGACCAACAAAGCCGGTAAGAATCACCTCTTTAATAGTTCTCAAAAATCAAACATAAACATCAACTTGGTCATAATTACAAATCATTGTACCTACAGCTTTAAAGAACATATTCAATAAAGGCCGTTGGCCGAAGAATTTACAAATAGATGATGGAAAAGCGTTCTTCAATCGGTCATTTCAAAACTTAATGGACAAATATAATATCAATCATTATTAAACGTATACTCATCTCATAGCTTCCATTGTTGAACGATTTAATTGAACCTTGAAAACTTATATGGGGAAAGAATTCGCTGTTTATGGTTATTATAGGTGGATAGATAAAATAGCACAACTTATTGAAAAATATAATAATTCAAAACATCGTACCATAAAAATGAAACCATCTGATGTTAATACTGAAAACGAAAAACAACTACTCACCAATGTTTATGATTACATTAAAATACGTGTTAAACCTAAATTCAAGGTTGGAGACTTGGTCAGAATAAGTAAATACAAACATGTATTTGAAAAAGGATACACTCCTAATTGGATAACAGAGATTTTTAAAATAGTAAAAGTAAAACTCACTAATCCAGTTACTTATTTGTTAGAAGACTATCAAGGAAACCCTATTAAAGGAGGATTTTATGAACTGGAACTGCAAAAAACAAAATATCCTGATACATATTTAATTGAAAAAATACTTCAAAAGTGATCTTCCGATCACAACTCCTGGATACATTACATTACATTACATTTCACAGTACTTCGCACATAAATGTAACGAACTACAGACACATAGCAGCACTGGTGACTGAGACCATCGGCTGGGACAGAACAAGACATACAACAGAGAGAGACAGATAGACACATAGAAAGAAAGCACACATAACAGAAACCTACGTGGCTCAGAGGAGGAGACTTAGATTTGTATTGTCTCATGTTATCGCACAGGTGGCCTCAGATAAGCTGGCGATTTTTTGTAGAAAAAGAATGCTGCTGAAGCTGGGGTTTGAACCCGTAGCGTTCGGCTTATCAATCCACTACACTATCCTCTGAACTCCTGGATACTTATTCCAAAAGTAAAGAAATAAAAAAATCTTGTATACATTTTAAAACCTAACAGCTTTTTTATTATTCAGTTCATTTAATTCTTAAAATAAAATAGACATCCCTGGGATATTTTTGCTTATTTTAACTTAAATATTACTAGGACATTCCGGGGGATGTCCGGGATATCATCAAATGACTGGGAGGCCTCCTCCCATAGCGCCAAGACGAGGGCTGCCCCCACCCTCGCCTTCTTAAGTTCCACCAGTTGAAAAATAGACAGCACGTCTTTTTCGGCAGCCTGTATTGCCGCTCTGATTTCCCTGACTTACTTATTTTCCTATCGACAAACCAAAAATATTGTCACGCGTGTCGATTTTACGATCAAAATAGAGCTATGATTTAATTCATTGTTTACACAAGTGTAGAATTTTTGTTACAAGTGCCGATCGTTAAAAAACATGCTCACACAAGTGTTGATCTTACAAACATAAAATTTGATTGCTCAACCTAATTGCCTCCCTAACCGATTTGACTCACTACCAATTGACATTGCCTTTTAGCTGGCACAAAAAAAAATGTCACAAGATTCGATCTTTAATTCATTGCTCACACAAATTACCATGACAAGTAGCATCCATGAAACTCGAATAAAACAATTGCTTGAACAGATTGGTTCAAATTTTGTCCACAGTCTAGCAGAGACACAAACCACATCAGACTCACTAGACCAACCGTCCCATTGACTTTAGCCGAGAGACAATATGACCAAACCGTCCTTATTCCTACTTACAGACATTGGGCCATATTCATAGAGAATTACTAAAGTCGTTACTTTCTAGTCCACAGTTAAAGCTAAACAATTTAAGAAAACACAGCTTCTATTCATAGACAATTTTCTAGCTGTGTTTATCTAAACTAGAGTTTATTGAAGAAATCTACTACAACTATGCGTCAAATGAATATTTGGGGCTATTCGGCGAAATCTTTTATTCTGTTATTCTGTTATTCTGTTATGAATTCCCATACAAAAGTTTTATTTGTCAAAAAATCTTTTTTGAATAACAGATTTGGTATTCGGCAAGCCAAATCTGTTATAAAATCTGTTATGAACTGTCAAAAAATTCGAACATACTGAAAATCTTTTATAAATCGCCTATTTGGTATTCAGCAAGCCAAAATCTTTTAAGAAATCTGTTACAAATCATAACAGAATAACAGACAACTTTTTGGGACTTTTATGATAAAAGATTTCAATAAGTACTACGCTTTCAGTTAAAAATAATTTTTTTTAATACTTAAATTTGAAGCGCGGAAGACACAGCTCGTTCATAAGTACATAAAATGGTAATATTTTATGTTTAATCCAATTGTTTTATGTTTTTAGTGGTTTTAATTATTTCCAGTGAAGTGAAAGTATAAATTTGTACGTATCGACAGTTGATAAGGTTCGAGGTTTTAGCCAGAATGGTCGTTTCAAAATGTTTTGATAGCCAGGGGCTGGTTTCTGGAAAATGGCATCTACATATATATAAAATAGATAAATTAAAACTGAATTGAATAGAAATTAAACTTACCATCAGTCTTGGATATCCATATTTTTCACAAATTCATTTACCAATTCTGAATTGAATGACAAATCACACAATTTATTTAGGTAACAGCTGATAAATGACAGATGTCTCATAACAGATTTCTTTTTCGAAAAAATCATAACAGAATTTTTTAAAAGTTCGAAGTTCTGAATACCAATTATAAAAGATCTGTTATTTCTAAATCTTTTATGATTCATAACAGAAAATTCATAACAGAATAACAGAAATGGCAGAATAGCCCCAATTATTTTTCAAAATTCAAATAATTTGAAATTGAATACTGAAAATTTCTTCAACTATTTATTTTAATTTATTTTTCCGTGAAACGTGAAGTGGCGAACGACGCAACAAACGCGAACCATGCATGAGCATATTCGGCGTGCATGTTTGGATTTGGAGCAAATTCAATATGTGACAATGACCACAGTGAAGGGGAATAAGAATATGTTAAAGCAGCTCTTTTTAAAAACTGTTATTATTCCAAACAACGTTTGTGGAACCGAAAAAAAAACAAACTGTTAGTTTCAGAAAATTGAACTCAAGAAAGTTTTTGCCATACAGAAATCGTGTTTATCAAGCGAATCTTGTCGAAATATGACATTAATCAATATTTAGGCGACCAGAAATAAATCAGCCAACTTCTTAAATCTCCAAATGATTAAAATAGTTTACAAATATAGAATATATGTATATGCATTTGCACCTACCTACCAAAAACAGTTATTTATTTAAGGCACTGGATGGATATTTTGACACCTAATAGAATAGTAGCAAATTAAACATAGAATCACCCATGTTTAAAGTTAGACTCCAGTTTAGTGCTTAATCTTAGGACTAAATCTGACTATGAATAGCTTAAACTCCAGTCTTAGTTAGTAACAGCTTAACAGCAGTTTAAAAATGTCTATGAATATGCCCCATTATGTTTATTAGCCTAACAACATGAATATGAATCTAAATACCACACTTTGCTTTTCCACTTCATTTCAATATTAAGGAATTCAATACTAAATGTAAACCGAAACCTCCTCCATAGGGGAGCGGAGCAGGGTGACGGGTAGCGTGAGTGGGTAGTGGGTAACAGTGAAACGGTAAGCGTGTAGAAGTAGTGGGTAGTAGACAGAGGGGTAGCGGGTTGTGGGGTAGCTGATAACGGGGTAACAGGGTAGCAGGTAGAAAATAGTGAAGTAGCTTTGGGTTGCGGATAGCGGGTAGGATTAGTGTGGTAGCGGGGTACGAATTTGTAGGTCTTTTATTTATCGATTGAGGCAGTACGAAGTCTGCTAGGTCAGCTAGTATTCGATAAAAAAGCTTATGTTGTTTCCTTTGCCTTCCTACAAATTTCTCGTTGGCATCTATTTCCAATATCTGTGTGAAAGTATGTGTGAGTCAACAGGTGAATGTTTCTGAGTTTCCCTACTCATTATTAATCTCTATCAGCCGTATTTATAAACCGAATATAGCCTTATTATAAGACTTATAATGCCTGTATAGGGAAAATCCTTATTTATAAAGTTTTAGCTACACTACATAGGAATTGAATAAGCTATACAAACGTTTAGGGTGTATAAAGCTTATTATAAGGTACTAGACGATGTTCACATTGGATTCTTTCCTCCGACTTATCTTGACGTCTATATGTTTTTTCTCTTTCGCACTTGCTAGTAAGAAAAAGACAACAAAGTGAGGCAGGATTTTCAAACCAAACTAAATATTTATGGATTTTTTTTGACATTTGGCATATGCCGTCAAATTAATTAGGCCAGTTCCACCTAACAACATCTCACTGAGATCTCAGAGATTTAAAAAGTGGAACAAAAATGAGAAATGAGATTTTTTTCTGAGATCTCTGAGATGAAAATATTTTGTATTCGATTTCTCACTCAGCTATTTCGACGTGACTGACATATGTACAACAACAATTTGTAAGGTAACCATATTATCTCAATGAGAATTCAGAATTATGTTCCACCAAATGATTTTGCCTCAGTCAAAATGACATTGAGATCTCATGTGGCTTTTCTTATAACCCAAGAATTGATCCGTGACGTAAAATTGGTATTTTTTTCCCTTAAACGCATTTCTTTCACAAAGAAATTTAATTTTTTTCTCGAAGGATTGATTTCTCTTGAATCTCTTTTTGGAGACGGATTTACACATAATTGTACACGGATTTTACATATAAATACTACGTGTTTGACATTTCTGAGTTATCTGTACAAAACGATTTAACAGCTGACCATACAACAAAGACATTCAAAAAAGGGATTTATTCGTTTTTGCACATTTTGTTACACGCAAAAAAACATTGAATTTCAGTAGCAATTCTTCTTGGTTCTTAGAAAAGCCACATCAGTGAGATGTTGTTAGGTGGAACTGGCCTATTGTCAATTTATGACAACTATAAGACGTCAAAGTGAGTCTGGAGTGTTCACACTACTTTTGAGTTTGAACACGACGGATTGGCCTTACTTCAAAATAAGTCGGCGGAAATAGTCCAATGTGAACATCGTCCTATAATACGTATGTGTCAGACATCACACGTCAATAAAACAAAAATTTGACCCAATGAGCTTTTATTTTTATTTTTATTTTCGAATTTTTAGTCAAAAACAACAACCTGTTGTTTCCCATCGACAGGAAACAACAACCTGTTGTTTCCTGTTGACAGGAAATAATACTTTTTTTTTATTCAAATGACTGTCGAATGTAGTAGATCATCGTTTTGGTACTTTTTTTTTGACAGAGATCTAATATAACTATGCTATGTTGAACAAATTTTTATAAATAAGAATTTATTCAACGTAACATAAGAGCCTATTCATAGAATAGCTATAATATTGTATAGAGATGTATAAGGAGAATCTAATAAATACGGCTGGTGTTGTTTACATTTTCAATACATTTTTTGGTATTTATCGGTATGTTTCAATCAAGGCATTTATTCGGCAAGAAATGTAAGTGCTAAGAGTTGCTGTCAACATAAATTTAAAAAAAAACGCAAATTTGTTACAAAAACACAATCCGCTCGCATTTCTCATGATCTAGGTTAGGTTAGGTTATATGGGCTACCAATTGATTTTGGGTAACAAAACACACACAATTAGATTAATGTAGATCCCTTGGGATACCCTGAAGTATTGTAACTTCTGAAAAAGTAATTTATCCTATGAATTCTATGGTTGGTCGAGCCATTTGGTAGATTTGACAAAGTTCAGTAGGCGATTGCCTGGGAGTTCAGATAGTTCTTCTAGTATTAAAGAAAAAGTTGCCTAAAAATTTATATCTAGTACGGTAGAGTGCTGGACAGTGGCATAGGAAGTGAGCCGTGTTCTCGTGCTCTTCCTCATCGCCGCAGCCTCTACATATGTCGTCTGTACTAAGCCCCATCTTCTTTTTGTGGTAGCCAAGTAGGTTATGTCCCATTATCACGCTTATGAGGGATCTTAGGAGGGACGGTTTTTTGAGAAGTAAAATCTTCTCTATTTTTTTTTTGTCGTAATAAGGCCAGAGTTTCCTGGTGTTACCGCAGGTTTCTAGTAGGTTCCGTCTATCATTTGCTTTTGAATGATATTTTTACTGATGTTTCTTTTTAATTCGCATTGAGGCATTCTGATGTTAAGGTCTATGAAGGAAGGATCTCTTGCAAGCTCATCCGCTTTTTCGTTTCCCGGCACACCACTGTGACCGGGAACCCAGCAGAGTCTTACGTTATGCTGCATACCAAGAACCCTTAGCTCTTCGCGACAGCAAGAAACAAGCTTTGACTTGATTTGCGTGGCAGAGATCGCTTTTATTGCTGCTTGGCTATCAATGAAAAAGTTGATATCAGTGTGTGATATCGCCATGATGGATATTTGATTAGCAGCGTTTTTCACTGCCAAGATCTCAGCTTGGAAGACACTGCTATGGTCGGGAAGTCTGAATGAACTGGCAAGGCTAAGATTTTCTGAGTAGAAACCTGGCCCTACTCCAGTAAACATTTTCGAACCATCAGTAAACATGGTAAAGTTCGATTCATTAGTGTAAGGTTCACTGTTTTCCCCATCTTTTTATTGGGGAAGCTGGTAATAAAGTTTTTATTGAAGTCTTAATAAGGGGTCATGTAATATGTACAAACGTTGTGACCAACGTATTTTGTAAGAATCGTTGTATAGCCGTGTTGACTAGTTCTCCAAATATTGGTTTGACTGAGTCGAAGAGCGCTATTTGCTGCCCATTCTTGTACAAATAAGTCTATAGGGGTGAGATTTAGGATCGCATCGAGGCCCGCAGTTGGGGTAGTCCTCATCACCCACGTGGTGCTAATGCATGTAATTCTTTGTACTTCGGTAAGGGTTTTTAAGTTCGTGGATTTCTCCAGAGCTTGCCACAAAACCAAACTGCCATAAATTAGAATGGGTCTAACAATGGCTGTATACATCCACATGATTATCTTAGGATTTGGCCCCCAATTCCTTCCCAGAGTCGTATTACACGAGTAGAGTGCAATCATGGCTTTCTTGCATCTTTCTTGTATGTTTAGACCCCAGTTGAGTTCAGGCGAGGATCTAGAATTTTATTCCGGAGGGGGTCACAGGATAGAAAAAAATCAAAAATAACAAGAATAATCAAATAAATAAAGCAGGGAAGGTTTAAACGGTTAGACATTTTTTCATAAATTCATCTATTCAGAAGTTATGAGCAAAATTTTTACATACATACGTTTTTGAAGAAATAAAAACAAAGTACCTAATGTGTTTGCTTTTATTCAATACTTTCGAATGAATAAATCAAATTTGACAGAAAAAAATAAACTAGCTGCCCGAACCACCGTTTCTTTGTTTTAAACACCCAATTAAATATTTTTTCAGAGCCAGTTCGTCATAAGGTTTAAAGTTGATTAAAAAAGGTTTTGATTGTGGTATTAAATTAAATGTTTGTGAAAATCTCGCAGCACAGTTGGATGTGTAATGTGGAGTTGAAAGTACCACGCGTTATTTCTCGTCAAAAACATCGAGATAACCAGCAACAGAATCAAACCCATGAGGAATATTTCAGGAGAGCAATTTACATTCCTCTGTTGGACAATGTTGTGACGGACGTCAACGAAAGGCTCTCTCCAGACGTGATAAAGATTTTTGAGAGTGTTTCTGCCTCGGACTTCCTACACAGCGGAGGACATTGAAGAAGTTCAGCTTGTAGCAGAAACGTACCAGAAGCTTCTGTTTGTTTGTTTGTATGTCTCTTATAGACTCCGAAATGGCCCAACAGATATTTGTGAAATTTTCATGGTTAATACTGTTGTATTCAGTGATGATTTTTGCGAAAAAAAAATTGGAAAAACCTCATGGAAGAACTGAAAACTGGAAAAACCAAACAAAGGTCGGAAATTTGACTTTTTTCCCTTGGAATTTTTTGTTTCAAAATGGGTTTTCGAATCGAAAATAGATAGTTCTGATGAAAAACTGGGAAAACTCATTGCCTCATCAGTTTTCAAAGGGAAAATTGCATATTATTACAGGTGCATTGGTTTTCAAATGGAAAACTGGAAAAATTTCAGAATGGGTTTGATTGGGTGCTCGGAAAACTCTGCAGGAGCAGACTTCAAGACCTAAAATAAATTTTTGTTCATGGATTTTAAGGTGCATTGGTTTATTTATATGTCCGGTTTGGACTCTCAATCCGCTCAATCCTCAAATTATTAAAATGTTCACTTTAGATATAGCCTGAGTAAAAAATTAATTTTTGAGATAATCTTACCGGAAAGTCAGCAAATAAGGGGGACAACCGTAAGCTGTTTGGAATTCTGGTTTTTGTGAAATAGTCAAAACAGAGAATTTTTTGAATTTTTCATTTTACTCCATGCTTTAATGAAAAAAGAATGTTAGTTGTAAAGCTTTGAAAAATTCAGATATGTAGTTTTCTATTGCAATTATTGGATTCAAGTAAATCACATTATCACAACATCTGTGTTAATTATACATACTTATTCTGGAGTTACTCTGGAGGGTGGCGAGACGAAGTTCGCGGGGTCGGCTAGTATAAAATAAATCAGTTCAAACGTCAAAAAAAGCAATCTTATTTCTTTATTTTTTTTTAATCGCATCAACAAGTTCAAATTAGTTAATGTATTGTTTAAGAACGTGGCTCTTCTTTAACGGTCAATACTTGGTCCCGCCTCTTAATAATTGATTGCAATTCATTCAACACCTGAATTTTGAAGCTGATTTTTTCTAAATTATTCATGATTTTTATTTCAGGTAAAAGCGATAGCAGGAAACATTTGTCAGGGTCGGCACATTCTCCATCACCGCTAACGTCTTGAAGTTCCTTTTTCATAGGCCAAGTATCTAATTCCTCATCGTGTTCTAAACCATTTGACAAATTAGCACCTTTGTTGGAAGCTGTTGACCAAATTGTAGTCGATGTTGGTAACATTTCTGTTATTTCGTTGACTGTAAACTGATCATAATGCCCTTCAATTGGAAGAGTATTGCCAGATTCATTTTCACATTCACATAGTATAATGGAATCGTCTTGGTTAAGGTCCTCTTCAGTGTTATCGGCTAATATTTCGGATTGTATTAAGGATGTGCTGGAAATGTTAAAAAAAACATGGGTTTTCCATACTTCATAACTGAGTATTTAAAAATGCATTCGAAGTGAAATACAACTTCTATTGTGCCTACTTACTCGGGATGGAAGCCAGTTACTGTAGCTTTCTGCATTCGAGGACAAATTCGATGTTTCGGAGGTAAACTTGTAAAACGTTTGTAACAGCTTGCATGATATTTTTGAAGTTCACTATGTTCCTCCGGTAAAATAACTTCCCTTTGACCTAAATTGTGCTTTTGACGTATTTCCAATATTTCGCTGCATCGTTGTAATGTTTGTTCCGTAAACGCTTTGAGTGATGTGTGACTTCTTTTTGAGTTTACACAGAATACACAATAAGGTCCTTCTTCAATCTTACGAACAGGTCTAAAAGTAAATATGAGTTACTAAACACTTTGCTTACAGGTGTCACTATGTCAGTCACGAATGTCACGGTCGTCATTACATATAAGCTTAAGGCGGAGTAGGCTGTTACTACTAATTACTGCACAACAAAGGAGTGTTCCCACCAAGGCACACCCAACGAGGGACGGCAGCGGATGAATTTCTTTTTTGGAATCAACGGTGGCGTCTTCAGTTCCAGTTAATCTGAACTACTTGGTGAACACCTTTACGGGCTACTTCGACTTATTTGAAGCTCAGGCCGTAAAAGGAGCGGTTTTTCCGGCTCTTGTACTCGGAGTCACATCAAGTGCCTGGTACTCCAGGTTGGGGATTGTACGTCGGGGTGACTTCCCGACTAAATAGAAAAAATCTAGTTGCGAAGCAACAACAGGCCTCGGAAACGGACGGATACACTGATGACGACCCAAGCAAACGTATAAAGGACAATGAATTTCGGATATGCACTGCACGTGGAATGTTAGGTCCCTTAATGGACCGCGTGCTGCCGAACAATTAGCGGAGACCCTCAACTGCTACAAAGCAGACATTACCGCTATCCAGGAAACGCGATGGGATGGACCGGTCAAAAGGAGGATGAAAAACTGCGACATCTACTATGGCGATTGTTACTTGGAGCAACAACAGCGACTCTATGGATGCGGATTCGTCGTGGGAAGCAGACTCAGGAAAAAAGTCTCGAGCTTCAAATGTGTAAGCGAACGCATTACGACGATCCGAATCAAGGCTAAATTCGGCAACATTAGCTTAATATGCGCGCTTGCCCCCACAGAAGAGAAAAAGGACGACAGCACCAAAGACGAATTCTACGAGCTCCTCGACAAAACAAATGAGCAATGTCCTAGCTATGACATGAAAATTGTCCTCGTAATCGTAAGAGATCGCCAGATCCTTCTCTGATCGAGTGTCAAGTAACCTCTTAAAGAGTCCTATGCCGCCAATATCAAGTATCGAAGACCAGTGGCAACATTGCGAGAAAGCAGTTAGCGATGCCGCCTCTAATGCGCTGGGTTTCACACAGCCACCAAAACAAAACCCCTGATGGTTTGACGAAGAATGCAGGCAGGCCCATGCAGCCAAGCAGGAGGCATACAAAGCGGTGCTGCAAAGAAGGAAAAGAGATGCTATTGAGCTCTACGAGCAAAAGAGGAGAGAGGAACGCCGGCTTCTCAGGAGAAAAAGAGAGAGCATGAGAAGCGTCAGATCGAAGATGTTGAGAGTGCCAACAGCAGGAATTAAGTTCGGAGGTTTTATCGGAAGGTAAAACAGCTGGCTCAAGGTCATCGAGCACTACGAGCAGGAACCGATGCCTGAGTGAAAAAGCCCTCTCTCGAGCAACTAAGGTTAAACTTTACAACACCCTCATCATCCATGTCCTGCTGTATGGTGCTGAAGCATGGACCTTGATAAAATCGGATGAATGTGCCTTAGGCTGTTTCGAGAGGAAAGTTCTTCGGGTCATCTTTGGCCCCGTGTGCATTGATGGTGAATGGAGAAGAAGATACAACAGCGAACTTTACGGGTTGTACAACGACGTGGAAGATTCAGAGATTTAGATGGCTCGGTCATTTAGAGCGCATGGACACCAATACTCCGGCCCGGAAAGCCTTCGACACCATTCCCGAGGGACGCAGAAGGAGAGGAAGACCGCGACTCAGGTGACGCACACAAGTGGAAGAGGACCTCAATCAACTTGGAGTGCAAAACTGGAGACAGCTAGCTAAGGACCGAGCTGGCTGGCGGAGACTATTGTTTGAGGCCCAAGTCCACACCGGACTGTAGCGCCACCTTAAGTAACTAAGTAAGTAAGGCTGATGAACAAATTCCATCAACGATAATTATCAAAAAGTCAGTCCCCAGTCCCCACGAATCAGAAAGAACCCCGACCGGTTAAAAAAGAAAAACAATAAAACAAAACAAAACCTTATCTCATCTTAATAACATTATCCGCTGTGTTATTCATTTAGATGAATAAGTTCTCAAATAAAAAGAAACTTACTTAATCTTTGGCAAGGCCTCGCTATCTAGAAAACCAAGCAAATGAGAATAAACATATGATTTGCCGGTCCAGTTTGTTCTTCCCTTTTTGTAATAATCCCGAATATGCTTCCATTTCTGTTTGATTGCTTGAATTCTATCACTTCTTTCTTTTTCGTTAAGCTCCATCCAGTTTGGAAATAAATTTGCTCCAACCTCGAACCATTTATTGGCACGGAGCTCTTTGTCGGATGGGTCTTTGAATGTTGAGTCCCATAAGCAGCGATTTTTTCTTATTTCCTTAATAAGTGTTGATGATCTAAACATGGTCAACGTTTTTTTCGTTTGACGCTTGCAGTTGCAGGTGAACTTATTGTTTCTTGTTGATAAAAAATCACACAAGCGCACAAACTGAAAACCGACCACAACACTTTGATGTTTATTGTTCGACTGCTGAATATTCCACTTTTGAGGTTGTAGCTGCTGTTCTGCTGCATAGGTATGAATTCTATTTGTTTGTAACCGAATTTTTATCGACGATTTTGTTCTGTTCGCTCTTGCTGTGTATTATTGGAATACGCTTTCCACCACTGTTTCTACATATTCAACATTCAGCTGATGCAGAAAAACTTGTTGAATCGCCATGTCGGCAACTGATCAGTGTATCGTGACGTTGTTTAGTTTGGCAGCCAAAAGCTCATCAAAAGGTTTTAACTTTTAAGCAATGTGGATGCGTTAAATGAATAATGGGTGCTTTTTGGGGCTGATGTGAGTTATTCCTCTACAGAACCGCATCTCAATAAATATTTAATCAATATTGCATCAATATAACTACATAATTAATTTTATCATCAATCGGCATCTTATAAGATAGGCGTGTTTTCGCGACAACCAAGTAAAGCAAAGTAAAATTTAGTCAAAGAAAACAACAATAAAAAGTTACTTGCTTTTACTTTAGCTTTTCATCGAAAGTAAAACTTAAGGCTGAATTATAATGCAATTTTGTTTACGCAAGCACGCTTAAGTGAACTAGCGAATACACACGAACCCTATGAGCATACCATACTTAAGCAACGTTCGTTAAATATTCGTTCAACTTTTACTAGTGCGGTTTAAAAAATCCAATGCATTGATTGGATCAACATCTAAGTATGAATCTTTTTTTGTCTTAGATTTCCTAGCATGTATGACATTGCCTTGTCTTATCATTGCAGGTACCTATATACAATACAATACAATACAATACAATACAAATACAATTTTATATAATTATAAAGCATGGCAAATATGCCGTCTGCCGTAAAGATAAAATAAATAATGCAAATAAAAGATAAAAAATAAAAATAAAAAATACAAATTTACAACATAGAAAGAGAGTTTGCTTTAACATAACATTTTGTGCCACTCTAATAAATAATAATTAAAAATTTATTGTTATGCAGTAGATTGTGACTTACAGTTTTATCAAAACAAGGATAAATTGATTTAAATTACATTGTTTAGCTTTATTCAAATTTTAAAACATTTATACAAAAGTTTGAGGTATAGAAAAAAACAAAAAGATTAAACAAATTAATCTGGACTTTTAGTTTAGTCAAAACAAAAAAGGGCTTTTAGTTTAGCTAAAACGAAAATAATCTGCAAAGTGAGCTTTTGAGAAACAATTCAAACGATCGTAGTATATCTTTTTCTTCAAAACATGTTCAAATAATCATCTCGATATATTTTTGCATGCGATATATATCTTACAAGTGACTTCCATCCACGACCACCATTCAAAATGTTTATACATTCTTCTAATGAAAGAAAACTTACGGAAAAATAGAGTCTTCGGATCTCCTGTAAAATTGGACAAACAGCTTTAAAATGTAATACATTCTCATTCTCGCCAGGGTTTCAAAGCGAGCAGATAGGATTTAAGTCAGATCTATGTGGCTTATAATTCAGATCCAGCATTTCAGTTCTGGCTTTGAAAATTAAACTCATTTCTGAAACTGAAAACTCATTTCTAAAATAATTATTGTCACCAAAAGTTAAACTTAATTGTCGATAGATACTACTTGAAGCTGATTGATAGCCACGTTCAATAGCATTCTGAAATAGCCTCTCATCGATACGAGCTATGCAGTCGTAAAGAGTCAATTTTAGATTCTCATTATTGTCGGTTCGTTACGAGATGGGAAAGTCGTGTGCTACAGCTAGATCGTACCAATTTTTGATTGGACTATAAACATTATCAAAACATATCTTAAGGATCCGTTTTTGAAGGTTTTGGTTTGTTCTATTCAATACCTTGACAATGTAGTCTGCATTGGCCTTTAAGCTTCTCAAAAATATTTGTGGTACGCCAGACTCTACATGAATGGCATAGTTTGGAGTGTTGTTAGGAAGCCGGAAGATTCGTTTAAAAAAATATCTTTGAACATTTTCTAACTCTTCCAACTGTTCATACCCATACACTTCGCATCCATAGCAGAGACAACTATTCAATTTAGCATTGAATATTTTGAATTTGGAAGCTGGGTCTATAAACAAATTGCTAAAAAAATTAGACCACATGCTGCTTAAGGCAACTTTAATAGATTTTATTTTTCATTTAGCATGTGTACCTATGCGTATTAAGGTTAGAAGTAAGTACATATCCCAGATATTTAAATTCATCCACGACTTCTAAAACATCGTTCACTAGAGTCCAGTTTCGGTTATAACCTATAGATCTGTTTTGCGATCTATAGACCATAATTTTTGATTTCGCGCTGTTAATTTTTAGATCCCAACTATCACAATATTGTAGAAGCTTATTTATTTGAAGCTGTAAAGTAAGTGGCCTATCTGACAGAGTGACAAGATCATCTGCATAAAGAAGAACCTTAATATTCACATCGCCTATTGCAATACCTCCTGGGATGTTATTTTCAACATCATTAATAAATAAAGAGAATAGCAAAGGACTTAAAACACAGCCTTGCGGAACACCAGTTTGACATGCGAAGTCTCTTGATTTCCTTGGGCCATCCTGAATAAAAGCGATTGTGTTCTCAAGCATCTTTCATAGAATTTTATGAATTTCGTTGATAAACCTATTACTGAAAGTTTGTAGATCAACAACTTCCTACTGTGTCGAAAGCAGCTTTCAGATAGACAAAAAAAGCATATGAACATTTCTTATTATCAATAAATCGGCTAGCCACTGTGTTTAACACAAAAATCTGGTCTATAGTCGAGAGGCTTGTGCGAAAACCAGCTTGGTAGCAACTGATTATATTGTTTTGCCCAACCCATTTAGTGAGCCTTACGTAAAGTAGTTGTGATAATAATTTTCTCAATGAGTTTAAAACAGCAATACCCCTATAGTTTTCTGGCTGATCCCGATCGCCTTTCTTAAATATCGCTGATATTTTGGAATACCTGAAATTTTCCGGGACTGTCTCCTCATTGTATAGCCTATTGAAGAATGTTAAGATGTATTCCAAAAGCTCAGGGTTGGCATATTTATAGAATTCAGCTGGAATACCATCGGGGCCAGATGCTTTGTTATTTTTCATTTTTAACAAAGATGACTGTAATTCTGTCATTGTGAATGGGGAATCTAGTTCTGGTATGGTAACATTTGGGATTGCAAAACTAATCATGCTTAAATTTGGATTGGGCGCCACAAGTTTTTCAAAGTAAGTCATGAGAACATTAACGTCAATCGTAAGTATTTTGTTGCTATTCTTGTTTTCTTTTCTAAAATACAGATTTGTTTGTATTCTTGGTTTGCCTGTAGATACAATGACTTGGTGGCAGGGTGATTTGTTTTACGAAAGAGCAGGTAGCAGGTACCTATTGGATCACCTGGTTTCATAAATTCTCTAGCTACGTTCTCACGTATTTAATTCATTTATTATTTCATAAAATGCCACAGTTTGACCATATATTTCAATTGACAGTATTATAATCATAAAAAAAAACGAAATAAACGAGAAAACAGAAAATAAATAAAAACTTAAAACTTTCTTCAACAATATTATAAAGTTAATATTAAAATATGTTAAAGGAACTTGTTTCTTAATCTTTGTAAGGTCAAAAAAATTAGTTCTCAGAGTAATCTGAGTCACAGTTGTGGCAGACATAAGTAATACCACCTTCGGTACATTCTTCATGGGCCCACATTTTACATGTGAGGCATTGCGCCCACTTTTCCCTTGGTCTGCTCTTTGAAAATGGTTCTAAACATACAAGGCAATAGAACTCGTCGTCGTCTTCTGAACTTGAAGATTCTTGTGGTTTTTCTTTCTGCAACTTTGCCTCATGTTCTCTCTTTATCTCGTCTTTCTCCGGAGTATCAGTATAGATTGTTGACTTCCTTTTTTTTCGACCTCTACCCGATTTTCTTGCCAGAGCTTTGGGTAGAGGCCGGACACTTTCTGGAGAAAACACAACAGCACCAATTGAAATCGGTGCATGTGCACTTGAACACGGTCTTGGGGAGCTCTGCTGTTCAATTATGCTGCATCTCTCTGGCGTTATATCTCCCTGCCGGATCTCTTCTTGAGGTTGTTGCGGCAAAAACTCGTCAACAGCAATCATGCTGTGTCTTTCTGCTGAAGTTTCTTCCGGAACCGGAACCACCTTTTTGGGAGGTGGTTTATCGGTCACAAAGGAGGGCGCAAAATCAAGCTCGGTGAATAAATCGCGATTGAATGGGTATATTCCCGTTTTTCGAAATCCGGCTTGGATATTTGCCGATATTAGGGCAATTGGCATTGCCGATGCCACGATTCCAGGAATATCGTAGATTGTCATTGTTTTGCCTGGATGATTTCTCATCCAGGCGTCAGAAGACGAGTTCACTGCTTTTTTGAGTGGGCCATAAGCAGAACGATCCAAAGGCTGAAGTTTGTGCGAACAATGGGGTGGAAATGATAACAGCACAATGCCGTTCTCCTTGCAAAAATCAAGCGAATTGATTTGGATGTGCGAGGCATGGTTGTCAAGGACGAGTAAAATTTTATGCGATGTGGAAGCATTTGTATGTTTTTTAAAGTGATTCAAAAAACTGAGGAACGAATCATCCTGCATCCAACCAGAAGGGTTCGCAGCTCCACCCGATCCTAGGGGTCCATCTCGTACAAAGTGGTTTTGATAACGCACTTTTGGGAAGACAAAAAAGGGTGGAATTACATTTCCGATAGCATTCCCGGCAAAGGCCACAGACACTAAAGTTCCTCTTTCGGCAGAAGTTACAGATCCAACTTGATGAGCCCCCCGCCTTGCCACTACCTTATCGGGCTTTTGCACAGTTGTGATGCCGGTCTCATGAGCGTTGTAAATGTCCTGGGGCTCAAACTTATGACGATCCATTACAATCGTCAAATTGTCGTAAAATGCATTAACATTCGATTTGTTGAAGCTCGTGGCCCTAGACAAACTTGTTGCCTGAGCTGCTCGCACAGACAATGAGGGGTTCCTTCTCATAAACATTCTGAACCATTCCTCACCAGCCATTTGCATCTCATCCCATGTCCGTGGTCGAGATAGGTTGTATTTTACTGTCAATTCAAATGCCAATTTCCTTACGTCCTTTTTGTTAAGCCCGAAATAAATATCAGCACATCGAGTGAAATATTTTGCCAGCTCCATTTCCTGTTCTTCTGAAAATACCTTGTTGTGTGCTTTGTATCCCATTGTTGGTTGGTGTTGGTGTTCTCCATCGGTTTCTCGCTTTCGAATGAATCTAAGGAGAGAACTGTAGTTCATTCCATGCTTTTCTGCTGCTTTTCGCAATGAAATGCCTGCCTTAACCTCGTCATGCGCCGCTTTATATGTTGATAACTCAACATTTCCTCTCGTGGTCTTCCTCACACGTATTCGCGGCATCTAAAAATCACAAAAAAAGAAATGTAAATACATTGTGTCAACCGTACCCATAAAAAATGTTTTAACCGTACCCAACCACTTTTCTAATAAAAAAAAATTACAAAACAGCATAAACAACACTGATACATTCCTGCGTGTCATTTTATTTTCTTCTTCACGCTTTTTTGCATACAAAAACATAATACTCAACACTCTCCCTTGAATAGTACTAGCACTAAACTAACGCAACAAAGAAAAATAAAAAAAACAAAAAAACTTACTTTTAATTGTCAAAAAAATGGAAAGCACCCCGTTCGCAACCAGTCAGCACGATGATCAAAGCAATACTGAAAATCGTGAAGAAATTTGTTTTTGCTTAATTCTCTCTCAGTACCTACACAAACAAATTGCGCGGACAGCTGCTGAGATATTTATGTTGTGTCAACCGTCCTGTGTTTCAACCGTACCCCTACCCAGTCTACCCTACAAATCAGACTGGGTTTGGGTCAGAGATTATATCAGGTAAGGAGATGGGAAACAAAGCTGTCAAAATGACAGATGCCTACAAGCGTTTTTACCAATACTATCACAGTTTGAACCATAGTTTTTGTGAAAGTATGCGTGTTTTTACACAATGAATTTGGTCCTACCATATTGTTTTTGTTTTTATATTATTCATGGACAATGAAAGAAAATAAAATGAAAGAAAAATGAAAATTGCGGGATCTAGGGAGCAGCGTTGTGCAAAAGTGCCCAATTGGGCCGTTTGGCCCTAAAATATGCTGTTTGGCCCCATGCCCCGGGCCAACGGGAAATGGTCCCAATTTTGTGAAATTCAAGTATTGGGTAAGGTAAAAAAAATATTAATAATTGATTTTTGTACGATCGATTTTTGATTGATTGATTGAAATTTGAAAATAAATGGTTCCGCCGATGCTAGCCTTCGAAATTGCAAGCGGAGAGTAGATTCCGTACCAACAGAACTCATATTATTGACTTCTGGTCGACCTTCATTTTTGATTGGGCGAGTTCATTAAAACGCTAAGCATTTGGTTGTTGTATTTTTCTTTTTAAAGAAACTCTGAAGCAGCTATTTACGACAATAACTCCAAGTTGCTTAATAGAAAAGCTTCATTTATTAATGCTGTTGAGGTAATTTTCGGTTTTAGGAGCAGATATTTGTTCAAGCCGCTTACCTCAATCAAAAATTGAACATGCCATTAAGATTGTATTTATGTATTTGAACAACGATAACAACTTAGAGTTGCTTCTACCAATGTCTTTTCCGTCAATTCCTTTGTTTGGCTGGAGTTATAGCTATTTCACGGGTGCCAAGCCGATAACATTTAGATTGTAGTGTCCGTGCCTAAGTGGTTAGGTGCGTTGGCTGCTAAGCAGAACGTGTCGGTGGTTCGAGTCCTACTCGTGCCTATAGTTTTTATTTCATCTTTCACGGGCCCTGCTTTTCGCGAAGATCTGACAAAACTTCCAAGAGTATCAATCTGTCATGAAAAAGTTCTGATCAACTTTGCCGTTCGTAATCGGCGTTAAATTGTGGGTCTCCTCATTTCTTCATTCGCACCCAGAGAATTGCTGATAAGAGTAAGCCACTTCGGCCTTCAAGACCTGTCGTGTCACTATTTATTATTAATATTACAAACTAGGGAAAGATTTGACGAGTTAGGTTATATAGTTTCTAGTCGAAGCTTGCAAATTTCGATTGCTGGTTTCTTGTCCGTTAAAAGTGGAATCATCGTGATTCCACTACTGAGTTGGCTACTGGCAGTAGCAGTCCATGAATAGTACCTATATTAATGAGTACCACAAATAACAATAAACGAATAAGTGCTTTGGCTTTGGCTGTATCTCTTTTTCTGGTTTGAATTCGTTTTCAAGCAACTGTTATGCTTTACCGCTAGCAAACCATCCATTTTTGTTGTCAAAAACACAACTAAGCATTGAAGATGTTTTGAAAGTAAAAAAAATAAAATCTTTAATAATGTACAAATCGCAATCTCTCGCAGCCAAGACTGTACTTTCTTATTGTTTATTAGTAGCAAATTCATTGGCCAAGCTTTGTCAAGAACTTACTTATAAATTTTTCCTACTATGTTTAAGTACCTGTATTTTAGTTTATAATTAAAACTAGATATTAAGATTTTTTTGAATTAATGAAAAAATTGTTGTTAATTCAAAACAAAACAAATTTGCACGACTGAGTCATACGAACTTGCAACTGAACTCACAAGAAATATTTAAAAATAAAAACATGTAATTAAAAATTTATAAATAAAAATTTAAATTGAAATATGTACCTCAAAAACAAATTTTATCATAAAAAATTTAATGCCATATAATTTCTTAAAAATTTGTTGATTTTTTTAATTTTTTTGAAAAAATTCTGTTGTACGTTTTTTTTTTGTTTAATTAATATTTTAGGCCGTGTGGGAATTGGATGCATTGTGGTTAAAAATGAATGAATTTTTAACCGCTACTGTCATATTAAACCTGCTCCGTAGCTAGTCTAATTTTAACACATTTTATTCTATGCGGAGTGTCAAAATTTAACCAAAAGTGAAGTTTTAACCACTTTTAAACTGAATTCGCACACGGCCTTCGCCTTATATATAACATTTTCCAAAGATGTCTTTAAATTAATCTGGGTATGCAGTATTCAAGAACACGTAAATATACATTATTTTCTTTGAATTTCTAATTTCAATACCGTTCTATTTTCGAGATACAGAATTTTCAAAAAAAGTTTAAAAATTAATTTTAAGAATCAAACAAAAATTTTTGAAATTTGTTTGAACACAAAATATTATTTGGGCAATATATACATATGTACTTTCAAAAAAAGAATTACGCTGATCGGGCTTTCGTTTTTCGAAAAAATCTTATAACAAATAAACGGTCCTATGGGAGGTACCGTTTTGGAGCAATTCAAAAATATTTTTTGTACAATACATGAATGTCTAAAAAAGATTCGAGGAAGTTTTAAAAATCGAAGAAGCCGTTTTAGAAAAAATTAAAAATTGTGTCTGTGTGGTGGCTACCATAAATTCGTTCAAACCTCTAATTTTCAAGTTTGAAGTCAATCGGACCAGTGATAAGGCTGTAGGTGCGTTTACAGACAAACAGGAAGGAATCGCCGCACCCACTTTTTTCGACTTCTCTATCAACGTAATGTAATATATACTAGATATTGCAAGAAAAATAAGTGGCCCCAAAAATGTGTAAATGGCCCAAAAATGGCCCCAAGATTTTTTTTTCTGAGAACAACGCTGCTAGGGAGTGAAACGTAAGTCAGGGGCCAGATTCTCTAAGGCGAAAGCGAACGAACGTTTTCGTTTGTGCGAAAGATTTGCTTCATATAACTTGAAAAACGAAAACTTTTTTCGTCTGTGCGAAAAAAAATAAACGAAAGCAAATTGTTTGTCGTTTTTTTCGTTTTTGCGAAAGATTTGCTTCATATAACTTGAAAAACGAAAACTTTTTTCGTCCGTGCGAAAAAAAATAAACGAAAGCAAATTGTTTGTCGCTTTTTCTTCTTTTGTGTTGTTTGCTATCAAAATTTTAATAAAAAAACATCACCATAAACTATTTTTAAAATGTTGCAAGAATATTTGACGTTGTTTTTGAGTGATAGCGATAATGGTTCTGAAACTCTCAACTTAAGAAACTTGAGAAGGAATCTTAGGGACCATTCCGATCCGTTTACATTGCAGGAAAAAAAGTGCGAGTTATGAATATTTACACTATAATTACTAGTATAAAGTATGTATCGTTGATTAAAACATATAACTCCTTCAATTCTGAGGCTCTGCATTTTATTGCAGCTGCATTGGTTTTCAAATGGAAAACGTGAAAATTTAAAAATGGGTTTTCGAATGGAAAACAGAAAGTTGTTGATGAAAAACTCGGAAAACTCATTGGTTTTATAAGGGAAAATTGTAAGTGGTGTTGCTCTGAAGGGACCATGCCTATTAAAAAAAATATATGGGGATAAAATGTCTAATAAAGGGGAATGGTGACTACAATAAGGCCGAGGGTCCAGATGTTCCCTCGGAGGGTCCATGTATCCTGATGATACCTAGCCCCTCGTTGTACCCATTCTGTAATGGTTATGTGCGTTGAGAATTATAATGGAAGGTGTAGGTTTAAATCCTAACAGAACCTAAATTGTTTAAATTCAATTCAATGGGTATCTACTGCCTCTTTCAACGAATTGACAAAGCTCTTTATTGAACTCAGCCATTTGGAATAGACATCAAATTGTAGCTCCCCTCAATTCCTTACAGACACTCAAGGAAATGTTGAAGAGTGTAAGCAGAAGCCAATTAGGTCTTGGTTATTCGAAGCAGTCATTTCAGCAGATTTCTGGAATTTAAGACAACTGGGTTCTGTCGTATTTTGAATTCGTGCTTCTCTACGTTAAAAGTTGCAGCTTCATTTTTTACGTCACCTGCTCGATCTGGATTTCAGCCATTTATTTATCTCTTTGATTTCCTCAGTGTTTGGTAACTGCAGCAAAAGAAGCCGTAATTTCTTCAGAAATCCCACCATTGAACAAGTTATTAAAGTGTACTTTCCATCGTTCCAAAATGTATTCTTTTGGGATCGAAGAGCCGATTTTATTTTTTATTCTGCGGATGGATGCACACACGGCCACATTTAATTTAAAAAAAAATTAACAGTCACACAATCTGCCACAATAATAGTGATGACTGATGAGTCTTCTCAATTTCTTTTTGTTTATTTAAATTTTACTTCTATCGATATTTTTTCATTTGTTGTTTTCTCATTGTTAAATGTGTTTTTCACTTAATAACGGACAAAATTTAACTTGAAAACTTTAAATAAGAAAATACATATGCTTTCTTCTTTGTTTTGTCTCATTTAATATCCAAAATCATGTATATATTATCGATTTTCTTAAGTTTTAAGTATCGATTAAAATTTCTTTCTCAGCTCTCACAATATTTTACAACTGTCAACATCCTAAAAGTATCCAACAAACTTTTTCTGATTTGAAGCAAAAACGAATACAAAGTCAAAAACGAAATGCGATACAGAATTCAAATTATCGTTTTCGCACAATTTCTTTCGTTTTTGAAAAACGAACGTTCGCTTTCGCTTCGTTTATTACAGAATCTGGCCCCAGTTTCCCATCTTGTTACTTATTTAATCTTTGGTTTGGGTATTCTTTGCCATGGTGAAAGACCTCCAGAAAGACCTTAGTAGTAGAACGTGCCAGCTTAGGGGAAAAGTGCTGAGTGAATACTTCGGCCTTCAGGAATCCCCCATAGACAAATTGAAATACTTTGATTGCAATATTGAAATAGGGTGGATGGCTGAAAAACTTTTCAACAATCATACAAGTATATTGGCTACGGGTAATTGCACAGTTTGCACAGCTTGCATCTACAAAGCAACTACTCGCTGAGCATGTTTGATAAGGACTTTAGCTTAATCGAACAATTTCTAGTTCAATATTGTGATGATTTTGAAACAGAAGTAGTAGGAGAGCCGCTGAAGACCGACCTACACCGATCTGTTAACCGGCTGAAACTTTTTTTTTATGAAATTTAGTTTGTAAACATATATATAGAAAAAAATTGTATGGGAGAGGGGGGCCTATTCCCCCCGTTTAGCCAGGAGGGCGGTTTTCTGAAAAATTTACTTATTTTTTTAAAAAAATATTAAAAATTTAACAATATTTTTTTTTTTTTGCAAAATTTTGAGTTTGAAAATTATTTTTTCTAAAACTATTATTTAAAGCAATTAAATTTATATACAAAATGAAAGCCTAAGTTTTTGGCTTTGCAGAAAGGTATAACAAGTTGGTATATAGTCCAGTCATTTGGTAGTTTTACCTGGAAAGTTTTCCGGGAGTTTTGAAAATTGGTTAATTTATAGATTTGGGTATGCCCTTTTCGAATTTCAACTTTGCTACCTCTTACCCCCGCCGCTCGCACCGCCATCTTGAAAAAATGGCGCCTAAAAACGTTTTTTTGGGAATATCTCCTTTCCGACGCATTTTACGAAAAAAATATTTATGTACAAAATTAAACTGGAAAAAATTTCCTACAATTTATGTCAATAGTTTTTGGCGTACGAGCGCCACAAAGTATCATTTAACATATTACGAGAAATACACTGCGCTTCAACTGAATAAGCACAAAATTTTTCTGAAGTTTCTTGTCCATTTTTTCCTAACTTTGAACGTTAATGCATCATTTGATGATACTTACCGATAGCTTATGATATTGAGAAAACAAATCAAAAAGAATAATTTAAAAAAAAACACTATTTTTTCCCTGGCTCTCATGCAAAGCTTTCCAGATTAAAAAACTCAGTTTTATTTGCGTCAACTGAATAAGCACACGATCTTTCACTCTCATTATTTTAGTTGGTTCTGAGAGTTTTAAGTTAATTGGTATACCAAATCAAAAGTTGAAGTGCTGTTAGTGCATTTAGCCGTTAAATTAAAATTTAAAAAAAATTGATTAGATCAGAAGCTTTAATAGTGTCGGACGAGTTAAGGTTGATTCGTTAAAAGAATAAAGACTGACCGTGCGTGCTAAGGCTACCACCATTGATCGGAGTCTTAGTATTGTCTATTCGTAACTCAGAAACAAAAGTTTGTACGAGAAAAACGTGAAAGGTAGTAAAAAACGGCAACATTCGAAGTTGATCGACGAGCAATTTTGAGATGTGCTTCCAGTTCATGTGGCTCCGCGGTAAAAATTAAACAAAAAGTTGGTGTAACTGCAGATGTTTCAACAGTCCACAGAGTACCAAACAGCGCAGATCATTTAAAATGATTGCAACTCCAAAAGAAACCACCATTAAACGAGCAACGAAAAGATATTCGTTTAAGATTTTCTAGACTCGATGTGAGTTGGAAAAATGTGTGGCACAACGCGGTTTTTTCGGATGAGAAGAGTTTCAATTTTGATGTCCCTGATGGTTTTAATTATTACTTTCACGATTTGAGAAAAGAAGAACGATTTTTAGCGCGGCATCATGGTGGGGAAGGTGGAGTTATGATATTTGGAGATTAACTACCAAGGCCAATGAAAGGTGGAATCTTCTTGACACCTGCGGCACAACAAGAAAGATTTGGCCTTGTTTTGACAAACAAAGAACGGAAAAAATTATGCAGCTACACAAGGGATCACTTCGATCTCTTGTAAGCATAATCACCGGACATAATCTGTTAGGTTATCATATGAAAAAGATGAGAATCAGTTCAGATGATCTATGCAGAGGATGCGGTGACGAGGAGGTGAATGAAGACACTTCGCACTTTCTGTGTCACTGTCCCGCACTTTCCCATCAAAGGAAGAAACTGCTTGGCAATTTTTTCTTCGGGGATTTAGAGGAACTCTCTAGTACGCCAGGTACTAGCATCCTGAACTTCGTCAAGGCCTCTAAATGGCTTGACTAACTGAACAGATAGGTTTTTCTTATTAGCTTGAGTAGCAATACTCGCGGGTATCACAATGGATCAGTATTGATCTAAGTGTGACGGTAATAACATCAACTGTCAGCCCCTAAACCTAACCTAACCTATGATATGGGGAGCAGTTAGCTACTATGGGACTATTGAGCTTGAGTTTCAAACGTCAAAAACGACTGCAATTACCTACAAAAGAATATTGGAAAGAAAATTTCCTTCATTTTCGGATATTTTTGGACCCTATAAATGGATTTTCCAATATAACAACGACCCCATCCAAACGTCGTGCACTGTCAAAAGTGGGATTTATTTTACCTGACCTTAACCTCATAGAAAATGAATGGGGATGGTTGGTACGTAAAGTCTATGAATCAGGCCGTCAGTTTGAGGACAGAGAATCGCTTATTCCAGCCATTAAGTTACCATGGAGAGAAATTTCGCTGGACTACTTAAAGAGTTTATTCGATTCCATGCCAGCCCGAATTTATGAAGTAATCAAGAATAAAGGTGGTAGTACCCAATACTAGAAATAACCAATAAAAAAAATATTTAAGGAAAATTTTGTTCATTTCTTTCCGTTTGATTTTATTTGCATTTTTAAAAGTTGTGCTTATTCAGTTGACGCAAAAAAAATGAGTTTTTCAATCTAGAAAGCTTTACATGAGAGGCAGGTAAGAAATAGTGGTCCTTTTTAAAACATTCTTTTGGATTTGTTTTCTCAACATCATAAGCTATCGGTAAGCATCATCAAATGATGCATTAACGTTCAAAGTTAGGAAAAAATGGACAACAAACTTCAGAAAAATTTTGTGCTTATTCAGTTGAAGCGCAGGTATTTCTCGTAATATAATGAATGATACTTTGTGGCGCTCGTACGCCAAAAACTATTGATTTTATGAAAAAAATTATTGATACATAAATTGTAGGAAATTTTTTCTAGTTCTATTTTGTACATAAATATTTTTTTCGTAAAATGCGTAGGAAGGGAGATATTCATAAAAAACCGTTTATAGACGCCATTTTTTCAAGATGGCGGCGCGAGCGGCGGGGGTACGAGGTGGCAAAGTTGAAATTCGAAAAGAGCATACCCAAATCTATAAATTAACCAATTTTCAAAACTCCCGGAAAACTTTCCAGGTAACCCTCCTTTTTTTTACCAAATGTCTGGACTAATAGATGAAGCCGTTGATTTTTAATATTTTTTTAAAAAAATAAGTCAATTTTTCAGAAAACTGCCTCTCCTCGCTAAACGGGGGGAATAGGCCCCCCTCTCCTATACAATTTTTTTCTTGTCTCAAGCCTACTTACACGATATGGCTATTTGGCACAGCGTTTTATTTTAACATATGGGTGAAGGAGGACTTAGTTATTGATTAAAATAAAGTTAAATTTAATATAGCCTGCTACACTTTTCGTTAGGCAAGTTATCATATTCATATATGTTTAGAAACTAAATTTCATAAAAAAAAGTTTCAGCCGGTTAACAGTTCGGTGTAGGTCGGCCTTCAGCGGCTCTAAGACTAAAGGGTATTGTCTAGAATGCAAGAAAAGGAAGGAGAAATCAAGCAGAATACACGTGCCGCCAAGCGATAAATAAGATTGACACCATCGGTAAGTACTCTACTCTACGAAATTTTGCTCTATGGCGACACCGCCAGTAACAAAAAAACAAAAGTAGAATCTCTTTCCGTATATTTTGGACTAGTTTACTCCTATAAACCGAGATCTAATGATCAAACAGCTGTTGGTCATTAGTCATTAAACAGCAATCATTTTCCGCAGGGGTAGCTGCGCATAGATAGAATGTGATGTTCTCAAGGGCAAATCCGTAGCCATCAAGAACTCAAAAAAGGAGTACCGCGACTGATGATGTTTGTTAGAGAAAAACTTTAATTACGTTCATTTTTTTTTATATTTTGTATAATTTAAATATATATAGTCAAAAACTACTTATCCGATTGCAAAGTTTTTGTTCAACATAAGAAAGCTTAGGAAAGTACACAATCAATTCTTACGATACAATATACTTATCTGATTTAAAGTTTCTTCCACCATTACAAAGCTACATTCACACTTTGTAACATAGGCTATCTATATTTTATTACCATAGCAACGCCGCGCCGCGCCGGCCGCCTATCTCGTGTTCCTAGCTGTTCTGGTTTACGAGATACGCCTATCTCGTATATTTACAGGGTTAGGGGTGTTAAACGGCGTACACCCCCTTGAAGGGTTACGATTCCGACAAATGTAGTTGCCCTATTTCTCAGCAATAAAATAGCTACAAAATACGCCGCTTGTCTCGTGTTCCTAGCTGCGCTGGTTTACGAGATTCGCTCTGTAACGTATTTATAGGGTTACGGGTGGAGTAGGAATTGGTGCACTATGGGACGACCGTTACACAGTTGAAAATTTGAAATTTAAAAAAAGGTCAATGTGATGGCATCGTGTGTTGTATAAATAAATGATTTTATTAGTAGGTAAGTCACAAAACCCAATGTACGATGTTCTTTATGGTTGTTTGTAAAGGATCGATGTGATACACGGTTGATGTATAAATCATCAGAGAATTTTGAATATAAAACTGTTAAGGCTTGTCGGAAAGGGTCAAGTTACAGGTAAAGGAATGTTGGATTGTTTGTAAAAAAAGGTAAATTATGATGACGATTGAAAGTGGTTTCTAGTAAATTTTATTGTTGGCGATGCGAGTCATAAAACCTGATTTACGAACCCATTTATGACTGCAAAGGATCGACGTGGTACATCTTCGTCGCTTCCTATTTGATAGGTATTGTATATTGATGAACTAAATAATCAAAAATTGATATCTGCTTCTGCGGATAAATCAACAGATGATTCTGAATATAAAACAGGTAAGGGAATGCTATATTTGCTTGAAGGGGAAAGGCAGGTCAAATACTGCACTGAGTGTCAGGAGTGGTAATTCTTCAATAGGAAGATATGGTACGATTTGCTGTTCTTTCTACTGTGAGATTTGCCATGTACCCTACAATACATAGAGTAAACATTATGGATGTCTTGTTCTTTGTTCGCAATGTCAGAGATCTGCAATATGTAAGGAAACTCAGAATCAAATTTTATGAGGGCATACTGCAATCGAAATTTTAAAGGAACAGAACAGAATGTAATGACAACAACAACAACAACAACAACAACAACAACAACAACAACAACAACAACAACAACAACAACAACAACAACAACAACAACAACAAACAACAAACAACAACAACAACAACAACAACAACAACAACAACAACTACAACAGCAACAACAACAATGTGTTTGTTCATCTATATATTTATACTAATATATAACGCTGAAGAGTTTGTTCGTTTGAACGCGGTAATCTCAGGAACTACTGGTTCGAATTGTAATTTTTTTTTGTGTTGGATAGTTCATTAATCGAGGAAGGTTTTAGGCTACTTTACAATAGGCTGTGACCAATAGGACCGAAGAATCTGTGGAAAATGTTGAAAAAACGGCAAAAAATATTTTTTGTCTGCGTTTTAACGCTCTTTTCTTAGGAATTGCTCAGTCAAATTGAACAATTCTTTTTGTGTTGAATGGCCCATTTATCGAAAAAGGCTTGAAGCGATATAATATTACGCTGCGACCAATAGGAGCGAAACATCAGAGAAAAATGTTGCAAAAACGGCAAAAAATATTAATTTTTGAAGACTTCTATTGTTTGCTTGAACGCGCTGTTCTCAGGAACTGCTAAATCAAACTGAAAAATTCTTTTTGCGTTAAATATATACATATTTTTAAGGTATACAAAGTTACGGGGCAAATAATAAGAGCAAAAAGATTAGTGAAAAGCGTTGCTAAAACGTGGAAAATTATACATTTGTAGGCTTCCAGTTAAGGAAAATTTCGACTTAGGAAAAGTCTGCAATACAATTTTAAAATAACCTCAAAATAAAATTCCGACGGTTCTGTCAATTAGATTTTTTAAATTTATTTCTTTCATTTTATTCCATACATACATTTTATAGGATTTCATTTTTATTTATCCAGGAGATATGTTCTGTTGGAAATCCCAACCACTTAACAAAAACTTTATTGTCTCTTGTTTGTAAAACTTTTTCTACCAGAAATACATCTTCACTTTTAGATTTCATTAATTCTGCATCATAGAAACCGCCTTGTACGGGTTTTCCTTCTTTCTTTGTTTCTTGGATTTTTCTTATTTTAAAGATCTCAGTTGTCCAGTTCGGGGTGTATCCCTTTTCAAATACATGTTTGTATTTGCTGATTCTTACTATATCACCGACCTTAAATTTTGTTTAGTTATTTCTCTTTTCTTGCTTTTGAAAAGTGGTAATATACGATATACCTAGATTTTGAATTTTTCTTCGTTACATCTGCAGGATTACATTTAATGGTTTTGTGAAAAGAATGATTGTAATCATGGAGTAATTTCTTATAAATATTTATCCATTTATAGCTGCCATTGAAACTTAATTCTTCCCACATTTTTTCTTTTAAAGTTCTATTAAATCTTTCAACAATAGAAGCCTTTAATGAACTAAAAGTAGAGTAATGGTTAATTTTATATTTTCTCATTAAGCTATTGAACGTTTTGTTGAAAAATTCCTTTCCATCGTCCATTTGCAAATTTTTGGGGGTTCTAGAAGAATCCATAAATATTTGTTCCATTCCTTTTGCAATAGTAATTCCTTTTTTTTTTTTTTTTTTAATTCACTCTACTTGTCATTGTCAACAATAAAATTTACTAGAAACCACTTTCAATCGTCATCATAATTTACCTTTTTTTACAAACAATCCAACATTCCTTTAGCTGTAACTTGACCCTTTCCGCTTTCCTTTTTTAAACAAATCTAACATGTCTTAACAGTTTTATATTCAAAATCCTCTGTTGATTTATACATTAACCGTGTATCGCATCGATCCTTTACAAACAACCATAAACAACATTGTATATTAGGTTTTGTGACTTACCTACTAATAAAATCATTTATTTATTCAACACACGATCCCATCTCTTACATTGGCCTTTTTTTAAATTTCAAATATTCAAATTTTCAACTGTGTAACGGCCGGCCGTCCCATAGTGCACCTATTCCTACTGGGTACCACCCTCGTGAAGGGTTACGATTCCGACAAGTGTAGCTGGCCTATTTCTCAGCAACAACAACAATCGATAGGTACTTTCTTTGTCTGGATATAGTACAGGGAGATTCTAGCGTAATATTACGCCAGCTCCTCAGCCGTTTCTCGTAAACTAAAGGAGGTACAAAATCAATTCTTTCGGTACAAAATAGCATCAAATTCCCAGATGGTCCCCGAGTCTGGCTTATAAAATGGAGATTATAGCGTAACGTCTGATAAGGCTTGTCTGGTACGGAAAAAAAGATGAGTCATATTTTTCTGTAGAGACGAAACATCTGCATAAGGTAATAATTTATCTGTGCTATAACTTTTTCAATAAACATAATATCCAATTTTCTTACTGTTGTTTAAACTCCCTTCTTGAAGGCAAGGCTTTAGAAAAAAGGATCACGGAAAAAAATGTGGCTCCCAAATGTTTCTTCAAAGACATCTATTCAACTCCAAGGTCTAACCAAACACAAAACAAGAACTTAATTGATTGGCATTGAACCCGAAATCATTAAGATGTAAAAAAAAGCGTCTTGTTTGTTTCTGCATAATTTTGGGGATACCACCAAAAACGAGCAATTAGTCCCGAAATGAATTTATAACTACTCAATTCTTGCATCATAAACGTTACGATGAATTCCACAGAATTCACAATAATTTGTATTACTTAACAACAAGAAGACGACAATAAAATGGTTTCGCTTGGTAGTTACGCATTATTACGATATGTTTGTCTTCATCGTCACCAATAAATTAGAAGCGCGAACATCGACACCAATTTTAAAATAAATTTCGTTAAACAAAAATAAGCCTTTTTGTCAAAGGGAACTCAACATTGTCTTGCGAACTTGTTGATAAGTTAAATTTGTTTTAATTCATCTCAAACTTACATAAGGACCTAGCTTAGCCCAAGCTGATGTCGAGACTAGTCACTGCTGTAAACGGTTTTTTATCGCCATAAGTCTTTCCGGTCACATTGCATTTAAGTTTAATCAACGGGTCGCAACTAGTGTCACACCGAATCTTAGGCTTCGGCTTCGGTCGAATTCGGCCAAAAAAACAACAAACCTCGGCTTCGGTAAAAAATAGGCCGAAGTCGAAGAATTTGTTTCTTAGTATCGAGCATCGTAGTAGGCGCCGAAAAAATCAATTTTTGATTTTTTTAAATTGTTGGACACACAAGTTTGTGTTTATTAGGCCGTGTGTGAATTGCGTTAAAATGTTTGTTAAAATTTAACCCGCGTTAAAATTTGACACTAATGAGGTGAATAAAATGGGTTAAAATTTATTGAGCTGTGGAGCAGGTTAAAGTGTGTTAAAATTTGACGTTTCTAGTGATAGATAAATTTGCTCTTGCTTTTGCCTTCAATTCAAACAACGAATACAATGCTCTTCACAGTACCTATATCTGGATCTGCTCATTCCAATAAAGCCACCAGCAAGTCGATAGCTGCAACCAGATGCCATCAACTAAAGGAATACAACGAGTTCATACTCATTTGTCCAACCACTCCGTTTCCCTGGCATGAGACCCACAATCGTTCTAAAAGTGGAATTTTTCAACCGCAAATGTTCATGACATAAAAGATATAAAAGAATTAACACAAAATACTTTAAATTTGTCATTTTTCTAAACCAAATACGAATATATTGTTTTGTTTCTTTTGAAATGTATGACAGGTATCAGCTGTGAAAACAATTTTCAGTGTTACAGTGTTACCACACCGAATAAATCAATTAATCAAAATGGGAAATTTTATTTGAATATTTTTGACTGTTGTTTTAAAATATGACATTAGAATCGATAACAATAAATAAAAAAGATTTTTTTTTTAGTTTCAGAGACTTTTTATTAACCCTGTTTTCTTAAAAATATGTTTTCTAAGAGAAATTATTTTTCCGTGAAAAAGAGAACCAATTTTTGTTCAGGGAAATTTTTTAAATTATCGAGGGAAATTTTTTTAACCTTTCTGCGTAAAAATAAATAATAATAAAATAATTGGTTAAAATAATTGTTTTAACGCAATTCACAGAGCAAATGGCTAAATTTGATCCCACCTCAAACAAGACGTCAAATTTGAATCGTGGTAGAAGTTTTAACGCAAATTTTAACGCAATTCACACACGGCCTTAGAGTAAAATCGTGGTAGGAGCGGAAAAAATGTCAATTTTTGAATTCTTTAAATTGCCATACACATTTTGTCACATCGTTTGTACTTTTATTTTATTCGAAATGAGAATTCTTCGCTTTATTAAAATTCAGCTCCAGCTTCGGCTTTGGCCGAAGATTTTCTGTTAGCCTTATATTCGGCTTCGGCGGAAAATCGACCTTTGGTCGAACACTAGTCGCAACACTTAATTTTGAATCAAATCTTTAACACGTCAAACGTTTCATTTTCAGCAAACATTTTTTTTCTTATGGAGTCATAATTTGCCCTTAATGTTCATATGTGTATCAGTTATTGCAAGATGCAAAGCAAAAGTGAAACGCTTTAAGGCAAGAAAGAATTTCAAATCTGATGCTTAGTTGAAGACACTAATTGACAAATTTAAAATTAATTCACATTACAAACACAGCAAAGTGGTAACAGCGTATAGGCCGTACATCACCAGCATTTGAAAAATGAACACAAACGAATATCGCTAACCATCGAAATGGTAAATTACCCACTCTGAGGAGAAAAAAGTTTTTCCTTCTTGACTTTCATTTTTTTAATAAAAGTATGTAAATTCTGTTGTGGAAAATCAGTTTTAATTCGGTTGATAAACGTTAAACATTGGAATAAATCTGAGCGCGGAAAAAATAGTAAAATGTTTCGATATGTTGTGGGAGTTCTTTTGATTTTCTTTGTGAATATATCCTGCGGCTCGGAGCTAAGTACGGAACATCCTCAAAATTCAATTACGTCCCAAGGATATTCAAAGAACGCAACTAAGGAGGGATTTACTATCAAAAGAGGAATATCAGTGGAAAATTTATCTAGAAAGAGTTATGATCCTCCCCCGGAGTTTTACAGGTATCGATAATCGATTTAATTCGGAAAAAGTGAAAGTAGAAATCACAGTTAAAAATTTTTAAGAGTGAAATCAGAAGAAACTTATAGGTTATTAACTCAAAATTGATTCGAAAAGGTTAGTTCAAGGATAATATTATCATCATTTATTCAAACGAAAATTCAATTCGAGTCGCTAAACGCAATTTCTTTGAAGGATGATCTCTTCCTGTTGGCTATTGTTGACGTCGATATCGTTAAATTAGTTGATCGTTCCACCTTCCTACGGTCTTCAGATTTACTGACGCGAACGGTCTTCGGGTCAAATTTGACCCTGTAGTATATTTTCAGGGTTCATTCAAGTTATTTCTTCTTTGTATTTGCTGTAAAGCTTTTTATTCGGTTTTATGAAAATCTTAATTAATAAAACAATGTTATTTGATTGATTTATTGCATTGAATTGAATTTATTGCAACTTCATATATTTTTTATAAATGTGTTAAATATTTTTTTTTAAATGATTATTCAGTCACAATAGAAAAAGGAGAAGTTAGTTCTTAGAATTTGAACACAAAGTGATTATTTTAGAATGTTGCTTACATATACATATATTGTAACGAAAATCTGCTGAGGAGCTGCGGGAGAGAGTGAAGAAGAGAAGACGCAATGGAATAAAAAGGCAGACGAATTTCAAATTCTCAATTAAAATTTATTGTAAAAGTTCTGGTTCCTGAGAGGTTCTTTTTTATGTCTTTTTCTTAAGTTGAAATGTAGTCTACCCAATTTATTACGAGGTTATGTCTTATGAAGAGATTACGCCTTGATCGTTGCCACCTTACTCGCTCGGTGTCCAAAAGAAAAGACCCTCCAAATTCGCCATTCCCTAGCACCTAGCCATTTTCATCTCGTCTTTCCGCCGCACGGTTGTCCAAAATGACTTATCTCGTTGCAAAAATCATAACTTTTGAACGGATTGAGGCAGCGGTATGATTTTTTTTTTAATTTGAAGGAAATTTCCAGGGCTGTTACACCAATGAATTTCAAGAAAATTATTTCACAGGGTGTTTCGGAATCATCGGCCGAAAACAGATTTTCTCAAAAAACGAAATTTATAGAAAAAAGAATTGAAGTAAAACTTTAAAAATTGTCTTTAGTTTTGCAAATGTTGATAAAAACAAAATGATGGCCCCCGAAGTGTTTATAGGGTGTTCTAAAATAAAATTCATCACAACAGTGGATGCGAAAATTTGGCAAAGAAACTTTTTTTTTTGCTTTAAGCGGTCAATAATAAATTAATAATAGTTTATACCTTTTTAAGTGACATATTTTATGTGAAACAGTAAAGGGAAAAAATTAACGGACCAAAAAAATCAATAAAAAAAAATCAAGTATAATTAAAAACATATAGGATAGGTATACATATATTAAATAAAAAAATATACATAAACTATCTTAAACAATAATTATAAATTTTCAGTAAAAAGTTCACTGCCATCATCATCACTTTTAATATTTAATAGACTAATCAGCTCTGGACAGTAGCTTTTTTTGAGCTCTTTTTGGGATCTAACGTGTCTTAAAGATGAAACAAGTGGATCTGATGATATGGATAGCATATTAAATAAATCTTCATTTTGTCGTTTCCTTGAAACCTTGAGAGTATTGGATAATCGATATCGCTTGTAATCTTTATTCCTTGCTTCTTGTGCTTCCTCTGAAAGTTCCCCTATTGGTAAAATTTGATGGCTTATTAGTTCTCCACCGTGGTCCAGAATCTTGTGAAGTGTTGGGGTCAAGAGTTTGTGACTATATTTCGATTTTAAAAGATCCGAAGTGTTTTTTGTGTACTCGTTAAATTTATCTATATTAATATAATATTTAATATAAATTAACAAAAATTTTAATTTTAATCAATAAAAATTTTATAATAATATTTCTCTCTACCTGTTTTATTGGACCATAAAATAAGGATCTATAATTAAAAATATCCTTCATCCTTAGATCATTTTGGCTTAGTAATTGTAGGAATCTACTTAAATAGGAAAATTAAAGTAGGCAGATTATAAAAATTGCTAGATATGGTAAAACATTTTGCAAAACCTATATCAATTTATATTCGTAATAAAATCCAAAATAATATTTTTTTTTTATTCTAAAGCAAAAAAAAAAGATTAAAGTTTCATCCGTTGCTGGTTTTTACAAGTACCATACATTTTATGATACTTGTGGGTTTTTCGACAACCTTATGAATGACTTTTTTATTCATTATTATTATCATTATTAAAATAAAGTAAGAAAATGTTATGTTTACGATGCATTTTTCGAAAAAATTGACATCAAAGTCAAAAATTATCACGGACAAGAACAACGGAACATCCTTCAAAAAATAATATCTGACCAATAAAAAAAAGATAAAAAATTTGTAAATGCAGTTACAATGGCTAATATTTCTTCTTAAAATTAAAACCTTAACATCGTTGCTAGCATTACTATTAACAGAGAACGAAGCGTTTACGTGGGTAAGGGTATGCCAAAGTAAGCGTTTTCTCAAGCCTTTATTTTTTTTTTCAAAGTTCAAAATCTCGGCAGTGCGCAAGTATGCGCAGCTAAATATTTTTCTTTTGGCTCAACAATTGGTTGATACACATACCCTATTCGGCTTAATGCATGGACTTGGATGGATTTTTTTGTAGCTCTATTCAAACTTGATAAATTGTAAAAAAATGGTGTTTTTTTGTTTCATTTATTAAAACCTTAAAAATAATTTTTTTTTTCAATTTCAAATTTAAATTTACTTATAAGTAATTAAACCAGGAAATATTAACAAAAAATAAGATTTTTCATTCAGTATGCCATAATCGCAAAAATGAAAATAAGGAATTTTGTTTTTTTTTTCTTTTTTTTTCTCTAGAAAAAAATTAACTAACTTTGAAGAGCCCTATAAATTAAACTAATGATCAAAAAATTATTTTGTTTGCTGTTTTTGAAGCTCTGTTTATATTTCTCTTAGAAATAAAAAACAAAACAATAAAAATAAAACATCAGATTTTGTATTTTTGCCACGACTTTTCCCTTTTTGGACAACTGTGCGCCGGGCTGTCACAAAATTCCATTCGCTGATCCGTCACCAAATTTCATTCGCCGATCCGAAACTAATCTAAATTTCGTAACAATATTTACAACAAATGTCGCAAACTAATCCAGTTTTGTTATCAGATTTAGGGCATAGAAGACATCGACTTCTTTTAGTTGTATTCTTTTTTCATGTGTTACCTAATTGAGCTGATGAAGATGGTTGTGAACTGAGTTGATGATCTCTTCGAATTTTGTTTGCAATTTGTAGTGAAAAATGTGATCGAGGTAGTGTTTGTCGCTTTTTTATGTAGGGTGTAACAAGCTGCATTCCAAGGTTTTCCAAGTATGTATAACCTGCGCTTTGTAAGGCAGCCTTCTTTCCAATTTAGGTTGGCGGATTTGAATAGATTAGGAAAACAAATACACACGAACACCTGGCTCAAGGCCCTAATTTCGTGGTGGATTGAATTCCAATCCACTCTATATTTATATGCATGAATTACATGCATATTATAGTGTATGTTGCCTTGTACAAAAAGGAAAAGGCACAAGATTAATCTTGAAGCATCTGTCCCATTGCCGTAGACTTTACCTTCCGCCATTTGCATTTGTCTCAAGTACCAGTTTGCTTTTACCGTTAATAAAAGCCATACTGGTAAATGTGTTTTTATCTATATAACTGAGCTTAGAACACGTCACTCAGTTACCGAGAACGAATTTCTCGTTAACCAACAGCCACTCTGAAACTCCCACAAGGGGGCCGACCGCAACTGTAGTTGAGATTCAAAGGTCCTAAAACACTATGAATCGGGCATCAACTACCCCAGAGCACCAGTTTTTTCAGAAGACATGGTAGTCTCTTTTGTTATTTTGTACTCTGTGAATGTATGAAATTATCATACACACATTCGTACAAACCAAAAGGATAATTTTCCAGCTTCGTGAGTTGACGGCTCAACAGGAACACTGGTGTCCATTGTCATGCAGTCCATTTTACCAGAAAGGAGTTGGGTGGTCCAAACTGGAAGACTGCATGACACATTGCCATGCATCACCAATTTCTAAGGAACACTCATTAGTGCCTTATTCTATCACAATGATATCAAGTACAGTCTCATTA
Organism: Sphaerophoria taeniata; assembly: GCA_943590905.1. Lineage (NCBI taxonomy): Eukaryota > Metazoa > Arthropoda > Insecta > Diptera > Syrphidae > Sphaerophoria > Sphaerophoria taeniata. The sequence goes on along the minus strand of OX016542.1, from coordinate 74,979,412 downwards.
ATCACCATGTATCCAAAAAAATTTAATGATACCTGTACAATGAAAGCGTAGGTTCATTCGCCCTGACCGAAGTCTGGTTGACGCTCTGCACCACTTGGAGGTTGAACCTTCCGCACAAGAGCGGCAAGTAATCTGTACTAGGCATTGCAAGCAATCCTTTCCAAACCCTCACCCACTCTTCGCAGAGCGGCGGATTTGAATAAAACGAATGCGTTATAGGCTGAAATGTCGATCATATTATTGAACACAGCTTGAGGCCACCGTTTTGTCATTCTTTTGCAAGTGTAGCCACTTACAGCTTTATCCAGTGTATCAACGCCACCTCCACCTTTATATTTATTGTAGTCCAGTATTATCTCTGGCTTTTTATCCAGACGGTTAACAATTTTTAAATCATGGTGAAAAGTGCTAAGTTAATTCACAGCTTTAATTTTTTTTGGGATATAACAAAATAGAGTTGTTTCCTCTGTAAAAGCTAAGATTGAAGAGTTAACTGGTCTTCTTTTTATGTTCACTAATTCAGGTGTAATTCGGGTTTGTTTTTCCGTATTGTTTCTACTAGGGTAATCCGTTTCTTTAATAATTTTTGTACCAATTGATGAGAGGTGAAAAAGTTATCGGTTGTGAGGTTATTTCCCTTTAGTCCTGCAATCCAATCAAGAACAACACGCATACCTTCATTTTTTTCTGGATTTCTTCCGATTTCTTTGCCAGTGTATGGTTGAATATTCCAGGCATTGCTCGTTGCACACAGCACCCAAAATGGACATGTTCCTCTGAAAGCTACTAACTGTTCATCAATGGTCACGTTTTCAGATGGATTGTAAAGCTTCGGTAATATTTCAACCCATTGATTCCAGAAATCACGAATAGGAGAAAATTTGTCCAACAGCCTTCGTTCGCTTCGAGTTTCCCTGTTTTCTAAACTTATAACCCTCGATATTTTTTATTAAATGTCCTTCAATGTAGGTGTAGGTCAATATAATACGCTTAAAAGGAGGAAGGAAAAAGAGCTCAACGCTGGAGATTTCTTCTTCGGTAATGCGTGAGCAAGAGTAACACGTCAATCCTGGCACCAAGCTGATAATATTTCGCTCTCAACTTAAAATTAATGTCTTTCGGCCTATGAACTATTTGTTTTATTTTTCATTTATCTTTGTTTGTTGTTAGAAAAATTAAAAAAAAAACATTATAATTATTATTTTGTTAAATACTACTTAAAATAAGGTCCTTAAAATAAAACTTAAAATTAACTAAAACTACCTAATCTACCTAACATCTACTTACAAACTAGAACAACAACAGTAGCAAATCTCTATCTTTTATATTTTACTTTTTTTTTAATATTTTTTTTTTTGTTTTTATTTTTATTTTATTTTTTATTTTTCTTAATGTATTTTGTATTTCTTGGTATGTGCCACCATGCCTACTACCTAAACCCTTAAACTAAAACAGAAATGTTAGCCGGCCAAGGCTCAAAACCCTACCTCGACTACTCATTGTCAAATGCTGACTGAAGCCACCAGAACTGGTTCTCCTGCTTCACCCTATCGATTCGGTCCTGTTCTTACATAGCCCTACTGAACCGAAGGAACTCTGCTCCGTCTTGTGCGAGGACGTCTCGACTGTAAATGAGCCCCCGCGCCGATCCACGGTTCTTCGCCTGACGTGGTAGATAAGCGGCACCGCCAATCTGTCCTGTATCAGACCGCATCTCTCTAAATAGAGGAATGCTTCTGGTACTGGTAGAATGAAGCCGCTCAAGCGTGCACTATGAAAATATTTATCGTTCGGATAGAACGCCCCAAAGATCAAATTGTTCGTCGAAGTCATAGCTCTCACAAATGTGACCCCGAACAAGTTTTATCACGAAATTGTCAATTCTGTTGATCCGAGCCTGGTTGTATAGAACCTCGTTAGAATAGTTATGTACATAAGAAGATTCCGGTGTCCGATATAAACCGAGACAGCGCCGAAGACACTGCCTCTCGAACACCCGAATTTTCTCCATTTGAGATGGTGGCATGGTTCAACGTTGAACCGCACTGGACAGCCATAAAAGATCATCTACCGTATGAGGGCCAAGTAGCAAATTATCTTCACTCTGGGTTTAAGCCGACTACTGTAAAACAGCCGTTTCTTCAGAGCAAAACCTCCTCTGGCCCTGGCCAGAACCGCATTTATACAGTCGAAATATAAATACTGATCCAACCAGATACCGAGGTAGCCACTTCACTTCACTATTGCTCGTTAATTGTTGTCCATGAGGCTCAACGTTGACCATCTTGCGCCAGTTCTTGCATGTATCCCCCGAGGCCCTAAACAATGGAGTTCAGAACAGAATTGTCTCGCATTTATGGACATTTATTTTCAGTTTCCAGCCATCGCAATATCGCTGAATCTTCTCGAAGTCACGTTGCAAGAGAGCTTTAATGACCTCGACCTTTGGAGCAGCTCTGTACGCAATTAGATCGTCGGCATACGCAATTGCCTGTCAGATCGCTGGTGTAAATACTGAAGAGAATCGGCGAATTAGCCGCTCCCTGTTGCAGACCATTTCTAATACCAAATATTGTGGTAGAAGTTACATTGCCACTTTTGACAACAAACTTTCTACCGGTGAGCATATCAGCATATACAACAGTGGTTTACTTATGCCAAGTCTGGTCAAATTTAGATAAAGGCCCTCTAACCTACGGAGTCGAAAGCCTTTTCCAAGCCAACCAGAACTGCATCCGTGCATTGTTTCTTTGACTTATTCCATTGAATATCCAAAACGAGTTTAGACGCGGCATGAATGGTGTCATGTCCCGCATTGAACCCGAACTGGTTTTCCGGAATTATCTTGTTGTCCGCAGCCCACTTGGTCAGAGCCATATTGATGATCTTTGCTGATGCTCGGTAGAAGACTTCTCGACCGAAGATTTGACGGATTGGAGCTGTCCTTTCCCTTTTTCGGGAGAGGAGCTGTCTTCCAACGCTCTGGATAGTATGCATTATTCAGCGCGTTTTTAAACAGAGTGGTGTAGATGTCTATTGCCTCAATCGGTAAGTGTCTTATAGTACAATGTTGGATATAACATCGACACCTGCTGACTTCTTATTCTTTATTGAATCGAAGATGAGCTGGAGCTGTACCTTCGTTACTTACAGCGAACTTGCTTCCGTTTGCTCGGCGATTATGGCGTTTGCCAAAAAGTCGTCATTGAACCGCATGAAACCGCGGTTCTCAGATCGCCACTGCACAATATCGTTCCGAAGGTAGAAGTGATGAAGTAAGGCTCTGCTTCCCAGGTCGTGGTTCGGGTTAATGCTAGCATTGACCTTGTATACACTTGCTGAAAAGCACCTCCCACTGACTCTACTTTCTCCTGCGGATCTTCGGAAGTCATATCGTCCAGGATGGCTTCCTCAGGATCAATTTGTGCTGTCAGGAATACGTCTCTGTTCTCCGGCGTTCTCTGGAGTTTCAGGCACGGAAGGCAGTTCTGATTATGTTTTCTCTGGTCACTAGAATTGACGGCCTGAATCTTGTTGTCCCAAAACAAATTGATAGATAGTCTGTAATTATCTTTAATCATTTGGTTTGTGATTTTGATTGACGACTTCTTTTAAGTTGGCATAGGATTAAATAAATCACCATTTTACTTACTTTCAGAGGGCCTGGATCATCTTCAAATCCTTCGACATACAATTCCAATTCCAACAGAGACAACGTTGCTGCAGAATATTCATCAAGGCCATTTGCATTCCCAAAAGAAAATAATAATAATGACTATGAATACAGAGGATCAAGTTCGAGTAACGGTTGGTCTAATAATCCTCAACAAGATCGCAAGGGTGAACATGACAGGATAAGTGTCGGTATGTTGAAAAGTAGAAGTATTTTTAAACACATCGTTCATTTAGCCAACATTTTTTTTGTAGAACATTACGGAACAAGTGCTGGTCATTCGGGTTATGGCGAAGTGTCAAATCACGCCTATGGTGCACATCCCTATGGACCACCAAAAGCAATTGAGTACGAGTACTATGCTCCAACTGGCAATAGTCATGGCTATTCCGAGGGAGGTGGCGAAGGAATACCAGTGGAATTATACACAAGAGGTTATGGTGGATATGGCCATGCTGGCGAATACGCAACTTATGCAGTTAGCCCTGGACACCATGTCGGTGGTGGAACAATGGATATTGGACATTCCAGCGGAAAAAATCATGGCTATGACAAGGCATTACTGGCAAAGAGTTTCTTAATTCCATTGGCAAGTGCAGCTGTTCTTGGTATTGCTGCAGCTTTGGCCAGTAATCCATTGCTGCTACAATTGGGAACAGTATCGAGTGTGGGCAAACGAAAGAAGAGACAGTTGGATGAGACACTCATACATTCAAGGGTTTATCGGCACCATTATCGCAAAAGAAACTAGGACTAGGGTCTTGTGTTCAATTATTTTCTGTATTCTCAATAAAGTGAAATGTTTATTGTATGAAGAAATTTGTTCAGGTTAATGAAAACTTACGTCAAGTAAAGCAAATTACATTTTAGATTGGGAAAAGATGCAGTGGGAATGTACGACTTTAGTCAAACGGATTTTTTTTAGTTAAGTCTTCTTGAAATATCAAAGTGAAAAAAGCTGGTAAAACTGATCTTGACCCATTTTCCCGCTGCAAGAGTTTTTTTTTCGAATAATAAATTGATTATAATCGATTCAGGCAATCATTCGAGATCATTCGGTTATTGAAATCGCTACAACTGCCGAATGACGATTATTAAATAAAGGGTGTTTTTTTTACAGGTATAGAACATTAAATTGCAATAAAACAACGATGGAGTATTCGATTGACATGATTTTTTATTTGATTATGATTTCTGGCATATGACTGCCACGGCTGGCTCGGGAGTAGTCCAATCTGGACGTCCAATTTTCGATGACTTTTTCCAACATTTGTGGCCGTATATCGGCAACTAGCAGTTTCCCGCGACTTCGTTCGCCTCTCCCTTCTCCACCGGCCAGAGGTGCGTCTTGACTTGTGCATCATGCGTGCGGGGCAATTTTTTTGCGAAGTTATTTTAAAATTGTATAACAGTCAAATATAAATAATTTTCCCCGTTTTAGCAACACTTTTCACTGATGCCTTACTCTTATTATTCGAAGCGTAACGTAAGCTTAAACCCTTCCTCGATAAATGAACTATTCAATAAAAAAAAATTGTCAGTTTGTTTTAGCAGGTTTTAGGATCAGCGCGTTCAAAAACAACAGAAACCTTCATTTTTTTACATTTTCCACTAATTCTTCGCTCCTATTAGTCACAGCGTAAGTTTAAAGCCTTCCTTGACCAATGGACTACTCAACACAAAGATAATTGTTAAATTTGATTAAGCAGTTCCTTAGATCAGAGCGTACAAACAAATAAAAATGAATACTTTTTGCCGTTTTTTCCATATTTTCCACTGATTCTTCTCTGCTATTGGTCATATGCTTAATGTTATGTAGCCTAAAGCCTTCCTCAAATAATGGACTATCCAACACAAAAAGAATTTAATGAACAAACTTTTTAGCTTTATATATTGGTATAGATATAGATAACACGGTGAATGTTGTCTTCTAAATGGTCAAGCATTTGTTGCTTATCCGCATAGACCAATGACTATACATAACCCCACAGAAAATAGTCTAGTCAAAACGCGGTCATCAAACGTGTCTTTCAATAAATCGATTGTGGCACGAGCTGTGTGACATGTTGCGCCGGCCGTCTTGTTGGAACCACAGCTCATGATTGCTCAATTCAGGAATGAAAAAGTTAGTAATCATGGCTCTATACCGATCACCATTGACTGTAACGTTGTGGCCATCATCGTTTTTGAAGAAGTACGGACCAATGATTCCACCAGCCCATAAAGCGAACCAAACCAAACAGTCAGTTTTTCTGGATGTAACGGTGTTTCGACATACATTTGAGGATTAGCTTCACTCCAAATGCGGCAGTTTTGTTTGTTGACGTAGCCATTCAACCAGAAGTGGGCATCATCGCTAAACAAAATTCGCTTATGAAAATCGGGAACAACGGCCATCTCCCTTTGGGCCCATTCGACGAATCTACGCCTTGCTTGATGATCGTTTGGATTAAATTTTTGCACGAATTGGATTTTGTAAGCACGCAAACCAAGATCCTTCCGCAAAATCTTCCATAAAGTGGATGGACACAGATCCAATTCCTGTGTTCGATGGCGGATGGACTCATTCGGGTCTTCCTCAATGGTACGCTCTACAGTAGCAATAGCTTTTTCTGTACGCACCGTACGTTGGCGTCTCTGGCGATACGAGTTATCAATCAGAGTAAACGTGGTGCAAAAACGTTCCATGGTTAATCGAATTAACTGCTCTGATGGACGATTTTGTCGTAGTGCGCGATACGTATTCCGCACAGAACCATTATTTTCGAAATAAAATTGCACAATTTGCAAACGTTGTTCAGGCGTGAGTCTACTCAATACAAACTGAGAATAAATCACTGACAGGTGTTAAATCGGCCGCCGTCTTGAAAAGTAATGCCAACTTAAAGTTCTATACCTCGAAAAAAAAACACCGGTTATTAGTCTTCGAATGACGATTATTATCATTCGAATGAAATAACTCAAATGACGATTTTATTTCAGGTTGAATTTGCAAATCTTTGGAATGGAATTTTGTTTATGGTTTTTGGTTACATTTTTTAAAAGGCGAACAAAAATTTGTATTTGGGGTTATTTCGTTATTCATTTTTTGTTGTTTAATAGCACATTGTGCACTATAAACGTTAAACTTTTCATCATTTTCATTCTATTTCTTTATTCAAATGATCATTCGATTATTCAAATCATTCGAAATGATCATTCGATTATTCAAATCATTCGAATGCTATCTTCTCGATTTATTGAAATCATTTGATTATGCCCATCACTAGTTGGGATAGCAATGTGCTTTAGCTATTTACTGATCTGAAATTTTAATGAATTGAGATAGACTTAGGCCGTGTGCGAATTGGATGAATTGGGTTAAAAATACTGGTTAAATTTAACCACTGCTGTCATATTTTAGCCTGCTCCACAGCTAGTCTAATCTTAACACATTTTATTCAATGCATTTTATGCAATGAAACATTTAAGATTTAACCAAGCGTCAAGTTTTAACCTCTTTTTAACTCAATTCGCAAACGGCCTTAAGCACTATTCACATGAGCACGAATAACAAACGACTAACGAATGAAGAAAAGTGATTTTAATACGTTTGAAGCCGAATTTCCTTACAAATTCTCAGCAAAACGATAAAAGTAAAGTTTATGTTGGATTTATGATGCATAAATTAATTTTTTTTAATCTCAAATGTTAATTAATTTGAGAAAACAAATTTATTTGTCGTGAAAAGAATTCTAGTTGATACGAACTGCCAAACTCTGTTCGCGTTCCACATCATCCACACTTCCATGGAACAAAATGTTAGCCTCAAAAATCATTCTTGCTTTGTGTTTTGGTTGTTCATTCGCGACGAATTAAATTTTTTTCATTAGGATAGAAATGCATAAGGAATAAAGGAAGTGGTTAGAAAGGAGGTGTCGGTGCACGTTGGTCTTGATCATTGATATGATTGGGAAAGACAGAGTGTGGAAGAGAGTTCCACATTCGCGTAGTACGGCTAAAGAATGATTCTCTATACTTGAGAGTACGTCCAAAATTGGGCTCGAGGGTGAACTGATGTGTTCTTTATGTGCTAATTATGTCTGAAGTTCGCGATTTACATATATTTATAATATACATGTGTATTCAAATATATAGAGATTTCGTATATTACTACGGATGCAATGAAAATATACACTTGGGCGTGTACGTGTTTTTTTCCTTGCGACTTATAGAATACATAAATTACCTTAGAGTAGGTTTTTTAAAAAGAATAGAAAAATTATTATTTGAAGAATTGGAGCATTATAGACCAGACCATAGGTTTATGATCATCACATCATAAATAGAGGTGTAAAACTCATAACTGATATTTTTTGGTGGAAGGAGCTATGCTAATGGAACTTCAGTCAGATATTTTTCCTCCAACAGCCGATTGCTGTTTAGGTTGGATTCATATCCAGCCCTCCTTGCCACGACCTCGTATGATATTCTAGTATGAAACGATTCCAAAACGACCGCCAAGGAGTCATTCGGACGGTTCTGTGAGTCATTAACTCGAACTACTCATCGTCGTCATTAACAAAAGCTCTACTCTTGAAGATGTTAAAACTAACAAAATAACAATTGATACAAAAAACGTAAGGTTCTCAAACAAAAAATAAAAAGAAGCGTTTAAAATTGAAAAAAACACGTATACGCCCGAGTGTACATTTTCATTCCAAGAACTTTGAGGAGCTTGTAAAAACGCATGTCTATTCATTGCAAATGATAAACATTACAAAGTCTGCAATGCGAAACAAAAAATCAGTGGAGTTGTTAGCGCAATGCGTAGTGCATTGGCTTCACAACTAGCTGGTCTAGGTTCAAATCCCAAAGTGAACTCAAAAAGTTTTTTGATTAATATGAAAACTATACAGCACCACTAATAAAAGGAGTCTGATGATCGGCTTGGCACCCGTGAAATAGCTATAACTCCAGCCAAACAAAGGAATTGACGGAAAAAGCCATTGGTGGAAGCACCTCTAAGTTGCTATCGTTGTTCAAAATACATAAATGGAATTGACGGACGCAGTCTAACTGCAGTGTTAAATAACACAAAAACAAACTATAATATTATTTTGTTATGATATATAGTTAATTTTTCAATCGTTTTCAAACATTGAAGAAGTTGGGTTACAGATCCCTAAGCCTGTCCAGAGTACGACATCAAAATCGTACTCGGAGATTTCAATTCAAAAATCGGGAAGGAAGACATCTTTGGCGGATTAGTTGGAAAGCACAGCCTCCACGAAGTTACAACAGATAACGGCTTCCGACTAATCGACTTTGCTGCAGCTCGTAATACGGCGATAAGTAGCACTAGGTTTCCAAGACGAAAGATCTACACAGCAATCTGGCGATCTCCGGATGGTCGAACCACCAACCAAATCGACCATGTGCTAATCGGCGCAAGGCACGCATCCAACATCTTGAACGTGCTCACTTTCCGAGGAGCAAATGTCGACTCTGACCACTTGATGGTAGTGGCTAAGTTTAGAGCTCGAATATCAAACGACAAAAAGTTCAACATCGGTTGTCTTAGCACCTCGGAGAACGCCAGAGACTACAGTGGGCGCCTTAGTGAGCGACTCTCCGCCGTCCTCCCAAATACCACAGACGTCAACACCTTGTGGAACCAATATCGCAAAATAATAAAAAATATAGCCGAGACCAACATTGGTTTCCAGCCACCCCCGAAAAAGAACCCGTGGTATGATGATGAGTCCGCGATATAGAAAAGAGAGACGGAAAATGCACGTTGGCAGATGCTGCAACGGAAAACAAGAGCAGCAAGAGAAGAGTGCCGCACAAAAAGGAGAAATGAGAAAAAGACCCTTCGAAGGAAGAAAAGAGCATCCGCAGTTTCTCAGCTCAAAGATCTAGAAGAGTCTCGGGCCAAAAACAACACCCGGCGTTTCTTTAAAAGGTCGAAGCAATTAGCTTCTGGTTTCAGAACCGGGACACAGGCTCTTCGAAACAGTGAAGGACACCTAGTCACCGAAGCACAAGGAATTGAAGATGTTATCAAGCAGCACTTCCAGCAGCTGCTGAATGCGCAAAATATCGAGCGACCTAATGACGAAAGAGAATCAAGACTAGTCAATGAAGACCCAGTCCCAGCCCCCAGCACAGAAGAGGTAGAAAGAGCCATCCAAAAGCTAAAAAATAACAAGTCCGCCGGGTCGGATGGCATAACTGTGGAACTCTTTAAGTATGGAGGAGGTGTTTTCATGAACCGCTTGCACCAGGTCATCACCAAAGTTTGGGAGGAAGAATGCATGCCTACTGACTGGCCGATAAGCTCCATATGCCCCATCTACAAAAAAGGCGATCCGATGTCATGCAAAAACTAACGTGGCATATCCCTGCTTAATGTTGCATACAAAATCCTATCCAACGTACAGTGTGAGCGTCTTTAACCTTTCTGCAACACAATAATCGGCGCGTACCAGTGTGGCTTTAGGCCAGGCAGAACAACGATAGACCAAATTTTCACACTGAGGCAGATCCTGGAAAAGACCAACGAATTTCAAGTCGAAACATACCATCTTTTCATCGACTTCAAAGCTGGTTATGATAGCATCCACCGCCAAGAGCTTATGATGGCGATGTCTGAATTCGGGATCCCGGGATTTCTGCGGCAAAACGTCGCAGCGACGAAAAATCGCGTATATGCACCGGGCCTTAGACAAGAAGTTGCGTTGTCATGTGACTTCTTCAACATAGTCCTGGAGCAGTAAGTGCGCAAGGCACGTGTGAGCACGGAAAACACTAACTTCAACAAATCCACCCAGCTCTGGACTGGAGTCACGATGGAAGGCCGCCATATCTCAGGCTGAGATCCTTCATGTATTGTGAGCCGGATAATTAAAGTAAGTAAAGATCGGAGAAAATTAAGGCTTGCTTGAAGTAAATTCGTGGATCGTGGTTAACCAACTCTCCAAATTTTATTCAGTTTTTCGTCGATCGTTGGAAAGAATGATCTCTCCAGTGTAGAGAAGAGATACGGTCACACGAATGGATGTGCAGGTGCACCGTCGTCGTCATGTTTTCTTTCGGTTGCGAGCAATGGTGATAGAAAACAAAAAACAAACAAACAGTTTAAAAATCAAAAAGAAAAAGTAATTACATTTGCTTTCAAAACTTCAACGAATCAAAGCAAAAATAATGTTGAGTAATTTTGTGTTATTATTTTAAATGATTTTTGCAAATCTTTAGGTATACTGGCCATCTGGCTTTTCTGGATGATTTCTCATAGCGAAATTAAACTTTCATTTCGTAACTTTACCGCTGTTATAACTTTTCAACTGCCAATACCAATTTACATAGCAAAAACCCTCTTATATAAAAGTCTCAGCACGCACTCTTACAAATGAATCATGGACTTGCCTCAAATTCACACCACCGATGCAGTCCAGCATCATTGGATGGTTTGGAAACTAACCGGCATCAAAGCTCCCACCGGATTTCCCCCTAGGACCTACAAAATCTACACAATCTTCATCAACTGTTTCGTGACAATTCTATTCCCGCTGACACTCATCCTAAATCTCTTTGACACCGATGGACTTCGAGAAGTCTGTGAAAACCTGACAATTACCATTACCGACACCATAGCGAATTTCAAGTTTTTGAATGTGTTTTTCGTCCGTTCGAAATTGCTCGCGATAAAGGACATTGTCGATAAACTGGATGCTCGTTCCCAGAATGAAGTAGGTCAAAGGAAGGTCCTGCAAGAATCGGTGCAAACGGCGCGGGCAACCTTTAAGATGTTCTGGGTCCTGTATAGCTTTGGGACGTTCTTAAGCTTGTGCAAAATCGCAATTGCCAGTGAGAGATGTTTACTCTATCCGGCGTGGTTTCCATTGGACTGGAGGAATTCAACTAGGCAGTACGCCATTGTGTTGGGATATCAACTTTTCGGGCTTATTGTACAGGCAATTCAAGACGTGGCCAATGACTCTTATCCACCAGCGTATTTGTGCATCCTAACAGGACATCTGCGAGCATTGGGACTGAGAGTGCAGGAAATCGGAAAGAAAGGCTACAATTTAGAGGCAAATTATGCAAAGCTTATCGCTTGCATAAAGGACCATCAAGATATATTGGAGTAAAATTATATTCTTGTTTGAAAAACAAAACTAATTAAGATTTTTGAATAGACTTTTTGTGACCATTCAGGGAATTATATCTACAGCCTGTTTGGCTCAATTCATTTGTTCTGGACTGGTTCAGTGCACAGTCGGAATTTACGTCCTCTTTATAATGGGTGAGGATCAAATATCAGCACTGATATTGTCGGGTATATTTTTTCTAGCAGTTACTTTGGAGAGTTTTTTGATCTGTTATTTCGGCCACAATCTGAAACAGGAGAGCGAGAATCTAACGAAAGCCATCTATGATTGCAATTGGACAGAACAATCGCCGAAATTTAAGAAGACTCTGTTGTTTTTTATGATGCGGGCTCACCGATGTAACGTCATTTTGGCAGGGAATTATATACCCGTGGATTTTCCGACATTTTTATTGGTAAGAGCATTGTATCGAGATTGATTTAAATAATGGTTTTTCTTTCGTATTTTTTTTTTTTGTACAGATAATGAAGTACTCGTATTCAATGTTCACATTGCTGGTTCGTTTAAAGTGAATGCCTATTGTCGACTGGATTTTGCATGAGGAAATTCTTATTAATAACGATTTCCGCTGATTTTCTTTGTTAGGTTAAGGTAAATGCAATAAAGACCTACAGGCTAGTTTTTCTTGATTTTCGTATGACACCTTGATCTCTAAAACCGCACAAGGTCCGATTTGACTAAAACAAGAGCGAGCATGATGTTAACAGTTAACTTGTAGTGTCAAATTGGTTTGGATATTGTAGTTCTCCCGATAGATAGCAGAAATTCTGCTATCCATCGGGTGAACTGCTGCAGAATGTAAAGGCAGTGCTCGAGGGAATCGAATGGGGGTAGTATAAATAGGTAACTCCCAGGCCAAATCGGCACCAAACTTGGCACGGGCACTGCACGGCGGTGCATTCCCAATTGGGATTTCTACCAAGTTTCAATTTTGATGCTAATTGGGATTAATTGTCTCTGGTTGGATTTCTGTATTTTCATTGGAATATTGGTTGTGGGATTGGATATCCAGTGATAAATTGGTTGTGAGATACACTTTTCTAGTTGGATATCGTTGGGTTGTGCTTGGTACCGGTCGTATTTCTAGTTCAAAAATTAAATTCTTGTTGGAATCGTGCTGATTTGGTTGGGTAGCTCCTACTCAATCCAACTCAAAATCCATGTCGCTCCCAGGACAGCGGCACTTCCCAATTGGAATGCATACCAAGTTTCCAGTTTAATTTAATAAAAGTTAAATTCTTGTTGGAATCGTGCTGATTTGGTTGGGTAGCTCCTACTCCATCCAACTCAAAATCCATGTCACTCCCAGGACACCGGCAACATATTTAGTTGGGTAATTTCTGGCATAACATTCGCACCTGTATGGCATGCAATATAAAATTGATTTCTAAACGAAACTTGCATTCCAAAATACTTACTTCTGTGGGTTGTGCTGGTTAGAATTGTGTACAATGCAAGAGAATGTCAGAAAACAAAGAACCCATTAAGTAAAAAATACGAGTTTTTCTTATTTTAGATTTTGAAAACTTTATTACATTGTTCTAATAAAAACCTTAAACATAAATGACCACAAATAAACGTATCAAAATCTTGTTTTTGTATATAATTATAGTTTATTTTTTTACCAAGATAGCTTATTACTTCTGAGGGTGGTCTTAAATTTCCAAAACTATCAAAATACTTAACAATATTTTTTTTTTTAATTTCTTATATGGGTATATGAGTACCCAACCCACTTTCATTGTCCAGATTTATAACACCACACTCTTTTAATGTTGGTACTTTTGGTAAAGAGTTTCGCATAAAAACTCCTCTAAAATGCTTCAAGTGTTTCTTTCCAAACTGGTGAATATCAAAATTGCTTAAAGGATTGTTAGGTAGCAATTCAATTAGTTTTTTGTATTTGATGAGTTCAAAAAAAAGTCGAAGACCATTTTTATATGGTTTTAAGAACAGTCCATTTCCTTGAATAGCAACTGACTCCATAGCCTTATAATGACGCTTATTTTCTTCAAACTGTCTTTTAGCAGATCGTACATCATTGAGCGCTTTTACAACGCCAGCTGCTCCACCTGTTAGTGATCCCACAGCAGATAAACCAGCTAGAATAGGAGCTAGAAGTGGTAGAAAACCACCACTTTTTGGAAGTGGAATTACTCTCGGTGTTTGAATTTGTTTTTTCTTATTTTTAATAACATTTTTTGCAGACTTCACAGCAATATTAGCAATAGATGTTGTTCCACAACAATTTATATTGTTTTTAATAGCATTTCTTGCTTCGTTTATAGCCTTTTTAAACATATTCTGTTTGCAAACCTTTTTGGATTTTGTCTTCTTAGTTCTTTTAATTGCGCTTTTTTGGTCTTGCAGTTACCCATTCCAAATTTAGTTTTAGATTTCATCATGTTGGTTACTAGGAGTCCACTTAACTTTTCAGAAGAAGCTAAGAACATTTTGCCTTAGTAATTTCATGCACTATCACAACAACTTTAAAATTTGATCTCAAAACCGGAAGACTTTTTTTTTCTTTATACCTATGTCTTTTAAAAACACCTAATTTCTAATTCAAAACCCAACGATTGTTTGTTCCTTGAGTTTGCAACCAAATTTTATAACGGAACATAAATTACCCCAGAACATAAAGTACTTATTTTACTATCGACAAACCAAAAATATTGTCACGCGTGTCGATCTTACGATTAAAATAGGGCAATGATTTAATTCATTCTTTACACAAGTGTAGATCTTTTGTTACAAGTGCCCATCGTTAAAAACATGCTCACACAAGTGTTGATCTTACAAACATAAAATTTGATTGCTCAACAATAATTATATGTTATTTTTGTATAGCCTCCCTAACCGATGCATTTGCCTCACTACCAATTGAGATTGCCATTTAGCTCGCACTCGCAGAAAAAAAAAATAGAAAAATTATCACAAGAGCCGATCTTTATTTCATTGCTCATACAAAGACCATGACAAGTAGCATCCATGATCCTCGAATAATCCAAACAATCCAAAAATTCAAACTGAGTTCCTATCACATACCTACAATGTGGGATCCCTACGTGTTGATCCTATCAAATACCTACAAGGTGGGATCCTTATGTGTTGATCCTATCAAAAACGTTATACGTACAATGTGGGATCCTTACGTGTTGATCCTATCAAATACCTACAAGGTGGGATCCTTATGTGTTGATCCTATCAAATACGTACAATGTGGGAACCTTACGTGTTTATCCTACGAGGAAAATATTTTCATGTTCATTCAGGAGAATAATATTAATTCAAAACGAATTTTCTGAATGTTTTATTTGTTATTCATACGAATGAACATGTTAAGGAGGCGCATTCATACATTTTTATCATAAGTGTAATTGTGCTGCACGTAGAAACGGGGCTGCCTGAGCTCTTTATAAAAACGTTCAAATTACATATTGACCATTTAACAAAAGTGATGCTTCTTCCGAATGAAAGGCTGCCAAAAAAAAAAACTGTTCTGTATGTCTTGCAACGAAAATCATTGTGGTTTGAAGAATGGTTCAACTAAGCAACGGTATGTAGAGTTCAACTGAATCTTACCTCAGAAAACGTTGGCACATGGAAGGTACAAATGTATGAAATGGTGAAGTGCTTGGATCAAAAATGGATGCAAGAATGTATATGGAAAGCGAGGACGTCAATGCATCGATCTATATACGTAAACCTGCAGCACATTCTCGAAGATAGGAACTACTTCCAAATCAACTTTAGTGTGACAAAAATATCGACAATTTTCAAGATGAGAGGCTGCAAAAGCTTAACTATCAGCCGCATAGAGACAATTTGAGAGTTGAATCTACAATGTGTAACCTAGGAACGAGGGAAGATGTATTCCACTTTTTGGGTGTGTGCCCTGTGTTGAAGGAAATCAGAAGAGCTTACTTCGGAAAAAAAGTTTTGAGTGAAGTTGAAATGATGGAACTACTAAATGGAAAAGTTTGAAAAAACTATTTTGTTACACTTCGAAAGCAGAAAGATACAGATTTCAAATAATAAATGGCTGTTTTGAAATGCAATTAAGTACACAAATAGAATTTACAGAGAAAAAACTATGAACACTGTGTGATTTATTATAACTATGTTACTATTTATGCTTATTAAATGTTATTATTTTTTTATTTTTATATACATATTTTTTTTCACTCATTGTATTAAAATAGAGCAAACTCTGGCAGACGGCTTATATGATTTAGAAACTGTAAACTTGTTAAAAACAATATGGTTGAAAAAATAAATCAAATTATCTATCTATCTCTATCATAAGTGTAATTGTTCACTGTAACATTTTTTATTACCATTGAAAGGAAGTTGATAATTAAAAAAAAAAAAAATTGAATCATTTTTATCCTTACAAATGATACTGTTAATCAAATACATATACAATGTGGGGTTCTATTCTGTTGAGCTACAGAAGGATCTTTTGGCTCTTCTTCTTAGTTCTTGTTTATACTTTTTGAGGGATTCCTTTTGTCTAGACTTTTTTTGCATGTTTGAAAAGCCTTCTACAACCTTTCCTGAGTTTGTATATTATGTTCTAAGCCTCGTTCACAACGTGGTTTGGGTTTTCATATTATGTTCTTAACCTCGTTCACAACGTGGTTTGAGTTTTCATATTACGTTCTTAACCTCGTTCACAATTTGTTTTGTATGTATTGGGACTTGGGTTTATGTAAATATTATAGAATCCCACATTGTATATGTATTTGATTAATAGTATCATTTGTAAGGATACAAATGATTCAATTTTTTTTTTTTTTAATTATCAACTTCCTTTCAATGGTAATAAAAAATGTTACAGTGAACAATTACACTTATGATAGAGATAGATAGATAATTTGATTTATTTTTTCAACCATATTGTTTTTAACAAGTTTACAGTTTCTAAATCATATAAGCCGTCTGCCAGAGTTTACTCTATTTTAATACAATGCGTGAAAAAAATATGTATATAAAAATAAAAAAATAATAACATTTAATAAGCATAAATAGTAACATAGTTATAATAAATCACACAGTGTTCATAGTTTTTTCTCTGTAAATTCTATTTGTGTACTTAATTGCATTTCAAAACAGCCATTTATTATTTGAAATTTGTATCTTTCTGCTTTCGAAGTGTAACAAAATAGTTTTTTCCAAACTTTTCCATTTAGTAGTTCCATCATTTCAACTTCACTCAAAACTTTTTTTCCGAAGTAAGCTCTTCTGATTTCCTTCAACACAGGGCACACACCCAAAAAGTGGAATACATCTTCCCTCGTTCCTAGGTTACACATTGTAGATTCAACTCTCAAATTGTCTCTATGCGGCTGATAGTTAAGCTTTTGCAGCTCTCCTCTCATCTTGAAAATTGTCGATATTTTTGTCACACTAAAGTTGATTTGGAAGTAGTTCCTATCTTCGAGAATGTGCTGCAGGTTTACGTATATAGATCGATGCATTGACGTCCTCGCTTTCCATATACATTCCTGCATCCATTTTTGATCCAAGCACTTCACCATTTCATACATTTGTACCTTCCATGTGCCAACGTTTTCTGAGGTAAGATTCAGTTGAACTCTACATACCGTTGCTTAGTTGAACCATTCTTCAAACCACAATGATTTTCGTTGCAAGGCATACAGAACAGTTTTTTTTTTGGCAGCCTTTCATTCGGAAGAAGCATCACTTTTGTTAAATGGTCAATATGTAATTTGAACGTTTTTATAAAGAGCTCAGGCAGCCCCGTTTCTACGTGCAGCACAATTACACTTATGATAAAAATGTATGAATGCGCCTCCTTAACATGTTCATTCGTATGAATAACAAATAAAACATTCAGAAAATTCGTTTTGAATTAATATTATTCTCCTGAATGAACATGAAAATATTTTCCTCGTAGGATCAACACGTAAGGTTCCCACATTGTACGTATTTGATAGGATCAACACATAAGGATCCCACCTTGTAGGTATTTGATAGGATCAACACGTAAGGATCCCACATTGTACGTATAACGTTTTTGATAGGATCAACACATAAGGATCCCACCTTGTAGGTATTTGATAGGATCAACACGTAGGGATCCCACATTGTAGGTATGTGATAGGAACTCAGTTTGAATTTTTGGATTGTTTGGATTATTCGAGGATCATGGATGCTACTTGTCATGGTCTTTGTGTGAGCAATGAAATAAAGATCGGCTCTTGTGATAATTTTTCTATTTTTTTTTTCTGCGAGTGCGAGCTAAATGGCAATCTCAATTGGTAGTGAGGCAAATGCATCGGTTAGGGAGGCTATACAAAAATAACATATAATTATTGTTGAGCAATCAAATTTTATGTTTGTAAGATCAACACTTGTGTGAGCATGTTTTTAACGATGGGCACTTGTAACAAAAGATCTACACTTGTGTAAAGAATGAATTAAATCATTGCCCTATTTTAATCGTAAGATCGACACGCGTGACAATATTTTTGGTTTGTGATAGTAAAATAAGTACTTTATGTTCTGGGGTAATTTATGTTCCGTTATAAAATTTGGTTGCAAACTCAAGGAACAAACAATCGTTGGGTTTTGAATTAGAAATTAGGTGTTTTAAAAGACATAGGTATAAAGAAAAAAAAAGTCTTCCGGTTTTGAGATCAAATTTTAAAGTTGTTGTGATAGTGCATGAAATTACTAAGGCAAAATGTTCTTAGCTTCTTCTGAAAAGTTAAGTGGACTCCTAGTAACCAACATGATGAAATCTAAAACTAAATTTGGAATGGGTAACTGCAAGACCAAAAAAGCGCAATTAAAAGAACTAAGAAGAGAAAATCCAAAAAGGTTTGCAAACAGAATATGTTTAAAAAGGCTATAAAGGAAGCAAGAAATGCTATTAAAAACAATATAAATTGTTGTGGAACAACATCTATTGCTAATATTGCTGTGAAGGCTGCAAAAAATGTTATTAAAAATAAGAAAAAACAAATTCAAACACCGAGAGTAATTCCACTTCCAAAAAGTGGTGGTTTTCTACCACTTCTAGCTCCTATTCTAGCTGGTTTATCTGCTGTGGGATCACTAACAGGTGGAGCAGCTGGCGTTGTAAAAGCGCTCAATGATGTACGATCTGCTAAAAGACAGTTTGAAGAAAATAAGCGTCATTATAAGGCTATGGAGTCAGTTGCTATTCAAGGAAATGGACTGTTCTTAAAACCATATAAAAATGGTCTTCGACTTTTTTTTGAACTCATCAAATACAAAAAACTAATTGAATTGCTACCTAACAATCCTTTAAGCAATTTTGATTCACACCAGTTTGGAAAGAAACACTTGAAGCATTTTAGAGGAGTTTTTATGCGAAACTCTTTACCAAAAGTACCAACATTAAAAGAGTGTGGTGTTATAAATCTGGACAATGAAAGTGGGTTGGGTACTCATATACCCATATAAGAAATTAAAAAAAAATTGTTAAGTATTTTGATAGTTTTGGAAATTTAAGACCACCCTCAGAAGTAATAAGCTATCTTGGTAAAAAAATAAACTATAATTATATACAAAAACAAGATTTTGATACGTTTATTTGTGGTCATTTATGTTTAAGGTTTTTATTAGAACAATGTAATAAAGTTTTCAAAATCTAAAATAAGAAAAACTCGTATTTTTTACTTAATGGGTTCTTTGTTTTCTGACATTCTCTTGCATTGTACACAATTCTAACCAGCACAACCCACAGAAGTAAGTATTTTGGAATGCAAGTTTCGTTTAGAAATCAATTTTATATTGCATGCCATACAGGTGCGAATGTTATGCCAGAAATTACCCAACTAAATATGTTGCCGGTGTCCTGGGAGTGACATGGATTTTGAGTTGGATGGAGTAGGAGCTACCCAACCAAATCAGAACGATTCCAACAAGAATTTAACTTTTATGAAATTAAACTGGAAACTTGGTATGCATTCCAATTGGGAAGTGCCGGTGTCCTGGGAGTGACATGGATTTTGAGTTGGATGGAGTAGGAGCTACCCATTGAATAAGAAGTACAGGAAGGGGTCTTATGAAAAAGAAGTGAAGCATTTTTCTAAGTAGTGTGAGTTTCACAAACACAAACGCATTACAACAGGGTTGGTCTACAGTTGAATGGTTAATCTAAGGGGCGCCAAGCGAAATATGATTGAATCAAGATTATATCGATTGTGCATCAATTTTATTTTTCAATTTCAATTCTTTTTTGGACCACATGGTGTTTTAACGTTCAAGGTGTACATGCACGATTATTATTATTATTTTGTTTTTATTTTTCGTTACATTTTCTTCATTTTTCATCCTTAATTTATCATATTTATTGTCCTTTTTCGAGTCGTATTCGAAAGCGCATTCTATGAACAAACTGATCAAGTGTTAAAAAGCACAAGAAATTGTGTAGCGCCTTACGATCACCAACAAAAATAAATGCGCCCCTGAACTCGAGTTTTTATTTTTTTGACAGATGAAAATACAAAACAACATTTGACCAATTACAGCTCAGCAAAATGACAGCACATGCCCAGTTTGACAGATGAGTGCCCCGTATTTTGACAGATGAATGCCCCCTATTTAACACCATCAGAAATTTTTGTTGCTTCACTCACGTACACTGTGCGTGTAGCTTACACCGCTTCCTCTTCCTGTACTTCTTATTCAATGGAGCTACCCAACCAAATCAGCACGATTCCAACAAGAATTTAACTTTTATTAAATTAAACTGGAAACTTGGTATGCATTCCAATTGGGAAGTGCCGCTGTCCTGGGAGCGACATGGATTTTGAGTTGGATTGAGTAGGAGCTACCCAACCAAATCAGCACGATTCCAACAAGAATTTAATTTTTGAACTAGAAATACGACCGGTACCAAGCACAACCCACCGATATCCAACTAGAAAAGTGTATCTCACAACCAATTTATCACTGGATATCCAATCCCACAACCAGTATTCCAATGAAAATACAGAAATCCAACCAGAGACAATTAATCCCAATTAGCATCAAAATTGAAACTTGGTAGAAATCCCAATTGGGAATGCACCGCCGTGCAGTGCCCGTGCCAAGTTTGGTGCCGATTTGGCCTGGGAGTTACCATTTATACTACTAATGGGTGAACCGGATCTACGATTCTACATCGAGACTCGGCAAATTTACAGCCCTATCGTCGTATCCGTTCGGAGAAACTTACGATCGTAGAAAAGTTCCGATCGTAACATTTATTTTGTTCATGGTATCCGTTTCGTAAAGGAAATGTTGTCGTGTAACAACGCATATATTCCCGAAAATGTTCCGCCACATTTTAGCATACCGTTAATGGAATTTTTGATTTTCACCGCATGAAATTGCGATGTTAAGTTTGACATTTCAACGCAAATTTGAAATTTTTTCTAAGGTATCTACGATTTAACAATAGGAACCCTTAGGATGATATCAAATTCGTATATTTCGTACAAATCGGATAGAATATTGTTACGATCGGATACGACAATAGAGCTGCTATTCTATAAATAGAAATAGTACTAGATAATTTTTTTGTTTTATTCGAACATTTTACAGAGTATGAACGAATTCATAAACGAATAGAAAATCAAATTTGAATAGAATTGGCTTTCGAAACGAATTACAGAGTAGGGCCTCAGGGTTCCACAGCGAAGATCAGTGTAAGCCCTTCTAATTGCCAGCATAAGAGGATGCGCTTAAGGCTTAAGCCCCTAAGCTTCATAATCACCCTTATTATGATTGGCGTTTTTCTTAAACGACAATTCTCACTTTTTGAGTCGAGTCACTTTTAACTCTTTCAGCCACACTTTTATAAGAACAACTATATAAAAGAAATACGTGTATGTTTTATTTAATTATCATTATATTATTGAGAAAAAAAAATTGAAAATTCCACATTAGGTTTTTGAAAAAAAGGTGGTTGTTTTACTAACCACCGTGGCGCTCAGCCATAAAAATACACATTAATGAGATTGAAAAAAAATAATGCTCTTACATGAAAAATATAGTATTTACTTATTTCTTATGAAAATCCGAAAAACAGTTTTTGTCTTTGCGGATACAAAGCGGGACTTTACAAGTAGGTACATATTACATTGCCATACGGACGTGCTGGATTTTTTTTTTGTACTGCATTTCGCACATCTTCGTGAAGTAGACCGTTCTGGCTGGTGTAAATTGCTTTCCGTGCGCACTGATCTCTATAATACACTGGATAGTGGATTCCATACAAATTATAACACTTTTCTTGACTCCTATTGATTTTGTCAAGGTACTCTTACACTTGTGCATCTCTTCCTATATAAACCGAAAAAGTGAGACAGAGTGAAGTGATGTTCAACAAAAAAAGTGACTGATCTCCTTTGTCTATATCTCTGGTCTATATTATCTCTATCTCTATTATAGATATCAGTGTTGGGGAAGTGTTATATTTTGGTTTAACTGTTATACCTGGATGGTACCTTTACACTTATAACAGTCTTCTATGGGAGTCAAACTTTTTGCTCCTATCCACTATCCAGTTATAATAGAGATCAGTGTCCGTGCGTAATTCTGTCGGAACTGATGGCTTGTGGCGTTTTATCGAGTAAGGTACTGGAGAGGAAGACCCGGAGCTATTGAGGGAACGTCTGGGGTTAATCTTGTTCTTAGCCTTTGCTGGTGCTAAGATCCCTTGGTACAAGTTCTGCGGAAATCTCTTGTGTCTAACAAATCCAATTCTGGGTGGCGTTCCATCCGCAGTTCTTTATAAGCAAAAAGGCATTTACTACAGCGCAGTCCAAAAAGTGGAAAAATATGCGATGCCACCATTTGTGGGACTTTCTGTCGATGGCGTATGTGCTTTTGAGCTGGTCAAATTTATCCACATAGTTCATACAGTTGTTATATTGTATAACTGCGTCTAGAAAAGTCACATTAGTCAGGTTCCCATTGCGCTCTCTTCGACTTACAAGACTTGTTTTGGTTGGGTCTAAATAGTTGGTAAGGATAAAGACAGATCTTTTGTCTTTCCATTTTATAGCTGCGACACTCGTATCGCTTACCCTATAATCAAACTGACCTCGTGTCAAATGTTTGTCTTCTTTTAGTTTCGGCAGATATTTGCGATTCGAATTCACAGTGCCACACGCATATATATGATCTTTCAACAAGTCAACTTGTAGGGAGTAACTGTTGAAATAGTTATCAAAGAATACTCTATGATTCTTCGATTTTAAATTTTCGCAAAATTTTCGAACCACCTTGCCTCCGAGGTCAGTTTGAATGTTGTTTCCTTCTTTTCCGGTGTATATTTCAAAATCTAAACAATATCCGATCTCAGCACACTTCATCCAAACTTTATATCCACGCTTGATTGGCTTTTTTGGCATATACTGCTTTAGAAAGTTGCGCCCTTTAAATATTATCATGCTTTCATCAATAGCAATGTGTTTTGACGAGTAAAAGTTCTTATCGAAATTTCTTTTTAGGATATCTAACATTGGCCTCACTTTATAAAGCTTGTCAAAACTAGCACTTGATCTATTAGGCATAATGCTATTGTCATTCAAATACAGATTATTGAGAAACCAGCCAAAGCGGTTGAGTGGCATGAACGATGAAATGTAAGGGTCGTATAAATCAGGAGCAGACGACCAGTAATTCTTATAACTAGGCATTTTCTTTATGCCATTGACTAGGTTCAGAACAAGAAAAACATCTACTTCTTCAGTTGTTGCAGGAGTAAAACACATACTTTTTTTGCGTTGCATATAGATTTGTTTGAAAACAAATTATTTCGACAAGATCCTCTGACCAAAACGAACGAAAAAGCTCTGTAGGTGTGACATTCTCCATATTTTTTATATCGTCTGGTATACCTCCATCTCCAGAAAATTCAATTGGTTCTAACATTTTGAAGTTTTTCTTAAACTTCGGTTCCACCATTATATTTTTTGTGTCAAGGCCATTTGAAGGATTGTGTCGGTTTGAACTGCTGGCTAAATTCGATAATGGTTCATCATCGAGGAAAACTCAGTGTCAAAATCACGTTGAAATCTAGTAGGTATGTCACCATCATTGTGTTCGTCTTCATGTCTTCAAGAACATCGTCTATCATATTAATTTCATTCCGTACACGTGGCATTCTGAAAATGTAACGTGCAATTCCGTAGAGGACATTAATTAATTAAAACCCACTATAGTCACAGTGGTTAGTTTACTAACCACCATATTACACTCGTTATTTTATGAAAACTAATAATTGCAAATGCTGATTTTTATTATAAATCAATCAACTGAACACTTAATAACAAAAAAAAAACACTAAAATCATAACACTAGAAGCACTCTTACCTTTTTTAAAGATTTTCAAAGGTTAACGTTGACAAAAACGACACTGCACGTGATTTGTAAAAATTCTTAGAACCCGACTGCTGCGATTTATTTGCAAGAATATCGCAACACAATACTAAAATATACCAATATACACATACAAATTAGAATTAAACCGTTACTTGCTGTTGAAATATATTTGAAACACGCGCAAATAAGTGGTTAGGAAACTAACCACCAAACCTGAAAGAGCGTTTTGGTGTCGGTATTACGATACTTAAAAGCTGAATCACAAAGACGCTTTAGCTTCGGCTTCGCCTGACGTTTACGAGTTCAGCTATAGGAAATCAATAGGCCAGTTCCACAAACAGAGATCTCTGAGCCCTCTGAGATTTTTTTTAATGGAATATAAAATCTCAGCTGAGCGCTCACTTTTCTGTCAGAGATTTCTGAGACGAAAAAATTTAGGATTCGATTTCTCGCTCAGCTATTTTGACGTGACTGACAGATGTGCAACAACAATTTGAAAACTGAGAATTATGTTCCACCAAATGATTTTGCCTCAGTCAATGTGACATTGAGCGCTCAGTGAGATTTTTCTTTGTGGAACTGTCCTAATGCTTGCTATCGCAATGATGCTTCGACCTCACGTTTCGTACGTAACGTGACTCCAAACGGAAGCTCTAGTTCAAGTATGCTGAGCTTTTACTTTGTCTGACTGTAGGCATAAAATTACTAAATGAGTTAATCGGAGCAGATTTTATAAATATCAAGTAAAATCGAAAAGTTTTTTCTGAGTGAAGTAGATTTTCAAAAATCTATTTCGAAAGGAGTAAAGTGGCAAAGCTGTTTTTGGAGGTTCTTGGAGGGAGAACTGTCATTCAAAGCAAACTCGAAGCGTTTGCATCGTAACGCAAGCGAAGTTGAAGCGTCTTTGTGATTCAGCCTTGAACGCCAGGCGTTTTGAATAAACATGCGCTCCACATAAACATCTGACATTGACAAATAAAAATTTCAAAAGAATTTGTTTTTTTTTTCAATTTAACAATTTCGTTCGTTCGCTTAAAATTAGTGCAAGAGGAATAATCCGGAAGAAGAAAATAACGGAGAACGTTGGAGTGAAAACTGCAAAAAAATTAATTTGATTCGAGAAAGAAGATTTAATTCTTAGGAGATAGCTTCCCATTTTGTTTTTTTTTCTCCAGTTTGCAAGATTCCTCTTTAAAAATTGGTCGCCAACGATGGACTCCGCTCCATCAACTCGACGAGGCGCTTCATCTGCTCTGGGTTAAATATTAAATTCCAATGCCAATTTCGCCAATGAGTCGTTTGAAAATTTGTGTTCGACAAAAAATAGCGTTTTGAGAGTCGTCTCGTGACATTACTCAATTTCTCAGACAAAAACTTACGTTTCACCCAGAGAAGGCGTTACGACTGAATAAACGACTATTAAACGCCCCTCATAATACAAATTTTTGAAAATGACATTTGTCGTTCAAGTGAAACGCCTACAACAATAAGGGTGAATGTAAATTTATCACCTCAAAGCGTTGTTGAAAAATAGACGTTTCATTTTAAATATATATTTATGTATTTATTTTTTATTGAATTTACTTAGTTTTAGTATCATCTCTGTTGTATGGGTTGCCATCAACTCCATAAAAATGTTTTTTTTTGTTCTTTTTTCGTTTAATTCCTATTTTTATAAATTCATATCCATCCATTTAATTTGTTCTTTAAAATATAAAAATATACAACTTTTACATATAATTACGGCAAACTTAAATGAAATAAACTAAACATTGTTTATTTTTTTGTTTTTCTTCTTATTTTTCTGCAAAAAAAAATGTTAAGCAATTAAACAGATATATATAGTCCTATGCTCATAAATGTAATCAATAATTTTATATTTTTTTTTTGTTGTACACAAAATATTTTCACTATGACTAATCTTAGGTTCTAATTTCTTATGTCTGAGTTTTTCCTTTTACTCTGTTATGTTGTTTTCCTGTACAAAATGATTTTTTAAACATTTTCAATATTTTATTTCTATTTCGAGAAGTGCTTAAACTAAATTGAAGCCATTTAAGAGTGTTTTTAAAAGCTGGATGACTCTATTCTATTTCGTACAAAAATATATTTATTTATGTTTAGGTAATGTATGTACACAAATGTTGTGATTCTTTGTTGCAGAACAAATCTTAAATCCTATCACTGCATAGAAATTACTAAATAAACAATAATAAGTTGGAACTTTTAACATTTTAAAATAAGAAAAATGAGAGATATGAGATTTGAGGGTGTTTTTCCTTGAAGTTTTTTCTTAGCATTACATTTTTGTTCAAATAAATGAGCAAAAAACAAAGAGAGTAGAAAACAGGCAGTTTGAAAAGTATACAACGTTCCTTTTGAATCTCAAACAATTATACTTAAACAAAATTACATAAGAAGGGATAAGGAATGCGAAACGAATTTTGATATGGGACACAACAACTTCGTTTAAATTTCTCGTGGAACATTATGATTTGTTTTCGGATTAGCCGCGTTAAAAATGAAACAAGTTAAGAACTAGTGTCCGACCGAAGGCTTCGGCTTCGGTCGAATCCGGCCAAAAAAACAACATTCGGTTTCGGTATAAAATAAGCCGAAGTTTTGGCCGAAGCCGAAGAATTTGTTTCTTAATATCGAGCATCGTAGTAGGCGCCGAAAAAAAACAATTTTTGAAATTGTTGGACACACAAGTTTGTGTTTATTGGAGTAAAATCGTAGTAGGCGCGGAAAAAATGTCCATTTTTGAATTCTTTAAATTGCCATACACATTTTGTCACATCGTGATTGTTTGTACTTTTATTTTATTCGAAATGAGAATTCTTCGCTTTATTAAACCTTCGACTTCCGCCGGAGGTTTTCTGTTAACCTAAAGGCGCGTCCATATTATGCTGAATGACGCCGATCGGTCCATGCCGATCAGGCAAGCCGAATGAGTCTGGACGTCCCGATCGATATTTGGTTCATGCCGAAAGCCAGCCCGGAGCGAACCGATTTCAAACCGAATCAAATGGATCCGATGAGGGAAACCCGAATCTTTTCACTTTTTCGTTGACAGCTCGTGATTTTTGGTTTGTCGTTAAAATTACAGTTCTATTTGTATTGTTTGTCTGAAGTGCATATTCAGTGATTTCAAAGAAATGTTGGTACGTGTTTTTCGGTAGCGTTTTGTTCAAAGTATTTTTGTTCGTCACCGTCATCCACACTGCAAATCAATGTAGACGTCATGCAAAACCGAATGTACCGCGCAGCCCAGGCCGATCGACGATCATTCGGCATATCATATCATTAGGGATTCCACACATTTTGTGTCGATTTGGAGTGATTTGGAAATCGAAAATGATGAAATAATGGTGAGCTTTGATGTTGAGTCTTGAGTCTCTCTATTTACACACGTTCCATTGCATCATATATCATCAGTGATCTCATCTCAACTGTTGGCATTAGTGTCCGACCGAAACTTCGGTTTTTGTTTATTAGTATAAGACTGATTACATTGCCGCGATTGTAGTAACCCTGCGACCTTGAAATTCCCTTTCTCTTCGTCCGGCATCCTTCCCCTCTCTATTGATATATTTGCCATCGCTCTAGCTTGTTTAGTTCGCCTGCTCTGTCGTGTTGAGTAAACGTGTGTTCGTGGTGCTCGTCACGAAAATGGAAAAACGAAATCAAGAGCAACGCGTCGCGATAAAATTTTGCGTAAAATTGGGCGAAACAGCTTCGGAAACGTACGCTAAAATTGTAAAAGTGCATGGTGATAGTGCTCTTAGTCGTGTCCAGGTGTTTCGATGGCATAAAGAGTTTTAGGAGTGGCGTGAAAGCGTGGAAGACGAGGCACGGAGCGGGAGACCAGTCGAGGTACGGACTGACACGAATGCGCAGCGTGTGATCCATGAAGATCGGCGTTTAACAGTTCGAATGTTGGCCTCGGAACTGGGTATGAACCGTGAAACAGTCAGACAAATTTTAACCGACGATTTTGGGATGAGAAAGTTGTGCGCGAAGATGGTTCCAAGGACCGTTTCCGAGGAGCCCTCAGCGGGTCCCAGTATTTGGCCTCTAAAGGGATCGCCGTCTTGCAACAACCGCCTTATTCGGCCGATATGTCACCCTGTGAATTTTTTTTGTTCCCTAGAACAAAATCGGTGGTCAAAGGAACCGATTTTGAGTCGATTGAGGACATCCAGACGGCCGTGACGAGGGTACTCGCGGACATCCCAGTCGAAGCGTTTCAGAAATGTTACGAAGCATGGAAAACGCGCTGAAATCGTTGTATAGCTGCCCAAGGGGACTACTTTGAAGGGAATGGCAGATTGCAAAAAAATGGTGTCGCCATGGGTTTGCCGTTGGCACCCTTAATTACAGACATCGGGATGGAAGATTTTAAGCAAGAAGCCCTAAAAAGCTCTATAGAAAAACCAAAAGTGTGGCTGAGATACGTTGATGGTACACCTTCAATCCTTGATTCACAGCATCAAAAAATTAAGTTTACAATGGAACAGATGTGATAATTCTATTGCATTTTTCGATGTGAAAGTGATGCGAAAACAAAATGGCAAATTGGTACACACAGTTACTTAGGTATAGAAGCATGACTTCTTTTCACCATCATCCGGTGAATTTAAGATCTATTGTCTCTACACTTGTTCAGCGAGCCCATAGGATATGTGACGGCGACCATCTAAACTTGCAACGTTAGACAACGTTCTCAAGGCTTATGGTTGTTCCAAGAGGCAAAGAACATGGAAACCAACTTTGCCGAGAAGAATAGAAGATGGCGTATTAGATAAAAAAGCTTTCCTGCCATATTTGAAAGGTATGGTGTAAAATCCATATTTCTACCACCTAAAAAGGTAATTAACTACCTCCAGTCTCCAAAAGAGAAGTTCGCGCTACAGACACCGGGAGTATATGCAATACCCTGTAGCTCGTCATATGTAGGACAGATCCAGAGGAGCATTGTTACAAACTTAAAAGCGCTGTAGCAAAGAACCAAAAGGAAAAATCAGCCATATTTGACCACCCAGATGAACGACACTGAATTCATTTCGATAAAGTAAAGGTTCTAGCTAACGCCTCATTACATTCCTCGTCTGGTACACGAAGCGATTGAAATAAAACGTCACCACAATTTCAATCGAGACGACAGTTTCAACTTGTCGCGAACTTGGGATCCCATCATTGACATTAACTTCTCACGGTGGTCGGTCCAATTACCGCCTATTATCAACAACGATAATGAGCTCGGTTTGCTCTCAACCTGCGAACCAACAACAACAGCAAGACACAGAACCAGCTACGCGCAGCCAAAATGGCTCCTAACATTTTCAATGCAGTTTTCCGGTGACCACGATCAATGCAATTTGAAGCGAAACTTTCGGGGTGAGTACGGTTTTCTTAACTCATTTCATTTTTAACGCGGCTAGTCCGAAAACAAATCATAATGTCAACCGCGAAAACCTTAAAAAGTTATATTTCTCGTGGAATCTTTTTAGGGGTTTAAGTTGGCGAGTTAATGCCAAATTGAAGTAGAATCGTCCTCATGTCAAGCACTGATGAATATTTTTCCTTTGCTGGCACGGGTAGACGGTTTTTCAATTGACGCCGGTAGATTTTGGCGTCCCGTGGCGGCCATTTTGTTTTGGTGACATCATCTGTCAAATCTTTTGTTTGTTTATGTCAAATCATCACGGCAAGTTTCACGATTGAACAGCACGTTGAAATGATAAAACTTTATTATAAAAATGAATGTTAGTTAACGCAAATGTTACGCGCGTTGCGCCCATTTTACGCGTGGTGGCCCTTCACAGTCGACTTTTCCACGTTTGGTGGCCAAATTTGAGACGACCGGTTCAGTAAACAATCAGCCAACATCCGTACGTTCAAGGAAGGCAAGATCGGCCGAGAACATCGTCCGTGAAAGTGTACAGCAGAATCCGAGGCGGTCTATTCCTCGCTGTGCACAAGAACTCGTCCTTTCGAAGATTTCAACTTGGCGTCACCCGTACAAGATCCAACTGACCCAGGATCTCAAAGTTTATGACCATAGACAACGTCGTTTGTTCGCTGACTGGGCTTCGAACCGCATCTACCCGCCCTTATTGAAAAACCCTATAGAAGATGTAGGAGCTTTGACGATTGTGAATTTCATGAAAGCGCTAGTTCCTTGCTCCGCTTAACAATAGTATTTACAAAATGTCAGATTAATCTTAAAAAATATTATTTATCTCGAAAGTGCTTTGTTTAATAAATTAACAAAATAAAGGTAAGATAATTACATTTAAATTATAAATAGGAGCACGTAGACTGCAGGTTTTATTGTTAATTTGTGTGTGTGGCTCTATGTGTGGGTGTGTATTTTATTTTTAATTTAATTAGTCTCTTCTCAAACGATTCTTGCTCTGTTTTTGTTTTTACAATAAAATATATTTGTTTTCTCTTAAATAAAATAAAAACACAATTGACTTACACCGACGGAACCGCTGTTGTAGATGGTTTTGTTGATTTCCTAGATGCTTTTGGCTTTTGTGGTATCGACGACGATGGCGGTGATAGCACTGTATTGAGACTCTGTGGCGCAGGTGTAACAATTGGTGTAATTGGTGGAGGTGGTGGTGGCGGCGACATTTGTTGATTATTATGAGCACTACTACCGCCACCGCCAGCGTGTGGGGTTGCTGTCGCTGTCGTCGCCGGTGCCCCAGCAATTATGGTGTTGTTGTTTATGCTGATAGTGCTGCAAGGACGACGAGAACTGGCTGCTTTGTTTTTAGCACAAGGAACACACAACATCGCACTATGTTCACGCATTTTTGTAATGGGATCTGTTTTATATTCGTTGACCCATTTCATTTTTTTAGACTTGCTTGATTTAGGTGCGGTGGTGGGGGCAGACGTATCAGTGGGAGACAGAAGCGGCGGTGGTGGAGGTACATTACCCTCTGGTTTAGTTGAACCACATCGCATGCAAACACGACATCGTTCGCAATGCCATCGACCTTTTGTTTTGAAGAAAAAATAAAATATTTTATTAAAGTCTAATTTTCTTTGAGTGTGTTTCTTTATTTTTTCCGGATAAGGAATAGAAAAGACAGAAAAGAAAAAATATCTATCCAGAATATCCAGAATAGAGTAAATAAAGAAAGAACTAGAATAAAAAGAATAAAATTATCAGCTGCTTGTTTTCACGTCAAAAATGAATGACAATGGCCTTGTTCACACGTGAAGAAAAAAGAAAATTTTCTTTGATTAGTGGTGGCAAGCGGGGTTGCTTGCAGAAGACGTAAGGGGTTGAGTGTAGAAATTTGACGTTTTTCTTTGTGTTCTTCCCATAACCCCTTTTTTCTTTCTTTCTCTTCAAAACTTAATGAAAATACAGATACAATAACGAAAATAAAGAACATAAGGGAATAAGCAAAATCTACAGAAGAAAAATACTCACGTATGAACACAATCGTTCTTCACATGTGAACAAGGCCAATGAAATTATGTACCTATCTGTCAAACTACAGAATATTCCATTTAAACCACCTCTTGACTAGGAATGAAAAGAATGCATTCCAAATATTCCAGAATGAATAAAGAAACAAGGAAATAGTTTATCCGGAATATTCCATTGAATAAAGAAACGCAAAGGGTATTCCGAATATTCCGAATATACGGAATGAATAAAGAAACACACTCTTTATTAAAGTCTAAGTTTTATTTTAACAATGGTTCTTGCCGGTACAAAAGAAAGAATAAGACTGATTTATATTTCGAAAAAAAAGAACTCTCTGTCGCAAACGTCAAACAGCATCGATGACGTTTTACTCTTCGAACATGAGTCGATGGTGTTTGACGTTTCGAACATTGATGGGTAGCTTACATTAGAACAACAACAAAAAATTATTTCAATAAAAATCGTTTTATGTATTCTTACCTTCGGGCACAGATTTAACACCAAGGCAGTAGATATGAAAACCACGATCACACTGTTCACAGAACAACATCTTGGTTGGATCTTGTTTTCTCTTGCATTTAATGCAGCATTTGCAATCGGCACATTGCCAATTGTAGTTCCGAACTCGTCCCACCATGCGATGTGGCATTTCAATGCACGTAGGATGTGCTGAAATGACAGAAATTTAATACTTTTGAACGATTTGGCAATCAAATGGACATACTTCTCCTGCGACATGTAAAACATCGAATAAATACTTCAGGTAGTCCTCTTTGATTTTTATTCTGTGGCAGGTGGCAAACACTACATTTCAGACCATCCGGAGGTTTTTCTTCATCTGATGACGAGTCAGAGTCCTTAGGATACAAAACAAACGATTTTATTTAAGACAAGATATGACCGGAACCAAGAGAAACTTACCGAATCGTCAGAACTTGAACCAGACGAACAACTGCTGCTAGAGTCGGTGCTATCATCGTCGTCTGCAGATGCAGGCGTCTCCGCATCCGATGATGTATTGGCGTTTTCAACTTTCACAGAACTGCTGAGTCTGTCCTTCCAACTGATTGGGTCTTCGAGGACAGTGTTGATTGGATATGATCTAAACCAAGTGGACATTTGATTAAAAAACACGTACTCATAGCTGCTGAAAGCTTAATCATACCTTAGCTCCTGAGGTGTATAATGCCGATAATTCTCGCAAAACTGGCCAGGCACTAATGCCATTGCATAGCTGCACGATGGTTCCATAGGTTTGACCGTAACAGGTGCTGGACGGTTGAGAAGTTTTGCCGGCAATGGTACATTCACGACCAACGTCTGAAGATCCAAGCATGATCTACGTTCTTCCTTACGACTGTTATCGATAAAATGAGATTTTGTTTATGCGTTTTTCTCTTAAACTCGAAAAGAAACTTACGATTTATTGAAATGTGCGTTCCACTTGGATGTGGCGTGCAAAGCCCGATCTCGTGTTGCCATTCCACGAAACGATACATTGAAATTCATGCCACCCTTCGCTTTAGCCTCGAGTTCGCGTATATGCTTCTGACGAACGTAATTCTTGTACTCTTCATATTTCTCATAAAAATCCGTGTACATAATGTCCAGGACATCCGAAGCCCATACAGCTGTTATTCCGAGATCACACATCTTCTCAGCAACTAGACCCTTCTCCTGCAGCCAATTTCGTTCTTCCATGTCGACTTGGCGTCGCGGCAAGTCTGGATACTTTCGTTTGAAACTCTTTATACCCAGATACAAGGCGATTTGTTCTTGAATCATGAAAGTGTCACGATTCTTTGCTGGACAGCAGCCCTTTGGTGGTGGCCAATCATATTCGGCAATAAGGTCAACAGTATACTCCGCACTGTCAATTTTGAAGTTTGTTTAGTTTAGTTAGGATAATAATGATACCAAATAGTCGGCCCAATCGAGGTAACCGTCGGGGCGGAATTTTCTCCGATTTCCTCAGAATTTTGCTTGGAGGTAGTTCTCCGACAAGCAAAATGTCTCCGATGCGGAGGAAATCGGAGAAAACTCCGCTCCGACGGTTACCTCGATTGGTCCGAGTATGTAACTTACTTTTCCGTTGCAACAGTTTCGAATTTTTTCCTTTTGACTTTGCGAACAATTGCACTGGTATCCAAAATGCTGGTGTTGCTGATCATGGAACTCTGTGTGTCATCGTTGTTCATGTATTCCATTGGGCTGTTCGTTGGAAATATCAAATTAGTGGTGAGTTAATTGAAAAGGGGTTGTTGTGTTGTGAACTTACCGGGGTGTTTCGAATTCAGAACCCATAAGAGTGTCTTCTTCATAAATTTGAACTTCTGATGGCGTTCTATTGGCACAAGCTTCAATGTACTTTCGACGTTCCTTAAAAAACAAGTTTGGAGAATATTAAATTGAATTCCTGAACATTGTAATGATTCGGAAAGACAGAGTGTGGAAGAGAGTTCCACATTCGCGTAGTACGGCTAAAGAACGATTCTCTATACGTGAGAGTACGTCCGAAGTTGGGCTCGAGGATGAACTGATGGGCATTCCTAGAAGGGCGAGTATTACGGGTGAATTGCTTGAGGAGAGGAATGCAACTGGCTATTTCTCTAGAGCACTTACCGTAAAAGTAACGATAGAATAGAGAGACATGAAACGTTACGACGGTGATCAAACGAATGGAATGACGCAGTGATGTCTCTGTCACCGATCATTCTAAGGGCTCTTTTTTGAATACCGTCCAAGAGGCTTAAGTATGTAGCTGGAGCACCAGCCCAGAGATGAGAGTTGTACTCAAGCTTTGGACCGATATGTGTTATAGATAGTTGCCAGATCAGACGGGGAAAAGACCGTTTTAAGAAACCCAAACATCTTGCGGCATTTTTGGCGGCATCGCGTACGTGCTCGTTCCACAAGAGGTGGTCAGTGATGCACATACAGAGAATCTCGAGATGCTCGGTCTCATTGATGCAAGTGCCACTCATGGACAGTGGCAAAGGGGGGTATATCTCGCTTTAACGATACAAGACAGCATTGGGTTTTCGAAGCATTAAACTCTACGCCATTATACAATGCTGTTCAAAGCAGAGTTTAATGAGCTTAACATATTTTGCCGTTGCAGTTTCACATCCGAAGAGGATGGATGTGAGTCTGGGAACGAATAAGAAAAGCTAAGGGTGCTTGTGCAAAATTACGATGGAGAACTCACGCTGCACCATCAAGGTTGGCAATGAGCTTACGGAATC
Organism: Sphaerophoria taeniata; assembly: GCA_943590905.1. Lineage (NCBI taxonomy): Eukaryota > Metazoa > Arthropoda > Insecta > Diptera > Syrphidae > Sphaerophoria > Sphaerophoria taeniata. The sequence continues at coordinate 74,944,507 of OX016542.1, read as the reverse complement.
TTTCGACGTCAAAAAAGGATTCAGACAAGGCGATGCGCTGTCGTGCGACCTCTTTAACCTCGTTCTTGAGAAGATAGTGCAAAACTCCACCGTCAACACCAGAGGCACTTTCTTTCAAAAATCTGTTCAATGCGTACGCCAATGATATTAATATAATGGGAAGAACACAGCGTGAGGTCATGTCAATGGACCCTTTGTGAGAATTGAGACAGGAGCGGCAAAAATGGGTTTAGTGGTAAATGAAGAAAAAACGAAGTACATATAATGCTGTATTCGAGGAAGGACACCCAACACCGGTGGCTCGGCCAGAACGTCACAATAGACGCATACAACTTCGAGGTAGTAGAGGAGTTTGTCTACCTAGGCTCCGCTATTAACACGGGCAATAACACCAGCGCCGAGATAAGACGAAGAATTACTCCTGCTAATCGCTGTTTCTTTGGGCTAAGAAAGCAATTGAGCGGAAAAGCCCTCTCTCGAGCACTTAAGGTAAAACTGTACAACACCCTCATCATCCCAGTCTTGCTGTATGGTGCAGAAGCATGGACCTTGACAAAATCGGATGAATGTGACTTAGGCTGTTTCGAGAGGAAAGTTCTTCGGGTCATCTTTGGCCCCGTTTGCATTGATGGGGAATGGAGAAGAAGATACAACAGCAAACTTTACGGGTTGTACAACGACATGGACCTAGCCAGAAAGGCAAGGTCCAGAGACTCAGATCGCTGGGTAATTTAGAGCGGATGAACACCAATGCTGCAGAGCGGAAAGCCTTCGACACTATTCCCGAGGGACGCAGAAGGAGAGGAAGACCGCGACTCAGTTGGCGCACACAAGTGGAAGAGGATCTCAATCAATCAAGTGCAAAACTGGAGGCTGTTGATTGAGGAACAAGTCCACACCGGACTGTAGCGCCACCTTAAGTAAGTAAGTAAGGTAACGAGTTTATGGTATCAAAACGGCGTAATTGAAGCGCTAATTGTGTTGCGCTTCATGTATTGCCTAAGAGACAAGGTTTGTCTTAAATCGATCTTTTGGAAAAATGTGGGAAAGCTGATAAAGAATTAAAAAAAGAAAAAAGAATAAGAAGCCATTCTAGTGAAGTTAATTCTTAATCCTCAACAAAGAGTTCAAAGAACTCAAGAACCAGCGTTAAGATTTTATTTGTTTGAAACTTTAACCCCAATCAATTGATTGAAGAATGGGTCTCTATGATATCGTGAAAGTCAACAAAAACCGCAAGGACAAAGTCTTTAATACTCTTTGCAAAAGAAAGAAAATTGTAATATTCAAATGGCAATTGCCTTTCCCTTTCCATCTTTACCACTGTTTGCTTTCATGCAACCAGACTAGCGCAGAAAAGCCAACACATGTTAACTAAGAAGGAGTAATAGTAGTTATGTTTTTTTTTTTTTAAGCAACAGGTGCCCTTCTCTCTTTGTGTCCTAATTTTTGGAGTCTATTTTTCCCTGAGCCGAGGTGAAAACTACACCATTGCTTTTGAATCATAAAAAGAATTGAAACCCCAAAAAAGAATAGCAACTCAACATCGATTGTAATTTTGAATCCAACATTTTGAAACAGTAGAAAGTTGTTCGTGCAATAAGTAGTCTGGCGAGAGCACAAGTGAATTAATTTGATTACAAGATGATAATACGAGTCGCGGCGACGACGCACGGCGACCAGAACGTATCGTAACGTAGATAGGATATATTGTTGTTCGAGAATCGTCATCTCTCGTTCGTTGGGGCCAGCCACCTCCATCGTTGCTGTCGTCGTGTCTTTTGGTCTTATTTTTAGGGAAGAGCATATTAAAGAGGAATTCGCAAAAATAAAACAAAATAAAACACATCCCAACAATTGTGTATGACAGTGTGTGTATTGGTACTGTCATTTTACGATATTGGCTTTGTTTGAAGTGGTAGAATTGTATGTTGGTGTTTGCCCGAAAAAGAGGGGAACCTTGTCGTCGACAAAATGTGGGACAGACATAGATACAGTATGGTGAGTTCGCGAGCGTTCTCATCGGGTCGACAATCACTTTTGTTATCTTCTGTTGAGAGAATCATGCATGCATGTAACTGTGTATACTTTAGAACCTAAACTTGAAGCTTTCATTATTTCATTTTTTTTGTAGTGTTTTGGAGATTAATGTTGAGAAGCAAATGAGATAATTTGCTTTCTTGTTTTTGTCCGAGGCACCTAGAACCCGACAGTAGGCATTATTTGTTGCGTACAAGCTTATTTTCTGATGACTGACACTGGGATAGGAACACAGTTAACAGGGGTTACTTTGATCCTACTTATTTGATTTAATATTTCGGAAGAAATAAGTATTTTGTTTACATTGGTTCCAACTATATGATGAGATACCCGGCGTTTCTTTAAAAGGTCGAAGCAATTAGCTTCTGGTTTCAGAACCCGGACACAAGCTCTTCGAAACAGTGAAGGAAACCTATTCACCGAAGCACAGGGAATTGTAGATGTTTTCAAGCAGCACTTCCAACAGCTGCTGAATGCGCAAAATGTCGAGCGAGCTAATGACGAAAGAGAAGCAAGACCAGTCAATGAAGACCCAGTCCCAGCCCCCAGCACAGAAGAGGTAGAAAGAGCCATCCAAAAGCTAAAAAATAAAAAGTCCACCGGGTCGGATGGCATACACGCGGAACTCTTTAAACATGGAGGGGGTGTTTTGATGAACCGCATGCACCAGGTCATCAACAAAGTGTGGGAGGATGAAGAATGCATGCCCACTGACTGGTCGATAAGCTCCATATGCCCCATCTACAAAAAAGGCGAACCTTTGTCATGCAAAAACTACCGTGGCATATCCCTGCTTAATGTTGCATACAAAATCCTATCCAACGTACTGTGTGAGCGTCTTAAACCTTTCTGCAACACAATAATCGGCACGTACCAGTGTGGCTTTAGGCCAGGCAGAACAACGATAGACCAAATATTCACACTGAGGCAGATCCTGGAAAAGACCAACGAATTTCAAGCGAAACCCACAATCTTTTCATCGACTTTAAAGCTGCTTATGATAGCATCCACCGCCAAGAGCTTATGATGGTGATGTCTGAATTCGGGATCCCGAACAAACTGATCAAGCTGTGCCGCATGACGCTAAACACTACGCAGTGCAGTGTGCAAATGGGTAACAGCTCATCCGAGTTATTTCAAACATGCGCGAGGGACAGTTCACAATGGAAGGTTGCAGTATCTTAGGCTGAGATCCTTCATGGATTGTGAGCCGGATAAGTAAGTAAGTACTTAGATGGGTCATGTAGAGCGAATGGAAAATAATGCTCCAGCTGGGAGTCTTCGAATCCAACCCGGAAGGACGTCGCAAAAGAAAAAGACCGCGACCCAGGTGGAGCACACAGGTGGTAGAGGACCTGAACCATCTTGGCGTACGAAACTGGAGACCGCTAGCTAGGGACCGAGCTGGCTGGAGACGTTTGTTGGATGAGGCCTGGTCCGAGCCGGACTGTAACGCCACCGTAAGAAGAAGGAGACTTGCTTAAAATGAAATTCACGTGTAGCTTGTTGTTTTGCTTTCAGTTTTCAAATCGGTTTCTTACAATTTTTCAGAAACAAAACGGAGACATCGCAACAATAAAAATTTTGAACTGATTATCATAATAGAAAAATTTAAATTCACTTACCGGGCTTAAGAAGTTGACTCCTTTCAGCCGCTCTAGGTCGGGTTTGTGCTTTAGTCCCCCAATACATCTTGGTCTAGGAGTTCCCCGGCCTCGGCCCCGTCCCCTGCCCACGCCACGACCACCTCGACTGCCTCTGCCTCTACCGCGTCCTCGCCCACGGCCTCGGGTTGGAGTTATTTCTTCTACAAAAACAAAGATGGATTAGAAGAAAACAAACAAAAATTTAAATCTTAACTTACCACTAGATCCATCAAAGGAATCTGTCCGCCGTCTGTCCTCAGTCTTTGGGGTCATGAATAACTCATCGGGAAATGCGAAATTTTGTGTTGGCGGCGGTGTTTTCGGCGGCTCGTCAACATTTATGAAATCGTTTTCCTGCTCTGTCGTCTGCTGCTGCTGCTGATTAGCCATTGAAACCGACGCCGATGCTGACGAAATCGATGAAGACGACGATGATGTTCCAATGGGATAAACAGACGCACTATTATGATTCACGGCTGGTTGATCCTGCGACGACTGTGATGACGACATCGACAAAGAGGGACGTTTACTAAGCTTCACAGTTGGCTGTAGTCTTTCGTTGAACGAATTCATTTCAATCGAAGACGATGAGTTAGTTTTGACCAACACCGGGGTGCCACTGCGTCGAGAGTTCCTCATTGGAGTTCGCTGTGAACGTTTGTTTTCATTCAGTGAACCATCATCAATGGACTCCGAGCCAACAAAGTCAATGGCTAGGCGCTTTTTCAAGAGAAGGACACGCTTTGCCTTGACAGCATCATCCAGATTCTTGGAGGAGGCATCGTTCAGAGCCGGTGTTGTTGTCGAACTAACAGCGACATTATTTTTCGGAGGACTAACTACAGGTGTGGTGGACTTCCTTGGTCGGCCGCGTTTTCGTTTGTCAGTAGGAGCCGTAGGCACATCAGGTACTGTACAATTATTTTCCACCACCTCTATATTGTTCACTACTGTGGAATCGATTTCCAATGGAATCGCTAGAGGATCAGCAGCTAGCTTCTTAGGCACAAGAACATGATTGTTTACCGGCAAATCGATGTGATTCAAATTCGGAAGCGGATGATTCTGCGTTTTATTATCGACAAAGCTGTGCAGTTTTGGCATTTTGTGACCATCGGGTGAGAACACTTCAGCCATGGATGCGGTGGCGGCATGCCTTTTGAGGTTATTTTTAATGCGAACCTGCAATTGTAATTGCTCATCTTTGTTGTTGTTCAACGAATTATGGTGCATCTTGGATGTATGATTGATCTGATGGTTATTTACAGTAATACGATTGTTTTCCTTCGGCTTGAGTTGTTGCTTGAAAACAAATGATGGGGAATTTGGTGGACGTGGGTCTATTGTCATTGTTAAGGGCTTGGTTGCCAACACTCCTCCTCCCGTTTGAACATTCTCATCGTTCAATGAACTCTGACTTTCTTCCGGAGAATCCAGGATCTCTATCGATTCTAAGAGGTGCTCGGAAGAGCTCAAATTATTTTGTTGATGCTGGCCGTTAGGTATTGGCGATTCGTAGGGATGCGAAGAAATTTGAGCTTGAGCTGGAGGAATAACAGCGGCAGCGGCAGCGGCGTTTAAGGCTTGTTGTTTTTTTATTACTTCATCCATTCGCTGTAGTCTTTCCATCAGCAAATTGACAGTTGAAAGGTTACCGATATTTTTCGATGTAAGTTCATCAAAATTGTGTAGCGGAGATGCACCGGGCGATGGAGATGATGTCAAATCAACTGTGTCAAATGACTGGACATTGGATATTAGAGGAATGTTTTGTGAGAATTTCAAACTTGCATTATTGCTAAAAGACTGCGGATCGTGATTCAGTGTCTTATCAATGTCCATATCTGACGAATTCTTTCGTTCAGAATCGACACCTGTTTCAACTGATGCTGTTGACGATGACGAAGAAAGTCCTGTCTTCGATGCTACAATCGCAGAAATATTATTCATCAAGGTCTGAGAGACCTTTGGCAAAGCATCGCACTCGACAGTGTCATTTACATCGTCATTGGCGCCGTCTTCGTCGTCGTCGTCGACGTCAATCGTATGATTCATCATAATTTCTCTAGCAATTTTTTTCTCCAAAACTACGGATGCTAATGATGAATTATTATCTTCGCTGACTTCGTTTGGCTTTTGTCTTTCTTCGCCGGCGTCGGCGAGGATGACGGGAGCTGTGTCTACTACTCCGATTGTTGCTGCCGCTGGAATTGCTTTGATTTTTAGTTTTGGAGATGATAAGTTTTTTATCGTCAGTTTGGGGACAATTTTTGGTTCTTCGTCGCCACTGGTGGAGTTAGTGTCTTTGAGTAGATCGGCTGGTGGAAGCGGATCTGAAACAACTGTGAGTTTCATATTGTCGCCAGTTGTGTCTGTGGCGCGTATTGTAAATTTTGGAATCTTCTCTTGTCCGCCTCCTTCTTCGACATTGCTTGTGTTGGGATTTGTTTTAATTGTCAATTTGGGGATGGCTTGTTTTTCCGATGGTAATTTTTCGCTGTCAATCGAGGCTGATATCGACTTAATTGTCAGCTTTGGGATCTTCTCCGGCTTAGGCACTTTTTCAGAATCTGTCACTTCTTCTTGACGTGAAATCACCAACTTGGGCAATCGTTCCGATGTCTGTTCGACAACTGTACACGTGGTGCTTGTTTCATTTGTCGATATTGTAAGTTTTGGAATTGGAGAACCGCTTGATGCCATCGATGCCGACGATGACGAGCAATTATTCTCGGGAACAGTTTTGATTGTGAAACTATCATTGCTGTTGCTTGTTGTCTTGATAGTGATCTTAGGGATTTTCTCAACTGGTTCGGACTCGTGAATTTCTAATGACTTGGTTTTAATGGTCATCTTTGGAATCGATTGGTGTTGAATGATCACCGCATGTTCCTGACTTGTTTTAATAGTCAATTTGGGCACTTTGGCCTCCTCTTCGGCTGCCTCCACCACCAATGGCTCCGCCAGAGGTTTGGGAATACTTTTGATTGTTATTTTTGGTACAACTGTTGACGATGATGAACAATTAGATGATGGCGACAATGTTGAGGAGCCAACAAAATTACATTGCGATGGCGATGTCGAGATATTTGATATCTTCGCTTCACTGCTGCCATCTATTGTTGTCTTTATGGTCAATTTGGGCAAAGGCGGTTGCAGTTGTTCAATATTTGAGGGCGGCGATGGCGATGAACAAGAGGACGATGACGACGATGAGAGCTCAATATAATGAGACTTTTCACTGTTCATGCAGTTTATGCCACCGCTGTCCATTTTGATAGTTAGCTTTGGAACCACTGTATGCAGCGAGGTACTTGACGAACTGGTTGAAGCATCACTCGAATCATTGGTTCTAATGGTTAATTTGGGCACGATATGTGGTTCGTTCGGGACAGCATCGGAATTTGAGGCTGCCGATGTTGCACTATTAACTACCATCGTTTTAATGGTCAACTTAGGTATTGGTGAGTTTCGTGCACTAGCCGCTTCGGTATTGCCTCCTTGATCATTACTTTGAGATGATCCAGATTCAACCGGTTTGACAATGGGCTTTATTGTTATCTTCGGTATAACAGCCTCATGTCGAATAAGGTTGATCTTCAGAGGTTCAACTTTTCTCTCCTCCTTCTGAGATTCACTTTGACTGTTCATTTTCTTGCTGCTGCTTCCTCCTCCACTATCGTCTCCAGTTCCACCACCACCTTCATCAATTTTGCTGGAATTTGTCACATTGCCCTCATTAGCAATAGCACTGCTACTGCTTGTTGAAGCAACTGCCACCATCTCACTGGCCGCTTTTCTTAATGCAACCATTCCTCCTCCTTTCTCTTTCCCTTCTGTCGAAGACGATTTTTCAAAGTTAACGATCTTCTTATTTAAATTATTAATACTCTTATTGCATCCTACTGATGGGATGGCCGTCGCTCTTCCACCAGATTTCGCAGACGAAGCTGCTGATTCTTCATTATTATTTGAAAACGTATTGGAGCTTCTGCTATTACTGCAACTTGGTTCACCACTCAATTCATCATCTGTCAATAGTCTGCCGTCATTATGGTTGACATTCTTTGTCGACACTATGAACAGCGAATCATTGCTGTTATTGCCCGTACTTGAAGTCACACAGGTTCTGGCTGGCGATGATATTGTTGATGTTGCAGCAGAGGTGGTGTTATTATTATTATTATTGTTATTACTACAACTACTACTTGTACTACTATTACTACAGCTGGCTGGCGATGTAACTACTACGGCAACCGTTGTCGATGGGGGTGTTGTGTCATTGGATGTTGATGAAACTAATGGCTCCTCATTGTCCTCGTGATGGTGTGGATGCAATGCTGAGTTATTCGTATCATTCATTGCTTTGTTGTATTAACTGGCGTTGAATAAGATTCTCGTTCGATTTTATAAACGATTTCGGGTTGATTTTTATTTTAAAAAAAGCACTCCTGTTTAGACCTTGTCAAGTATAATTTTCTCACAGATGAGGGTTCAAACGGTAATCAATGCTCATTATGATATTTTCTGTGAAATAAAAGAAGCAAAATTAAACAAAAATTATAAAATTAATAAGTCTAATTTTCTTCAGTTTTATTTTATTAAAGTCTAAGTTTTATTTTAACAATGGTTCTTGCCGGTACAAAAGACAGAAGAAGACTAATTTATATTTCGAAAAAAAAGAAAGAACTATCTGTCGCAAACGTCAAACAGCATCGATGACGTTTTACTCTTCGAACATGAGTCGATGATGTTTAACGTTTCGAACATTGAGGGGTAGCTTACATTAGAACAAAAAAAAATTATAATAAAATAAATAACATTTAATCTTTCTTTGCCCCGCGGAACTACTGGCCTTGAAATCTCACTCACTCACAAGCATTGAATTGAGAAATTCTTGACAAATTCTTGAGTGCAAAGTTGCAGTCCGAACTTGTACATCCATTGTGTCAAGAAAACAGTATGGAACGTTAGGTTGGATCATGGTCGAACTCGAGCCTAGAAACGCTTGAACTCTTCATGGAAACTCATTTCCCCGGTTGTAAAAACCCTGAAAGTTCTGATTACTTGCAATCGAACACATTGGATTTTACTCACACGGAATCAAATTTAGGACTAAAACAGGTTATTACTGAGCAGAAGATTATCTGGGCAATAAACTCGTTCAAACCCTATAAATCAGCTGGACCAGACGAAATATTTCCGGCTCTTCTTCAAAATGCTCTCAAAGTAATAACCCCTTGGCTTAGGGTAATCTTCATAAGTTGTATCAAACTTAGATACGTCCTTTAGCTGGAAGAAGGTCAAGGTAGTCTTTATCTCAAAAGCCGGGAAACCGACTCACAACAAGTCTCTCTTCGTTTCTCCTTAAGACACTAGAGAGAATAATTGATCTGCACGTTAGAGATTTTCTCAACGAACAATTTGTGCAACTACCAACACGCCTACCTTAAGGGTAAATCAGTGGAGACTGCTCTGCATGAGGTAGTTTCATATATTGAGAAAAGCCTCGAACAAAAAGAATATACCCTGGCAGCATTTCTTGATATCGAGGGTGCGTTTAATAACGTAAAAACGGAATCAATCAAAACTGCCTTAGTTGAAGTTGAATCTGTCATTGTCGATTGGATCACCATTTTAAATGGCAGAATTATTTGAGAGTTGCACTATTGAGAAAACAGTTACTAGAGGCACACCACAGGGAGGTGTCATCTCACCCCTGCTCTGGATCCTCATAGTCAACAAAATTCTCACAAAGTTTAAAGAACTCACGAAAAAACGGAAACTGGAGGGTTTCAACCCTCCTAAACTAAATGGTATTCCTCTAAAACTTTCTAAGGAAGCTAAATTTCTAGGAGTAATCCTCGACTCCAAGCTTACATGGAAGCGTAATACTGACCTTCGGTATACGTTGGGGTATGCGACCGCAAGTCATCCAATGGATGTACACAGCGATTGTCAGACCCGTTCTTACCTATGGCGCTATAGTATGGTGGAAAGCGGTGGAAAAATCAAGCTATCTCAAGAACCTGAATAAGGTACAGAGACTAGCCTGTATAGGAATAACAGGGGCTCAGAGATCCACACCACAAGCTGGGTTGGAAATGATCTTGGATCTCCCGGCTCTGAATGAGTTCATAAGGTGCACGGCAGCCAAAACTGCAATTCGACACGGGTCAATCTTACAAATATATGACACAATTCTAGGACTGATGGAGACCACCGATTACATTCCCCCTTTACTAGATTTCGATAGGAACTTTTCTATTTTCATACCAGAAAGACAGAGTTGGGATCCTAATTCACTTATAAGTAAACAGGTAAGGGTAAGGATAAGTGCAGAAAGGGCACTGACGGTCCAAAAATGGAATCAGGAACAGGTGCTGGAGTGTTTTGCCAATCTCTCAACATCAGAGTCGTATAAACTCCCAGCTGACTGTAGTGTCTGTCCATTTTTTTTTCGTGGAAGGCCAGGCTGCTATCAAAGCCTTAGCCAGTGAGACCATAAGATCAAAGGCAGTTTTAAACTGTAGGAAGGAATTAAATAGAATCTGCCACACTAACCAGGAGGGTCATTCCGTATCTCGATATCGTCGAAACGATATCGTTTCGACGATCGACTCGCTTCACGTAACTCTGAAAATCACTATCGTCCAGACGATATCGTTTTTTCAGATCGACATTTGCTTTCCGTAACTCGATTATCGTCAAAACGATATCGTCAAAACTATGGAATTTGAACGATAGCTAATTAGGTATCGTCTAGACAAAAATGTTAAGGGAATTATTTTTTTGATTCAGAACACAGTTTAAGTTTATGAAACATTTTATGTTATATCATTTATTTTATTAAAACAAAATGTTCTCGACTTTTAACAGACTTTTAAGTTTAGATTTTTGTCATGAAATGGACTTTATGAATTTTCTTTGGAGTGAAAAAGAGAAAAATGCAAATAGGAATAACTTATTTCAACTGTTGGTAATGAAATTACATATATTTTTTGTGTTTAAAAAAAATCTCCGAGGTAAACAAAAATTAAATGTGTAAAACGCCTAGTTCAAATTGTCATCTTTGATGGCAGTATTTTTATTAACGAGTACTGCAATCAGATGAAAAGAGAGAAGCGACATCTACATTATAAAGTTCTCTCTATATCTTTCTCGCAAATTCTTCATAGGGATGAAGTACACAAACACAAAACTTGAAGTGATAGTAATACACGTGCACTACGATGACATTTTGTATACAGTTTGAGAGTCTTTGTAGCTCTCAAAATGTAGAGGCAAAAAAACGATGGACGAGACGATGACGATCAACTTACGTGAAGCAAATTTGAGACGATATCGTCGACGACAATCGTTTGGACGATAGTCGTTTTCAAAGTTACGGAATGACCCTCCAGGTTAAGCTCTGCTGGGTTCCTGGACATAGTAATATAAAAGGGAACGAAATAGTAGATGAACTAGCCAGGAAAGTGTCAGGAGCAGATACAAGTAGTAGCGACCATTCAGATAGGGCACCACTCGTCCCGTTTGGGGTACTCAAGAGGAAGATAGACATTAAATCAAAAGAGAAAATCAATAACTGCTGGAAATCCAGGAACAATTATGAAATCTCTAGAAGTTTATGGCCTATTCGTTTCCAGATTCACATCCTTCCTCTTCGGATGTGGAACTGCAACGGCAAAATATGATAAGCTCATTAAACTCTGACTTAAACAGCATTGTACAATGGGGAATACAAAATCGCGTAGAGTTTAATGCTTCGAAAACTCAATGCTGACTTGTATCGTCGAAGCGTGACATACCCCCCTTGCCACTATCCATGAGTGGCACTTGCATCAATGAGACCGAACAGCTCGAGATTCTCGGTATGTGCATCACTGAACACCTTTTGTGGAACGAGCACATATGCGATGTCGCCAAAAATGCCGCAAGATGTTTAGGTTTCTTAAGGCGATGCAAGAAATTTTTTTCCCCTTCTGATCTGGCTACTATCTACAAAACCTACATACGTAGCTTAGGGCTTGAGTACAATTCTCACGTCTGGGCTGGTGCTCCAGTGACGTACTTAAGTCATCTGGACAGTATCCAAAAAAGAGCATTCAAAATGATTGGTGACAATACCATCGTTAAGTCATTTACATCTCTAGAACATCGTCGTAATGTCTCATGCCTCACCCTGTTTTACCGATACTTCAACGGTATATGCTCTAGTGAAATAGACAGTTGCATTCCTCCCCTTAAGACATTCAACCGTAATACCCGCGCCTCCAGGAATGCCCATCAGTGTACCCTTGAGCCCAACTTCGGACGAACTGTGAAGTACGGAAAATCATTCTTTAGCCGTACTACGCGAATGTGGAACTCTCTTCCACACTCTGTCTTCCCCAGTCATTGTAATGTTCAAGAATTCAAAACCAATGTTCACCGGCACCTCCTTTTACATCCCCTATCCTTTCCCTAATGCTCGCACTGTGCTCTTGGCATATAAAGGGTAATGAAAAAAGCCCTTGAGTGCAAACACACAAATGAAAAGGAAACTCGGTATATTCTATCGCTGAGTAAAAAGAACATTAAAATCTTGATAGGTGTACTAACGGGTCATTGCGCCATTGGCACAATGGCCAACAAGACAGGGGCATTTGCACCCTATTTTTGTAGGAGCTGTCAGGATGAGGAGGAAAAAGAAACCATTAAACACCTGCTCTGTGACTGTCCGAACCTCCAAACTAACCGACTCCGTCATTTCGGAAACAGGTTTGTTGGAGAACTGGATGATCTAGCACAGGTCTCAATGGCAAACATGAGGAAATTCATAGATAGCAGAGGCTGGTTTCTTAACGAGCCAGTCTACGTTAATCGATTTTGAGAAGCATCGATGCTAACTTTTATTTCTATAGGGGATCACAATGGACCAATAGGCCCCCGTGTATGCAACAGCTCACGCTGTGCACACCCCTCATAACCTAACCTAACCTAACCTAAGTTCGGGTATTTTATAGTCTGTTGTAGTACTATGACCCATAACTTTATGAAGGATCTGAGCATGTCCTATGGAACTGTTTTTCTAGACTTTAGTCTAAGTCTCAAGGCACTTTTAGCCTTAGGGGTATTAAATTGAGTATAACTTCCAGTCCCGCAGTTGGAGTGGATCTCATTGCCCCTGTAATGTCTGTGCCCTGTACACGCAAGTCTTTGAACTTTTGTCAAAGTTTTCAGGTTCGCGCTCTTTTCTAAAGCTTTCCACAAAACCAGATTACCATAGGTTAGTATTGGTCTAATCGTATGCCCGGTCCTCAAAAAAGGAGATCCCCTTAACTGCACCAACTACAGTGGTATAAGTCTCCTTAACATCGCCTACAAGATCTTGTCTGCCGTGCTGTGTGAACGTTTGAAGCCCTTCGTCAACAACCTGATAGGTCCTTATTAGTCTGGCTTCAGACCCGGAAAGTCCACCATCAATCCAATATTCACGGCAGATCTTGGAGAAGACCCAGGAACTTCAAATCGATACCTACCACCATTTCATCGATTTCAAGGCCGCGTAAGAAAGCTTCTATAGAGACCAATTATATAGAGCAATGTCTAGTTTTGGCATCCCAGAAAAACTCGTCCGCCTGTGTAAGATGACAATGGAAAACTCACGCTGTTCCATCATGGTCGGAAAAAACCTAACGGACGCATTTGATGTCAAAAAAGGTTTCAGACAAGGCGATGCGCTGTCATGCAATTTCTTCCAAATCATTCTTGAAAAGATTGTGCAAAGCTCCAACGTCAACACCAGAGGCACAATCTTTCAAAAGTCTGTCCAGCTACTAGGATACGCAGACGACATTGACATAATTGGAAGAACACAGCGTGGTGTCAATGGAACGTTTGTGAGTCTTGAGACGGAAGATGGGTCTAGCGGTTACCGAGGGCAAGACCAAGTTAATGCTGTCAACAAGAAAGGACAACCAACATCGACGTCTTGGAGCAAACGTCAACATAGACAGATTTAACTTCGAGGTAGTTAAGGACTTTGTCTCCCTAGGATCCGCTATCAACTCAGACAACACCAGCGCTGAAATCAAACGAAGAATCACTCTTGCCAATCGCTGCTTCTTTGGACTTAGAAGGCAATTGGGTAGTATAGTCCTCTCTAGAGCAACTAAAGTGACACTCTACAAAACACTTATCATCCCGGTCCTTATGTATGGTGCAGAGACATGGACCATGACAACATCCGATGAAAACACTTTGGCATGCTTTGAGAGAAAAATTCTTCGAGTGATTTTTGGTCCTGTCTGAATAAATAGAGAATTGAGACGAAGATTCAGTCAAGAACTGTACGAGCTGTTCAGCGACACTGACCTAGCCAGAAAAGTTAAGGTCCAACGACTTGGATGGTTGGGTCATGTAGAGTGAATGGAAAATAATGCTCCGGCTCGTAGAGTCTTCGAATCCAACCCGGAAGGACGTCGTAGTAGAGGAGGAAAACCGTGACTCAGGTGGAGCACACAGGTGGTAGAGGACCTGAACCAACTTGGCGTGCGAAACTGGAGACAGCTAGCTAGGGACCGAGCTGGCTGGAGACGTATGTTGGATGAGGCCATGGTCCAACCTGGACCGTAGCGCCAACCATAAGTAAGTAAGTAAGTAAGTAAGTAAGTAAGTAAGTAAGTAAGTAAGTAAGTAAGTAAGTAAGTAAGTAAGTAAGTAAGGTTGATATCAAAAATAAAAACTGTCAAATCCCAGAAGAGAAGTGTATCCTCTTCAGGATCAAACCTGTCACTTGCCAAATGAACCCTTTCAGAACTGTCAGAAACTGGCATAAGCTTTGGAGCCCTTTACATAATTCGTCGTTTAATAAAAAACTTTTTTGAGCGCGCACAGAAGGAGGACCGCTCGTAAGTTTTTTTTTTTTTTAACTCAACATAGCGATACTAAAAACATGAAAATCAATCCACCAACCGCCTAGTTTTTAAAAACAATCTATATGGACAACAAACCATCAAGCGATAAGTGTCCCAAATGCGGTCAGGGGAAACGAGGGGAAACGCAAAAACAATTGATTATACAAAGTTAAATAACCCAAAAAATTTACAAAAATAATATACGACATAAATGATTAGCGAATGACGAGATAAACATTTAGCAAAGAGGTTAATGTGCGCCTTAAAAATACGAATTAAAATTGAAAGTAAATAAAAAACTCATCACTCAAAAATACCCTTGCCTTAAATCAATCACCTTTCTAGTAGATACTACTGCTGGCAAACACATTCGTGTTTGCCGGTTGTACTAAAAAAAAACGCAATCTTTTTGAGTCTGTCACCGCTGCCGTCGCTACCGATGTAGCAGCTGCTTTTGTTTGTTATCAAACCAACAACCATACTCCTCTTTTCAATGTTATTGCGATTCAACTCCCTCTTCCTCTATTAATTGCGCCTGCTTCACACACCGCGCGCAAATTACCAGCAGCAGGTTAAACTTACAGTTCAATGACCTCCAACCAAAACAATGTGTGGCGCCGCCTGTTGGCAACTACTAAAATATTCGCCCAAGAAACAAATTTTACCTCTCATCAACAAAAAAAGAAAAGGAAACAAGACAAACAAAAAAACTCTTCACCAGACGAGAGGAAGCGATAGAAAATTCATCGATGCAAATGCAAAATATTAAAAAAACCGGTCCACCGCTACTTGGCCCCATCCACCGATATCAAACTTGTGTTCAGTTTTAAAAAACAGCAAACATGTGCCAATCTGTCACCTATGACAATTTGATTGTAAGAAAGGTCAAGGATTAGAAGCTTTTTTCTTAAAGCAACATAAATGTGCAACAGATTAAAGTAAGGGAATCTTGCAGCAACCGACCGACCAACGACCGGGGGAGGCACATTGTCATTCATACTCCACATCTCCATACATACAGACAGATATACCAAATATATGTTATTCTCAGTGACTCGCTTCATTTCGGTTTTGCCAGGTCTTCTCTCTCGCGCGTCCAAAACTCTACTTGTTGGCTCTCCTGTTTCAATTTTGGAATAATTATAATCTATGCCTCGCTTGCATTCTCACTCTGTAGCGGCAATCTGGTCGACATTTGTGAGTAGCTCTTTGACGCGGAAGGTAACACACTCAGAATGAAAATAGCTACCGCAGCACCGTTAGTGCTGATTATTTTATATTATTGAGCTTGCGCTACTAGTCTGGTATATTCTTCTAAGGCAGATGACTATGACTACCACGACAACAACAACTGCTGCCGACCGATGACGACAGACAGTCGAAAGGAATCCCCTGACTAGAGTTTCTTAACTTATGCGACAATATCAACAGCAGTATCAGTCTTTTGTTTATTCTGACGTCTGGTTGCTGGTCGCTGCCTCTGCCGGTATGTTGCTTTTGGTTTCGTCATCATCGGCATAGATGACATAGATGAAATATCTTTAGTGTACTTCTGTTTGCCGGTCGCTCTTGTTTTGGTTTTGGGGTAGGTTGTGTGTTCGAGGAGAATAAGTCTTTGATTATTCCCAATTGAAATAATCTAAAAAGATTGCTGTGCAAGAACTAGTGGATAGAGTATTTTTGATAGTGTTTGTGGGTGTTTTTCTTTTCATTTTGAGGGCTGTCTCTTGCCCGCAAAATTTGCTGTCGTGAACAACATATTTTAATCGGTAAAGTCTGTAAAATTAAATTGTGTTATTAAATTTGTTTACTAAAGGGTCCGCCAGATAACGTTTTTTTTTTAACTAGTGGTTAATTCGTGAATAGTAACACTAAGCTCATGTCTGATTTGACAGATAATTAGTTTTATCCTTCCGCTGAACGAATATCAGAACAAAAACATAAAATGTAAAAAAGAGCCAATTTCTCTTATGTGCGAACAACACTGTGTAAAAAGTTAGCCACCAAAAGTAATGAGATCTAAAAGAACGCAAAGTTCTTACAAATAAAAGTGTTATATTGAATATTTTAAATCGTAGAAGATAATACAACAATATTAAAAGAAAATAGAAAATAGTTTGGATGAAAATTTACAAGTTCACTGTTCAAGTTTTAAAATGTTACTAATCACGCTTCAAACGAAAACTTGCCAAGTGAACTTGTAAATTTTCATCCAAACTATTTTCTATTTTCTTTTAATTTTGTTGTATTATCTTCTACGATTTGAAATATTCAATATAACACTTTTACCATAAGAACTTGGCGTTTTAGATCTCATTACTTTTGGTGGCTGACTTTTTACACAGTGTTGTTCGCACATAAGAGAACTTGGCTCTTTTTTTACATTTTATGTTTTTGTTCTGATTTCACATCTTTTTGCAAAGTTTTTTATGGAAGCATGAACCTTGAAATAACTTAATAAGCTAGCAATTTGCAAACTTTAACAATATAATTGGTCTGCCGATTTATAAATAAGTAATAGGTAGGTTAGGAGGTTAGGTTAGCAGCTGTCTAGATGTCACATTTAGACATCAAAGGTCCATTATGAAACCACTAAGGAAAGTTACTCATGGAGTTTTATGAAGTTAAACAAACCAGAATTCTAAATTTCAACATCCTATGACCATTTTAAGAAAGTATGCGGCAGCCACGCCCCTTTAATGAAACTGCATTTTTATACTTATATTTTCTCTTATACTCAACCGAACCCTATCAGAATTTCGAAATGAAACGTTTTCGACCATTTTAAGAAAGTGGGCGGATACCACGCCCCTAAACGGAAATAAATTTTTTTCTCATTTTTTCATGTTATTCAACCAAAACCTTAAAAGAATTCCAAATTTCAAGATCCTACGACCAGTTTTAGAAAGTGGGCGGATACCACGCCCCCTGAATGAGCAAATTAAAATTTTCGATTTTTTCCTTTGTATACATCCGAAAACCCACCATTGTACCAAATTTCAAGATTCTGCTATTGTTAGAAGTGCTTCATAATTTTGATGATCAGTCAGTAAGTCAGTGAGTGAGTAAAGCGGAAAACACAAAGCTGCTTTGCTGTTAGCGTTGAGTGACGTATAAAGTTCAAGCATAGGAATTGCTAACAACCTATCACAAAGCAGCTTTGTTGCTCAAACTTTAATTTGACATACTGTAAGAACCCCGTAACATAAACGTAACGTCTCAAAAGCTGTAGCAAAAGTAGAAATATTTTCTACTTTTTCGTATGTATTTACTCACCGACATGTTTTCTTGTTTGTTTGTGTGAAAATTTTATTTTATTTTTACTTCCTTTTCGCTTCAGCTGTCGGTTTGTTTTCAAAAATCAAAATAAATTAAATTTTTGAGAAATTTTTTTTTTGAAAAACATAAAATAAAATTAGTAAAATGGAAGATGTCAGTCAAAGTTCAATCCAAAGTAAAGAAACGTAACGGAGTCAACGCTAACAGCAAAGCAGCTTTGTGTTTTCCGCTTAAGTCAGTCAGTCAATTACGGTTTTTGAAATTTTTACTGTTCAATATCTCAGGAAGTAGTGGTTCTACAAAATTATGTTTTTCACAGGGCCTTTGTGCCCATGAAGTTAATACGTAATTCAAATTTGAAGCTTCTAACTCTATGGGTACAAAAGTTATGGGGGGTTAAAAACGTGCTTGAGTTCGATCCTGTAAAAAGGGAGTAGTGCTAGAACTTGGCTGGGCACTACCGTGCCCTTTGATGGTTGTGTAATTGTGTATACGCTCGAACAACGCTGGGAAATATTGCGACATTACTTTGAAAATCATGATAATGTTGCAGAATGTGTGAGAAAATTGCGTACGGATTTTGGAAGAAGAGAAGCACCGTTACCTCCGTATGTTCTTTATCTTGTGAAAAAAGTGAAAGAAACTGACATCCGCATCGATAAACCAATGTGTAAAAAGCCAAAAACAGTGCGTACACCCGAGAATATTGCTGCTGTGGCAGAAAGTGTGCGTGAAGCGCCATCAACATCAATTCACCGTCGTTCTCAACAATTGAACATTTCGGAGACATCATTGAGACGAATTTTGCATAAAGACCTTGGTATGACGCCATACAAAGTCCAATTGGTTCAGGAGTTGAAGCCAACTGACCATCCCACTGCGTTTTCGCTTCGCTAAATGGGCCTGCGATCGACTTAGAGAAGATGCCGATTTTGCCAAAAAAATCATCTTTTCAGATGAAGCTCATTTTGATCTTGGCAGGTATGTAAACAAGCAAAATTGTCGCATTTGGGGCACAGAAAACGAGTCACTGTTTGGTGCGGATTTTGGTCCAGAGGCATAATTGGGCCATTTTTCTTCGAAAATGAGCAAGGAGTGGCCGTTACAGTCAATGGCGATCGTTATCGGGCCATGTTGAACGAATTTTTGTTCACAAAAATAGAAGAGGAGGATATTGGCAACATTTGGTTTCAACAGTACGGCGCTACGTGCCCCACTCGATGTTTTGCGCCCTGTTTTTGAAGATCGTTGGACTATTATTTGTGGGGTGCCGTAAAAGATAAGTGTTACGCCGACAAGCCGACAATATTCGTGAAGCCATTGGTGAAATACAGCTGCAGACAATCGATAATGTGCTTAAAAATTGGACCGATCGTGTAGGCTACTGCATGGCCAGCCGAGGCAACCATTTGAATGAAATAACCGGAAGGATTGTGCTTTCAAATAAAAAAAGGAAATTTGAGAAAATATTCAGAAGTTTTTATTTATAGCATTTTCAAAAAAAAAAAAAAGTTATTTGGCGGACCCTTTACTACAATGTCCCAAAGGCAGTAAAAATTGTTGACCTTTTGTGAAAAACAGAAAGAATTCTTCTTCTTCCTCGGTCCCAACGCTCGTTGATGAAGCTAACCTTTTGTTGGCAGAGAGTGTCATGACTCCCCCACTTCTTGAGCGCGTCAATGATTCCATGGGACAAATCTTCTTTCGCATTCGTGCTGCAGCGAGGGTCCTAACAAGTCTCAACATACACAAATCCGCTGGCCCGGATGGTATGCCCGCTTTTGTTCTGAAGAGGTGTTCTTCAATGCTGGTCAAACCCTTGCGTAAGCTTTTCCATCTATCCTATTCTTCTGGGGTCGTTCCGAGTAGTTGGAAAACAGCATTTGTCCAGCCTATACCCAAAAACGGCGAATCCTCCTCTCCCTTCAATTATCGTCCGATTGCACTATCTTCGCTTCTTTCTAAGGTCATGGAAACGCTGATAAATTATCAGCTTAAGAAATATCTCGAAGACCGAAAGCTTCTTAATGACCGGCAGTACGGCTTTCGCAGCAACAGGTCCACTGGTGATCTGATGGCTTATCTCACCGAACAGTGGAACAAATCTTTACATCGTTTTGAAGAAAGTAAGATTGTTGCACTTGATATTTCAAAGGCATTTGATAGAGTTTGGCACCAGGCTCTCTTATCGAAAATGCGTGCTTTCGGTACTGATGATTCCCTCATTCGTTGGATTAGAAACTGTCTTTCAAACCGTTAAATACAAGTTTTATTGGACGGGTTCCAGTCTGAAACCCACAAAATAAATGCTGGTGTGCCCCAGTGCTCCGTTTTGTCTACGACCCTCTTTCTCGTTTTCATAAATGACCTCTTCTCTGTAACTTCTAATCCAATAAATTGTTTCGCTGACGATAGTACCCTTAGCTTTTCTTATTCGTTCCCAGACTCACATCCCTCCTCTTCGGATGTGGAACTGCAACGGCTTAATATGATAAGCTCATTAAACTCTGACTTAAAAAGTTGTACAATGGGGAATACAAAATCGCGTAGAGTTTAATGCTTCGAAAACTCAATGCTGTCTTGTATTTTTAAAGCGAGATATACCCCCCTTGTCACTGTCCATGAGTGCATCTGAACATCTCGAGATTCTCCTCTAGTGGAACTAGCACATATGCGATGTCGCCAAAAATGCCGCAAGATGTTTAGGTTTCTTAAGACGATGCAAGAAATTTGTTTCCCCTTCTGAGCTGTCGCGCAGATTTTTATTTTTATTGTCATGACTTTTAAGCGGGCGGGTAGTGGGTAGTGGGTAGTGTGTAGCAATTACTGGTGTAGCGAGTAGCGTTTAGAAGTATTGAGCAACGGGAAGTGGGGTAGTGGGTAACAGGGTAGCTGGGTATAACGGGATAGCGTGTAGTAGGTAGCGATTACCGGTTAAGCGGATAGCGTGTGTAAGTATTCGGTAGCGGGGTAGCGGGTAACAGGGTAATTGAGTATAACGGGGTACCGGGTAGACGGTAGTGGAGAAGCGGGTAGAGAGTAGCGGGTGGTATGGTAGCGGGCTACAAGTCTTTTTTATATTGATTGAGGCAGTACGAAGTCTGTCGAGTCAGCTAGTATTTATATATTTTTTAATTTCATAAATGTAAACTAAAATTTGTATTCCAACGAATACCTAATAATAATGAAATTAGTAAAAGAATTCATTTTTTAAACAATTATCTAAGCATTATTAAAAGTATGTGTTTAGATACACACACAATAAATAATAATCATGCCTAATAACCTTCAAACACAAAAAAAGTTTAAACTCCATTGAGAAATAATAGAAAAGCTATTGCAACTACGTTAAGTCAGTAATTGAAAACTCAGGTAATTAGAATGAAGGCGGGAAGAGTAATTACATAAAAGTCAAAATCCTAATACATGAAAAAAAAATGAACTTAATTTGGCTCAACTCTATTCCCAAGTAATATAAAAATGAATGGAGAATTTTTCTATTTTTTCATCAACGACAAAATATGGCAAATTAAACTCACCACACACCGTTCACAAATCAACAAAACATACACAACATTTAACCCGAGTGCAGCACTTAAAACAACAAAAACAAAATATGTAGAAAAAGTACTTAATTAATGACTTTTGTATAGTAAAATTTCCAAGCAGACAAAATGTGTGTGTAATTTTTTGAGTAAAGAAAGCAAAATCCGAATGTAATTTCCGAAGTCGAATTCCCTCGTCCCCTCTGTGCCACCAAGTCACTCAATCTCAACGGACCGACTAAAAGACAAACTCACCACACGTTATGTTCATTTATTTCATTTTACGTTGTTCATTGCACCATTTAAGTGTGTTTTTATTTTCTTCTCGTGTATTTATTGATAGTCTCTTGTTCGTGTAGTTCGAACAGATTGAAGCAAGTGAAACTCATTCACTCCCCCCACATAACACACCATCACAAAACCCACAAACGATCAACGACGACGTTCCGTTCTACAGGGCTATATGTATTTGGTTTTTGTGAAATCTGAATTGCAGCGACCTCCAGCGAATAATCCGCAATTACGGTATCCGAGTTTTTACTTTTTTTAAATTTATCAATTATTTATAAATGTAGTGCACATTAAACAATAAATAAACACACGCGTTAACACGACTAGAAACGAGTTCGAATCGAAGTCATTCGACATCGTTAAGACGTCAGGCAAACCATTACCCAGTGGCAGTGGCAGTGCCTGTGCCAGTCGTTGTCGAAGTTTTTCATTAGGCTCTCCTAAAAGTGGAGCTCAAAAAGAAAAAAGAGAGAACCAAGAAAGAGAGAAGGAGAGAGAAATGTGTATACAAAGGCAGAGTAGCAGCAAATACCAAATAATAGGAAGGAGTATTTTGACTTAAATCTTAAAAGATTCACTTGCCTTTCAAGTTTTATGCCTCCCTCTTGCGTACTGCTCCATCGACATAGGCGTGTAAAGCATTCTGAATCTGAACTGAGGGAACTCGGTTAAAAGAGAGCTACAACCACATGACAACATATGGAACACAATGCAGGCCAAAGTGTAAATAGAGAACACAATGAGCATTAACAACAAAAAAACAATTCAAGTCAAGTGATGACTTACTAACGATTGACGAACGAGCAGAAAAGAAAAGAAATGCTAATGAAAACGGGGCAAACCTAGCAAATAATACGTTTCTTTGACCCTATGGTGAGTTATTGTAAGGTTGTGACTTGATTTTGAATACATAAATGACCGAGTATATCAGAACCGAACACTAGAGTTTTGAAGAGTGCAAAAAACAAGTCACAATCGTAATGATGGTGAATCAGTGGAGCTCGCTGGAAAAAAAAAATTGTTTGTAGTTGTTCCGCTGACTGTGAGTGACAAGGGAAAACTCGTGTAAAGTTGTAATTGAGAAATGTTGTTGTTGATGTTGATGAGATTGTTCTTCACGAGGAAATAAACAAGATACTTTTTTTTTTATTTTATTTAAACAAATTGGTTTGTTTGTTATTGAAAATACGAAAAATAAATCTTAAGGCTCGAAGAATAGTAACAAATCCAACATAACATCAACTTTGTGGTGTGCATTTCAAACCGGAAGCATGACTGACATAATAGATCGCTTTAAAATACCATCGGATATTGGAACATTATTTTATTTAGCTGAGTTTGCTTGGGTAACATGGTATCAAGACAAAGCAAAACAATATTCGAAGTATGGATTGTTATAAATTGAGTAAACAATGCAAGCACTTTCACATGAGAACGACCAACGAACGACGAATGAATGAAAAAAGTGATTTAAGATAAGTTTGAAGACCTATTTGCTCACAAAATCTCAACAAACCGATAGAAAAATAGTTTTAATACAATATGCATTGAGAAAATAAATTTATTCGTTGCAGAAACAATTCTAATTGATACGAACTTTCAAACTCAATACGCGTTCCACACAATCCACACTCCAAACGAACAAAATGTTCGCCGTCGAGCGTATTTAACCTCAAAAATTATTTTTGTTTGGTTTTGGCGGTGATTCTTTCGCGACGAATTAAAAACTCGCATGTGAAAAAAATGTCAAAAAAGACGAATATTGGTCCATTCCTTGGTCGTTGTTCGTTCATGCGAACAACAAGTTTTACTAGATTATGGGCAGAACTGTAGCTAGAAGATCTTTATCTCATTAAACAAACAATCTTGCTTGAATAGAAATTATTGTTCTAGGTAGGTAGGTAGAAATGGCTCTCCTACTTCCGTGTAGGACGCAATTAGCGCTGAGTGCGCCGTTTTGATACCATACCTCATGAGATTCTAAAAAAAAAGATTTAAGGATGGGTTAGGAAGGATGTATGTTTCGCACGTATAATGCTATACATAATGTAGTATTATTCTCCTAAGGTTAGGTTAGGTTAGGTAATGAGGGGTGTGCACAGCGTGAAACTGTTGCATACACGGGGGCCTACTGGTCCATTGTGATCTCCTATCAAAATAAAAGGTAGCATCGATGCTTTTCAAAATTGCCGATTAACGTAGACTGGCTCGTTAACGAACCAGCCTGTGCTATCTATAAATTTCCTCATGTTTGCCATTGAGACCTGTGCTAGATCATCCAGTTCCCCAATAAACCTGTTCCCGAAATGACGGAGTCGGTTAGTTTGGAGGTTCGGACAGTCACAGAGCAGGTGTTTAATGGTTTCTATTTCCTCCTCATCCTGACAGCTCCTACTTGTTGGCCATTGTGCATATGGCGCAATGACCCGTTAGTACACTTATCAAGATTTTAATGTTCCTTTTGCTCAGCGATAGAATATACCGAGTTTCCTTTTCGTTAGTGTTAGGCCATAAACTTCTAGAGATTACACAGTCGTCCCTGGATTTCCAGGAGTTATTGATTTTCTCTTTTGATTTAAGGTCTATCTTCTTCTTGAGTACCCCAATCGGGACGAGTGGCCCCCTATCTGAATGGTCGCAACTGCTAGTATCTGCTTCTGACCCTTTCCTGTCTAGTTCATCTACTATTTCGTTCCCTTCTATATTGCTATGTCCAGGAACCCAGCAGAGCTTAACCTGGTTAGTGTGGCAGGTTCTATTTAATTCCTTCCTACAGTTTAAAACTGCTTTTGATCTTATGGTCTCACTGGCTAAGGCTTTGATAGCAGCCTGGCTGTCCACGAAAAAAGTAATCTCCGAAGAGCTTAGCTTTCCGAGATGTGCCAATTCAGCTGCTTTTTCAATGGCAAAGATCTCGGCCTGAAAGCCACTACAATCAGCTGGGAGTTTATTACGATGCTCTGATGTTGAGAGTTTGGCAAAACACTCCAGCACCTGTTCCTGATTCCACTTTTGAACCGTCAGTGTTGAAAGGGATACCCTGTTTACTTATAAGTGAATTAGGATCCCAACCCTGTCTTTCTGGTATGTAAATAGAAAAGTTCCTATCGAAATCTAGTAAAGGGGGAATGTAATCGGTGTTCTCCATCAGTCCTGGAATCGTGTCATATATTTATAAGATTGACCCGTGTTCATAAGTGCTGTGCTTCCAAAAACTCAGTTCTTTTAAACTCAGGTCTTTTATTATCCTAAGCTACGGCCTATTGTCTCATAGTGCAATTTAGTTTAGGAGAAATAAGGGGTGGAAATAAAGCCACTTTGTGTTATTGAGGTATGAGATCATGTCCTCTGCTGGCATATTTGGTACACATTGAATATCCTAACTTTGATTGAATTCTCCTGTTACTTAGCATAGATATTATCCACCTTGTAGTCCTCAACACTGACGACTGCAAATTATTTTGCGATGGATTCAGTTAAGACATTGTTGAAAGCTCCTTCTACGTCTAAGAAGGTAGTTAAGGTTTATTCCTTGAAATTGATCGTGTTTTCTATCTCACTACCTTATGAAGAGCAGTCTCTGTAGATCTAAATAGAGGATCTGTAGATCCAATAAGAGGTGTTATTTTGATATTCAAAGAAAAATAGCCTTTTTTGAGATAAATGATCGGATGTTAATTTCATTATAAAGACGAAGGTATGCCGTTAATAATGGAACACAACATCACCTCTTCGAGAGATAACAAGGTCCGGAAACTTTTCCCGTAAAAGATCGATGGTTTCATTGCTTGTGTGGCACGTAATGCGTAATGCAATGCGTTGTTGAAGCGTGTATCGTTCCATTTTTTTTATTAATGGCGTAGTTTCTACTTGTCAAATGTCAAAAAATGAAGTGACAGCTACCGAAATACCGGGCTATTCAAAATAACACCTCTTATTGGAAAACCCATTATATACCTCTCAAGTAGGCATGCTGCGAGTAAGACAGGGGACAACTACTCAGAATGCTCCTTATATGAGATTCTACGATTCTCTCCAGAGTTTTGAGTAGAAGGATGTAAGGCTTATAGGTCGATAATCTTTAGCAGAATCATGCCCTCTTTACCAATTTGAATGCGTGTGAAGTGTGAACACTTGAGGAGACCTACAATTGTTACCGACTCGGTTCAGTTTAGACAATGATGACACGGGTCGAATTGAGACCCACAACGGCCAGCAGACATTTCCATTAAGCGTGGCCGTGGGGCATGTTTAGTTTTTACTTATTGTGAAATTAACGACCCAAAAAATCCTTTCTCAGGAATGCAAAACTTGATCGGGAGACAGAACAAGTGGAAAACCATTTGACAATGCCCTAAAGACTCGATGTGATATTGCTTAACTGTAAAAGACAGTCAATACATACATTTATTTATTTTTTAATTCCCTTAAATAAAATACAGTCATTTTTTGTGTATTTATGAAAATAAATTCAAACAAAACACTATCCACCAAATATTCAAAGAAATAAAAAAAAATAAACAAAATATATAGTCGTCGCTAATATTAAATACCAACAGGCAGTCGTCGACCGTGCGTCGATGTCATGTTGTTGTTTTTGTTGTTGTATATATTTTGGATCCAACACACGAACCCGAAATTTTTGATGTGAGTACAAGCGCTTCAGTATTCAGTTTGACGAATTCAAGTATTTCAGTTCACGAAAAACAAAATCCAACAAAAACAAACCCCAACACCACACCAACACAGGAGCTATTGCGCTGCGCATACAAGGCCAACTAAATGCTCCATTCCAAAGCCAAACCTCAACAGGCACACGAAACGAAATAAAATAGCTCCCCTTCTTATCGCACTGGTTTACACCGTCACCCCATCAAACAACAACATTTCGAATTTGTGAATTTGTATGGAAGAACAAACTCACCACACCACAGTCATGAATATTTTTGTATGTGCTGCTCTCTCGAGTGTTTGTGAGTTTTACAGAGTAGAAGAGGCAAGAAGAAACGCGGCCAGAATAAAAGGGGCTGTCAATATACTGTAGTCACCAACATTGTGAGGAGGTGGAAAATTATTTCAGATCTCTAAAAATAATCACATGTTGATGGAAAATGGGAAATCGCAATGGCAAATCCAAAATAAACGAAAAATTCTGATGCGTGCAAGGTACTCTTACGGACTTGCATTTCAAACATTAGATGCATTCTTTGCTTGACTATTGCCAAGGAAACAATTAGAACAAAGAGAGAGAGACACACACACACAAATTATGTACTGGTATCGTGGTACGTGTTTTGCTTGGCGTTATAGATTTTTCACGTCAATTTTGTTGCGAGACGGTCGAGTTCTCGTTGTGTTTCCGTGAGAGAGCGTGATCGAAAAGGAATAATTTTTAACTAAATTTTAATTACATATTATGTATGCACTTACATATAGGGTTTGCCAAACTGTTTAAGCATTGTATTTTCAACTGCATGCGTTTGAATGTATGTATGAAAGTTTTAAAAGCAACAAACCAGGTAGTTTTGTTTCGAGTGAATCTTTCGGAAACAAAAATACCGCGAAATGTTTTAGTTCCATAAATTACCATCAATAGAGGATAAAGGGGAATTGAGTCACATAGAATAGACCACCCTTTATCAGTCAGTTGTAGACGTTGATGGTGAAAAATAGTAAAATCCTATTTGTGCTTGAAAGTTTTAAGGAACTTATGCACGTTTGAAGGGATAGTAAGTAGCCAAGGTACAATAAGTTAAGTGTATTTGCTCCTTTTGGATATTCATATGTATGAACACAAACACAGTGCAAAATGAAACGTCCAAGGAGGTTGGAGTAGAAGTTGCAGAAGAGTAACAAACTTGTGTTCAATGTTCCTTCATGTACCAAGTTTGTCTCGGTTAATGTAGGTTAACTGGTCTTGATTGATATGTTGATAGCTATTTATTGTTTAAGAAGATTAATGTTTGAAGCATATCAGGAAATTTTCTTTAACAGAAGCAAATTAAATATTTAGTAGCGATGAGCAAAAAAGGCACGTTGTGGACTTGGGCCTCAATGAACAGTCTCCGCCAGCCAACTCGGTCCCTAGCTAGCTGTCTCCAGTTTTGCACTCCAAGTTGATTGAGGTCCTCTTCTACTTGTGTGTGCCACCTGAGTCGCGGTCTTCCTCTCCTTCTGCGTCCCTCGGGAATAGTGTCGAAGGCTTTCCGGGCCGGAGCATTTGTGTCCATCCGCTCTAAATGATCGAGCCATCTGAGTCTCTAGACCTTGACCCTTCTGGCAAGGTCCATGTCGTTGTACAACCCGTAAAGTTCGCTCTTGTATCTTCTTCCCCTTCAATCCACACGGGGCCAAAGATGATCCGAAGAACTTTCCTCTCGAAACAGCCTGAGGCACATTCATCCGATTTTGTCAAGGTCCATGCTTCTGCACCATACAGCAGGACAGGGATGATGAGGGTATTGTACAGTTGTATCTTAGTACCTCGAGAGAGGGATTTTCCACTCATTTGCTTTCTTAGCCCAAAGAAACAGCGATTAGAAAGAGTAATTCTTCGCCTGATCTCGGCGCTGGCTGGTTTTATTGCCCGTGTTAATAGCGGAGCTTAGGTAGACTAACTCCTCTACTACCTCGAAGTTGTATGCGTAATTTCTATTGTGACGTTCTTTCCGAGCCGTCGGTGTTGGGTGTCCTTCCTCGAAGACAGCATATACTTCGTTTTTCCCTCATTTACCGCTAAACCCATTTTTGCCGCTTCTGTCTCAATTCTCACAAAGGCGCCATTGACATCACGCTGTGTTCTCCCCATTATATCAATATCATCGGCGTACGCGAGAAGTTGAACAGATTTTTGGAAGATGGTGCCTCTGGTGTTGACGGTGGAGTTTTGCACTAGCTCATTGCCAACCTTGATGGAGCAGCGTGAGTTCTCCATCGTCATTTTGCACAAGCCAACGATCTTGGCCGAGATGCCAAAACTAAACATAGCTTTACACAGTTCGTCTCAAAAGATGAGGTGGTGGGTATCGATTTGGAGTTCATAGGTTTTTTCCGGGATCTGCCGCAACGTGAAAATTTGGTCGATGGTTGACTTTGCTGGCCCGAAGCCACATTGATAAGGACCAATCAGATTGTTGACGAAAGGCTTCAGACGTTCACATATTACGGCAGAGAGGATCTTGTAGGCGATGTTAAGCAGACTGATCCCTCTGTAATTGGTGCAGTTTAGAGGATCTCCCTTTTTCAGGATCGGCAAACAATGCTGAGGTTCCTCGGACATGCATTCCTCCGACCATATCTTACAGATGATTTGGTGCGTGCTCCTATCTAGATCGTCGCCTGCTGCGTTGAACAGCTCGGCAGCTAGACCATCTGCTCCAGCGGCTTTGTTGGATTTCAGCCGTGATATTGTCGTTTTCACTTCTTCTATTTCGGGTTCACGGAATTGTTGGCTATCATCGTATCCGATGAAAGGCTCCTGCCTGACAGCGGGATTTTGTTCGTCGTCGCCGTTATACAGTCTACAGAAGTGGTCTTTCAAAATACCCAGCATTGACTGCGATTCTACTATGATGTTCCCTTGTTTATCTCTGCAGGCATCGGTTCTTGCTCGATGTCCTTGAGCCAGCTGTTTTACCTTCCGGTACAACCTCCGAACTTCATTCCTGCTGTTGGCTTTCTCAGCATCCTTGATCTGACGCTTCTCATACTCCCTCTATTTTCTGAGAAGGAAAAGCCGGCGTTCCTCTCTCATCTTTTGCTCTTAGAGCTCACGAGCAGCTCTTGTCCTTCTATGCAGCGAAGCAATGTTGCTTCCTGCTTGGCTGCATGGGCCTGCCTTCATTCTTCGTCAAACCAGGGGTTTCGTTTTGGTGGCTGTGTGATACCCAGCACATTAGAAGCTGCATCTCTAACTGCTTTCTGGCAATGTTGCCACTGGTCTTCGATACTTGATGTTGGCGGCATACGACTGAGGTTACTTGACACTCGATCAAAGAAGGATCTGGCGATTTCTTACGATTGTAACCGTCCGACGACGTCGAATTTTCTTGCAGCATTTCCTTGTTTTGACCGTTATCGGGATATTCATGGCACTACCATGGCTTCGACGAGGTAGTGTTCCGAGTCGATTTTGGCTCCTCGGAAAGTTCGAACATTTAGAATGCTGAACAAGTGCCTCCCGTCGATCGCAATGTGATCAATCTGGTTGACGGTTGATTGATCAGGAGATCTCCATGTGCGTTTATGGATGTTGAGATGTGGGAACCAGGTGCTTGCTACCATGAATCTTGCTTGCCTGAATCCGTTGTCGGAAGTGGTGTCGTGCAGGCTGTGCTTTCCGACTGTTCTTCAAAAGATGCCTTCTTTTCCCAGCTTTGCGTTAAAATCGCCGAGTACAATTTTCATGTCATAGCTAGGACATTGCTCATATGTTTTGTCGAGGAGCTCGTAGAATTCATCTTTGGTGTCGTCCTTTTTCTCTTCTGTGGTGGCATGCGCATATTAAGCTAATGTTGCCGAATTTAGCCTTGATTCGGATCGTCGTGATGCGTTCGCTTACGCATTTGAAGCTCAAGACTTTTTGCCTGAGTCTGCTTCCCACGACGAATCCGCATCCAAAGAGTCGCTGTTTTTGCTCCCGGTAGCAATCCCCATAGTAGATGTCGCAGTTTTTCATCTTCTTTTCGCCCGGTCCATCCCATCGCATTTCCTGGATAGCGGTAATATCTGCTTTGTAGCAGTTGAGGGTCTCCGCTAGTTGTTAGGCAGCACGCGGTCCATTAAGGGACCTAACATTCCACGTGCAGTGCATATCCGAAATTCGTTGTCCTTTATACGTTTGCTTGGGTCGTCATCAGTGTATCCGTCCGTTTCCGAGGCCTGTTGTTGCTTCGCAACTAGATTTTTTCTATGTAGTCGGGAAGTCACCCCGACGTACAATCCCCAACCTGGAGTACCAGGTACTTGATGTGACTCCAAGTACAAAAGCCGGAAAACCGCTCCTTTTACGACCTGAGCTTCAAATATGTCGAAGTAGCCCGTAAAGGTGTTCAGCAAGTAGTTCGACCTAACTGGAACTGAGGACGCCACCGTTGATTCCAAAAAGAAATTCGTCCGCTGCCGTCCCTCGTGGGAAGTGCCTTGGTGGGAACACTCATTCGTTTCCTTGATCGCATTTCAAATTTCAAATGAACAAATGAAGGATGACGTGCTAACAGAAAGAGAAAACCAACCCGAGAACAAAACTAAATCTACCATCTGTTGGCCATAAAGAAAAAAAACTGAAGAATTTTATAGTTCCGCCATTTATCGGAGACATTCCCAACACAGCAACATAATTCATTCAACCTTATTAACTTTATTTGTATGTTTTAAGTTATCTCTCAACAAAACATAAAAGTTAGCGGTTTAAAATTTGCCAAGCAGACTACATACGCTCAACATTCAGACGCATATCTAAAGTCAAAAGGGTGGCAAATCGATGGAAGTCATAATATTGCAAGTCGTTTACCTTAAGCGAGTATAATTTATCGGAAAATAAGTTAAGCAAATAAAATCAATAAAATAGTTAAAAGAACACACATTCTACAGTATACACGTTGATAGCCTTTTTTATAAACAAAACCCGCATTTACTTTTGGTTTAGGCTCACAGTCACAGCCCACAGTTCACAGACAACAATACCGAGTCGACTGTAAGAGAAAACATAACTCTCCTTAATAAGGGTAGTTATTTAAGTTCTCTATTTTTTTTTAAGATTCTAAGCTCAACAGTTTTGTACATAAAGTAAAAACAAGGAATATAACTGGAAAACTACCACCAGACCAGTACACAGGAGCATTATGAACGGCTTTGGAACAGCGACCATTCAACAGAAATAGAAAAAATAAAATGTGTTGTTTGAGTCGGAACTGGAAGATAGTTTTTTGGCTAGGGTATAATTGAGTAAGAATAAGAAGAATTCTGAAATATTTTAGATAATCGTTTTCTGCTGCTAAAATAAATCGAAAGTCATGTTTACGGAAGTGATAGCTCCGATCGACAGCCTCTGCCCAGGAACACAATTATCGCTTCAATTACGCCGTTTTGATACCATAAACTCGAAGTTACCTAAAAATAATAAATTATAAAAAAAAGATACGCACAGTACAGTGCATAATAGAGAATTGGAGTGTTTAAATCCAGTTGGTTTTGTTAAGATAGAGCATCAAGTTCCTAATCTTAATATTTGCGAGTTCGCTAAGCTCGAGTAGAAAGGGAGCACCCAAAGCTATTGTTCTGGCATTTAGAAGGGCCGGGCACTCACAAAAAAAGTGCTGGAGTGTTTCCCTCTGAGCTATATCTCTACAGCTACGACAAAATTCGTTGTGGGGAACACCAAGCTTCAAGGCATGTTGTCCGACCGGCCAGTGGTCTGTGCAAATGGCAACTATTCTGCCAATGTCTGACCTAGATTTTTTCAGAAGTTCCTTGGTACGTTTGTGGTCGTAAGTGGGCCATATCTGTCTCGAGATATTGCAATTGGTGAGATTTTTCCATCCGTTTTCATGACTCCTCAAGGAATCCTAACTTCCTCAGCAAGGGATATTTGCAGGCTTGATCCCGTCCTGGCCAGTTCATCAGCGATTTCATTACCTTGAATGTCGCTGTGCCCTGGTACCCAGACTAGATTAATTTTTATATTGTCGTTGAATCTTGCGAGCTCTTACTTGCAATCTCTAACGATTCTAGACTTAGTTAGGTTGCTGTTTAAAGCGTTGATAACTGCTGGACTATCAATAAAGATTGCAACCTTTTTTATAATTTCGTCAGATTTGACTGCTTGTCTTAGAATCCTACATGCTTGTTTAATCGCTAGAAGTTCATCTTGAAATACGTTTCATCTATCGGGCAATTTAAAGGACTATTGAATACCCAGTTCTTCGGAGAAGACACCAGCCCCAACACCGAGTTCCATCTTGGAACCATCAGTGAAAACTGTGATGTCAAAATCCTTTGTAGGGCTATTAGTCCACATACCCGATTCTCTCAGTCTTAAAACACTACAGAAGACTGTTTCTTGATTGTTTCTTATTACAAGAGTAGAATACTAGATGTCTTTAAACTTTCTTCTATGTTATTTTTCCAATTTAACTTGGAGTCTAGGATAACTCCTTGGTATTTAGCTTCCTGTTCATTTTTAGCAATCTTGCCGAGAACTGGGGCAAGTAATTCATCTTCCGACTAGAAACCAAGGAAATCTGATCTCAGTGAAAAATTTTCGGTATCCATCTCATTTTCATTTTCGTTTGCATTTTTATTCATTTTTGTTCCTACGAGTAAATCGGAAAGGGAAAGGTCAGTCCCGGCAGAGCCGAATACCGGGGTAACGAAAGAGATATGACGGACTTAATTCAATGTAATTCTTCTTGCCTTTTACTGTTGTGTATATATTATAACTTATCTTTTGTTTTTTTTTATGTATTTAAATATTGTATGTTCATAATGTTAAATTAATTTATTAATATCATAACTTTATTTTGTCCTGTATTAAAGGTACTATAAAAGACTCAGTCTTATTTGTACACCATTTGAAATAAAATTGAAATTGAATTGAATTGGACCCTGCCAAAGCATCCGAAAGAGCTTCATGGGCACGGTTCTAAAGCTCACACCATCCAAGATACTACCAAGACATTTGATGTTTGCTCCTTTCTGCGATTGTGTTTTATTAATTTGATCTGGCCTATCCGAGTTGTCTCGCCAGTCGTCACCCGTATTGTAGTATTGTATTATTTTATAAAATTTTATGCACACATGTAAAATATCCTCTTCGATATCGCCCTTCGTCTTAGAGAAGTATTTAAATTTTTCTTAGCTGAGCTCAGCATTATTTTTAAGTAAAAAAAATTGCTTTTCTTCCGGAGCTATAGTATTGACACTTTCCAATAGACTTTTTGGACAAAAAAAAAAAAAAAACCCTGCCTTAACCAGCAAACATTAAAATACTAATATCACTAAGGCACGAGTTATCTAAGAAAGAAACTATGTTGTACTAAAGCTAAGTGTACAAGATTAGTAGATATTCCAATATTGGTCAATTTTGCGATACATCTTAACTCCAATTTTCTTTCAATCATGTAAACAACCAATTTTTTTCCTCAAAAGTGACAGAAAAAAATGTGCACGACTCGTTCGTACGAACTTGCTCCTGTATTCCAAATTATCTCATAAAAAAAAAAAAACAAAAAAAAAATATAAAAAATAAAATTCATAAATAAAAATTTAAATTGAAATATGTACCTCGTAAATACATTAATTCCAAAAATTTAAATGCCAAACAAATTCAAATCTTATTCTTGATTTATTGAATTATTTTTTTTTGAAAATCGTCGGAGCCGTTTTTTTTTTTTTAATTAATTTTTTATATATAAAATTTTTCAAAAATGTCTTAAAATTAACTTGTGTATGCAGTTTTTAAGAACATGTAAATATACATATTATACTTCAATTTGGATTTTTAAAATTGATCGGTTTTTGAGATACAGAATTTTGAAGAAAAAAAAAAAAAAAAAAAAAAAAAAAAAAAAAAAAAAAAAAAAAAAAAAAAAAAAAAAAAAAAAAAAAAAAAAAAAAAAAAAAAAAAAAAAAAAAAAAAAAAAAAAAAACACATTTTTTAAAAATCCAAAAAAAAAATTAGAAATATTTTTGAATACAAAATATTATTTCAGCAATATACAGGGTGATTCACGAGCGTTGTGCCAAAAAGCTAGAGCGTGTAGGTTGAGTTGAGACAAGAAAAAAATCGTATGGGAGGGGGGGGTCTATTCCCCCCCGTTTAGCCGGGAGGGGCAATTTTCTGAAAAATTGACTTATTTTGTAAAAAAAAATATTAAAAATCAACGGCTTAGTTTACAACACCGTGCTATACCTTTCTGAAAAGCTTAAAACTTCTTCTTTCACTTTGTTTTTAAAATAAATTGTTTTAACGAATAGTTTTAAAAAAATAAATTTTCAAACTCAAAATTTTCAAAAAAGAAGCCAAAAAAAAATTTTTGAACTAATTTTTTTCAAAATTTTATGTAATTAAGTACTAATTTTGTTTTTAAATTTCAATGTATTTGTTAATTTTTAGTCGAAAACAGAAGACCGGATGCAAAAATGTCTTTTCGTTTTTGAGAAATTAAAAAAAAACCAAAACCACTTTTTTCTAAGAAAATCTTTGTTTTTATTTTTACCTATCTGGACTTTTAGTTTAATTTATTAGTTTAATTTACAAATTTAATTTTTTGTGATTGGAGTTTTATGGTGACTTAATAAAGTAGAAAAGTATTGGATTTTCAATGGATTAACCATTTTATTCATTGATAACGTCTGAAAACTGACCTGCAATTTTTTCTTACTATACCTGGGGCCGCGGCCACTCGCCGGCGAAGGGTTCTACCTGTTGGGGGCTTAAGATAATTAAACCTCAATTTTTCTTGAATGAAAAAACAATAAACAACCTATATGTTAATAAAAGGCATCGCATATTTACTTCACAACCATTTACAATTACAATATTAATTCATCAACACATAACAATAACAAACTCATATGTTCGAGAAGAGTTAGCAGACAGGAACTTCTGCTACGGTTTAACTTGTTGTGGAGATCGGGAAGCCGAAAGACTCTACGCTGAAAGATATCCCAATAGATGGCGCCCAAGTCGTAGCATGTTTTCAAGAATCCGCCGACGAGAGCACGGAGAGCTAGAAGTGAAAGGTCAATGGCAGACGTTTTCAATGAACAAAATGATTAATCCAGGGAAAATCCAATACTTTTCTACTTTATTGAGTCCTCATAAAACTCCAATTACAAAAAATTAAATTTATAAATTAAACTAGTAAATTATACTAAAAGTCCAGATAGGTAAAAATAAAAACAGAGATTTTCTTAGAAAAAAGTGGTTTTGGTTTTTTTTTAATTTCTCAAAAACGAAAAGACGTTTTTGCATCCGGTTTTCTGTTTTCGACTAAAAATTAACAAATACCTTGAAATTTGAAAACAAAATTAGTACTTAATTACATAAAATTTTGAAAAAAATTAGTTCAAAAATTTTTTTTTGGCTTTTTTTTTGAAAATTTTGAGTTTGAAAATTTATTTTTTTAAAACTATTCGTTAAAACAATTTATTTTAAAAACAAAGTTAAAGAAGAAGTTTTTAGCTTTTCAGAAAGGTATAGCACGGTGTTGTAAACTAAGCCGTTGATTTTTAATATTTTTTTTTACAAAATAAGTCAATTTTTCAGAAAATTGCCCCTCCCGGCTAAACGGGGGGGAATAGACCCCCCCCTCCCATACGATTTTTTTCTTGTCTCAACTCAACCTGCACGCTCTAGCTTTTTGGCACAACGCTCGTGAATCACCCTGTATATGTATGTACTCTCAAAAAAAATGCGCTGATCGGACTTTTATTTTTTGAGAAAATCTAATAACAAAAAAACGGTTCTATGGGAGGTACCGTTTTGGAGCAATCCAATTTTTTTTTTTTTACATAAATTATACATGAATGTTTAAAAAAATAAGATTTGAGGAAGTTTAAAAAAAATCGTAGGAGCCGTTTTGGAGAAAATTGAAAGTTTTTGTTTTTAGCCAAGAAAATCGTATGGTGGCTACCCTAAATTTTGATCTTGAAATAAACAGCCCTATTATGAGTATCAATTTGATAGTCGATAGCCTCTATCAAATAGTTGATAGTTTCGCATTATGAGTATCAACTTGATATTTTTGAACGATTGTGAATATTTATCAAAATTTCCTTGTAGACGAGTTGTTTATTTTTATGTTTGACTTTTCAAATTTGAAATAAAATTTTTTCCAAAAAGGACTTGGAAACTTTTTTCTTAAATAAAACGGAAACCATTAAAGCTATTTCAAAAATTGTATTGCAGATTTGAAGTACAATAACAACAGTTATGAGTGGAACTCGAAATTTTTATTCTTTTTGATTTTTTCGCCTTTAAAAAGACCAAATCAATTTGATTGTTTGCGTTTCAATCAGGAATTTTTAGTTGATAGAAAAATTGATGTTTGACATTTTTTTTTGATATTCGTAATACCGTGTCTATCAAAAAGAGTCATTCACAATAGCTATTAAATCTAATAAAATTGAAAAGTTGATAAAAAATGTTGACAGTTGATAGTCATAATACGAATTCATTAAATTTGTTGATATATATCAACTATCAAGTCGATAGTTGCTAGTCATAATAGGGCTGAAAAATTAAAAAAAAACTGGGATATGAGTTTTTGCTCAAACCTCTAATTTTCAAGTTTGAAGTCAATCGGACCAGTGGTTAAGGCTGTAGGTGCCTGTAAACTTCCAGACAGACGGACTTCTGTATCATCGTAATGTCATTGTCATATCTCATCGTCATCAACATCTCAACATTTTTTTTTTTACGAATTCAATACTTGCCATATACTCTATATGTCGCAAGTAAAAAATTGGCAGCTAATTTTCTTCCAATTTTCTATCAAAAAATTGGCCGACTTCTTTCAATTGTGTGAACGCGTCTAAACACACAATTTTTCTAATTTTCAAACCATTGGACGGTTGTCCACAAATTGGTTATTGGATGAAGTGCTTGCGAAACGACATCGTCCAATTTTTAATTGGAAGACAACTTTTCAGTTGTAGTTTAGAAAAAGTATTTATTTTTTTTAAACAACGAGAATAGATGAAATGGGTAAGGAGTTGCTCAAAATAGGAGAGAACAGTTTGGACACATGAGGTTATTTTACAGCTTTTTCGGGAGATCGAGACCGGGTGATGTTTTTTAGATGCAGGTTGTGCAGAGTATAAGCTTCCCAAGAACACAGTTTAGTTTGAAGTTTGTTTTGGTGCGTCATTGGTGTGGCCGTCAACGAATGTGGGGCCAAATGGGCCAGGGAACAATCGACAATGTCTTGATCTGTTGAAAGACTTTCAAGCTTATGTTGTTCTTAGAAAAAAAAGCTTAGTTCTGTTTCTGTAGCCGACCGAATCAACATCATCTTAAGAACTGTTAAGTTTGTTGGTTTGGCGTTTTATTAATTTTTAAAGTCGTGTAAGATCGGTCTATTCTTAAAGAATTGGGCGGATAAGACACAACATGTTTTCCAACAAAACAGGGAGAAAACGACCACGAAGTGTTGCATTTTGAACACCTTAATCTTTATTGGAAGAAAAACATGACGTAAGAGAAATATCGGTAGATTTGATATAAAAAATATGCACCGACATCCAAATTGAATTTTTGAAAAGTATGTTTCATCCGAGTTAAATGCAATTCCAAAGCAATTGTGTTAGGTCTGGACCAAAGTTTTGTTGTCTTAAGTCTTCCAATCGTTTAAACAGGCAATTTTTAATTGGATGACAAAAAATGTCGACAGTTGACAGCCAATTTTCTTCCAATAAATTGATTAATTTTTTGATAAAATTGTCCAACCGTATGAGCAGAAAATTTTCATTTGATAGAAAATTGGCAATTGAAAGCTAATTGGTTGCTGTTGGAAAATATTTGACATTTCGGCCAATATTGGAAGATCTTCCAATCGTGTATACTTAGCTTTAGCTTAAGACACGAGTTCTATTTCTATTACGTGTGAAATTATGTTGTACTAAGTAAAACAATTATTCTTTTATTTTATCCTTTACAATCAACAAGTTTACAGGCGGGGAGCCCTCATACAAGAAGTTCCCGTCATCGCGTCCGCTAAAATTTTGTAAGAGGAATAAAAGATAAAGCCAATACTTTCGGCAGCTTGAAAGCAAGCAAACCAAGGTATTTATACATCTAACACTAGGACGCGTGCATTGGCTTTATCTTTTATTCCTCATACAAAATTTTAGTGGGCGCGATGACGGGAATTTCTTGTATGGGGGCTCCTGGGCTATAAGGATTTGATAGTTTTCTTAGAGCCGATTTTTGAATCGTCAGATAAACAAGCATATTGTGTTTTTTCGACAGATAACAAAATATTGGATTTTTCAATCGTGAGATAGACTTTATCTGACGAACAACGCTCTTACTTATTCGACCGATGAATACTCAGATAAGTTTATTTGCCAGTTTGTTATTTGTAGATTTTTTCGATGAATGAAAAATCGGCTATTAGAAAACAAAACTCCCAAACTGACTTTAGGCTGTTCTCATATTCAAATTATAAAATTTAAATTGTCTAAAACGGCTTCAATATTGAAATAAGATACCTTGTTATACAAGCAAAATGAAAGTACAAGCCGATAAGTAACTGAATGCATCTATGTACGAACAAACGTCGATCTTTGAAGCGTGTGTTATAGATAAAAGAACCGCCAGCCTAACGCTAGAGAAGTTGATGTATTCGTTTCGAAAGGCGAATGTGTAATGAACATGAACCCATTCCCATTAGCGCTGTTAACTATTGACAAGAGGCAAACCTCTGATCAACAAACAAGCAAGCCCGACGATTAAATTTTGTATTTTCTTCAACAAATCGTTGCGCGCGCCAAAATAAGAATCCACACATCACATTGCTCCTCTTCTTCTATAAACATTTTATTTGTACAGTGGTGGTCCAGTATAACGAATGCCGATATAACGAATGATCGATATTACGAACACTTTTTTCTAGTCCATTAGGTGTTCTATATAACGAACAAATAACGAATTTCAGAAAATGAAAAAAAAAATTGACTGTAAATGATTTAATATCTACCAACATGTATGTTCATGATAATATTGGAAGATACATACACAATTTCCCATTACACAAGTGTTTTTTTTTCGCTTGCTTTGTCCTACATATTCGTCTTTGTGTATGTAAACAGTTGCTGGAAGATACATACACAATTTCCCATTACACAAGTGTTTTTTTTCGCTTGCTTTGTCCTACGTATTCGTCTTTGTGTATGTAAACAGTTGCTTCGTTCGCTATGCACAAAACTGTAACGGATTTTTTTTTTGTATTCTATTAAGTGAAGTATGTATTTTTTTTTTTTATGAAGTATGAAATAAAATGATGAAAAATACAATTGCACTTTCTATTAACCTAAAGATTTGTATGAAAAAAAACGTTTCGATATAACGAATTTTCGATATAACGAATTGACTCTGGACATTATATCGTTCGTTATACTGGACCACCACTGTATTTTTATTCTTTTCCGAAAAGGTAAACAGTCGGTTGACGATGCCTTTGGATACGTCAGCGACGGATTGGAAATTGTGAGAAGTGACAAGTGAGATATGATGTTACCTTTTAATAATTGAGAGATTCCAGATTTCAGTCAACAACTCAGTAAAAAAGAGGCGCCAAACTTTAAATATAACATTTTCAATCACACTGAATTAACAAGTTCTTACAAGTTTCAAATGAAATAAAATAAAAGAATACCTCGCGTGTACATGATTTTTTATGATGGCCTGCCATTTACTCGTAGACACGAAAATTATAAATGTGGGTACCTCTACATAAAAAAAAAAAAAATGTTAACACCACAGATGAGTTAAAAGGGAGATGGGAAACCAAGCTGTCAAAATGACAATGTCTACAAGCTGCGGTCAAAGTTTACTGCAAGAGTATGCGTGTTTTTACCAATACTATCTCAGTAAACTTCGACATACTACCTGATTTTTGTTGCTGTTTTTTCTCATTTATTCACATACACGAGTAACGGTAAAATAAAATTTGCGGTATCCGGAGGGTAAAACGTAAGTCAGTTTCCGATCTCCTTTTGTCTCTGGTTAACACATTTATTTCAGCAGTGAGCTTCTTCTATCTTCTGCAATATGGACACACAAGTCAGATATTTGTCTCCCTCACTCTTACTGTGTCTTCCCAAGTGTCTGATGCCTGTATATTTAAACATCAGCCATTTGCAATGGAAAAGAAAATGCAAATTCCCCAAAAATTAACCAAGGAAAATTTACTTGAACATTGTACTTCTTCAAGGAGCTCAATATACCAGCGAAACCCCACTAAAACAAGGCATTTCCAACAAAAAAACCAGTTGTGGGTAAATTCCTACAATTCGCGCTATATACAACGAACAATGAGAAGCGAACCAACGACCATGTTCTCGATTCGATTCGATTTCGTGTGCGAGCTGTTAGATTGCCAGCCATCCGGGGTGGGAGAAAATCATATATATTCCGAAAACAATTACTTACCCGCGAGAACAAATTTTAAATAATTTTCCCTTGCTCAGCACAAATTTCCAGGATAATATCCTGCACTCGAAACATACCGCGATAACAATTATTTTATGCAATAACCTAACCACAAAACGGATTGAATTTCTGGTGTCGTTTTATTCTTTCTTTTTTTCCACTCTTTCTGTTTCTTCGTTTTTTTAACTACAGCCTTTTGAAAACTCAGCCAGCTGCCGTCTTTGCTGGTAGAAATAAAAAAACACGATTTCCACCATTGGTTTTATAACTTCACCGAGACACGATCAATTTACTTTATTTTATAAATTGAATTAGATTTTTTATTTTTTTCTCAAGACCTCATAAAATTGAGTGACGTTTTCTATTTTAAGTTCGCGCTAGTGAGAAGCTTGTACTGCTGCTGTGCCCCACTTTGAGCGAGCCACCACACAGCGATGAACGATTGAACGAACCAACCACACAAATTTTGTGAAATACAAAAAAAAAATGTTGAATTCGTGGGGAATTTTTTCATTCGATTCGTAATGGTTCTTAATTACAGTTTTTTTCACTTTAAAAGTTTAAATAGAGAATTGGATTTTTAATTCACATATAAAAATTGATTAAAAACGTTTGCACGGGAGAATTAACAAAATTAAAAAGTAAAAAAAAACTTGAAGAGAAAATCTTTTCCATTTAGAAAAGAACGACTACCCGGCGGACAAAAGGCTTGTTTTGTACGCCATTTTTTAAATGAAATTGAGCAATTTTATGAAAAGGTGCTATTCAAAGTTGTGCGAGAGGAAGCGAGAAAAATAGCTGCGACTTCTCAATCGTACAGCGGTGCTTATTTTAGATATGTCTCTAACGATCTCAGCGCCATTGGTTCAATTTGAACAATATTATGTGTATAAGGGTATGTTTGCATGAAAAACAAAATCTTGTGAATCTTTGTATATGGATTTACCAGGTAATATCAAGAATGGTTTTCTGCTTGGTTTGACAGTTTTTTGACAGTTTTTTACATAAGTTTGTAATGTGTGTTCTCTGCTTGCTTGCTTGAAAACCATTCTTGATAATACTAGGTAAATCCATATACAAAGTTGTGAATAATATAAATATATTAGCGTATCGGTATCCGCTTTCATACACAAGCAATAGCTGCGTTTTATTATTCCTATGATATGATCCGGATCAGATCAAGGAAATAAAACAGCTTCTACCATAATTTTATTTTTTACTTCAAGTTTGGCAACTGTTGGTTATGTATTCATTATTCTGTCAATTAGTTCGGAGTTGCCCTACGATAATTTTGTTGAAAGATTGTTCTGTTGTTTTTTAAGGGGAAAATCATTTTTTCAAAGAATTGAAAAATATTTCATCCCCGGACAGTGAATGTGTGAAAGTGGCAGCATATTTTCTGTCTCAATGTGAATATTTGGTCTATCGTTGTTGTTATAAAAAAACAAACTAGACTTTTTGTAGTACTTTAACTTTTATATTTTATTGACTCTAATATATTGTTGCAAAAATTAAATGGAGTAAAACAGCAAAGCAAAGCAAAGCACTCAAAAATTCGTCTGGTTCTTTCGATGTATACTGATAAAAGTATCTAGATGTTCTCGGAATTTGTTTCATCAGACTAAATGTGCAGCTGCTCTGTTTCGGCGGGAATGTTGGTCTTTTAAATTTATGATGCGACATCTGAATTTGAATATATACAACTTTGGTGTTGCCAATGCATGTTTTTCGTAACAGCCCCCTTCGATATAAGAACTCCAGGCTAGGATGTTGTTGTATCCTTGTTATATAACTGCAGCAATGCCAATTTAACGGTTGGCCGTTCAAAATTCCATTGGATGTTTGAATTGTAGCACTTCTGACTTGGCCGTCGGATGATGTTTTGACTGCTATTATTCGTCCTTTGGGATAGTTGTTCCTGGGCAAGTCTTTGTCTATCAGGACAACAATGTCACCAATCTTCAACGGTTGTACTGGATCATACCACTTTGATCGAAGTGTGAGCTCGGGTAAGTACTCGGTAATGAAGCGCTTCCAGCATTTGTTGGCAAACTGTTCTTTATACTGGTATGCCTGTTTGAGTGTCTTCCAGCTGTCATCGAGTTTCATTGTTGGTTTTCCACCACCTGAGTCCAATCGCAAAAAATGATTCGGTGTCAATGCTTCTGAAGATTCATCATCCACTGGAACATATGTTAGCGGCCTTGAATTGATAATATTCTCAGCAGATATCAAACAGCTTCTAAGTAATGGGTCGCTGGGGGTTCTCAAAGGTAAAGATGCGTATAATGCTGTCTTGAATGAGCGAACTAATCGCTCCCATGCTCCTCCCATATGTGGCGAAGCCGGTGGATTAAAGTTCCATTTTAAGGATGGTGATATGAATTGTTTTGCTATCATGGCTGGATCAATTGCTTCTAAATCTTGACGTAGCTGACGTTCTGCTTTGATAAAATTCGTCCCTCGATCGGAATAAATCTCGTTTGGTTGTCCTCGGCGCTGGATAAAGTCATGGAAGCATAAAATAAATGAATCAGTATCTAATCCATG
Organism: Sphaerophoria taeniata; assembly: GCA_943590905.1. Lineage (NCBI taxonomy): Eukaryota > Metazoa > Arthropoda > Insecta > Diptera > Syrphidae > Sphaerophoria > Sphaerophoria taeniata. The sequence continues at coordinate 74,901,102 of OX016542.1, read as the reverse complement.
TGCGACTTCGATGTGTACAGCTCTGGTGGTCAAACAGGCAAACAAAACGCCCCATCTTTTTTCCTGTCGTCTTCCAACTGCAACATTCAGGGGTCCAAAATAGTCAACGCCTGTGAATGTGAACGGATTGCAAAACAAGGACACTCTGGCCTTCGGAAAATGAGACATCTCTGGTTCTTGAGGTTTAGCTTTTCGATTCTTGCATAGTTGACAGTATTTTGTGATGGCTGATTTTATTAGCTTAGGGATTGCATATTGCTGTCTAAGTTGGTTCACCACAGTTTCGTTGTTTGCATGGAGGAACCTCTCGTGGCATTGTAGGATAATTAAAGTTGTTGCGTGATGTCCTCTCGGAAGTATGATTGGGTGTTTCTGGTCTGAACTCATAATGGAAACTGCTTCAAGTCTTCCCTTAGCTCTCAATAACCTTTGATTATCAAGGATCTTGCTGGAACGGTGTACTGTTGGTCGACCTGCATTGGATGAGTTGTTGACTTCTTTCATTAGACTGCATATTTCCTCACTGAAAGCGTTTTCTTGTACTTGCCGAAATAAGATGATTTGTGCTTCATTGAGTTCGTCGCCGTTTAATATTCCTATCGTTGGTAGCTCAGGCTTGAAATTAAGTTTGATGTTCAAATAGCGGATGACATATGCGATTGTTCTTACAATTGCACTCCATTTTGAGAATCTGTTAAAATCTATGATCGGATGTTGTGTCACATGTATATTTAGAAGTTCCTCTGAATGTGAAGTATCTTCTTTGATTGTTTTGTCTTTTGGCCATTGGTCTTCTTCATACTTCAAGAATTCGGGACCTTGAAACCAGCGGTCATTAACATCTAGCTTTGGTGGTTTGGTTCATTTCGTTGCTTCATCTGCAATATTTAGTTTCGATGGAATATATCGCCAGGAATTCAAATATGGAATATGTCTTGAATTTCGGCAACTCGATAGGCAATGTATTTGTTGTATCGGTGAGGATTGCTTTTTATCCAAACAAGCACAGTTTTGGAATCGCTCCAGAAAAACGTTTGGTTAACCTTGATGGACAGTTCCTTTAAAATTTGAGTACCGAATCTGCAGCCCATAACGGCAGCGTCAAGTTCCAGACGAGGAATAGATCGGAGTTTTATTGGTGCTACCTTTGTCTTGGCGCCTAATAAGGAGCACTCTACCTTATCATCCTTGCTGATACGGAGATAGGCCACTGTTGCACACGCCTGTTCGCTAGCATCCATCAAGATATGGAGTTGTACATCTGCCTTCTCCCAATCTGGGAATTGATTCAACAGGCATCTAGGGATTCGAAGTTGCTCAACTTGTGGAAGTATTTGTAGCCATTTGGTCCATGCTTCAAATTGATCGTCGCTTATCTTCTCATCCCAATGTATCTGACTTCTCCAAATGTCCTGTAAAAGGATTTTAAGGTAGACCAAAAAGTTTGCGATGAGGCCTAGCGGGTCATAAATTGACATTAGTATCTTTAGGACTTCTCTTTTAGTTGGGCGACATTCTCCATTCAAAACTTGTTTGCTTCCTTTTTTGTATCGAAGTGAAAACGTGAATGTATCGCTTTGGAGGCACCAACACATGCCTAATATTTTTTCTGTGAAGCATTCTGGATTCATGTTTAGGTCTTTTGGATCGTTGGGCGACTCTGGGTTGAGGATTTCCATGACGTTGGTGTTGTTCGACCTCCAATTTCGGATTTCAAATCCAGCTCGTGAATATATCTCCGATATTTGTTTTGCCAGTTGTACAGCCTCTTGTTCGTTATCAACGCTGGCTAACAAATCATCTACATAATGATTTTTGACGATACTCTCAACTGCCCGAGGAAATTCTTCTGCGAACTGCACCGCATTGTGGTTCTTGACGTACTGAGCACAACTGGGTGAGCAAGTTGCCCCAAACGTCATGACTTGCATCACGTACGTTTCGAACTGGGAATTAACATCTTCTCGCCATAAGAATCGGAGTACATGCTGGTCTTCTTGCGGTATTTTAACCTGGTGGTACATCTCTTTGATATCAGCGGACAGCCCAATCTTTCTTTCTCTGCTTCTCAAGAGGACTCCAAGTAAAGATGAGTTCCAGTCTACACCTTTCATTAAGAGTGTATTTAAAGATACTCCGTTGACTGTGGCTGCTGCATCCCAAACAATGCGAATCTTGCCGGGTTTATTGGGGTTTCGAATCGGAAATATCGGTAAATACCAAATCTTTTCTTGTTGCCTTTCACATTCTTCTTTGGTAAGTTTTCGTATATATCCCTTCTTTTCGTAATCTTTAATCTGTTGAATCATATTCTTCTTCAGTTCTTCATCTCCATGCAGTTGCTTCTCAAGACATCTCATTCTGCTCATGGCCATTGATTTCGAATCAGGCAGCTTAATATTTTCATAGCGCCACAGAAGACCAGACTCATAGCGGCCTTTTGATGGAACTGTTTTTTTCATTTAGTAGACTTAATGCCTTTTCTTCTTCTTGGATTATTTTGGGATCCTTTTCACCCAATGTTCCCAAGCTATCTGTAGCGAAGAAATCTTTCACCAACTGATGAAGCTTATCATCTGGCTGGCATTCACATTGATGGCAGTGATGCTCGGTTTCCGTTGTATCATTTCGTTCAGGTGTGACGGAGAACTCAGTCCAGCCAAGCCGACATTTCACAGCGATGGGATCGATTTCGGTTGCTTCTCTCACTTTAAGTGGAACAGCTACGTGCCAATTCTTGAGACCTATTAGTATGCCTGGACTCACATTGGCATAGGATTCAACAGGCAGTCCTCTTAAATGATGAAATTCAGTAGCCATACGTTTGTAATCCAAAGATTGGCTTGGCAAGTTCAAGTTCTGAACAGTTCTCACATTAGAGAGGTTGAAGCGTGGAGCATTTTGATAATCACCGGCGATTGTCAACGAGGTTTTCAGTGACTGTTTCTCTTGACGAGAGATGGTTCCACTCCACTTTAAACACAAGGGCGCGGTTTCTCCTTCAAGTTGCAATTCCTTTGCTAGCCTTTCATTGAGCAAAGTACTGGAGGATCCTTCGTCCAAAAACGCAAAAGTTCGAACTTGCTTTTCATTATTAGAGAGTACTACAGGCAATATTCTGAACTTCACAGAAACAGGAGTGATGTGATTCATGTTGCCTTCGTTTGATACCTCGTTGTGCTCTTGTTTGTGTAGTGCAATATGTAAAAGAGGATGATGTCGTCCGTGGCAGTTGTCTTGGGAGCACATCACTGGTGTTGTACATCTGTATGGGTGTCTTTTGAGACATTGACGACAAAGCTTTGCCTGCTTAACGAAGTCCCAACGTTGGCTCACGCTCCAGTCCATGAATTTCTTGCAAGATGAATTCGATTGGCAACCTCCTTGGCATATGCTGCATTTTCTTTGAAAATTGGAGGTAGATGTTGCTTTGCTCCGTCGCGTATCCTTCTGATCATGGATGTTGACATGTTCATTCTTGAACTTTGTTTTGCTTGTGGAGTGAAACCAATTTTTTGATGGCATAACGTCACAAATGTCACCTGCCAGAGAATGCAACCAGTCGCCGAGAATACAGATGTTGCTGCAGTCTTCTTCTTCGCGTCTATGTGATGCCCAAGAAAGTTGGAGAGTAGGTGGTAGCTTCTCGACAAGAGTTCTCATTAGATTGGGATCACGCATATGGGCTTGCAAATCAGCTTGCTCTAAAGTTGCACATAAGTTGGTGACAGCTACAGCGTAGTCCAACACAGTTTCCAATTTTTCTAATTTAGGTGACGTCATCTTCTTGATTCGATCGATGTAATGATCTAAGATTATTTCCGGTTGACCAAAATATCTTCTTAATGTTGATATAATTATGGGGACGCAGTTGGGAATGGTTAGCTGTGCTACGACGACTTCTCTTGCTTTTCCTTTTAGACAGCGTTGCAGTCGAAGGAGATTTTCAGTTTTTGTAAAGCCGCATGCCACTGTTGTCTGAGTGAATGTGCTTATGAACACTGGCCATTCTCCTGGGTGGCCCGTAAAAACAGGAAGATCTCGTGGAATAGCGTGCCTGGTTGCTATTTGTTGCTCAGTGAGTTTCATACACTCGTCGAGAACGTTGGATTCGTATAATGGAGTTGGTTTCGCAGATACATGAAAATATTTCGGCTGAGGTAATTGAGTCAGGTATTTATGTAGAACAGACTTACCACACGGTTCGTCAAGCGGATTTTGCTTGACTTTTTCCTGTTGGGCAGTGCTGTTCTTCCTTTCGGACTCCCCAGACGAATTACTGTCTGCATATTGATCAAGAAGCGCTTGGCGCTTTGAATTGAGGATTTGTCTTTCCTTAAGGATACGATCCTCCTCCTCCATTAATCGAAGCTTTTCTTGAATTCTCTTGGACTGACCAGACTTGCTTGACGATGCACCATTTTTGTCGGATGTCGGATGCGTTGTGCATATGGAACATTTCCAATCTTTGTCATTGGCAACTTCATCGCCAACCTTAGCACACACATAATGGATCCATTTACGGCATTTCTTGCACTCTACCATCTCAGTGTCTGTGTATAGCTGATTGCACAGAGGGCATTTCTGCTCCACCACTGTCTTGTTGCCCGTAGACATGATTTAATTTAATTTAACTTTTATAAGAATTTTTGAGAAATGTTATAAAAAAACAAACTAGACTTTTTGTAGTACTTTAACTTTTATATTTTATTGACTCTAATATATTTTTGCAAAAATTAAATGGAGTAATGGCCAGTTGCACCAAAATCCACAAAAACTAGTTTTTGTTAAAATGCTTATAAAATTTATCGGCCTGATAAATTTACTGGGTTACACCAATGTCTTTCACTGATTTTTTAACTAAAATGCTGTTTGCGAAACATCCCTGCTTTTTTTTAAACTGAACGAAAAAGAGATGTCAGAACCGTCATTTTATTTTGTTTGTTACGTTCCTATTTTTGAATTCGTGTTTCGCCCAGCAATTTAAATAATACGAATTTGAAAAAAAAATGGATGCCAAGAAAAAAAGGGAAAGAGGCAAAAATTAGGTCTGTTCTTTTACTCCCTAAAACTGCCGAAAACTACCAAATTCTCCAACTTTTCCGTTCTTTTACTCCCGATTTTTGTAAGTTCTGTCACTTTTGAAGGAGAAAAATATTTTCCCTATCTGCCGATTTTAACTACAAAAATTTCTTGTGGCAGTTTTTGTAAGTTCTGTCAAACGATAAGAAGTACATTGAATTTTGTTGACGTTTGATCCTAATTTTGTGCATTTGGCAGAATTTTGCTGTTAAGCGTTCTTTTACTTTTTGGGAGAATCACAAAATTTCATCCCAACTCGATTTTTGACATTTTTTTACAAAAACTGCAGAAAAAGTAAAAGAACGGACCTATTATGTGGAGGAGGAGAAAAATGCACCTATCGACATTGCACTAAAATTTCGCCGAATTATTGAAAACCGAGCCATGGATGGAGTGACCACGGCCGTTCATATCCAGCGATCTATTTAATTCAAATATGTTTTTGAATTGTAATTTGTAGCTTTCAAATGTCCTGTCAAAAGTGAAATGTTTGTTTTTTTTTTGTAAATATTTTCATTAAAACTCGGTTTTAAAATTTATCTGGAGGAAAATGGCATTTTAGTTTATCGGCTTGTTTATCGGCCTTTTAAAACTAAAATTGGTTGGAGCAACCGATAAATAGCATTTTAAAATTTAACGAAGCGATAAATATTTAAAAGCGTTTGGTGCAACTGGCCATAAAACAGCAAAGCAAAGCACTCAAAAATTCGTCTGGTTCTTTCGATGTCTACTGATAAAAGTATCTAGATGTTCTCGGAATTTGTTTCATCAGACTAAATGTGCAGCTGCTCTGTTTCGGCGGGAATGTTGGTCTTTTAAATTTATGATGCGACATCTGAATTTGAATATATACAACTTTGGTGTTGCCAATGCATGTTTTGCGTAACAGTTGTTCTGCCTGGCCTAGGGTCAGGGCATAGCTTTCATTGGTTTTCGTCATTGATAATTTTCATTCAGGTTTTAAAAATGAAGGTTAAGAGGTCAAGAATTTTCTTATCAATTAAAACATTAAATTAAACCCAAAAATTTAATGATTTAATCGTTTTTAGTGATCACCTGATTTGTCATTCCATGTTTCACAGTACAAGCGGACCAATGAAAATGTTCGAATTTCTTTTTATTCCAGACTGTCAGTGGTTCTCTCAATGATCTAGTTTAACCTCAATTCCCTTTAAAAAATAAATAAGCAAGAATGAATCGACAACAAAAAAAAGAAATTAGAGAATTTGAGACCAAATTAATTCTAGAGGTAAACAAATATCTAGTGTGTTGTGTGACGCACAAGGCACAATTTTCCATTTCACTGACATTTTTGTTCAATAGGGGGGTTCACATGGACCAATTTTCTCGACAACATGGCTCGTTGGCCATCAATGCTCGATCATGTGAACACAAAAACAACTGCTGGACCAACATGTTGGACGGATTTCAAAATTTTTTGATAACTTGGGTGGCTCGTCCAACCAACCAACTTGTGTGAACAGATGCTCGACAACTTCGGTATTAATTTTCATTTCCTAAATGTCTCGGTCGCGTTCACATCATGCGGGAATAATGGAAACAATTGCAAAAAACCTCCACCTTTCTGTCCCATATCTATTTCTTCATTCTCAAAGGTTATTTTTCTTGTTTTTCTTCCGTTTCCCTCTCTCGCTCTTCTTCTTCCAGAATTTCATTTATGCTTTTATTTTCGCACATTGTGTCTGCTTGCTACGAAGATTTCAAAAAAATGAAGTTCGACAACATCAGTATTCATGTGAACGCAAAGTCGGATGTTCGATTTCTTTTTGCATCGAGCCAATGTTGTCGAGCATGTTGGTCCATGTGAATCCCCCTAATGACATAAAATTTCAATGAGAGCTAAGCATTGAATAAGAAGTACAGGAAGCGGTGTTAGCTACATGTACAGTGTACGTGAGTGAGGCAACAAAAATTTCTGATGACGTCAATTTTGGGAAGTTGTAATGTCAATTTTTGGATTTTGTAGTGTCAAACTTTGACTTGTTGTCATTTTGCCGAGCTGTGATTGGTCAAATGTTGGTTTGTAGTTTCATCTGTCAAAAAAACAAAAACTCGAGTTCAGGGGCGCATTTATTTTTGTTGGTGATCGTTAGGCGCTACACAATTTCTTGTGCTTTTTAACACTTGATCAAGTTGTTCACAGAATGCGCTTTCTAAAACGACCCGAAAAAGGACAATAAATATGATGAATTAAGGATGAAAAATGAAGAAAATGTAACGAAAAAAAAAATAAAAAAAATAATAAAAATCGTGCATGTACACCTGAACGTTAAAACACCATGTAGTCCAAAAAAAGGATTGAAATTGAAAAATAAAATTGATGCACAATCAATATAATCTTGATTCAATCATATTTCGTTTGGCGCCCCTGAGATTAACCATTCAACTGCAGACCAGCCCTGTTGTAATGCGTTTGTATTTGTGAAACTCACACTACTTAGAAAAATGCTTCACTTCTTTTTCATAAGACCCCTTCCTGTACTTCTTATTCAATGGAGCTAAGGCCCAACTATAATAGTCGGAAGGGTGCGTACGTTGACGTCCGTCTATTATAGTTGGGCCTCTATGCCAGACCTGAGGTGCGTTTTTGCGCTGACGATAGTTGACTATAGTTTTTGTGTCACACTTTGACACACCAACCACTTTCAACTCACCTCCTGAGATGGATTGGAAATAGTTAGAGATAGTTACGATTTGACACATCAACACAGACCGCAAAAACGACAATTGTGATTACGAATCGTAACTATTGGCGTGCAAAAACGAGAAATAGTCAACCATTGTTGATTATAGTTGATTATAGTCAGCGCAAAAACGCACCTCTGTCAAAAAAATTCAAAAAAATTCCACTGATTTGTTCCAATGATTTAAACCAATGAAAGCTATGCCCTGACCCTAAGCCCACACTGGTACGTGCCAATTATTGTGTTGCAGAAAGGTTTAAGACGCTCACACAGTACGTTGGATAGGATTCACCTTTTTTGTAGATGGGGCATATGGAGCTTCCATTCCTCCCACACTTTGGTGATGACCTGGTGCATGCGGTTCATCAAAACACCTCTTCCATATTTAAAGAGTTCCGCAGGTATGCTATCCGACCCGGTGGACTTTTTATTTTTTAGCTTTTGGATGGCTCTTTCTACCTCTTCTGACTGGGTCTTCATTGACTGGTCTTGCTTTTCTTTCGTCATTAACTCGCTCGACATTTTGCGCATTCAGCAGCTGTTGGAAGTGCTGCTTGAAAACATCTACAATTCCCTGTGCTTCGGTGACTAGATTTCCTTCACTGTTTCGAAAAGCCTATGTCCCGGTTCTGAAACCAGAAGCTAATTGCTTCGACCTTTTAAAGAAACGCCGGGTGTTGTTTTTGGCCCGAGACTCTTCTAGAAAGATCTGAGAAACTGCGGATGCTCTTTTCTTCCTTCGCAGGGTCTTTTTCTCATTTCTCCTTTTTGTGCGGTACTCTTCTCTTGCTGCTCTTGTTTTCCATTGCAGCATCTGCAAACGTGCATTTTCCGTCTCTCTTTTCAATATCACGCACTTATCATCATACCACGGGTTCTTTTTCGGGGGTGGCTGGTAACCTATGGTGGTCTCGGCTACATTTTTTTTATTATTTCGTGATATTGGTTCCACAAGGTATTGACGTCTGTGGTATTTGGGAGGACGGTGGAGAGTCGCTCACTGTAGTCTCTGGCACTCTCCGAGGTGCTAAGGCAACCGATGTTGAACTTCTTTCTTTGGGCCGCACGTATTTTTTTTGTCGTTTGATATTCGAGCTCTAAACTTAGCCACTACCAGAAAGTGGTCAGTGTCGACATTTGCTCCTCGGAAAGTGCGCACGTTCAGGATGTTGGATGCTTGCCTTGCGCCGATTTGCCTGGCTACACAGGGATTTTTCAGTGCCCTAACGAGTAAGTTTGTAGGCAAGAGAAACGAAACGTACAGGGGGAAGATGCTCACGAAGCGAACTGAATTTTCTGCGTGAGCAATACAGTTTCATTCCTAAATCGTTCCTCGTTTTGATGTCTGTCTTGTTTTTCTGACTTGACAAAGACAGCCAATTTTAAATTCAAATTAATTTTCATTTTGTCGTGACTTTTTTCGGATGAGCATCCATAGAGAAATCAATTTGAAGGAAAAAAAAACCTAGTCATCGTTTTTGCAACAAAAATAAAAATATAACACGCGAAAAAACTGCAAGCATACTCTTGGGTAAGTTAATATATTCGGCATAGAATGTACCAGCTCTTTTATTTGTTGGTTGGTTGGTTTGTTTAACAATATTTTACCATTCTTCAATCAACGCCAGTTTTTGCGGAAATAGCGCGCTCTAGGTCCGGAGATTGTGGTCCCTAGCTAGCTGCCTCCAGTTTTGCACTCCAAGTTAATTGAAGTGCTCTTCTACTTATGTGCGTCACTTGAGTCGCGGTCGTCCTCACCTGTGTCCCTCACAAATAGTGTCAAAGGCTTTCCGGACCGGAGCATTGCTGTCCATGCGCTCTTAATGACCGGGCCATCTGAGTCTATGGACCTTGACCCTTCTGGCTAGGTCTACGTCGTTGTACAACCCGTAAAGATTGCTGTTGTATCTTATTCTCCATTCCCTATCAATGCTACATATTTATAATTTTTATATTTCGGAAGCATGTTCCTTATTCTATATCGTCATTTAACCAATTTCTTCTCTCTTAGCTTGATGACAAACCACGAAAACCACTCCACAAGTCATGTCGCATTGAGAGTTTGGCAAATGATTCGGCAAAAAGCTTCAAAGACGTGTATGATTTTTGCGTCAAGCAATCTAAGGAGAATGACAAAGGCATAGGGAAACTAAGACCTTGAGTAATCTTTGAATACCTGGCCGCTCAAGTCTGGAAGCAACAAAATACTTTCGAAGATCTTCGGCAGCTTCTTCTGTTATATCGACATTCCGTTTGATAACAACGGAAAGATATTCTCGTATATCATCGGGACAAATAGAAATTTCATCAATAGTTGATTCGTTGATTCGATGGTTCCACAGAGGCCTGCTCCAGCATCAAGTCTACAAGCACTTCATGATTTTCTTCTTCGACGATCAGAGGTACACCGAAAATTCTACAAAAAACAGATGTTTTCAACGGCAAGAATCAACTACGTCCAGTGACACTCATTCGAAAACCTTACTAAGTGTATTTTTATCTTTCGTGTCTTGTTTGAATACTCGCCAATGCGTCCAAATGGCCGACTCCAATGGACTAGAAAGTTTGGTCCATTCAACCGGCACACGACCGCATTCGACAATTTTTAACATTTTATGGACCCTGACTGGCCTCAATCGATTCCAATCGCCTATGTAGAATATTCCACCCTTGGCCAAAAGAACTGAATAGCATTCGATCCAGGTGAATGGACTATTCTTTTTCGGCGCTGGAATTTTGAAGCCATCGTGCGAATCGACGAATCTCGGCACAATTACCAATGTTCTCCATCAAGTGATTAGCCCGATTGCGATTATCCTCCAATGAAGCAATGCTCAACAGGTGGCCGATTTTCAAATGCACAAAGCATTCCAAGGGCACTCGATCTTGGCACAATTCCGATGCCAGTGAGTAAACAAATGAAAAATCTGAGAATTGTAGCTTGATGGTTTCATAGAGACGAAGAACTGACTGGGGGATGTTACTAAAGCAATATTCACATGAGCACGACCAACGAACGACGAATGAATGAAGAAAAGTGATTTTACATACGTTTGAAGCCTTATTTTCTTACAAATTCTCAACAAAACGATAAAAATATAGTTTATGTTTGATTTTTGATGCAGAAATTAACTTTTTAATCTCAATTGTTAATAAATTTGAGAAAACAAGTTTATTCGTCGCGAATAGAATTGTAGTTGATACGAATTGTCAAACTCTATTCGCGTTCCACACACCATCCACACTCCCAACGAACAAAATATTCGCGCGCGTATAACCTCAAAAATCATTCCTACTTTGAGATTTGGTTGTTCATTCGCGACGAATTAAAAACTCTCATGTGAAAGAAATGTCAAAATCGACGAATATTCGTTCATTCGTTGGTCGTCGTTCGTGCTCATGTGAATAGTGCTTAATAGCGTTTTTTTTGGTCGTCCGGAACTGTTCCGAACAGTTCTGAACTCGTTCACTTGGCACAAGATGACAGTTCTTGTTCTGAATAGAACAGAAAAACGATTCCGAATTTGAAGTCAGAATCAAAAACAGAATCACGCATACATGCACACACTCGCATATACGTACTCGCTGCCATGTTTACAAATAAAGAAATTAAAAACAATGTCATGTCATCTGCAATTCTTCATATGAGGTTTCACAAATACACAACCATTCAACCCTTATACGCTTTTCACACTGAATCAAAAACTCGGTTTTTGCGAAAAAAGCCAAAACCTACATAAAAACCACGAGGTTTCCCATACATTTTCTTCTCTTCATAAACTAGTAGTTTTTGATAAAACTCGTCAAAACCTCTTACGAATTGCAAAGTTTTCAAAACAAACACACCTAAAAAACATTCAGCTCTCAGCTGAATAAAAAAATAGACAGCAGCTGTCAAAACAAATTTGTTTTCCATAATAAAAAAAACTTAATTCTATTTGCCTGTTGTGTTTTTCATTTTATTAAATAAGAATAATTGGGCCTATTCTGCATTTTCCGGAATTGCTGTTTTGAATGGCCGGTTTTCTGAAATCTCCTTGGCGGATTACAGGAAAAGTATGTGGTTTTGTTCTCCTATCAATTGGACTTCAGCCCAAGGGAGATTATTGCATTCTCTAACCGTGCAAAAGAATTCCGCAGCATTAATTTTGAAATAAATGCATGTTCAACAGATTCAAAACCCCACAAATGGTGAAAAAATCAATGAAATTGCACAAAAGCAATACTGCCCTCAGAGAATCCTGCATTCGCGTCAATTGGGCTTGAATCTCATTGCAAACGTTACTTACGGCTATACAGCTGAAAATTTTAGCGGATAAATGCCGTGCTTGAAGTAGGTGACAGTGTATATGCGAAAGGTCAAGAATCTTTTGAACGTGCCAACGATGAAATCAAGAATATATGCAAGAATCGCATGGTGTATCATGTCTTGGCCAGAGCCATGGAAACTCAACTGGATCGAGAGGAGACTTCAAGGGAACTGGATACACTCGCGAAGGAAGAGAAAATTGGTCTCAATCGTAAACTGCAATATAGGAAACAGAACTTCCATTTGTTGATGCATCCGAATGCAACCGAGTCTAGACGATAGTTGCAGTGATGAGGAGCAACATGACGAGAAGAGTTTTGAACGAATGTCAGAAGATGAAGAAAATTTCGGCGATGATTTTAAGAGAAATTTTGTGGGTCTGACGAGCATCGAACCTAGCGGCTACGCACTCGGACACATGCCACTGCGTTTCGTCACCAAAGAAGAATGTGTCGAGACGCCAGCTGATGTAATGTGTAAGTTCACAAACGCATCACTGCAGTCATGATGCACAATCATTCAAAGTCAAACGTTCACAAACGCAAATTTGTGCATCATTTTTCTCGTCAACTGTTCACTATTGCAAACTGATGCGCAAAAAGTAAACAAAAAAGCATCACTGCTACAGACTGATTAGTTTTTGATTCCATATATTTTCTTGCAAATATGGAGACGGAAAAGGAAAATTGAGTATAATTTAATAGCAATTATATTGAATATTCTTTTGTTTTTTCCATCATTAATAAAAATAAAAGAAAAAATGTGTTTTTCAACGTCAAATAAATAAATCGATCAGCATCGCATCAGCATCAGCTGCATAAGCATCAGCATCGCAAAAAAGCAGTGATGCGGAATCACTGCACAGAAATGAGGCGTTTGTGAACTTACACAATAATTGACAGAATAAACATTAAAATAAATTTTAAGGATTTTTTTATTTCTATTCAAACCCGAACAAAATTCTATTGCTCTTCTTCGGGTTCTTTGTCTTCTTTATTTGTTGTTGCAGAACCTTTATTTTTATTTTTCAAAAGATATCGCCGAATAGCCCCAATAATTCCTTCACAAGCAATTTCAACTATTTTTAAAAACACAAATATGACAGCGTGTGTCAAAAATTATTAAAGTGTCCAGCAAAACCTTGTAAAATAGCAGTGTGAATGCTCCAATGAGGTTTTGTAAACTTTTTGCCAAAAACTCAGTTTATGACCCAGTGTGAAAAGCCTATTAGAAGCAAAAAAATGTGTTTGCCTGTTCGTTTGGAATCCGGAATCGGACAGTTCTGTGTACAATTCCGGATTACCAAAAAAAAAAAAGCTATAAGATCGTTCGTTTCGTTTTGTGATGAATGGAGTTCTGCTCGCGTATTAGTTTGGCTTGAGCCTTCATCCTCTAGAGAAGTTTGACAATAGCTAAGGGTCAGAAAGTCAATGGGCGATCGTTGGTAGGAATTAGTTGATGTTGGTGATCGATGTATTGAGCTCGGCAAGGTCGATTGACCTGAAGTGTTTGGATCTCTCGAAGCGTCTGCAGCACGACGCGCGACGGGAAGTACTTGGGCCTATTGAATATGGATCGATCTCGTCTACTTTTTTTGAACTTGTATTAAAGCTAAATCTACTGGGAAACTCGGGATCTGGACTGAACTCAAATTCCATGTCGTCACTATTAAGAAATTCACTCAAGGGACGCTTCGGGTAGGTTTGAAATTCGTTTTCTCTGCAATACCCTAACTTGTTCTTGCCTTTGTTCCTAAAGGTACTGACCCGTTACCGTACCGATCCCAACTGGCCTGTTCGAATCCCACAGCAATTTGAAGAGATCCTTTTTCAAGGCTGGAAGAGTAATAAGAAGTTCAAGTACGATTGCTTCCTTGCAGTTGTTGCCGCGGGAGAACAGGGAAGACGGTCTCAAGAATGGATTCAATAAACTTCACGTAAGATTTCATAATCAACTTATCTATATTTGTGCATGCTAAATATTTTTATTTACAGAAACTGACTGATGAACGTAAGAAGAAACGCGAGTTAAAACACCAGCCTAGCAGTGCGAGGCCAAGGAGAAACAACGCGCCGAATGTCTCCCAAACTGGTCACGGAGGGTGAAGAGAAGATCCGCTAGACGGCCCTAAAAAACATGTAAAGAACTGCAAGCTCGAAGAGAGCAATCGAAATTTGAAACTCCAAGAAGAACGCGAGAAACAACAACCTGCCAGTCGCAGTCGTACTTGTCTTGGGAGGACAAAATCGATAGTTTCTTTTCGGTGCAACTGATGACGCCCGACTTACAGGCCGGTTAAGAAGGCATGTTGCCGTTCAGGGCAATGCTAAGTAAATTAAGTTTGTCATCATTAGAGTATGTCTGCAGAAGACGAAAAAAGTATAGCAGGCTATATGTTATGTTTGTTCATTGTAAAAATTGCAGTTAATTCAAAATGTTACAGTTACACTGATTTGTGTTTTAAAGGGAAATAAAGTCATATTTGTTCAAGTATAAACGAATTCGGCATATTTAATCGTAAAACTTGACAACCAAGCGACCATCTATTGGTCCACATTGAAGGTCAGGTGCTCTAGCGAGTTGCAGTAATCACCACTTGTCCATGGGGGTCCGTTAAACGCAGACAGATACCCAAGAAGTCATGTTTGCATCATTTCTCTCGAAATGATTGATTATTGATTTGTTGTCATAATTTACAAAAACGTCAAAAAAAAGAGACATTTCATGTTCCCCGAAACGAAATGGAAAAGAAGAACGTGAGTAAGCACAACAGTGTGTAGCCACCGCACGTGATTTTTCAGTAGCTTGAAAAATCCCTGCGTAGCCAGGCACATTAGCACATGGTCGATTTGGTTGGTGGTTCGACCATCCGGAGATCGCCAGGTTGCAGTGTAGATATTTCGTCTTGGAAACCTAGTGCTAATTATCACCGTATTACGAGCTGCAGCATAGTCGATTAGTCGGAAGCTGTGCTTTCCAACTAATCCACCAAAGATGTCTTCCTTCCCGATTTTTACATTGAAGTCTCCGAGTACGATTTTGACGTCGTACTCTGGACAGGCTCCGTAGGCTCTATCCAGGAGGTCATAGAAATCCTCCTTGCTAGACTCCTCAGCATCATCGGAAGGGGCGTGTGCACATATTAAACTGATGTTTTGTAGTGTGGCTTTGATGCGGATTACAGCCAGGCGATCACTAATTGGCTTGAAATCCATGACTTTAGATCTAAGCCGATTTCCCACGACGAATCCGCATCCAAATATATGCCTTCTTTGATGACAGCTGTAATAAGTGTCGCATTTTTTCCTTTTCATTGTCCCTGATCCTATCCATCGTATTTCCTGGATCGCAGTAATGTCTGCCTTATACTGCAAGAGGACAGATTCAAGTTTCTGAGTTGCACCTGGAGTGTAGAGTGTTCTTACATTCCAGGTACAAACTCTCAATGCATAGTCCGTTGTCGTTCCGGGTCTGGTTACCATAAGAGGGGGGTCATTATCCGAGTCTGAAATACGACAGTTGTGGTTAAATTTAACCAGTATTTTCAACCAAGTTGATCCAATTCAGACACGGCCTTAATAGCTGAAAAAAATAGTTCAAGACCTACATTTATTTTTTCGTCAACAAGCACCAAATAACAAAACTGGAAAAATCGTTGTGTATAGAACAAGAATTTTTGCCCAATCAACACTGGTTGTCTGAATGCAACTCCAACGTGTAGGCACAGCTCGTTCATCGAAAATTCATTTTCGTACCTTTCGCTGTCAAATAAATTCATGCCGCATTGAAGTCGTATTTTGCAAAGAAAAACCAAACCATTCTTCAAGATCAATCTTTTCATTAAACAAAATTATATTTTTTCATAAATCCATAACATCGATCACAGTTAAAATAACCTTTAAGAATGACAACTCTTCGCCCATTCACCTGTGACGATATGTTCAAATTTAACAACGTGTAAGTCCCAACCAAAATAACCCACACCTGCCAAGTGTCCTTCATTGAAATCTATTTTCAATTTGCAGGAATTTCGATCCATTGACCGAAACCTATGGACTCACATTCTACACTCAATATTTGGCTCGTTGGCCGGAATATTTTCAAGTTGCCGAATCGTCAAGTGGCGAAATTATGGGTTACAGTAAGTAGCAAACATTAGATCTGCCCCAACTTGTAATTTCCAAGTATTTCCGTTTAGTAATGGGAAAGACCGAAGGTCTGAGGGAAAACTGGCATGGCCATGTCACCTGTTTAACAGTGTCACCCGATTACCGGCGATTGGGACTGGCTGCTCTCTTGATGAATTTCCTTGAAGATGTTTCTGAAAAGTGAGTTTCTTAAACCAATAGCCAAATCAAAAACCGTTCAAACTTTCATTTCGTTAAGGAAACGCGCCTACTTCGTCGATCTGTTCGTCCGAGTTAGCAATAAGGTGGCCATTAATATGTACACGAATTTGGGTTACATAATTTACCGAACTGTCCTCGAATACTATTCCGGAGATCGAGACGAAGATGCCTATGGTAACAATTGAAATCGATGCATTTTACTTTATCTCATGATCCTTGTTTGTCTTGCAGATATGCGAAAGGCTCTATCGCGGGACGTGGAAAAGAAGTCGGTCATACCATTTACACATCCTGTACGGCTTGAGGACGTTGACTGATATTGAATTTAAATTTTTGTTTAGTCTTTAGTGTTGTCTTGAGTTTCTAATTCAACAAAAACAAATTTATACCCAACTTAACAATCTGTTTATTCAGACCTTTCGTTGACTTAACTAACTGTAGTCTTCTTGAATGTGCTTTCCCCCTCTATATGTTCTTAATATTCGTTGGATTTTTGAAACAAAAGGATTTGTGTTTGACTTTAAGCTATGTGTAAGTTTGCAGAGTTGTTCTTTGTTCGTAAACGTGAATCAGACGACTAATTGAGTTTTTCTTTCTTGCCTTTCAGATAACCCTCGCAGAGTTAAGGAAATTGACGAGTTTTTCTAATTAGGAATAAACTTAAACGTGGATAATATATTAAACTGATTGAAATATACGTAAAAACTTAGTTTGTACGTCTTGTTCCTTTCTGAGAATCTACAGCCATAACTGACCGTCGTCCTCGGCAAAAGTTCTGCCAATTTACAAGGCTGTCAAACCAAATTCTATTAATTTTTTTTTTTTAACACCTAAAGGTTCAAGGCAAGCTCCATATGCCCCATCTACAAAAAGGTGAACCGATGTCATGCGAAAACAAGGGAACATCATAGTAGATTCGCAGTCAATGCTGGGGATTTAGAAAGACCACTTCTGTAGACTAAACGGCGACGACGAACAAAACCCCGCCGTCAGACAGGAGCCTTTTATCGTACACGATGACAGCCAACAATTCCGTGAACCCGACCTAGAAGAAGTGAAAACAGCAATATCACGGCTGAAAACCAACATAGCCGCTGGAGAATATGGTCTAGCTGCCGAGCTGTTCAAAGCAGCAGGCGACGATCTTGATAGGAGGATGCGCCAAATCATCTGTAAGATATGGTCGGAGGAATGCATGCCCGATGAATGGAACCTCAGCATTGTTTGCCCGATCCTGAAAAAGGGAGATCCTCTAAACTGCGCCAACTACAGAGGAATCAGTCTACTAAACATCGCCTACAAGATCCTCTCTGCCGTAATATGTGAATGTCTGAAGCCTTTCGTCAACAATCTGATTGGTCTTTATCAATGTGGCTTCAGGCCAGGAAAGTCTACCATCGACCAAATTTTCACTGTATAAAGCTATGTCTAGCTTTGGCATCCCTGCCAAGCTCGTTCGCTTGTGCAAAATGACGATGGAGAACTCACGCTGCTCTATCAAGGTTGGCAATGAGCTTACGGAATCGACGTCAAAAAAGGATTCAGACAAGGCGATGCACTGTCGTGCGATTTCTTTTACATCGTTCTTGAGAAGATAGTCCAAAACTCCACCGTCAACAGCAGAGGCACTATCTTCTATAAATCTGTTCAACTTCTCGCGTACGCCGACGATATTGATATAATGGGAAGAACACAGCGTGATGTCAATGGCGCCTTTGTGAGAATTGAGACAGAAGCGGCAAAAATGGGTTTAGCGGTAAATGAGGGAAAAACGAAGTACATGCTGTCTCGAGTAAGGACACCCAACACCGACGGCTCGGACAGAACGTCACAATAGACGCATACAACTTCGAGGTAGTAAAGGAGTTTGTCTACCTAGGCTTCGCTATCAACACGGACAATAACACCAGCGCTGAGATAAGACGAAGAATTACTCTTGCTAATCGCTGTTTCTTTGGGCTAAGAGAGCAACTGACTGGAAAAGCCCTCTCTCGAGCAACTAAGGTTAAACTGTACAACACCCTCATCATCCCTGTCCTGCTATATGGTGCAGAAGCATGGACCTTGACAAAATCGAATGAATGTGCCTTAGGCTGTTTCGAGAGGAAAGTTCTTCCTGTCATCTTTGGCCCCGTGTGCATTGATGGGGAATGGAGAAGAAGATACAACAGCGAACTTTACGGGCTGTACAACGACGTGGACCTAACCAGAAGGGTCAATGTCCAGAGACTCAGATGGCTCGGTCATTTAGAGCTCATGGACATTGGACACCAATGCTCCGGTCCGGAAAGCCTTCGACACTATTCCCGAGGGACGCAGAAGGAGAGGAAGACCGTGACTCAGGTGGCGCACACAAGTTGAAGGGGACTTCAATCAACTTGGAGTGCAAAACTGGGGACAGCTAGCTACGGACCGAGCTGGCTGGAGATGTTTGTTGGGCGAGGCCCTGGTCCGACCTGAACTGTAGCGTCACCATATAAATTTTGAGTCTAAAATCCCTCTCCCTCACAGAAATCCCAAAAAAACTGATTGGAAGAAATTCAGTCAAGTCATTAGCAAGAAACTGCGTAACACCGAGTCGGTAAGCAATCTCGAGTCTAAGGTAAAAACTTTCGAGGCAGCTTTCAAAGTCTCGTGTCCAATTAAATACAGCCGTAAATCACTCCCTATGTGGTGGACTGAAGAATTGTCTAGTGTCAGGAAAAAGACTAGGACTAGTGAGCCACAAACACAAATTCTACCAACCGTACAAAGACCGTCTAAGAGCCTATAAGCGAGCCATTGCCAAAACTAAACAGCAAAGCTGGAGGGATAACTGTCACTCAATTGAAAACATAAAAGAATCTACCAGGCTAAGTAGGGTTCTATCGGAAGTCCTTTTTTTCTTAAAAAGTCGGGCGATTCCTGGGCAGCCCCTCCTGCAGAGTCCCTGGAACTGCTGTTGGCGACTCATTTTCCGGGTTGTGAGAATAGCAACCCTCATTTCCCCCCTTATTTCTAATGAGTTGTCGACGGCTGGCGTAGAACACATCGATACCCTTATAAACAGGGAAAATATTGCTTGGGCAATTAACACTTTTTCCCCATAAGATTCTCCAGGCCTGGACGGCATAATGCCGATCATGCTTTAGAAAGCGCAATTTCTGGCAATTCCATGGCTGGAGATGGTCTTTAAACGATGTCTCTGTCTATATCATGTTCCCGAGTGTTGGAGTAGTTTTTATCCCGAAGGTCGGCAGGCGAGAGCACGAATCCGCGAAGGATTTTAGACCAATAAGCCTTACTTCCTTCGTCCATTCTCGATTACCATATCAGAGGCATTCCAGAAGTATGTCCTCTTGACGCCTACCTTAAGGGCAAGTCCAACATGAGGTAGTGCGTACAGTTAAAAAAACCATACATTTTAAAGAATTTACTACTCGCTTAGACATAGAAGGAGCCTTCTATTCCATTCCGAAAAGAGTGAATGATGAATTAGTGACAAGAGGCTTCGACATAACTATTTTCACTGACGGATCAAAGGTGGAGTGTGGGGTTGGTGCGGGAATTTTCTCTGAGTCTTTAAATATCTTCAAATCTTTTCGGCTTCCTGACTTTGCTAGTGTCTTTCAGGCTGAACTATTTGCGATTAAGGAAGCATGCAAATTACTAAAACTAGATCCAAATCAAAACCGCAATACCGCTATCTTTTCGGACAGTCAGGCGGCTATTCAAGCGATTGTCTCGTCCACATCATCCTCCAAATTAGTTCAACAATGCCGAAGTGAGTTAGCGGGCATGAACATTAGACTCAGGGTCACTCTTGTCTGGGTTCCGGGTCACAGTGGCTTTGAGAGCAGTGGGCAATGAACGGACTGACTAGGCAAGGATCAGCCCTTCATAGCTCACTCGCGGATAGAGTTTCTGCCAATTTACAAGGCTGTCAAAGCAAGTTCTATTAAATTTAGTTTTTTTTTTTTACAAAGCAAGCTCCATATGCCCCATCTCCAAAAAAGGCGATCCGATGTCATGCAAAAACTACCGTGGCATATCCCTGCTTAATGTTGCATACAAAATCCTATCCAACGTACTGTGTGAGCGTCTTAAACCTTTCTGCAACACAATAATCGGCACGTACCAGTGTGGCTTTA
This sequence comes from Sphaerophoria taeniata, assembly GCA_943590905.1. NCBI lineage: Eukaryota > Metazoa > Arthropoda > Insecta > Diptera > Syrphidae > Sphaerophoria > Sphaerophoria taeniata. Next base: position 74,880,527 of record OX016542.1, on the reverse strand, counting down.
GGCCAGGCAGAACAACGATAGACCAAATATTCACACTGAGGCAGATCCTGGAAAAGACTAACGAATTTCAAGTCGAAACCCACCATCTTTTCATCGACTTTAAAGCTGCTTATGATAGCATCCACCGCCAAGAGCTTATGATGGCGATGTCTGAATTCGGGATCCCGAACAAACTGATCCAGCTGTGCCGCATGACGCTAAACAATACGCAGTGCAGTGTGCAAATGGGTAACAGCTCATCCGAGTTATTCCAAACTTGCGCAGGGTTTAGACAAGGAGATGTGTTGTCATGTGTCTTCTTCAACATAGTCCTGAAGCAGATAGTGCGCAAGGCAGGTGTGAGCACGGAGGGCACTATCTTCAACAAATCCACCCAGCTCCTAGGCTATGCGGACGACGTAGACATCATCGGTCGATCCAAGAGAGCTGTGCTTGAGGCCTTCACAGCGATTGAAACTCGTTGGTCTTGAAGTGAATGAGGACAAAACAAAGTACATGCTATCAACAAACAAAGCAACATCTGTCCACCGCCTAGGACAAAACGTCACTGTTGGTAGCAGCAATTTCGAGGTAGTCAAGGATTTCACCTACCTTCGAACAAACATCAATCCCATGAACGACACTTTAGTGGAGATCCGAAGAAGAATTACCCTAGCGAACCGCTGCTGCTTCGGTTTGGCAAAACAACTGGGTCCAAAACTCCTCACTCGAAAGACAAAGTGTCTGCTTTACAAAACTCTGATTTTACCAGCCCTACTCACGGCGCCGAGTGCTGGACGAGAAGTAAAAAAGGGGAATTGATACTGGGCACTTTCGAAAGAAAACTTCTTCGACGGATTTTCGGTCCCGTATGCGACGATGGCGAATGGAGAAGAAGGTTCAACCGAGAACTGTATGAGCTGTACCAAGATGTGGATGTAGTCCAGAAGGCCAAGAAAAGACGACTACATTGGCTCGGCCACATCGAGCGAATGGACGACAAGGCTCCAGCCAAGAAAGTCTTCTCATCCCAGCCCCCAGGTTCGAGACGACAAGGAAGACCGAACCTACGGCACCAGGAACAAGTGACTGCGGATGCTAGAGCGCTTGGTTTCGGCGACTGGAGAGTGCAGTATCTATGCTGAGATCCTTCATGGATTGTGAGCCGGATGAAGTAAAGCAAGTTTTTGTGGTAAAAAAAAAAGTTTTATTAAGGAAAAAAGAAATGGCTTGTGTAATACCTTCCTATTCGGGCTTTTTCTTTGCCAAAATCTCTCGCATTTCTTCGTCCTCGCTATCGCTCGCCGATGACATACTTTCGTCATCAGAATTTCCTGTCTCAATTTGTTGTTCTTGTCCTTCGTTTGCGTTTCCATTGCTGTCTTGTATGTGTGCCTGCTTCGTTGGCAACGACGTTGGCTCTTCTGCAGACGGAACATCTTTCTGCTTCTTCCACACTTTGGCTGCCGCCAGAAGTTTCAAATTCGGCCTGGACATCTCATCCTCGGGGAATATATAATCGAAGACCTCTTCCCAGCCTTCTTCAGCGCCCGTATCCGAAACAATCTTCTGCCGCTTCTTAACCCTGCGTGGCATCTTCTCCATAACCTTGTCCAGAGTCTCCGCGTTTCCACTCTCCTTTTCAAAGTCCCGCCATGCTTCCAGTAATAGAACTCTAGATTCCTTGTCGCCTGCTTGTCGCAACGTATCGTTTGCTCGTTCATATACTCGCCTGGCGAGACGAACATTCATATCGTTGTCACCGTCTTCACTTCCCTCATTCGTGGCGAGTTCAAATTTCGCATATGACATCCAAACTTTAACATGATGCGTTCGCTCCAACAGGCGTTCATATAGCTGCCTTGCTAGTTCTGTTTCCCCAAGACTGACTTCAAAATCAATGTACGCCTTCCACAGCAGTTCCGGCATATCCAATCTAGGCTGTTGGATTGCCAATTCGAATATACCTCGAGCGCGCTCGATGTCGCCAAGCAGATTCTCAAGTTCGGCGAATTTCATCCAAGTGACACAATTTTCTGGACCGAATTCCAGGAACTTCTCATACAAAATCCGACAGCGATCGAACTCACGCAGTTGGATCTCCAACTCGATGTACCCACGAAAGAGTTTGTCCCGCGGACACATACCAATGGACATACCTAGAGTCTTTCGAGCTTGTTGCAATTGCTTGCAGCGGATTTCAAATTGAGCGTACAGCAGCCACAATTTGCTGAAGGTGAAAATTTTGTGTGGAATCAGTTCTAGACAGGTTCGATAGATTTGTCGTGTTCGTTCTTCATCCTCCGCTTCCAGCTCCTCGAAGAGGGCATAGTTAATCCAGAGGTAGATGTATCGCCTCCATAGGTTTTTCTCCTTGCCAGGCGGCACATTGGCAATCGCACGTTCGTATGTCTCTCGGATGATTGCATAGTCGCCTTCACCTTCGATTAAGCGCAGGTAATCGAACCATGCGTCGTAGTTTTGAGGATTTTCGGCGACTTCCTGCTCGTACTGGAATTTCCTCTTCGAAACAATAACATCCTCGATGCCCGCACGGTCACCGTACTTCTTCTCGTGAATTGTGTACGCTTTGTAAAGTTCTTTTGTTTTCTCTTTTGGCAAGTGTTCCAGGGCGTATTTATAGATGACTCTGGCTCTGTCATGTTCCTTTTGATTTTCCTCGAATCTGGCGAATGCAATGAATAGTCTCTCGTCAATATAATCGTCGCCGAAGAACTCAACGCCACGCTCGTAGACGGAGCGTGCACCACGGATGTATCCGTGGTTCTCTTCGAACCGTGCAAACTTAATCCAGTTCTTTACATCAGGATGAACATACACGAACCTCTCGTAGATCTTGCGGGCTCTGTCGATTTCTTTGTAGCGAAGTTCAAAGTTGACGTATGTTTGCCATGCCTGTTCCTCTGGCTGCCATTCCATCCAGCGTTCGAATACTGCTCTAGCTCCTGCAATATTCTCTAACATTTCCTCCATATAGGTGTATTTGTACCAAAACTGGTTCACCCTGGGCATAATGGTCACAGCTCGATCCCATAGATTTCTGGCGTGATTCACTTGTTTGTTTTTCATTTCCATTTCAGCATATTTAAGCCACATCGTTATATTTCGGTGGTCATTGTCAAGGGCGCGCTCCCAAATCGAACGGGCCCTTTGGATTTCCTTTTGTGATTCCTCCCATTGGGCGTATTTGATCCAATGGCTTACCACCATACGATTTTTTCGTAGAGCATCTTCAAAACCTTTTCGTTTTCGCTGCTGGTAATCGGCTAGCTCAGCTGGATCGGAGATCTTTTGCTTCGGTGGTGGCGGAAGGATTTCGAGGTCACGTTCTTTGGCTTCGCGAAGAAGTTGTTCGGCTGTGATTTGCACTTCGGCTGCGGCTTTGTTTTTTACCTAGAAGGAAATTTGTTTGTAGAAATTCGTAACATGGTTAGTAATCTTTTATGACTAACCTTTGCCACTTTGGGCATTTTTTGTGATTTTTCCATAGTGGTTGTTTGGTGTTTTTAATAACTTCACAAAAGCCTGGAATACGTTTAAGATAAATAAAATAGAACTCGCAAAAGCAAATTGCAGATTCTTTTCTTTTCGACAACTACAGAAGAAATGTCAGATATTTGACAGCCTCGTGGAAATTGCATACCTTTAGGATTAGTTCGTTAACAGTGCTGTCATCAAAATAACTATGTGAGTGAACTACAAAAGTGCAACTCTCAGGCGTTTATCTTTCTTACTTCTGAACAGAGTCTGAACTGTCGAACTCAAAATTGTGTTTCTTTTTTAGTTCAGTGTGATCTAAGCTTTTACAAAAATCTAATCGAATGAGTAAATCACTATTCACATGAGCACGAACGACGACCAACGAATGAACGAATATTCGTCGATTTTGACATTTCTTTCACATGAGAGTTTTTAATTCGTCGCGAATGAACAAAGCAGGAATGATTTTTGAGGTTATACGCGCGCGAATATTTTGTTCGTTGGGAGTGTGGATGGTGTGTGGAACGCGAATTGAGTTTGACAATTCGTATCAACTACAATTCTATTCGCGACGAATAAACTTGTTTTCTCAAATTTATTAACAATTGAGATTAAAAAGTTAATTTATGCATCAAAAATCAAACATAAACTATACTTTTTTAGGATTAAATTCGATTTCACAAAATGAAGGAAACACAACGCATTTTCTTTTCTTTTTGAATCTTTTTATTTTCTCATAGAGCGCGACCGTCTTAGTTAAATGCTACACATCGAATGAATAATTGAACAATTGGAAAATCTTAACTAACCGGCAGCCTCTCTTTCATTCTGTTCATGTTCTTTCTTGATCGTGTACATATTTCTTCTCTCTTTCTATATTCTCTCTTTTTATAATTTTCTTTCTTTTTTACTCTTACAATTCGGCCTTCCTGACCCTCAATCGTCCCGATTGGCCTTGACTCATCATTTTCGCCACTGAAATAAGGTTTCAAATTAGCCGCCTCCCACACTCCACTATATGGTATTTGGGTTATTTGAAAGCCCTCCACATCTTCTATCACATACCGATCGTTTGGTAATACCTGTTTTATCTGATAGGGACCTTTAAATTTTGGAAGTATTTTTTTACACACATTCGCCTGACTCACAAAATTCTTTACCATCACGTAATCACCTACTTCATATTTCTTTTCCACCCTTCCTCGATCCTTTGCCTGTTTATTATAATCCTGTAACTTTACTATCCTACCGGCTGCTCTCTTTCGTTCTTCCTCTAAATCCCTCTCATCCTCGTACAGTCCCAAAGTCTCTAAACAATCCCTTAAATGGTCTGTCACTTCCCCCCTTTGATTTACCCCAAAAAGTAATCGACTTGGATGAGCTCCTGTACTTCTGTGTATAGTGTTATTCATGACAAACTCTACCTTAGTCAATGCTTTATCCAACGAAAGTTCTAGCCCGCCATTAGTTATCTTCGCAAGCATTGGTGCCAAACTCCTATTCACGCGTTCAACTTGCCCATTCGCTTGGGGTGACGCCGTGGCGATTTTAATATGTTTTACGCCGTTCTCGTTCAAGAAATCTCTAAATTCCCCAGAGGTGAACGCACTTCCCCGATCTGACACTATTATTTTGGGCCTACTATACGCGTTGAAATAAGATTTCAAACATGAAATCACCTCATTTGTTCCCGTGGACCGTAACGCAAATAGTCTAGTAAATTTAGTAAAAGCATCTACTACTAAGAACACATACTTTTTCTTTGAGTTCTTAAGACTCACTGGACCGAAATGATCGATATGCACAGTATTGAATGGTTTATCTCCTTTGGGTATGTTGTGGACAAAACCCTCATGCTTACCCATTTTGGCAGAAAAAAACGATACATTTCAAACAGTCACTTATGTGTTCTTTAACTTTCTTTTGTAACTCTGGAAACCAGTATGATTTCAATATATTATCGACTACTTTTTCTACTCCTACATGCCCCATCTCATCATGATATTTTTGTAATATATTTCGTTCCATACTTTTTGGCACATAAAAAAGTATATTTGCTTTCGTTTTCCTATACACTAACCCGTTCCTTAATTCGTACATTTTGTCTTCTTGTACTTCTAAACGCTCTTTAATTCTCTTTATACTCTCATCTTTGTTCTGGCAGATTGATAAAGTCTGCTCGAATGTGTTGTCTTCGAGCACCAATATAGTAGGTATACGACTTAATGCGTCGACGTGTTGCATCTTACCTCCACCTCTATGTTCCAACACGTAATCGTAATCCTGCAACTCAAGAGCCCATCTGGCAATCCTAGGATTAATCTCTTTTTTGTTCAAAGTCAATGTTAATGAATTGCAATCGGTTACAATTTTGAATTTCAATCCGTGTAGATAAATTCTAAACCGTTTCAGTGCATTGACTATCGCCAACGTCTCCAACTCAAAGCTGTGATACTTCGACTCGCATTCTGTTGTTCGTTTAGAAAAATAAAAGATTGGGTGGAAAATTCCATCTCCCTTCTTTTGTAACAATATAGCCCCAAATCCCAATGCACTCGCATCGCAGTGGAGTTCAGTCTCATGACGCGGATCATAAATAGCCAGAATTGGTGCGTCGACCAATTTTTGCTGAAGTGTTTTAAACGCATCTCTCTCTTTCTCTTCAAATTTAAACTCTGCCTCTTTCCTTATTAATCTATACAATGGCTCTGCCAGCAGCGAGAAACTCTTTATAAACCTCCTAAAATACGAACATAATCCCAAGAAACTATGCACCTCTTTTGTGTTTTTGGGTACAGGAAAATTCCTTACCGACTCTATCCCTTTCTCATCTGGTCTTATACCTTCTTCAGAAATGACATACCCCAAATATTGAATCTCTGATTCCATAAATTTACATTTGTCTAATCGTAATTCTAATTTATTGTCAATCAATCTTTCGAAAACTTCTCTCATTATTTCTAGGTGCTCTTCCGCTCTTTCTGTGGCTACCATGATGTCGTCTAAATAGATAGCTATTTCCCCGCACGTATTAAATCGTCAAACACCTCATTAATGAAACGTTGAAATGTTGATGGTGCATTCCTCAGCCCAAACGGCATTCGTAAAAATTCGTATTGCCCCAACGGGGTCACGAATGATGTATATTTTACTGACTCTTGATCCATTTTTACATGATAGAACGCACTCTTCAAGTCTAACAACGAAAATATTTTCTTGTTTGCCAGCCTATCTAATAGATCGTCTATCAAGGGGAGCGGGTAATTATCTTTCATTGTTATTTTATTAAGCGTACGATAATCGACACATAGTCGTATATCACCTGTTTTCTTTCTGACTAATACTATTGGGGAGGCATATTCTGACTTACTAATCCTAATTACTCCGGACCCTAATAATTCATCTAAAATTTCCTGAACCTTTGTTTTTTCTAAATACGATAACCTCCTTGGAGCACAACTAAACGGCTTATCACTTGTCAATCTTAATTTCATACTTATTTCAGTCTTTGCACATTCGGGACGCTCGCAGGCCAGGAAATGTCGGTACATTTCGTTAAAAATTTTCTTAACTTCGCATGATTGTTTACAATTTTCACTCAGACCTATCTCATCATTATCAGTTTCTGTTTTAATATTCATTATTTGATAGATCTCGTCCTCTTTATTACTTTCATTTACTACAATCTCTTTATATATATTATTCTCTTTGACTTCTTTCTTTTTACATAAATTTAATTTAGCCATTCTCAAAAAATCACGTCCAAGTATAACATTATGTGGCATCGTGCAATTATCTACTACATACAATCTTATTTTAATCTCTTCGTTTTCAAATAATAAAATACATTCTACTTTTCCATAGATTTTTATCTTGCTTTTATTTATACCATACAAATTTTTTTTATAACACTCATTTTTATTTATTAGGCCTGAAGGCACGAACACTCTTTTTATGAGGCTTACTGGGCTGCCGGTATCTAATAATATTCCTAGTAATAATTTAAAATTTAAATAATTATTCGCAAAACTAAAATATAGGGTTCTTACGTAGTCATCCTCGTCTTCATCATCAATGTGATGAACGGCTACGGCTTTGCGTTCAGGGCACGCGGCTGCCAGATGCCCCTTCCTTGCACAAACATGGCATGCTCCGAACTCCCTCCTCGGCTTGAGACACTCATTGGCATAGTGCCCCAACGAATTGCAATTGTAGCACCTGGTTGGTGCTGGTCGCGTCCCTCCTTTTCCGATTCGTTTTTCCTCTCTTTGTCCTGTCTCCGTTCTTTTGATGTTTTCTAGCGCTCGTTTTGAAGTCGAAGGTGTTGGTGCATATGACGTCCACTGGATAGCTTTAGGTTTGAGCAGCTGGACCTGTTTTAGCGATTCGGCCAACTGCTGTCTCTTCGTGAAGCATTGCATCCGGGCTTGATGTCGTAGCCGTAGATCTGGGATGCCGTCTACAAGATGATCCACTACCTCCTCCTCGGTCAAGTTCAGTTTATTGGCCAGAATGCATTTCTCGTGGTAGTAATTCTGAAATGCTTCGTTCGTCTGCCACACTCGTTCTTCCAACGCTCTTTTTAGGGAAAGGATGCTCTCTTTTTCTGCGAACATTTCGCCCAATTCTCTCATTAGATGTTCGACTGGGACTTTCGCCAAATTGGATTTTGAGTGGAACTACTTAAGGGCATTTCCAGTGAGACGGCAAGAAATCAAAATGCGGGCGTTGTTGTCGTCCAATTCGTATGCCTCAATAATATTTTTTAGTTGCTGTTCCCACTGTTGGAAATATTTGCCGTCGAATTCGGGAAGAAGTTCTTTGATGCCGTTGTTGAAGTTGCTGTCCCTTTTCTTGTGGCACTCTTTATTGTTTTTGATTATGTCGTTTTCTTTTTTTTACAATTCGTTTTCTTTCTTTTGCAATCTCAACTCTCTTTTTTGTAGTTCTATCTCTCTTTTTATTAGTTCTAATTCTTTCTTCATCAATATCATCTCTTTGTCATTCCTTTCATTTTTATTTTTTTGTGCATCTTCTTCGTTGTTGTCGTCATCATCGTCGTCGTCGGCTTCGTCGTCGTCGGCTTCATCGTCGTTGTTTTCGTCGTCGTTGTTTATTTGTTCGTTCTGTTCTTCGTTGGTTTCGTCTGTATCTATTACCGGTGTCTGCATGGCACGCTGCTCGTCGGGGACAGAAAGCAATCTTAATATTAGCTCTGCCTTTGTCCCTGTGGTTTTTTGCTTTAGGTTGGCGAGTAGGGATGCAACATCGTCAAAAAAAACATCGATGTTTGAAAACATCGATGTTTTATTTACAACATCGATGGTAAGAAAACATCGGTTCTATCTTCGATACATCGATGTTTTTCCGATGTTTTTGTTGTTGGCCATAAAAAACGATCTACTTTATCTAAAGAACAAAATATTTATGTCTTATCTGTTTAAAATCCAAAAACCTAAGTTGAATTCAATTTTAAGATTACCACAAAACAGAAAAATTTATCAACAACACATTTTCTTAATACGATTTTTGTTTTGAGAAATGAAATGAAAAGAAAAACGACGCCTACTTTTGCGCCATCAAATTCAAATTTGTGAAGATGTAAGTTGTTGTGTTCAAAGACAAGTATGTATAGTTAAAAGTAAGAGCATCATGGATTTCTTTATAATAATACATATTACACAAATACAAGTAAATTTTATAGGTTTTTTTTTTTTAAACGTTCAGGGCTCTGAACGGAACCCACAAGTATGTTAATGTTGGTCGCGTTCTTATTTCTGACAGTCAGAAACAGTCTTTTGAATGAAAACAGTAAAAAAACTCATTAGGCGTTTTTCTTTTTTACATCTGAACAGAGCTTGAACTGTCAAACGAAAAATTGTGTTTCTTTTTTAGTTCAGAGTGTCAAAGTTGTGTTACTTTTTTCGTTCAGAGCACTGATTCTGAGTGTTCAGAGTTCGACGACGCGCTCAGAAAAAAGAGACCGAGCGTAATGAACGAAATGCTGAACGCAAGCGTGTTTTTCTCAAAACAATTGAAATGGGGGAGGAAACAAGTCGCTCAGGCAAAGATGGTTAGTTTTACTTTGAATAATTAATTAAATATTTTATTTATTAATAAAAAAATGTTGATTTCAGCTTTCAAAAATTCGAAGGGTCGATGTCTGAACTAAAAATGCTCAATTGCATTTCAAAATGAAATCCGAGCGTTCAGAAAATGTTCAGAGCTTCATTTGTTCAGAGCGTGTTGAGCGAGCTCTGAACACTCAGAGTTCGGAGCTCTGAACTAAAAAAGAAAAACGCCTATTGAACACTAGACAAAAAAGATTGAGTTTGAGAGTTTAAGTTCTGTTATTATGCAAAAAAAGAAAAACCAGTAACAAAATGAACGATGTCGATGTTTTGCAGATTTAACGTCGATGTATCGGCGATGTATCGGCTTAAGAAACATCGATGTATACATCGATGGTTTTAACAAAAACATCGATGTTTTGAAAACATCGATGTATCGTTTGCATCCCTATTGGCGAGCCAATTTCGCAGCTGCGCAGCGGTATATTTTTTGTGTAGCTGTACTGTATTTTCTTCACTATTCATGGCGTATTTTTTCCGCGCACGTGCACTTTCTGAATATATTGTTTTGAGGTTTTGTCTTTTGTTTGCAGAATTTTCTTTCTTTCGTTTGTTTTTTTTTTATTTTACAACACTCTCGTTATTTTAAGATTTTGTCTTTCGTTTGCGGAATTTTGTTTCTCTCCTTTTTTTTCACAGCACTCTCGTTTTTAATGTATATTTATATTGTCTATTTTAGGTTTTTTTTTTTTCTGGGCGCGAGGGCTAGATCTCACTTCTGATTTTTAGGATTAAATTCGATTTCACAAAATGAAGGAAACACAACGCAATTTCTTTTCTTTTTGAATCTTTTTATTTTCTCATAGAGCGCGACCGTCTTAGTTAAATGCTACACATCGAATGAATAATTGAACAATTGGAAAATCTTAACTAACCGGCAGCCTCTCTTTCATTCTGTTCATGTTCTTTCTTGATCGTGTACATATTTCTTCTCTCTTTCTATATTCTCTCTTTTTATAATTTTCTTTCTTTTTTACTCTTACACTTTTATCGTTTTGTTGAGAATTTGTAAGAAAATAAGGCTTCAAACGTATGTAAAATCACTTTTATTCATTCATTCGTCGTTCGTTGGTCGTGCTCATGTGAATAGTGCTTAAAAAAAGGGTGAGGACAACAAAAGCTGATGATAATGCATTTAATTTTCAAGTTAAACTCATTTACTACATACCAGCTTTCTTTTGATAGCTATGTGGCTTTTCTTACAACCCAAGAATTGATCCGTGACGTAAAAAAGGCAATTTTTTCACTTAAACGCGTTTCTTTCACAAAGAAATTGAATTTTTTTCTAAAAGGATTGATTTCTCTTGAATCTCTTTTTGGAGACGGATTTACACATAAGGTATGTTCAGCGACACTGTTCTGCACACTTTGGCACAGTTTGGAACAGAAAAGTACAGCTTTTTGGTGTTCATTGACACATTTGCTGTTCCAAACTGTTCTGCTTTTGTGTTCATTGAGTCTGTCTAGAACAGTTTGGAACAGTTTAGGACAGGATTTTCTGTTCCATCTTTTTAGGTAGAACACATTTTGTGTTCTAAACTGTTCTGACCAGTGATCACTTATACCAAGATTGGAAACCTTGCTGTCAAAGTGACATTTGCCTACAAGCTGAGGGTCCAGGTTAGCTGAAACAGTATGCGTGTAATACAAACTTAAGGGGCCAGGTTAGCTGTAAGAGTATGCGTGTTTTTGTAATAAAGATACAGTTGCCTACATAATAAAAAGCAAGTGAGCTGCAAGAGTATGTGTGCATGAAAAAAATAACTTTTGCGGTATTTGGAGGGTAAAACGTAGGTAGGTTTCCAATCTTGTTATAAAGTGATCACTGGTTCTGACATTTCTCCATTGAATAAGAAGTACAGGAAGCGGTGTAAGCTACACGCACAGTGTACGTGAGTGAAGCAACAAAAATTTCTGATGGTGTTAAATAGGGGGCATTCATCTGTCAAAATACGGGGCACTCATCTGTCAAACTGGGCATGTGCTGTCATTTTGCCTTTGTCTATATAAATTATAGTCACGGAATGGGGAAATAAAACACAAGCGCCGTCTGGATTATATAGCCAGAACTTATTTGTCCGGGATTTGGTAATTTTTGGGGGGTAAAGGAAAGATTTGGTTGGAGAGATGAGAATAGGTGAAAAATAAGCAGAAAGCAGAAAAATAAAAAAAGAGATCGCAAAATACGAAAGTTGTGGTTGTTAGAAAGAGTATTTCTTTTTGAATTCTTTTATAAATTCTGTTGTCGAAAAAGTGGCAATGAGAGAAAACCGGCAAGGTCATTTGTTTTTGTTTTTTTTTCCTCTCTTCATCCCTTATTTTGCCATCTCATTTGAACTCTTTGTTTTGGAAATAAATAAAACAGAAATATTTACTTCAAAAACAACTTTTTCTGTTGTTTTAGGTTAATACATTGTTATAATGTTTCAATGTATTTGTGCTTTATTTCGTAATGATACGATTTTGGATATGTATGCGATGAAGTTATTGCGTTTCTATTTGTTTTTATTTAGTTTTTGCTCTAAAGCACTCCATACACGATTCAATTTTATTTTCAATTTAGTTGTCAACTAAATTGATGCTTCGCCACACACTATTGAGATTATTCACGTCTCTGTTTTTTTATCTCACTTTAATTTCTTGGTAAGAAAAAGATGGAATGCGTTTGGTTGGACAGTAAATCAAATGACTTGCCTACGCACACCTCAACTAAGTTGAGATTATTCACGTTTCTGTTTTTTTTTCTTACTTTAATTTCTTGGTAAGAAAGAGATGGAATGCGTTTGGTTTGACAGTAAATCAAATGACTTGCCTACACACACTTCAACTAAGTTGAAAACATTCACATCAACTTGAACAAATTCAAAATCTTTTGATTTTCTTCCAACTCAATCGTCAACCTTCAAAAAAATCAAATTCGAGCCCACACACGAGTTGATTTGATGAAATTGACATTAAATTGAAAGACAAGTTGAACTGTGTATGGAGTGCTTAATACGCTTGAAGATCTGTGATTGTATTACTGATTGGTATTAAAAAGTATTAAAAGTATCGATTGTCGTTAAAGCGTTAACGAATAATGAAATTGAAAATTTTGATCAATCCTGAATCTTTTAAATGTTGATCGACTGTCTGGTATTTCATAATCAAGTCATATATAGGACAGTGGTTTTTTGAAATTATTCTTAAAGAAAAAAATAAAAGTAGATGTCCCTTTTTTTGGGAAAAAACTTAAAGGGTTGATGTTGGTTGACAATTTTTGAAGCTTTTTTTTTGGAAAAAAAAATTGTTAGTTGCAATTATTATGAAGATACAGTGTACTTTATGGACCTTCTTTTCTTAGCAATTTTGTTGGGAAACTGTGAAATTTGATGAAATATTTCTTTAAATAACTTTTTGGTATCTATAGGTTCCATTAAATGATGACTATTTGATACTCAATATTCAGAAAATTTTTAATATTGATCCGTTTTGTAGATAAATTTTGAAAAAAAAGTTTAAAAATGCTTTTTAAATCCAACAAAAAATTTTGAAATTTTTTTGAATACCTACAAAAAGTTCTTTGGGCAATATACAGGGTGATTCACGAGCGTTGTGCCAAAAAGCTAGAGCGTTTAGGTTGAGTTGAGACAAGAAAAAAATCGTATGGGAGGGGGGTCTATTCCCCCCCGTTTAGCTGGGAGGGGCAATTTTATTAAAAATTGACTTATTTTGTAAAAAAAAATATGAGTGCGACCCATGGAGTCCACACAACTAACTTCCCATAGTAGAAAAATATGTAAAAACATTAGTTGTTTTGCAAAATATTCAGCGGATGCATCCCGTTGTAGTTGTACACGCACGTTGCTTCAAAGTCAAATTCCATAAAACTGATGATTTTATGAAAAACATTAAGTTTATTGAATAACAGTGGCGCCATCTGCCACTGCCGAGTTGATCGTACCATTTCGTGGACTCATTCACAACTACTTTGCACAGTAAAATACAGCCTACACATATTGCTCCTGAATATTGTAGTTTTCTATTATTGAAGCAATTTTTCTAATCGGATTAGTATTTCTGAAAATTAATATTTATACGGCAAAGCAGCGTTTGGTGGGTCAGCTAGTAATCAAATATAGTATATGATACTCCTGAATATTGTGTTTTTTTCCCCACTAACTATAAGATTTTTTGCACTATTATTGAAATTTATTGCAGAAATTATCATAATTTTCATTATATTAGGGTTGTCTTAGATTTTTGATTGCCATTAAAAAACCGCTAAGCCGATTTCGCTGAAAACCTAATCAGCTCTTAACAATACAATGCCGCGTCGAATGAGATCAATTCGATGAGTGGTTCGCGAGATAATTGAGCTGAAGGCTCAACTTTCAATTACCGAAAACTGAATTTTGACAAAAGAACACTTTTATTTGAAAGATATATGTATTTAATAAACAAATATAAAAACATTGAGGCGAGGAATCACTTTTTTCTATTTTTAATTAATTTTTAAACTTTCTATTTTTCATACGAAAACACTAGGAAAAGAACATGGTGGATGTATTTTGACAGTTCTTCCAAACACAAACACATAGCAATGTGTATAATTTCCTTGTGTTAAGTGCTCGTATGGGTAGAGATTATTGGTTCTTTTGGGAAATATTTTGGGAAATTTTTGTTATTTTGCTAAGTTTTTAAAGCAAAATGTTATTTCTTGAGGGCATATTATAATTATTAAAAGTTGCACGATTTTTTCACTATAAACTTGAATTCTATTCAAAATCAAGTTTATAGTGCAAAAATCGCGCGGTTTTTTCACTATAAACTTGAATTCTATTCAAAATCAAGTTTATAGTGAAAAAATCGCGCGATTTTTGCACTATAAACTTGAATTCTATTCAAAATCAAATCGCGCGATTTTTGCATACTTGCTGTTTGCTAGCGTAGCCAGAGTCGTGCACTACAAATCGAGGGTTAAAACCCCTTGAGCGGCGAAGCCGCCGCATATACTCGCTGTTTGCTACACAAAGCTGATAGTGCAAATTCAGTAAACAGAAATGTAGCAAAAATAAATCGGGAACAAAAAATCCCACCACCGAGCACTGGATGTAGAGTAATGCTACAGTTTGAAAGCGAAGAACAAAAAAAAACACATTTTTTGTTGTTCATTTTCCGTGGTTGCATTTCGGTGAAAAGTGCGAACTTTAAAAATTGTTAAAAAATATAAATAAAGGAAAATTTGCTTTAGCAAATTGTTCCTTGATTAGTTTAAATGTGTATTAATTGAATAACACAGTTTTCATATCTGTTTTTGGACAATTTTTGGTGAAATAAGAAAAATAAAAAGCCCCAAATCGGAAAATTAAAAACAATTTTTAATCAATTTTACGGGGTTTCCTCGCCGTAATATTTTAAAGCTGTTCTATAGAGATGCCTACCTCAGCGTAGCCAGAGTCGTGCACTACAAATCGAGGGTTAAAACCCCTTGAGCGGCGAAGCCGCCGCATATACTCGCTGTTTGCTACACAAAGCTGATAGTGCAAATTCAGTAAACAGAAATGTAGCAAAAATAAATCGGGAACAAAAAATCCCACCACCGAGCACTGGATGTAGAGTAATGATACAGTTTGAAAGCGAAGAACAAAAAAAAACACATTTTTTGTTGTTCATTTTCCGTGGTTGCATTTCGGTGAAAAGTGCGAACTTTAAAAATTGTTAAAAAATATAAATAAAGGAAAATTTGCTTTAGCAAATTGTTCCTTGATTAGTTTAAATGTGTATTAATTGAATAACACAGTTTTCATATCTGTTTTTGGACAATTTTTGGTGAAATAAGAAAAATAAAAAGCCCCAAATCGGAAAATTAAAAACAATTTTTAATCAATTTTACGGGGTTTCCTCGCCGTAATATTTTAAAGCTGTTCTATAGAGATGCCTACCTCACTGTAAAAAAAAAATCAAGTTTTTCCGGGGTTTTCGGTAATGGAAATCGGCCCCCTTGAACTTAATTTGTTTGTCATCTCCGGGTTTGGTTTTAAATACCCATTTTGCGTTGAGTATCTTTCTATTCGGCGGAGGATCTACCAAGGTCCATGTATTATTTTCAAGCATTGCGTCGTACTCATCTTGCATAGCTGTCTTCCAACATGACGCATTCGGTCCACTTAGAGCATCTTCAACGGAGATAGGATCGGCAGAATCATTTGTCACAGTAAAATAAGTGATGTAATCCGGAAATGTCTTGGGTTTTTGTGGTCTTCTTGATCGCCTCTGTGGATTTTCTTCTTTTGTTGGTTCGCTTACTTCGACTATGGTTCGGTCTTGCTCATCACTGTCTTCTTCAGGGGAACTGTCCCTTTCTTGCTTCAAATCATCTGTACTGGTTGGTTCGATAATGTCATCTGGTACTATCTCCCGCTGTTTTCAATAATCGTGTTGTCTTCTTCATCATAATTTTCGTCAAATGAATCTTCTCGTACAACATTCATCTTCTCAGACAAAATTGGAATGAAAACGGATTTTTCTGAGGCCTTTGTCTTTTCGGATGTGTGATGAACATTTATATTTTCATTTTCGAAAAAAATGACATCTCTACTTCTGACCAATTGTTTTGTCTTTGGGTCAACGAGTCGATATCCTTTTGTTTCGTCGCAGTAGCCGGTGAAAATTAGCTCTTGAGATTTCGGATCCCATTTCAATCTTTTCTCTTTTGGGATATGTGACATGGCCTTGCAACCAAAAATTCGAAGATTACTTAAGTCTGGCTTTCTTCCTGTCCAAACCTCCTCAGGCGTTACATTTCGAAGATTATTTGTCGGTGTCCGATTAATTAGGTAAACGGCGGACGCTACTGTCTCGGCCCAAAAATCTTTAGGAAGTCCGGCATCAAAAAGCATACTTCGACCTTTCTCTACAATGGTGCGGTTCATTTGTTCCGCAACTCCGTTTTGTTGCGGAGTGTAAGCAATTGTGAGCTGGTGTCGGATTCCTGAATTCTTCAAGAATGATTTTAGTTGCGAGCTCACATATTCACCCCCATTGTCCGATCGTATGATTTTTATTCTTCTGTCGGTCTGGGTTTCAACCAAATTCTTAAACTCTTTGATCTTCTCAAATGTTTCGCTCTTCGCCTTTAGAAAATACAAGAACACCTTCTTAGAGCAGTCGTCAATCATAGTAAGAAAATACTTTGCACCTCCGATGGATGTTGTCTCCATTGGTTCACATAAGTCGGTGTGTACCAGGTCAAGTAAATTCTCGGCTCGCTTACCCTTGTGCTTGAAAGGTTCTCGATGTTGTTTTCCTTTAATACAATTCTTGCACGGTTCGTTAATGCATTCGGCAAGTCGAATTCCAGTTGCTAAACCGTCACGGAGAAGATTCATATTCTTTCGGCTCATGTGACCTAAACGACGATGCCACAACTCAGTTTCATTTTCTGTGCGAACAAGGAACGCATCGTGTGGTGGTCTGTCTAGTTTGAAAATTCCATTCTCATCGGAAGCAGTCGCCAACAACTCTCCATCAACATTGGTGATTTTGCAACCATCGGAAGTGAATTCCACTTTGTGACCTCGCTTCACAATTTGGCTCACAGATAACAAGTTGGCTGAGATATTCGGAATACAAATCACTTCACTTGCTTTTATTGTGTCTGATTTATTATTGACTGACACAGGGATAAATGTCTCTCCAATTGCAATAGCTTTCATTTTTTCGTTGTTTGCTGCGTAAATCTCGGTGGTACACGGACGTGCATTGTCTTCAAGCCAATCTTGATGAGAAGTCATATGCGCGGATGCGCACGAGTCCAAATACCATGCCTGGGAATCGGAGGCATCAACGGCACAGCAAGCAAGGAAAGTTTTCTTGTGTTGGTCAAAACTTTGCGGTGACTTCTTGTTCTTGTTATTTTTGCAGTGTTTGCTGATGTGTCCATAGCCATTACAGTTGAAACATCGAGTCTTGTCCATATTCACTGAGTTCGGAGGACGACTCCGTCGTCTGTTCCAAGGCTTCATCATCAATGCAGTTTCTGGTTCACGGTTGCTAGTACTTTTATTCGAAATCTCTTGAAGGAGTTTAGTTTTAATTGAATCCCCCGTAATAGGGACTCCCGAACTCTCCAAACCCATTATCATCGGTTTGTATTCGTCTGGCAAACCAGCAAGTAAAAGAGTTCCTACCCATTCATCTCCAACGTTGAACTTAAGTGCGTTTAGTTTGTGTGCAGTCGTAACAATTTTGTTGACGTATTCGTCGACTGAGGCAAAATCAACCAAACGGGTTGTTATTAAACTTCTGAGAAGACTTACTCTTCGAGTCAAACCGGAATCCTCGAATGCTTGCTGCAACTTATCCCATGCATCCTTAGCAGTTTGTGCATCCTGGATATGCATATAATTCATGGGATCGACGACGAGAATTATTTTTGACTTTGCTTTGGTAATCTTCTGAGCATCCTTTTCTGTTCCCTCAACACATTGCCACAGCTCTTCATGTTCCAAGTATGCCTGCATGGCAAACTTCCACGTGCTGTAATTATCTCGGCCGGTGAGTTTCTCGATGGACGGCATGGCGTTCGACGACATGATGCGGCTGATGCAATCAGATAATATTTTTAAAAGAAACTACAATTAATACTTTGCAATGAGTATTCCTGGGCCCATAACCTGATGGGATTATAATAATAATCCAAGGAATAAAGGATGAAAAGAAACGCTTTTACTTTTAGAGCCGATTTTTCAATCATCGAACAAAAATAAAAATAACAAACTGGCAAATAAACTTATCTGAGTATTCATCGGTCGAATAAATAAGAGCGTTTTTTGTCAGATAAACTCTAACGATTGAAAAATCCAATATTTTGTTATTTGTCGAATAAACACTATCTGCTTGTTTATCTGACGATTGAAAAATCGGCTCTTAGTAGAAAATACTTTTAATTGAATATATAATATAATGGAGAAAAGTCTAGAACATTATGCGAGAAGCGCCAAAACATGAGTGAGGTAAAACTAAAATGTAAAGAATACAAAAAGTGTGTTCAGATAGAAGTGATACAAAGGTAAGTTCAGATAATAGATACAGAACTGAATCTTAAGGGTGATTTGCAGTTCATAATTTCAACAACATGGTGTGACAACATGGTGTGAATATGACGATTTTGATCATGTAAACGCTAAAACAACCGCTTGACACACCATGTTGGATGGTTTTCCATTTTTTTTGGAAAACCTGGTGGTGTGTCACACCATCCAACCTTTGTAAACACATGTTGTACAACTGAAGCCATTTCGTCGACGTTAAATTCATTGCGTTTTGAAATTTCGGTTGAAAATGTTGTCAATTTGCAATAATGTTTTTTGGAGGGAATTTTTTGAAATTTACAAAAGTCATCCGGAATTGTGGAAGAGAATTGAAGCTAAAATTTTACTCGCCATAGTATGTCCACACTCTAGAAGAAAAATCACAAACTGATGTTATACAACATCGTTTTTCGTGTAAACGCAATGCTGTCATGCCGTTGTCCAACCATGTTGTCACACCATGTGTGATCATGTAAACCCCCCTATTCAATGCATTTCTCATGCAGCTTTGCATCTGATCTGATCTGATGAATTGTCAAATTTGTAGCCAAAAAGTTGAAGTTCGCTCAACTTGTACTACGCATCAAGCTACAAGCTACAGGCTCAGCTGCACATTGTATCGCACTACATTTATTTCATATCTTTCAACTTTGACAGCGCTACAAACTGCGACTACTGCTACACCATTGTATTCAGCCAGTAAGCCTATAATTCTAAAAGTGCTCTTGATCTTGTAGCTGATCTGAACCATGATATTCATCTTTTGCGTATCTGGTTTATTAATCACAAGCTTAACATTAGCAGCAAGACGAAAGTTATGTATTTCAGCTTAAAAACTAGAGATTCTCCTGACTTGCAGATTGTTTTTCATACTCAAAACTGTTTAAAATATAAGATCACATATTGTTTATGCAATGATAATCATTTGACATACGATTCAGATAAAAATTGCTGTGATAGTTGTTTCAAAGTAGATGAAGTCGATGAATTCAAATACCTCGATGTCCTCTTTGATACTGGTATGAGAGTCATATTGCTGCTTTAAAAATATATTTACGCTTTTCACTTCGCAATCTTTACCACTTCAGAAAACTCTGCTATAACGGTACTTTAAAAACTACTTACTTTGGTATATTTCATTCCAAGCTTCAATACGACATAAGCTGCTGGGGTGGAACATATCATTCGAAAATTCAACCGCTTCTCATACTACAAAAAAGTGCCGTTAGAAAGATTTGTGGCGCTACGCGGTTAACATCCACTATTGAGCTACATATATAGAACCCTAAACATCTTGCCTGTCAGACACCTTACTATTTTAAGACCTCTAAGATTTTCTATATGAGAGGTGGTTACTTACAGAGCCCAATCTCTCATATGCTCAATACAAGAAGCTCTCGTGAATGTCTTGTGTCTGTCCCACATTTCCGTACCACGCATTTAAGAAACTTCTACTCCATTGTGTCCTGTAAACTCTTTAATACGTTACCCCCTTGTATTCGCTGTATTCGTTCTTTATCACTATTTTTGAAGAAAGTAAAAATTTGGCTTTTTGATTGCTATCATAGGCAAATCGAAGTTTTGTTGACCTATGTACGTCCACTGCAGCCTGCATGACACCACTTCCGACAACGGATTCAGGCTGATCGATTTTGCTGCGGGGCGAAATGTTGTGGTAGCAAGCATCTGGTTCCCACATCTCAACATCCATAAAGGTACATGGAGATCTCCTGATCAATCAACCGTCAACCAGATTGATCACATTGCGATCGACGGGAGGCACTTGTCCAGCATTCTAGATGTTCGAACTTTCCGAGGAGCCAACATCGACTCGGACCACTACCTCGTCGTAGCCAAGGTAGTGCTACGAATATCCCGACAACGGCCAAAACAAAGAAATGCTGCAAGAAAATTCGACGTCGGACGGCTACAATCGCAAGCGATCGCCAGATCCTTCTCTGATCGAGTGTCAAGTAACCTCTTAAGGAGTCCTATGCCGCCAACATCAAGTATTGAAGACCAGTGGCAACATTGCCAGAATGCAGTTAGAGATGCCGCCTCTAATGTGCTGGGTTTCACACAGCCACCAAAAAGAAACCCCTGGTTTGACGAAGAATGCAGGCTGGCCCATGCAGCCAAGCAGGAGGCATACAAAGCTGCAAAGAAGGACAAGAGCTGCTCGTGAGCTCTACGAGCAAAAGAGGAGAGAAGAACGCCGGCTTCTCAGGAGAAAAAAGAGAGAGCATGAGAAGCATCAGATCGAAGATGTTGAGAGAGCTAACAGCAGGAATGAAGTTCGGAGATTTTATCGGAAGGTAAAACAGCTGGCTCAGGGTCATCGAGCAAGAACCGATTCCTGCAGAGATAAACATGGGAACATCATAGTAGAATCGCAGTCAATGCTAGGGATTTGGAAAGACCACTTCTGTAGACTGTATAATGGCGACGACGAACAAAACCCCGCCGTCAGACAGGAGCCTTTTATCGTACACGATGACAGCCAACAATTCCGTGAACCCGACGTAGAAGAAGTGAAAACAGCAATATCACGGCTGAAATCCAACAAAGCCGCTGGAGCAGATGGTCTAGCTGCCGAGCTGTTCAAAGTCGCAGGCGACGATCTAGATAGGAGCATGCACCGAATCATCTGTAAGACATGGTCGGAGGAATGCATGCCTGATGAATGGAACCTCAGCATTGTTTGCCCGATCCTGAAAAAGGGAGATCCTCTAAACTGCGCCAATTACAGAGGGATCAGTCTGCTTAACATTGCCATCCTCTCTGCCGTAATATGTGAACGCCTGAAGCCTTTCGTCAACAATCTGATTGGTCCTTATCAATGTGGCTTCAGGCCAGGAAAGTCTACCATCGACCAAATTTTCACGTTGCGGCAGATCCTGGAAAAAACCTATGAACTCCAAATCGGTATGACAGCATCTACAGAGACGAACTGTATAAAGCTATGTCTAGTTTTGGCATCCCTGCAAAGCTCCTTGTGCAAAATGACGATGGAGAACTCTTGCTGCTCTATCAAGGTTGGCAATGAGCTCACGGAATCTTTCGACGTCAAAAAAGGATTCAGACAAGGCGATGCACTGTCGTGCGATTTCTTTAACATCGTTCTTGAGAAGATAGTCCAAAACTCCACCGTCAACATCAGAGACACTCGCCCATGTTCCGAATTTCGATCGAAAGTGAGTTGAAATCACTTTTCAATTTCACGTGAAATGAAATTGCATGTTCTTCAATTCGATCGATTTCGAAAACTTCGAAATTGTTTCGTACTGTCAGAACTGAAGGATCATCCATTTTTATTTTGTTTCTGAAGTACATTTTTTTTGTTGTTTTCAAGATGGATGCAATTTTATTGGCAATGAAGCAGAATTGAAGAGAAAAATAAGAAGACGAGTTTTGAGAGACAAATTAAATATATTGGCGCAAAATTATAGTCCGCTAATGAACAACTTTAGTGTGACACTAGCTTAAAATGACGTTTCAGTCATGACTCAAACGTCATTTTAAGCTAGTATCACACTAAATTCTCTTAAAATTGTTCATTAACGGAATATAATTTTGCGCCATTGGATTTACCTCTGACACAGTGTGAGTGTGTGAAAATTATGTAGAATTGTTCGGATAAATAAAGTGTGTTTTTTGTATAATAAATAAAGTGCGTTTTTTTGTGTGTTGTTCCATTTTTGAATTGAATCGCTAAACGATGTACCTAAAGTGGAAGTCCCTTTGATGCCATCAAAAACACTGAAGATACCCGTACCTAAGTTTTGCAATTCTTTCTTCTATGGCAGAAATTGGAAGAACATTATTTTCTCCTCCACCTGTTGCTTTAGCTTCCCTTTTGTTGTGTGCGAGTTTTTTGCGTATACCTATTGGATTTCCATTCGGACCATACCTGGAAGATGTTTTGAACGATAAATAAATAAAAAAAACACGATGACAGGCAAAAGGCAATTCACAGAAATAAAAAATGTGATTTGAATGCGTTCAAAAAATGGAACAAACCGAAATACAGAACATCCGTTTTCATGTTCGAAAATCCAATTCACAATAACGAATTGTGGAACACCTAAATTCACTTTCGCTAAGTGTATTCACAATAAGTGAAATGCAAAACATGGGCGACTATCTTCTATAAATCTGTTCAACTTCTCGCGTACGCCGACGATATTGATATAATGGGAAGAACACAGCGTGATGTCAATGGCGCCTTTGTGAGAATTGAGACAGAAGCGGCAAAAATGGGTTTAGCGGTAAATGAGGGAAAAACGAAGTACATGCTGTCTCGAGTAAGGACACCCAACACCGACGGCTCGGACAGAACGTCACAATAGACGCATACAACTTCAAGGTAGTAAAGGAGTTTGTCTACCTAGGCTCCGCTATTAACACGGACAATAACACCAGCGCCGAGATAAGACGAAGAATTACTCTTGCTAATCGCTGTTGCTTTGGGCTCATCATCCCTGTCCTGCTATATGGTGCAGAAGCATGGACCCTGACAAAATCGGATGAATGTGCCTTAGGCTGTTTCGAGAGGAAAGTTCTTCGGGTCATCTTTGGCCCCGTGTGCATTGATGGGAAATGGAGAAGGAGATACAACAGCGAACTTTACGGGTTGTACAACGACGTGAACCTAGCCAGAAGGGTCAAGGTCCAGAGACTTAGATGGCTCGGTCATTTAGAGCGCATGGACACCAATTCCCGGCCCGGAAAGTCTTCGACACTATTCCCGAGGGACGCAGAAGGAGAGGAAGACCGCTACTCAGGTGGCGCACACAAGTGGAAGAGGACCTCAATCAACTTGGAGTGCAAAACTGGAGACAGCTAGCTAGGGACCGAGCTGACTGGCGGAGACTGTTGGTTGAGGCCCAAGTCCACACCGGACTGTAGCGCCACCTTATGTAAGTAAGGGGCCAGTTATAGCGATCATTGAAATCCATCAGGAAAAATCTTTGAATTGATATTTAACTAACTTTTCTTTTGATTACTAATGCAATTTATATCCCTGTTAATGTGACAAAGCCAACTGTTAGTGCGAGAAAGCCAACATTATATACAAACCATTTCCAAACAACACACAGATGAATTCCATTTCCATTCATTACATAAGTATCAGTATCAATTCAGCCGCCAAACCAGACAGACATACTCCAAAACAAATTGAAACGCGCCGTGTGGCAATAAGCCTTTTTAATATTGTTCTTTCAAAATTAAATTATAACGTTTTTTACTAATTAAACTTACAATAATCATTACAAAATAAGCAGTGTTTTGTTTTATTCATTTAACTTTTACACGCCGCCGCCACCAAACTTACATGTTTTCAATTTATCAGTATGTCTGTCAGCCTGTCTCTTTCGCACAATCGTGGAAAGTTGGAAATTTTATAAACCGCCTAGCCAAAAACCAACAGCCAATCAAAAAACTCGTTCTATCGACAAACGGCAAGAAATTCAAATTTAGTGACTGCTTAACAAATAAAAACGCGTCTTTTATTTATCGATCGAAATTCAGCGTGGTACACTCGACAGCCAACAAAATAGTAAAGCTTTTTTGAGAAATTTTTGGAATTCATCGTGTGTGACAGTGATTCAAGAGCCAAAGAAGAAAAATAAAGTCTTTAAGTTAAAAAAATTTAAAAGATGTCGGAAGACAAAGGTGGCCACAATCTAAGAAAAAAAAGATGTATGGATGATTCTAGGAGTGACGACGAAGAGCTAGACGATACAGTGGTCGACACGAATACGGAAATGATCAAACAAATAGTAACCAGTTTAAAGGATCTGGCCACGTCCGTACAAGACCTCAAAAACTCAACTACAGAAAGCCGAAAAGATATCAATCGACTTGATAACAAAATGCCGCTGCCGCTGCCGCCGCCGCCGACGCTATCGTCATTCATTCCGAACAGCAAAGACAAACAACGATCCAGTCCATTTATGAACATCCGCCGCCACCGATTTCACTACAATCAAGTTCCGCCGACGTTGTCTATGTTCCACCAGCTCCAGTCGTAAAGCTGCACGATTTGCCAACCTTTTATGGAAACGTTGAAGAGTGGCCGTTGTTCATCGCCAATTTTGAAGACTCAACATCAGACTTCCGATACAACAACCGACAAAATCTGCAGAGACTCCAAAAATGTTTGACAGGTCCTGCCCGAGAAGCAGTTGCATCCATGCTCATCAACGTGCAGAATGTACCAGACGTAATCGATGAATTGAGGTTCCAATTCGGAAGGCCAGAGATTCTGGTTCGCCATCAAATTCGCAAGATACAAAGATTCCCGACCATAACCGAAAACAGAGCGGATCAACTTCTTTCATTCTCGACTCAGGTACGTAATGTTGTTGCATTTTTAAAGTCTTCCAACAACCAGCACAACTTGAATAACACCATAATATTGGATGAGCTCGTCGCCAAGCTGCCCCCAAACAAACAATATGAATGGGCGAAACATTCAACAACAATTCAGCCATTCCCGTCAATTGAAGACTTTTCTACATGGCTATGTCAAATAGCCAGAATAGTTTGCCTAATGCCTCCAATGCCGCCATCGTCTTCGTCATCGTCGCCTTCACCTAGACAAAGACATCAACCTTCATCGTCCCAGCCGCGTCGTTTGCTTCACACACACAACAACGAAGGAACACAAGAGAAACAGCCCACATCAATACTCCAGTGCTACCAGTGCAACGAAAATCACTTCATCGCAAAATGTAACGTATTAAATCAACAAATGAACGTCAACGTTCGATGGCAAAAGGTAAAATTTCTTCGTTTGTGCTTTTCTTGCTTATGCAAAGGCCACAATACATCGAACTGCCGAAACAAGAGAGTATGTGGGATTAATGATTGCCCTAAGTACCATCATAGTAGCCTACATGAAACATCCGCACCATCTAATAGCCATTGTTCAAAATCATGCCAGTATCATTATTCGGTCCCAAGGGAAAACTCGATATATTCGCCATGTTCGATGAAGGCTCAGCCATAACTAACCTCGAAGAAAAAGTCGCATCAGCCATAGGTTTGAAAGGCAAATCTCATCCACTCACTCTACAGTGGTACGGAGAGAAGACTACTACGGAACGTTCATCAAGTGTCAATTTCGAGATAAGATAAGATATTGCGAGCATGAACTTGCCTATTCAAACATTTGATAAGACACATTATGAACACTTTGAATTCGTACCTCTGTCCAGCTACATGAATGCTCAACCTTCGTTACTCATTGGACTAGATAACATCCATTTGGGAACGTCTTCAACTATTGTGTCGGCCGGTGACAAGCCAATTGCCTTAAAAACAAAGCTGGGATGGGTTGCATGTGGGCCAAGCGACAGAAATGTATCGAATGCATCCCCAGCTGTTTTAATGATTCGTCATACGGATGAGCTACACAGCCTCATTGAAGAATACTTCGCTGCCGACAACTTCGGAATAAATCCATCACAGTCGATTTTAGAATCAGATGACGATACGAGAGCCCGCCAAATAATGCAACAGACGACACGTCGCAGCGGAAAACATTTTGAGACCGGTCTACTCTGGAAATGTTCCAAGCCCAACTTACCTCTCAACCTTGGAATGGCCGAAAAACGACTTTTCGGCATTGAAAAGAAGATGAGCCAAAATGCAGAGTTCGCCACCAAATACAAAAGCGAAATGTCAAAATACATCGAAAAAGGCTATGCCAGAAAACTCAAGCAACATGAAATCAACGATGTGAGTCAACTGAGGTGGTATTTACCTCATTTCGCCGTATAAAGTCCGCACAAACCAGAAAAACTCAGAATCGTTTTCGACGCCGCAGCGACAGCCGATGGGTACAGCCTGAACTCTGTATTGCTCAGAGGACCTGAACAAGCAAAGCCGTTAATGAGACTGCTTTTCAAGTTCAGAGAAGGTAAGTTTGGAGTAGCCGCAGACATCCGCGAAATGTTTTCCCAAATCAGAATCCAACCCGAAGACCAACACGCCCAAAGATTTCTATGGAGGAATTGAGACACAGCCCAGCCAATTGATCATTATGTCATGGTCTCTATGATCTTTGGTGCAATTTGTTCTCCGTGTTGTGCGGAATACATCAAGAACATCAATGAACAACAATTTCAACACGAACATCTTGAAGCCGTAGAAGCTATTATCAACAAACATTACGTTGACGATTATGTCGCCAGTTTCCACAGTGAGAAAGAAGCAATACGCGTCTGCATGGATGTGAGGAATATTCACAGTGAAGCTGGATTTGATTTGAGGAATTTCACTTCAAATTCACACAATCTTCAGTCGATAATGAATGCAAAGCCTACATATCCCAGTTCGATTAATATGGAATGTCAAGCCACGTCAGAAAAGGTTCTTGGGATGTATTGGAACACCGCCGCCGACAGTTTCGAATTCAAAACTAAGTTCCACCGCATACCGAAAGAAGTTCTAGAAGGAAAGCGACCACCAACGAAAAGAGAACTCCTGCGAATAGTGATGGCAATTTTCGATCCATATGGGCTCCTCTCAGAGTTTCTCCTCGATCTGAAGATTTTGGTTCGAGACACTTGGAAAAGCAGTCTAGAATGGGATGATCCCTTAACCGATGACATCAATAAAAAATGGCAAGCCTGGTGGAAAGAATTTAAGAACGTCAATGTTTTCCAAATCCAACGCTGTTACTCTTTACACTTGTTCAAGACAAGTATAATTGAGTAACATGTCTTTGCAGACGCCAGCCAAGTGGCCTTTGCTGCCGCCGGCTACTTCAGGATCATTCACGCCCAAGGAATTGACGTAGTATTTGTTTTCGGAAAAACACGCGGAGCACCTCAAAAATTTATGTCCGTACCCAGACTGGAATTACAAGCTGCCGTGCTAGGTGTTCGCCTCAGTAAAATAATAATTCGCCATCATGACATTAAAATATCGAAAGTTCTTTTCTGGTCGGATTCAAGAATCTTGTTATATTGAATCAACTCAGACAAACGAAAATTCAAAGCCTTTGTTGGACATCGCATCACTGAAATACTTGCATCATCAGAACCATCCCAATGGCGTTGGACACCGACCGACAAAAACTGCGCAGATGTAGCCACTCGTACAAATGGTACTCCAAAGTTCAAAGCCAATAGTGTCTGGATATCCGGTGCAGATTTCCTTCAACAGACCGAAGAATACTGGCCAATCGCAACAACACATCCGCCACCCATAGATGAAGACGATGAAGAAATCAAACCATGTTTACATTTTCAAGCCGCCACGAAAGGTAATTCTGGTTTGATCTGTTTTAATCGGTTTTCTTCTTATTCAAAGCTCAGACGAACCATGGCATATGTACTGCGTGCCGTCAGTAAGTTCCAACACCTGCGAAAGATCCCATTACAAGTTAACACAAGTAACTGCTTCCTTACCAACATCGAGATCAATAATGCCGAGATCCATTTATGCAAGATGATACAACAAGAACAGTATCATCTGGAAATTACCGCTCTGATGTCGTCGAAGCGTATTCCCAAAACTAGCCCGATATATCGACAAACGCCCTACTTAGACGAGAATAGCGTATTGAGAGTTCAAGGTCGTATAGACGAAGCAATTTACCTGCCGCTTGAAGCCCGACGACCAATCTTATTGCCACAAAAAGAGTTCTCACTGAGTTGTTGTGGGGTACACTTCTTGTATAGAGAGCTTAAGTCTTTGTTTTACAAACTATTCAATAATCAATCATAATGTCTTGTACAATTTGTAAATCTAAATTATCGAGAAATGAAGTTAAAATTGAGTGCAGTGACTGTGGCGTCATTTTTCATGGAAGCTGTGTAAAAATCACTGCGATCGAGCTTGATTTCATCAAAAAAAGCAAATCAACTTGGAGATGCATGAAATGTGCTAATAAACGAAGAGAATCTTTCTCTAAGCCATCAAACAGCACATCATCATCGTCATCGCTACCAACAACATCACAATCCACACAATCGACAACACCACCGACAACGCAGCCGCCACCACCAACTGAACATTTACTCTCTGATGCTTCAATTTATTCGGAATCCTTGACTACATCCATTCCACCATCGGATCTCATTTCATCACACAACAACCAACCTAATGCTTCAATAACATTAGAGATGATTTATTCAAAAGTTCTCTCAATTGAAGAAAATCAAAAAAAACATATTGATGCACTTCTTGCCAAAAATTATGAGTGCGAGAAAAGAATAAATCTTCTTGAGACGAAGGTTAATAACCTCGAACAACAACTGCTATCAAACAGTATTGAAATCTTCAATGTTCCTCTCGTTCACTCGAACGTGCCAAATACTGAGTGATATGCATAAAAACAAAGTATTTACTTAAAGTAAAAGATAAAAGTAAATACTTTGTTTTCAATTATTTCAGTATTTACTTCGTTTCGTATGCATAAAAAAGTAGACGCTAAAGAGTAAAAACTTTAAGTATTTACTGAATTCATCCAAGTAAATGCTGTAATTCATCTTAAATTCATAGTAAATACTTTTTTTTTAAATTTTATGCAATCATAATGAAGTGTTTATACTTGGAGCCAACTGAAGCAACTGATATTTGATTACTTTGAGTTTTGCACCCATTCCTAAATTGTAAAACGTAGGGCAGTGAACACTCAGTGCATCAAATTTTCGTGTTTTACTTTTGTTTTAAGCTAAAGACAGTTTCATAAATGACAGATTAGATTACTAACTCAGTATGGTTTAACAGTTAGCATTAAACACTATTTGGTCAAGTTATATATCCCACTTGTAACACTGCTACAGTAGCTCACCAGGGCTATGAAATTAAAACTTTTATGGGCACGAGTAGGACTCGAACCAACGACCGACGTTCTGCTTAGCAGCCAACGCACCTAACCACTAAGCTACGGGCAACTGCCACTTAAAATCCTCACCAATAAAGTATTCACTTAACCAATCCACATTTTCCTTCTCAAAACGGTACAGATGCTTAAAATTAGACTCCGAATTCGATCTTCTGACTTTATAAACTTTTTGTGAATTAACACGCATAAATTCTGCCATTTCAACAAAAATGAAAAACACCACAACAAAGGAAATATTAAGACTGTTCAATAAGAAAAAGTGTAGGTTAGAACAGCACAGAAAAGTGTAGAACAGAACAGATCAGCACAGAAATGTCAGACAAGTTAGAACAGTCATCGAAACGTCAGCTGTGAAAACTAAAATCAGAAAAAAAAACTTCCTGCATTGTTTTCTTCAACACATGTTTGAAAATGTAATTTATTTAAGGAATTAGATCTTTAAAAAATCAATCAAATAAATATTTACTATTTTATTAGCAAAATCAAAAAATCTTTCATTATTGCCTCAAGTGAATTAATTCACTTAACCTCAAAACACAAAACAATAACAAAGAAAAAAAGAAACAACAACACTTTGACAGTTGTCATGATTCTGTTCTAGGTTACTCTTCCTCAAAAGCAAGTACAGAAAATCCTGTTCTTTTTTACGCTAACCTACGCTAAACTGTTCTAGAAAAAGTCATTGAACAGCAAACTAGACTGTTCTAGAACACTCTAGCACAGAAAAAGTGTCATTGAACAGGAAAATGTTGTACTTTTCTGTCCAATACAGTCCAGCACAGACTCATTGAACAGACTTATTAATAACTTGAACCTGATGTCAATGTTCTTAACATTTCAATTAAAAATGTAGGATTGAGGGAAAAAAGTATTTACTGAAATATTTTCAAGTTGCTATTTTGTAACTTTGAACAAATTGAGTAAATGCTGAAGAAAAAAGTACCTATTTGCTTGTTACGGAATAAAGTATTTACTGAAAAAATTCATCAAAAAAAAGTATTTGCTATGAAAAAAAGTATTTACTATATTTTCGGCTTTTACTTTGTTTTTATGCATATCAAAATAAGTAAATACTTAAAAAAATTTCAGTAAAAGTATTTACTAGGTTTTATGCATACGGCTCACTGATATAGCACTTAAAGTGTTTAGAGACGGCTTGGGACTGAATGTGCATGAACAAGACATAGATCAGTGTTACATGAAGAAAATAAAAGTAGCTAAACAAACAACAACAAATGGCAATGTATCCACCAAAAATATTCTTCACGTAAGACTGGTATCAAAT
Source organism: Sphaerophoria taeniata (assembly GCA_943590905.1). NCBI lineage: Eukaryota > Metazoa > Arthropoda > Insecta > Diptera > Syrphidae > Sphaerophoria > Sphaerophoria taeniata. The sequence goes on along the minus strand of OX016542.1, from coordinate 74,849,693 downwards.
GTATGTAAGGAGAGAATTCTGAAGGCAAAGAGAGGAAAAAAAAGCCATTAACCACGACCCTACTCAACGCTGATGCAACTTTGGAGAAGATGTATGTCAACGAGTGCTTAACAAGTGAAACCAGACGTTTGTTTAAAACTGCAACATCATTGAAATCTACGAAGAAATATAAATCAGAACAAAAACATAAAATGTAAAAAAGAGCCAAGTTCTTTTATGTGCGAACAACACTGTGTAAAAAGTTAGCCACCAAAAGCAATGAGATCTAAAAGAACGCCAAGTTCTTACATGTAAAAGTGTTATATTGAATATTTTAAATCATAGAAGATAATACAATAATATTAAAAGAAAATAGAAAATAGTTTGGATGAAAATTTACAAGTTCACTGTTCAAGTTTTAAAATGTTATTAATTACGCTTCAAACGAAAACTTGCCAAGTGAACTTGTAAATTTTCATCCAAACTATTTTCTATTTTCTTTTAATATTATTGTATTATCTTCTACGATTTAAAATATTCAATAAAACACTTTTACATGTAAGAACTTGGCGTTCTTTTAGATCTCATTGCTTTGGTGGCTAACTTTTTACACAGTGTTGTTCGCACATAAAAGAACTTGGCTCTTTTTTACATTTTATGTTTTTGTTCTGATTTCACATCTTTTTGCAAAGTTTTTTTCTTTTATGGAAGCATGAACCTAGAAATAAATTTATAAGCTAGCCATTTGCAAACTTTAACAATATAATTCCTCTGCCAATTTATAAATAGCTTCTAAGTTTAGTTTTTAAGTTAAAGCTTGTATTAAGCTAAATAAATAAATAAATAAATAAATAAATAAATAAATAATAGGTAAGTTAGGTTAGAGGGGCTGTCTAGATGTCACATTTAGAAATCAAGGGTCCATTGTGAATCTACTAAGGAAAGTTACTCATGAAGTTTTATGAAGTTTAACAAACAGAATTCTAAATTTCAACATTGTATGAACATTTTAAGAAAGTGGGTGGCAACCACGCCCTTTTATTAATGAATATGCTATTTTGTACTTTTATTTTCTCTTATACTCTACCGAAACCCTATGAGAATTTCTAATTTAAACGTTTTAGACCATTTTAACAAAAAGGGCGTATATTACGCCCATAAATGGAAACAGAATTTTTTTTTCTCATTTTTTTCATGTTATTCAACCAAAACCTTACTAGAATTCCAAATTTCAACATCCTACGACTGATTTAAGATAGTAGGCGGAAACCACGCCCCTAAATGAAACCAAAATATTTTATATTTATTTTTTCCTTATATTCAACCAAAACCCTATTATAATTCCGAATTTCAAGATCCTACGACCAGTTTTAGAATGTGGGCGGATACCACGGCCCCTGAATGAGTAAATTGAAATTTTCGATTTTTTCCTTTGTACACACCCGGAAACCTACCATTGTACCAAATTTCAAGATTCTGCTATTGTTAGAAGTGCTTCATAATTTTGATGATCAGTGAGTCAGTGAGTCAGTGAGTCAGTGAGTCAGTCAGTGAGTCAATTACGGTTTTTGAAATTTGTATTGTTCAATATCTCAGGAAGTAGATGGACGAGAAATGGGACAATTTACATGCGGAAAGAAGAGGGTGACAATTGTGTAAGAATAAATTGTACTGCTGATTTTCTTAAACTATGAATATAAGTAGATCTTGTTTACCTTCTAATTTTGCTGTATGTGAATACCCAGTCGATCTCATTAGTCCAGTAGATTATTGTTTCTGTCTTCATCAGAATATTCGTAGTCTGAGAAATTTTTTTTCAATTTTTTTAACGCATCTTGATTCGTTAATAGATAAACCAATTGTAATTGGTTTATGATGAGTTAGTTTTTTATAATATTCAGGGTTATACATTATACTCTATTCGGGAATCGGGAATTGTAATGAATCATATTCTGCTGGTGGAGTAGCTGTGTATGTGAGATATGGATATATGTGTGATTGCACTTGTCTCAGTTTATCTACTGCTGACGTTTTAAAATTATCAATTGACTTTGAGAATATTGTTTATACTATGTTGTGTTTTTATCGACTTCAAGCCTTTACTAAAAGTGCTTTCATATGTGTGTTAGATAGCATTCTAAGTGATAATTCAGACAAAAACTTAATTATCTTAGGAGATATGAATATTGATATTCTTAACGAAACTGACAAAGATTCTGAAAGCTACTTATTTACTATGGCTTCAAACGGCCTTGAAAGTTTAATTAACGAACCTACCCGCTTGACTGATTCTAGTAATAGCCTTTTCACACCAGACGCAAAACGCTGTTTTCAGCTGTCAGTTTTCAAAAACTCGAAATCTGTTCACACCTAAATTTCAGGTTTTTGTTTGACATTAAAAATCTTTGATGTCAAGTAAGGGATGCCATATGTTCTCTTTTTAGAAGATTCACACTTTTTTCACACACAATCGCTCTTTGTTTTTCGTTGCAAGTTTGATTCACGTTAGTGTAAGATATTAAAAATTGAAAACAACTGGATGAAAATGTTTTCCTCATCGATTTTTCAAAAGAAAAAAATATTTGTTTGTCGCTGCTTAGAATTTGTTCATTTGTATTTTTATATGTTCTCAAATGGCAACCCTATATCAACTGACACGTCATGTCGTGAACAATTTTACAAGCAGACCGTCAATCTACTCTTGCTATTGGAGGGAGGGAGAAATATATACGATCGATACATACGATATATACGATATAATGAATTATAGACTGCTGAATGCTTTCACTTTTTTGGTTTTGACTGGTTTTCACAAAAACTTGTTGTTTTGCAAAACAGGGCTGTCAACAAATTTGTATGGGAAAACACTTGATTTCCTTCAAGTTTTTGAAAAGTTTTGCAAAACCGCGTTTTGCGTCTGATGTGAAAAGGCTATTAAGACTTGTATTGACCACATTTTTATAAGGTGTCACAAAAACAACAAAAATGTTTTTATTGGCAAAGTTTATAACTTAAAGCTTACTGATCATTGCATGATAACTCTAAGTTTTTTTTTGTGATAAGCTTCCCCAAAACATAGCTACAACAGACTCGTTCAAAAGATGTATTGACTATGCACATTTAAAGCAATTATTAACATCAGAATGTTGGGACCAAGTATATTCTGAAAACAATCCGTCTACTGCTTTTGACTTGTTCTTACAGATTTTTCAAATGCACATTAATGCAAGTACCTTCCAAGTTAAGCTATCGGGTAAAAAGAGACATCTTAAACCTTGGATGACTTAAAATGCAAAAAACATAATAATAATAAAAAACTCCAGAAATATTACAAAACTTTGTGCAAAACGATAAATGAGGAAATTGATGTAACTCGCAATAACTACTATTCCGAGAGGTTCTCTAGAGCGGAAGGTAACATTCGTGAAGAGTGGAAAGTTGTTGATAGCATTCTAGGCGTAGATAAAAAACTGTTAAAATAGATTCTATTGATATTGACGGAGTACTGGAGTCAAATTCTTGGAATATTTCTAATAACTTTAATAAATATTTCACTGAAATTTCGGAAAAATTAATACCTGCGTTGGAACCATGCTTGAATTGTGACTGTTCTTTGGCGTTAGAAATGATGATGTTGGAAGATATTAAGCCAAATAGTTTTGTTTTTGATATGATTACACCAAACGAAGTCTTCAAAGTGATTATGTCATTAAAAAATAAACACTCATGTTCTAGAGATGGTGTATCAAGTCATTTGTTAAAAATTGTTGCTTGGTTTGTTGTTGACGTACTGACCCATGTTTTTAACAAATGTGTTGAAAAAGGATCTTTTCCGGACCATCTTAAGTGTGCTGAGGTTATACCAATTTTTAAGAAAGGAAATAGGAAAATTATTTCGAATTATAGACCTATATCAATTCTTTCAACTTTTTCAAAAAATTTTGAGAAGCTTTTAAAGGTTTGAATTGTTTCTTTCTTGGGTAGGTTTAATTTCTTCTGCGACAATCAATTTGGTTTTAGAGCAGGTTTGTCTACAGAAGATGCTTTATTGAGGATTGGTGGTCAAGTTTATGAAAGTTTAAATTGCAATTAACCAACTATGGGGCTATTTATTGATATGACAAAAGCTTTTGATCTTGTGAACCACAATCTCCTACTAACTAAACTGTATAATGCAGGATTCCGAGGTAGCTTTTTTAATTTGTTGTGTTCCTATTTGAAAAATAGAAAACAAAAAGTAAACATTAATGGAATATACAGTGAACCAAGAGCTATAAAGCACGGCGTGCCACAGGGATCAGTACTTGGCCCCTTGTTCTTCCTGGTGTACATTAATTCCATTTTCAAGTTAAAGTTAAATGGTGTTCCAACTGCATTTGCCGATGATATTGCGTTTACTTATTCATCTGGAACTGTATTTGATAGTATTGTGAACATTGAAAAAGATCTAGAAATGATAAGGTTGTGGTTTACTTATCATAAATTAGTGATCAGTGAAAAAACTAAATTACTACAATTGTAAAAGGTTTCCCTTACCTATTCATAAGTGTGGTAGAAACAATTTTATATCCAATTGCCAGTGCACAGATGATTGCTTTAAAATTGAAAGAGTTCAACAGTTTAAGTACTTAGGAGTAATAATTGATTGTAATCTAAATTGGAAAGATCATATTCAAATGTTGAAAACATCCTTGTTGTTGGTCACAAGAAAAATGTATTTAATCAAGCCTTACTGTTCTCAAAAGGTTTTACAAATTATATACCATGGTCTTGCTAGCTCTAAGATACAATATGTTATAACAAGCTGGGGGGGCTCGTATGCGAATTCTATTCGACCTTTATTGATAGCACAGAAGCATTTAATACGTATTATCTTGAATAAAAATCGGTTGTCTGAGAGTTGGCCCTTATTTAAGGAACTTAAAATTCTTCCAATAATGCCCGATTTCATGAACAACTTTTAAACACTAAACAGGCTTTTAAACCGTAAAATGAGATTTTTTGGTTTCACCAAGCGTTTAGACACTTTTTAAAACTAAATGGCAATTTTTGACTCATTAAATTTTAAAAGTGTCATTGAATATTTTAAAAAGTGAGACGCTTTCTCATTTTTTCTCACATAATTTTCAGGAGGATGTCAATTCTGACAAAAATTTCCCTGAAATTTCCCATTTCAAGTTGGTAAAACTCAAAAATTTTAAGGGTCTGATAAAATTTAAAAAGATTTTTGCTAAAAGGACTTTTAGTGTTTGTTTATGAAATTGGGCATAAGACATTTATATATTTTTAAAGTTTTAAGAGAGTTTTTTAAGAAAAGTGGAAATATTCCAAGCAGAAGTCATGAAATGTACAATCTACGAATAAACAGTATGAACTTAGTCAATGTACCCTTTGCCTATAGAACACATTATTCCCATTTTTATACATACACTGCTCCAAATATTTTCAATTTCTATAAGAGAAACCCGTCATTTGTCTTCTTTTTGTAAAAAGGTTAAAGACTGGTTGTTCACTTTAAATTTTATTTGTATCGAAAATTTAATTTAGTTTTTTTTTTCTTCAGCTCGAATATAAAACCTTTAACAATTTCACTTGTTGATGTACATACATACATATACATACATTACTATTATTATTGTTTTTCATTTTCTTTTTAATTGTAACGTTTTGAATTCAACTTTTTTTTCATTTACACTGATTGTCACCCCACATCAGATTATAATGTACTTTTAAATTGATGTGTCATTTACCTCTTACTTCCTAGTTAAAGAATGATCACTATTATTCTTACTTTATGAATTAATAAATTGTTATATATTATGTTAAAATGAATAAATTAAATACAAAATACAAAATACAAATACAAAATACAAACCATATCGTGTCCGAACTCATCATGTTGCACTACCACAAGAAATTACCCCATCAAAATACAGCAGTCATCATCAACGAAGCTCGCCAGAAATTTTGGTTCCCTAATATCAAGACTTCTCAAAACGGTACAGCGAAAGTGTATGGAATGCAAGATCGAGAAAGCCAAGCCAGTCGCTCCACTCATGGGTCAGCTCCCAATCGATCGAGTCACTCCGTATGTTCGACCTTTTTCATATACTGGAGTGGACTTATTTGGACCGTTAAATGTCGCAATCGGCCGAAGAAGAGAAAAGAGATGGGGAGTCATCTTTACATGCCTGACAGTACGAGCAGCCCATCTCGAGTTAGCTGAGAACTTGTCCACTGACGCATTCATCATTTGTCTGCGCAATTTTATAAACCGAAGGGGTACACCAGTCAGAATCAGAAGCGATAATGGCACTAATTTCATCGGTGCAAAACGAGAACTTGATGAACAACAGCATTTATTCGACAAAGATAAGATACAACATGAGGCCACAAGTAGAAACATCGATTGGGTTTTCAACTGCCCTGCCCATCCAAGTTCAGGAGGCTGCTGGGAGCGCCTCATCCGCATTATCAAGCGGTTATTGATGAAAACCCTGCTAGAAGAAACCCCAAGGATCGAGACTCTAAGATGCGTTCTCATAGAAGCCGAGAACATCATTAATTCAAGACCATTGACTGACATACCACTCACTATGGAAGATGATGAGCCACTAACGCCAAACCACTTCTTGTTAGGTTGTGTTAACTCCACCCAAACGCCTCATCCAATAGAAGAAAAGATATGCCTCAGAAAACAGTGGAGGATTGCACAGAACCTTAAGGATCGCCTTTGGAAGAAGTGGACAGTTGAATACTTACCTCAACTCTTGAAAAGACCAAAATGGTACGAAAAGGTACGTCAACTGAAAATAGATGACCTCGTCATAATATGTGACTCTAATCAGCCCCGAAGCCAGTGGCGAAAAGGCCGCATCACCAGAGTGTTTCCTGCTAAGGATGGTCAAATCCGGTTTGCCGAAGTGAAGACTACCAATGGACTCGTCCGTCGTCCAGCGTCGAGACTTGCAGTACTGATGATTGATGGTGAATCCCGGAGCGATTCAAGGGGGGAGGAGTGTTAGTGTGACAAAGCCAACAGTTAGTGCGAGAAAGCCAACATTATATACAAACCATTACCAAACAACACACAGATGAATTCCATTTCCATTCATTACATATGTATCAGTATCAATTCAGCCGCCAAACCAGACTGACATACTCCAAAACAAATTGAAACGCGCAGTGTGGCAATAAGCCTTTTTAATATTGTTCTTTCAAAATTAAATTATAACGTTTTTTATTAATTAAACTTAAGCTAAGTATACATGATTGGAAGATCTTCCAATATTGGCCGAAATGTCAAAAGTCTTCCAACAGCAACCAATGAGCTTTCAATTGCCAATTTTCTATCAAATGAAAAATGTCTGTTTATACGATTGGATAATTTTATCCAAAAATTAGTCAATTTATTGGAAGATAATTGGCTGTCCAATTAAAAATTGCCTGTTTAAACGATTGGAAGACTTAAGAAAACAAGAAATTGGTAGACTTATTGGAAGACAATTTTTTTGACAAATGATTGAAAATATGAAACGCAATTTGAAGGCAAGGATATACAAGAAGTATTGAGATCTCATTTTTTTGAAAGAAGTGATTAAGAGTGGCAACAAAATAATAAATATAATATTTAAATAAATTATTATTATTATTATTATTATTATTATTGAAAGCTTTATTCGCCAGTTAAGTTATTTACAATTTTAGGTGATTAAGAAAATAAGAAAGTGTCAAAGAAAATTATTACAGTAAAAAATTTAAAATACAATTTATCAAGAATTACAGATCGTTAAAGTTAGTTATAGTATATTTTAAAATTACATAATAACATTCAAATTTTCTTCAATATTTCGTTGTGATTGATGTTAAGATCCGGCATAAGCCTCCCTCATAGCTGCCCATATATCTCTGTTTTTTGCGTCGTTGTACCAATTTTGGTTGAAAGCTCTCAAATCGTCTGCCCATCTCTTTTTTGGTCGTCCTCTAGATCGTTTTTCATTTGGCGGTTGCCATTTAGTTATTAACTTCGTCCATCTCTGATCATCAGTTCTAGATACGTGTCCAGCCCAGCTCCATTTCAGACGTTTCGTTCTCTGAATTACGTCGATTATTTGTGTTCTTTTCCTTATCTCTTCATTACTAATTCTTTGCACTTGTCTTATGTTCAATAATTTTCGTTCAATTTTGGTCTGGCAAATCCTTAGCATTTCGTGTGAATTCGTTGTTAATCCCAATGTTTCCAATCCATATGTCAATGTTGGCAGTATTGTAGAGTCTAATATATATTTTTTCATACCGTTGCTAAGATTAGAGTCAAGTATTTGTTTAGCGTTCCAATATTGTCTCCAGCCGTTGTCAATTCTGCGTTTTATTTCCTTTTCTTCTTGATTTGTAAATGACTTGAGCTGACCGAGATATATTAAATCGTCAGCGTATTCAATTTTTTTGTCCGAGAGTAGTATGTCCACTTTTATGTGGTTTGTCATGGCTTTTGTTTTTGTCAGATTTAGAGAGAGACCGTATTTCAAGCAAATATCTGAGAGTTCGTTTATCATTGATTGTATTTCGCCTGGTGAGTGAGAAAGAAGCACAACATCATCTGCAAATCTTAAATTGTTGAGTTTTTGTCCCCAAATATCCAGTCCATATTTTTTCCAGTTGAGGTGTCGAAAGATATCCTCAAGAACGGCTGAGAAAAGCGGTGGCGATAGTGGATCACCTTGACGAACTCCTCTCTTGATATTAAAACATCTTCCGATTTTGTCTGTTTTTATCTTGGCCTTGTTGTTTTTGTATATACTTTTCATGGTATTAATAAAGTCAGGATGGATTTTTTTTTTTTTTTTTTTTTTTTTTTTTTTTTTTTTTTTTTTTTTTTTTTTTTTTTTTTTTTTTTTTTTTTTTTTTTTTTTTTTTTTTTTTTTTTTTTTTTTTTTTATAATTTGCACCCACTCAAGGGATTTTTTATACCCTTTTTATGCCAGAGACACAGTGAGTGCATTAGGAAGAAGGGAAGGGGTTGGAAAGGAGGTGTCGATGTACATTGGTCTTGAATTCTTGAACATTGCAATGATTGGGAAAGACAGAGTGTGGAAGAGAGTTCCACATTCGCGTAGTACGGCTAAAAAATGATTCTCTATACTTGACAGTACGTCCGAAGTTGGGCTCAAGGGTAAACTGATGGGCATTCCTAGAAGCGCGAGTATTACGGGTGAATTGTTTGAGGGGAGGAATGCAACTGGCTATTTCACTAGAGCAATTACCGTAGAAGTAACGGTAGAACAAGGAGAGACACGCAACGTTACGACGGTGGTCTAAAGAGGTGAATGAGTCAGTGATCTCTCTATCACCAATCATTCTTACAGCTCTTTTTTGTATTCCATCCAAGAGGCTTAAGTAAGTAGCTGGAGCACCAGCCCAGAGATGGGAATTGTACTCAAGCTTTGGGCGGATATAGGTTTTATAGATAATAGCCAGATCAGACGGGGAGAAAAATTTCTTGCATCGCCTTAAGAAACCTAAACATTTTGCGGCATTTTTGGCGACATCGCATATGTGCTCGTTCCACAAGAGGTGGTCTGTGATGCACATACCGAGAATCTCGAGATGTTCGGTCTCTTTGATGCAAGTGCCACTCATGGACAGTGGCAAGGGGGGTATATCTCGCTTCGACGATACAAGACAGCATTGAGTTTTCGAAGCATTAAACTCTACGTGGTTTTTAATTCCCCATTGTACAATGCTGTTTAGGTCAGAGTTTAATGAGCTTATCATATTTTGCCGCTCCATTTCCACATCCGAAGAGGAAGGATGTGAGTCTGGAAACGAATAAGAAAAGCTAAGGGTGCTATCGTCAGCGAAACAGTTAATTGGATTAGAAGTTACAGACAAGAGATCATTAATGAAAATGAGGAAGAGGGTCGGAGACAAAACGGAGCCCTGGGGCACACCAGCATTTATTTTGTGGGTTTCAGACTTGAACCCGTCCAATACAACTTTTATAGAACGGTTCGAAAGAAAGTTTCTAATCCAACGAAGAAGGGATTCATCGATACCGAAGGCACGCACTTTCGATAAGAGAGCAAGATGCCAGACTTTATCAAATGCCTTTGAAATATCAAGTGCAACAATCTTACTTTCTCCAAAACGATGTAAAGATTTGTTCCACTGTTCGGTGAGATAAACCATCAGATCACCAGTGGACCTGTTGCTGCGAAAGCCGTACTGCCGGTCATTAAGAAGCTTTCGGTCTTCGAGATATTTCTTTAGCTGATAGTTTATCAGCGTTTCCATGACCTTAGAAAGAAGGGACGTAAGTGCAATCGGCCGATAATTGGAGGGAGAAGAAGATTCGCCTTTTTTTGGGATTGGCTGGACAAATGCTGTTTTCCAACTGCTCGGAACGAGCCCAGAAGAATAGGATAGATGGAAAAGCTTACGCAAGGGTTTTGCCAGCGTGGAAGAACACCTCTTCAGAATAATAGTGGGGATACCATCCGGACCAGCGGATTTATGTATGTTGAGATCTTTTAGGACTCTTGCCACAGCTCGAGTGCGAAAGAAGATTTGTCCCATGGAATCATTGACGCGCTCAAGAACAGGCGGAGTCATGACACTATCTGGCAGCGAAGAGTTAGCAGCGAACTGCCTAACAAAAAGGTTAGCTTTCGTGAGCGAGCTAACAACTGGAGTGTCATTGTCAACGAGCGTAGGGACTGAGGAAGAAGAAAAATTCTTCATGTTTTTTACAAAAGACCAAAAATTCTTACTGCCTTTGGGACATTGCAGTATTTTTTGCCTTAATTTTTGGTCATGTAAAAATTTGGTCCGACGAATATGGGCATTGCAGGCCTTCCTGGCTTGTTTAAACTTGTTCCGGTTTTCCTCAGTTGGGTTGGCTCTATAACACCGGAACTTTACTTCTTTTTCCCTGATAACCTCTTTACAGCTTGAATCGAACCATGATTTTTCCTTGGGTTTGATACTTTTAACCCTATTCGGGATAAAAGTTTTCATTCCCAAAATAATCATATTAGTAATCATATCTGCGCTGGAGTCTACGTCACTATCGAGGAAGCATAGTGACCAGTTAAAGATCCGGAAGAAGTTATTGAGACCGTCCCAGTTGGCTTTCTCGTATTGCCATACGGTTCTCTTCGGAGCTCTTTCTTTGACTGGATTCGTTTGACACGAGAAATTTGAAGATATGATACTATGGTCAGATCTGCCTAGAGGCGTTAATACACTGATAGTGTATTTATCAGGGTCAGATGTAAGGAACAAGTCAAGAGTATTTTCCGCTTGGCCATCGATATCCGATATTGGTTTTTATTGTTTAAATGGACGCGAGGGACATGGACGGGACATTAAATGAAAAAAAAACTAGACAAAAGCACTGCACACGCACAGACACAACCCGCCTCTTCGAACACTTGACGACAACTGAACATTTGTTGATTTCTTAGTGCAGTCCAGATGTAGTTGTGTTCCACTGTGTCAAAAGCTTTGGTAAAATCAATGAAAAGTAAATATAGCGGTTTTTTGAACTCGTTGTGTTTTTCAATCAGTTGGTTTATCGTTTGAAGATGATCTGACGTCGAGTATCCTTCCCTGAAACCGGCTTGCTCCCTATTTAAATAAATAGTGAAGATAAAATCTCCAAGTCCAGACCTAACATAATTTCTTTGGAATTGCATTTAACTCGAATGCAACATACTCTTCTAAAATTCAATTTTGTGCAAGAAAACAAAATTTAAAAAATAAACGGAAAATATGAAGAGAGAAATAGCGACTATCTTGGCGGCATATTTGTTGGAAAGCAGCGAAGAGGAAGATGAGTTGCCACAAAAGAGACATCGCAAAGTTTGGACGAAAGAGTGGGTAGCGCGTCGTAAGGAGGAGGGGCTTTACGCTAAACTGCTCGTTGAATTGCGAAGCGGGGAACCGGAACTTTATAAGAATTTTTTGCGGATGGACTCGAATCAATTTGATTTCCTTCTTTCGCAAGTGACTCCATTGATTGAAAAGAAAACTACAAACATGCGCGAAAGTATTTCAGCTGGTGAACGGCTTGCGCTGACGCTACGATTCCTTGCAACAGGCGATCATTTTCAGTCCCTGCAGTATTTGTTTCGCATTCCAGCATCAACGATCTCCAAAATAGTGCCTGAAGTCCTAGATGCAATTTATAAAGTGCTTGTTGACAGATATATTCAGGTACTTTGGTTACATTACTTAAGTTTAACATTAACATGTAAAAATGTGTTTTTATATAGATGCCAAAAACTGCATCAGAAGCTTGGAAAGTTGTTGCCGACCAATTTAACAATATGTGGAACTTTCCAAACTGCATTGGAGCAGTGGATGGAAAGCATATTGTAATGGTAGCACCACCTAATTCTGGGAGCATCTTTTACAATTATAAAGGCACCCACAGTATTATACTAATGGGTGTTGCTGATTCAGAATATAAGCTCCTTTATATAGACGTCGGTCGAAACGGGCGATTCTCGGATGGTGGTGTTTTCAATCGATGTTCGTTTGGCCAAGCTATGGATAGCAATAAACTTTGCTTACCGTTACCCAAAGCATTACCTGGAAGAAGCTTACCTGTTCCATATGCTCTAGTTGCAGACGACGCATTTGCTTTGCGACCAAATCTGTTGAAGCCATTTGGTCAACGTGGTCTCACCATGGTGCAGCGTGTATACAATTACAGGCTAAGCCGAGCTCGCCGCATCATTGAAAATGTTTTCGGAATTATGGCAGCACGCTTCCGTGTTCTTAGGAAGCCTATACACTTGGATGCCGAAAAAACAAAAAAAGTAACACTTCCTTGTTGCGTTCTTCACAATTACCTTATGACGACGAATAGGATTAGGTACGCTCCAAGCAATTCATTTGATCGATATAATGAAAACCATGAGCTTATTTTGGGGGACTGGAGACAAGAAGATGACTCTACATTCATTGCAAAGGCAACATTCAGAAACACAACTTGAAGCCAAGGATGTGCAAGAAGAATTTAAAACATATTTTGTCGAAGAAGGTGAATTAGAGTGGCAGTATAGATGCATTTAGTTTTGATAGAAAATACTCCCTTTCCCAAATCACGAAATTATGTAACCACAGTTAAATAAATAACAAGGAAACATAAAATTATTTCATTTTTATTTAAAAAAAAAACTGTTTTTTATTCAATGTGGTGAACATCAACTTGGGACGGTACCCTTTCCACAGCATGACTGGACTCATCTTCGTTGACTGCACTCCTAGCTTGGTCATCATCATCACAAGCAAATAACACTTCGTTGGAGTTTGAAGCTTGTTTAAACGTCATTTCACGCGACTCCTGTCCATTAGGAAACTGAAACGAATAACAATAGATAGGTACATACAAACATAAAGAGCATTACAGTGCTTTCTTAAAAACCTATTCTAAACCTTCTTTTCCAAAATAAACTTATTTTTCACTAACTATGTTCATAGTTTAAGCTACTCATAGATTACAAGTATACTTATGTATGTATGTATACATACATATGTATGTATATAATTAACGAATCGGAAAATATGAATAGGTAGATATACATAGAAACTCACCACAAAAGGTAGTTGCTTCATAATGAGGTTGAATGCATCCCTAAGTCCAGACATAACATAAGTACTTTGTTCTTCTGGAAGTGCATTGAGCTCGGATGCAACGTACTCTCCAAAAATCACATTCACATTATTGGTGTGTATTTTTTCCATCGCCTTGACCGCCATTTTCCTTAAAGTGTGTTTTTCCTCCAACAAAGATCTAGGAGCAACACTTCTTGGCCGTTTCCTCCCTATTGTTGTTGTTGTTGTTGTTGGTAAACATGGCGTTTCTTGCAAGCCCAGTTCTTTTAGAAAAGACCGACCTTCTTCAGCACCTGCAGGACTCTAAAAATACTTCATACGTGTATATACAGCTCCAAAAAAGCCTCTTAAAAGGCCAATCCAACAAACTTACCAGTTTTAAGGACGACGTTGATTCGGTAGATTGCAATTCTTTGTTTCTTTCCAAGAACAGCATAGGCTTGAAAAACTTCCAGGAGATCGAGACATTGTCGCTTGTTCCCTGGCCGGATTTTTTTTTACGAAGCTTTTCCAGGTTACAGTTGAAAGTTGTGCGGAGGTTCGACCATTTGGCTTTGCATTCGTTTATGGTCATCCCAATGGTGTCCCCAACGTCTTGCCAAACTGTGTCTTTGGGGAGCTTATACTCCGCACAACCTGCATCCCACAAACATCGCCTAGTCTCGATCTCCTGAATGAGCTGCATTATTTGGTCTTGAGTCCAATCCTTCTCAACTTTTTTCTTGTAGGACTTCTTTTTTATTTCTTTTTCCATCTTATCCATTTTTAAAACACAACACTTTTTTTAATTTTTTCCAACTACAAATGAAAAATTGTCTTCCAATTAAAAATTGGACGAAGTTGTTGGATAGAATTTTATCCAATGACCAATTAGTCGACAAACGTCCAATTTTTTTAAAATTTGAAAAATTGTTTGTTTACAAACGTTCACACGATTGGAAGAAGTCAGCCAATTTTTTGATAGAAAATTGGAAGAAAATTGGCTTTCAGTTTTTTTTCTGTCAGTTTTGAGACAAAAAATTGGGTGTTTATATGATTGAAAGAAACTTGGTGAAAATTTGTTTTGAAAAATCTGCCAATATTGGAAGATCTTCCAATCGTGTATACTAAGCTTGACAATAATCATTACAAAATAAGCAGTGTTTTGTTTTATTCATTGAACTTTTACACGCCGCCGCGCCGCCACCAAACTTACAATACCAATCGACCGGAAAATACTTAAAGAATTTTTTTTGAGAAAAAAATATAAGTTCGCAAACTTATTTTTCGTTAAAAATATATTTTTCTATTTTCCGTACGGAAATTCGTTTTCCTGAACAGCTGATGGATTTTTGCCAAAAAATGATTTGCGTTTTAATTTTGTACAATTCCAATGATCTGTGTTTCAACTTCTCACAGTTCCAATGATAGAATTACGGCAGGAAAAAAATTACTGACAGAAATGTTCAATGATTGCTATAAACGCTCATCAGGAAAAAATTTCAGATTCCTCCTGTTCCAATTTTTCCTGATGAAAACCAATGATCGCTATAACTGGCCCCTAAGTAAGTAAGTAAAAGATAAGTGTTACGCCGACAAGCCAAAGACAATTGATGCTTTAAAGGACAATAATATTCGTGAAGCCATTGTTCAAATACAGCTGCACACAATCGATAAAGTGCTTAAAAATTGGACCGATCGCGTAGGCTACTGCATGGCCAGCCGAGGCAGCCATTTGAATGAAGTTATTTTCCATTATTAACCGGAAGGATTGTACTTTCAAATAAAAAAAGAAATTTGAGAAAATATTCATCAGTTTTTTTTTATAGGATTTTCAACCCTTTACTCATTTTTTGGGTGCGTATACGCCGTAGTGGCGTAGTGGCGAAAATTTGTAACAGTTAAAATATCCTTAAATTTCAGTCGCCTTTTCCAACATATGCATGTAAATTCAATAATTCAATGTGTTGAGTTTGTGCATTGTTTTCAGAAATTGTTTTGAGAGGACTTATTGTTACTTACTGTTCGCGCGGCCCACAAGGGTATGAAGCTAAAGCAGAGTTCAACGAAGAATCATACAAAACAGTGTTTAAAAAAAAAAAAAAATATTCAATCAAGTAATCTTGGTTTTAGGGCTTTCAACTTGCAAAAAGTATTCGATTATAAAGAGCAAACATATATACATAGATTCGGAAGTCCATTTGGAAATAAAATGCTTGTCCAAGTTTTAAAGAACTCTTGGACGCTTCGCTCCGTGCAGCAGTTGAATAGAATCAACTGGACAGCAACGTTCCTTCGAACGATGGTGAGTTAGTAAAATAGTTTTTTTCTATAACTGTTATACAATCAATCAACACTGATATAATCAACGTTGACGCAAGAACTACAAAACTGGATTAGCTTCCTTTTAATTTATGTCTGTGGTCAGTTTTCAGATAAGGTTTCGAGCGTTGAGCAAAAGAACCAGTTTTTGAAATATTAAATCGTGAGAATTTTTTGTTTTTTTTTTCAACAGGCAACGGGCAAGGGTAAGAAACAAGATGGGAAATTCCGAATGGAGTCTGACAGTATTGGCGAGGTGAAGGTGCCTGCGGACAAGTTATATGGCGTTCAGACAGTGCGAGCGTTGATGAACTTCCCGATTGGTGGAAAGGCCGAACGAGTTCCAGTAAGCAAATTTCACGATCAAAAAATTAACAACCAGGTCAAAAACATCATATTGCATTACAGAAATGTTTTATCCAAGCATTGGGAATTGTCAAAAAGGCTGCCGCTGGGGTAAACAAAGAATTCGGTTTGAAGGAAGATATCGCTAACGCTATATGTAAGGCAGCCGATGAAATTATATCTGGAAAACTTTATGAAGAACATTTTCCAGTGGTTATTTGGCAAGGCGTTACCATAGCACACATGAATGTAAATGAGGTAAGGAGTAATATATTAAAGTCGTGTTGGAAATGTGTTCAAATGTATTGATTTATTTTAAGGTCATTAGTAACCGTGGCATCCAGATGATGGGAGGTGTACTTGGATCCAAAAAGCCCGTCCATCCCAACGATCATTGTAACATGGGACAGAGTACAAACGATGTCATCCCCACTGGTGCTCACGTTTGTTTTGCATTGCAATTGTGCGAGAACTTAAAGCCAGCTCTCCAGACTCTTCATGACGGTTTGGATGCAAAGGCTAAAGAATTCGCAGACATTATAAAAATCGGTCGCACACATACTATGGACGCTGTTCCACTGACTCTGGGTCAAGAATTCAGTGGCTATGCTCAGCAAGTGAAGAACGGCATTGATAGAATTGATGCCGTTTTGCCACACATTTTTGAACTTGTTATGGGTGGCACCGCTATTGGCACAGGACTAAATTCCCACTGTGGATTTGACGAGAAGTTTGTTGAAAGAATCGGTCAACTAACTGGACTCCCTTTTGTTGTGGTTCCAAATAAATTTGAGGCCACAGCTAACCGTGATGCAACTGTTGCGCTTTCAGGAGCATTGAATACCATTGCTGTGAGTCTCTCGAAGATTGGCAATGATATCCGTTTTCTTGGTTCGGGACCGCGTTGTGGTTTAGGAGAATTGATGTTGCCAGAAAACGAGCCTGGAAGCTCCATTATGCCAGGCAAAGTCAACCCCACCCAATGTGAATCTCTGACGATGTTGTGTGCTCAGGTGATTGGCAACCATGTAGCTACGAGTATGGGAGGATCATACGGGCTTTTTGAGTTAAACACCGCGCAGACCATGATTATCTGCAATGTTCTGAGGTCCATAAGATTGTTAGGTAAGTGTTTTTTTTTTGTTTTTTTTTTTTATTTACCCGGCGGCCACACGAGCAAGCTCTGTCTAGCAAGTTGGCATACAATCAAATGTTTTACTCAAACATTCAAACTTTTAGTACTTGCTTTAGTACTGGCTGGTCAACTGGCTAGCAAATTTTCCAGCCAGTAAAACGAGCAAGTAAATCGGCAAGTAATTTGACAGGTTTTGCCAAACATATAAAAATGAACAAAATTAAATTAGAAAATTAGTTGAAACGAGGATTTTTATTTCTATTTTTGCTGGCGACATCTTGGAAATTCAAAATTGGATGTTAAAAGCAGGTAAGCTTGTAAAAATATGTGAACTTGTTGGCAAGTTGACTAGTAAGTTTTTTGCCACCTACGTCACACCAAGTACACCGATAGAGATTTGACAAATAATATATGTACGCTACTTGCTGACCAGAACTTGCTCGTGTGGCCGCAGGGTTAAAAAGAATATAGGTACAACTTATTTTTTTGATGTAAAAGCTGATGGAGCCAGAAATTTCACCTCAAACTGTGTGTCTGGAATCAAGGCCAATCGTGAACGTATCCAGAAGATAATGAACGAGTCTCTTATGCTTGTAACTGCCTTGAATCCACACATCGGTTATGATAAGTCTGCTGAAATTGCCAAGACTGCACTCAAAAATGGAACAACTTTGAAGCAAGAAGCCATCAAACTAAAATTAGTAAGTGAAGAACAATTCAATCAATGGGTTAAACCATCTGATATGGTGGGACCAAGACTATATAAAAAATAATTTTAAATAAAATCTATACTATTGAAAACTATAAGGTTTCTTTTAATTGATTCTAACATGCCTACTAGAACGCATAACTTTTAATTTTCATTGAATCATAACAAACTTCTTCAATTGTAGCGGATCGACTCTCACACTAAGTTCCAACTAAAACCACTTCGTGTGAACAGAGTCTATTCGGATTTCCATAATCTATGCCAAAAAAATAAGTTCTGGCAGCACTTCGTTTCTTTAACGAGGCCACGTCACCTTCGTTAAATTAATTTAAAACGACGCCTTTTTTTTGACGAAGATAGGAAGATCGTGACGAGTCATGATTTTTTCTGTCTTTTTAGTCTGGATCGTTCGAGAGAAACCATCTCCTCCTTAAATTAATTTTTTTTTGAATTGAGTATACTTAAAATTATAAAAGTAAGTGGCATTCTTTTTTCTTTCGATTTTTCGGGCCACAACCGACTCCATACCGAGATCCAAAAAGAAAAGATTTTGGAGCAGTGACTGTGTCCGAATTTCGACTGCATCGCGACAACAGCAAGGTGCTTAAGAACTGCTTGGAGCGCGTGGCCGCACTTAGACTCCATCGTGGCCGAACTTCTACTCTGCACACTGATTGCATCACGACAACAGCAAGGTGCTTAAGAATTGCTTGCCGCCGCGTGGTCGAACACCTACTGGATCGTGGCCGAACTCGTACTCGTTTTCCACTGCTGAAGGCGTAGGAAATTGCCTAAAGCCGTGTGGCCGAGCATCGACGGCATCACGACTGCACACCGATTGCATCACCGACTGCATCACGACAACAGCAAGGTGCTTAAAAATTGCTTTGAGCCGTGTCGCCGTATCTCAGCAGCAAAACGCTCAGAAAATTGCTTTGAGCCGTGTGGCCGTATTGCCGAATCTCAGCAGCAAGGCGCTCAGCGTTGCCAGATTTTTTTTGTACCAAGTCGGGATTTTGGATCTTTTTGAGTGAAAACGGCGGGATTCTTTCGTCGAAAGCGGGACATTAAAACCAACGTACATAATTAAAATTAGGTTTTCGTGAAAAAACATAGCAAAAATAGCCATAAAAAATGTATTTTAACTAAAGTAAAATATTTAAAATCATATAAATAGTTGAGCCTTATTCGTCTTCAGAAAAAAAAAATACAAATCAAAATCAAAAAAAGTCTTTTTCATAAGAGTGAATGTTACAAGTTGCAAATAATTTATTTACAAGCGAGTAACTTATTCGTTATATTTCAGCGAAGATTTTACTTCTTTTAAAATTTCCTTTTTCTTTTTAATAGAGATGAAGAACCCTTCACAGGATAGCTGTAGATTAAACTGGATGAGTAATTCTGACTTCATTAAATCTACGGAGCATTTATTTCTGGCATCCAACCATTTTAAATTCATCTGGGAAAAAACGCGTTTAGGAAAGCAGTTCGATGTTGGGATACTTAATATGAAAGACAATAGTCTAAACATTATGCCTGGTATCTTTTTTTGGATACTGTTGAAAAAGCTGGTGCCATTTCTGTGCGGTAGTAGCAGTGGTGTCTTTGCAGTTTCTCACTAGTACGTCCAAAGATAATTTGAACAAGTTAAATTCTTCATACAAGTTATCTAGTATCTACCGAAATATCGCTCTTCAATGTTACTAAAGATACAGCGCTTCAATCATGTCAAAAACTAGCTTCATTTTCCAGGTTTAAAAATTTAATACCCAATTTCATAAACAAACACTAAAAGTACTTTTTTGTTGTTTGAACAACGATAGCAACTTAGAGGTGCTTCCACCAATGGCTTTTTCCGTCAATTTCTTTGTTTGGCTGGAGTTATAGCTATTTCACGGGTGCCAAGCCGATCATCAGACTCCTTTGTTAGTGGTGCTGCCTAGTTATTTTTCATATTAATCGAAAAACTTTTTAGTTCACTTTGGGATTTGAACCTAGGACCTGCTAGTTGTACTTTTAGCAAAAATCTTTTTAAATTTTATCAGACCCTTAAAACTTTTGAGTTTCACCAACTTGAAATGGGAAATTTCAGGGAAATTTTTGTCAAAATTGACATCCTTATAAAAATTATGTGAGAAAAAATGAGAAAGCGTTATATTCACTTTTTAAAATATTCAATGACACTTTTAAAATTTAATGAGTCAAAAATTGGCATTTAGTTTTTAAAAGTGTCTAAACGCTTGGTGAAACCAAAAAATCTCATTTTACGGTTTAAAAGCCTGTTTAGTGTTTAAAAGTTGTTCATGAAATCGGGCATAAGTCTAGAAAAAATATTTTCATGTGAAAAATCATAACGTTTGTCTAAAAATAGTTGTCAATTCGTAAGAAAATTTTGATGACTTTGGTCCGGTCGGATTTAACCAATTTATTTAAAATCTGTTTGGCCTGGTATTCGAAAAACCCATCCTTAAGCCTTTGAGTCAACTTTGAGCGGAAAAGGCAGAATGACTCATGCATTTCTGTTATTGCACCATCGTTTCCCTGAGACTTTTTGTTTAATGCACCAAAAGCACTCACCACATTATAAACGAAATGCAAGAATCCTCTGCTTCAGAGCAAAAAATTGTTTGAATGGTTCGCGCTTATCAAAGTAGCTTCAAAGCGAAAGAAGCAAGTTGATATGGCAGAGAATTTTAATTTCTAGTAGGTAGGTAGGTAGAATATTAAGTGCTCAATTGCATTTCAAAATTAAATCAGAGTTCAGAAAATTTTCAAAGCTAATTTTGTTCAGAGCGTGTTGTAACGAAGCGTTACATGCTCTCATACAACAACATCAATTTTTCCATCAAATCCTAAATATACAGGCCAATTTTGCATTTCGAATTCATATGATTCACACTCGCTTCAAATATCCCATATGCAGGCAAAGCTAATTCGTGCATATATTGCATACATTTCATTTGTCCTTGAATTTATACCAAGAAATGCATAAACAAAGCATATCGTATGACTCATTAACACATAGCGTGTTTACATTCATCATCGATAACATTCTTATTGCATGGCAGCAAGTTACACCGAAACACATGAAAGTTTAACTTTCATGTCCGTACAATTCACATTCATTTTTAGTAGTAAAGTTTATATGATGATGAGTACTTTCGTACTAAAATCACCACTACCACTACTTTTTATCACTACCTTTAGTTGTCATTTCAACTTTGGGTTTTGGACTGAATGTTTTTGGTCATTCCCGCCGCCGACCGCAATTTCGTTATTAAAGCTTCCCCCCACCAGTGGTAATATTTAATATTTAATTTTAAATATTGAAGGAGATTTGTCCGCCGAGCCACCAGGCCAGGGGCCGTTCACGTACCTGCCGATCGACCAGAGCTATTGCCTGCCGTTCTGAGTGCCACCAGGGGCCTTAAATAAACCTGCTGATCTACCAGAGCTATTGCCTGCCGTGCTGCGTGCCACCAGGAGCCGTAAATAAACCTGCTGATTCACCAGAGCTATTGCCTGCCGTGTAGTGCCACCAGGGGCCTTAAATATACCTGCCGATCGACCAGAGCTATTGCCTGCCGTGCTGAGTGCCACCAGGGGCCTTAAATAAAACTGCTGAGCTATTGCCTGCCGTGCTGCGTGCCACCAGGGGCCGTAAATAAACCTGCTGATCCACCAGAGCTATTGCCTGCCGTGTAGTGCCACCAGGGGCCTTAAATATACCTGCTGATCCACCAGAGCTATTGCCTGCCGTGTAGTGCCACCAGGGGCCTTAAATAAACCTGCTGATCGACCAGAGCTATTGCTTGCCGTGTAGTGCCACCAGGGGCCTTAAATATACCTGCTGATCCGCCAGAGCTATTGCCTGCCGTGTAGTGCCACCAAGGGCCTTTAATATACCTGCTGATCCCCCGGAAATAAACCGGTCGAGTAATAATTGCCAGACGCTCAAACGGAAACAGGAACAGGAAGCCCAGTAGTGAAAGCCCTACCAAGACAGCAAGGAAGCCGGACACCCTACAGGCGGAAGCTATATCTAGGTCCGATCGTATACCGGAAGTGACGCATTAAATTTAAGAAGAACCAAGTCAAACCTACTGAATTTACTTTGATCTCGATAATTGTAGTTATTAAGTGTTTTTAATAAAGAATTTGTTATTAGGTTCGAAAGACCTATCATTTTTCTTCAATAGACCTTGGCACCGACGAGTGAAACCTCGGCTGGGAAACAAAAAGCACATCACAGTGTTCAGCATGATCTGAAGATTCAGGTCGAGTTTTCTTCGAAAAGATCTTAAAATTTGCTTTGAGTCGCGTGGCCGAACAGCGACTGCATATCGACGAAGGAAATTATTTGGAGCCATGAGGCCGAACTCCGACAACACAAGGCTCATAAAAATTGATTGGAGCAGGGAGGACGAACTCCGTCGCCCCCGCCAAAGTGGCAGCCCTTGCCCGAAGAATAACCTGCAGAAGAATCAAGTCCAACCATCTACTACCAACCGGATTTGACTTTATTATTTTTGCATTCTATTACAGACTCAAGCCTAGTACGCAGATCGCGCTAAATTTTAGCTCACGAATTTCTCTCCAAACATCAGCTAAATTCCCGGCTAAATTTTGACACAAGATTATTTTGGAGACTATGGAGAATGATTTTTAGGACACAAACAGTTTGTTCGGGTACTACTCTGAAAGTCTGAAACTTACAAATCCTATCATATTATTTTTTTTTTATATGGAGTTTTACAGATTTTGAGCTCAATCATGTCAATAGAATCAGGCAGTAAACAAACAAGGCTACAGAATTTGTGTCAAAAATTAAATTATTTACAAACAAATTTTTCTCCTTCCACTTCCTCCATCAAATTTTCAAAAAAATCTAGCGAACAATCTTTCATTTTGGCTAGTCAGAGGCAAATGAAACAATAATGTCAAATAATGTCAAAATTTAGCTCTAGAATAATGTACCGGACATTTATTTCACTAGCTAAATTTTGACAAATTTTGATTTTTGATTATGTAGAGTTACGAAAAAAATAAAATATTTTTAGCTAGAGCTGCGTACCTCTTCGCTAAAAAGCTCAGCTAAATTTTAGCTCCGCTAAATTTTGGAGAGAATTTCGTATGGAAGCTAAAATTTAGCTCGATCTGCGTACTAGGCTTCATTGTGAAAAACAAGTGAAAAGATTTTCTTTATTTTAATTACCTGACCTACGAAAAATAAATAACCCCAGCCCTTACTTACCTGCTAATTGCTTACCTACAGTGAAAATTATCAGCCATAAACTTAACCTAACTTAACCTACCCTTAGAATCAGTGCTTCAGCAGCCGGATCTTCGTGCGCACGGATGATGGTTCCTGAAAATGCAAACTGAAGGTAATATTCTTTTGTTAACTACATTTTATGCTGATGATTTCCCCTGCTTTACAAGTAATAAAATTTAAAAACTTGACTTACCTTGGATATTCGATTTAATTCTCAGACTTACTTTAATACCCAGACTTAACTTTGCTATAAAATTTGAATCTCAGACACACTTTTTATGTAAAATTTAAGACCTTGATGTACCTTAAATATTAAAATTTAAACTTGATTTACCTTTTGATGAACTTTTGAAACTTAGACTTACCTTGAATATTTATATGAACTTAGTCTTTCTTTATTTGTTATACGTAAAATAAAAACTGTGTTGAATTCCTTTTTGAAAAGAAACAGTTTCGAGTGATTTTTTGTTTTTCGGAGTGTAGCTTAAACCATCATGTGGTAAGCAAGGTCGATTGAGGCGATGTAGGGAATGGCGACGACGTTGGCGTTGGGAGAAAAGGATAAATAGACATTTTGGGATCGTCGACAAAATTCGGGCTTTCGACGACCATGGAGCCCTGAATTATAATCAGTGGATGGGTGGGTACAACCGACCCAGTCTATGTCTTCTTGTGTTGTGTTCCCCTTTTCCTTCCTATTTTTCAAACGGCTCAGCTGTTTACTTCCCTACTAGATACGCTTTTGGCTTTCCGAAGCCACACATTTTTTTTTGAAAACTCACAACTGCTTCAGAGCAGTAAATTGCCTTCTTTCAACCATTTTCCAGTTCCCGACTCGGCATGATTTTTTTTGTTGTTTTGTGGATGGTTTGGACGGCGGAAAAGAACCCCCCCCCCCCTCGACTGAGAACTAGCTGCACAATTGCCAGCATGCCGAAACTAATCCTCCGCTCGGTGAAGAAAAGAAAAGAAAATTGCTCAAACAATTTTTCATTTTTTTCCCCTTCCACCTAACCAAGTCCAAAGTCAAAGATCCGTCTTTTGCAGGCGGCCTCAACCAACACCCCACATTACACAATTCAATGCCTAGTTTAAATTCTACACCCTAAGCCTAAGGCATATTCATCCGATTTTGTCAGTTGTGTTGTACAGTTTTACCTTCTTTGCTCGAGAGAGGGCTTTTTCATTCAATTGTAACCCTGCTTCCAATCGCTTCTCGTTTTTGTTTTCATAATAAAGGTTGTAATTAGTGTTAGGTTTCTCTTGTTCCAAAAGCTAAAAAATAACAAGTCCGCCGGGTCGGATGGCATACCCGCGGAACTCTTTAAACATGGGGGAGGTGCTTTGATGAACCGCATGCACCAGGTCATCACCAAAGTGTGGGAGGAAGAATGCATGCCCACTGACTGGTGGATAAGCTCCGTATGCCCCATCTACAAAAAAGGCGATCCGATGTTATGCAAAAACTACCGTGGCATATCCCTGCTTAATGTTGCATACAAAATCCTATCCAACGTACTGTGTGAGCGTCTTAAACCTTTCTGCAACACAATAATCGGCACGTACCAGTGTGGCCTAGGCCAGGCAGAACAACGATAGACCAAATATTCACACTGAGGCAGATCCTGGAAAAGTCCAACGAATTTCAAGTCGAAACCCACCATCTTTTCATCGACTTTAAAGCTGCTTATGATAGCATCCACCGCCAAGAGCTTATGATGGCGATGTCTGAATTCGGGATCCCGAACAAACTGATCCAGATGTGCCGCAAGTAATCCCGGTATTTTTATTTGTAAGTGGAGAGCTTCTGGAATATTCAGCTTCTCCAAGAACCATAGTAGTTTCTAGAACCCAACATTTTTGTTATATAAATAGCCGTTTGGCGACGAAGCAAGTTAGTTGATTGTGAACTGAGATAAAGTAAAGATACTGTGTTTGAAAAGTTATAATTGAAAGTGTTGAATAAATAAGTTTGTGAGTGATTTGAATAAAGTGAATTTGTGTTTTATTTAAAAAGTGAATAAGTTTTAATTGTCGGACCAAGCCGAATACTACATTGGTGTCAGAAGTGGGATTAAAACTTATTGAGAATAAAACAGTGAACAGTGATTAAACTATTTTGTGTGAAATAGTGAAGTTAAGAAATTAAAAAAAAAATGATTAAAGTTTGAAAGACTTAACTGTCCTTGAGCTAAAGGCCGAATTAAGCAAACGTGGCTTAAGTGGGCCAGGATATAAAAACGAACTCGTAAAACGGCTACAGGAATATCTGGAAGAACAAAATGAAGACCCAGATACGTTTGCTTTCGAAGTGGAAGCAAAAGTGCAAGAGGTAAATACAACTGCCATATCTGACATGATGTCTCTTCTTTTAGCCAAATTTGAAGAGAATCAAACAACTAGAAGCTCAAAGAAATGATGTTCGGGAGCAACTGGAAACTCAAAGAAACGAGCAGAAGAACGAGCAAGAGAATGTCCTCAAGCAACTAGAGGCTCAAAGAAATGATGTTCGGGAGCAACTAGAAACTCAAAATAAGAATGTTCTAGAGCGGTTTGATGAACAGAAAAATCTTCTAGAAGGCAGGTTTGCAGACGTCGAAGACAAAATCAATACTCTCGATGAGCGCGTCGGAAAACAAAATGCACGTATCGAGAAAATTGACGAACAAATCGACACCATCACAAACGAACTAGAAAAAGTGCGAAAGATGAAAGCTCGAGAACCTTCTGGTGAGTGCTCAAGAAAGAGAGAAGTGAATCCTCCAAGCTTTGATGGTCAGATACCGTGGTCAATCTACAAGAAACAGTTTGAAGCAGCAGCATTAACAAACGGCTGGGACGATGACGAAAAATACATTGCTCTTACGCTTGCCTTGAGAGGAACAGCTGCTTAACTGCTACAAACCATCCCAGTAGAGAAGAACGGTGACTTCAAAGTTCTGGTAAACGCAATCGAACAGCGGTTTGGGGATAGCCACATGACAGAAGTCTTCCGAGTACAATTAAACAACAGGGCACAGAAAAGAGGTGAAACTCTGCAGCAGCTTCAGGCAGATATTGAGCGATTAGTTCACCTGGCATACCCAACAGCTGGCACCGAGATAATAAATCAACTTGCTGTTGAAGCCTTTGTGAGAGCTGTGGGCAATATAAATCTCCAAAGGGCTATTCGCACTGCCGGAAAGCAAACACTACCAGAAGCATTGGCTTTCGCTCTAACAATGGAAGCCGCAGAACAAGCTTCCCAAAACGTGCATCGCGTGAGAGAATTGGAAGTCCAAGAATGCTCTTGTCAGAAGGCTACTCTGGAAAGGAGTCAGCGAGATGGACCAGCACGATGCTGGAACTGCAACAAGACCGGGTATCTCCAACGACAGTGCAGATTACCGCGAAGAGGAACCGCATGCCAACACTGTGAACACAGAAATATGTCAACTGGTCAAAGTTACACCTACAACAACGTTGCTTCCCAAGTCGTTTCCCACCCCACCAACTTCGAGGGACTGAAGCTGGTTTCTAGTACCGATAGCTACAGAAAAGACATCCAAGTTTCTCAAACCAAACGTGACAACAAGAGCCTGACCGTGGAAGCAAGTATAAACGGCAACAAATGTGTGGCTACCATCGACACCGGTGCCACGGCGTCCATTGTACGGCAGGACCTCGTTAAGAAGACATGGCTCCACAACACCAATAGCTATCGTCTAAGGACTGCAACTGGAGAAGCCGCAAAGGTGTATGGTGAGGTACGTCTTAAGATCCGGATGGCAGAGTTGGAATTCTCTCACCTGTTCCTGGTAGCAGATATATGCGACGAGTGCATTGTCGGCGTCGATTTCATGAAAGATCACGGAGTGATATTGGACATCGGGAACCAAGTCCTGAAATATCGAAACATCGAGATTCCGATGATCTATGGGATCCACCCGTATGAGACCTCGTTATCTGTGAAAACCCTCATCAAAGAAGATCTCACTTTGCCTGCTTCTTCAGAAGTATTCGTGTGGACGAAATTGAAGGGTAAGTCTGGCAGCCATCGATACCTCATGGTCGAACCAGCATCTGTGAAGTCCTCCCAAAACGTCACCATTGGGAAGACCCTTGTGAGACTTGTAAAGAACATGGTTCCCGTACGAATACTGAACATCAAGCCGTACGAAGTTAAGCTTAGAAAAGGTGAGATTATCGGACAATGCGAATCTGTATCAGCGATAACAAGGATCAGCGAAGCTGAGCCAAGGCAAACATTGAAGTCCAAAGAGCTGAACTCCATAAAGACGAACATTCTCAAGTCCTCTAATCTTGGCCACCAGCAACGAAGAACTGCAGAAGGTCTCCTCGAAGAATTTGCAGACATCTTTTCGTCATCGCAAGGGAAATATGGCAGAACACAACTGGTTCAACATCGAATCAACGACGGGGATGCAAAGCCGATCCGTCAACCTGCAAGACGCCTTCCACTAGCCAAACAAGGTGAGGTTGAAGAACTGATAACCACCATGAAAGAAGAGGGTCTGATCGAAAACTCTAAAAGCCCTTGGGCGTCTCCAGTAGTCATGTTCCAACAGTTTTGTATCTTGCATACAAGCTTGTGCACCAGAACTGTTGCTATGTATCAAAACACAAGCCAAGCTGATGCTACAGAACTGTTGCTGTTAGTTATATGTAAAAACACTTTAACTTAAACTACTTTTCACAACTTATTTTCATCTATCATCATTTTCATTTTCTAATTAATATTGTCATAGATATTTTTCACTCTAATTTTGATAGCAGAAGCGAAAGTTTGTAAAATAAATAAAAGCATAAAATAAAATAAAGTTGTGATTGTTTTTGAATTTCTTGGAGCTCGGATTCGACAAATAAAACTGGCGCAGTCGGTTAAAGAAAAAAAAGTGAATCACCAAATCAATTTTTTTTTCTTCTCAATTTCTTCGTTTTCATTCATTGATTATCATTTAACCCTCCGTGCACCACGTGGGCAAAAGTTACGTCCTGCACCATGTGGGGTTTCCTATACCCCAAACTTCATTCTATTTATATATAAAGAATATCTTTTCAAACTTTATTTTTTTGATATTAATATTATTTCTGGACTATGAGGAGATAAAAATAAAACAAATTATGTTAAAAATAGTAAACATTTTTAATGTTTATTAGCATTATAACAAAAATTGTACGTTTTTAATAACTTGAGGATACCACCTTCCTACTGTTAGCATTATAAAAAAAAACTTAACAAAAGACTTCTTATTGTCTTTTATTAAGGGGCTTAATGATTTTTGGGACAAAAAAAAATAATATAATTAAACAAAATTTGACCCATTGAGATCCCAGTCCAATCGTTTAGACGACGTCCCGAACCACGTGAGGTTTGTGACACCCTGCCAAACTTTGAGAGCGGCCGTGAGCTGCGTATCCAACACTACTTATAAATGACTGTTACTATGCGATCCAGCAATGTCTTTTCTCCAGCTACACGACGTTTCATGGAATTTGCGCTGCCGTTTAAAAAGATACAACGATTTTTGTTTCGCTGGGGTCTAATAAACCCCACGTGGTGCACGGAGGGTTAAAAATTCAAAAAAGTTTTCCGATGCATATTCCCTGAAAACTGACTATTCCTTAGTGTATATCAAAAAGACCCAATAAAAAACAAAATAATAATTTGATGCACAAAAAAGAAGTATCTAAATAAACTAAATAACAAAACTTTAAACTACATTCTTGCATATGAATATTATAAACT
The DNA here is from genome assembly GCA_943590905.1 of Sphaerophoria taeniata. Lineage (NCBI taxonomy): Eukaryota > Metazoa > Arthropoda > Insecta > Diptera > Syrphidae > Sphaerophoria > Sphaerophoria taeniata. The sequence continues at coordinate 74,820,577 of OX016542.1, read as the reverse complement.
GAAATGATATTGTTATAATGTACATGATATTTGAAGTGGATAACAAGCAGTGAATATTGTGGCCTTTTTCTACGTTACAAAAAAATTAAGAAAAATAAAACATTATTATACTGGAGCCAGAAGCAAATTCATTCACACTCAAGTACACGAAAAGCAGCAAACAAAAGGTATGGCAAACTTAGAAGTCCTGAATCTAATTAATGATTTACCGGAATATACTGGGTTACCGGAGGAACTTGAACTATTTATAAGACATGTGGAGTGCTTACATACACATATAGTAGGATTAAATATTATATCTCAACAACTTCTTGATTTAAAAATAAGGCAAAAAATAAAGGGACCAGCTAATTTAAGTTTAATAAATAATAATAATCCTATGAATTGGAAAGACATAAGAAATATTTTATTATTAAATTGTTCTATAAAAGAAAGCGTAGAAAACATAACTAATCAAATCAAATTACTCAAATTTCGAGGTTCAGTGCAGGTACTTTTTGATGAATGCGTAAGTCTACTTAAAAAATTAAATATAAAAACAAACCTTTCAACTGCAACTCCTTCTTGGTTTAACCCCAATCAAAATGAAGAGATAACTCTTAAACTTTTTATAAGCAAATTGACTAGTCACGCTAAACTTATTCTTCAGGCAAGGAATCCTCCCACTTTAATGGAAGCTAGGAACATTCTAATTGATACAGACAATTTTAGTCAAAATGACAATGGTCCACATAATAGAACGTTTTATCCAAATAGAAATTTTACACAGACTCCAAATTATACAGGAACCTCTCAACAAAACATTCCATCACAGTTTGCACACAATAGGCAAAATACTTTTTCAGGAAATTCGCGCAGAAATTTCGAAAATTATAGCCCAAATAACTCTCAATCGCAACACTTGAATTCGCATTACACAAATAATTCTCAACACAGAAATAGAAGGAATAATTCAGGATATTTAAGAAACTCTTATAATGCTACTGGTTCTCAACAAACCAATCGAAATTCGACAAATACACGATCTTATCAAAATTCAGGTAATTTAAATAATCATAACAACTGTATGGACATTGATTATTTGCAAGCCGAAAATAATCCCAATCGAACAGACACACATCAAGATCACAATGATGTACAATACCAAAATTTTCAGTTAGCCACCTCAGAACACTTCCCTGTATAATTGTTAGAAATGATCCCATACCAATTAAGTTGCTTATTGATTCCGGAGCCAGTACATCACTTATTCAAAAAGGTCTTTTTAAACAGTCCTTCAAAATGGAACTAACAAATCCAGTCACACTTAAGTCTGTGAACGGAAATATGTCTGTAAACTCGAAAATAAGTATTCCTTTATTCGAGGAGTTTAACAGACCGCTTACTACAATCGAAATGTTGGAAGTAAAATTAAATGGTGATTTCGATGGCATTATCGGTTGTAATGTTTTAAGGCCATTACAAGCAAAAATTGATTTTGAAAACTCAAAACTCATTACGAAAAATGCTATCTTACCGTTAATTTTTAGTCACTCTACAATTCAACTCTCTGAAACAGATATTAATACATTAAGTAAAGGCGTAATAGACATTAATTTTGTTGAACCCGATATTGAAAGTATTATAAATAAACTTCAGATCGATAACATAAACCCGGAAGAAATTAAATATCTAACCACACTAATCCGTAAGTTTAGTAAAGTTTTTTATATGGAAGGCGAAAATTTGTCATGCGTTTTAGCGTATAATCATAAAATTCCAACAAAAAACGATATCCCTATATTTTCGAAAGCATATAGGTATCCGGAGGCACACAAGGATGAGGTTGAAAAACAGATTTCCGAAATGCTAAGATCTGGTATCATTGTAAAATCGAAAAGCCCATATAATGCACCGATTTGGGTTGTCGAAAAAAACCCTGATAATTCCGGTCTAAAAAAATGGCGCATCGTGATTGACTTTCGAAAATTAAACGAAGTCACAATAGAAGACAGGTTCCCAATACCCAATATTGAGGATATATTTTCAAAATTAGGAAACGCACTGTATTTCTCAACCCTCGACCTTGCGAAAGGCTTCCACCAAATTCCGTTAGATAAGGAAGACAGGCACAAAACAGCATTTTCAACCGCTCACGGACACTACGAGTTTACTCGAATGCCGTTTGGTTTGAAAAATGCTCCTTCATCATTTCAACGTATGATGAACAAAGTCCTGTCCGACTACATAAATAAAATATGTGTGGTGTATTTGGACGACATATTGATATTTTCGACTTCCTTACAAGAACACATAGATTCTCTCGATCAAATTTTCAAACGCCTTCAAAAGTTTAATCTACAAGTTGACAAATGCAATTTTTTCAAGCGTGAAACTGAATATTTAGGACATATAATTTCAAGCGATGGTATAAAACCGAATCCAAACAAAATCGAAGTAATAAAAAAGATTGAACTACCTCATACAGCAAAATAAATAAAGTCCTTTCTTGGAGTAACAGGTTTTTATAGGAAGTTCATTAAGGACTACTCAAAAGTAGCGCTTCCAATGACAAACTGTTTAAAAAAGGGTTCTAAGATAAATATTAAAGACAGACAATATATTGAGTCCTTTAATAAACTTAAAGCTCTTATATGTACTTGTACAGTCTTGGCGTATCCAAACTTTACGCAAATATTTACCCTAACAACAGACGCCAGTAAAGGGGCTTTAGGCGCTGTTCTTTCGCAGAATCAACGTCCTATAGTTTTTGCCTCTCGCACTTTAAATCGTCACGAAGCAAATTACAGCACGATCGAAAAAGAACTCTTAGCGATAGTATGGGCTACCAAATATTTCAGACCATACTTGTTTGGGCGTAAATTTAGAATTCTCACTGACCATCGACCATTGATTTGGCTTAATTCCTTAAAAGAACCCAATTCCAAGTTGCAACGCTGGAAAATTAGATTAAACGAGTATGATTTCGACATAGATTACATAAAAGGTAGAGAAAATATTGTTGCCGATTTTCTTAGTCGTTTCGAAACAAATGTCATGGAGCAAATTCAGGATGATGTAAGGTCAGATATAGCAACAATACATAGCGGAATTGAAAATTTGAATGACCACATATCTATTACAGAGAACCCAGTTAATATTTATAAACACCAGTTAATTATTGAAAAAACTAATGCAAAATCGAGCAAAACTAAATTAATGTTCAGGACGAAAAGAAGGTGGATTATAAGCCTTCCAATATACGATGAAGAATATGTCTTGAATATTCTGAAAGGCCTTTTGCCTATCAAGGGAACGATCGGGGTCTTCTGTAAAGATGACGATATATTTATAAAATTTCAAGAAACAATAGTAAAGTATTTCTCGAACTCGCCCTGTATGAAAATTCTGCGATGCACAAAATTTGTGAGTGATATAACGAGCAAAGACACTTTGCTTGAAATTATAGAGAAAACTCATCAAGAAAAAAATCATCGCGGAATAGAAGAAACATACTTGGAGTTAAAAAATGTATACTACTATCCAAATTTAAGACTTGAGGTCCATAAATATATAAACAACTGTATTTTGTGCAATATGTGTAAATACGATAGAAATCCATTGAGACCAATGCTTATGATTTCCGAAACCCCCAATAATCCAAATGAGATAATTCACATCGATATCTGGTTTTGCAACAAAAATAACATGTTCTTGACATGTATAGATAAACTTACGAAACAGGTCTCAATCCATGAGCTAACAGACAGAAATTCCGTTACTATAGTCGAGAAACTGAGGCAAAGGTTCGCAAATTTAGGAAAACCTTTGAAGATCGTGGCAGACAATGAATTCAACACTGCTTTTATAAAGAATTTCCTTAATGGTGAAAAAATAACCTTTCACTTCACATCTCCAAATACCCATACAGGTAACGCGGTTATAGAACGATTCCACCTAACGCTCAACGAACACATGCGTCTTCTCAAATTAAACAAAGACAATAAGGACATAGATGATAGTCAATTGGTTTATAAAGCAGTTCAATTATACAATGACACAATACATTCAGTAACTAAATATAAACCGAATGACCTCTTACATAGTTCGTTAACGGAGTCGGAATGGAAAGACCTTAAAAATCTTATGTTTTACAACAAAGAAAAACAAATAAATAAAATAAACAAAATGCGCGACAAAAGTGTTGATTGCAAGGATAAGGAACTAGTTAAAAATTTAGGTTTTCACAACATAAAGCATCTACCAAGATATATAATAAAAGACGTTAAAGAAAAGGGTAAAACATATTTTAAAGACCAAACTGGCGTCAAGCGTGATAGACATATAATTAAAAGGAAATATAAATATCAACATTCCTTAGGTAACATACACTTTGATAGAAAACTAACTGGGAGAGACTATTCAAAAAGAAAGAGAAATATGAACCAAGAAGGAAACTAAGTTATAAGCCCAACTAAACATAAAATTCTGTACACTCTACTGAACCTCTCCTACTTTAATTTAATATCTGAACATATTTTCTAATGCAGTTATTTATTTTAAATATGTAAAAAAAAACACACATAATAAGAAGCATTTATGTCGAATATAAGAAAAAAGAAAATGTAAAAAAAATAGTACGTATACGCCACAGTAAACAATTATATGAAAATTCAAAATAAAATAACTAAATGTATGTAATGTTATGTTTGGAATGCTCAAATTTATACGAACTATACAAATATATGTACATTCACACGCATTGAGCGCATTCTGTCATCGGCGGGAGGAGTCATGTTCCAACAGTTTTGTATCTTGCATACAAGCTTGTGCACCAGAACTGTTGCTATGTATCAAAACACAAGCCAAGCTGATGCTACAGAACTGTTGCTGTTAGTTATATGTAAAAACAATTTAACTTAAACTACTTTTCACAACTTATTTTCATCTATCATCATTTTCATTTTCTAATTAATATTGTCATAGATATTTTTCACTCTAATTTTGATAGCAGAAGCGAAAGTTTGTAAAATAAAGAAAAGCATAAAATAAAATAAAGTTGTGATTGTTTTTGAATTTCTTGGAGCTCGGATTCGACAAATAAAACTCAGTGGTCCTGGTAAAGAAGAAAGACGGATCAACCCGCTTTTGCGTGGACTATCGAAGGTTGAACGATGTGACCAAGAAGGATAGCTACCCTCTGCCTAGGATCAGCGATACTCTGGACGCAATGGAAGGAGCACAATGGTTCTCAACTTTGGACCTGAAAAGTGGATACTGGCAAGTAGAAATCCATCCTGAAGACAAAGAGAAGACAGCGTTCTCGACAGGAAACGGTTTGTGGCAGTTCAAAGTGATGCCTTTTGTACTGTACAATGCTCCAGCGACTTTTGAGCGCCTTATGGAATGCGTTCTGTAAGGTCTCACATGGAAGTCTTGCCTGGTCTATTTAGATGACGTTATCGTATACGGGAAAACATTTGATGAACATTGTACAAATCTGAGAGCAGTGTTTCAAAGACTTCGAGACCAAGCTCAATCCAGAAAAGTGTTCACTCTTCAAAACCGAAGTGAAATACCTGGGACATATCATCTCATCCCAAGGAGTTAAGACAGATCCTGACAAGATTGACACCGTGAAGAATTGGCCAACACCACAGGACAAACATCAACTCCGAAGCTTTCTGGGTCTAGCCACCTATTATAGGCGCTTTGTCAAGGACTTTGCTGAGATCGCCAAGAGTCTACATCAGCTAACGGAAAAGGGAAAGCAGTTCAAGTGGTCAGGTGAGTGCGAGCGCAGCTTTCAAGAGCTCAAGCAACGCTTGTGTAATACACCAGTGCTGACCTATCCGACTCCCGGAAAACCGTTCATCATTGACGCAGATGCCAGCAATGTCGGGATTGATGCCGTACTATCACAAGTATATAATGGTGAAGAAAAGGTAATTGCCTATTACAGCAAGGTACTCTCGAAGTCAGAAAGAAACTATTGTGTGACCAGAAGAGAACTTCTTGCACTGATTTTGTCAACAAAGCACTTCCATAAATATCTCTATGGACAGAAATTTCTTCTCCGGACCGACCATGGAGCACTAAACTGGCTTTTGAATTTCAAGAATCCAGAGGGTCAAGTGGCGAGATAGATTGAGAGGCTGCAGACGTACGATTATGAAATTCAACATCGGAAGGGGGAAAGTAGAAATCAAAACAAGGCAAAATCGAAAATAATCACCCTACATCAAATGTGTTTGCGAGCAGATCGGCTTAAGAAGTTTGTTTTGTAATAATGTAAGTAGAAAGGCGTTTTAACACATAGTTTCAATGAAATATTATTCAACAGATACATGAAGGCATCTTTTGAAATGCGGTAGTTTTGGACAAAGTTGCGATTAAGTCATTTTATTGGGCAAAAATGTCTTCAGTAAATACTCTAAGGTTAAAATTATTCTCCATACGCTCCATTAGATTTATCTCCAATCCGCGACACTTTCCATATTTTTGTAGGGCTATCCAATAGGGACGGGTTGATTTTGATGTCTCGTGACGGCCATATTGTTTCTTTTGCTATCTGTTTAACACTGCGCCCTTTTCATGAGGTACATGGCCGTCGTTCCAAGTACACTGTTCAACGTTTAGTGGCCAAATTCGAGTCCACCGGCTCAATGAACAACCAGCCAACAGCCGTACTTTAACGAAACGCAAGATCTACCGAAAATATCACTGTTCGTGAAAGTCTGCAGCAGAATCTGAAGCAGTCAATTCCGCGGATCTAAGAAACAACTTAAAGGATGACATCGAACAAATTCACCCTGATTCATGCGCCAAACCCATCGAATGTTTCGCCACTCAGCCAATTTAACTACGTAATATTTCACACATGATATCATTGATAAGGTTCTAAAATAAAGATGAGACCTTCTTGATTTTTCATATACAACTTGTGTTATTCAACTTTCAAAATGACCCGGCCTTAATAGAAAACACTTTATTATAAAGTTCATATACATTTTTCCACAGCAAATATTTTTTTATTTTTTGAATATTATGTCAAGATATCCGAGTCTCGTTCGAAAATCGAAAATTTGCTAGCAAGTAGCTTGGCATTATTGGCATTCTATTCTACTTTCATGCGTAGTACGATTTGAAAGTAGAATCGGAAATGAGTTTCGAATAGAATCAAAAGTAGAATCGAGTTACATAGTAGGGCCCCTGGGGCCTAACTATGTAATTCGATTCTACAAAAAAATCATTCGAATTCGCAAATTCCGTACTCTGTAATTCTATAAGAATGTTTTTATATGCGATAGTCGAACAGTTCTAGTAGTGCCAAGTATATTTGTATATGCTTTCGCAAAATAACAGGGGCCCTACTATGTAACTCGATTCTACTTTTGATTCTATTCGAAACTCATTTCCGATTCTACTTTCAAATCGTACTACGTATGAAAGTAGAATAGAATGCCAATAATGCCAAGCTACTTGCTGGCAAATTTTCAATTTTCGAACGAGACTCGGATTTTTTGACATAATATTCAAAAAAATAAAAAAAAATTGCTGTGGAAACAATTGTATGAACTTTAAAATAAAGTGTTTTCCATTAAGGCCGGGTCGATTTGAAAATTGAATAACACAAGTTTTATATGAGAAATCAATAAGTTCTCATCTTTATTTGAGAGCCCTATCAATGGCATCATGTGTGAAATATGTATTGAATAGTTAAAATGAGTGGCGCGTATTCGTAACATCAAATTTTCGATGGCTTTGGAGCATAAATCAGGCTGATTGGTCGATTGCATCTATTAAGTTGTTTTTTAGGTCCAAGGAATTGACTGCTTCAGATTCTGCTGCAGACTTTCACGAACAGTGTTGATATTTTTTGGGCAGATCTTGCGTTTCGTTGACGTACGACTGTTGGCTGGTTGTTCATTGAGCCGGTGGACTCGAATTTGACCACTAAACGTTGAACAGTGTACTTGGAAGGACGACCGTGTACCTACCTCATAAAAAGGGCGCAGCGTGAGAATCGTTGCTTTAAACACCCATTTTGATAATAAAGTTTTATCATTTGCATGTATTGCTAGACGCTGTAACTTGACATCATGATTTGTAGTCACATCTTGACATCATGATCTAGGCCACGAGCCATGAAAATCAACTCGTCTCTATTGGATAACCCTACATAAATATGGAAAGTGTCGCGATTTGGTTAGACTTGCATATAGACAAAAAACCGGAACAAATGCAACAAATTGAGCAAAGGCGGATTAGAGATAAATATAATGGATCTTATTGAGAAAAGGTTTTATTTTGCAGTATTTACTTAAGACATTTGTAATTCAATAAAATAACTTAATTGCAACTTTGTTCAAAGCTACCGCCTTTCAAAAGATGCCTTTATGTATCTTTTGAATAATGTTTCATCGAAACTAAGTGTTAAAATACCACTTTGACTTTGATTATTATGACAAACAAACTGCTTAAGCCGATCTGCTCGCAAACACATTTGATGTAGAGTGATTATTTTCGATTTTGCCTTGTTTTGAATTCTACTTTCGAGTTACGTAGTTCCTCGTAAGTTCGAAAGTTCATAAGAATATAGTTGGCACTACTAGAATTATTCGATTCTCGTTGCTTCGAAAGTAGTTAAAAAAATACATAGTTCCAATTTTTCGAATTCGAGCAATTTCATTGTAGAATCGAGTTACATAGTAGGGCCCCAGGAACTCTCTAATTCGAAAGTAGAACTCAAAACAAGCAAAAATCGCAAATAATCACTCTACATCAATTGGTGTTATCGAGCAGATCGGCTTAAGAAGTTTTTTTGCCAAAATGTTGGTAAAAAGGTCAGTGAGCTATATTGTACCTAACCGAAACCATCAAAAGAATGAGTGGTTCGTAAAGTTTTGAGGTACACAATACCTCCCTCAATAACGAACAACATACAGCCGACGAAGATATTTTAGGTATGTTGCATGGACATTGTCATGGTTTCATCCAATACAGAGGTAGCCCTTAATGATGAACATATTCGGTTCGTGCCCTTTATAAATTCTTCGTGTAGGGGATGGTTAGCTGTATTTTTATGGGGTACATCGTCGTCCTTTCAAGAACAATAATCAATGTTTGGTGGCCAAATTTGATTCCACCGGCTCAGTGAACAATTAGCCAACCCCCTTACGTCAGCAAAACGCAAGATCTGCCTAAATATATCCGCTGTTCGCGGAAGTAAAAAGATGACTGCTGGACCTAGACGAAGCCATTAATGGAATGAGTCTTTCGTTATGTTTTGGGCTGTATAATTACTCTTACAGCAGGAAGATGTTTTGGTTTGGAATGTCGTTATTTCATCCGATGGAAACGAATGAAAATGACACAATTATGCAATTATGCATACGTTGATAAAAAAATGTCCCACAGGCGCGATTGACGATATCACTTCTCGAAGAACGAGTCGGAAATCAATTGACGTACAAAAATAATTTTTGCGCTCAATATTATATATTTTTTCTTCAAAGTTCTCCACAGCAAATTATTTTTTTTTTTCTTTTTGTGTCAGAAAATCCGAGACTCGTTCGAAAATCGCAAATTTTCTAGCAAGTAGCTTGGCATTACTAGCATTCTATTCTATTTTCATACATAGTAAGATTTGAAAATAGAATGGCAAATGAGATTCGAAGAATCAAAAGTAGAATCGAATTACATAGTAGGGCCCTTGCTGTTTTTCGTTGTTGTACTGAATTCTAGATATAGGTACCTCTGATAGCTAGTTAATCACAGTACACAGAATACAAGGTATTATATTGCGTATCTGTCAGAAAACAAAATGACAGAATTGAGAAAAGGCACAAAAAGAAATGCAAAAAATTTCAGATCCAATGTCAAATTCGTCAAGGGAAAAAAATGGCTGATATTTTTAGTAAATGAGACAGACAGAGACAGAAATCTAAAGTTTTGTTCTTTTCTTTTTAATTTTCTTTTATTATGACATTTTGGATCTGAAATTTGACATAATATGTGCGAACTTGAGAAGAAGAAAATCGGGAATATAATACCTTGTATTCTGTGTACTGTGTAATTAATATCATGCCATATTGATATCAGTAAAGTACCTATTTTTTATTGACACAATAGTATCACAAACGAAATGAAAATAACAAAGATTTAAATATTGTTCCCTGTTCTTTCAATATTTTTGTTAATTGTTTTCAATAAAGGTTAGAGTTTATTCAATAGCATTTGTGCATTTTTCGTTTGTAAAAATTTAACTCTAATCGTCCACTAAAAGTTGTATGGTGTATAAAAAAAACGCTAGAACTTCTCATTGATGAGAAAGCAAGCATCATTTTTAGATTGGAATCTGCCATGGAATATTCCGTTTTACGCTCCACCATTTTAAAGGACAAATGAAAAAGCAAAGGTTTGAGGAATCAAAACCGTCGGCTAAAAAACTAAAAAGTTCACTGCACCCTGACGTTGAAGAGGCTCCGCTTCTATGGTTTAGTGCAGAGAAGTTGCAGTATACCCATTAGTGGGTGCAGCGTTACCGTCAACGTCAAGGAATTGTCCAATAATAGGAGAACCTAAAAGTGCTACTCAAGGTGCAGTGGACAATTGGTTACAGGTTGCTGGTCCGAAACTCGGATAAACTATACAGATGAAAACATGGATGAAACCGGTCACCAAAAAAAAAATCTCATCTCTTTCATATGGGTTAAGTATGACCTATCGCTTATAACGACCACATTAGACGGTCCCCTGGAGGTCATTATAACCGATTTTGACTGTCCATATACATACAATGTATATGCATCTTCGACTTATTTCAACCAAATACATACCTAATACATACCTACGCACATACATTGGTCGGTTGTTTCAAGCAGTCGAACACATATTTATGTATGTATATTGCCCAGGAACCGAGAAATATGTACGTCCCTTGTTCTTGAGTTTCGGGAGTGTTCATAAGCCTCTATGACAAAAAAAATATTTGGCAAAATTTTTAAACGAAAATAAATATTTATATAATGTCAAGTATAAGTTTTTGTTTTTTTTCGATAAAAAAACAATATTTGACGAAAATATTTGAAATAATTTTCATACAAAATTGAGTATTCGTATATTGATCTGAAAAATATACATTTTTTTTTGTTATAAACCTTCTACTTTCTACACTTATTCCCCTTTGGTTTAAAAAAAAAAATGTGCACGAGTCAGTCATACGAACTTGCTCCTGTATTCCAAATACTCATACAAAAAATTTAATTCGTACATAAAAATTTAAATTGAAATATCTACCTCAAAAAAAGATTCAATCTGAAGAAAAATTATGTCATATGATTTCTTAAAACATTGTTGATTTTTCAAATTTTTTTTTTTAATCGTCTAAGCGTTTTTTTTTAAATTAATTTTTTATATTTTAAATTTTTCGAAAGTGTCTAAAAATTAATTTGGGTATGCAGTATTCAAGAATGTAAAACTATACATTTTATAAGTAAATTTCAATTTTTAATATTGATCCGTTTTTGAGATACAGAATTTTTAAAAAGAATAAATAAATAAATATAGTTTAAGAATATTTTTAAAAAATCCAAAAAAAATTTTGACATTTTTTTGAATACAAAATATTATTTGAGAAATATAATCGTACTTTCAGAAAAAAAATTACCTTGGTCGTACTTTCATTTTTCGAGAAAATCTGATAACAAAAAAACGGTTCTATTATTATTCTATTAAATTTGTATTGCTCCAAAACGGTACCGCCCCGTTTTGGAGCAATACAATTTTTTTTTCACATAAAATACATCAGAGTTTTAAACAAAAATTTTCGAGGGAGTTTAAAAAACATCGTAGTAGCCGTTTTTGAGAAAATTGAAACTTTTGGTTTTTGGACAACAGGAATTTAACGAATTAGTCTTTTATATGTATATCTTAAATTATCAACAACAAAAATATTTTATTTTTGCCAAAAATTTAGCTGTAAGTTTGTTTTTATGAACGCACTGCCTGACTGCTATACCTCAAACATAATACAATTTATCTTAATTTATGAACGCAAATCTTGCAGTACTGCTGCATGTTGACATTTATGAACTTACCCAAGCTCTTTCGCTCATCTGACAGCAAGGCGCTGTGGACGTTCTCAATTTTCGCAACGGTCTGGGACAGTCTTGCCATGCACGTAACGGCAGTGCATTTGAACAATTTTGTGAGTTGTGAAATAAATCGCACAAGTTGGGCATACTTTTTTTTCTTTAGGTCGGATTGTACAGATGGACAAAAGAAATCGTAAGGCATCTTGTAAGGCACAATGTTACGTAACATGTTACGTAACGCATCGTAACGTTTTACGAGACACCCCCTCCCCCCTAATTGCGTTACGTAATACTTGAACGCCCCCTAAGGGGTATAGATAAAAATCTGAAAAAAATAGAGGATTTTTTTTTATTTATTTGGAGACGATTGAGCGGATGTCTTCATTAATTTTATCTTAAGGACCACCCTAATGTACATTCGTGCTCAAAAGACATCTGGAATTCAAATTCAAACAAATAAATGGTAAATTAAAGTAGCAAAACAACGAAATTTTGAATTTGTCTTGTTGTTTTTTCTTCATTTATATGCCAAATTTTGAAGCGATTTCATTACAATACATTTACTTAGGTGAAAAGGTTGCACTTTCCAGCAGTTTCTAGATAAGGTCTTGTATATTTATGCACAAAGTCATTAATAACAAACAACCGCAGTATCTGTATGAAAAACTTCAATTTGCCCAATCTTCTAGAACCCTAAATCTAATAACTCCCACTTTTGAATACCTGAACTCAACGCGTCTTTTTTGTCCATGTCACCCGATTGTGGAACTCTTTGCCCACTGTAATTAAGGCTATTATAGGGGCTCTTGCATTTAAAAAGGCTCTATCTGCGCATTTTTCATCTCCTCATTAAAATATATTTCTTGCTCTGTCTTTAACTTATGTTTCTTCTTCTTTTTGTTCCTCTTTTTTTCTTCTTTTTCTTCTACTTCTTTTTCTTCTCATACTTCTTTTTCTTCTAGTTCTTCTTTTTCTCCTTCACCTTCAGATAAAAGATAAAACTATCTGAAACAAAAACAGCTTTTGATATTGATTTGTTTCGTTTTTCTTTTTTTGTTTTATTTACATTTTTGTTTGCTCTCTTTTTTTAAATCATCTTATTATTTTTTAATGTATCGCTTTTAATTAATTTTGTTTTTAATTTAATCTTAAATTTTTTGTATTCCAACTATGTATATATCTATTTATTTATTTATTTATTTATTAATTCATTTATTTACATCAATAAGAGTTTAACAACTGCAATTAGACTACCGCAAGCAAATAACCATAAGATTAAAATAATAATAATAATAATAAAAAAAAAAAAAAAAACAACAATATAATTGACTACGAATTAAAAAGTAGGAAAGAATATCGGGTGGTGGCACCTGTTACCGAACGTCCCCAGTTACCGAACACTTTTGAGAAATATGGTTGTAGTTTCGTTATTTTAACGTTTTTCGTAATGAAAACTTCACAAAAACCTGTGGGCATTCTTTCTTTACAAATAGGTAAAACGTTTCATTTAAACTAATATATCTTAAGAGAGCAAAAAATTCAGTTCAGTGGTAGGTTTCCCTCGGTACGGATTTGATACGTTTTTCAAGACAAAAAAACTAGATCAGGACTTCCTGAAAAGTTGTTTTGAAGGAAAAATATTTGAGTAAATTCTTTTCCCAGTGTTTTAAAATAATTAAGTATGCCAGATTATTGATATTTTAAATTGTTTAGTGTAAAAAAGTAAAATTATGGTATGATTTTTGACTGTTCGAAGAAAGGAAACTAAATATTACCGAGTTGCCTATTTCCGAACAAGTGTGTTCGGAAATAGGAAACAGTAAAAAAAGACATAATCCTATTTTCGAACATCCTTTTCTTTCATGTTCAAGATTGGGATTGGAATCAGTAAGTTAGAATTAGAGGTTTTTTTCAGTATGTGCCTTCGATTCGATTAAAGGTCATTTTTTCTGATGAGAAGAAATTGAACTGAAATGATCCTGAAGGATTACATATGGATACATATGATTTACGAAAGGAACCGAAATGTTTCGATGGCCTAATTTTGGTGGAGGTTCACTGATGATATGGTGATGGAGAGCTTTCTCTTCAGTAGGGTGCTTCGAAATTCGATTTACGTCAGCAAAAATCAACAGTTGGGATTATGTTTAAGTGCTGCGCATCAGTTTGATACCTGTTTGGCTGATCACTATGGTTTTTCAGCTGGAGGCGGGAAAATACCAAAATTCATACAAATCGGGAAACAACTCATTAGTTGAAGCTTAATTCATAGATACAGAATCTTTGGGTAATCAAAGACAGAGGAATTTATGGAGAAGGAAGAAGCTACGGATCTGTAGGAGAGCTTAAGAAGCTCTGCGAAGAGAATGGCTTATAATTTATAAGTCAGTTTTAACAAACTTGGTCAAATTCATAAAAATTTCAAATCAATTCCTGCTAAGGATGTATAAAAAAAAAACGTTAAAAAACTATTAAATTAACAAAATTAATTTTTTGAAAAATGTTGTTTGTTTAAAAAAGCTCTCAAGCCCCTAACTATTATTTAAAAAAATTTTCTCGAAACTTGATGTGACAACTACTTCCTATATTGAAGATTTTCAATTATAAATCGCACTGACTATTTAAAAAATAGAATTTTAGTACATATATTTATTTTTAAGATAAAACTAAGTACCTAATAAAGATATTTCAAATACGATTTTTATTTATTTTATTTTTGCCGATGGATCATTCAATTATTTACATTTTTATTTAATGAAAAATATGCAAAAATAGAGAAAATTTTGGCTTTAAAAATGTTTTCTAACCACTAACGACTTTTTGATTCCAGTGTTCGAAAATAGTAAACTCCGTGTTCGGGTTTAGGAAACAATCAAAATAAGGTGTTCGAGAATAGGAAAAAATGCTTATTTTCAATAAAATCTTCTTTTAATAGTTACTGATAATTTTTATGGAAAAAAAGCGTATCAAACCTGAAAATATTTGAGAAAAAACTAAAATTATAATACTAGACTCAGTTAAAGTATTTTTTGCAACATGTTCTTTCCTCATAGTCCGTTAACTGTTCGGTAACTGGTGCCATGACCCTCTTATGAAATTGAAAAATGCAAAAGAACAATATTTTTGAGCTGTAATCTACTTAAATGAAAGTCAAAATCAACAGAATGAAATAAGGTTAGTTTCTCTAACACAACGAGTTATAGGTTCATTTTGTGCGTAATTTACTCTATGCTCACTTTCACGGAATAAATATCGTTCTCTTAACTGACGAGAAGGAGCGTATAGATTAATAAGAGACAATAAAAAAGGACAATTAATTCTATATGATAGTAAATCGTTTACGAACATTACTGAAAACATTTTTCGTCTATTTTCAAGAGATTGTAAGCCTTAAAGTTGGCATCTTGTTGAGTACGAAGGGATATCGTTGTTCCAACCCAACTTCCATATTGCAAATTTTTTAAATCTCTTTTGGACTGATTCGATTCTGTTAGCAACAATATTGTAACATGGATTCCATACCACACAACAGTATTCTAAAAGGGACCTGACGTAGGAAGTGTAAAGAGACTTAAGGGCAAACGGATCTCTAAAGTCCCTCGAGTTTCTTTTAATAAAACCTAGCATAGAATTCGATTTAGATACTATGTATTCAATATGATTGATAAAATTAAGCTTCGAATCAAAAATGACACCCAAATCTTTTTTCGTAATTACTCTCTCAAGTACATGATTATTGATCTTATAGTCATACATAATTTTATAATTATTGCGACAAAATGAAAATTGTTGACATTTAGTCTCATTTAAAAATAACTGATTAGTCAAACACCAATCTGTTAACCTATTAAGATCATTTTGAAGAAGAACACAATCAAAATGAGTCTTAATACAACTGAAGAATTTAAGATCGTCAGCAAAAAGTAAACGATTGGAATTCAAAAATATATCAGGTAAATCATTGATGAATATTAGAAACAGTAAGGGACCAAGATGGCTTCATTGGGGGACACCTGAGGTCACAGTGACGGGACTTGAAAGTATTTCATCAATATGAACGAATTGAACACGACCCTTGAGATAAGAATCAATCCAATTCAACAAATTTGAATGAAATCCAAATACTTTTAGCTTATCAATCAAAATGGAGTGACTAACCCGGTCAAATGCCTTAGCAAAATCAGTGTATATAACATCTATCTGATATCCTTCTTCAAGTTTGTTCAGAATGAAATTTGTGAAAATAGTAAGATTTGTAGTTGTTGAGCGGCCTGAAACAAAACCATGCTGAAATGGAGAAATTAGTTCTTTAAGAAGAAAAGATAGTTTGGTATAAACTAGTTTTTCGAAGAGATTTGGTATGCATGATAGTTTACAAGTCGGGCGATAGTTGGAAATATCTTGCTTAGACCCAGATTTGTAAATAGGAGTCAAAAAAGATTTTTTCCAACCTGATAAAAATTCACCATAATTAAGAAAACTATTAAATATAAGAAAAAGTGGTTCAGCGAGAGCCGTTGCACAATTCTTAAGAATAAATGGTAGAATACCATCAGGACCTGGGCAGCTATCATTATTTAGATTTAAAAGCCCATCTTTAATTTCGGAAATAGTAAGCTGCAGCTGACCAACATTAACCATACTATTATCACAAGATAATTCAACTCTGTGAGATGCGTTAAGATCAGGTTGGACGTAATTAGAATTAAAATAATGAGCAAATGCATTACAAATATTTGGGAGATCTGAGAATGTTTAGCCCATATAGCGCAAACTGGTTGGAATGCCATTAGAATTTTTCTTTTTCTTAATAAACGACCAAAACGATTTACTATTCCTTTTCAATTTCGATTCAATTGAAAAAATATAATTCTTATAGAGACATTTATTTAAAACATCGAATTCACGTGCTATTTCAACGTAAGCACATCTTAAGACATTATCACTAGGAAATATCCGCGATCTCTTATATGCTTTGTTTTTTTATTGCTTAAGTTACAAAGCCTCACATTAAACCATGGGGGCTTCGAATTATGTTTCTCTAAAGTTTTTGGTACATACAAATCAATTGCCGTTTTCATACTGTCATTGAAAAGAGTATAGTAATAGTAAATAGTTGTAGTAAATTTAAGATGTTATTGTTTAAACTCCAAGGAATACGCGACATATAACTCGAAATGCCTTCAAAATTAGCCTTAGAGTAGTTTAGTTTGAATTTATTACAATTTGAAGATCTAGAGTAATCATAAAAAGAAAAATGAATATCAAGAGCAATATGATGAACAGAGTTTGAACAAATTGGATACATTGATAATCAACTGAAATGGATAATTCTTTGTCTACAAAAACAAGATCAAGTAATCTGTTAAAATTATTCTTACAAAAATTTATTTGAGTCAATCCGCACACTATGTACTATAAAAGACATCAGTCTTATTTTGTACTTCCAATAAAAATGAAAATGAAATGAATGAATGATGTGTGGATTCAAGGCAGTTACAAGCATAAGAGACTCGTTCATGATCTTTTCGGTGCGGTCACGATTGGCAACTATTCCAGACACACAATTAGAGTTGAATGTTCTGGTTCCATCCGCTAGGATTTATTTACTCTTTTAAAATGAAACAAAAAATTACAAAGCAACATACCCAACAACCTGATGGACCTCAGAGTATTAGAAACAATGAGAGGCTTGAAAACGTTCAGTTCAAAGTGTCCATTTGATCCTCCGATAGTCACAGCTACATGATTACCCATTACCTGAGCACACAACATCGTCAGAGATTCACATTGGGTGGGATTGACTTTGCCAGGCATAATTGAGCTTCCAGGCTCGTTTGCTGGCAAAATTAATTCTCCTAAACCACAGCGCGGCCCCGAACCAAGGAAACGGATATCATTGCCAATCTTCATGAGACTCACAGCAATAGTATTCAATGCTCCTGAGACCTCAACAGTAGCATCACGAGAGGCTAATGCTTCAAATTTATTTGGAGCTGTAACAAAAGGCAGTGCAGTTAGTTCAGCGATTCTTATAGCACACTTCTCGGCAAATCCAATGCGGGTGTTTAGTCCTGTACCAACAGCGGTGCCACCCAGAGCAAGCTCCAAAATGTGTGGCATAACGGCATCGATTCTTTCAATGGCGTACTTCATTTGTTGAGCGTAACCACTGAATTCTTGACCAAGAGTCAATGGAACGGCGTCCATAGTATGTGTGCGGCCGATTTTGATGATCTCTGCGAATTCCCTAGACTTTGCTTGCAAACCCTCTTGAAGAAGCTTGAGGGCCGGCTTTAGGTTATTTGCCAATTCCAATGAAACTGAAATATGAATGGCTGTGGGGAAAGTATCGTTTGAACTTTATGACATGTTCACATGATCGTTTGGATGGACGGGCACTTTGGATCCAAGTTCACCACCCAGCAGCTGTATAGCACGGTTACTGATGACCTTATAAAACGACAAGACTTTTGAACACGTCTTCAACACGCTTTTTGGTAATATTTCCTACCTCGTTGACATTCATGTTTGTCTGAGTACCGGATCCTGTTTGCCAAATGAGCAATGGGAAATGGTCTTCATAAAGTTCTCCCGAGATAAGTTCATCGCATGCCTTCGAAATCGCGTTAGCGATATCTTCTTTCAAACCGAACTCCTTGTTAACCTCGGCGGCGGCCTTCTTGAGAATTCCCATTGCTTGGATAACAGGTTTCTGAAATACAATGAGATGTTTTGACCTTAAAATTCTGATTGTGAAATTTGCTTACAGGCATTCGTTCGGACTTGCCACCAATCGGGAAGTTAATCATCGATCGCATTGTCTGAGCGCCATAGTACTTGCAAGTGGGCACTTTCAATTGGCCAAAGGTATCACTTTCAATTCGGAAGCACTTCTCCTTTTCCGTTTCCTATTGAAAAAGAAAAAAAAAACAATAAATTTCTAATAACTGACCATAAAAATACTTTCCATGCTCTTAACAGCACCCGGTTCTGTGACAAAATAAAAAAATAAAAATGATTAGATGTTATTTTCTTTTCTCCTTTCAGATTCACAGACGTAATGATAAGATAACTCAATGACGACACTAACCTTCTGATTAAACTTACATAGCTACACCGTACACACAAACCTACATAATGTTCAAACATTTCAAATTTCATTGAAATTGTTTCGATTCCTTGCGCTTATCACTTTTTTCTTGCGAGTGATAAGTTACAGAACATGGGCCCAGGAACACACATAGTCAAATACAAAAAAAAAAAATAGGGGAAAAGTCAAAAAATATATTTATTTTGTTTCGAATTGACGGAAATGTCTGTCAAAAAATATTGCCGGGTGACTCAAAAGTTTAAAAAAAATGCTAGAACTAGGTTCCAAAAATGACAAGTTCTAAGCGCTTAGAACTCAGTTATGATTTTAGATCGAGTTCTAGAGAAGTGAAGAAATGCCCGACTTCCAAATTTTCTTAAAACTAAGCTCTAACGTTAGACCGAGATTTACTAGATCGAGTTTTAAGGGGACTTTAGAACTTTGTGAAGAAATTGGGCGTTACTTTTTTTTTTCTTAGTTTTAAGTTGTATATTATGTTCTCTTTTGTTTTGTTCATTAGTTTTAAGCTTAGCACACACATTGTCCTTGAGCAACACTTAAATGTGTACGCCACATTGACATAATATATATGGGCTGCTAGTCACTTGTCATTTCCATACATTTCATGAGAAGAAAAAAGGTACAAGCTACAGCAGCGCCATTGGTTCGAAGCGGCCAAATAAGTCCCAAAAAATATGTTTGAATTCACAGCGACAGTGTTACCACATAGACTCTATAGATTGAAAATGGACTCGTTGTTTCTTCCTTGGGTCGGGGACTCGTTTTTATAACGTTTTTTGTTTGCAGAACACAAATAAGTATGTTAAAAATTAAAAACAAAATGATTTCTGAAAGCATTTAATTTTTTTTACGTTTTTCAAGCATTTTGGACTCGAAAATATTTTTCCCTGCGGTAATACTGCACAGCGACCTCGTTGTTTATGTCTTTGTTTTTGTTCATTTTTGACAGCTGGAATCGTTCTTTTTTTGGCCACCCTGATCCAATGGCGCTCTTTACGCTGAACACGCGTGAAGTTGGCAACTAGCAGTCCATATTATAATATGTCAATGGTACGCCACCTTTTAAGCATTATTTAACTCACGTTTTTAGGATTAAACTTTTGTTTAATTTTATATATGTATACGCATCTGTAAAAGCTAGACCAATTCTAAGTCAATATTATAATGAGGCTTTTAGCCTCAATAAAAAAATTCAATTCAATTCAATTCATGTCGGTGAGCAAATTCATATGAAAAAGTATGTAGAAAACGGCTGAGTTCGTAATTGCAGGCTTTGTTGCCCATGCCCTGCCTAAAATATGCTCAAAGACTTTTATGAACTCAATTACAACTGCATGTGTGCAGTCATCATACTTTATTTAAAATGAGTTCACAAAAGCAAACGTTGACAAAACTAGAAACAAAGTTTATTTGTTCTTGATTTGATTTGTTGTGCATTCATTTAAAAAATGGCTTTCAACTAAAATATTTTAAATCACATTGTTCTAAGCTTTGTGGAAGAAACCGTTTTCGAAAACATGGTAAAAAAACTTGCGGAAATAAGAAAACTGAAAAGTAAGTAACAGGAAACCCCTTGGACTTTTCGTATAATATTATGTATGATATTCAACGTAGTTTTTCATAATTTGAATGTTGTATTTTGTTTATCAAGAATGACGTAACATCCATACAAGCTTTGGCCAACTATTTCAACCGCTTGCAAACTTTTAATCCCCCCTTTTTTTTAAATTACGTTCAAAAGGCCTATATGTCCTTTCTTAAGCTCAATACTGTCTGTGTAATTGTAATAATTTTTATTTCATTCAGTTCAGCAGTTAAGGCGTTGTAAAGAAATCGAGCAGACAGATAGAGCTCTTTTAAATTCGTAAATCGTGAGCATGCTGCATTTTCGTTACGAGAAATCATTGTTATATGTATAATGATTTAACAAAGGGTCAATCGCACATAAAAATGTTTTCACTTCAGTAATATTACGATTATAAACAAACTAGTTATACCCGCGGTGTTACTCGCGATAAACGGGTCAAAAGTAGCCTTTGTCATTTTCTGACCCCTAAACCACCTCTACCTATTCAGAAAATCATGTCAATCACATATGCTCTTTGTATACTTAAAACAAATGTTTCCCACGGGCACCATAGATTTTATCGGAATATAAAGTAGCCTGTGTGATATTCTAGACTATAATCTGTCTGTATGCTAAGTTTCATCCTGATCCGCTTAATACTTCTGGAGTTATTGAGCAACAAACATCACATTTGCTCCCTGCCATTTTCCTGCAAAATCAGCAACAAAATAAAAACAAATGCCGACTCGACCGCAAAATGACAGTCATTCACCCTTATTATGATAGGCGTTTTTCTTAAACGACAATTCTCACTTTTTGAGTCGAGTCACTTTTAAGGCGTTTTATGTCGTTTTCGATTGGTTTCACTCAAGAATTCACTCATTCTGAAATCGAATGGAACAGGTCAAATCGCTTCCACTGAGTTCTGTTTTTTTTGTGTTTGTGTGAAATTTCAAAAGTCAAATATCTGATTTTTCTTTCAAAAATCCTCATTAAAAACAAAAACAAAACTGATTGAGTATTATTTTTGACTTTTTATTATTCATGTATTAGTGCTTCTTGAGTGGATTCTGATTTGAAATCAAGAAGAGAATTTCTCTTCTAAGAAGCGTTCTGTCTGTCAGTTTCGTGCGAATAAAACGCTTTCAGAAGGCTTCGGAATGATTCCGGACGCTTCCGGAGAGCCAATCGAAAACGACGTTGTCGATCAACTTGCGTTCCACAAAAACAAATAAAATTTGACAAATATAATTTTAAATTCAAATGTCATTTGTTTTCAAAATTATTTTCAATTATGTAGGATTTCTTCTCTCCTGGAAATTTTTCTCAGTTTCATGAGCTTTTCCACAACATTTCTGATTTGGGTTACCAAAATCCGCTTCCTGGCCTCGTAGCAGGGACAAAGACGTTCGTGCAAGAGCTGCAGCGCTCTGGTTTTTTGAAGGTCAGGGTTTTTCTGTATTCTGGGTCCATGTTCTGTAACTCTCACATCGAATAAGTTTTCGCATAAACAGTACGAATCAGAACAAAACTACGACGGAATGGGTCGAAAAACTCTTTTTCGCCTTCAACTGTTTCTGTAACTTGTTTTCACTCGATCAGGAATATAATGAAATGAAATTATTGGAAAGCCTGGAAAAATGTGAGTAAAACTGTGTCTATAACTCTGAAGTCGAAATAATTATTCGACTTATCAGTCAAAATAACTCGACCACTCTCAAGCAAGTGAGATAATATTTTGAAGCTGAATTCAAGCTCGTTTATTGTTTTTACTCGAGCTATAAATTCTTTATTTATTTTTTGAGGAGGAATTAAAATTTTTTAAGAATTATAATTGCACTATTTTTTAGTTTCCCGTCTTGTTTGCATACATTTTTGTTGCCTGTGTGTTTTGAGGATAATTTTATAAACATCAATTTTGATTTTTTTAGGGCGGTTTAGTTCACTCAAAGTTGAAGTCAACTTTGGGACTTTTGAATTTCTTTTTATTCAGTCAAAGGTAAGTTTTCAACTTCTAATTTTGAACGCTTGACTTAATCAACTTTAGATTTATTCAATTTTCAAAAATAGAAGAAGCTGAGAGAGAAAAACAAGGATTTTTTCAAAAGTTGAAAATGAAAGTCACAAAATTGAATTAAAATTTGAGTGAACAAAATCGCCCTTTTACTGTCACTGTGATTGGAAAACTGGAAATTGTAATTTTCACACAGGCTGTTTTCGCATCAAGTTATAGACACAGTTTATTTTCCAAAATAGAGAAACGTTGGAATATTGTGTTCAACCCTGAATCGAATGGGAAACTTTTCGACCAAGTTACAGAACATTGACACTGGCCGTGGTATATTCTTCAGAAATGCGAACGGCGGGAGAGATCGTTCGTCTTCAAGGGCTGAAACAGTTGACTGGAGAAAAAGTTGATTTATTGCTTCTCCTGGTTTTTTTTCTCGAAAAAGCAGTTCTTTCGGAACCGTGAGATGCTCTTCGACACGTTTGCCAAGTATCGAGGATATAGGGCAGGGGTTGTGTTTTTCCACGAAAGAGGGATCTCTGCCGATGTCCCCTTCCTTTGCAAGTCCATCAAGTGTAATTGCGAGTGTCCTTTTCTCTTTCAGCGTGAAAGGCCTCGATGTCAGTTGAGAGATGGCACTACGACGCACGGGCTGGTGGAACTGTGCGTGTCCTAGCCTTGTTTTCTGAAAAGCGGTTTCGCGGCATTTTTTGTTTTTGTTATTGAATTTTAAATTCAAATTCCAATTCCAATTTCACCAATGAGTCGTTTGAAAATTTGTGTTCGACAAAAAATAGCGTTTTGAGAGTCATTGTAGGCGAGTAAAACGACAGTTATAATACAAATGAGCGCCATTACTCAATTTCTCATACAAAAACTTACGTTCCACTCAGAGTAAGGCGTTACGACTCAATAAACGACTCTTAAACGCCACTCATAATACAAATTTTTGAAAATGAAATTTGTCGTTCAAGTGAAACGACTACTACAATAAGGGTGATTATACTTTTATGAACACAATTGTTGTCATGCTCATGCAGAACTATTGCTGTTTGTTTATATTTACGAACACAATTTTGGCAGTACTGCGGAAGTTTAACAATTACGAACTCAGCCAACATTTCTACTTTTGCTACAGCTTTTGAGACGTCAATTAAAAGTTTGAGCAGCAAAGCTGCTTTGTGACAGCTTGTTAGCAATTCCTATGCTTGAACTTTATGCGTCACTCAACGCTAACAGCAAAGCAGCTTAAAAACAGTTCTATTTAAATGCAAAGAAGCATTTTTAAGCTTTGCAAGAAGGTATAACACGGCATTGGGTGAAAAACCGTTGATTTTTAATATTTTTTTTGAAAAATAGGCTTTTTTTGTTATAAGATCGCCCCTCCCGGCTAAACGGGGGACAATAGAGCCGCCGTTCCATATGATTTTTTTCTTTTCTTAATGCAACCAAAACACTCCAATTATCAAAACTATTGTTTTTGGATTTCTCTTTATAAACAATATAAAAATTGTTTAAACAATATAAGCAATTATATCCCCCAAATGATTTGTTTCAGACTTTAAAAAATATAAAAAACAAAAAATTTGGAAAATAAATTTTCAAAATCCGAGCTGTTTCTGAGGACTTTCTGAAAACGCCCTTTTTTGAGCTTCATTGACTCCACTAATTGGGAAACAGACGCTAAAGCTTTTTATTATGAAAGGTAGGATAAATAATAAAAGAAAGATAAACATGTTCATACTATACTGTTTGTCATCATTAAAACAGCAAACAATGCCATATCACTGCCTTTATTCAAATACTTGCAAATATATTTGATGCTCTTTACTGAACTACAAAACTATACATTAATATGAGCTTGGAATGTTTTGCTCAGTAGAGCTGAATAAGGCACCACCCAACGATTATCAATGTCAATACCTATAGAGGTTAGGGTAGGTTGGAGTGGCTGTCTAGATGTTATTGACTCACTTAGACCTTAAGGGCCCATTGTGATACCACTAAAGAAGTTACTCAATGGGAGAGTAATGAACTTAAACAAACCATTTTGTACTTTTAATGAAGTTAGAGATACATTTTGTGTCGATCGTTGCCAGTTCACTGGTATTATCGAGGAAGGGATTACCGAGATAGTTATAAAGTTATTCCTTCTATTGGAGAGTGCCGGACATGTTCACAGAAGGTGTTGGACTGTTTCCTCTTCCTCCTCGTCCATGCAGCTTCTTCAGAAGTCGTTTGCGTAGACCCCTAGCCTCAAAGCATGTATACCTATGAGGCAGTGTCCTGTTATAACTCCAATTGTAGAGCTAATATTTTGTCTGCTCTGGGAGATCCAGCTTTTTGACCGTTTCAGGTCTATGCTTGGCCATATTTGTTTGGTTGCTAGGCAGGTGGTACCCTGTGACCATCTAGCATTTGTTGATTCTAGAGCATATTGTTTGAGAAGATATTTGCATGTAGCAAGTGGTGTTCCTATGTTATGTGTTTGTCTAACAGTAGGCAGAAGTGTTCCGTTTTTGGCGAGCTCATCGGCCTTACAATTTCCCGGGATGTCTCTATGGCCCGGCACCCAAATGGGGTGAATATTAAACTGTTCCGTCATCTCATTCAGAGATGATCGACAGTCGTGGACTATTCGAGAGTTTGTGGAGACAGACGTGAGAGATGTGAGAGCACCTTGGCTATCCGAGAAGATACGTTTATCTTTAAAATATACGTATAACGTTTTCTTTGAACCAGAATAATGCCTCTTTTATCGCCAATACTTCCGGTTGAAACACACTACAATGATTGTGAAGTCTATATGATAGACTGATTCAGTTGTTTCGAGTAGATACCAGCACCATAGTCGGTCTTTTCTTTGAACCGTCTCACACAGGGGCCAAATGCATGAAAACCTGGCAAAAACCTAAAAAACAAATTCGGCAAATCCTAATTAAAAGTACGGGATTATATATAGGGTGTCCCAATAAGAGCGCACTTTTTAAAATTGTAATAATTTCTTTGTCATGCAAATAGGAACTCTGAAATTTGGCAGATGTCAGCTCTGTTTGTTCCGATTACTAAAAATGGAGCGCTTTTTGAAAGAACAACACGTTATAATGGTAAAAACTCATTACAAAAATGGGGAAAGTTACGCTTCGCAAACTTCACCAAATTTTCAGTCAACAGAGTGTACTAATATGTCAACCATTCAAAAAGTGGTCAAAAAATTTGAAGAAACTGGGTCAATTATGGATGATAAGAATCCTTTGCGTCAACGTACTGGTTGGTCTCTTGAAAACATTGCTGCTGTAAACGAGAGTACTGTCGAGAACCCGAAAACATCAATTCGACAGTGACTGTGAACGGCATTCGTTACAGGAATGTGATAACGGACTTTTTGTGGCCTCAACTGGACGGCATGAATCTGGACAACATGTGGTTTCAGCAGGACGGCGCAACTTGCCATACTGCGCAAGAAACAACCGACTTATTGCAGCAACGATTTTCAGAACACATTATTTCACGAAATGCTGATGTGAACTGGCCACCAAGATCGTGCGACTTAACGCCGTGCGATTTTTTTCTTTGGGGTTTTGTGAAATCTCGGCTTTATGCGAATAAACCCGAAACAATTCCTGAGCTCAAATCGGAAATCCAACTTGTTGTCGGTGAGATACAGCCACATCTCTGTACAAAAGTCATGGAAAATTTCATGAAAAGAGTAATGGCCTGTCATCGGAGCCGGGTGGGTCATTTGCCGGATATTTTATTCCATACTTAATCGGAACATGTCTTCTTTACAAAACTATAAAAATATCACACCTTTGTCATAAAATACTTGGTTTTATTTGCAAATTAAAAAGTGCACTCTTATTGGGACACCCTATAGTTAAATATCCAAATATTAAGACCAGGTGCAAATTTTTATCATGTTGTTTGTATTTTGACCATGTCATTCGTTTGAACTTGTGCTTTCTATGCAGTGGTTTAGCAGTTGTTGGTAAGGTGAAAAAACGAAATATATCTTATTTGATTGTGTGTAATGTGTTCTTGTTGGATCTGCAATAAAATCCTGCGCCAGGTTTACGACCTTTTTCTCTTATTTTACCCATTTATTTTAATTTATTTGTAGGATCAGGTTCAATTTCTTGCTGATAACAAGTTTGAGGATACTGCTTATAACATAACAATAAATATTTGTTTTTTTTTTTTATTAAATTTCGATGAATTAAGTGCTTTTAATTGTTTTTGCCAAGAATCCAGCCATTTGGCCCCTGTGTGATCCGTGAGAAAATTCATTTGTTTCCTCTCACCATTTAAGAAATTCATTTTTTTTTTGCTTGAGAAATGTCAAAAATTATTTCAACCCTCTCATCTCAGAGAATTTTTATTTTTCTGTGTCTCTCTTTCTCTTATTGAAAATGATCTTCTACACTCCGATACCTAGTCGCAGGCACACGCAAGTATTTTATTGAGTGAATAAAATCAATACATAATGAATCTGTCATATCTTTCTGTCTTGTGAATATAATATTTGGATATATTTTGCATATGATAACATACATATATGTTCAAATTTTACAAAGTTAACGGCCAGTTTCACTAAGCACTTTTAAACATTTAACAAGCTTTCAAACCGTAAAGTGAGTTTTTTTGGTTTCACCAAGCGTTTTTTAAATAAACAAGCTTTTTAACTAAATGCCCATTTCGAGTTCATTAAATTTTAGAAGTGTCATTGAATATTTTAAAAAGTGGTATTCCCTTTTCATTTGTAAGCGAATATTTTTAGATGTTTTATATTGAATACGATTTCCGTGAAGATTTCGAGACTTCTTGTTTCAAAACGCGAACAAAATTAATTAAAGAGTAGTCTCTTATACCAATGCACTCAGAAAATGAAGAAGTGATATTAAAAGAACACTTATGCCCAATTTCATAAACAAACACTAAAAACACTTTTAGCAAACTCTTAAATATTTTGAGTTTCACCAGTTTGGAAATTTAAGGGCAATTTTTGTAAAAATTGACATCCTTATGAAAATTGTGTGAGAAAAAAAAGAGAAAACATTATATTCACTTTTTAAAACATTCCAACAATTTATTCTCCTTCACCGGGAACTAATCGAAACCGTCAAGCCTATAAGAACGTTATACACGGATGGATCATACAAGGAAAACAACTCCGCCTTTGCAGTTATCGAATTTTCGAATTCAAACGAAGAAACAGTCCTATCCCAAGGTATCCTCCCAGACGCAGCTGGTAGTTTTCTAGCTGAATTGGTAGCAATAATTAGAGCACTCTCTTTAGCTCAATCTAGTTCAGTTAAGACGCTGATCCTGACAGACAACCTCAATATATTAATGGGAATCAAAAACGCCAACAACAACTGTCCAACTCTTAACTATATTCGAAGTGTGTTATACAACAACGTCAACATTGTTATAGCCTGGATTCCAAGTCATGTCGGAATAAAAGGTAACGAGGCAGCAGATCAAGCAGCTAAGAAAGCGTTTCGTTTCCCATTAGTCAAAGAATTGCCTAACATTCCCCTTCTGATGCGAAAAATCTTCAGTGTTATAGAAAATGATGAACTTACTGCCTCATGGCTAAGCCAAGATAACTTCCTTCGTAAGCACCATCCCACCCATCTCAGAGTGGCGTACAGCAAGGACTTTTCGAGAGCAGAATGCATATCACTTTTCAGAATTAGAGTAGGAAAAATTTTATTCTCCAGTCGTCATTATTACAACCATGAACCGCCCGAAGAATGTGAAAATTCTAAAGAGGTCCTGTCCGTATGGCATATCCTAGCGGACTGCCCAATGTCACGCCTAATCCCGAACATTGCTTCCTCAGAAGACAAATATGCAAAAATCTCCGAAATACTTGATCCCTCAAATACAAGATCCTTGAAGCTAGTTAAAGAAGCAACATCAAAGCACAACAAATGTAAAGAAATATGAAAATAAATTTATCTCTATATCTATATTTAAACGGCATCGAATGGTCCTGCTTCCCCGCTACCGCTACCCCCTGATGCCTTCTCTTTAAATAATTTATAAATTTATTTTGTAAGTTATTTTTGATAAATAAATAAATAAATAACAAATAATTAATTTACTAAAGTGGGCTGACTACTGACAACTTAAGTGGCCGACTACTGGAATTTAAGGGCCCGACTATACAAGAATCCGACTTCTATTTGAATTATAATTAATAAATTTGTTTAAGTAGTAATTAAAGCAATTAGCAACATTTTTTCCTAGTTTGCAAATATCAACGAATCGGAAAAACTAAGTTTCACGTTCATCAATTAAAAGATTTTAAAAGACCAAACAAACACAAAAATTAAGTTAAAGGGCTAACTACTCGTACCATCACCCGCTATAACTTCTACGAGAACTTATACCAAAAATATATTCCAATACACAAACTGTGGATTATAAACAGATTGCATTTATAGACTTTTAAATTGTTTCTTAATCAGTGTATCCGGAAGTCGGGAAGTCACTCCGACGTACAACCCCCAACCTGGAGTACCAGGCCCTTGATGTGAATCCAAGTACAAGAGTCTTTTACGGTCTGGGCTTCAAATAAGTCGAAGTAGCCCGTAAAGGTGTTCAATGTGGTCATCAATGTGGCTTCAGGCTAGTAAAGTCAACCATCGACCAAATTTTCACGTTGCGGCAGATCCTGGAAAAAACTTATGAACTCCAAATCGATACCCACCACCTCCTGATCGATTTAAAGGCCGCGTATGATAGCATCTACAGAGACGAACTGTATAAAGCTATGTCTAGTTTTGGCATCCCTACCAAGCTCGTTCGCTTGTGCAAAATGACGATGGAGAACTCACGCTGCTCCATCAAGGTTGGCAATGAGCTTACGGAATCTTTCGATGTCAAAAAAGGATTCAGACAAGGCGATGGCACTGTTGTGCGATTTCTTTAACATCGTTCTCGAGAAAATCTGTTCACCTTCTCGCTTACGCCGATGATATTGATATAATGGGAAGAACACAGCGTGATGTCAATGGCGCCTTTGTGAGAATTGAGACAGAAGCGGCAAAAATGGGTTTAGCGGTAAATGAGGGAAAAACGAAGTATATGCTGTCTTCGAGAAAGGACACCCAACACCGACGCACAGTGTGGGAATTCGCACATCTAGCGTCATTTTATTCAAAAAATGATATGGTGCGATTGATGCCAAAACCGGTTTTTCTTAAAGCTTATATATCCACTTGAATTATTTCAGAAAATTATAAAAAAAAAATAGGTTAACGCAAAAAAAATGAGCCATGATGCTGCAGTTTGGCGAAAATCTTGGACAGAATTGTTCGTGGAGGCAACCTACAATTTTATTTTTTTTTTATCTGTAGTGCAAGTTTTATTAAAAGTTTTATTTTTTGTTTATTGTATTTACATCAAGGAATATTAAATTAAGTAAATATATATGTATTTTTTGTTCTTATATTTTTGTGTGGGTGGATAAAGTTAAAAATGTGTATTTTTTAAAGTTACTTTTAAGTTCATTGGAGAAAAAAAAGCAAAGAGTCGCAGAGTTCCGCCCTAAAATTAGGTTCATTGTAAAGCCTGACGTCTTCACTAATTGAAACTGCAAAAAAAACTTGCGCGTTTCTGCGCGCCTTTGAAATTAAGCCATTTTTCGCCATAGCTAACGAGCCAAAAAACGTTCCGGAACAAGCTAAACAAGAGAAAAAAAAATATTTTTGTTGCAATATGATCTATACGTGAATAAAGAGATATATACAAACTAGTATAGGCCAACATAGTTGTTAAAACTTAATCATTTTTGTTTGACAGGGCCGGAGTCAGGGCGTCTTAGCTCTAAGGCCTGAGGTTAAATTTTATGAAAGTTCTTTATTTGTAATGCTGCAGTTTTGAAATTCGGATGGTAGATCATAGTTACAAGACCATATCCAACAAAATATTTTAACACAGGGCCGGATTAAAGGGGTCTTAGGCCTTTCGTGAGCTTGTATGGAAAATGTTAATTTTTTATGCTACAGACTTGAAATTTGGATGGGAGGTAGATCATAGTTACAAGACATTTAGACTCGATACAATGACAGACCTTATTCACAGGCTGCTTATTACCTCAGACCCATATATTGCTGGCTTAAGAAGCATTTAAAAAAAAGGAACAGTATAGAACCTGAGTTTGTGGAACTCTTAGAGTTTCATTTTTAAGATATATATGTATTTTGTTTTTGTGTTTATGCAATTTACTTAAAATAGAAACAATTTCCGTGTAAGAAATCAGAAATAAGCTAATGTATCTTAATTTTTAAATATGAAAAAAAAAACAGTTTTTTGGTGTTTTTGACAGATAGTAGTAGTAGTAGTTGAAATGGTGGCCACGAGCAGTCTAGCTCGGTGACCCAATTAGCGCTGAGTTGCGCCGTTTTGGTACCATAAAAAACTCGTTTGACCTATAGAGTTAAAAGAGGGATTATAAATAGTACTGAGATTTGAGTGCGCCTCAAATCCACTTTGTTGCGTTTAGAAAGGAGATCAAATCTTTGACCTCCAGTTCTGAGAGCTCACTGAGGTCATTGAAAAAGGATTTTCCCAATGTTTTGGCTCTCGTTTTGGCTAGGGCAGATACATTTTTTAACTTTTCCATCACTTTAAAAGGTTTTGACATGCAATTTTCAGTTTTTGACTCCAAATTTATAAGAGCATTAAACATAGAAAAAAAAAGTTGAGTGTAAATGAGAAAAAGAAGAGTAAAATTGCATTTAACAAGGAAAATATTTTTTTTTTATGAAAGTTTCGACTTTAAAATTGAATTTATAGAAGACTGTGCTGTTCAGACCTATGATTTATAAAGAATAAGAAACAGTAGTATATTGGCTTCCAAAAAAACTATACCAAATTATCGTGGGCACTTATCATCGCTTTTTACAAACCGTTTTTTTATTTAACCAAGTTTTTCGAAAAATTCCCCTCCCGCTTAAACGGGGGGAGATAGACCCCCCTCCTAGAACAATTTTTTGCTTGTTTTAATGTCAGTTATAAATTTCGGGCATTAATAAAAAATTTAAAAATAAATTTCAAAAATGTGAAAAAACGGCGGATTTGTGACTCATTTTTCAAGAACTTCGACCAAATAAGAAAAAAATAACTATTACATTTCATTTCATGGGTATTTTGCATTTAACTTTGAAAAAAAAAAATTATCAAAAACTTCAAATCACAAGCGTTATTAATTTAATACCGCTAGATGTGCGAATTCCCACACTGTGCGACGGCTCGGACAGAACGTTACAAAAGACGCATACAACTTTAGTAGAGGAGTTTGTCTACCTAGGCTCCGCTATTAACACGGGCAATAACACCAGCGCCGAGATCAGACGAAGAATTACTCTTGCTAAACGCAGTTTCTTTGGGATAAAAAAGCAATTGAGTGGAAAAGCCCTTTCTCGAGCAACTAAGGTCAAACTGTACAACACCCTCATCATCCCAGTGCTGCTGCATGGACCTTGACAAAATCGGATGAATGTGCCTTAGGCTGTTTCGAGAGGAAAGTTCTTCGGGTCATCTTTGGCCCCGTGTGCATTGATGGATGATTGATGCATGCAGCATGCATCAACAAATTTTTAAGACTACAGAATACAAAAAGAAAAATGTTTTCCGCTTTTAAAATGTTGATTAAACTAACATTACTTGCCTGGGCCATGTCTTGCAACTTTGAATTGTGTAGGTCCTGCACAATTTTCTTTCAATGTTTAACCGAATAATAATTATAATTTAATAACTGGTTCTTTCACTCAACGCGCAAAAAAAAAAAATTTAGTAACTAAAAACTGAACACGACTATCAATTTTGTTTAGCGGTAGGTGCAACAGAAATGTTGGAAATGAGCTCGAACAAAAGTATTTCTTAAAATATTTTATGGAAAAGAAAACGCAGCCTTATTATTTTTTTTTTTAAATTTTTCTACAGTAGGTAGTTCACATTTTTATGTATTCTTGTGAGAACCGCTGGAAAAAAACACGATACACTTCTATACAGACGCTTTCAAAGAGCGACTATAGCGTTGGAAGTGGTATCTACTCGAAACAACTGAATCTCAGTCTATCATATAGACTTTCCAATCACCACTGGCTACATGCAAACAATCTTCTCAAACAATATGCTCTAAAATCAACAGACAATCAAAGACTATTGCTGGCTCAAAAGTTGAAAGAAGGATCTTTTGACGAACCTGTTGCTTTCAAAACTCTTTTTTTTTTCAAAGTTCATTTTTAATTCAATTCACTTATAACTACTTATTACTATACTCTGTCCGATAAAAATTGGCAGTACAGGCCTTATGGGAGAGCTTTTTAAAAATCAGTGGCGCGCTGTTCTCTACACCATACCCAATTGAAGAGAACTCCTTTAAAAAGTTTTATAAAACACCCATGAATTTTTGATGGCATCCGACGTAGAACCCACAACGACCTGCCTGGCACACACTTGAGCATGCACTGATCGTTCTCTGCTGCTTTTCAACCCTCATTAAATCACACATATTCAGACATTCAGAGTTGCCTTTTTCTATTTCGTAACTCACTTCGTATTTTTTTCTTACTTTTTCAATGGATTTCTGTTGAGGAGCTTTCGCTTTGAGAGCTTTCGCTTTGAGAGCTTTCTTAACGATGAGTGTTATCGAGTTGTGTTTGACTTTTGCATTTCTTTTAAAGTTTTGCAAATCAGTTAAAATGCAGTTATAAAAATCAAAGCCATTTTATTTGATGAAGAATATTATTTGCGTAGATTCTCGTACAGGGCGGTAGCTTTGTTGATTTTGAGAGTTATTTTTGTGCATTATTGTGATCAGTGCTGTCGTTTCAAATATGTAATGGGGAGTATTTTTGAATTATTTTGAGGAGTAT
This sequence comes from Sphaerophoria taeniata, assembly GCA_943590905.1. Taxonomy (NCBI): domain Eukaryota; kingdom Metazoa; phylum Arthropoda; class Insecta; order Diptera; family Syrphidae; genus Sphaerophoria; species Sphaerophoria taeniata. The sequence goes on along the minus strand of OX016542.1, from coordinate 74,786,919 downwards.
TTTCTATATTTGGGTAGTATAATTTTTTAACTAAAGGAACGTATAATGGGTTTTGCAGACTGTTTTGAAGTTGAAGTTTCTTAGAAAACGATAGTTTCTTATCAAATCTTGGGACTTACAAAACTCAAATTGTGTGCTTGTCGGATACTAAGAGCCTTTTATTCACTCGAAGTTGATATCAAATAGAGGATTTAGGTAACTTGTCTTCATTAGAGGTTGTCATTCTCAAATTTACAAGTTTAGTTTTTCTCAACTGCCAAAAAACTTAATTAGACCATTAAAAAAATAAACAATTTTTTGTCAGACCTTGTTTGTTTTCTGCATTTAGTAAAACAATTTTTTAAATTAAACAAATATTAAAGTTATTATCATAAAGCGAAGAGAAAATGGTGAAGACTCGGGCTTTGAATGTATGAATAGAGTAGGGAAAGAAAAAGTTTGAAAATCTCACTAGTGAACTAGTGACTATGCACTATCTGTATGCACACAATTATGTGTTGCGTTTATTTTTAAGGGTTTATTCTCTTTCCCAAGAGATTTATTCGTTTGGAGGGTCTTCGAACACAAAAGTAGTTTCCAGTATCGTCATTTTGGCCTGGTACATTTTTTACGGAGGAGACTATTATGTCATTATGAAGTGTTATCTGTCGTCTTTTTTCTTCTTGATTCAGAATTTCATCGTGCAGCTGCTTTCACCGTCTCCAAAAGCAAAAAAAATCAGGTTTTTAACATAACTACTCCAAATTATTATGAGTTTCCCAGGGGATACTACTTTCAAATTCAAAACTCTGAATTAAAAGTTACGTAAGTAAAGAAAAACAATCCTACGCTTGACTTTACAATTCAACTCTTGAGTTTGTCAACTGCAAAGGCTCACAAGTTTAAATAAATGAAGAAAACGGCTCCAAATCAATTGTTTTTGCCTATAATTCTTTTTCGCTAGTTTCTCACTTTTCTGACGAATTGATATTTAAAAGTTCCCCAAGTTGTCCCTAAATTATAAATTTAACAACGGAACTGCACAGAAATACTCACTTCAGATTTGAAAAAGTTTAATGCTGCCATGCGACGAAGGTTTTGTGATTAAAAAGGTAAGGTTTTCTTACAGTTCTATTTATAGTAATTCCACCAGTTGAATTTTATTTATTTCATTATGTTTAATCTAGTTTTCAACTTTTACCTTTTTGTTAATGCTTATAATTTCGTTTCTGAATCTTCAGTGTAGGTTCAAGGTTGTAGTGATCCAAAATGAAAATCACTAACGTACCTACAAATATAGACTTAAGTGATCCATAAACACGTTTTTAAAAAACACAGGCTCATTTTTTCAACATTTTCGAGTAAATAAGGTGTGTAGGTACCTTTGGGAACTTTAAAATTTACGTTAAAATGTTTGGCAAATTTCGTAAATTGGGTACTTAAACTTAAATTTAGGCCCCGATTGAACATAAATGAGCTAAGAAATGTGAGAATATTGATTTTCGATTTTTGTTTTATCTCATACTGCATGGAATAAAGATAGATTTTGTTCACTAAGTTTGGGGAGTATATTTTGTCTAAGGGTAGTAGAGTAGCATTCGACTCTCGAAAGGAGTAAAATACTACTATAGTAGCAAAAATGACAGCAGTGATTGTGATAATATTATTGTGCTGTTGTTGTTCTATTGTTGTGTGGTTTGTTTTTTCTTGTTGTGCTTTTGTTGTGTTGTTTGTGTTTTATTGCTGTTGCTTTTGCTTTTGTTGTGTTGTGCAAATTTCAACATCAAAATGCTCAAAGGACTTGAGTGCCGAAAAAAAGAGATAGTTGAGGCGACAAAAGCAATTTTTAAGAACCTGCAAAGTAAAACCGAGGCTGTAAAGCAGGTTGTTGATATATTTTCTGTATCTGAAGGAACAGTGTACAGACTTCTAAAGGAAAATAGCACCAAAAGCCACAACTCACCACCAAAAAAGAAAAACCAATCTGGTCGCAGAATTAAAATTGATGATTTTAATAAATGTACAATCAGACAAATTGTTCACCAGTTTTTTTCAAATAATGAATGAGAATAATTAATGAGAAGAATGGCAACCCTGCAGTTATTTCATTTAGCTTTTTCGAATTCAAAATGCGCATTACGGCAACCCCGTAAGAGCTTTTTTGAGAAAAGTACTTATGGGAAGGAAAAGAGTGCGAACGAGATGCAGATATCCCTATCTTCCCTGTACTGCCAATTTTTATCGGACAGAGTATAGACAAAGAATTCAAACTAGCTTATTATCTAAAAACTTATATTTAACTTACTGGCCCCAACCGGGCACTCTAAGTAATTCATGGTTTCTTACAATAAATGCCTTTCGGCTTATGAAATATTTTTTTTTTGTTTATTTAGGCCGTGTGCGAATTGGATGAATTGTGGTTAAAAAATAAAAATGGATGAATTTTTAACCACTACTGTCATATTTTAACCTGCTCCGCAGCTAGTCTAATAATTTTATTCAATGCAAAGTGTCAAAATTTAACCAAACGTCAAGTTTTAACCCATTTTTAACCAATCGCGGATTCAGAGGGGGGCGATAGGGGCGATCGCCCCCCCCCCTGAGCCGCCTAAAGTCTGGTGATTTGAAATGCAAAATATGATTTTAAAAAATGTTAAATATAAATCATCTCATCACGATTGTGGCACGTGGTAACATTATATTCAGGTGAAAATAAAATACCTAATGAAATATGAGTGTGACCCCTGTGGTCCACACGACTTACTTCCCAGAGGAGAAAAGTTAAAAACAAAATTCAATTGCTTAAAGAAAATGAAACTGTTGAATATCCTTTTCCTACCCATATAGACCTCTTTTCCATGAAACCCAAAAATATATCGCTTAAACTCATTTTCAATTGTTTATAACAAATTATTGTAAAATAGCATATTTTCTAACATTGATAAATAATTCTTTTCGAACTAATGTTGCATTTTATGCTGAAATTATCATTATGAATAAATGATGAATACTTGATTTCAATCGATTTTTTATCTGAAAACTTATTCAGTTCTCAATCAAGTAAATTTGCGCCGAACGAGACCAATGAGCGGTTCGCAAGATAATCATAATTTTCATGCATATAAATGACGAATTTTTATTACTTTCAAATGTCTAATTCTGAGTAAAAAATCGCTAAGCCTTTATCTCTGAAAACAGCAGAAAAAACATAACACACATACGCACATACAGACATAGAAATTATGATAAAATGGTTTGATGCAAAAATTGGAGACTCACAGTAACTTCTTCTGGAAAGTAAAAAAAAAAAAAAAATTAAAGGAGAATGACCACTTTTCATACAAGTCTGGGCCCAGTGCGTACACACATAAGACAGGTATCAATAAAAAGGTGACACTTAGCTGAATATATATTCCAAATATTTTCAAATTCGGTTTTGTAGTTTTCGAGATATTTGAGCTTGAAGTTGATGCATGAAGAATCACAAAAAGGGTTATTTTCACTATAAAATCCAATAACTTCTGACTCATGGGTTTTACGGAAATGATTTTGGTACCAAATGAAAGATCATAAAAATATCTTTCTTAACAAATCAGTATTTTTCATATATATTAAGTACATGATCATTATACCAGGCTTCAATTTTGTTTGAAAACATATTTTTAAGTTGCTATTCAAATGCAGATATTTTGGATATATCAGTGATGACATACATATTTTTATACATTGTTCGAATCCTTATTTCATAACCTTTAATTTGATATATAAATCAATTATATTTTCTTACATAAAAACTATCTTATTAAAAGAATTCTTCTGAAAATAAAGATTTTTGTTTTCAAAGACAACATACTAACTTTTTCTTCATATTCTTTTTACTTTTTTTCTCAGAAAATAATCACATTATCTATTAAGCAAACTAAAATTCATTCAACGTTTATTTAAAGTCTTAATTAATTTTCTTTTTTTTGTAAAAATATGGTATATATTTTATTTTACGTGTCTTCATCACCGTTTTCATCAATAAGAACACTATCTAAATATAAAGCTAGTGGTATCGTTATATTTGTACCATGGCGTGCATAACCCAAGTACCATAAGATACTCATTACAAGTGCGCAACACCCAATGGTTCGCATACCAACAAGACAATGGCAATAATATGCCTTAATTGCATTGCAACTGTTTGCATCATTTGGCTCGTTGCTCACTAGTATGTAAGTGAAATAGATTTTTCCTTTTATGTGCCGCGACTTGATTCTTCCCCTTATTAAAAAATTGTTTCCAACTAGGCTTGGGTCAGCTAAGCTAATACGCTCACGGCAGCGCGGCGTTCGCAGACTTCTATAACGTAGTCGCCATTTTCTTTTAAATGCTCTCCACAGTAGGAGCGGGCTTGCTTTATTTGATAGTTCCCCAAAGATATTTTTCGAAGCTCCACTTAATTGAGAAGCGTGAAGTTGTCAAGACTTGGAATTTGCCCATTAATACGAAGAAATGCAGCCCTTGCTCTATTTAGATTTTGCTCTTTAACATTCTCCCAAATTTATTATTTAATGCCAACTCCAGGAAAGAGCTCGCATCAGAATTGTCTTCTATTAATGGATGGAATTTATTAAGAAGCGCAGCTGCAATTTTAAAATCATCCATTAAATGACCCGCTGCCAAATTGTTGAAGTCCTGTCGAAACAGCTCAAAATCTCTTTTAAATCGGCCGTTTACAACTTCAACGACCCATCGAACCATTGATTGTTACGCATCTTGACCTATTCGCTTGTGCTGTTGTGAGTTGAAAATTATCTTCCAACACAGATTCAGGCATGTGACACTTGTAACCATAGGATTCTAAGCATCTCTAAATCCTCTATCCAAGATGTGTTTTCGTCTCTAAAAATGCTTTTCATGATGTTGGCATCCGATGTCGTTGCAGCATATCGTCCCATAACGTCCAGAATAAACCCGTCACAAGATGTCATCATAAACGGTTTGACCAAATTCTGGTGCTTATGGAGACTGTAGGTCTTTTTTTGAAAATTATAATTAGAGCTTTTTTGCAAATAGATGTATGTGCCGTCGCAAATGGTAATTGCTGGTCGATTACTTTCATTAAGGTTTGTATTTCCAAACAGACCATTTGGAATTAAGTTGTTCCGACTGGCAACGTTGGAAATAGAAATATGCTGCAGACCCAAGTTGAATGGCACAAAAAGGTTTAACAAACTTGTCCTGGCTGCAGATATATGTCGTCTGATAGTTGTCCGCGGTATGTTCACCAGACATTTTCAGAAGAATTCTTTTAATAAGATGGTTTTTATGTAAGAAAATATAATTGATTTATATATCAAATTAAAGGTTATGAAATAAGGATTCGAACAATGTATAAAAATATGTACGTCATCACTGATATTTTCAAAATATCTGCATTTGAATAGCAACTTAAAAATATGTTTTCAAACAAAATCGAAGCCTTGTATATGATCATGTACTTAATATATATGAAGAATACTGATTTGTTAAGAAAGATATTTTTATGATCTTTCATTTGGTACCAAAATCATTTCCGTAAAACCCATGATTCAGAAGTTATTGGATTTTATAGTGAAAATAACCCTTTTGTGATTCTTCATACATGTTTATGTAAGCTCAAATATCTCGAAAACTAAAAAACCGAATTTGAAAACATTTGGAATATATATTCAGCTAAGTGTCACCTTTTTATTGATACTCTTATGTGTGTACGCACTGGGCCCAGACTTGTATGAAAAGTGGTCATTCTCCTTTAATTTTTTTTTTAAACTTTCCAGAAGAAGTTAGATATTGTAAGGGATCCGATTTCGTGAATCTCCAATTTTTGCATCAAACCATTTTATCATAATTTCTATGTCTGTATGTGCGTATGTGTGTTATGTTTTTTCTGCTGTTTTCAGCGATAACGGTTTACCGATTTTTGGAGTTTACTCCTTTAGAATCGATTCATATATAGACCCCGGTATGAAAAAATTATGGACAGGAAAATCAATCATTGAAAAAAGCGTTATAAAAATTGACTACTTACCAACGCTTTTTTTTAACTTTTAATATTTTTTAACCTACTGGATCGATTTAGATGAAATTTGGTAGTAAGATAGACTAGAATCTGTGGAAGGGCATACGGTTTTTTTAACGCAATAAAAGGGGTTGAAAAGGTCACAAAATGTTGAAATGTTAGGTCAAAGTTTGTATGGAGGTCGGTTAGGTTAGAAGTTTAAAACTTATTTGTATGGCTTTTGACTAAACATAAATAAGTTAGACCATCAAAGTGTAAAAACAATTAACCGAGGGGGGGGGGGTGAAAAGAGGGGGTAAAAGTTTTAATGCCATTTCGAATCTATTTTATTGAACAGAGATTTCAACGTAGAACGGTGAAATTTTCACACATGATACAGAATTTCATGCTCTTCAATTTATTATACTTTAATTATAACGGTAACTCATTAATATGGCCAATTAAGACATTTTCACATAAATTGGTATATAAGTTTTAATCCTATAGACTGGTTGTTGAAATTTCCATATGTCTAATCTACATAAAATAACGGTGATTTTGATACCTCATTTGTAAGGATACGTTTCGTACAAGCCTCACAATCTCGATTTTAAAATAAATATTATTGCACACAAACGACCTGCTTGGTTCGTACGAAACAGAGCTGTAAAAGAATGCAATCATTTTGGTATTGCAGTTAAATGAATAAAAAGACTTATTTTTTGAGTATTTTAACTTCATGTCAGTACTTAACTTTAAAGGAAAATTCGCAGTTAATTTTGAAGTCTTTTGAATAAAAATCATTTAGAGCAGTTAAAAGACTTGAAGTCAAAAGAATGCATTACTTTTAACTGCTTGCATTTTTTGAAGCCTTTTGCATTCTTTGCATTCTTTTGCATTCTTTGCATTCTTTTGCATTCTTTGCATTCTTTTGCATTCTTTTGCATTCTTTGCATTCTTTTGCATTCTTTGCATTCTTTTGCATTCTTTGCATTCTTTTGCATTCTTTGCATTCTTTTGCATTCTTTTGCATGCAAGAATTCAAAGAATGCAAAGAATGCAAAAGAATGCAAAGAATGCAAAAGAATGGAAAAGAATGCAAAAGAATGCAAAAAATGCAAAAGAATTCAAAGAATGCAAAAGAATGCAAAGAATGCAAAAGACTTCAAAGAATGCAAGCAGTTAAAAGTAATACATTCTTTTGACTTCAAGTCTTTTAACTGCTCTAAATGATTTTTATTCAAAAGACTTCAAAATTAACTGCGAATTTTTTATCGAAGTCAAAGTATTGCAATAAAGAATGTGAATGCATTCCGAAAATTTAGTTAAATGAATGGGACTTTTGACGATGCAATACCAAAAGATTGCATTCTTTTACAGCTCTGGTACGAAATCACACATCACCTGTGGGAGAATCCCGCTATGGCCAAAATTCCATCGGTGTTTTTCGATTAAAAGCATCCTAGCTTGCGTTCTAATAATCGGATTTTCAAGATTAAGATTAAGATCTCTTAAGAAGCACAATAATGTACAATTCAATGATATTCAATTCCATTTTATATGCAATAATGCATGATAAATGTGGGCCCAATTGAATTTTCATCATTAAATAATGAAAAGTTGATAAGAAATGTCACTGTTCTGAAAATGTAATGATGCAGTTTTGTAGTATTTTTTATTCTTTACAAAAATGTTTGTAGAAGTAACTACATTGATTCACTCAAAAATACGAAAGAACGTTTTAAACAAAGTTGTTGACATTCATATTGCCTACCATTAGTATTTAAGTAATATATTTTATCAAATTATTATGAATAGATATATGAGTATATGAATTCAATCCTTTGCGATATACACTCCGCTTCAACTGAATAAGCACACAATTTTCTGAAGTTTGTTGTCCATTTTTTCCTAACTTTGAACGTTAATGCATCATTTGATGATGCTAACCGATAGCTTATGATGTTGAGAAAACAAATCAAAAAGAATAATTTAAAAAGGACCACTTTTTTTCCCTGGCTCTCATGCAAAGCTTTCCAGATTGAAAAACTCAGTTTTTTTTTGCGTCAACTGAATAAGCACACGATCTTTCACTCTCATTATCTTCATTGGTTCTTAGAGTTTTAAGTTAATTGGTATATCAAATCAAAAGTTGAAGTGTTCTAAGTGACATTTAACCGTTTATTTAAAATTTAAGAAAAGATGGTTAGATCAGAAGCTTTAATAGTGTCGGACGAGTTAAGATTGATTCGTTAAAAGAATAAAGACTGACCGTGCGTGCTATAGCTACCAACTTTGATCGGAGTCTTAGTGTTGTCTATTCGTACCTCAGAAACAAAAGTTTGTACGAGAAAAACATGAAAGGTGGTAAAAAAAACGGCAATATTCGAAGTGATCGACGAGCAATTTTGAGATGTGCTTCCAGTTCATGTGCCTCCGCGGTAAAAATTAAACAAAAAGTTGGTGTAACTGCAGGTGTTTCAACAGTCCACAGAGTACCAAACAGCGCAGATCATTTAAAACGATTGCAACTCCAAAAGAAACCACCACAAAACGAGCAACGAAAAGATATTCGTTTAAGATTTTCTAGACTCGATGTGAGTTGGAAAAATGTGTGGCACAACGCGGTTTTTTCGGATGAGAAGAGTTTCAATTTTGATGTCTCTGATGGTTTTAATTATTGCTTTCACGATTTGAGAAAAGAAGAACGATTTTTAGCACGGCATCATAGTCGAGATAGTGGAGTTATGATATGGGGAGCAGTTAGCTACTATGGGACTATTGAGCTTGAGTTTCAAACGTCAAAAAGGAGTGCAATTACCTGCAAAAGAATATTGAAAAGGAAGTTTCCTTCATTTTTGGATATTTGTGGATCCTATAAATGGATTTTCCAATAGGACAACGATCCTATCCAAACGTAGCGCACTGTCAAAAGTGGGAAACAGAACCAGAATGTTGAATTGCTAAAATGGTCACCCTATTTACCTGACCTGAACCGTATAGAAAATGAATGGGGATGGTTGGTACGAAAAGTTTATGAGTCAGGCCGTCAGTTTGAGGACAGAGAATCGCTTATTGCAGCCATTAAGTTACCATGGAGAGAAATTTCGCTGGACTACTTAAAGAGTTTATACGATTCCATGCCAGCCCGAATTTATGAAGGAATCAAGAATAAAGGTGGTAGTACCCAATACTAGAAATAACCAATAAAAAAAATATTTAAAGAAAATCTTGTTAATTTCTTTCCGTTTGATTTTATTTGCATTTTTAAAAGTTGTGCTTATTTAGTTGACGCAAAAAAAACTGAGTTTTTTAATCTGGAATGCTTTGCATGAGAGCCAGGGAAAAAATAGTGGTCCATTTTAAATTATTCTATTTGATGTTTTCTCAAAATCATGAGCTATCGGTAAGCATCATCAAATGATGCATTAACGTTCAAAGTTAGGAAAAAATGGACAACAAACTTCAGAAAAATTGTGTGCTTATTCAGTTGAAGCGGAGTGTATATGCATAGTATATATTTTAGGCCGCGTTGATGAATTTTTAACCACTATTGTCATATTTTAGCCTGCTCCACAGCTGGTCTAATTTTAACACAATTTTATTTAATTTTAATTGAACTCGCACACGGCCTTAAGATAATCATTCTTATTGAGTGAACTCCAGTCGCGCGTCGGAGCTGACACGTACAATTTTTTTACTCAGAATTAGACATTTGAAAGTAGCAAAAATTCGTCATTTATATGGTGCAGTGCATTAACGCCCATGGAATTAACGCCCGCGGGTGTTAATTCCAAAAACAAAAGGAATTTACCCCCGCGGGTGTTAAATCCTTTTTGAATTGGCAATAACGCCCACCATAAAAAAGAACTAACGCCCGCGGGTGTTAATGCCATTTGAAATTGGCACTAACACCCGCGAGTGTTATTTTCTTTTGGAAGAGATCTTTTCAACCTCGGATGTGAACACCTGCGCTGGCATCCTAGACACCTTGGCCATGTGAGTAGAAACAAATTAAACATTGTAACGGTATAAAATGATTTTAACCCTTCCACCCAGTAGGTACAGATCCTACCTGCAAAGCTCGGGAGGAAGGGTGTCCAGTCAGGCTAGGACCGGGTGGCATGCTGGCTTGCTTCGCTTAGCTCGTCGGAATTGGGGGTGGGTTCTTTGTCCAGCCTGACCAGACTACCGTGTATATTCCATGCCATTTAGTATATCAAAATAATTTTGACACGCAAAAAAAAAACTACGAAAAACAAAATTAAAATAAACTAGGATTGAGGAAAAAAAGAAAACGGACTAACCTACGAAGAACAACAGAACAAAATAAAAAAAAGGAAAAACTACTTTAGATCGTGGAATGATTTGAAATGAATTGAAATACCCAAACTAAATCCCCTACTAAACTTACCAATACACGGGCACCTTAGGTGTTAACGGCACCCTTGAGCAACCCGCCCCATTGCCAATCTCAGGTCTGAGATGGCACCTTGGCTGCCGCGCGCTCAACAATATGCGACAGCCCCAAGACTCAATATCCTCACCTGCGGATAACCATTCAAGGCAACCCTTATCTCGGTCTGCCACCAGTCACTCCATTTGATGAAAATTTAAAAGTTCATATTAAATCGTAGAAAAATAAAGTAACCAGTTAATTCAATTCTGGCAACGCTTATTTTATTAAAGATATGAGACAATATGGAATTTAAAATTAAAGGTCATTGCCTTTTTGACCTACATTTGAATATTCGAAACAATTTGAGAAATAAAACATAAGAGAAAAACAAAACAGAAAAGAATAACAAAGTGAACTCACTCACTCAAACAAACGAATATTTAAAAAAAATGAATTACCTTGTATGTATTTACGTATATTCTTTTTTTCTCTTGTTCTAAGCAATCCAACGACGAGTGCGCACTTGCCTTGCTTGCTTGACCTTGAATAGACTTTTTCAAACTGTTTGTTTGAATGTGTGAACATTAAAATTTAAGGCATACCTACATATACACATGAAGAAAAAAAAAACAGAATATTGTAATTTACACAAACTTAAATAGAGAATACGGAGAACAAGAAACAACAACAAAAAAGAGAAACAAATCAATGAACATACAATGAAAGAAATTTTTCTATGATATGATGTTACGAAATCGATACGTTAAAAGGATGAGAGAAAAAAAAAAAGAATTATTGACAAAAAAAAGAAAGTAAATGAGATAAGAAAAACAAAAAAAAAAACTTTCATAGCACAACTGCAAAACACAAATTCGGATTTCTATTTACACTTCGCACTTCCAGCATCGAGCTTCTAGGTGGGGTAGATTTCGGGGGACAATTTTTCTTCCCTTCTTTCTTCGCTAGTTTATATGTAGTATAGTTATTTTTATATGTTTATTCATAGGGTATCACCAGACACACTCTTATCACCTCAAAGTTTTAGTTTTTCTTTATATTTTTTTTTTATTTTTTTTTTGTTTTGTTTAGTTAAGGCATATATATATATATATATATTTTTTTTTTAATTTGAATTTGATTCTAGCCCTTTAATGGTAGTGCAAACATGGGCAGGATCCATTGTTAGGTATTTTGTTCTCTTTCCTTTTTATTCAAAAAAACTCTTTAGTTTTATTTGCTTTCTTCCTAATTGATTATATCGCACAATTTCGATGTACATATTTGTTCTTTTTTTTTTATTGAAATTTCTTTACAGATAGGCAAATTAACACTTCAATTTGCACACGCACGCTATTTATTTTCTTCTCCTTTATTTGATTATTATTATTTTTTTATATTTTTCTTATTGCTTACTGCTTAGCTTGCACGACCTCTAACTATAAAAGCCCGGAAAATTCTCACTCTATTTTTCATTTTTCCTCGGCAACCGTTTATCAGAGACGAGCGATGTTATTTAAAAAAAAAAAGCATAGTGCCGACTTTCAAAGTGGCGATCCTACAACATCCCAAATGAAGTTTACGAATTTTACATTTTGGTCATTCAAGACTTATTCGGTTTGTAAATTAATTTTTTTTTTTTATTCGAAAACCGAATAAATCTTTGGGGTCAAAGTTCGGTGAGGACACGGCATTCTACAAGCACACTATACAACTTGAAGCCAATTTCATCTTATTGTATCTATCTGTCACCTAAAATAACCAAGCTATTTCATTTACATTGAAAGATGGATGGACACAAGCGGAAAAATTTTGGCCAAAAGAGAATCAATTTGGGGTGTGAAAATAAAAAAATTCGCGCGAATTTTTTTATTTTCACACCCCAAATTGATTCTCTTTTGGCCAAAATTTTTTCCGCTCACTTCGCTCGCGATCAAATCAAATCGATCTTGAATTTTTTGTATCGGCTTCAACCTCAGTGGAAATGAGGCTGAAAATGGATCATTGAAATGCTTGCAAAAATGTAGAACCACTACTTATCCAAATAAAAGGAAACCTAAACAGCTTTGACAATTTTGTCGACAGCTAATAAAGAAACGTGGTCCTATTTATTTCAATGTGTACTTATACAATACATACATACAAGAATTTAAGTTTTTTGTTTATTTGTTTAGCATGAATGTTCGTTGTTTCACTTTTTTTTCATTTGGGACGTTTGTCCCATAAAAAGTAAAATTTAATTGGGACTACTGACTGGCCATAGTGGGTTAATAATCCCTAAAACTATTTCGGTACTTTTGAGTCTCCAGAGTGGCTCAGAAGTTCCGAAAACCATTTTCGAGACTTCTGACTTCGAGACGAGTTTCCCTGCGCCAAGTTTCTAATCAAAACAGAAAAAACAAAATAAGGCCCCACGGGCATTATTTCTAGGTTGCAATGGACATAAAACCGCAACCCTTGCAAGGGTCTAATTTCCATAAGAAATTGAAATAAGGCTCCATGCGGCTTTATTTCAACGGACGTTATTTCACGTCGCAATTTGTTTGTGTGGGTTTTATTTCCAATTAAAATTGGAATTAAAGCCCATCAAAAAAAGGAATTAACCTCCGCGGATGTTAATTCCAAACCAAAACAGGAATTAACACCCGCGGGGGTAAATTCCTTTTGTTATTGGAATTAACACCCGCGGGCGTTAATTCCATGGGCGTTAATGCACTGCACCCATTTATATGCATGAAAATTATGATTATCTTGCGAACCGCTCATTGGTCTCGTTCGGCGCAAAATTACTTGATTGAGAACTGAATAAGTTTTCAGATAAAAAATCGATTGAAATCAAGTATTCATCATTTATTCATGATGATAATTTCAGCATAAAATGCAACATTAGTTCGAAAAGAATTATTTATCAATGTTAGAAAATATGCTATTTTACAATAATTTGTTATAAACAATTGAAAATGAGTTTAAGCGATATATTTTTGGGTTTCATGGAAAAGAGGTCTATATGGGTATTATATTATATTATTATGAAGCTTAATACAAGCAAAACTAAAAACTAAGTCTTAAAAATTAAAAACTTAAACATTCTAAACTTATACTAACTTAAAAACTAGAGGGATTGAAAAAAAGAAATTATGGGAAGGAGAAGTTGTTAAGAGATCTACGAAGGGAAGAAACACTTATGTTGAAATCAAAAATAAAATGGACACTGTTACATAAACGTAGCATTCTAGAGATGGGTTCATAGTGGCCATAGTTGGTGCGGCGAAGAGGAAGATTGAAAAATGAAACTGATCGTAGGTTACGTGGGTTGATGTTGATTTGAATCATTTCCAGCAGTGCTGGACAATCGATTCTACTGGTAATCAATTGGTAGATAAAAATTATGTCCGCAATAGCGCGGCGGCGTTGGGTTAGTTTATAAAGGCCGATAATCATAAGCCGTTCTTCGTAGGGAGGTAGAAAGTATTGATCAGACCAGGGGAGACCGCGTAGGGCAAAACGGCTAAAGCGACGCTGTACTGCTTCTATTCTTCGGGAGTATGTAATATGATATGGAGACCAGACTTGACTTGCATATTCTAAGATTGGCCTGACATAAGTCATATAGAGCGCTTTGGTAACATATGGATTAGGAAATTCCTTGGACCAACGTTTTACAAAACCAAGGGATGAATTAGCCTTGTTAATGATGTTATCGATGTGCGAATGAAAATTAAGCTCCTTGTCACAAATAATCCCTTAATCACGGATGGAGGAAACAATCGGAATGGAAAGATCACCGAAATAGTAAGTCCTTAGGGATTGGGAAGAACGTTTGCGGGAGAAATGCATGGTTTGACATTAATTGAAGTTAAGCTCCAAAAAGTTTTTAGTGCACCAGGTATGAAATAAGTTTAAATCTATTTGAAGAGAATGGGAAAGGGTAAAGAGACAATAGTTTAAAATATCTTCATATCATCAGCATAGATGGAAAGGTCAGAACTATGAATTATATCCACGATATCATTGATAGACAGAACGAAAAGCAAAGGGCCGAGATGACTACCCTGCGGGACGCCTGAAGTGGCAGAGATAGGTTCAGATAAGGAGAATCTGAAAACAACCTTATACTGGCGGTTTTCTAAATAGGAACTAACCCACGAGATAAACGCAGGAGGAAATCCGAAGGCTTTGAGTTTAAGGTTGATAATTTTATGGGAGATTTTATCGAACGCTTTGCTGAAGTCGGTAGTGATAACGTCAACGTCATAACCTTTGTGTAAGGCACGAAGAGAATAAGCGACAAATTGAGTTAAGTTGGTTGTAGTAGACCTGCCCTTAAGGAAACCATGCTGTAGAGGAGAGATGATGGATTTACAATGGAAGTAAATAGAGTCATAGACGATGCTTTCGAAGAGTTTGGGGATACAAGAAAGCTTAGCAATAGGACGATAGTTAGAAACTTCATTCCTATTGCCTTTCTTAAAGATTGGGAAGATGAAAGAAGAGAAATAGAGAGTTGAAATAATCTCGTGAGGGGAAGGAAAAGGTTGTTGACACAGTTTTTGAGAAAGATAGCAGGGAGACCATCTCGGGACCAGGGGAGAAGTCATCTTTAAGGAGAAGTATTTTTTCTCTCACTGTTGAAGAATCGATTACCAACGAGACAAAGGATGTTTGCGGGCAGTTGCTTAAGTAGTTGAAATAAACAGGATCGGGTTCTAGGTTGCCGTCACTAAAAGATGATCTAAAGAAGTTGGCGAAGAGGTTGGCTAAAGTTTTGGGATCGGAAGACGATGAGTTTTGAAAGTTGAGAGTAGATGGAAAACCATCGGATTTTCGCTTGACATTAACAAACTGATAAAAACGGCGAGGATCAGAAATAAGTCTGTTTTGCATATTATTTAGATATTCATTATACAGGGATTCACAGAGCAAAGAAAATTTTGTGGAAGCTTGTTGATAGCAGGCGTAGTTTGTGTTGGGCCTAGATATTAAGAATGATTTCCAGGATTCGTTTCTTTTATTCCGAAGAGATTTTAATTCTTTATTATACCACGGAAGAGATGACGTGCAACTTTTACGGGCTTGAAAAGGGACGTAGTGGAATATGCAGTCAAATACAGCGGTGTAGAAGAAATTCAGAGCAATATCAACTGGGGTATTTGTGTTAAGAAAGAGATTAAAATGAATCTGATTAATAAGGTCGTTCAGTTGCATAAAGTCAGCTTTACGGAAATTAAACGCGAGGCAGTCATCAGGATCGACGATAAAATTTGTATTATTATAGGAGAGAAAGAAGGCGAGAGGGGGGTGGAAATGAACAAGGGTAGAAAGAAGGTGGTGGCTTTTGGTGACAACCGAGTTGTATGGGTCGGATGAGAAGATAAGATCCAACTGCCTATCTAATGAATTGGTGATGTTGCTCATTTGAAAAAGATAAGAGTCAGAGAAGCGGTAAAAGAGAAGGTATTCCTTGTCAGAGAGATCATTATGAGGAACGAATGAAGATTCGTCCTCAGATGGTACCCAAAGTACATTTGGAAGGTTGAAGTCACCAACGATTATGAAATCATCATCAGGAGCTGTCATTTCATAGAGGGAATCAATTTCATCAACTAACGAAAGATATGCTTGCGTTGGTTGGGCAGGGCGAATATAACAACAAACAACAAACACATAGCGTTTAGAAATAGATACCTTAACGAGATTGGCTTCGAAGCGGTTGTGAACAGCTAGCAGGACACCACGACCAATAGAAGTGTTATTAAAACTTTCACAGTCAGCACGAAAGACCAAGAATTCTGACGAGAAAAGTTCCTGGTCGAGAAAAGAGGAATTAAGATTTGTTTCGGTGAGGGAAAAAATGTCATAGGGAAGTTTTTGAGAGTTAAGGAAAACAGAAGAAGTTTTGGTGCGAAGGCCTCTGACATTTTGGTAATATAGGGATAATACATGGGGTGTGAATATAGGGTAGTTAGGAATAAGAATGTTTTTTTTGGCGGCGTTACGAGAGCGGTGGTAAGAGGATTGCTTATAACTGATATGTGAGGCAAAAGTCGCAAGGTCTGTGGAAATAGTAGCAGGGGAAATATCGAAATTTTCCAGGAAGCGTGTATAGATATGATATATGATGAAGGGAGACAGGGTCTGTTGGAAGGCCTTCCTTTTTTATTGAAACAATTAATTGTGTCTTAGTTTTACCATCAATGCAGATCGAATCAGGTTTGTCGTAAACGTAAGCGAGGTACAGACGAACATTTTCAAAAAGTTTATTATCACGCAGCCGTGCCATCGTATACCTACCGTTCAAATCATTGACAGAGGAGGGTGGATTAGAAAATCTAGAAGAGAGTTTAACGATGGGAGGACAAACCGGATCAAAAACTGGAGGAGGTACGGTAGTTTGTTGAAAGGTAGAAGATTCGACATTGCTATTTTTGAAAGGTTGAGGGGTGAGACTTGAAAATGAAGAAGGAGACGAAGAGGGGGATAAAGAGGTACGATTTATAGCGTTTTTTTTTGGTCGTCCGGAACTGTTCCGAACAGTTCTGTACTCGTTCACTTGGCACAAGATGACAGTTCTTGTTCTGAATAGAACAGAAAAACGATTCCGGATTTGAAGTCAGAATCAAAAACAGAATCACGCATACATGCACACACTCGCACATACGTACTCGCTGCCATGTTTACAAATAAAGAAAATAAAAACAATGTCATGTCATCTGCAATTCTGCATATGAGGCTTCACAAATACACAACCATTCAACCCTTACAAGCAAAAAAATGTGTTTGCCTGTTCGTTTGGAATCCGGAATCGGACAGTTCTGTGTGCAATTCCGGATTACCAAAAAAAAACGCTATTAATGTGTAAGACTGAACAAAATTAGGATAATAAGTAGAATTATTAGATTCCTTAGTGGAAGAAGAGGGTTTAGAGACAGGATCTAGGTTAAAAGACACACGATTTTGGGGAAATGGAATTATCTCAGATTGATTATTCTTAAAACTAGTTAGGATAGAATTATTAGAAATATGATGATTATTGTTGTTGTTGGAAAAATGATGTTGATTGTTGTTGTTGGAAATATGGTGTTGATTGTTGTTGATGGAAATATGATATTTGTTATTGTTGTTCAGGACCCATTCGGACATTAATATTTTATTTAATCGGAAAAAGTCATTTGCAGGTGATGAAAACAACCATGCATATTTGGAAGGCACGAGAATTTTAAAACTAGATGGTGAAAGGCGTTTACATTCACCTAAAGAGATGGAGAACTTGTGAAGAAAAAGTTTACGGATCCAGATAATGTTGGCTTGCTAAGCGCTTCAAAAAGAAGGCAGTGAACTTAAAGTTTGGATTCAGCTTCTTAATTCTGTTGTTCCATTCGGATAATGTCCAAGAAGTTCCGAAACGCATAATGGTTGGTTGGTCATTGTTAGGAGATGTTACATGGTTGGTCTGAGTTGCAGATTCTGTAGTGGTGATTGGGTGCATCCGAGGGTCAGAAGGGTTGTCGGAGAGGTCGTGAGTTTCAACAAGAAGAGACGCGGAAGGTGAACGATGACATGGTAAGCTGTTTACCATTTCTGCAAGGATAGACGTGTTGTAGATTGAGGAACTTGGTTGAATTTTTTCCGGTATTTCGTCGATTTTGCGAGCAACAGATCTAATTTCTTCAAATATATCACCAATGGATAAGCGTGTCGCAGTAAGATCATTGCTGATATCGTTGAATTGTGGTGTCAGATCAATAAGTAGAGGCGCGGGAAGATTAACAGGGGATGAGTTTTTTGAGTTATTTTGGAAATGCGTATCTAAATCGGATTGGATTAGCTTTAGCTGGTTTGTTAAATCGTCGTCGGGTTAGATTTAAGCAAAGAAGCAAAGGATGATTTAATCACTTTTTTTATGTCTTCAATAATTAACAATTGGTCATCGCGGGGTTTTTATGTGCAGGGGAAGTTAGATTTTTCTCAATATTCGAATGCTTCTCGAGACACTGTTTACTATAGTTTTCAAGAGTTAGATTAAGCACTTCCAAGTTTTTAGAAAAGTCATCAAAAAGTTTAAACTGAGTTAAAACGTTTTTATGAAAAAGGGTATTGTCAGATAAAATATTATTGGTAGAATCACCGAGGAGTTTCACCGCGAGGAATAGGATATTCAACAGTTTCATTTTCTTTAAGCAATTGAATTTTGTTTTTTTACTTTTCTCCTCTGGGAAGTAAGTCGCGTGGACCACAGGGGTCACACTCATATTTCATTAGGTATTTTATTTTCACCTGAATATAATGTTACCACGTGCCACAATCGTGATGAGATGATTTATATTTAACATTTTTTAAAATCATATTTTGCATGTCAAATCACCAGATTTTAGGCGGCTCTGAATCCGCCCTTGGTTAAAAATAGGTTTAAACTTGACGTTTGGTTAAATTTTGACACTTTGCATTGAATAAAATTATTAGACTAGCTGCGGAGCAGGTTAAAATATGACAGTAGTGGTTAAAAATTCATCCATTTTTATTTTTTAACCAAAATTCCTCCAATTAGCACACGGCCTAAGTAAACAAAAAAACGAAATATTTCATAAGCCGAAAGTCATTAATTGTAAGAAACCATGAATTACTTAGAGCCGAGCGCCCAGTTGGGGCCAGTAAGTTAAATATAAGTTTTTAGATAATAAGCTAGTTTGAATTCTTTGTCTAGTAATAAGTAGTTATAGTAGGAGAGCCGGCTGCTCAATCCCACTCTACATGTCGTCCCGAAACGAAATGTTGAAAAACCATTTCTTGGTGTCTGGGATAACATCAAACCACCGACTTGCCTGATTTTATATGGTGCGATATCATAGTATTTAACTAATGAAAATGCAAAAATCGACGAAAATATGTTGCATAACGTCCCGGGATAAAATTTACATTTTTGGAAAGCTTTTTATGTGCCCATTCCAAAAACATGGACTTGCCACCCCGTATATGGTGCAAAGACCTTGGCAAGTCGCTTTGAATGACGCGGTATTCGGGGAAAATATGTCACATCGCGTCCCGACTTGAAATTTTGCTAGAATGTTTGCCTCAATGTTTTTAAGCTGATGGCGTCAACTTGCCAGCGCTAATCTGGTGCAAATCTAAACTTGCCAGCATTCAAAGTTAGCGCGCGAATAACGAGAAAAACGAAATGTGTGATGAGTTAAGATCCACACAGCTTATGTTGGTGACTCCTTCTTATATGTCTTATTACCACATGTTTTCTAACAACTTATTCGGTTACTCTAATGATACCCATTGGTAATAGCATATCTAGGCCTTTATAATTTTATTTTTAAAAACACAAAAATCGTCTATTTAAGTTTACTAGCAAGATAGAATTCAAGTGGTCTTTCAAAATTATGTTATGACTTATGTTGGTTAGTTTAAATATGTACGTAACTTATTGTTGAAAACATTGCGTTTGTGTTAAATTTTTCATATTTTATTTCAGATGCAATAGTATGCACACTGGGGCGTATACGTGTTTTTTTATAGCTTTTTCTTAATTGTATGCGCTTTGTCTTTACTTTTTGCTTGTGAGCCGTAGGTTTTTTTGTATGGATTGTAAAATTGTTGTCTTTAAAAAACCTCAAGTTTGATAAATTTTGGAGCTATCCTTTTCTTCGATCATCTGCCTCAAACAAAACTTCACCAGGGATAAAGTGAGAGATTTTTAAATCATTCGTTTTGCCTCACTTTTCCTCTTTCCCGGTTCCTCCAGCCTTATTCCACTATTCCGGAGACATGCACAAGACTGAAAAATCCTTGCTAGGCCACCTTCTACGATCTCGCGTCAAAGCGGTGTGCCCACCTCATGCCGATGTAGATGTGATTGACGGGTTTTACTTTTTGTATCAGCTTGGAACCACCATTCCTCAAACATTCGGAAAAGTAGCTGAGTCCATTTTGCAAAAAATTTGCACCACTTCTTCAAAAGAAATTCATTTAATTTTCGATCGGTACTTCCAGCCTTCAATAAAAGATGTTGAGAGACAGAGTCGCAATGAAGTTGACGTTCAATTTGCCATACAAGGTCCGCTTCAACCTCGTCCAAATAACTTTAAGGATTGTTTGAAAAATGTTCGTTTCAAAGAGTCTTTAGTACATTTTGTAGCTACTCACTGGGCGAATGATTAAATGGCTCCAGTTTTAGGTGACAAGAAAGTGTTCACAACAGTTGATGAACAATGTTTTTCGTTCTCCGTTTCAAATAACCGTGTAATTAAACAGAAAGAGAGTAACTACGAATGCCAGCATGAAGAGGCAGATACAAGGGTTATGTATCACATTTCCAAATTGGCATCCAATTCAAAGGTTGTCGTAAAAGCCTCGGATACTGATATCCTAATCATTTTACGTTGTGTTCAGCCCTTCCAGCATTTCATGCGTTCACTGGGTCAGATTTTACAGCGTCTTTTTTTAATCGAGGAAAGGTGAAACCGTTCAAGATTCTAGAAGACAACGTTTTCTTTCAAGAGGTTTTTGCTTCTCTGACCCATCCAGCTGATATTCTTGACGACGACAAAATTGATGCTATTCAAGAATTCACTTGTTTAATGTATAAAGTGAAAGGTTGCAATAGTGTCAACAATGCACGATTCCAGCTTTTTCAGAAAAAAATACAGCAGAACGAAGGAGAATGAAAAATTTTTGAAGGAAGTGAAAGGTTTCGATTCCAGTACAATCTCGCCATGCTGGAAATCTTTGAAACAAAAAATGTTGAGAACAATATATGTTAATTCCATGTGGTTGAATGCGACCGTTGCATCCTTCATAAACTTTTCTGCAGAAGACTGTGGCTGGTTCATTGAAAATGGGGTTTTTAAACCACGCTGGTTTGTCGGCGAGTCAACACCTCTCGATGTTGAAGATGTGATATGCATTGCAGAAGATGAACATTTTAATAATGATGACACTGATTTGGTTATTTCGTCTAGTGATGATTCTGACACGGATTAGACGATGATTGTTTGGTTACAAATGTTTTTTATTGTTAATTATTGTTAATAAAATTTATTCATTGATGCGTGAAATTTTCAATTTTTTCTAAACTTGCAATGAGGGGAATAATGTGAATAATGGAACAGAGAAGGGTTTTGGTGCTAGGTTTGTATTAGTGCACACCTCATTGTGGCCTAAAAACAATTAATTTAATTATTTGGATTATTATTTCGTTTTTCTCGTTATTCGCGCGCTAACTTTAAATGCTGGCAAGTTTAGATTTGCACCAGATTAGCGCTGGCAAGTTGACGCCATTAGCTTAAAAACATTGAGGCAAACATTCTAGCAAAATTTCAAGTCGGGACGCGATGTGACATATTTTCCCCGAATACCGCGTCATTCAAAGCGACTTGCCAAGGTCTTTGCACCATATACGGGGTGGCAAGTCCATGTTTTTGGAATGGGCACATAAAAAGCTTTCCAAAAATGTAAATTTTATCCCGGGACGTTATGCAACATATTTTCGTCGATTTTTGCATTTTCATTAGTTAAATACTATGATATCGCAGCATATAAAATCAGGCAAGTCGGTGGTTTGATGTTATCCGAGACACCAAGAATGGTTTTTAAACATTTCGTTTCGGGACGACATGTAGAATGGGATTGAGCAGCCGTCTCTTGGACTATTATAATTGAATTGAATAAAAAATGAACTTTGAAAAAAAAGAGCTTTGAAAGCAAAAGGTTCGTCAAAAGATCCTTCTCTCAACTTTTTAGCCAGCAATAGTCTTTGATTATTTGTTGATCTTAGAGCATATTGTTTGAGAAGATTGTTTGCATGTAGCAAGTGGTGATTGGAAAGTCTATATGATAGACTGAGATTCAGTTGTTTCGAGTAGATACCACTTCCAAACTATAGTCGCTCTTTGAAAGCGTCTGTATAGAGGTGTATCGTGTTTTCTTCCAGCGGTTCTCACAAGAATACACAAAAATGTGAACTACCTACTGTAGAAAAAATAAAAATAAGGCTGCGTTTTCTTTTCCATAAAATATTTTAAGAAATACTTTTTTTCGAGCTTATTTCCCACATTTCTGTTGCACGGTAGGTAACCACCGCTAAACAAAATTGATAGTCGTGTTCAGTTTTTAGTTACTAAAATTTTTTTTTTTCGCGCGTTGAGTGAAAGAACCAGTTATTAAATTATAATTATTATTCGGTTAAACATTGAAAGAAAATTGTGCAGGACCTACACAATTCAAAGTTGCAAGACATGGCCCAGGCAAGTAATCTTAAGTTTAATCAACATATTATAAGCGGAAAACATTTTTCTTTTTGTATTCTGTAAGTTGAATTTAAGTTTAATTAACTTTCATATCTTACTCTTCAAAATTTGTTGATGCATGCTGCATGCATCAATCATCCATCAATGCACACGGGGCCAAAGATGACCCGAAGAACTTTCCTCTCGAAACAGCTTAAGGCACATTCATCCGATTTTGTCAAGGTCCATGCAACAGCACTGGGATGATGAGGGTGTTGTACAGTTTTACCTTAGTTGCTCGAGAGAGGGCTTTTCCACTCAATTGCTTTTTTAGCCCAAAGAAACTGCGTTTAGCAAGAGTAATTCTTCGTCTGATCTCTGCGCTCGCTGGTGTCATTTCCCGTGTTAATAGCAGAGCCTAGGTAGTCAAACTCCTCTACTACCTCGAAGTTGTATGCGTCTTTTATAACTTTCTGTCCGAGCCTTCGGTGTTGGGTGTCCTTTCTCGAAGACAGCATATACTTTGTTTTTCCCTCATTTACCGCTAAACCGATTTTTGCCGCTTCTGTCTCAATTCTCACAAAGGCGCCTTTGTCATCACGCTGTGTTCTTCTCATTATATCAATATCATCGGCGTAAGCGAGAAGGTGAACAGATTTTCTCGAGAACGATGTTAAAGAAATCGCACAACAGTGCCATCGCCTTGTCTGAATCCTTTTTTGACATCGAAAGATTCCGTAAGCTCATTGCCAACCTTGATGGAGCAGCGTGAGTTCTCCATCGTCATTTTGCACAAGCGAACGAGCTTGGCAGGGATGCCAAAACTAGACATAGCTTTATACAGTTCGTCTCTGTAGATACTATCATACGCGGCCTTTAAATCGATCAGGAGGTGGTGGGTATCGATTTGGAGTTCATAAGTTTTTTCCAGGATCTGCCGCAACGTGAAAATTTGGTCGATGGTTGACTTTACTGGCCTGAAGCCACATTGATGACAGTTGATGGTGTGGATGAAAATCTCAAGACGATGATCAAAATTCTATCGAAACAGAGAATGGGCTTACAAGTATGCCATTTGAACGCACAAAGCTTGTATTGTAAGATTGATGAGTTTAGGGATATTTTTGAGGAATCGAAGTTGGATGTTGTTTGTGTTTCAGAAACATGGTTTTCAGATAAATACAGTGACTCAATGTATAAATTAGATGGATACAGATTATTTCGCGTGGATAGAGAGGGTAGAAGAGGAGGCGGAGTTGCAATGTATGTACGTAAAGGTGTAACATGCAAAATAAATTGTAAGTCGGCGTTGGCTAGCGAACTAGATTATTTATTTTTAGACATCTTAGGTTCCGAGGGTACTCTTCTCATTGGGACGGTATATCGACCAAATAATAATATCGATGCAAATCCACTGCTTAGTCTCCTAGAAACAATCACCCTGAGCCCAGCTAAAATCATTATTTGTGGTGACATGAATAGTAACCTGCTAACCAGTGGCGATTCCTGGTCAAGTTTTGTGGGTTAGCTATATCAACGTTCTTCGGGAAAGTTTAAAATACAATTATAAAAAAAATTTGCACGACAGGGTCGCACGCACTTTGCTTCAGTACTCCAAACTTAACACACAACAAAAACATTAAAAATAAAAACAAGTATTTTAAATTCATAAATAAAAATTTAAATTGAAATATGTATAGATACATAAAAAACACATTTTATTTGAAAAAAATGATGCCATAAGATTTCTTTAAAAGTTGTTTATTTATTTATTTATTTTTCTTTTTTTAACTAACATGGAGAGGTTTTCTTAAATTATTTTTTATGTACCGATACAATTTTTCTAGAATGTCCTAAAATTAAACTGGGTATGCAGTATTGAAAAACAAGTTAATAACAATTTTTTTTTAAACTAAAAAATTTTATATGTTTTTTGAAAACAAAATATTATTTGAGCAATACATAAATACTCCTAAAAAAAATTTGCACGACTCGGTCGTACGAACTTGCTCCTGTATTCCAAATTATAACTCATAAAAAAAATTTAATTCGTAAATAAAAATTTAAATTGAAATATCTACCTCAAAAAAAGATTCAATCTGAAAAAATATGATTGTAGCGTAATCTTTTGGGTTTAGTCGCTGAATTCTCGTGGGTTAGAGAAAAAGTCTATCGAAGAAATTTAAACGAAAAAGTAGGTTTAACGAAAAGCACAACAACGTAGACTTTGCTTGATTCTCTGCCGCTTTCTGTGCTGTCTAAAGACTACAGCAGACGCTGAACAGGCAATAAAACAAATTTGGGAATTTGAAGCAATAGACAAGGAAAAAAACACCCGTTATCGTATTTTAGCAAACAAATTCATAAATTATTTATTGAAATTCAAAAGAAATCTTAAATTAAGCATCCAAATAAAAGAAAATAATTAAATGAAAAAAACAAAAAAACCAAATGTAATTATAAAAAAAATTATAAAAAAAAGAAAATGGGTTAAATTTTAAGAACCGGAGTGTAAAAGAAAATTAAAAAATCAAGAGATTAATATGTGAGAGTAAAAAAGTAACAAGTGTAGCTGGTAGCTGCTTTGAAGGCGGAGGTAAACCCGTCCACCGAACGAAACAACCAAGCTTGTATTATGCGTTGATTGTGATGCTTTGCAATGACGATGGAAATTACCCGATTATCGAAGGAGAAACACCAAACTCGAACTGAGCTTTCTTCGGTTTCGAGCTCCCCTTTTATACTCTGCCGACGCGTCGTCGACGTGGCAAGTGGCATATATTATACACGGCTGATGGATACACAGCTGATCTTTACAATAATGAACATGGTTGCCACCCTGGTTCTTTTACATGTGAATAATTTTATTGACATTATGAATAGAAAAAAATAATTAGGAACGAGGATACAATATTTTAGTATTACATCTTATTGCATTTATATAATTTACATATCTTCATATTAAGAATTATTACATTTTATATAAATCAAAATTCTACATTCTCCCCCTCTGGCGCGGTGATCGTCTCGATGCTGCGGCAGGATTGGATGTTGATGTTGACGTTTTCTTTGGTCGACCTCGTTTTCTGAGTGGTTGAATAGGGTCATCGTGGAGGGTAGACGTTGGTGGTTTGTATTTTGTAATGGCGGAGACATGATATGTCCCCAATGGAATGCTGAGATCATCTCTGGCTGCGACCTGATAAGCTGAAGAGCCAATTTGTTTGGTGATGACGTAGGGGCCGTCACGTTTTGGGGCAAATTTAGCTGAAAAGCCTTTCGCTGCATTGCTAAGTGTGTGTGTTGTTATGAGGACTAGGTCACCAATTTTCAAAATAGGCTGCTCCCTTCTCTTTTTGTCGGTGTATGTTTTGTTTCGGTCTTGTATTTTCTGGGTGTTTGTTTGGGCGTTTTTAATAAGTTGTTCGAGTTTCTGCAACTTTGGTATGATTTGTGGGGTGAAATTTTTATCACATTCTATTGGTCTAACATCGTGGTTGACGTCATCAATTGTCCGCAACTCTCGTCCAAACATAAGAAATGCAGATGTGTGACCAGTACTTTGGCATTTTGCCGTGTTCATCGCAAATCGAATTGCTGCCAAATTATCGGCCCAAGAGGTGTGGTCGTTTCCTACCATAATTCCAAGTCGTGTTTTTAAATCTCGATTCTTTCTTTCGACTGGATTAGCTTCAGGATGATAAAAGGGTGTTAGCGTTTGTTGGATTCCGAAGAAGTCTGCAAGTTGCTGCATAATGGCTGCAATGAACTGTGGACCGTTGTCGGTGATGAGACGTCTTGGTAAGCCATAGCGAAAAAAAACTTCTTGAAGAAGAGTCATAGCACAATTTTCTGCCTTCGCCTCTTTGAGTGGAAAAATTTCGACCCATCTAGTGTTGTGTCTTCTGCGATAAGGATCCATTGAAACCCGTCTTTGGTTGTTGGTAGTGGTCCGAACAAATCAGCTGCAACAACTTCAAAACGTTGGTTACTTGACACTGTTTGAAGTAGTCCGTGCGGTTTCATATTACTGGGCTTATATCGTTGACAAGCGAGGCAGTTGCCAATGTGTTTGGTAACATTTTCTCTCATTCCAGGCCAGTAGTGCAATTCGTGCTAAGGTGCGATCGATGCCAAAATGGCCCGAGGTTGATTCATCGTGATAATGTTTCAGGATGGCATCTCGTTCTTTAGTAGGGATCACAAGTTGTGCGTCTTCGGCGTCTGATTCTGGAGAATATCTATATAGAATGCCATCATTTAATAGATACCCACGCGATGTCCATCTCGTTACGTTTTCATTATTTTCCTCGAATGAATCGATGATGCCTTTAATAAACGCATCCTCCAGCTGTGCTTCGCGAATGTCCTTTGCGTTTCTTGATGGTACATCAACTTGGAATGTGCAAATGTGACATTCATTCTCAGTGTTGTCGTGGCTTGGGTTGTCGCAAGGTGGTCTGGATAGCATGTCGGCTACGCAGTTCATCCTTCCAGGAGTATATTCGATGTTGACATTGTAGGGTTGGAGCTGAAGTGCCCATCGTGCCAGTCTTCCTGTAGGAGATTTTAGGCTCATTAGCCATCTGAGTGGTTGGTGATCGGTTTTAAGAATAACCTCCCCACCTTCAATGTAGCCTCGAAATTTGCTGACTGCCCATACAATAGCTAGGGCCTCGCGTTCCGTTGTCGAATAGTTTCTCTCGAGGTCCGTAAGAAGTCGTGAAGCGTATTCTATAGGGTGTTCGTTTTCTTTCTCCCCCTGGCTGAGAACAGCTCCGAGCGCATAGTTACTAGCATCTGTTCTCAGGGTGAAAGGTTGGTCATCTCTGGCTTGTTGTAATATCGGCGCCGATGTAAGTAAGCTTTTTAGACCCTCAAAAGAGTTTCTCTCCTCTGAACCCCACTTCCATAAAGCGTTTTTTGGTAAGACTACTAAGAGGTTTTGAAACATTAGCAAATCCTTTGATGAAACGCCGGTACCAGGAACAGGTCTGTAAGAATGACAAGACTTGCTTGACGTTTTTAGGTTCAGGCCTCTTGACGATTGCCGATATTTTTGCAGGGTCAACTTCTATACCTTTCGATGTAATGATGTGTCCTAGGTATGAGACCTTTGGGCAGCAAAACTTTGATTTGTCTCGATTCACTTTTAATTGAAATACTTTGAGATGCTCGAAAACAGTTTTAAGGTCTTTATAGTGTTCTTCGAAACTGTCAGAACAAATGATTAAATCATCGATGTATATGAGAATCGGAGTTCCAGGGATGCCTTTACGGAAAGTGTCCATTAAGCGTTGAAAGGTCGCAGGAGCATTTCGGAGTCCAAATGGCATTCGTCGGAATTGGTAAAGACCAAAAGGAGTTATAAATGCAGTTTTTTCTACATCTCTTTCTGCAATCTTTATTTGGTAGTAACCCGTCTGGAGATCTAATGTGCTTATGAACTTCGTTTTGAGCGTTGAGTGAAGGAGATCATCGATTCTCGGCAAGGGATATTTATCGGGGACAGTTATGCTATTAAGCTTTCTGTAATCAATACAGACACGTATCCCGTTATCCTTTTTAGGTACTAAGACGACCGGAGCAGCCCACGCAGATGCACTCTCTTCTATTATGCCTATTTCAAGCATCTTTTGCAGCTCTTCTTTCAGTTGTGATTTTCGAACTGGTGAAAGTCTGTACGGTGCTTACGCAATCGGTTCGTGATTGTTTGTGTTGATTTTATGTTCAGTGTAGGGAGTTGGTTGGGTTGGTAGGTCGAATAAAGATTTCTCGAGCGTCAGCAATTTATTAAGGGATTGTTTTTCGTCTTCACTTAGTTCTACAGCTTCATTGTCTCTTAGTTGAACATCACGGACTAATATTTCCATATAAAGAGGCTCGAGGAATACATCTTCTTCTGTCCGAATTAACGCTGGGAATAATTGGTCATTGGCACGTTTTCTTTCCGGAGTTATTTCGTTTCGTAACGAGTCTTTAAAAATGCCTTGGATAAATCGAGGTGAATATTGGTTCCTTGCGTTCGCAATCGCTGAGCACTGGAGTTTCATCTCGTTATTCAGTGGGGAATTTGGGTCTGGTTTTGTTCTCTTTGGAGTTTTAAACAAGCTTGGTTCTTGAAGTATATTTGGCGTTGCTGGAATGGGTGATATGGCTGTTATGGGTTCGAACCAGTTAAGAAAAACGTTTTCTGATCTCGTTGGTGTTACGTTATTGGATTTTTCTTTGTTTAGGACATCGGTCTTTAAAGTTTGAAGGTTGGTTGATGGAATGAGAATTGGGTTATTGCGTATCTTTGTGTGGCTTGTATCGTAAAAATCAAACTTTTTCGATGGTTGGTCAGCAAAGTACCAAAATCTTTGTCCAAGATCCAGTACCAATCCGTTCTCTTCCATGAAATCGATGCCAATAAGCGTGCGGTTGTCCTTAGCTTTAGGTAACGCAATGAATTTGATTGGTCGCAAGCGATTACCAATTATAATATTTGTTTCGCCAATGAACACATCATCTTTATTGGTGTTGCCATCCGCAAGAGTAACATTGGCCGGGACTTGTGTAAATCTTGTGCAGTTCTTAACTAGGTGAATCCACAGCTCTCTCCCACAAACACTAGTACGTGCAGCTGTATCTAGATATGCAATACCATTCTCGCCATGTGCTGCGATCGGAATTGTGGGTAGCTCGGCACCAAGGGTTGTCCTAATACAGTTAAAAGATACTGTTGAGGGGCCCTTTGGCAGTTCCTTGCAGTTCGGGCAGTTAGATCGAACCACTCCTGGTAGCTTGCACTTATAGCATTGGATTTTGTTTTCGATTGGTTGTGAAGAAGTTGATGCCGATGAACGATCCTTCTTTTGTAGCTCGTATTTTTCTTTCTTTCTGCACTCGTCTACAGTGTGGCCAGCATGTCGACAGAAATTACATCTGTTTTTACCAGGGTTTGAAATCGGTTTACTAGTTTTGAGGTTAGTCTCCTTTTCTGCTATGGACGCTTCCACCGTCCTTGCTTTGGCGAGCAAATCTGTGAACGTTTTGAAGCTTTCGCGCGGGACTCCGTCACGAATGCGTAAGTGGAGAAGCCCGTAGACCATGTCCAACATTAATGATTCGATTACAGTGGCTTTTAATTTGGCAAAAAGAGCTCGTTTTTCGCACACAAAATCATCGGTTGTTTCTGTAGCTTTCTATTTACTTTCGAAAATTTGCATAAATGTACGGTAGTTTGGCTGCGATGGCGCGTACGCAATACGTAAAAGTTTGATGGCATCTTCAAACGATTTTGCCTCGCCTTTTACACCTTGCCACCAGTTGCATGCCTTTTCCTCTAGTAATAAAGGAAAGCCTTTAATGGCATCTTCATCTGAGATTCTTTCCACGTCTTTATAAACCATGATTGTTGCAATGAACCCTTCTACAACATTGGCGTCTCTTTCGCCTTTGAAACGAGCCGTGCAGTGGCTGAAACTCCCCTTATTAATGTGCTGCTCTTGCATAGCATCAATGAATGCTTTCAGTTGCTTGTCAGTTAACGTTGCCATTTCAAAAATTTTCGTTGTTTTTTCTTTTATATATAGATTTTTCTCTCCAATTAGTTGGGCGCCAAATTGTAGCGTAATCTTTTGGGTTTAGTCGCTGAATTCTCGTGGGTTAGAGAAAAAGTCTATCGAAGAAATTTAAACGAAAAAGTAGGTTTAACGGAAAGTACAACAACGTAGACTTTGTTTGATTCTCTGTCGCTTTCTGTGCTGTCTAAAGACTACAGCAGACGCTGAACAGGCAATAAAACAAATTTGGGAATTTGAAGCAATAGACAAGGAAAAAAACACCCGTTATCGTATTTTAGCAAACAAATTCATAAATTATTTATTGAAATTCAAAAGAAATCTTAAATTAAGCATCCAAAT
Organism: Sphaerophoria taeniata; assembly: GCA_943590905.1. Classification (NCBI taxonomy): domain Eukaryota; kingdom Metazoa; phylum Arthropoda; class Insecta; order Diptera; family Syrphidae; genus Sphaerophoria; species Sphaerophoria taeniata. The sequence goes on along the minus strand of OX016542.1, from coordinate 74,756,385 downwards.
AAAAGAAAATAATTAAATGAAAAAAACAAAAAAACCAAATGTAATTATAAAAAAAATTATAAAAAAAAGAAAATGGGTTAAATTTTAAGAACCGGAGTGTAAAAGAAAATTAAAAAATCAAGAGATTAATATGTGAGAGTAAAAAAGTAACAAGTGTAGCTGGTAGCTGCTTTGAAGGCGGAGGTATACCCGTCCACCGAACGAAACAACCAAGCTTGTATTATGCGTTGATTGTGATGCTTTGCAATGACGATGGAAATTACCCGATTATCGAAGGAGAAACACCAAACTCGAACTGAGCTTTCTTCGGTTTCGAGCTCCCCTTTTATACTCTGCCGACGCGTCGTCGACGTGGCAAGTGGCCAGCGATGCCAACCTAGGCATTTTCATGCCTTTTAGGCATTATTTTGCTAGCTAAGGCTTTAAGGCTTATTTTTTTGCAAAAAGGCATCTTTTTTTCATTTCAGTTTCAAACTACTAACTATTTTTATTTTATTAAAGCATTCTCAAAATATTAAACCTATAAGATTGTAATATGAAAATTCGCCTTTAGAAATGAGTTTCCACTTTCAAAGTGTTCGAATTTTCCGAACAGTTTCTTTTGGTGTCTTTTGTCGTTTTCCATTGGTCGTCGGAAGAGTCCAGAAGTTTTCTGAAACCATTCCATTGGACTGACTTTGACAGATGGAATGCTTCTGAGAAGAGCAGAACTCTTCTGTTTTAAATACAGAATCTTCCGAAGAATGACACGTACATCATAACCCGTTCCATTAGAGGTAGAAAAATAAACGTCAAAAAAAGACCAATAGAAAACGACATATCTCACTGCCTTTCACTGTCTAACCCAGGGATGCTCTGATGTTAGGCTTTCTCTATTGTTTTGTTTTTTCCACTTCTAGTCCTGTTAAAACGAAAGTAAACTGTTTTTTTATTCATTGCGGATTGTTAATTTAATTACATATTATGCATTCGACCTCGCCATTTTTAACTGAAGAGAATTAAGTAAATCCACTTTTATTATTTGCTTATACGATTTTCAATAATTCAAATCAAATTCAAGATTTTAGTTTTCTAAGTTCTGAGCAAAGAATAAAAAAAATAGATTTCTTAGGTTTTTAGACCTTAAATTAAAAAAAAAAATTGAATTGGTTTTTTTTTTACTTCCATTGATAAAACTCAAGGAAAGTGATAGTGTTTTAAAAAAAAGGCATTTTTTTTAATGAAAAAGGCATCTTTTTTTCCAAATGTAGGCATTTTTTGGGCTGAAGCGGTTGGCAACGCTGCAAGTGGCATATATTATACACGGCTGATGGATACACAGCTGATCTTTACAATAATGAACATGGTTGCCACCCTGGTTCTTTTAAATGTGAATAATTTTATTGACATTATGAATAGAAAAAAATAATTAGGAACGAGGATACAATATTTTAGTATTACATCTTATTGCATTTATATAATTTACATATCTTCATACTAAGTATTATTACATTTTATATAAATCAAAGTTCTACATGATGTCATATGATTTCTTAAGAAATTGTTGATTTTTGAAATTAAAAAAAAATCGTCGGAGCGGTTGTTTTTTTAAATTAATTTTTTATATATAAAATTTTTTGAAAATGTCTTAAAATTAATTTGGGTATGCAGCATTCAAGAATGTTTAACTATATACATTTTCTAAGGAAATTGCAATTTCAAATTTTGATCCGTTTTAGAGATACAGAATTAAAAAAAATTTTGTTTAAATATTTTATAAAAAACCAAAAATTTTTTTGAATACAAAATATTATACAATATAAACGTACTTTCAAAAAAAAAAATTACCCTGATCGGACTTTTAGTTTTCGAGAAAATCTGATAACAAAAAAAAACGGTTCTATAGGCGGTACGGTTTTGGAGCAATACAAAAATATTTATTTTACATAAAATATATCAGAGTTTTAAACAAAAATTTTCGAGGAAGTTTGAAAAAAATCGTAGGAACCATTTTTGAGAAAATTTAAACTTTTGGTTTTTGGCCAAAAAAATCGTATGGTGGCTACCCTAAATTTTGAAAAAAATGAAAAAAATGACCCACGCGAATTTGCTCAAACCTTTAATTTTCAAGTTTGAAGTCAATCGGACCAGTGGTTAAGGCTGTGCGTTTACAGACAGACAGACAGACAGATGGACGGAATCGCCGGACCCACTTTTTTCGACTTCTTTATCATCGTAATGTGATATCTCATCATTACCTAAATTTTTTTTTTTACGAATTCAATATGTACTTGCAATATATTCTATATGTCGCAAGTAAAAAGACGTTAATCGGACTGAAGCTGCCCGTGGCTTAGTGTTTAGATGCGTTGGCTGCTAAGCAGAACGTCACGTTCGTGGGTTCGGGTCCTACACGTGTCCATAAAGTTTTTAGTTTATCTTTCACGGGTACTGCCTCTTGCGAAGACCTGACAAATCTTCCAAGAGTATCAATCTGTCATGAAAAAGTGTTCCTCAACTTTGCCTTTCGGAATCGGTATGTTTAAGAAAAATCGGAGTAGCTGTTTTTGAGAAAATTGAAGCTTTGGCCCAAATAATTTTATGGTGGCTACCCTAAATTTTGATAAAAAAAAAAAAAAATAGAAAACGACCCATCCAAATTCGCTCAAACTACTATATTTAAATTAATTTCAAGTCAACGGAAGCAGTGGTTAAATCTATTGATGCAATTATAGACAGACAGACGGACGGACGGAATCGTCGGAGCAGTTTTTTCGTCTTTTCTATCATCGCTTATTTTTGATTGGAATCTCAATTTAAACACACTTGTAAAAAATTTCAAAATAAATATTTATTTAATAAATTTTATAAAATTTCACAACAATAAGATAAAAATTAACATTAATAACAACAAACCTCTTACCCCACAAAATACAAAAAATCAATAAGCTGCTGGCTGAAGCGCAAATTTTTCGCTAAACCTTCATTGTTCTTCATACCCTTAATTCAGTTACGACTTACGAATCGTTTCGTACACGAAACAAAACCCTCATGGAAAAATCTATCATGAAAGTATGTTTAACTCAAAAGTTAGCGCTAACAGATTTCATACAATCTTCATAAACAGAAAATGAACACATTCGAATAAATGCCTTCAAAAATGAACAGGAGGGTTAGCGCAAAAATCACAGCTAACTATGAAACGAGAACACAACACAACAACGACAGGTCGACAGGCAAGAGATGCGATACGATTCGTACTTCGTACACGATACACGAACACGATTCGATTACACGAGTAACCACTAACAATAACGAGATCTGTAACTGTATGTGTTGGCTCTTGCCTGTCGTTTCGTTGTTTTGTTCTCGTTTAATAGTTAAGTTAGCTGTGATTTTCGCGCTAACCCCCCTGTTCATTTTTGAAGGCATTTATTCAAATGTGTTCATTTTCTGTTTATGAAGATTGTATGACATCTGTTAGCGCTAACTTTTGAGCTAAATATAGTTTCATGATAGATTTTTGCATGAGAGTTTCGTTAGCATGCAATGAAAAATACATATTGGTTTTGTTGCGTTTAAGTTGCTATTAAGTACCTACAATATTGTAACTTATTCGTTGTCGTTTATTGACTTTTACATATAAGAATAATGTTTATATATATTAGAAATAAAATTAATATGTATTCTGAAATTATTGGTTTAGCGCCGCTAAACTAGCCAACTATGAGGAATCGACCCTGCTGCTAACACAGACTTTTCTAGTTGATGATTTTCGTACATTCGATTTGTTTCCGGTGAATACAACAAATGACACATTTTACTAGGGAATCGTGTACACTGCTGGATGTATTCTTTGTGAACTATTTAAGCGATGTTTTTCTATATGACCAATCATCGGCGGGAGTTTTTTCTAAACACGATCTGATTACCTTGACATTTAAAATCAAAGTTGAAGGCTCTTCAACTTCTCTTGAATATCGAGATCTCAAAAACATCGATTTTTCAAGTCTGCAACAATCGACTCGTAGTATCGCGTGGGACCTTGTGTACACACTGTCTTCACCTAACGAACAAATTGAATTTATTAATAATAATGTAACAGTTTTATTCAACACTTATGTTCCTTTGATTGGTTTTCCAATGAAATAGGTACGTAGGCTTATAGTGCAGAGAGACCAAGCTTATAAACAATGGAAACGATACAGATTGGAAATCCACCATCAAATATTTCGAAGACTACGCAACTTAGTTGTTCGGAAAATAAGAGAAGCTAAAATTAACCATTATAATAATAAGTTAAGTCCCTGCATGAGTGGCCAGAAATTGTGGAAAAACTTAAAAGCGATAGGTTTTGGAAAACAAAGCCAATCCGTTGATGACAGTATAGATGTTGATTCCAGTAATCAGGACTGCGTTGATTGTACTGATATTGTGGAAAGCATCTTATCAATCAAATCTAATGCTATCGGAACTGACGGAATACATCCCAAATTCCTGAAATCAATTTTACCCATTATTCTCCCGATGATAACGCATGTCTTTAATACAATTATAATGACAGGTCTGTATCCTACACAGTGGAAGCTTGCAAAGGTTCTCCCGATTCCGAAAAATGGTAACAATAATGAGTACAGACCCATTTCAGTGCTACCTTTCTTATCAAAAGCTTTTGAAAGAGTTATTCAAAAACAAATTAATAGTCATCTAGCTGCACAAAACATTCTGTCGGCTAAGCAATTTGGGTTTCGTCAAAAGCATAACTGCACTACCGCTGCGCTGTTATAAATATTGTTGAAGATGTCAGGCAAGCTTTGGACGAGGACCATGTAACGTTTATGGTTTTATTAGATTTTTCTAAAGCCTTCGATACCGTGGATCACGATAACATGTGCTACAAACTTTCAACGCTTTATGGTTTTTCGTCTTCACCTGTAAATCTACTCTCGTCCTATCTTCGTGAACGAAAACAAGCAGTTATGGTTGTAAATCGAACCTCATGCTTTCTTCCGAACACTCGCGGGGTACCCCAAGGATCGATACTAGGTCCACTCCTTTTCTCACTCTACATCAACGAACTTCCTGCCATGATAAGTAGGTCATCCGTTCAAATATATGCCGATGATGTCCAACTCCACAAAAGCTGCCCTCTTGTACTTATCGAAGATTGTGCTTACTCAATTAACAGAGATTTAGAAGAAATTTCACATTGGTCAGCACGAAATGGTTTGTTTCTCAATCCCCTTAAGTCTAAATGCATCATTATTAGCAGAAAACCATTGACCTTGGATTATTTTCCTCCCATTTTCCTGAACGGTTCACCGCTTCCCTATGTCCCTACAGCTCGCAATCTCGGCATGCTGTTCAACAACAAATTGACCTGGGATACACATATAAATGCTGCTGTTGGCAAAGTGTATGGCGTTCTTCGAATGCTTTGGTCTTCGCAATACTATACACCCCTCAAAACTCGCTTATTATTGGCAAAAGCTTTAGTGGTACCTATACTCACATACGAATGCGAAATGATGCAATAAGCAGGCGGAGGCTTAATGTGGCTTTCAATATTCAAAATTCAATAACATTGCGCGTTATGCATTTGGGTTGCACAGATTTGATCGAGTTTCTAGTTTTTCAATTCAATTATACAAAATGCCTTTTGATTAGATCAACTCATGCGCTATAGAACCCTTGTTTTGCTAAACAACATATTACAATCACAACAACCCTTTAATGTATTTATACTTTGCTCGTCCAAAACAAATCTGCAGTACAGGCCTTATGGGGGAGCTACTCCAAAGGGTGCCTGTCCAGGAAAAAAATCTAAAATCCCCTTAAAAAAAATATACTACACCACTGTTTCCTCATACAATTTGCTTTGATTTATTTTGAAAAGCAAGCGTACATCCCCCTATGACCTACTATTCGCACGGCTGAAGCCATACTGAATTACTGATTGTTTGTAATTGTAATGCTCGTTTTTGCAAAGCTTTTTTTGTTTGACAAAACAAACATATAAATCAGCGTTGCCAGGAAATGATAATGCTTACTTTTATTTCGATTCTGTTAGGGAGCTTTCAAGAATAGTAGCTTTTTCTTAGGTAATCATTGCCAGCTCATTTTTTGTTTATGGTATGCAATAAAAAATTAAAATCCGTCAAAAAAGCGTATAGGCTTATTCAAGGCAGAGAAATATTGATTAATTTGAACAGATTTTTGGGTGCATACATTTGTACAAGTTTAGTGCGGTTATAATTTTTTCGTTGGTGCTGTGTGAAATATAAATTATAAAAACAGTAATTTTAATTAATATGGCTTCAAGTTCTTCGAAGGATTTAAGCGCTGAGAAAAAAAAATAGTTGATGCAAAAAATAAATTTTATGACCATTTAAAAAACAAAGCCCAAGCTATAAGACAAGTGCGCGATATTTTTTCGGTTTCAGAAAAAACTGTTTATAGTGTCCTCAAAGAAAACAAGACCAAAGGCCATATCTCCTCACCAAAAAAAAAAAAAAAAATGGAATGCAAATAAAGTCGACAACTTTGACAAATGCAATAATTTATATAATTCGGTTCTATAAATTACGAAATTCAAAGTTATTTTATGTTCGTATTAAATATTTTTTCTGAATGAAAATCTTTGTTTAAGACAATGTTAATAAAATATAGAAGGCAACTCTTTCGATTTTTCGAAGAGCTTTAGTTTTAGTATAACCTACGGTAACCCTTGCCAATTGTTTCTTCCACACAACGACACAACGTAGTGGAATTCCTCTGCAGATAGAAAGAGAGATGAATGTCCTATCTTCCCTGTACTGCAGATTTGTTTTTGACGAAGTATAATAGGATACAATTCGGCACCTCAAACAGATCCCAACAACTTATACCACCGCGATATTCTTGTCTGACCTCAGAGAGGCAATTCTTCATCAACGCCATTCGGCTGTGGAACTCCCTACCTAGGCACATGAGAAGAGTTGGTGGTCAAGCCCAGTTTCGCAAAGAGTTACTAATTTACTTTCAATATTAAGATTTAAAAACTATAAAATAGAGATATAATGTATTAATTTGTATTTTTTTTCCCTCATTTCTTTAAATTATATTCAGTTGCAAAGAAATTTTTGAATGAAATTATTTTAAACTAGTAATAACTGTAACTTATTATTCCAATACTTATTTAAACCTATTGTTCAATAGGTGTTAGAAGTTTTCTTCATTATCGATTATTATTGATGTTAAATTTTAAGCCTTATACAAACTTATAAGAAGTATTGTTCTTACTGTGTAGGCATACATTGAATCCAATAAAACTAAACTAAACTAAACATTGAACACCTTTACGGGCTACTTCGACTTATTTGAATCCCAGACCGTAAAAGACTCGTGTACTTGGATTCACATCAAGGGCCTGGTTCTCCAGGTTGGGGGTTGTACGTCGCACACAGGGGCCAAATACATGAAAACCTGTCAAAAACCTAAAAAACAAATTCTGCAAATCCTAATAAAAAGTACGGGATTATATAGTTAAATACCCAAATATTAAGACCACGTGCAAATTTTTATCATGTTGTTTGTATTTTGACCATGTCATTCGTTTGATTTTGTGCTTTCTATGCAGTGGTTTAGCAGTTGTTGGTAAGGTGAAAAAACGAGAAAGTGTTCAAGTCAATTTTTTTGCAGTGAATTAATTTGTTTGATCAATTTTTTGATGTGAATTCAGTACGCACAGGTTTGTCATCAATATTTATGTACAATTATAGCTGTGTGTTATTAAATAAAATTTTGGTCAATTTTAGAAAATCATTAAATGTTTTTTATCAAAATCGTGTTTTTCAGTGTTTTCCTTTGAAGTTTTAATTATGAATATGTCTTCGAAATATATCTTAGTTGATTGTGTGTAATGTGTTCTTGTTGGATCTGCAATAAAATCCTGCGCCTTTTTGCGCTTTTAGAAAATATCGCCTCTCTAAGAGGTGAGGTTTACGACCTTTTTCTCTTATTTTACCCATTTATTTTAATTTATTTGTAGGATCAGGGCCCTATTGCACCAACAACTTTTCACTTTTCACTTTGCAACTTTGCAAAATAATAGTTTTCTGCAAAGTAAAAGTAAAAAGTGTTTCACCAAAAATGAAAAGTTCTCGACTTTTCACTTTGCAAATTTCAATGTTTTTTTGCAAAGTGAAAAGTGTGGGCGTTTCACCAACTTAAAATGTAACTTTTCATTTTCAGTCCTAATTTGAAAAGTTGCAAAGTAAAACAAATATAAGATTTGGGCTTCTTTTCCTTGTTATTACGAATTTAAAAAATATGTGAACAACTGTTTCGTACGAACTTGCTCCTGTTTTCCAAATAATAACTCATAAAAACATTTAAAATAAAAACATGTAATTATAATTCATAAATAAAAATTTAAATTTAAATATTTACCTCAAAAATACATATAAGTTTGAAGTCGGACCAGTGGTTTAGGCTGTAGGTGCGTTTACAGAAAGACAGACTCACAGACGGACGGAATCGCCGGACCCACTTTTTTCGACTTTATAGTCGTAATGTCATATCTCAAAATATATATATATATATATATCAAAAACAAAATTTAATGACAGAATGTCATAGAAAGAGATATTAATAGTGCACGTTTTTTCAAAATTTTCAAAATGAGTCGTACTGATAAGAACGCCAAAAAGTTAGCTGTTTTGGAAGTGGTAAAAAATAAAAAAGTAATTTTTAAATTTATTACGATCGCAAAAACAAGCTTTATAATTTCGTTATTTTTTCAATTCAAGGATATTCTCTTTGCTTCCTTCCAAAATAACGCTGCGTCCAAAAAGTGGTAGGAAGTTGAAAATTAAGGACTGAATGTATTTCTTAATGACAGACCACAAAAAATTATTAAAAACAAACAACGGCCCAAGAAATGCTAAAACAGACAATGTGGGTGAGCCATCCTCAACAATTAGCAGTATAAAACTTAGTTATAACTTATAAGCCTATGCTCATACCTACTGATACTGAATAAACATATAAAATTTCATCAACATCCGTCAAGCCATTTCGGAGGAGTATGACCACTAAAACTGTGACAGAAGAATTTTATATATTAGATAATAATCTATTATAATGAAATTATATATAAAATTGAATATAAAACAAAAATAAACGAACTTATCACAAACCGCAAAGAAAATTTTTGCTTTGCATATTATTGAAAAGCTTTTCAGTATTTGAAATGCAAAGTGCAAAGTTTTTTCGTTTGGTGAAACGAAATCAAACAATTCTTTGCAAATTTGCAAAACTTTTCACTTTTCAGAAAAGTACTTTTCACTTTGCGAATTTGCGGTTGGTGAAACAAAATTTGCAAAGAAGGATTTTTTTGTTTACTTTTCAAAAAATTAATTTCCTCTTTGCAAATTAGCGTTTGGTGAAACAGAATTTGCAAAGTAAAAGTGAAAAGTTGCAAAGTGAAAAGTGAAAAGTCGTTGGTGCAATGGGGCCCAGGTTCAAAAATTTTAATTATTTGAACAAATGAAGCAATCAGGCGTTTTAATTTCTTGCTGATAACAAGTTTGAGGATACTGCTTATAACATAACAATAATTTTTTGTTTTTTTTTTATTAAATTTCGATGAATTAAGTGCCTTAAATAGTTTTTGCCAAGAATTTAGGCATTTGGCCCCTGTGTGCGTCGGGGTGACTTCCCGACTACGTAGACCCAGATTTAGTTGTGAAGCAACAACAGGCCTCGGAAACGGACGGATACACTGATTGAAACAATTTAAAAGTCTATAAATGCAATCTGTTTATAATCCACAGTTTGTGTATTGGAATATATTTTTGGTATAAGTTCTCGTAGAAGTAATAGGGTGATGGCACTAGTAGTTAGCCCTTTAACTTAATTTTTGTGTTTGTTTGGTCTTTTAAAATCTTTTAATTGATGAACGTGAAACTTAGTTTTTCCGATTCGTTGATATTTGCAAACTAGGAAAAAATGTTGCTAATTGCTTTAATTACTACTTAAACAAATTTATTAATTATAATTCAAATAGAAGTCGGATTCTTGTATAGTCGGCCCCTTAAATTCCAGTAGTCGGCCACTTAAGTTGTCAGTAGTCAGCCCACTTTAGTAAATTAATTATTTGTTATTTATTTATTTATTTATCAAAAATAACTTACAAAATAAATTTATAAATTATTTAAAGAGAAGGGGGTAGCGGTAGCGGGGAAGCAGGACCATTCGATGCCGTTTAAATATAGATATAGAGATAAATTTATTTTCATATTTCTTTACATTTGTTGTGCTTTGATGTTGCTTCTTTAACTAGCTTCAAGGATCTTGTATTTGAGGGATCAAGTATTTCGGAGATTTTTGCATATTTGTCTTCTGAGGAAGCAATGTTCGGGATTAGGCGTGACATTGGGCAGTCCGCTAGGATATGCCATACGGACAGGACCTCTTTAGAATTTTCACATTCTTCGGGCGGTTCATGGTTGTAATAATGACGACTGGAGAATAAAGTTTTTCCTACTCTAATTCTGAAAAGTTATATGCATTCTGCTCTCGAAAAGTCCTTGCTGTACGCCACTCTGAGATGGGTGGGATGGTGCTTACGAAGGAAGTTATCTTGGCTTAGCCATGAGGCTAAGATTTTCCGCATCAGAAGGGCAATTCTTTGACTAATGGGAAACGAAACGCTTTCTTAGCTGCTTGATCTGCTGCCTCGTTACCTTTTATTCCGACATGACTTGGAATCCAGGCTATAACAATGTTGACGTTGTTGTATAACACACTTCGAATATAGTTAAGAATTGGACAGTTGTTGTTGGCGTTTTTGATTCCCATTAATATATTGAAGTTGTCTGTCAGGATCAGCGTCTTAACTGAACTAGATTGAGCTAAAGAGAGTGCTCTAATTATTGCTACCAATTCAGCTAGAAAACTACCAGCTGCGTCTGGGAGGATACCTTGGGATAGGACTGTTTCTTCGTTTGAATTCGAAAATTCGATAACTGCCAAGGCGGAGTTGTTTTCCTTGTATGATCCATCCGTGTATAACGTTCTTATAGGCTTGACGGTTTCGATTAGTTCCCGGTGAAGGAGAATAAATTGTTCGTCAGATCAGATGTATTTTCTTTTTTGTAATTGGCTAGGCTGAGGTCGATGGGCAGTAAGTGTCTTTTCCAAGGAGGAGGTGTAGAGATGGTAGGGTCGAATGCCTTTTCCAGGTGAGCGTATCCGTAGCGAGAGATAGAATTCAATATTTTACTCAAAGAGGAAGTTGTATTCGTCATGTTGTGTTGCGTTTTTGAGAGAATTTCTAGAGAAACACCATGAACGGGGTGGGTAGTTTCTGCTAGTGATTTGCTTATCAGATTAACTGCTCTTTTTTGTCCTAATCTGCTTATTGATCTAAATCCGGCTTCTACTCTTAAGGCCTCAATTGGTGTTGTTTTGAGCGCTCCTGTTGCTGTTCGAAAACATTGGTTCACGGCAATGTCAATGTTTTCCAAATTTTTTTTTGAAGTCCACATGTATTGTGTTAGTCCATGTTGTTGGGTACCTTCGACCAAGGATTTGGCTATCTTCAAAGAAGTTTCGATGTGGGGTCCTTTACGGCGAGAACATATCATTTTTAGGACATTGTTCTTATTCTTTAATTGGTTGATAGTGTTCTTTATATGAAGGTCCCATTTCAGATTGCTACTAAAGGAGACTCCAAGGATTTTTAGTTCTTTTTTTAACAAGACAGTGGTGTTGCGAATTACAAGTGGATTAGTAGAAGGGCAACACTTGTGTTTTCGGCAAAGATGAAGAGCTTCTATTTTGGAAGGTGGAACGATTGCACCTGTTTTGAGAGTCCAATTGTTATTTATAGGCCGATTGTTAAATGTATTAACAAACCTTTTTTCCAACATTTTTCATTTCTAAATAAATAAAAGCAAAATACAACAAATAATTAGTTAAAAACGATCTTGTATTTCAGTTAAATATGTACTTATGTGTTTTCAAGATAATCCAAGACCGTTTCCAACACTTTAAAAAAGTTCGTCTTCGTAACAGCTTTGTTTGAAACTTGTGATTTTTTTTTTTTATTCGATTTTCAGTTCTTTAAATGTATCCAAGGGCTTTGTAATATTGTGTTGTTTTCTGTAAAAGAGCGTACATGTAATGGGTGTTTTTTTTAGAGGTATAGAACTTTAAATTGCAATAAAACAACGATGGAATATTCGATTGACATGATTTTTAATTTATTCGAAAGATAATCTTGTGGCATTATATTTTAAATTTCTGGCATATGACTGCCACGGCTGGCTCGGATGTAGTCCAATCTGGACGTCCAATTTTCGATGACTTTTTCCAACATTTGTGGCCGTATATCGGCAATAATGCGGAGAATGTTGTGTTCCAAATGGTGAAGCGTTTGTGGCTTATCCGCATAGACCAATGACTTTACATAACCCCACAGAAAATAGTCTAGTTGTGTTAAATTACAAGATCTTGGTGCCCAATTCACAGGTCCAAAACGTAAAATTAGGCGGTCGCCAAACGTGTCTATTCAATAAATCGATTGTGGCACGAGCTGTGTGACATGTTGCGCCGCCTTCTTGTTGGAAGCACAGCTCCTGGACATCATGATTGTTCAATTCAGGCCCTATACCAATCACCATTGGCTGTAACGTTGTGGCAATCATCGAAGTACGGACCAATGATTCCACCAGCCCATAAAGCGCGCACCAGTCAGTTTTTCTAAACGTAACGGTGTTTCGACGTACACTTGAGGATTAGCTTCACTCCAAATGAGGCAGTTTTGTTTGTTCACGTAGCCATTCAACCAAAGTGCACTTCATAGCTAAACAAAATTCGCTTATGAAAATCGGCAACAACGGCCATATCGTTTTGGGTCCATTCGACGAATCTACGCGTTGCTTGATGATCGTTTAGCCTCAATTCTTGCACGAGTTGGATTTTGTAAGCACGCAAACCAAGATTTTTCCGCAAAATCTTCCATAAAGTGGATGGACTCAGATCAAATTCCTGTGCTCGATGGCGGATAGACTCATTCGCGTCTTCCTAAATGCTACGCTCTACAGTAGCAATAGCTTTTTCTGTAGCACTGTACGGCGTCTCTGGGGATGCGAGTTATCAATTAGAGTAAACGTGGTGCGAAAACGTTCTATGGTTAATCGAATTAACACTTGACAGCTGTTAAATCGGTCGCCGTCTTGAAAAGTAATGCCTACTTAAAGTTCTTTACATCGAACAAAAACACCCGTTATTAGAAAAATGTCTCGGATTGTTTCAATCTACTTTTAGATCAGCCTAAGAGTTAAGACCCATTTATCCGGCACACTTTTTACAACAGCTTGGCGCGAGAGCACAGAGGGAAACACAAGCAAAGGTGGTAGCCAGTGCCGGCTTTAGGGTATGGCGCCGCGATCCAGGGGCGCCACGTCAGTCAGCATAACTTCAACATAGGCAAGAAACAAATCAACAAGTTGTGAAGGTGTCAAGCTCTAGCTCAAACAATTCAAATCGAAAAGATTCATGAGTTTCATATTGTTTTGCTATAGCAGACTATTCCCTTCTGTTTCCAAATGTCATTTTGTTTTTATTTTCACCATACAATACATATAGAAAACACAAGAGAGAATTGAGGTAGTGTTTGGTAAAAACAAAAAGTTGGTTTTCGTTATGGCATTGTATTTTTAATCGCTATGGTAGTCCTATGAGATTTTTTGACGAAGGGCTTCTCACCAGTTGGCGGTGTTAATTTTTTATTGGACCTATTTTATTTAAGTAATGCATCTTTCCGTTTTGAGCGCCACCAGTCAAAATCAACCCTTGGACTTCTATAGAGATTAGAACTACTGTGGATATGCATGGTACAATTAACAAAGTATTATCATTAGAGAAGAGATTGCAAACTAGGTATTTTACAATAACTGTGTTTTATTATTGTTTTTGCTGTCATCCAGCAAATTTTGATGTAATCTTTCTCTGTTCTTGGCATTTCGACATTTTTTTTGGTAAATTTTCGGATTTATGAAGAATCAAATATCATAATATCTTTGGAAATACATTTAACTAGGTAATACTAAAACTAGGAGGAGAGGCGCAGTGACCGCGGAGTCACTATATACGCAGCGACTAAAGGGAACACTCGAGGGCTAAGAACACCAGTTGGCGGTGTTAATTTTTTATTGGACCTATTTTATTTAAGTAATGCATCTTTCCGTTTTGAGCGCCACCAGTCAAAATCAACCCTTGGACTTCTATAGAGATTAGAACTACTGTGGATATGCATGGTACAATTAAAAAAGTATTATCATTAGAGAAGAGATTGCAAACTAGGTATTTTACAATAACTGTGTTTTATTATTGTTTTTGCTGTCATCCAGCAAATTTTGATGTAATCTTTCTCTGTTCTTGGCATTTCGACATTTTTTTTTGGTAAATTTTCGGATTTATGAAGAATCAAATATCATAATATCTTTGGAAATACATTTAACTAGGTAATACTAAAACTAGGAGGAGAGGCGCAGTGACCGCGGAGTCACTATATACGCAGCGACTAAAGGGAACACTCGAGGGCTAAGAACACCTATGAGCCCCAAAGAAAAAGCTAATGTTGCCGTTAACATGAGGCAAATTAGAAGTTATGGAACGATTTTTAGAAGATTATTTTGAGGTATGGCGATTTTTGGCTCAAGGCACATTATATATGTATATATCAAAATAGACCAAAATCCTTGAGATCCTGTGAATCACGGTATAATGGTGTATTTGCATACGATTGCAATTGTTAAATAGGAACAGCTTAAATACCGTAACAAGTTCTAGCCCTTAAGACTAGGTTTAGCGAAATTTTAGAGCTCATTTGAGTTCTATTCTAAGTCAATTCTTCTCCAAGTTCTTAACGTGTTAAAACTTCGATTTAGAACTTTGTTTTACATATGTGATATGTACATACATAGTAAGAACTTCGATAAAATTAAACCCTCGCATTCGGGGGTCTAGTGCCTTAAAACTCGGTTTATTTAACATTGAATTTTTTTCAACGTTTAAAATAAAAGACAATAATAAGTGGAGGAAGATATACGAAAATTGATCAAATTTTCGATTTGATGCTAACGTTATCCTGGAAGAATGGCGTATTTATCGAATGCCAATACATGGGGCGACACTGATTTTACGGCGCTTCCGTTTAACAAAGCAAACGTTTTTAAGAAGTCCTGAAACTGGTGGTAAAATACCTTCAATATCCACAACCACGACAAAAATTGGAATGAATTTACTATGCACTTTTTTTTTCTTGTCAGTTTATGGGCAAGAGAATCCCACATTCTACGTAACAGCCAACGCACATAAGCACCACACCATGGGCATCACAAAAATAAAAATAGGTACACAAATACAAGAAAAAAACAAAAATAAGAGCAGTCAAAAATTATTTGTATTTTGTTTCGAATTGAAGGAATAACGAAATGTCTGTCAAAAAATTCTGCCGGGTGACTCAAAGGATTCAAAAACTTGCTTGAACTAGTTGTAAAAATTACAAGTTCTAAGCGCTTAGAACTGAATGATGATTTTAGATTGAGTTCTTGAGAAGTGAAGAAATGTCGGGTTCCAAATATTCTAAAAACTAAGTTCTAATGTTAGACCGAGATTCATTAGGTCGAGTTTTAAAGGGAATTTAGAACTTAGTGAAGAAATTGGGCTAAATTTTATCGAAGTTCTAGCTATAAGAAATTTTTAAATCGAAGTTTTAACGCCTTAAAACTTGGTGAATAATTGACTTAGAACTCAAATGGGTTCTAAAATTTCACTTAACCGAGTTTTAAGGGCTAGAACTTTGTCAAGAAATTAGGTGCAAGTGTATTTGTGTTTGACATTTTCAAATTCAAAAGAAATCATTAACTAACAATTTTATAAGTGAGATACAAGTTTCATCCTTTTTAATTCTGGAGAATGAGGTTATATCATTTGTACTCAAAAAAAAGGCGCCAAATATTTGTCTCGCCTGGGGCGCCAAGATGGCTAAGGCCGGCCCTGGTGATAGCATTTGTCCATCGTAACTGAACAGAAAAAGTACAGAGATCGTTCATTTGAACGATCAGATTCGTTTCCATGTTGTACAGTATAAAGATTTTTCCAATTTTTTCTTAAATACCAACTTCTTCTTACCTCCCGATCGATCGTCCTCTGCTGTTTTGAGGGACAGTTCATAATGAAATCTTGGGAGGCTTAGTAATACGTTTTCCTTTTTAGGCTATCTTTGAAAACAGTCCTACGTTTGTCCTCACGATGGACGTTTGTCACCAAGAGGTCTGGGGGCTTCTGAGGAAAGCCACCCTTGGCAAGGTCTATGAGCCACTTAAAAAGCTTGTGTTCTTCGACTAAACTAAGGACAGTTTCTGGTCCCATTTTCTTGGCTTCTCTATAACTCTACCATAGATAGGATCTTGTCACAGTACACAGAATACATGGTATTATATTGCGCATCTGTCAGAAACCAAAATGACAGAAGTGAGAAAAGGCACAAAAAGAAATGCCTAAAATTTCAGATCCAGTGGCAAATTCGTCAAGGGGAAAAAAATGCCTGATATTTTTAGTAAATGAGACAGACAGAGACAGAAATCTAAAGTGACAGATAAATCAACAAAATTTATTCATTTTTGTTTAGTTCTTTTCTTTTTACTTTTCTTTTATTATGACATTTTGGATCTGAAATTTGACATATGCGCGAACTTGAAGGAAGAAAATCGGGAATATAATACCTTGTACATATTCTGTGTACTGTGGGATCTTGTAGTCTATCTCGAGGGACCTCGTATGCTTTTCTGACCGGCCGATTGTGTTTTGTGAATTGTGATTCGCGTTCTGTTTTCTGTTCGGAACTAACCATTTTCAGAGTTCAAGATAAGATAATTCTTGAAAATAAGTTTTTTCTGTTATTTGCCTACACTACCTATTTAAGTTGTTAAAGAAACAAATCATTTGCTAATGAATGACTGGAAAATAGTTCGTATAAGCGAAGATGAGCCGGCACGAAAGTTCCTATACGCTACAATTCAAGGCAGCTGATTCTGGCCAAACATGTGCTGGAAGCTGGAAGGCTTAGTATGCGAAATGTAACGGCTGTTGATTGCCGCTCACCCTTAACCAACATGAATATAAGGAATTTGCGTTTTTAGATTTAAACTAAAAACACCCCGCCCCTCGATTTGTAGGGCGTAAAAACACTAAAGAGTTCGCCAAATAACTTTTTATTTTTTGACAATGCTATAAAAAAAAACTACTGTATATTTTCTCAAATTTCTTTTTTTATTTGAAAGTACAATCCTTCCGGTTGATTATGGAAATAATTTCATTCAAATGTCTGCCTCGGCTGGCCATGCAGTAGCCTACACGATTGTGTGCAGCTGTATTTCACCAATGGCTTCACGAATATTATCCTTTAAAGCGTAAATTGTTTCTGGCTTGTCAGCGTAACACTTATCTTTTACGGCACCCCACAAATAATAATCCAACGGTATCAAATCGCTTCTCTGAACATGCCCTGTAGACTAGTGCCGATGCCTTCAAAAATGGAAAAAAACGAAAAAATCGCAGTAGAATAAAACAAATTAGAAATAGTGGGGGATGCAATAAAAATGAAAGGAAAAATAAATTACGGGCCATCCGAGTTCGGGAAGTGGGTGGGGGACGGGTATAAAGGAAAAAAAATGGTTTATCTTGATTTCCGGCAAAACTAGAGGTCCTATGGAAAAATGTTAAATGGCAAAGTTGTAGGTAAAAAAAAGATCTATAACTTTTGTTCAGACAACTTTTTCACATAACGTCATTATATATATGAAAAATTCAAAAAACCAAGTTTTTGGTTTTTTATTTTTATCTTTTTCAAAAAAAAAGATTTTTCAACGAAATTTGGTGAAAACTTTCCTTATTATATCCCAGATACACTGTAATTTATTTGGTTAAAAATATTTATTTTTTCCTCTTATATTGACATAATATAAAAAAATACCCTAATTTTTCGAAAATTCACGTGTCAAAATTTCGCCTTTTTTAAAAAAGTTATCTGCTCTTTCAAATCCTTACTTCTCGATGATCAAAGAAAATGTATACATTACCATAGTAAATATTCTCAGAAAATGCAAAAAATGAAAAAAGCTCGAATTCGATATTTTTTTTATTGGTAACAATCGATGCAACCGTAGTGTTCTTTTCATTATCATATATCTCTGTTAGTGATGGGTCAAACCGAGTTAGCGAACTAAGTTGGCAAACCTAATATAGGTAAACCGAGTTGACCCGTTCAACTCGTGTTAGCAATCCGAGTTAGCTAACTCGAGTTGAAAAGAAAAAAATAGTTAACTCGAGCTAGGGCGAACCCTTACCGCCAAATTATCGTAAGCGACAAACCCCAATTTTTTAACAAACATGTTTCAAAACAAGGAATTGCTAGTAAATTAGTACTGAGGCATTGAGAGCAGTAGTGGCGTAACCCTCATTTTCCAGTTTTGAGTTTATTGCACTAAAATGACTAAAATTAAATTTTCTTTCGATGCAGAAGTGGCGTAACTCATTTTGCTTCATAAGCCGACACAAAATTGGTAAAATACTGTTTCTGTAAGCAATTTTTAATAGGTCAGAAATGGCATAACCCGCTTACGCTACTTCTACATTATGAAATTTTTTAAATTAATCGATTCCAAACACATACGCCATTTCTGCACCAAAATTTTACAGTAAGCTAAATCAATCATAGATTGGTACAAAGATTCTCACACTGGTCCGGTATCAGAGCAGTTATTCCGAAAACCAAAAATTAAATAAAATGTTTATTTTAACCTATCATTTCATGCTCCAATAAAAGATTCTTGCAAGAAATATGACTTTCTTAACAATGAGCTTAAGTTTGCGATTGATTACGAGGAGCCTCAAAAACAAATTGGACATGAACTGCATCTTAGAAAAGCCGAGTCTGCTAGAAATGGCAAATCTAAAAGTAATGACACTTCCGTAATTGCATTTGATCTTATGGCGGTAAGTGGTCGATATGTCTCTGTTAGCGTCAGTTCGCTAACTCGAGTTAAATCGGTTTATTTTTTTTCAACTCGGGTTAGCTACCTTGGTTTACCAACTCAAGTTGAACGGGTCAACTCGGTTTACCTATTCGGGTTGCCAACTCGGTTCGCTAGCTTGGTATGACCCATTACTAACAGATATATATGATAATGGAAAGAACACTACGGTTACATCGATTGTTGCAAAAAAAATGAATTCGAGTTTTTTTCAATTTTTCGCATATTCTGAGAATATTTACTATGGCAATGTACATTTTTTTACATCATCAGAAAGTAAAGATTTGAAAGAATAAAAAGCATGCCGACACGTGAATTTTCGATTCAAAATAAAGGGTATTTTTTTGATATTATGTTAAAATAAGATGAAAAAATAAATATTTTTAACCAAATTAATTACAGTGTATCTGAGATATAATAAGGAAAGTTTTCACCAAATTTCGTAGAAAAATGTTATTTTTGAAAAAGATAAAAATAAAAAACCAAAAACTTGGTTTTTTGAATTTTCCACAATATTTTGAGGTTATGTGAAAAAGCTGATTGAGCAAAAGTTGTAGAACTTTTTATTGCCTACAATTTTGCCTTTTAATATTTTTCCAAAAGACCTCTAGTCTTCAAGATAAACCATTTTCCCCATTAATACCCGCCCCCACCCTCGGATCGCCCGTAATTTGTTTTTCCCTTCATTTTTATCGCATTCCCCACCATTTCTAATTTGTTTTATTCTACTGTGATTTTTTTCGTTTTTTTTTCCATTTTTGAAGGCTTCGGCACTAGTCTATTAGGGCAAAGTTAAAAGCAAAAATATTCCCCTGTTGACGTGAATGTATCTTGTTGCAACCTTGGCGGGAAATTATAGTACAGCAACAGATAAGATCATTTGAAAAAAAAAGGCATTAAATAGCCTTATCGCCCAGCTAAGTTTAATCAGAAGGTTAGTGTCGTCATTGAGTTATCTTATCATTATGACTGTGACTCTGAAAGGAGAAAAGAAAATAACATCTAATCATTTTCATTTTTTTATTTTGTCAATTGTCACAGAACCGGGTGCTGTTAAGAGCATGGAAAGTATTTTTATGCTCAGTTATTAGAAATTTATTGTTTTTTCTTTTCTTTTTCAATAGGAAACGGAAAAGGAGAAGTGCTTCCGAATTGAAAGTGATACCTTTGGCCAATTGAAAGTGCCCACTTGCAAGTACTTTGGCGCTCAGACAATGCGATCGATGATTAACTTCCCGATTGGTGGCAAGTCCGAACGAATGCCTGTAAGCAAATTTCACAATCAGAATTTTAAGGTCAAAACATCTCATTGCATTTCAGAAACCTGTTATCCAAGCAATGGGAATTCTCAAGAAGGCCGCCGCCGAGGTTAACAAGGAGTTCGGTTTGAAAGAAGATATCGCTAACGCGATTTCGAAGGCATGCGATGAACTTATCTCGGGAGAACTTTATGAAGACCATTTCCCATTGCTCATTTGGCAAACAGGATCCGGTACTCAGACAAACATGAATGTCAACGAGGTAGGAAATATTACCAAAAAGCGTGTTGAAGACGTGTTCAAAAGTCTTGTCGTTTTATAAGGTCATCAGTAACCGTGCTATACAGCTGCTGGGTGGTGAACTTGGATCCAAAGTGCCCGTCCATCCAAACGATCATGTGAACATGTCACAAAGTTCAAACGATACTTTCCCCACAGCCATTCATATTTCAGTTGCATTGGAATTGGCAAATAACCTAAAGCCGGCCCTCAAGCTTCTTCAAGAGGGTTTGCAAGCAAAGTCTAGGGAATTCGCAGAGATCATCAAAATCGGCCGCACACATACTATGGACGCCGTTCCATTGACTCTTGGTCAAGAATTCAGTGGTTACGCTCAACAAATGAAGTACGCCATTGAAAGAATCGATGCCGTTATGCCACACATTTTGGAGCTTGCTCTGGGTGGCACCGCTGTTGGTACAGGACTAAACACCCGCATTGGATTTGCCGAGAAGTGTGCTATAAGAATCGCTGAACTAACTGCACTGCCTTTTGTTACAGCTCCAAATAAATTTGAAGCATTAGCCTCTCGTGATGCTACTGTTGAGGTCTCAGGAGCATTGAATACTATTGCTGTGAGTCTCATGAAGATTGGCAATGATATCCGTTTCCTTGGTTCGGGGCCGCGCTGTGGTTTAGGAGAATTAATTTTGCCAGCAAACGAGCCTGGAAGCTCAATTATGCCTGGCAAAGTCAATCCCACCCAATGTGAATCTCTGACGATGTTGTGTGCTCAGGTAATGGGTAATCATGTAGCTGTGACAATCGGAGGATCAAATGGACACTTTGAACTGAACGTTTTCAAGCCTCTCATTGTTTCTAATACTCTGAGGTCCATCAGGTTGTTGGGTATGTAGCTTTGTTATTTTTTGTTTCATTTTAAAAGAGTAAATAAATCCTAGCGGATGGAACCAGAACATTTAACTCAAATTGTGTGTCTGGAATAGTTGCCAATCGTGAACGCATCGAAAAGATCATGAACGAGTCTCTTATGCTTGTAACTGCCTTGAATCCACACATCGGTTACGATAATTCTGCTAAAATTGCAAAGACTGCACACATGAATGGAACAACGTTGAAAGAAGAAGCCATCAGATTAGGTTACTTAACTGAAGAGCAATTCACTCAATTGGTTAAACCAAGTGATATGTTGGGACCTAAGTAAATGTATTGTAATGAAATCGCTCCTAAATTTGGCATATAAATGAAGAAAAAACAACAAGACAAATTCAAAATTTCGTTGTTTTGCTACTTTAATTTACCATTTATTTGTTTGAATTTGAATTCCAGATGTCTATTGAGCACGAATGAACATTAGGGTGGTCCGCTCAATCGTCTCCAAATAAATAAAAAAAAATCCTCTAATTTTTTCAGATTTTTATCTATACTCCTTAGGGGGCGTTCAAGTATTACGTAACGCAATTAGGGGGGAGGGGGTGTCTCGTAAAACGTTACGATGCGTTACAGGGGAGGGGGGTATCTTTCTTACAACATGTTACGTAACATTGTGCCTTACAAGATGCCTTAAGCTATGATTACACGGTCAACGAAATCGGTCAACGCGTTGACTCTCTGACGTCACAAAAAATACATATTTTCTCTGTCATCTCACCGTCAACGTTTACAGTGTCAATGCATAAAACAATGACGATTGACACTATTGGGTCAATGTTGTCCCAAATTACGTTGACGCACAGGTGTGTCAACGTGACTTTTACTTATCAGAGTCAACGCATTGACTCGCAAAACTTTGATGATCACATGGTTTGACACAAAGCAAATAGTCGTAGCCGTCAAGACAAGTCAAGGTTATTTTGAGGAAATAAAATAAATATTGTATATTTTTTTTCGTGTTTTTTCCTCTACTTCGAAACTATTTATCTTAACAATATGAAAACAACATTTTTATATAACTACTAGCAGTTGTCCGCCTGTCCCTCGTCCACCGGCCAGATGTGCGTCTGAGTTGTGCATCATGCGCCCGTCGGAATTTTGTTTTGAGGTTATTTTAAAATTGTATTACAGTCGACTCTTCCTAAGTCGAAATTTTCCTTAACTCGAAGCCTACAAATGTATAGGGCCCTATCGGGAATGAGATTTCCCTGGAAATATTTCCGGAAAACTTTTAATGTGACGAACTACAGACACAAAGCAGGGGCCAGATTCTGTAATAAACGAAGCGAAAGCGAACGTTCGTTTTTCAAAAACGAAAGAAATTGTGCGAAAACGATAATTTGAATTCTGTATCGCATTTCGTTTTTGGTTTTGTATTCGTTTTTGCTTCAAATCAGAAAAATTTTGTTGCCTACTTTTAGGATGTTGACAGTTGTAAAATATTGTGAGAGATGAGAAAGAAGTTTTAATCGATACTTAAAACTTATGAAAATCGATAATATATACATGATTTTGGATATTAAATGAGACAAAACAAAGAAGAAAGCATATGTATTTTCTTTTTTAAAGTTTTCAAGTTCAATTTTGCCCGTTATTAAGTGAAAAACACATTTAACAATGAAGAAACAACAAATGAAAAATTTCGATAGAAGTAAAATTTAAATAAACAAAAAGAAATTGAGAAGTCTCATCACTATTATTGTGGCAGATTGTGTGACTGTTAATTTTTTTTTTTAATTAAATGTGGCCGTGTGTGTAAGGAACTTCGCTTCCAATGGCCAGATATATGAATAGGAATAATAAAAGAAATTTTCCAATCAAGCAACAAAGAAGTTTATAGGAAAATCTAATCGATTGATGCAAAAAAGATGACCAATTAGGACCGACCAAAGAATTAAGCTGCTTCGGTGATATGCAAATTTCGGAAGGTGTCCTCCTTTTTAAGATTCCTGCCACAAGCAATGTTTGTCAAAGCACCGGATATTGCTGAATAATTACCTCAGATTACAGCCGAGGACATAAATATAGCATTTTGAGCATTGATTGCTTATTGCCTAGCTCGCAACCCTGCAGAATAACAATTTTCCCTTATAAAACCAATGAGTTTTCCGAGTTTTTCATCAAAAACATTCTGTTTTCCATTCGAAAACCCATTTTAAAATTTTCGAGTTTTCCATTTGAAAACCAATGCACCTGCAATAAAATGCAATTTTTCCTTTGAAAACCAATGATTCTTCCGAGTTTTTCATCAAGCACTTTCTATTTTCCATTCGAAAACATTTGTAACTCACACTTTTTTTCCGGCAATGTAAACGGATTGGAATGGTCCCTAAGATTCCTTCTCAAGTTTCTTAAGTTGAGAGTTTCAGAACCATTGTCGCTATCACACAAAAACAACGTCAAATATTCTTGCAACATTTTAAAAATAGTTAATGGTGATGTTTTTTAATTAAAATTTGGATAGCAAACAACACAAAACAAGAAAAACGACAAACATTTTGCTTTCGTTTATTTTTTTTCGCACGCACGAAAAAAGTTTTCGTTTTTCAAGTTATATGAAGCAAATCATTCGCAAAAACGAAAAAAACGACAAACAATTTGCTTTCGTTTATTTTTGTTCGCACAGACGAAAAAAGTTTTCGTTTTTCAAGTTATATGAAGCAAATCTTTCGCACAAACGAAAACGTTCGTTCGCTTTCGCCTTACAGAATCTGCCCCCAGCACTGGTGACTGAGACCATCGGCTGGGACAGAACAAACATTAATACAACAGAGAGAGACAGATAGATACATAGAAGGAAAACACATAACAGAAACCTACGTGGCTCAGAGGGGGAGACATAGTTGATATATTGTTTCATGTTATCGCACAGGTGGCCTCAGATAAGCTGGCGATTTTCGTAGAAAAAGAATGCTGCCGAAGCTGGGGCTTGAACCCGTAGCGTTCGACTTAGCAATCGACAACTCTATCCTCTGAGCCATGGCCACATCGCTTCTCGGAAAACTTGTATCGTGAATAAGAGTTCTCTGGAAATATTTCCCACGTTCGGAAAATTCGTTTCGAGAACGATGTTCGAATTTTCCCTAGAAATTGACCTCAATTGACCTCTTTGTCTTTGATATGGAAAGAAAACAAAAATTCAAAAACAACTTTTTTGTCGTTTTACGTTAACACATCTTTAAAATTATTCAATTGTATTTGTGTTTTATTTCGTAATGATACGATTTTGGATATGTATGCAATGAAGTTGTTGCGTTTCTATTTGTTTTTATTAAGTTTTTCCACTTATACACTTGAATACTTGTGATTGTATTAACGTTTAGTAGTAAAAAGTATTAAAAATCTCGATGGTCGTTAAAGCGTTAACGAAGAATGAAATTGAATGTTTTAATTTTGATCAATTCTGATTGAATTTTGATCGGCTATGAGGGCAGTAATACCGATTACAGGATAGTTATATGTAGTTGAATTTTCCTGGGACCTGGATTGAATAGTTAAGGCATATTTGAGACAGTGGTTTTTGAAAATTAGAGGTTTGAGCAAAAACGCATAGCTTATCTTTTTGATTTTTTTAAGACCAAAATTTAGGGTGCCACAATACAATTTTTTTTTATACCAAAAACCAAAAGTTTTAATTTTCTCAAAAACGGCTCCCAAGATTTTTTTAAAACTTCCCCGAAATTTTTTTTCAAAGCATTGGTGTATTCTATGTACAAAAAATATTTTTGTACTGCTCCAAAACCGTACCTCTCATAGAACGTTTTTTTGTTATAAGATTTTTCCCAAAAATGAAAATGCGATCAGTATATTTTTTTTCTGAAAGTACGTATATATTGCCCAAATAGTATTTTGTTTTTTTTTTGTTTTTTTAAAAAATATTTTTAAACATTTTTTCAAAGTTCTGTATCTCGAAAACGAATCAATATTAAAAATCGAAATTTATTTATAAAATGTATAGTTACATATATTTGAATACTGCATACCCAAATTAATTTTTAGACACTTTCGAAAAATTTCATATATAAAAAATTAATTTTACTAGGATTTTTGAAAAAAGAAATTGAAAAATCAACAATTGCAAGAAATTATATGATATCAATTTTTTCAGATTGAATCTATTTTTGAAGTACATATTTCCATTTAAATTTTCAGTTATGAATTTTATTTGTTTTATTTTTTTCGCTCTTTTCCTAAATTTTTCTAATTTTACACCAACAATTTTCTATTTTTCCGTTTGTAAAACCATTTCTGCAATTGCACCTTAAATTCCATGCAAAAGTTTGATTTTAGTCTGGAAATTCTGCGTGCACTCCCAGAGTTTTCCGAGATCCCTCCCCATACCAAATTTTCCATTTTTTTTTTTGCATTCGGTAACCAATGCACCTCCAATTCCATACAATTTTCCTTTTGAAAACTAATAAGTTTTCCAAGATTTAAATCAAGAATATTCTATTTATTCATTCGATAATACATTTTGAAACAAAACATTCTGAGCACTAAAATCAATCACCCTTATCAGAGACCCCGACGTAGTAGATTCGTACTACGAATTCCGAAAAAAATTATCATAGGTTCCGTCGTAATAAAATTATTTGCTACGAAATTCGGAGTTCGTAAAATCGACATCACAAGCCCCGAACGAATAGGAAGTTTGATAATATTTTCTACGATTATTTTTTTTTGATCGGAGCTGTGCTTCACATAAATTGCTGAAAACTATCAGTTCTCAATCAAGCAATTTCGCGTCGAATGAGACCAATCACATGTCAATATCATTAGTGGTTTGCGAGATAATCGAGCAGTAAAAATATCAACCCACATGCATACACAATACACATTCAGAGACATCATGATTAAAAGGGTTGATTCGAATTAGAGTGACAAAAACTGGGGATTCACAAAATCGGCCCCATTACAATAACTTCCTCGTGGAAAAAAGTCCCGAAATTGCCCAAGATTTAACAAAAGCATCAAAAGGGGGAAGTGAACGCTTATTGGGACCAAGTGAGACAAGACCTAAATAACATCGGTTCACCCGCATAGGATGCAAGTAGTTGGAGAAGGTGCATATTTTTTCAACTGAAACCGTCTAAAAGTATTCCTATTTTTTGAAGGTTTGGGCGTTTGGCTAGATTGGAAGGCGTGTTTTTTAAGAAAACTAGTACATATTAAATGAAAAAGAAATTTCGGATTCAGGAGGTCAAAATAAAATGCACGCTTTTTCAGAAGTGAAAAAACTGTAATTAAAATTAATGTCCTAGACACTTGAAAAACAAAAAACTTGACGAATCAAATGGATTGAATGCATCTTTTAAGGCTAGGTTTCCCATTGAAAATTTCGTTGGTCTTTTGCGTAAAACTGTGTAGCTCCCAAAATATTCCGAATATTTAAATGAAATCAACGAGTATAGATTGTACATTTAATAAGCTAAGAAGTTATTTAGCTAAAAAAAATATTAAAAATGTATTTCATCCCAAAACGGTCATGCATAACGAAAAATTATGAAATTTTTGGAGACGTTTGCGGTGGAAAAGTTTTGTTGCCTTAAAAATTCCTTTTTTATACTTTTTATATTTTATATCTATTCTTAAAATGTCTCACAACTCAGTGACGTGGCTTTTTTTTAATATTTTGTCCAGTTTCGTCAAAAAATAAATAACAAAAACACGAAAAATGGGGAAAATTTAGCAAAAGTAAGTCTGATTTACTTAGAATAATTTCTAAAGTAGACAAGATAAAAAATTTAAAATATATTTTTTATACTGTCAAAATATACATAATGAGCCATATGCATAAACGGTAGTAAATGCTTTTACTAGTCAATTTTGATAGTATTTACTTTTTTTCGTATTATGCATACTTCAAGTAAATACTTGAATAAAAGCTTTTACTAGAAGTAAAAGTATTTACTAGGTATGGATGAATTTTGGTAGTAAATACTTTAAGTGATATGCATAAAAACCTTTTACTACTAGTATTTACTTCAATTTTTACAAGTTGCTAAAGAGCAACTTGAACATTTGCTAGTAAATACTTTTGGATGTTTGAAACGAACATTTTCATTTACAAATCAACATTCAAGGCGATCGGTTCAATATTCTTGTCAAATGGCCGCGTTTTTGAACATTAATGCTGAACAAGTTAACAAGGAACGATGATCTTCAGCGACAAATAATTTCAAAATGCTTTACCACCTTGAAAAAGTAAATGTTGGTTGGCTTTCTAAATACAGCTTTCTTTCTTGTATGGAGACTTAGATTGCACACATGTGGAGATTAAAAAAACCTCACTTGCATTCTGAGAATATATATAACGAAAGGGATATGCACCCATCAACATTCCAGCCACCTGTGATGTAAAAGAATCTTTTACAAGTGTTGTTTGTGAATGGCCAGGTTCAGTTCATGACTCCAGGATTTGGAAAAACAGTTTTTCAGTAAAAAATTCTGTTAACACAGTTCTTTTGGCAGATGAGGGATATGGAATCGCCACTTGGTTAATAACACCATTCATAGAAACCCAATCACGAGCAAGCAGAAATCATACAACAAATTACATACAAAAGAGAGGGTCATCATAGAACGATGTTTTGGTCAGCTTAAAAGTCGATTCCCAATATTACAAAACTGTATACGGTTGCAATTAAAAAACGAGGCAACTCTAATAATGGCATGTTTTGTTTTGCATAATGTTGCAAAGTATTTAAATGAAACCCGACAACTTTGAAGAAGAGGATAGAGGAGTTAAAAGCGAAACTACCAAAGACCACGGACGCAGTTTTGGTGCACCTGAAATCAGGAGATAGGGGCAGCTGCGAAGAAATGAAATAGATTTGATCAAAAGAACCGAATGCACCTCAAGCATTTTGACAAAATCTGACGTACAATTATTTTCGTTTTTTGTCAAGATTATGAAACAAACACGCGCCGTATGAAAATTTATAATTAAAAAATCAATAAACAAATACTTCAGCTTAAAGTGATGAAATCTAAATATTTAATTAAAGCAAAGTTTAGGTTTTTCTTGTTACTTTTCCATTTTTTTCATTTTACTTTATTTTTTCATTTGCTGTAAGTAAATGCCTGAATCTTCCGATGAATATGTAGTTTTTACTTGGATGAATCTAGTATTTACTACTAGTAAATGCTGGCTAGCATCTACTTTTTTTTATGCATACCAAATGAAGTAAATACTACGAATCTGAGCTTTTACTTGTTGATCTAGTATTTACTTGAACTATTTACTACTAGTAAATACTAGATTTTTATGCATATGCCCCAATATCACATGAATTTTTTAATTTTTTTATAAATTATTTTACTAAATTTCTTTGAAGTGCAAAGTAAAAAAATGCATGTTTTTGTTAGAATATTCTGCGGCGAATAAGATTCCAGCCCCATTTATTTTTACTCAACAACAAAATTATTTTTTTATGAAAATTGAATATCTCTTCGACTCAGTAACGTTTTTAGAAAAAAAAGAAAAAAATTAAAACATATTTAAAAATGCATTTAAAAAAGTCAATATTTGTGTATCAATTATGAGGAGAATGCAGCAAACAATATTTTCAAATATATTTTTTAAATTTTTTTTCATATTTTTTATATCGAAATCAGAAACTAAAATAATTTTACGATAACCCGTTTATTTTATATTAATATTCGAAAATGGGTAATTTGTTTACATTTTTATAAGAAAAATCGCGTTTGCTCACACACACTAAGGTACTCAGTTCAAAGGAATTGAACTAGGTGGCGTTGTTTTATATTTCATTCTCTTCTCCTTCGTTTTTTTTATAGGATAGAGAAAAAATTCCTCATACCAAACGTTCTCATAGAATTCGTTTGAGAATGAAAATTAATTTGTTTGTATACTTCTGGAAAGTTTATGATATTGATATGCTAATGCAGACATAGGTATAGATAATCAATTGTGATCACTTACTATGTACTTTGTAGGTATTCGATGAAAATGTTGTTTTGAATACCTACCTACATTTGTCATATTTGCACGCATATATACATTTCGAATATGTTTGAATGCGTATTTTTTGAAAATGAGTCAAGTGCAAGGGTTTGAGAAGTAAAATACCTGTTACGCAATGAGGAAACGATCTTTTTTTTCGTGGTGGTGTGTGCCATTTCTTAGGATTATGTAAAGGGTTTTGTTTCTTTTTTGTTTTTTGTTTTGATTCTGTTTTTTGTAGCAATGACATTTTTTTCCTCTCGTTTCTCTATGCTGGTGGGATTCTTTTAGAAGAAGAACAAACCTGTTACGCAATGAGGAAACGATCTTTTTTTTCGTGGTAGTGTGCTATGGCTCCAAGAAATAGAAACACATTGATATTCACGGATATAATTCAGAAAACATTTATGAACAGACGGAGAATATAAAACAATGAAATAAATTAGTAAGTAATATTGCAGTTGAAAATTAAATTTTTTTTTCTTTGAGATCTTTGTTTTAGAATTATAAAATTCAATCTCATGTCTAATCTTGACCTAATATTGTTTTGTTTTTGTATAACAAAAGATTGATTTTATTTTGCTTGAGTACATAAATGTAAGATGACTAGATGACAAAAAAAAATAATTTTGATTCCTTGGAATCATTTTCCTTCATAATATAATTACTTTCGTAAATGGGTTTTGAAAAAAAAATTTGATTAAATTATATTATATTCCTTGGAACCTTGAAAAAATAAACCCCAATAATAAAAAAAATGTTATAGTTTGAGTATTTTTTTGCCTATTTAAAAAAAAAAAAAAACAAGCAATCTTTCAACCGTGACCCAAATCGGCTAAAGAACAATCGTAGTTGAAGACAATCGGGTAACTTTTGCCTAAATACCCAAGGAAACACAGAATTGAGTCAATCACTTTGATTGATTGATCAAAATGTCGTCTTGAACTTTTTTAATTGTTCATGGCTTGTCAAAAATTACCTTTACGTCTCTTTATAGATAAATATAAAGATGAAACCAAAGAAAAATTAAAATCGTTCGTCAGGAACCCAAAAAAAGAAACAATTCGAACACAAATCTCATCAAACCTCAAAACTATCATAATCCCAAATTACAAAATTTGCGAAGAAAAATTAAAAACAACAATTCATGAATTTTCCTACTCTAAGTGCACATAATAACATAATAGGTACCAGAGATTAAAATGAGTCAAGTATTGTTTGTAAGTTTCGGGTATTTACTCAAAAAAAACGAGTTTGAACAAACTGAGTCAACGCACAAGCAAGTAATTTCGAGTCTTTTTATTTATGAGTAAAATTATTTACAAATCATCCCCCATTTCAAACGAGTTCAAACGAGTTTTTTGGTTGAAAGTAAGATCGCTTGCAATCACCACTCAATTATTCATGGCGCTTGTAAGTAAATCGAAAAATAATGTTTGGTTTGTTTGAGATTTGTGTGTTGTGTGGAAATGTAGGTAATCTATGGCAAGGAGGTTTATTTTTATCGTTGATTTGTTTCATTCTCAAATTTTTGTATCGCTGTGTCGAATAAAATAGATATTTACGAATAGAAATAAATAAATCCACATTATTTTGATTATTTTGATTTTTTGTGATCGAAACACCATTGTAAAATATAAACAGGACCTTGTGTATGGGTTTCAAATTTTCAATATACATTAGGATTTCATGAGCAAATGAATCCGCGTTGTCAGTTGAATTTTCTACAGCAAAAAAATTAATGATTATGGATTCGTAATATCTTTAAACAAGTTTACTGATTGAAAGTAAAATCGCTTACAATCCCCACTCCATTATTCATGGCGCTTGTAAGTAAATCGAAAAATAATGCTTGGTTTCTTTGAGATTCGTGTGCTGAGTGGAATCAATGTAAAAAAATTCGAACAAAATAGAAATAAGGAAATCTACATATTTTGATTAAAAAGAAATGTTTGTAACATATTATATAATATTCAAAGTTTTATTTCATGATTTCATTTTCTTAGTATTTAAAAATGTACTCATTGAAACAAAAACCCTTTTTTTATAAAAAAAAGATGCGTAAAAACCAAAAATTATTACTGAAACTAATTCATTCATAGCTTGACCTCAAAATGTTCATTCATACCTCTTTTTTTGTTTTATTACTCTAATTACAAAAAGCCAACATCCCACCCTAGAAAAAGATTACATATTATCCAGAAAGTAGTAGGTACATAGCTTGGTTATAGGAAGGTCAGATATGTTATAAAAAGATTAACAATATTTAAAATATCTTAACAAAACTGCATTCTCTACCAACCGGAAGCAGGTATTCCCACGACATAATCTTCGTCAATCACTATTTTCTATTTAGGTATACAAACCTAACCCACATTGAGGTATAGTATGCATTCATTAATAAATCCTTTCTTTAATTAATGTGAAAAATTATGTTTCCAGTGCGGATTATTATATTTATGAATGCAAATCCAGCCACCTAACTCATTTATAAATATTTCTATTCGTTAAATTACAACCCATACAAAGCCTGCATCTTTCTTTTTTTCTTCGTAGAGAAAAAAAAAATTGAAACATCCAATCAATTTCACCCGAAAACTCAAACATGTTTGAGTAAGTACAAGCAAGCGAATTGCTTGTGAGTCAATTTGACTTGAAATGATCGAAAACGAAAAATATTTACGAGTTTCCTCTGCTTGCTTGGTTTGACTTACAAGCCTTTTTATTTATGAGTCAAATTATTCATAAATAAGGGTTGCAATCGAACGAGTATGAACAAGCACACAAGAAAAATTTGGATGTGTTCGAACTGTTCAAACATACTCATTTTAATCTCTGATAGGTACATATGTAGAATGTAGATGCATTTTTGTGTATGTCCAGGTCCACACCACAGTCCACAATTCCACATAGTAAATAGATACATGCGAAAATACCTCTTTTTTTTCATCCCTATTTTGTGGACCTTCGTAACCGAAACTCATTTCTTACATATCGAACACTGAATTCTGTGTGATAAGAGAAAAAAAACAAAAACTAGAAAACTAGAAATTTCAAGTGGCTATGTGAGACGGAAATAAAAAAAGAAAGGGAAATATTCACTAACACTCGTGCATGCTTTTACACGAGCTCGGAGTTCAAGAAAAAAGGAAACCCAGTCTTAACGTTTTCTTTTATATTTTTGATGCACGTTTTCGCTGTCGATTTCCTTAAATGATAACAACAATTGCAACTGCTATTCAATCCATTTTTAGTTCAAACTAGCTTACCCGTGCCCTCTTTGATGGGCAAAATAAAGTTTCTTTTATAGAACTCTCCATTTAAATTATATTAAATACATTTTTTTTTTACTTATAAAATACAAAATTTATTCTAAGGCTTTAACATAAACAACATTTTTTGTTTTTCCTTCTTTAGTATAAATAAATAATGACGATGGTTTGCCCACACGCGAACATGCAACATACAGCTGTTCGTGAGAAAAAACTGGATTTTCTAGATTTATGCCACAAATTTGCATTGATTGACCTTGAGCCTTTGGTATCGTCATTGCGAAAGCCAAACGAATCGGATATTGTAACCGTTTGAAATTGAAAGGTAGTGTCCGACCGAACCTTCGGCTTCGGCTCCGGCTTCGGTCGAATTCGGCCAAAAAAACAACATTCTGCCGGTATAAAATAGGCCGAAGTTTTGGCCGAAGCCGAAGAATTTTTGTATTAATATCGAAAATCGTAGTAGGCGCCGAATAAATTCAATTTTTGAATTTTTGAAATTGTTGGACACAGAAGCTTGTGTTTATTAATGTTTAATCATAGTAGGCGTCGAAAATTGCCTGGCACTTTTTGTTGATATCGAAAATCGTAGCAGGCGACGAAAAAAAATCCATTTTTTAATAACATAAAATATTTTTTTCTTATGCGAAATAAGAATTCTTCACTTCATTCAACCTTCGGCTTCGGCCGAAGCTTTTTATTTACTAACATTCGGCATCGGCTTCGGCTTTCAAAATTCTTGCTTCGATGATAGAACTGTTTAAACGTTTGACTGCAAGTCTTGTTCCATTACAAAGTTGCGGCTGACTAATGTTTCGATTTTTCGAAGCAAAATGATAGGAACACCAATTTTCAATCTCAAATTATGTGGTGGCAAGCCAGACAAATCAATTGAGTTCAAAAACTCGGTAGGATAGTTCACAACATCATCCTCGTCAACAATACTATCGATTGATTTGAAGGACACTAACTCGCCGGGTATTTCACTTTGAATCGACCAATTCAGTTCAGTGACTTCCTTGTTGGTAACTGCCAAAATAGCTCTATCACTCAACCAATCGTGGTTTAAATAATTTGAAGCAATATTCGGGAAAACACTCTTCATTAATTCTTCTTTGCTTTGTGTGATATTGCAAAAATTTTGTGGAAATGTTATCATACCAGTTAAATTTTCTACAGGCATTGTTCCATTCCCAATAGCCAAGAGTTGTTTTGAAAATTCCGCTGCCGTTGGATCATTTTGCAAATACACTCGAACATTTGTCGTGAGATGCAATTTTTTCACATGCCTCCACAAATTCGATGATTTCAAACATGCATTAATTTCGTCAGCTGCAGTAGATATACCAATAGCAGATAACAATACCAAAGCACCGCCAAATAAATTTTGATTACCTCGAAGATCTTTCATGGTTCGATCAAGTGCCTCCAAAGATTTTTTATGCGCCATTGTGCACTCATCCCAAAAGATTATTTCACATTGCTGCAAAACTTTGGCCATTCCTGATCTCTTTGAAATCCTTGCATGTTGGTGCTTCAATGGAATTAACATTCAAAGGCAATTTCAGTGCAGAATGTGCAGTTCTGCCACCATCCAATAATGTAGCTGCAATGCCAGACGACGCCAATGCTAACGCTAATTTGCCTTTCGATCGTATTTCTGCTAAAATCAAAGAGATTAAAAACGTTTTCCCAGTGCCACCAGGTGCATCCAAGAAATAAAAACCACCATTTCCGCTTTGAATGGCTTGCATGATTGAATCATACGTTCTTCTTTGTAATTCATTCATTTTGGGCACATTATCTTGAACATAATTTCTCAATTCATTAAGGTCGTATTGTCGTTCACGATTGAGCTCTTGATCAAATGCATCTTGCATCGACCTATCAGGAGCAATCATGCCACACTGTTGTAATGTCATATTTGCGATCATTAAACAAATATCCTCTATCTTAATCAACGCTTCGTTGTACATTAGTTCTGTGAATTCCAAATTATCGTTCAAAGAAACACGGCGAAATTGATGCAAAATGTCCTCAGTCATATAATTACGATACTTTTCCCATAACTTACGCGGATCAGATGGGCAACATGTTGATATTACGATTGCGAACAGATCTCTTATTTGATTAGGAGAAGCTATTATTGAAGCTTCTGCAAGCGTTGTATCCCAATGTGAATCATCTTCAAGCAATTTTAATTTTAAACACGCTTCGCGATATGTTGAACACAATTCTCCATCAACAGTTCTCAAATGTTCAAATGATTGTGGACCATGAACGTTCACTAAGAGCAACCGCAAATAGAAACATTCAGCATTACTCGGATGTATGGTGTAAATTCGCCCGATCGTATCACTTGAAAAAAAAAATTCAAAAAACCGTGAACTGCTGCACCTCTTTTTCGCCGTTGAAAAGTTTTATTCGCCTGCCAAGTGTAATATTTAGGTACATCTGAATACAGTAACGTTCTGGCAAAAGAATCGTTTTGACACAGCTTGAAAAATTCAGTCAAAGTTGTTGCTGGTGCAGAAATTGCTCTTGCCACTGCATTTTCCGGTGTGAAATAGACTCGTTGTCCGTTTTCAAGATGCACAGCTAAATGAACAACTGCAGGGTATCGTTCGTGAATTGGAAACGAAAAAATTCGCCATAACGCTTCATTTGTGCTTATATATCTTGCAAGCTGGTATTGCGTGATTTCATCATTCCTATTCACATTAGCAACACCGAAAACCGCCATATCACTGCCTTTGTTCACATATTTGCAAATATATTTTATAGATTTGACAGAATTACAGTATTCAACGTTTATATGAGCTTTGAATGTCTTCGATAGTAATGGAGAATACGGAACAACCCAACGATTATCAACTACTATGTCTTGATTCCGAACTCGAATAATAGTTGACTTACCATTATTTTCGGTTGAATGCCGACGATACAATGGATATCCATCCAATCCAGTTATTGTATCTGTAACTAAATCTCTTGGATACCTCTTGGAACATTTACCATCAACCATACATGTTGAGTTCGGATTAATCAGTCCGCAAGGTCCATGAATCATGTTTTTTATAACAACATCAAATAATATCGGATCAGTATTTTTATCTGGAATTTTTTAACCAAATCAGAATGTGTGCGTGAGGCAAGCCTCTCTTCTGCCATTCAACAGAATACATCCAACAGCGCACTTCTCCATATATTTCATGCTTCACTATAAAATCCATGAGTGATTTCAATTTCTGCTTAAATACGCGTGCCGTTATATCATGACGATCAACTGGCAATTGATATGGAAACAAATTTTGTTTAACCTCATCCCATTGCGGATTACATGTAAATGTAATAAACAAATCCGGCCGTTGATAATTTCGCACGTACGTCATGGCATCTTGCGCGTATTCGTGCAAATGACGTGGGCTTCCAGTATAAGTTGCTGGCAATATCGTAACTTCACCAATATCACGTACGTCTCCATTATTGCGCACTTCATCACGCAAGTGGATATACTCGTCACAACGCAATTCTTTTTGATGGTATCTGTAATTCAACCGCTCAGATTCTACTTTTGCGTACATATCCACTGCGAATTGGTGAAAGAGTTTTCGGCATTTCAAAATGTGGTTGAAATCATTCTCGCGAAACATGAACCTGTACGCATAAAAGTTCATTGAGCTTACGTTTTTATTCGTTTCCGCACCTGCGAGTAAAAAAATAAATATCAAAACACATGCCAAGGAAATTTCACATGCATTGAAAACATACCACCACCTGCTGTTCTCATTTTAATATTAAAATGGTAACCGTCTTCTCCCTGCCAAAACAATAAGGGGTACTGTAAAGCGTCATAACAGCGGTGCGTTTCAGAAATTCGCTCCAATGAATTATTGGCATTTCTGCGATGAAGCACAATATCACGGGAATTAAATGCCTCTCCAACAATCACAATTGCCACCTCATCAATGGTTGGTGCATTGAATCGTCCCGCATGCTGACCAACAGGCACTTTATCGGCTCGAATGACAATTTTGTGATTATCTGAAGGCATTCTTTCTAATGCAACTTTGAATAATTTCACCAGTTCATTCTCTTCATGAAGAAATGATTGCAAATTATCAACAATACTTCGTCTTAAGTTGCTACTTATTTCACATCGACGGTTGACTTGAGCATCTGAATTCCCAATGAAATAAATCTGCAGAAATGAATAATCGTTGTTCGGATTCGGTAACAATGTACCGATGAAAATCAATGAAATCATTGTACAATAAATACAAAACTCACACACCAAACCATTACCTTGAATGTTGGCATAAAATTATCTCTTATAATGTTTGTTGCGCCAAAAGAGGTCATTTGAAACAAACTATTATAAGTTTGAATTTTCTCCAAAAAATGCCTGGATTCAGCCGTTGTGCCAGACAACAAAGCACGCAAAACACCGATTGGAGCATTCAATGGCGGTAGAACAATTTTTCCACTCAAACAACACAATCCAGGTGTTTCATTTTTGAATTTGACTGCTCCACAATACTGACAAATATTGTTCATTCCTCCAATCAAAACTAATCTATGTACACTGTAATCATCAGTGCTATTGTAATGAAAACCAATATAACGTAGTTTTGTTCGAGCCATCACTGCACGACGAATTTCCAACTCATGTCTTAAAGCCAATCGATGCAATCGATTGTCTTCATTGCTTTGTTCACCGCTTATTCTAGAACGTGATCTTTCATAACGTGCCCTTTCGATGTTAGTAGGAACTTGATTTTCTTCATCAGATGCTTCCGTTCTAATCTCCATTCGTCTATTCGCCATTCGCCTAGATTGACGTGTATTGCGACCAATATCGCTAGACTTCTTTCTTGGCATTCTAAATCTAATAAATTCCAAACATAGGGTAAAAATAGAATTTTATTTCACTTTATTGAAATTTTCATTTTGCATTCATCATGCACGCAAAATAATAATAATAAATAATCTTTATTGATTTCAAATATTATTTTTTTATTAAGTTCTTGTTTTGTGCAATTTATAATCAACAACTAAAAAATTAAAATCCGGAAAGTTTTAATGCTTTGTGCAAAGAACTATTCTTGACAATCAAATGTTGAGTTCTGTTGTCAATAATTACTTGGCCAGTAATGATTGAAGTTAACAAAATGTCTAAATCAATCTGTTATAGCTCGATAAATGTCTGGAAAAGGAAATAATTTTATCTTAAATCTGTCAATTTTATAAAATTAAAAATAAACAGCCAAATTAATAAACACAGACTTGCGAAGGACTAACTCTTAGTCTGCAGACTAGTGGAAAATGCTATTAATAAAATAAAATTTCTCTTAAGTGACGTTTACCAACTTAGTCCACCTTGAAAGGTAGACTAGCAAAGGACTAAGCAAGAAATGTGTCAGTCGTGGAAAGATAAAAAAAAAATTAATGTCAGTGTCAAGAAGCGCTTGAAATATTTGTGCTTTTGACCTGTCATGCATTGTATACAAAAAATAAATAAGGACACAATAACAAGAACTTCACTCTATCGTTTCTTCATTAAAAAATGTTTTTTTTTTAATTTCACCATTTGTATGATCCTAACTTGAAT
Organism: Sphaerophoria taeniata; assembly: GCA_943590905.1. Lineage (NCBI taxonomy): Eukaryota > Metazoa > Arthropoda > Insecta > Diptera > Syrphidae > Sphaerophoria > Sphaerophoria taeniata. Next base: position 74,718,037 of record OX016542.1, on the reverse strand, counting down.
CTACCTAATTATTCGCTTAATCTGTGGCCCTTGATTAATTAGGCCCTTAATTAATCCATCAGAAATCTTTGCTTGAAGTAATGTTCCCTATTAAATTTGAAACTTTGCTTGTAAGGATTCGTTTGGTATGGATTCGCATAAGTCATTTTCAATGCTCTTTTTGCCGATATCGTCGGTCCATTTCTTGCTGGCCTTGGTAGCGACGACGGCATTCCTCAGACAAGTGCTGGGCCCAAACGTTAACCAATGCGCGAAGACCAAATGATGTCTCGATGTAGCCCACAGCTCCAGCAACGATCATTGGTGGAGTTTCCAAGACAGTGACGGCTTCAACATCTTCCTTCTGTTAATCTTGGATCCAGGACGCTCAGCTTCTCGAACAATGTGAGTCTTGTAGCCAACAAAGCATGTTAAATGCATGGGCTTTGAGGCATCATCTTTGGGGAAAGCCTTAACCTTACCACGAAGAAAGCCATGGAACCATGGTCAGGGGCCGAAAACTTACGATGAGACATTATTAAAAATTATTACAACGCGTTCTATTCGCTCAGACGACAATGATAGAAAGGGGATTGCTCATTTTATAAGGGACATCCGGCCCGGAGTGTACACCAATGAGTTTGGTATCAAATTAAAGGTTGTTCTAAGCCGAATATATCTGCAAAAATATTTTGTCGATAACTCATGGGAGATCCGAGATATTTGAGATTGAAGTTCGAAAAGTGCAAACATTAAAAATCAGCACTTTTTTGACATAAATGCCAATATCTTTGGATTTAAAAAAGCTAGGAAAATCATAGTGGTACTAAATTAAAGGTGTCAAACATATCTTTCAAATGAAATAACTATTATATTTATATGATTTATATATTTTGAGATATTTTTAATTGAAGCTTTGAAAAACAGTTGTTTTTAAACAAACTTTTATGCGATAATATCTTTTAAGATTCAATGACGACATTTATTTTTTTTTGGCACCGTTAAAAAGCCTAGTTCACAACCTTTATTTTCATATGCAATTTATCGGGGTTTCCTTAACAATTTCTTCATTTTGACAATAATAGATAAGAAATATGCTGTCAAAATGCAGAAAAAATCTCATGACACTAAAATAAAATATAAAAATAATTAATACAGTAATGGTGGAAAAATTAAAACAATAAGTAAATAATATCTTTGAGAATGGTATGAAAATTGAAAGAAAAATAAGTAAATCTAATGGGAATGGGCTTGGCAAAATATAGGTTTTTCTAATCTGAATCATTAGTTATTAAAAGGTTATTTAAGAATTGGGAAGGGAGTTATATAAACTACTTTCATATCTTGCCCAACATAAAAACCATATCATAGTCATACCACGAGCGCAGCGGCCAACCGTTCTTCGACCTACTAGATAATTGCAGTAACATTGAACAACCGCTTCTATATCCTGTTGATCATCATCATAACACACGTGTTATGAGTTAAATTCATTTATTCCATACTTTTTGAAGGATAAAAGCAAAATGAATTGTTTCTTTCATTCAAATACTTAATAAAATTAATCTGACATTAAAAAACTAAAACAAGATTCCCCGACTTTTTAGAAAATATCTTTCCTAAAAGATTCATAACGCTTCGCAATATGAACGAAATCTTTTTTAGTTTTGATTATTTAAAATAGGTATCCAGATCCATAGCGCTTGCAAGTTCAAAAAATAATTTTGAAAGCCTATTAAGTGTGTGTTATAGCTTATAAGAATATGTTAATTCTTTAAGGCCCCTACAAATTACGAAGCTGTGGGCGGTCATGAACTTACAATATATAAAAGTCTTATATTTCTTGGGTTACAAAAGAAAAAATGGAAGCGACGTCATATTTTTTTTAGGAAAAACTTTTGTTTCAATAAGGTCACATATCTCTTTTTAGTCAGAACCCTGGGAAATTAAATAAAATTGTTTAACTATTCAAATGACCTAAAAGATATACATTTCTTGCAAATACAAAAATAGAAGAGAATTTAGATTCACACAAAAAAAAATGTTTTTCGTTGACAAAATAACGTTTCTCGGGTCAGCTAGTTAATTCATTAAATATGTACAAAATATACTTTCCGGCTTAAGCGTTTGCTTGGAATCCTACCACATAATAATTAAAATATATTGTTAAGGGTAAACCTGCTGGGAGATTGTTGGTTTTGTCCTTGTTTATTAAAGGGTCATAATTTCGGATATACTCCCCGTAATAAGAAAGTGCTTTTTTTAATTGATAAGTTGCACAACTGAACAAAATATGGTTATTATTACAAAAACGAGTTAAAAAACATTTATAATCGTAAAATAAATTCGTCTCCTATTTAAATTTTTTTCTATACAAAAATCTGATAGAATATAATTCATGTATAGATAATAGCGTGAGTGCTGCAAAGCGGTTAAAACTATCTAGTATGATAGGCTTATGCCACAGAATGCCATGAAGGTTATCAAAATCAACTCAGCTTCTTCTAAGTTTTCAGGAACTATTTCATGGTACTGCTCAAGGTGTTTTAAGTACCTTTTCAAAAATGCATGTTTACATAACTTAATATTATAAGAATAACTAAAAAAGAGAAACTTCATAATGTTTACGTTTGAGGCATATTTTGAAAGATTTGTTGCTTATAATCAAAAATTATTGAGGAAATCCCGATAAATTGTATATGAAAATTAAGGTTATGAACTAGGCTTCTTAACGGTGCCAAAAAAAAAATAAATGTCGTCATTGAATCTTAAAAGATATTATCGCATAAAAGTTTGTTTAAAAACAACTGTTTTTCAAAGCTTCAATTAAAAATATCTCAAAATATATAAATCATATAAATATAATAGTTATTTCACTTGAAAGATATGTTTGACACCTTTAATTTAGTACCACTATGATTTTCCTAGCTTTTTTAAATCCAAAGATATTGGCATTTATGTCACAAAAGTGCTGATTTTTAATGTTTGCACTTTTCGAACTTCAATCTCAAATATCTCGGATCTCCCATGAGTTATCGACAAAATATTTTTGCAGATATATTCGGCTTAGAACAACCTTTAATTTGATACCAAACTCATTGGTGTACACTCCGGGCCGAAAATGAGCATACCCCTTTTAAAATATTTTTTAGTTTTCAAATTGGTTGTCAAATATGAACAAAAAATGAAAATTCCCAAATGGGAAGTTTTGGTAAACGTCACTTTACTATTCTGGGATCAAATTATTGTTATTAATGAGAAATTTTAGGCCATGGACTAACGCTTAGTCTATGGACCAGTTAGACTGTGGATTAAGAGTGGACTAGGCGTTTTTTATTAATATGGCTGAAAGAGACTAACTTTTGATTTTGCTGTATGACTGCCCCTTCTTTCCATATGAACCAATTACAGCAATAATTTTATTCCGTCGGTCCTTCTTCATTTTGGCTTCTTGTTTTCTTTCCAATAAACCTGGTATGTTTTGAACCGAAGACGCCATGTTTTCTGACAAATTATCGATGGCAGATAAGTCAGCATCACTTATCTCCAACTTGTCTTCTTTGTCCCAATCTGAAAGTAATAAAATATTAAGGCTATAAGCCAAATCACTCACTTATTTGCGACAATAACAAATTTACCAAAATTAATTGCTCTTGCACGCTTTGGCGTTGAAGTCCGTGGGTCAGCATCACTTATCTCCAACTTGTCTTGTTCGTCCCAATCTGAAAAAAATAAAATATTAAGGCTATCAGCCTTATTACCGTACCCGATCGGAGAAAATGTCCGATCGGAAGTTTAATTTCCTTCACCGTACCCGATTCGTACATAAAAAAGTGATGCGTAAAGACGCACTTCTTTGTTCTTTTGTGAGTTAAAAAATATTTTCAGTTCCGACACTTTTTTGCTTCGGAGACAATCGGACGAAAACAGTAAGTAACAAATCGCAGTGCATCGCATGAAATAGCGAAACGTCGCTCTCAATTTCAAATTCCGACGCAGGTTTTAAATTTTTTCGTAGATGTCTACGATTGACCTTTCCGAAAGTATACGGTGGTAGAAAATTCGTAGAAATTGTACGAATCGGAGAGAATTTTTCTCCGATCGGGTACGGTAATAAGGCCGTATAAGGCAAATCACTCACTTCTTTGCGACAAAAACAAATTTACCAAAATGAATTGCTCTTGCACGCTTTGGCGTTGAAGTCCGTGGCTTCTCATCAGAAACGACAAATTGTGTTGACATTGGTTCAACCGAATTTTGCTCATTGTCAATTAAAGCTTTCGACAATGACAAAAATTCTGTCGTTTCGTTTGTTAATTCCATTCAGTGTTACCGCGGGGACACTATAGTGCCAAAAGGGACTCATTTTTTTTAACTTGACTCAGGGACTCACAAATTTTAGATTTGGCTCATTTTTTACGAATCCAAGTTTCGTCTTATTAAAAATAACTCATCTTTACTCTGAAGTCAATGTTAATTAATATTTTATAAAACTTGGTTCCATTTTGTAAACGTAGCTTTTATTTCTTTCCTGAACACCTGTACCCATGTTCTGTAACTCTCACATCGAATAAGTTTTCGCATAAACAGTGCGAATCAGAACAAAACTACGATGGAATGGGTCAAAAATCTTGTTTTCGCATTCAACTGTTTCTGTAACTTTTTTCCTTTCGATCAGGAATAACATGAAATGAAAATTTTGAAAATACTGGAAAAATGTGAGTAAAACTGTGTCTATAACTCTGAAGTCGAAAAATTGTTTCGATTTCTTTGTCAAAATAACTCGACAGCTCTCAACCAAGTGAGTAGTGAAATATATGTTATTTTTTTAAGAATTCACATTTTAGAAACAATGGCAGAAAATAAACAAAAGGTAATTTATTTGATTTTGATTCTTGTTTAATTATACCAATGTTAATTACTAATCTTATCCATAGAAAAATCAGAGGATCTCAAAGGATCAAAAGGAAAAGTTAGTTGATTATATGTCAACAAACTTGGAATTTGCCAGGGGCCAATTTGGGGGCCCCAATGGTAATATTGAAAACCATTCGAACTGGGAAGAACTGTCCATAGTTTTGAATGCGATGGGAGGAAGCAGCAAAACAACCGACCAGTGGAAAAAGGTAAGGACAATGTTTATATAAATGTAAAATAATGCAAACTTTTTTTTGAAAAATTAATCGCTTTTTTATGATTATTTTTTTAGTGTTGGATTGATCTTAAGGCTGCTGTGAGAAAGCAACTTAATGCGAAGCGGCATTTTTTGAACAAGACTGGAGGTGGCAGTTCCAAAGATGCTCCTCGAGACCTTAATAGTTTCGAGGAGCAAATTTTGTTCATAATGGGTGTCGATGCCGTGGATGGTGATGTTGTCACACCAGAATCCGGTGTTCTCCATAATTGTGTAAGTTGGTTTAAACATTTTGTTTTAGGTATTTTTAATCATACGATTTTCTATTCTTATAGAAAGACTCGTTGCAAATCGAGATGGAATACGATGACATGTCACCCTCACCATCAAAAAGAAAAAAAAACGAGTCCACAGCTATGGATGACGACCACCAAGAAGAACGATCGCTTCCATCTTCAAGTTATAAGAAGTCATTAACAGAGGCAAAAGAAATGCATCAGATAATGTTATCTAGAATTGGGGGCATCGAAGAACAAAACGCGATTATTATAAACAAACTAAATATAATAATGGACGCTTTTGGACTCGATGCCAACAATATCTAGTTGACTTGTTTCAGGCACTTCTGCACACATGTGCAATTTAAATATGTTTTTGAATTAAGTAGTTTTTACTTAGGTTAAGTTTTAGCTAGTAAGTTTTTTTTTTTTTTTAATTTATTCCATGTCTGATTTTTATTTTCCTATGTCATTAGGATGTTCATAAATAAAAAAATATTAATGATCATTTTCATGAAAACCATACAAGGTCATAACTAAATTTTTATTTAAGCGTGAAATGCAAAAATGACGGGCCAGCAATAGTTTTTAGAAATCGAATCTAAGGCTTTGATTCATCATTGAAGAAGAATATTGGGTCCACTATGGCGTATACGTACTATTTTATTATTCTTTTCTTAACACGACTATGTTGCTGTTGTTGCTTGATGGTACAATTTAAAACATTTTGGAGTTCCTTTTATCTTCTTAGTTAGACCATGTTGCTTGTAATGGTAAGTTGAATTATGAAGTCCATTTTTGTTTAGTTTATATTTATGTAAAACAATCATTAACTGTTTTTTTGTTTAAATAAAAACATTTATTAATAAGCAATGCATCAAATATTTTCGTTTCTGCGAGATAAATTTAATTTTATGGAATTCCGAAGTCTCTCAGCTTCTCTTAAAAAATGGTCACTGGACATTTCGACGTTATTTGACAGGTCGTCTTCTACTTCGTCTGTGGAAATGCTTTGATTTTCATCAAATAATCCATGAGCTAAACGAAAATTATGCAAGGTTGTGCAAGCATTAATAATAAGACCAGCTGCCTGAGGAGTGGAATAAATGCCACGTTGTAGGCATCGAAACACATTTTTAATGTTTCCGTTTAGCCTTTCAATACAGTTTCTCGTTTTTGCGTGAACTGTATTATATTTACGTTCATCTAGGTTGGTTGATGAACGATATGGCGTCATTAGCCAGGGACGCAGTGGGTATCCAGAATCACCTTTAATAGCCAAAAATTAAAATTAATTTTCTGTTTGTTTGACGTAAATTGTTATTACCCAATAACCAAGAGTTGGTTGCCGTATTTTCCTCATATCGCTTTTCTAATAAAGTATTTATCTGAGACGCTTCCCATATATACGCATCATGAGCTGCGCCTCCAAATCTTGCAAAGCCACCGAGAATACAAAGGTCAAAGGTACAGATCTAATATAAAACATATTATTATAGTATTTTCCAAAGTGATGCAGTTGCTTTTTTATATTAATCTTACCAATTGTACATTTTTGGAATGATAACCCTTCCGATTAAGGTAACAGTGCTCGATTTCTGCTTTTGGTTTTTTTATACGCACATGAGTACAGTCTATAGCTCCAATGACACCAGCAAATCCAGTTTTGTTGTAAAATCTTTGAATATTAACATTGTTAATGCCAATTCAAATTAATAACGACAGTTGAAATAATAGTAAGAATATGTTGCATAATTTTAGGCCAATCGATAGAGCATATTTTTTGCTAATCCCCGAAGCATTGTTCGACTTCCCCTCAACAAACATATTCAAGCTTTTTTCTAGTGATGATAAAATAAAATTACCTTTGTTTTATGGCATCGTATTCCTCTACCGACGGAAACTTAATCCATTTTGGCATAAGATGCCTCTGCAAAACCAGTGATATTTCCTTCACTGACCGTGACACCATCGTTCTACTCATGGGTACGGAAAAATCCTGACCGATATCCCTTTGGTATGAGCCAGTTGCGAAAAAATGCAAAGCAGCACACATTCGCATTGGCTTGGGAACAAAAGTTTTCCGTACCCCTGTTTTCATATGTTGACTCAATTCATCCAGTAGAACATCCGCTGTGCTCTTTGTGAAGCGGTAAAGCTCACGAAACCTTTCTTCGGGCATTTCAAAAGGATTCGTGGAATCTCGCAAGAAACGCCTATGAACCCGCATCATATTCCTGTTGTCCATTGCTTCACCAATCACGAGGACACTATAGGTACATTTTAACTTCCTTAAACGTTCTTAGTTATTATGCATAAATGAATTAAATTTAAATATCTTGATAACATTTCTAAAGAATAATTTAAGCTGTCACTGTCAGTAAAAAGTAAACATTTCTTCCATTGAAAACTGGAAATTTTTATTTTCGCACAGGCTGTTTTCGCATCATGTTATAGATACAGTTTATTTTCCAAGATAGAGAAACGATGGAATATTTGGGGCTATTCTGCCATTTCTGTTATTCTGTTATGAATTTTCTGTTATGAATCATAAAAGATTTAGAAATAAAAGATCTTTTATAATTCGTATTCAGAACTTCGAACTTTTATAAAATTCTGTTATGAATTTTTCGAAAAAGAAATCTGTTATGCGACATCTGTCAATTATCAGCTGTCAGCTAGATAAATTCTGTGAATTGTCAACCTGAACTGAATGGAATTGTTGCATGCATTTCTAAAGAATATGGATATCCAAGACTGAAGGTAATGGTAAGTTAAATTTTAATTCAATTCAGTTTTAATTTATCTATTTTGTATGAAGATGTCATCTTTTCAGAAACCAGCCCCTGCATTTTCCGGAACAAAACAGGAGTTCCAGTTTCCTGAAATCGCCTTGGCGGATTACAAGGACAAGTATGTATGTTTGTTTTTCTATTTATTGGACTTCACCTTTGTCTGCCCAATTTAGATTATTGCAATCCGAAATGGACGAGATTCGTTTGAATATCCTAAGCACATTGAAGACCATTGAAGCCGAGCACTACTCTTACCACAAGGCTTACACTGAAATCCTCAAACTGCAGCTGCTCACTGATGTCGAAAAAAATAAGTCCTTGCTGCAGTTCCTGGTCAACGAAACCGATGAAGCTCAGTGTGTAGCAGCTGTGAATGACTTCTTCGCCGATTGGAATGCCCGTCTATGCTTCCTCCAGCCAACGGTGAGAATTCTTGAACCATTGCTCTGTTTGCGAAGAAATCTCCTCAGTGAAACCAAGAACCTCTTGAATACAGCTCGCGGAGGAGAAGTCTCGCTGCCAATCAACAAATCCATCGACAACGAAATGGGCAAACTCTGGATTCGAAGTATTCAATTGAACCGTGAAGCCGGCGGCCTTCAGCAGGCCAATTTGTCCATAATGAAAGCCGAAGAGTACGCTCCGGAAGCTCTGTTTGTTGAGAAGGCAAAACTTCTTCGGCAAAGTGGCGATCAAACCAAGTCGCTGAAACTGATTTCAGAGAAGATCAGCGAAATCGAACCCAACGGCAATATCTCATCCCAAGACAAATCTAATCGTCTGCTCTACTGCGAGGCGAAGTTTCTGCAGGCCACCTATTCTGCCGAGTCACTGAAAATCTGTGCCGAGCAGAATCTCTTCTATTTCAAGCAAGCCATTGCCGGCAACAAGAGTTCCGAGAAATGTCTGGTCCACATGGCTCAGTATTTGGAAAAAAAGTACGCAGCCAAATCGGACGCCGATAAGAATTCCGACGCCGGCAGGAATATGCTCTTCGAAATCATGGGCTACTATGCCAGAGCCATGAAGGCCGGCAACGAGAGCACTGCTGAAGCGATATCTTCGCTTGGTAAGTTGATTCGAGTACATGCAATCTCGTCAGGCAATTTTTTGTCTCTTTGTAGGATCCCCAAGCCCGCCAACGTCGCCTGCACATTAGAACCTACGCAGCGATTCCATTTAACGAAGACTGCGGCCTGATGGAGTGGTTGCCGAATCTCACAGCACTCAGGGTCATTATGTCGATCTACAGATCCCGTAAGCTAGGTGTCGCCGATAAAGAACTGCGGACGTTGGTCCTTGCTAAGGAGGAAAAACTCGAGAAGAAAAAGCAGGTGTTCAATACTCTTTTGTCCCGCCATCCACCGGTGTTCCACGAATGGTTCATCTATCAATTCTCCACACCGCACAACTGGTATCAGGCACGCAGCTCATACATCAAGACCATAGCCGTGATGTCAATGGTTGGCTACATTCTAGGTCTGGGCGATCGTCACGGAGAGAATATTCTATTCGACGAAACCAGCGGCGAATCGGTTCATGTAGACTTTAACTGTCTGTTCAATAAGGGCGAGAGTTTCAACATTCCCGAAAGAGTTCCGTTTAGATTGACGCAGAATATGGTGCACGCCATGGGACCCCTGGGCATTGAAGGGCTCTTCCGCAAATGCTGTGAGATAACTCTGCAAGTTTTGCAGAACCAAAAGAAGACCCTAATGTCGGTGCTGAGACCGTTTGTCTACGACTTGAGTAGACTTGGAAAGAAGACTGAGGGTCAAGTGGAATTCCTCATCAACGAGGCTACAGACATCAACAATTTGGCAGCAATGTACGCGGGCTGGGGACCGTATTTGTAATTGCTGAGCCTCACCTGAGTTTTTTGTTTGTAAATAACGATTTGAAGAAAGACGACGTCATAACGACAACCATTCGAATTAATTTTGTTAAGTTTAATTTTGTTCCTGTTTTGTTGTCGATTCCATTTTTGCTCCAAAAGTGCCTGTTTTGAATTTGGGAATTATTTTACATAAAAGTTGGAGTATTTTTCTAAAAAAATAATTAATTATCGCATTTTGTTTTGATGACTTATTTCCGAATTGCAACGTGAAAGGAGCGGTTTGGCCGGCTCTTTGTCTTAGAGTTAAACTAAAGACCTGACCCTCCAGGTTGGGGGTCGTGCTTCGGGGTGACTGCCCGGCCACATAAAGAAGACATGGTTCCGAAACAAAAACAAGCCTCGGATACGAACGGAATTAATGATGAAGACCCTCTACAACGAAACATAAGTCAAAGAACGAAAGTAGCTACAAAAAAAGTCAAATCATCTCGCTGCTTCTTATTCTTTAAAGATTATTTTATTAAAACAACGTTTGTATTTCACAATAACAAAATAAAATAAAATATTTTATTTATGATTTGATTTTGAAATACGGTACCAAACTTGTTCCGATGTCAATGAATGATCTCGAGGATGCTGGCCACAATGGATATTCTCTATAGTCAATATAATAGTATTCGTGGCAAGGAAGGTGGTGGCTTTATTGACAGTGGAAAAGATAGGCAACTGGCGCATTTGAGAGGCAAAGGTGTTGACTAATATGGCTGCAACAGTTCCGTATAGGATGCTCAGTCTCGTTCCGACTGAAATTCTTGAGTTCATTTCAATGTACTTCTTTTATGCACACATCCAAATAAAGTTAATTTAAATGTAAATCAGGATTTTAATTTGAATTCAATAAGGAAAAGCAGCAAGTCCAAGAAATGCGAAAAATACAAAAATCGAGCTGAATAAAATAAATAAATAGAGTGGCGCGGCAGCTCTTGAAGAGCCAAGGCCTTAGTGGCTTACTCTCTTCAACAATTCTCTGAGTGCTTGTGAAGAATGGAAGGGACCTACAATTCAACGCCGATTCTGAACGGAAAAGTTGAGAAGCACTTTTTCATGATAGATTGATACTCTTGGAAGATTTGTCAATTCTTCGCAAGAGGCAGTGCCCGTGAAAGATGAAATACAAACTTTATGAGCGCGAGTAGGACTCGAACCCACGACGTTCTGCTTAGCAGCCAACGCACTTAACCACTTAGCTACGGGCAGCTATCGAGCTGAAAGGTCATATTAAACGATTTTGCCTTGCTGAATCTGTCATTAATCAGATTCCTTAAAATAAAAACAAGGTATATAATTGAGCAAAACAATCAATTTTGTAAACATTTTTTTGTGCTTCAATTAAAAAAGCAAAATCTAGATTAATTATGAGTGATACACAAAATATGGATTCCCAAATTAAAAGTATGTAACCCAAACTATTTGTATCCATATCATAAATACTTGTTTCAGGGAATACCATGGTATCTAAGAATCTTATGTTTTGCCATTTCCTGAAACTTTTTATGGTGTGGACACGAGCAGTGTCTGTTTCCTTAATGTTAATACTTTACAATTAATATTTTTTTTTAAATTTTAGAGCGAAGGCAGCAAAAAGTAAGCGTTGAGCAAAAGGAGTTATATTGCTCCTTCTTGGAAGAGCATCCAGTTTTTAGCAAAACTAAAAGCAGTGACGATACGGTGCAGGGACTGTGGATTAGTCTCTCCGACCTCCTTAATTCCGTGGGCGGTGCATGTCACTCGGTAGAGGAATGGAAAAAAGTAAGTGGAATACTTTTTTTAATTATGCTAAATCAACCTTATTTTATTTCTACAGGTGTTTGACAATTGGCGTTACGCTGTAACCCATAAACTGAGGGTCCAAAAAGCGGACCAAGCAAAAACAGGCGGTGGAACTCCAAAAGAAAAAAAGGGAGTTGACCTTCTGGAGGAGAGAGCCATGGCCTGCTGGGGTAGAGTGGTAGTGGACGGACACCGGAACGTTGCCGTTGTAGGATGCTCCGGATTTGAGCCGGAGGAAATAGTGGTGGAAAATGATGGCGACGAATTCCTTCATTACATGGCAATTGAGGAACTTGCGGGCACATCGCAAAAAAAGAGCCGCAAGCGCAAGACCGCAAGTCAAACCCAAGGTAAGCTTATGAAATTTCTTAAAATTTATATTTTGATACGCTTTTAGCTTTGACCTTAAGGTTAAGGGAAACTTTAATGATTCCAAGAGAATCAATGGATGAAATGCTTTTGGGTAGCAGCTCTTTTTTGTTTTTTGCCCAATTTAAAAACGGTTTTCGGTTCTGGTTAAAGGGCCTCAATTGGAACTCAAAACCGTTTAAAGTGTCCAAATCCACCAAGAATTGTGGAAATGGCACCCTGATTTATCGGGCAGTTTGAAGAAAATCTCTTCGAATCATATGATTTTTCTTAAACTGCCCGATAAATCAGGGTGCCATTTCCACAATTCTTGGTGGATTTGGACACTTTAAACGGTTTTGAGTTCCAATTGAGGCCCTTTAACCAGAACCGAAAACCATTTTTAAATTGGGCAAAAAACAAAAAAAAGCTGCTACCCAAAAGTGTTTGAGTGTTGTGAAAAGTCGCCAAATACATTGCAGATGATTTTTTTATTTTCACTTCTTTTCTGAAAATGGCTTTGAGGAAAACTTGAAGGGCTTATATTTTTATTTGTTTACAGATGAGGACTTCATTAATGATTTGCGATCATCGGAGGAAAAGCGGCAATCACAGATGGACCAGGTGATTGCCAGTATTAATGCCTTAACAGCAGCGCAAATGGCCACTGCCGCGGCCATAGAAAAATTGGCTACTGCCATTGAAAATAAAATAACAAAATAAATAATAAAAATAATAAATTAATGTAAATCATAAATTAAAAATAAGTATTCATTTGTCCTCTTAAAAATAAATTCTATTTTACTCAAAATTTTCATTCATATCTCTTATTGATTTTTCGGTGGCCCTCAAAAGGGCCTTTTGGTTTGGTTCAATTTCTGTTCAAATTGGCAACATAGCGTTCTCGAACTCGTGACCCAAGGGTGTGCCATTGGTTACGATCCCTGTTGTTGTTTCCATCATTTTAATTTGTACTTGCTTCATCCTCGTCCTCAACAAATTGCTCTGCTCCCATGGTAAATAGATTATGGATGCAAAATATCGCATAAACTATTTTTGCGGCCATTCCAGGGGAATAGTGCAATGTCCTTTGGCGCGATAAGCATCTGAATCTGCTTTTTATCACCCCAAACGCGCGTTCCACCGAGTTTCTGGTCGTTAAGAAGCGCTTGTTGAAAGCAGCTTCAAGTGAACCTTGTGGTGGGTTGTTGATTGGGGTGAATAACCACGGTTCCAGTGGAAAACCAGAATCACCTATTGAAGAAAAAACGAAAAAAATTAGTTTCAAAACAAACATGTTCGTACTTTGGTATTTACGTACCAATGAGATGGGATCTTTGATTATCTGCAGATGTATATGCAGCTTTTAGCAAACGCCTGACAGGTGAAAGCATCCATATCGCCGAGTCGTGAACAGAGCCTGGGAATCTAGCATCAGCAAACAATACTCTCATGCTTGCATCCGTTATGACCAGTACGTTGAGGCTATGATACCCTTTCCTGTTTACATACAGATGCCCTGGTGCGTCAATATCGTTTTTAGGCGGAGCGACAATTGGAATATGCGTGCCATCAATCACGCCTATAATGCTTGGCATATTGAATTTCATTAAGAATCTGTCGATAAATATAGATTAAAACAGAGGTTATTAGTTTAATTAATAATAATCTTACTGTCTCTTAATTTCTGCCGTCTCCAATGCAGTTCTGGGAAATTTGATTGACTCGTCCAGTAGGTGGGCGTTTATGAGTCCTGTAACCACATGAATCGCTCGTGATGTACTGGGCTGAGACAGTCCAAAGATATGGCTACACCCGATTGAAGATTGGTACGAACCATACCCATAAAAATTTAGAGTTGAAAGAAACTATAAATATGTAGATAAATATAAATGTAATTGTACGTTTTAGATTATATACTAATTATTTTACCTGTATTTCAAACGGAATTGTTGAAGTTGTTGCCCGAGTGTATTGTTGCAACCTTCCGATCAAAATCGTTGCACTCGATTTATCCAACCGAAATAGCTGCACAAATCGAGCGTCCGGCAGATCGAATGGACTACTTCTCAATCTTAACTCGAGCAAAACTTGTCTGTGTTCCCGTCTAAAATAAAAGTTTCAGTTTATTAACATAGTTTTTACCAAGGAGTGTTTGAATTTAAGGACTTTAGATTAGGTAATTCTCTGTTGAGACCTATTCTTTTTTATGCGGAAAATATCTTCCTCAATCCTGGCTATAATAGCCGTCGCAAATTGGAACTTGCTCGAAATGCTATCCTCAGATACATTTTTTTAGACGCCGCAAATTTGATCATATCTTAAATATACGAACAAGCGTTCTTAGATGTTCCATTCAAACATACATCGATTGTTAATGCCAAACTTACTCTTTCAAATAAATAACGAACATTTTTGAAATATAGTATTAAGAATGTATTGCATAATTTTAGGTCTTCAAAAGCTTTCAAACATAATGTTATCGTTATGTTAATCGCACATTATGTTCACCATTTTCTTTGCAAAAAAATTTAACTCTGTAAGCTTCGTAAAACTGAAGCTAGTCTAGTTAAGTTAGTTAGTAAGAAGATTTGAAAGCGAAAAAAATAAAAACAGCTAGAGGTAAGACTTAAGTATCGTTTTTTAATCAATTTTTTTTTTGTTTGCCTGCTTTTTTTCCCATTTCCTATATCGGTGGATTCGGATTATTGCCCTTATATTTTTCTGTTGAGATTCAGATTGCTTATCCCGAAGCATCTGTTCAAAAACAAGAGCAGAATATTGGGACAAGAGCAGTGTCCTTATGAGCAACAGAGCAGCGCGACGCAGGCAGTGTTCTTAAGAGCTAACAGCACGAGTAACAACCAACATGAGCATTGAGCAATAAAACACATCATCGATGAGCGGTACTTGCGGACCGAGATCGTCGTCAACAACTTACTCTTACTCGAGAGCAAGCCACAACCTTTTCCATATCGTCTCGATAAGCGGTACTTGCGACCGAGAAGAGGACACTGTGCAGCTGCGTACGAACGTACGGGAAACAATTCAACAGGCTATTGCTTGCATTGCAAGCAACCATAAAATACAGTCCACTTTTAGTTTAAATAAAGTTTATGTTTTAAAACTATGAGCATTTAATTCTTTGTTTATACAGCATCATAAATGTATTCATGAAAGAACATGCAAACATACATATAAATTAATTGAATAGTACGTTTTAAGATATATGCATGCATACATATCTTCTGTACATTTATGAAATAAACTATCTAATCTAATCTATTTTTTTATGTTTGTTTATTTTAAAATGCATATTTGCTTACCTTTGTCTCCTTTTTATTATATTTCTATAATATATGTGTCGATAATTCTCCATTTTTTCACAATCCTTGTTGCTTTTTTCAAAATCTGTTATGATAAAAGTGCCAAAAAGTTGCCTGTTATTCTTTTAAGATTCATAACAGATTTCTTAAAAGATTTTGGCTTGCTGAATACCAAATAGGCGATTTATAAAAGATTTTCAGTATGTTCGAATTTTTTGACAGTTCATAACAGATTTCTTAACAGATTTTATAACAGATTTGGCTTGCCGAATACCAAATCTGTTATTCAAAAAAGATTTTTTGACAAATAAAACTTTTGTATGGGAATTCATAACAGAATAACAGAATAACAGAATAAAAGATTTCGCCGAATAGCCCCAATTGTGTTCCACCTTGAATCGAATGGGAAACTTTTCGACCAAGTTACAGAACATGGCTACTGAACTCTGTTTCAGCATTCAAACATTTTCTTTTATTCACTCAAAAGGCTAAAAACACACTAAATCAGACAAGACGTTTTTTTTTCTTAAGACAAAAAATCGTGTCGGATTCTAACCCACACCGAGGACGACAAAGACAAAATGTCTTATGTTTGTCCGCTTCGGTGTGTGTTGCTCCTAACAACCTATACAACTGACACTTTTTTTGTCGATTTCTGTTTGTTTGTCTTGTTCACTTTGGTGTGTGTTTCTTCATAAGACGGTGTATAATTTTAGGCGTTGACATTTTGTCCGGGACTTCTTGTCTTCTTTGGTGCGTTTTTAGCCTAAGGGCGCTTTGTTTGAGTGAAAGAAAAAACAAAATTCAAACCATATGATTGTGAATTGCAACTTCATATTCTTCATATGTATTATTAAAATGAACTCTAAAAAAAAAACAGAAGGGACTCATTTTTTTTTCTCAAAAGGACTCATTTTTTCAACCTCTGGGACTCATTCAAATTTGAGCCCGCGGTAACACTGATTCCATTGCAGACACACAGGCACTTAAGGAATAGTTACAGTTAATAGTTTTTTTTTTTGCATAGGTAAGTCACACACTTTCTGAGTTGAACCACAAACACAATCAAATATGTTATACATGTGCTTATCATACATGTACATAACATAATCCGTTAAAAATTTAAAATAAACTTTTCAATATGAACAATTGAAATTTTCATTACTCACGATCTTAAATGTGCAGTAGGTATTATTATATTATAATAACATGAATCAAATCACATGCACGTTGTTCAATAAAATTTAACATTTTAACTTATTTTTTAAACCAAAATGAACTTACGTTTTCAGTAAATTTTCAAAGCACAACCAATTGATTCCGTGCCGCAAACAGGCTGGAGTGTAACGTTTTCAGGGAATTTTCAAAGTTTGACTAATGGATTCCGTGCTGCAAACAGGCTGAAGTGCAAAAAGCATTATTTCTTAACATTTATCATTTATTTTTTAAACCAAAATAAACTTACGTTTCAAATGAATTTTCAAAGTATAACCAATAACCAATTGATTTCGTAGGTCTACACAACAAAATCAACAAATCTCAATAAGGAAAAAACCGTTGACAAAATTTCAAGTGTATGTACGTTATTTTTTTGTCGATGAAAAAAAAAACAATATTTGACAAAATGTTCATACAAAATTGAGCATATGTATATTCGTATATTTTGCTGAAGTGTTCAAAGCATTATTTCTTAACATTTGCACCGTTTCTGATTAGAAAAGAACACAATTTTTGTCATAAGCTTTCTACCCATATTCCTCTTTTAAGAGAAAACTAAGAAAATCGGTCAACCAGCTGTCATCTTATAAGAGCATCAACATTTTACTCAATTAGTCTTTTATATGCCCAGACTCAGTATGACAAATGCATTTCATTTCATGTTGAATTACATAGCAATAGACAGAAATCCTATAGGCGACAAATTTATTTTTAGTTTCCACCTCGTCCAGAAATGTAATATAAAAGACTTAAGTACATTGGTAATACAGCCAGTAAGGGCGCAGTTAATTAATTTAAAAAAGACTTTAAGTTTATAAACTTCCAAAAGTACTTTAACTGGAAAGGAGCATTCACCAGTCAGTACTTATTTTTTAACTTGCAGTCAATTGAATAAAGTCAATAGTCACTAAAAAGTAATTTAACTTTAGCGAGTTTGGAAGTCTTTTGACTGCAGTCAACTGTCATTGTCAAATATAATGACGCCCAAACTGTTTAGTTGGCTCGATGTGCGCACTTTCAGCCCAACCCGACTAAACTATCGGCCGATAAAAAGTCTGCAGTCTGCGGGGGCCCTAACACAACTGGTCCCTCCAATAACCGGACACCTCTAATAACCGGATAAATTTCAAAGAACGGAAATAAATAACCGATTTTTTTATATAAAAAGTTCTCCCACAACCGGACGCTCTCATAACCGGACACGGACACAAATTTTCAAAACAATGAATGGGGCTTTTGCAGACGGTAATGTATCGTTTCAAGATTATGTCATAATAGTCTTATCATGGGTAATAGTCTTATTTGCGAAGACGATACCCTTTAAAGTTTATGCGTTGACGGCAGGGGCGGATCTAGAATTTGTGGGGCCCTGGGCTGAAACTACTTAGGGGCCTATCTAAGTACTCAACTAATAGCCATGTCAAAAAACTGTTTCTATAATAATATATATATTATTATTATATATTCTTTATTGCACAAAAAAACATAAATATTACTTTAATCTACGCAAGTAGGTATTAGTTGTACAAAAGGCGACCTTATTGCTGTGGTAGCAATCTCTTCCAGGCAACCTTTGGGTGAGAGAGAAACCGAAATAGTTATATATATATAAGAATATAAAAACAACAATAAAATAATTTTATTTATTTATTATGAATTAGGAAAAGAAATTTACAGGTTATGTGTGTGACAGTTATGTTACATAAATTATAATTTATAAATCAACCTTTCTGCATTTTTGTGCTGCAAATTCTTTTATTTGGTCATCACATTGTAAGTTAGATCACAATTTATGGAAAGAAGTGAAGTAATTTAAAGTGAAAGGAAGTAGATTTTAAGGATGTTTGCCTAGTAGATGTGCATTTTTTTTCATATTTGAACATTATAAAATTATCATACATTTTGCGTATGATAATGGTTTCCAATTTTACTTCATACAGGAACAACAATTATCATACATGTAGCATAATTATGCTACGAATGGCAGCACTGCTCGTAAGAGTAGATAAAAATATACCGATCAAAAACAAACGACAGGGAAATCCCCGTTTCGTTACATAGACGCGCACATACATTGGTTGATTGATCTCAGGGTTGCCATTATTGCCAACTTTATGGTAGTTCTTTTTTTAATTAACTTCCTCATAAGGAAGTTATTGGAATCACCCTTAAGGGCTAACTATAATGAACGGAATGAAGCGGACGGAGCCGTCCGTAACTGAGCGAATACAAGGAATTCGTATATTGTGCCCTAAATAGCGGATTGCTCCGTTTCGTCAATTTTCGTTCAGTTTTGCTTACGGACGTAAACTGCGCTCCCCTTCGCTTTTTACGGACGAAAATTTGACAACTGACTGGTTTTATTGATTTCGCTGAAGAGGAATTCGATTTGTTGTTGATTTCAGGTAATTAATTTGTTGAAATTGCTTGCTTGTTGCATGGCAACCGAAATTCACGAATTATTGAAAATAAAAAACAAATATTTGATTTTGAAATTTACTTCCGTACACATCCGTTCATTATGGGTAAAGTATTCACATGGCAGTTCGGAAGGGAGCGTTTCGTTCGGTTCTGACACTAGCTTCCGCTTGCTTCCGCTCATTATAGTTAGCCCTTTAAAATCGAAATCGGAAATGATGTCATATTTTTACGTTTCACAATCACCAAAACACGTTTCAGAAGATTTCCCAAAAATGTCTGTATAATCGCGACCATTGGTTTATGTGCATAGTCGGCCATTTTGAAGTTATTAGAAAAAATAAAAAAGATTTATTTTTAACATAACTCGGAAACTATTAGTCTAGCGAAAAAAAATTTTTTGTAGAAAATTTAATTCTCTATAAAATTGATCAAAAGCTTTTTTTTCATATCTCTCATAGTTTGTGAGTTATTGGCAATTAATCGAAAAAATGTGTAATTTTTGATATAAATCGAAAACTATTGATCTGATTCAAAAATTGCGTGAGAGTTTTTTTTCATAGGAAATGCAATTTTCTATAAAATTACTCATGACTATTTTATTCGTATCT
Organism: Sphaerophoria taeniata; assembly: GCA_943590905.1. Lineage (NCBI taxonomy): Eukaryota > Metazoa > Arthropoda > Insecta > Diptera > Syrphidae > Sphaerophoria > Sphaerophoria taeniata. Next base: position 74,698,263 of record OX016542.1, on the reverse strand, counting down.
CTAACAATCTATGAGTTATCAACGATTAATTATTGATTAAAAAGATCATAGAATCAATTTTTGTCATGATGAATACTGATCTACTTATAAGGAAGTTCTTGGCGCGACTTTGCAGATTGATATAATTTCCTTACACAATTGTGCTAAATATGAACCTCAATCATAAGCGATATTTTTATTTTAACTACTTTTTTTATAGTAAACAATATATGAAAAAATGGTAAAAAAACATGACTTATTTTAATAGTCCTCTGAAAAATGCAAATTTTTATTTTTTTTTTTAAATTGAGGTTTATATAGAAGACACACATATTAAAGAAAGTAATTTTTCTGTGCCATTGATTTCGAATAAAAATTGTGGCTTCCATCTTGTACACCAACTGCTAAGTCGGATGACAACCTACGATGTGTATCAGCTGATATCTCCGCTACTTTCTAAGTTATATTTTTTGTAAAATATGAAAAAAACTCATGAATATATGTATAAAATAACCTAATAGTTTCAATAAATAATATTCATTTTTTATACCTTAAAAAATCAATGAAAATCAGCATGAAAACATCCTTTTACACGTATTTACCCCCTTAACTCAATTCATAGAAGTATGCAATTTTTCATCAATGTTTTTTTATGACATTATAACGTAAAAATATCGTCCGTAAACCGACTTAACAGACAACCATTTTTTAAATTCAAATTATCACCTATTGTTTTTAGCGGGGTCTGGGGGCCCCTTGTAACCTCGGGGCCCTGGGCTGCAGCCCAAGCAGTCCTTAGGTAGATCCGGCCCTGGTTGACGGTCTGGATGAAGCAGAAATCCATGAAATTGATTCCCAAGAAGAAGCAGATTCCGATATGTTTGATAATAACCCGTTAAAATCTTATGAAGAGGCCCATAGCGAAATATGGAGATTAAAAAACTTTTCGTTAGAGAAAAATTATTTAAAAGCATTTGATTTATTGGCCGATTGGCTGAAAATATGCCATTTAGTAACCAATATGTGCGCCAAACTAAGATTTCTAATTGTTTAAGCAAAATCATCAATTGTACTTACGTGTGTATGCACATGTGAATATTTGTTTAAGTCTCTTAATATGAACGAAATACATTAAAAATTAATCCCAATAACACTTCTATTGTATGCATTTTAAGGAATGTAGATTTGTTTGTTCCCTTAACCGGACATCTTCCATAACCGGACAAATTTCTCGGTACCATCAGTGTCCGGTTATTAGAGAGTTCACTGTACTTACCTATGTATAAATCCCCGTTAGCATTGCAAAACGACCCTGTCATGTACAATTGAATGACAAAAAAATGTCAAGTATAAATTTTTTGTTTGTACAAATGAATAACAAAAATGTCAATCATAATTTTTTTTTCGATAAAAAAAAATATTTGACGAAAATATTTGAAATAATTTTCATAAAAAATTGAGTATTCGTATATTGATATATTTTACTGAAGTGAGAAAAGCATTATTTCTTAACATTTGAACCCTTTGTGATTTGAACAACATAGTTTTTTTTTTTTTGTTATAAACCTTCTTAAGTTATTTCTCTTTAATTTAAACCAAAGATTTAGAAAATCGGTCAACCGGTTGTCAATTTGCAAAGATAACATAAATTTAACGAATTAGTCTTTTATATATATAGATAACTTCAAATCTGCTTTGCAAAAACTTCGTAGATATTTAATTTGTTTTGAATTTTATATTTTGAAGTACGTCAACTGATTCTGAAATTCGGAGTATTGATTTGTGTGTGGCAATGCCTTTATTTATTGCGTTCGGGCTTTACGATTATAATTTGTTCGTATTCGTAGCGGAGCTTTACGTTCGGAACTTTGCTACGAGGAACTCTGTGATAGGGGTAAATATATCATACATTAAGGTGGTCCTTAAGATAGAATTAATGAAGACATCCGCTCAATCGACTCCAAATAAATAAAAAAAAAAACCTTCAATTTTTTCAGATTTTTATCTTTACCCCTTACTGGTCCTGTATCGAAGTGAAATTCTTATTCTAGGGACTTTGTGGCTGATTTTTTTATAATTCCTGTATATCTCCATTTTGGCTTTACCGACTTTGTTAAAATTTTGCACAATTATTATACTAAACATTATCTTTAGTGAAATTGCATTCCAAGATATTATTTAAAATATATTCTTCAATAACAAAACAATCGGAAAAGAGATCCATTTTTGTAGTACCTTTTGAGTTTATAACACTCTTTTCTTGATTTCTCAAAAACGGCTCAACCAATTTTTTGGAAATTTCGTCAACACGTTTATATGTAATGTCTTAATAATGTTGCATACCAAAAAAATTCATAAGTGTTTTAATTTCCTTGTAATAAGAACTACCCAAATGTACACAATAAATAATTATGCAAATTCTAAATTTAAATTCTAAAAAAATCAAAAATCAAATTTCGGCTCGTACATGTTTATGTTTATTGAGTCTTTAATTACCACTGTGCCGTATGCGTGTTTTTATTCTGTAACCCGAATTTAAAAAAGTAGGTAAATTAAGTACATAAGTTGTAGATATTCACATAAGTTCTTGAATCTATCTTCTGTCCCCAATCAAAAAAAAGTGCATGTTTAATTGCCTACATGTTAGGTATGATTGTATGTGTACCGATACGAAGTCAACGATCAACAAGCCAACGCAATACGCAACCCATGCTCATCGGCGTTACCACTTACCAAAAAAAAAAAAAAAAACCGAAGTTGATTTGGGAGAAAAGCGATGTTGATTCAGAACAACATAGCCGTATTTAGGGGGAGGGTTACGGGGTTTAACCCTCCCCGAAATAATTTTGTAAAGCAAAATCAAATAACTATTGATTAATTAGTTAATGATTTTGTTTGTCTTGCTGACACTGCATTTATAAGTTTCCATTGAAGCTTAAAGCCATTTTTCTATTTTCTTACAGAAATCTTTGTTTATTTATTTGATTTGGTATAATCAAGATATCATTTACTACTCTCGCTTCTTTTACATAAATCGTTACATGACCAAAAGTTAAGGCAAAAAATACTGCAATTTCCCAAAGGCAGAAAGAATTTTTGATCTTTTGTAATGTGTCATGATTCCCCCAGTTCTTGAGCGCGTCAATGATTCCATGGGAAAAATCTTCTTCCGCACTCGGACTGTGGCGGGAGTTCTTAAAGATCTCAACATAAATAAATCCGCTGGTACGGATGGTATCCCCGCTATTATTCTGAAGAAATGTTCGTCCACGCTGGAAAAATCCTTGCGTACGCTTTTCCATCTATCCTATTGGACTTGTTCTGAGCAGTTGGAAAACAACATTTTCCCAGCCAATTCCAAAAAAATGCGAATCTTTTTCTCCCTCCAATTATCGACCGATTACACTTACATCCCTTCTTTCTAAGGTCATGGAAACGCTGATAAACTATCAGCTCAAGAAACATCTCGAAGACAGAAAGCTTCTTAAAGACCGGAAGTATGGCTTTCACAGCAACAGGTCCACTGGTTATCTGATGGTCTATCTCACCGAACAGTGGAACAAATCTTTACATCGTTTTGGAGAAATTAAGATTGTTGCACTTGATATTTCAACGGAATTTGATAAAGTTTGGCATCTTTCTCTTTTATCGGAAATGCGTGCTTGCGGTATCGATGAAACACCTTCGTTGGATTAGAAACTTTCTTTCGAACCGTTCAATACAAGTTGTATTGGACGGATTCAATGCTGATGTGCCCCAGGGCTCCGTTTTGTCTCCGACCCTCTTTCTCATTTTTGTTAATGATCTCTTGTCTGTAACTTCTAAACCAATCCAATCCATTGTTTCGCTTCCGATAGTACCCTTAGCTTTTCTTATTCATTTCCAGACTCGCATCCCTCTTTGGATGTGGAAATGCAACGGAAAAATATGATAAGCTCATTAAACTCTGACTAAAACAGCATTGTACAATGTGGAATACAAAATCGCGTAGAGTTTACTTACAGATAATAGAGTTACATAGATATCGCACGCAGACGTGAAAACGGTGCAAGAAATTTTTCTTCCCGTCCTGTTCCGTCTGGCCATTAACTATAAGACTTATATCCGTCCAAAGCTTGAGTACAATTCTCATCTTTGGGCTAGTGCTCCAGATTCATACTTAAGCCTCTTGGGCGGTAAACAAAAAATAGCGCTGAGAGTGATTGGTGACAGAGACGGTCCTATCGTTACTTTTGCGGTAAGTGCTCTAGTGAAATAGCCAGTTGCATTCCTTCCCTTAAAAAATTCGCCCGTAATACTCGCGCTTCTAGGAATGCCCTTCGGACGTACTCTCAAGTAAAGAGAATCGTTCTTTAGCTGTCATACACGAATGTTGAACTCCCTTCCACACTCTGACAGGTATTTAAGACTAATCTACACCAGCACCTCCTTTCCAACCCCTTTCCACTTTCCTTGAGCACTGTGTCTCTGGCACAATAAGGGTATACAAAAACCTCTTGAGTGTGTGATAATTATAAAAAAAAAAACAGTAAGAAAGGGAATTGATACTTGGCACATTCGAAAGAAAAATTCTTCGACGGATTTTCGGTCCCGTATGCGACGATAACCGCGAACTGTACGAGCTGAATCAAGATGTGGATGAAGTCCAGAGAGCCAAGAAAAAAACGACTACATAAATAATACTTCGATACATTTGATAAATATGTTTCCTTTTTTATTAAATTTTTTTAAAAAATTATCATTTATCTTAACCCCCCCTGAAACAAAATCCTAGCTACGGCTATGAGAACAAGGGACGTTTTTTATATTCAATATTGACCCTGGATACATTGACGCATAGACAAATGCACGAACAAGAAAATATAAGAAAAAATTGAAATCACTCTACCCCATACACTCGCAGTTTGCTTGCACAGAGACAGCAATCTTCATGCAGGCATAATGTAGTATTCGGCCCTATAAGTTTTTTTCTGATTGAAGTAGATTTCAAGAAATTAGAGATGGTTCGATTTAAGATGTAAATTTTCAACATTTTTTCAAAAATCGGTAGATCTACTTCGAAAGGAGTAAAGTGGTAACGCTGATGCTCACACACAATATTGGAAAAGAAAACGAAAAAAGGCATGAAAGAAAAAACTACCAAAACAAAAAACAAAATTGCTTATGAGAGCTTTCATATGAACAGGCAGAGCTTTCATATGAACAGGCAGAGCTTTTTTATGAACTAAAAGAGCTTGACGATGAGCAGGCAACTGCCTGTTCATAGTCGATCGTGAATTTAAAAAACTGACTTCATTTTTTTGTATGGAGATGAGACATCTGTATATTTTCTTATCTGTGGTAGTAGCAAGTACACGGTTCCCACATCTCAACATCCACAAGGGAACCTGGAGGTCTCCAGACCAATCAACTGTCAACCAGATTGATCATATTGCGATCGACGCAAGACACTCTTCAAGCATTGTTGAGGTCCGAACCTTCCGAGGGGCCAACATCGACTCGGACCACTACCTCGTTGTAGCCAAGGTAGTGCAGCGGATATCTCAACCAAAGCCAAAAACAGGAAGTGCTAGAAGAAAGTATAACGTCGGACGGCTACTATCGCAAGAGATCGCCAGATCCTTTTCCGACCGAGTGTCAAGTAACCTCAGGAGAAGTCCGCTACAGCCAGCATCGAGTATTGAGAACCAGTGGCAGAATTGCCAGAAAGCCATTAGGGATGCTGCCTCTGATGTGCTGGGTTTCACGCGGCCACCAAAACGAAACCCCTGGTTTGGTGAAGAATGCAGGCAGATGCATGCAGCCAAGCAAGAAGCATACAAAGCAGCGCTGCACAGGAGGACGAGATCAGCTCGGGAGCTCTACGTGCTTTTCAGAAAGAAAAAGAGAGAGCATGAAAAGCGATCTTTCGAGGATATTGAGAGACTAAAAAACAGGAATGAGGTTCGGAAGTTTTACCAAGAGGTAAAACGAAAGACTCAAGGTTACCGAGCACGAAATGAGGCCTGTAAAGACCAACAGGGTAATATCGTAGTAGAGTCACAGTCAATGCTGAGGATATGGAAGGACCACTTCTGCAGACTGTACAACGGCGATGACGAATCAAATTCCGCTGTCAGGCAGAATGAACCATTCAATGAAGACGACGCAAGCCAAGATTTCCGTCTACCCGACCTTGAAGAAGTGAAGATAGCAATATCTAAGCTTAAGAACAACAAAGCCGCGGGAGCTGACGGCATCACTGCCGAACTCTTCAAAGCAGCCGGCGATGACTTGGTTAGGAGCATGCACCAACTCATCTGCAGAATATGGTCGGAAAAAAGAATGCCCGATGAATGGAACCTCAGCATTGTTTGCCCGATCCTGAAGAAAGGAGACCCTCTAAACTGCACCAACTACAGAGGCATCAGCCTCCTAAACATCGCCTATAAGATCTTTTCTGCAGTACTAGATTTTAGATTAGATTAGATCGTTTTTTTATTTAACGTTGGTTTCATTACAAATTTTACAAGAAACAAAAAGCATGGCTTTATTGCCGTCTGCCTAGTTGACAAAACATAAATATTATTACATTGAAAAAAGATTCTTAATCAAACGAATTTTAATAATAGTAACATTCAAAATAATACAATTGTCGATTTGAAATATTTAAAAACTTTCATTTATAATTCTATTTCTATAGAGAAGAGCTAGTCTGCAGTACTGATATAATTTTTTAACTTCCATATTGTTAAGCAAGAGTATAATTTGGCTTTGCGTTAGGATATCGCTTCCGAAGGTATTTCTCCTTATTTCTTTAAGAATTGGGCATCTTCCCATAAAGTGGAAAACATCTTCCCTTTCGTTTAAGTTACACAAAGAGCATATTATGGGTAAATCCTCTCTATGTGGTACGAAATTAAGCTGTAATAGCTCTCCTCGCAACTTCAACATCATTGATATTTCAGCAATACTGTTTTCATCTCTGAAATAATTCTTTTCTTCCAAGTTGTGATTTAATTGACTGTAGACTTGTCTGTAAAGAGATCCTGTTGCGTCCATCCAATATTTATCTCGCTGCTTTAGGTCTACTGCGGAAATGAGATCGTATAGAGAACTTTTCAAGGCATCATGATTTAGATCGCTGAGATTCAGTTCCATGCCACAATCCCTAGCTAAATCCATCCAATCGTTACACCAACTTGTTTTCGTTTGCATAACTTGTAGAGCTGCTATCTTTGGGAGCCGGTGATTTTCCATTTTCAATATTTTCAGGATGTAATCTATTTGCAACTTCAGGGTCCGTGTGAAAAGAGGTGATAAACCTGTTTCAAGGATAATGATGTAGTTGGGTGTATTGGGCGGCAGCTGAAAAATTCGCTTGATGTAATATCGAAGAAGTTTCTCCACCGTTTCATACTGCTTCGCTCCCCAAGTTTGTGCTGCGTAAAACAAAATTGATTCTGATATTGCCTCAAATATCTTAAACTTGCTGCTATGTGCGATATTTTTGTTATAGAAACATCTATTCCAGGTTGCGCTGATAGCGCCTTTAGCCTTCATCAGTTTCTCTTTGAGATGTCTTTCCATACTTAAGTTTCTCGTAAGCCAAACTCCTAAGTATTTAAATTCATTGACAATTTCTATGGCCTCACCATTGTAGCGCCATTTTTCGTTCGCACAGTTACGACCTCCTCCAGCTTTAAAAATCAAAATTTTGGACTTATCCAAATTCACAATCAAACTCCAAAGCTTGCAGTACTGTGAAAGTCGATTTATCATAAGCTGCAATGATTCAGGAGATGATGCCAGAAGTACGATATCATCCGCGAATAGCAGCGCTTTTATCACATGTCCTGCGTATTCAATGCCACAGGGTAAAAGATCCACTAGGTCTTCAATAAACAGAGCAAATAAGCTTGGACTCAATGTGCAGCCTTGTCTGACTCCCGATTCCGTTTTAAACTCTTCTGACAACTCTTCACCATTCCAGACCTTAGCCAAAGTGTCACTATAAAGGTTTTGAATTAGTCTTCCAAACTTCCATGACATACCGAGATTATAAAGCTTGTAAATTAGCGCTTGCCGATCAACTATATCGAACGCCGATTTAAAGTCTACGAAAAACGTGTACAGCTTTTTTCCTTTGTGGAGAAATGACTCCGCAATACTTTTCAGAACGAATGTATGGTCAATCGTCGAGTACCCAGCCCTAAACCCAGCTTGGAATTCCTTTAGCAACTTACAATCATCGATCCATTTATTTAAGCGTTTCTGCAAAATCAGGGTGAAGATTTTGTATGAAGAATTTAAAAAGGATATGCCTCTATAGTTGGACAGTTCGGACAAACTTCCTTTCTTATGAATTGGGAAAATGATGGATTCCTTAAACTCCCGAGGTATCAACCCGGTTTCCATAACATTGTTGTATATATCTGCCAGCCTGTTAATAAGCTCCGCTGTGCCATATTTGTAGAACTCAGCTGGTATGCCATTTGAACCAGATGCTTTTCCGTCCTTTAGCTTTGTAATAGCTAAAATAACTTCTTGTTGACTTATTTTAGCATCCAGAGTTTCATTGTGAAAGCTCGGCAACGCATACTGAAAGTTTAATTTTTCTTGGATAGGATTTAATAAGTTTTCGAAGTAAGATGCAAGAAGATTTGGGCTTATACTACAGTGGATGGTAAATTTTTTGCCGTTCAGACTCTTTGCGAGGTTCCAAAAATCTTTTGAGCTCCTACACAGTGTCAATTGCCTAGATTCCGATTCAAAAAAATCTGCCTTTTTTTGTTTACAGATTGCTTTATAAGCACTGTTAGCTTGTAAGTATTGATTCTTGAAATATCCGTCACTTGAAGATCTATAAGCTCTCAACCAACCAAAAGATAATTCCCTAGCTTTTAAACAGTCCCCGTCAAACCATGGCGCAATATAGTTCTTCCGAGAGTTGTTGTTGGATATCATTGTTGGGTATGATGCCTTGATGATTTCCTCTAGCTGACCAAGATTGCAGTTTCTTTGCCTATGCAGTGAGTTATCAAGTCTTGCTTGGTATTCTATAGCCTTTGCCTGCTTCCATTTCAGTTTAGGCAAGAGATTCATAACCCTTGCTTCCTCCGACTCCATAGATGAATGTCCAAAAGTCAAAACAATTGGTAGGTGGTCCGAATACGGTACATTTTCAACTTTCATATCAACAATGTGCTCAGCCCATTCGTTTCCTATTAGACTATAGTCTATCACAGAGCTACCCTGGCCTCCAACAAAGGTTAGTTCACCCTCCATATCCGACAAGCTTGTACCATTTTGTATTCTTAGCCCGTAGGAGTTACAAAAATCAATAAGCTTAAGACCTCTTGCATTGCACACTGTATCCTTAGATTTTCGCTCAATTCCAAGTGCATCGTTTTCATTTCCATTCTCGTTTCCAATTCTTGCATTTAAATCACCTAGCACCCAAATATCAGAGGTTTTGCCTTGAGTCATCACTCTCTCTAGTGCTTCGAAATCGTTGTTCCATTGGTTGCAGTTGATGTAAGTTGGCAGGATGCGAAAACTCTTCCCATTGATTTGGAGCTTAACATACGTAACGTCTTCATTTACTTCGAATGTACAATTTTTTATATACTTCTTGACACCAAAAACACATCCACCACTAGCTCTTCCCCTTGCCTGCGTTCTAATAGCTGGTATCCACTTTAATTCAAAATTAATAAATTTGCTAACAAAATTAATAAAGTTAGTTTCGGTTACAAATGTTTCATAAAGAAAAACATATTCAAATTGATTGACAAAATTATAAAAATCCGTAAAAATACCCTTATTATTTAACCCTGCAACATTATAAGAAAGGATTTTATATTTAAAAGTCTTAAAAGTATTCATATTTTTGGTAGAATTAGCTAAATATTTTTTATTATGGCAGACGGCATTACAACTAAAAATGTCTCGTGTGAACGCTATCCACAGTTTGAGAAGTTCTGATGTCACCTTGCATTTGGTTTCCACCATAATCATTTCTGTCTTCAAGAGCTGTCAAATCATAAGTGTCACCAGTCAATTGTTGAATCATAAACAAACCATCCTCTGCATCCGAAACTAATTTTCCATTCTTATCGAAATAAAACTTTTTTTCTTTTAGATACAGAGTTTCACCTCTTATTTGACTTTTGATGTTGTTGTTTCTAGCTGAAATGTGTGACCTTAGTTTGATTAGACGCCTTCTACGCTCTCTAGCTGCTGCCGGATAATCCTTATGTATTGTGGTACCAGTGTCTTGCAATTTTGTTTTCGCTCGAAGTATCTGGAATACATCTTCTGTGCTAGACATTTCAACAATGACATTCGTAGTTTTTCCTCCCGAGCTGATTTGACGTGCCGCATTTATTTTTGATTGGTTTGTTGTCTGTAAAAGATCCAGGCAGATTGCTTTGGCCCTCTCCACTGAATTCTGGGCATCATTAGCTTGCGTAGGTTTCAGATGAACCACCAAATTCCTCTCGTTGGCTTTTTTTCGAGCAGTTCTACTTGTTTTTCAAGCAACACACATCGGGACTCCATTTTGTTCAGTTGGGTCTTCAGTTCTGTATTGTTTTGTTTTAAAGTAGAAATCTCTGCGCTGATTCCTTCAATGTCAGTTTTTGTAGCCACGTCTTTCAGCTTGACATCTAACAATTTTGCCATAGAAACTTGGAAAATCTTGTCCAGTTCAGAGAGCGGCACATTTCCAACAGGTGTACTATTTACAAGTGAATTACTCGATGAATGAGATTTTGGTGATGAAAATACTGCATACGGTCGCTTCGATGGGTTGAAATTGTTTGAGGGAGGTGATCGCTGCATCGTTGCAATTTTTTTGATGTTTATAGGATAAACTCACCTAGTTAACTTTTCTCACTGTTACTTGTTTATACAAGCTTTCTGACAATGTACTTTTTAATTACAAAATCGCGGTTGTTAATATTAAAATAAAATTAATTTGAAGGAGCTCTAATTATCACTAACTTTCCTTATTCGGCCAGTGTTGCCAACCAACACTATGCAGTACTATGTGAACGTCTGAAGCCGTTTGTCAACAATCTGATAGGTCCATATCAGTGTGGCTTTAGACCAGGAAAGTCCACCATCGATCAAATTTTCACATTACGGCAGATCCTGGAAAAAACTCAAGAACTCCAAATCGACACCTACCATCTTTTTATCGATTTCAAGGCCGCGTATGACAGCATCTATAGAGAAGAACTGTATAAAGCCATGTCCAGTTTTGGCATCCCTACAAAACTCATTCGCCTGAGCAGGATGACAATGGAGAACTCGCGCTGCTCCATCAAAGTCGGTAACGACCACACCGACGACGCCTTCGATGTCAAAAAAGGCTTTAGACAAGGTGATGCACTGTCATGCGATTTCTTCAACATCATATTGGAACGAATAGTGCAGAACTCCCACGTCAACACTAGAGGCACTATCTTACAGAAGTCTGTGCAACTACTCGCGTACGCTGATGACATTGATATCATTGGGAGAACACAGCGTAATGTCAACATTGCTTTTGCGAGTATACAGACAGAGGCTGAAAAAATGGGTTTATCGGTTAATGAGGGCAAAACAAAGTATATGCTTCCATCTAGAAAGGACACCCAATACCGACGTCTTGGACAAAACGTCACGATAGACGCATATAATTTCGAGGTAGTTAGGGACTTTGTATACCTTGGCTCCGCTATCAACACGGACAACGACATCAGCGCCGAGATCAGACGAAGAATAACTCTTGCTAATCGCTGTTTCTTCGGGTTAAGAAAGCAATTGGGCAGTAAAACCCTCTCCCGAAAAACTAAGGTGACGCTCTATAAGACCCTCATCATCCCCGTCCTGCTATATGGTGCAGAAGCATGGACTTTGTCAAAAACGGATGAGATAGCACTTGGCCGTTTCGAGAGAAAGATTCTACGTAAGATCTATGGTCCTGTCTGCATAAACGGTGAATGGAGGAGAAGATTTAACGACGAACTGTACGGGCTGTACAGCGACACTGACTTAGCTAAAAGAGTGAAGGTCCAAAGACTCAGATGACTCGGTCTCGTGGAGAGGATGGACACCAATATTCCGGCCCGTAAAGTCTTCGAATCCACCCCAGAGGGAAGACGCAGTAGAGGAAGACCAAGGCTCAGGTGGCGCGCGCAAGTTGAACACGACCTCAACCAACTCGGCGTGCGAAACTGGAGACAGCTAGCTAGGGACCGAGCTGGCTGGAGAAGTTTGTTGGTTGGGGCCCAAGTCCACCCCGGACTGTAAGTAAGACGTTTTAAAATTTGTAGTTAAAAATAAAGGGCGCCAAATATTTGACTCGCCTGGGGCGCCAATATAGCTAAGGCCGGCCCTGCCTGATGATTCGTTGAGTTCTACCGACCACAAACACCAAAAAAATAAAAAAATAAAAAAAAAACCATTACATCCGGAGTCCGGACCGGTTGCTGTTTTTTATTTAGTAAGCAGCAAGTAGTTTTGAATTTGGAGCTCTACGTTTTTGAAAACTGTGTCATTATAGTTTTGCCAATTCGATTGAAGACTAGAAATATATTTGAAGAAAAAAAATGGTTCTGGAAATTTTGAAAGGCTCATGGACACTTCGCTCCGTGCCGAAGTTGAATAGAATCTACTGGAACACAACGGTCGTGCGGACGATGGTGAGTTGGTAAAACATTGGTACATTTTTCATTTAGTTCTCAATAATAAAATTATAATACAAAATGATAAACAACCAACATTAATCAACATTGAAAACCGACGTAACCATTTTTCACCTACCCTTAATCCGAGATTTAGCGAAATAGATTTAAATTTTGCCATCTCCCCATTCTCCAAAGTTCTCTCGGTTATTAGAAATAGATGTATATTTTTTTTTGTCTACAGGCAGAGGACAAGAAATTCCGACGTGAGTCTGACTCCTTCGGCGAGCTGAAAGTGCCCGCCGACAAGTACTATGGTGCTCAGACAATGCGGTCGATGATTAACTTCCCGGTTGGTGGCATTAGAGAACGAATGCCCGTAAGCGAATATAACAATCATTATTATCAAGATCAAAAATATCTCATTGCATTACAGAAACCTGTCATTCAAGCAATGGGAATTCTCAAGAAGGCCTCCGCCGAGGTCAACAAAGAGTTCGGTTTGAAAGCAGATATCGCTGACGCGATTTCGAAGGCATGCGATGGACTTATCTCGGGAGAACTTTATGAAGACCATTTCCCATTGGTGATTTGGCAAACAGGATCGGGTACCCAGACAAATATGAACGTCAACGAGGTAGGAAGTATTATTCAAAGTCGTGTTCGAAATGTGTTCCAAAGGTCTTGCATTTTTTAAGGTCATCAGTAATGTTGCCATCAAGTTGATGGGAGGTGAACTTGGATCCAAAAAGCCCGTCCATCCCAACGATCATGTGAACATGTCACAGAGTTCAAACGATACTTTCCCTACTGCCATTAACATTTGCATTGCAATGCAATTGTGCCAAAACTTAAAGCCAGCTCTCAAGACTCTTCACGACGGTTTGGATACAAAGGCTAAAGAATTCAAAGACATTATTAAAATCGGTCGCACACACACTATGGACGCCGTTCCACTAACCCTGGGTCAGGAATTCAGTGGCTACGCTCAGCAGATGAAGTACGCCATTGAAAGAATCGATGCCGTATTGCCACACACTTTGGAAATCGCTTTGGGTGGTACTGCTGTTGGTACAGGACTAAACACCCGCAAAGGTTTTGCCGAGAAGAGTGCAGAAAGAATCGCTGAACTAACTGGAATGCCTTTTGTTACGGCTCCAAATAAATTTGAAGCTTTAGCTTCCCGTGATGCTACTGTTGAAGTCTCAGGAGCTTTAAACACCATTGCTGCGAGTCTCATGAAAATTTCCAATGACATCCGTTTCCTTAATTCGGGGCCGCGTTGTGGTTTATCGGAAATAAGGTTGCCAGCAAACGAGCCCGGAAGCTCAATTATGCCAGGTAAAGTCAACTCTACCCAATGTGATTCCCTGACGATGGTGGCATGTCAGGTGGTTGGCAACCATGTAGCTCTGACTATCGGAGGATGCAACGGACATTTTGAATTGAATGTGTTCAAGCCACTCATAGTCTCGAATGCTCTGAGGTCAATTAGGTTGTTGTGTAAGTACTTTGTCATTTAAAACAAAAAACAAAAAAAACTTTTTTCTTGGTTTGAAAGCTGATATGACCAGAACATTCAACAAAAATTGTGTCTCTGGCCTCGTAGCCAATCGTGAACGTATCCAGAAGATAATGAACGAGTCTCTTATGCTTGTAACTGCCTTGAATCCACACATCGGTTATGATAAGGCTGCTGAAATTGCCAAGACTGCACACAAAAATGGAACAACTTTGAAGCAAGAAGCCATCAAACTAAAATACGTAACTGAAGAACAATTCAATCAATGGGTTAAACCATCTGCAATGTTGGGACCCAAGTAAATAAAACTTTCCTTCTTTTGCTACTTAGACTTTTTACACTTTTTTTGTTATAATCAGCACCCACTCATGGGTTTCTTATACCCTTTTTATGTCAGAGACACAGTGAGTGCTTTAGGAAGGAGGAAAGGGGGTGGGAAAGGAGGTGCGGGTCTACATTGGTCTTAAATTCCTGAACATTGCAATGATTGGGAAAGACAGGGTGTGGAAGGGAGTGCCACATTCGTGTAGTACGGCTAAAGAACGATTCTCTATACTTGAAGGTACGTCCGAAGTTTGGCTCGATAATGGGCATTCCTAGGAGTATTACGGGCGAAATGTTTGAGGGGAGGAATTCAACTGGCTATTTCTCTAGAGCACTTACCGTAGAAGTAACGGTAGAACAGAGAGAGACACGAAACGTTACGACGGTGGTCTAACGATGTGAATGAGTTTGTTATGTCTCTATCACCAATTCTAAGTGCTCTTTTGTATACGGTCCAAGAGGCTTAAGTATGTAGCTGGAACACCAGCCCAGAGATGAGAATTGTACTCAAGCTTTAGACGGATATAAGTCTTATAGAAAATAGCCCCAGACGGGGAGAAACATTTCTTGCACCACCTTAAGAAACCCAAACATCTTGCAGCATTTTTGGCGACATCGCATGTGTGCTCGTTCCACAAGAAGTGGTCGGTGATGCACATACCGAGAACCTCGAGATTTTCGGTCTCTTTGATGCAAGTGCCACTCATGGACAATGGTAAGGGAGGTATATCTCGCTTCAACGATACAAGACAGCATTGGGTTTTCGAAGCATTAAACTCTACGCGATTTTGTATTCTCCATTGTACAATGCTGTTTAAGTCAGAGTTTAATGAGCTTATCATATTTTGCCGTTGCAGTTCCACATCCGAAGAGGAGGGATGTGAGTCCGGAAACGAATAAGAAAAGCTAAGGGTACTATCGTCAGCGAAACAATGAATTGGATTACAAGTTACAGACAAGAGATCATTTATGAAAATGAGAAAGAGGGTCGGAGACAAAACGGAGCCCTGGGGCACACCAGCATTTATGTTGTGGGTTTCAGACTTGAACCCGTCCAATACAACTTGTATTGAACGGTTCGAAAGAAAGTTTCTAATCCAACGAAGGAAGTAATCATCAGTACCGAAAACACGCATTTTCGATAAGAGAGCCTGGTGCCTAATATCAAGTGCAACAATCTTACTTTCTCCAAAACGATGTAAAGATTTGTTCCACTGTTCGGTGAGATAAGCCATCAGATCACCAGTGGACCTGTTGCTGCGAAAGCCGTACTGCCGGTCATTAAGAAGCTTTCGGTCTTCTAGATATTTCTTGAGCTGATAGTTTATCAGCGTTTCCCTTTCCATGACCTAAGAAACAATCGATCGATAATTGGAGGGAGAAGAAGATTCGCCTTTTTTGGGATTGTTTTCCAACTGCTCGGAACGAGCCCAGAAGAATAGGATAGATGGAAAAGCTTACGCAAGGTTTTGCCAGCGGGGAAGAACACCTCTTCAGAATAATAGCGGGGATACCATCCGGACCAGCGGATTTCTGTATGTTGTGAATTTTAAGGACTCTCGCCACAGCACGAGTGCGGAAGAAGGTTTGTCCCATGGAATCATTGACGCGCTCAAGAGCTGGAGGAGTCATGACACTCTCTGACAGCAAAGAGTTGGAGGCGAACTGACTTGCAATAAGGTTAGCTTTCGCGAGAGAGCTAACAACTGGAGTGTCATTGTCAACGGTCCCTACCCGAAGAAGAGGAAGAATTCTTTATATTTTCTTACAAATGACCAAAAGTTCTTACTGCCTTTGGGACATTGCAGAATTTTTTGCCTTCATTTTTGTCATTCAAAAACTTGATCCGTCGAATATGGACATTGCAGGCCTTCCTGGCTTGTTTAAACTTGGTCCGGTTTTCCTCAGTTGGGTTGGCTCTAAAACACCGGAACTTTACTTCTTTTTCCCTGATAACCACTTTACAGCTTGAATCGAACTATGACTATTCTTTGGGTTTGATGCTTTTAACCCTATTCGGGATACAAGTTTTCATTCCCAAAGTAATCCTATCTGCGCTGGAGTCGACCGACGTCGCTATCGAGGAAGCAGTTAAGTTAAAGATCCGGAAGAAGTTATTGAGACCGTCCCAGTGACAAGCTTTCTTAAGGTGGTTAAACTCAGCAAAGACTTCGGCAGCGGCACACATTCCTTCGGGTGTTGTCGGGCCCAAATGGAGAAGCCACGAACAATTGTGTACATTGAAATCGCCCTTTATTTATTAGTAAAAAATTAATCACTTATCGGCTATATCCACCAAAATATAAGCGAATTCTCGTAATCAACAATTTGTTCTTCCGAGCATTTGTCGTCGGTCTGATCTACGAAATGATATTGTCCAGCGGAAGTGGCTATTATCGGTCTGCTCGGATGGAAGCTTACCCCATTACAAGAGTCGCCATGTAATCTAAACTAAAAGCAGAGGAACACGTCAATTTCCAGAATATTTTTTTTAATAAATTCTCAACTTACGCAACGCTTCTCTTCAATGTTTCTAAGATTCCAAATCCTAACTAAACCCTCAGAGTCTCCACTGAGCAACCACTCGCTTTGGGGACTCAAGTCAAAGTATATTCGTTGATTGCTTGTTACGGACCTATTAAGCGTCGTTAAAGGCTTGGAAAAGTCTCTCATATCCCACAAACATAGGTTATTGTCTTTTCTAGCACCACTGAAGAGTATTTGTCCATCACTTGAATACTTTAGGAATGTGATGCCACCTTTATGCCCAAACAGTGAATGTAGACTTCCCATTTTAGGTACTCTTTTGTCGAACAGACTTATAACTCCATTCCAGGAGCCAGTCGTAATTATGTCTGTGTTGTTCTGCGTTAATGCAAAGCACGAAATCGCTTGTTTAGTTACAAGCTTCGTACAGTTTCTTCCTGGACTAAAAACAACAAAACACTGAACTTTACTATATTTTTTGTCACTAGCCGTGTTTTTTCACTACTCAGTAGCCAGCACTGCAGACTCAGGCAAAAAGTCTTGAGCTTCAATTGTGTAAGCGAACGCATCACGACGATCCGAATCAAGGCTAACTTCGGCAACATTAGCTTAATATGCGCGCATGCCCCCACAAAAGAGAAAAAGGACGACACCAAAGACGAATTCTACGAGCTCCTCGACAAAACATATGAGCAATGTCCTAGCTATGACATGAAAATTGTCCTCGGCGATTTTAACGCAAAGCTGGGAAAAGAAGGCGTCTTTGTCGGAACAGTCGGAAAGCACAGCCTGCACGACACCAATTCCGACAACGGATTCAGGCTGATCGATTTTGCTGCAGGGCGAAATGTTGTGGTAGCAAGCACCTGGTTCCCACATCTCAACATCCATAAAGGTACATGGAGATCTCCTGATCAATCAACCATCAACCAGATTGATCACATTGCGATCGACGGGAGGCACTTGTCCAGCATTCTAGATGTTCGAACTTTCCGAGGAGCCAACATCGACTCGGACCACTACCTCGTCGTAGCCAAGGTAGTGCTACGAATATCCCGACAACGGCCATAACAAAGAAATGCTGCAAGACAATTCGACGTCGTCGGACGGTTACAATCGTAAGAGATCGCCAGATTCTTCTCTGATCGAGTGTCAAGTAACCTCTTAGGAAGTCCCATAAACGCCTGCTTCTCAGAAAAAAAAAGAGGGAGCATGAGAAGCGTCAGATCGAGGATGTTGAGAGAGCCAACAGCAGGAAAGTTCGGAGGTTCTACCGGAAGGTAAAACAGCTGGCTCAAGGTCATCGAGCAAGAACCGATGCCTGCAGAGAAAAACAAAGGAACATCATAGTAGAATCGCAGTCAATGCTGGGGATTTGGAAAGACCACTTCTGTAGACTGTATAATGGCGACGACGAACAAAATCCCGCCGTCGGGCAGGAGCCTTTCATCGGGCACGATGGTAGCCAATAATTCCGTGAAACCGAAATAGAAGAAGTGAAAACGGCTGAAATCCAACAAAGCCGCTGGAGCAGATGGTCTAGCTACCGAGCTGTTCAAAGCAGGCGAAGATCTAGAAAGGAGCATGCACGAAATCATCTGTAAGATATGGTCGGAAGAATACATGTCCGATGAAGGGAACCTCAGCATTGTTTGCCCGATCCTGAAGAAGGGAGATCCTCTAAACGGCGCGAACTACAGAGGAATCAGTCTACTTAACATCGCCTACAAGATCCTCTCTGCAGTAATATGTGAACGTCTGAAGCCTTTCGTCAACAATCTGATTGGTCCTTATCAATGTGGCTTCAGGCCAGGAAAGTCAACCATCCACCAAATTTTCACGTTGCGGCAGATCCTGGAAAAAAATAGGTTTCGAGAGGAAAGTTCTTCGGGTCATCTTTGGCCCCGTGTGCATTGTTGGGGAATAGAGAAGAAGATACAAGACAGCGCTGATGGCGTTAGGTTAGGTTTGACTGGCTGTCTAGATGTTATTGACTCACTTAGACCTCAAGGGTCCAAGTCCAAAGAAGTAACTCATGGGAGTGTAATGAACTTAAACAAACCCTTTTGTACTTTTAAAGTTAGAGAGACATCTTATGTCGATCGTTGCCAGTTCACTGGTATTATCGAAGAAGGGATTACCGAGATCGTTATTCCTTCTATTGCAGAGTGCCGGACATGTACATAGAAGGTGTTGGACTGTTTCCTCTTCCTCCTCGTCCAGGCAGCTTCTACAGAAGTCATTTGCGTAGAACTCTAGCCTCAAAGCATGTCCTATGAGACAGTGTCCTGTTATGACTTCAATTGTGGAGCTTATAGTGAGACTGCTCAGGGAAATCAAGCCTTTTGACCGTTTCAGGTCTATGCTTGGCCATATTTGTTTGGTTGCTAGGCAGGTGGTACCCTGTCACCATCTAGCATTTGTTGATTCTAGAGCATATTATTTCAGGACTTTGTCTAACAGTGGGCAGAAGTGTTCAGTTCTTGGCGAGCTCATCGGCTTTGCAATTTCCCGGGATGTCTCTGTGGCCCGGCACCCAAATGAGATGAATATTAAACTGTTCTGTCATCTCATTCAGAGATGATCGACAGTCGTGGACTATTTGAGAGTTTGTGGAGACAGACGCGAGAAATTTGAGAGCGACTTGGCTGTCCGATAAGATTCGTATATCCTTGCAAGATATAACGTTTTCTTTGAGCCAGGATAGTGCCTCTTTAATCGCCATTACTTCTGTCTGGGACACACTACATTGATTGGGAAGTCTATATGATAGACTGAGATTCAGTTGTTTCGAATAGATACCACTTCCAACTCCGTAATCGGTCTTTGAACCGTCTGTATAGAAATGTACCGCATTGTCTTCCAGGGGTCTCTCTTCTTCCTAGGAAGATCTTGAAGAGATGGAAACATGGAAGCTATTATCGAATACCATTTTTGAGGTGGTATAGTCTAACTGATCTGGGATAGATCTGAAATTGTCTAAGATAGTAGTATGACCAGTATTGTTACTGTTCCATTGAGAGGTGGCTCGAAGCCTCACGCATGAGTTGGCTGCCACCACTTTGGAGAAGATGTCAAGAGGTGTTAGGTTTAGAAGCACCTCCAAGGCTGCTGTTGGTGTTGAGCGAAGTGCACATACCTGCTGACCGCTGGACTTTAATGAGTTTATTCAAATTTACCATCTTGTCAAGTGCGGTCCACCATACGACAACTCCATAACTGAGTATAGGTCTGATTACCGAAGTGTATAGCCAGTGGGTTATTTTTGGGGAGAAGCCCGATTTTAAGCCTATGGCCTTTTTACAAGTAAAAAGTGCTACAGTAGCCTTTTTTACTCTTTCACCAATATTTGCCTTCCAATTTAGTTTTCTGTCTAAAATGTGGCCTAAATTTGACAGATAAAGTGAGTTGGAGCACGTACTGTGCTGGCTACTGAGTAGTGAAAAAAAGAACACGACTACTATTAAGATTATGTGTTTACTTACATGTCGGTGTCAAATATTCGAATGCACTTCTTGTATCCTCCGAGTACATGTTCGCCGTCTGTTGAGAATATCACAGAGATGGCAGCTTCGACTTCGTCTACGTCGTCGTAGCCGCGATAGGAGGCCCTCAGGTCGCCATTGAACGCGTCCCACATTTGGATAGGTTCGTGTTGTCTCGAAGCCAGCCAACTGCAACACATTAGTTAGTCCTTTGTAAATGAAACATTTTATGTTTTCTCTTACCAACACGTTGAAGGAAACTCGCTGTTCATGAACGGATACCACGCACAGTCGTAGACAGTGCCACCCTCTTTGACATGGACTGCTGTAGAAAGTTTGGAAATTTGTCTATTCGGAGAGGGTTTATCCTGATAAAGGTCAGCAGGAAGTTCAATCAGATGCATTCCTGAAATCAAATTTCCAATTATTATTCTTAATACAGTTCCTGGTTCTTACTTACCATCCAAATGAACAGGCACCAGACAACAAGTTCCGTCAGGAGACCAAAAGCATCCTTTAGTGTAGCACTGGGTTGCATTGTTTGTTTCCCACAAGAAACGACCAAGTTCTAGCAAACTTCCTTGGAAATATGACCTTTCTTCTTCAGTCGTGGTAGTACTTGTTTCCATAAAAATTTCTTCCTGGGTGTTTGATGCATTCAGTTGGGATTGGGTAACCATTGAACCTGCTTCTCCTTCTTCAATTAAACTTTCTACTTGACTAGTATATTGGGTTTTATCGTCGAGTGATGCATCTTCCGAAACTGCACTCACATTAAATGTTACTGCAATAAGAGAAGGAGAACCCTCGACTGAGTGAAAATTTTCCGTTTCTATGGACATATCGGGAGTTTCGACAGCGGTACTGTTAGCTTGGCTAGCTTCGGATTGTTCCATTTAGCAGCAGATTGATGATTGCTCCACGATTTAACCAAGTATAGCTTAAATTTAAAACAAATTTAACCGGCTTAAATGTTTTTTTTTCCTCCAAAGTTATAACCGATCAGTGTTGTTTACTGTTAAGCATTTCAAATGTCAATTCAATGTCAATTTTTATGCTTACAACATATTCAGCATATTTAGCAATGGCTACGTTCAATAATGTATCGGATAGGCTATCTGAGATACCCGTATCTGGGATATCTTTTTGGACGAGACAGATACCTGTATCCAGATAGCTGTCAAAATGTCTATAAAAAAAACAACAACAAATCAAACGCTTGAGAACAGGGAATTGTTTATGGCTGTGAATTCGTCGGCAAACATCTTCAGAGTCATCTAAATTATAAAAAATATTGTTAAAAATAACATCCATAGTCATTCTGTTTATATTTCTTTCAATCCTCTTCTAAATTGGAAGCTGATAAAATAGCGCGCCAAACAATACAAGACAAAAAATCATGTGTTGATCAGCTGATCACTCGGATACCCGAGGTATACCAAAAATTCTCAGATACCTTTGGATTTTTTTTTGACAGAAAATGGTTCATGTATTTGCTATTTTTTACTATGGATTACAATAACAAAAAGCTATCCGATACCTTTTGGTTACGTGATTGAACGTACCCAATATTTAGCGTATGTTCGCCCTAAGGTGGAGCCGTAAGCAAAACAATTGTGGTGACATAACTTTCCACAACCAGATGGCGAACACATCGCAATAAAATTCAAAATTCTGGCACAACGAACTTGATTCCGACACAGAAGTTTTTTCCACCGAAGACGCAGATGTATTTTTTACACAGACTACGCAGTTCATCAATTTTGTAATAATTAAAGTAAAGGGTTGAATTAAATAAAGTAAAATATCAAGAATCATATTATTTGTGGAACAATCATTTCATTCGTATATTGTGCCCACACCAGTGATCACTTTATAACAAGATTGGAAACCTACCTACGTTTTACCCTCCAAATACCGCAAAAGTTATTTTTTTCATGCACACATACTCTTGCAGCTAACTTGCTTTTTATTATGTAGGCAACTGTATCTTAATTACAAAAACACGCATACTCTTACAGCTAACCTGGCTCCTTAAGTTTGTATTACACACATACTGTTTCAGCTAACCTGTCCCCTCAGCTTGTAGGCAAATGTCACTTTGACAGCAAGGTTTCCAATCTTGGTATAAGTGATCACCACTGATCTCTATAATACACTGGATAGTGGATTCCATACAAATTATAACACTTTTCTTGAATCCTATTGATTTTGACATGGTACTCTTACACTTGTGCATCTCTTTCTATATAAACCGAAAAAGTGAGACAGAGTGAAGTGATGTTCAACAAAAAAAGTGACTGATCTCCTTTGTCTATATCTCTGATCTCTATTATCTCTATCTCTATTATAGATATCAGTGGTGGGGAAGTGTTATATTTTGTTATAACTGTTATACCTGGATGGTACCTTTACAATTATAACAGTCTTCTATGGGAGTCAAACTTTTTGCTCCTATCCACTATCCAGTTATAATAGAGATCAGTGATTCAGTGGTGATCACTGGCCCACACAATAATATTTTCCCACCATAGTAAATTAGGGGGGTTCACATGGACCAACATGCTCGACAACATTGGCTCGATGCAAAAAGAAATCGAACATCCGACTTTGCGTTCACATGATTACTGATGTTGTCGAACTTCATTTTTTTGAAAATCGGGCTTCTCCCCAAAAATAACCCACTGGCCAGTGATCACTCTATAACAAGATTGGAAACCTACCTACGTTTCACCCTCCAAATACCGCAAAAGTTATATTTTTTTTATTTTTTTCTTATTTCGTGTACGTGAATAAAATTGAAATACACCAACAAAGTAATGAGGTGAGTTTGTCGGATTTGACAGTTCATTCTTTTTGTAAACAAAAACAAAACTAGAATGAGAATTTCTGTGTGATTAGATATTTTGGTTTTCAAAAACTAAACATTTTTTCGGCTAATTTGTAGTAATAGCACCTATTGACACGACAAATAATAATTGATTGTACTTCCAAAGGTCACCTCACCCTTTTCTTCAAGCTGTTTTGCATCCAGATTGTGCTGGAGGGATTACTAAAAAGGCGGGAAAATGGTGGTGAATAATTAACATGCGAATATCTCGGCTACCACGCTTTCGAGAAACTTGTAACCCGCGTCGATGAATAGAGGTTTCTTGACCATAACTTGGTAACCAGGCATCGCAGATAGTTTTGTATTCCAAACCATGGTCCGCATTTCATTGCCGCAATACGCACTACATTGCCTTGAAGCATGTTCCCAAAACTCAAATAAAACACCAGCAAATTGTTTCTCTCAAAAAAAACGGTTTACTTTATATTTCTGCTTTTTGGGTTTGCCATTGAAATCCTAAATAGTGTATATCAAATAAGATTTTATGTCTTTATTCATTTGTTCGTTCTTAAAATCGAGGAAAAAATGTAATAAGGTAAATCTAACCTATTAGGAGTACACATAAATTGGGCACACTGAATACATCAAAAAGAATTATTCATTAGTGTAAGATTCTTAAAGTTCCAACTGAACAAGCTGCTTCTCTAGTTCCATCGACTTTTCTTTCCGCGTTTGCAGCTGGCATCTTGAGTTGAGGAAGCAGGTGATGATTTTGTTGAGTTTGATGAGGAGGACATTGGAGGAGGTGCTGGGACAGCGAACACTCCAGCTTCGGTAACTGTCTGCTCCCGTGTACGATCTGACGATGGCTTAAACTGTGACATATACTGAGATTGGAAAGCGTCCCGTATAGCACTGTACCTATCCGATACCGGTCCGCCAGCTGGTTTTGTCGAACGGCAGTTGACGCGGCTACCAATGCTGGTCGGGATTCGTTAGAATCACTGCGTCCACTACTGCTGCCGCTACCGAATCCGATTGCCTCGCGATATCCCAGTCCGGTGCCGCCGGATATCGAATTTCTAAATCAGGCACTCTTCATGGCCAAGTCCATGAGATCTTGTGGCACTTGCTGTTCGGTTCCCTCGAGATTTCGCACCAAATGGCCGGCGAATTCTTTGTCATTCTCACTGACTAGCGTGTAGGCGCTGCCTTTCTCTCCAGCGCGACCTGTTCGGTCGATTCTGTGCGTGTGAGTGTCGATATCACGGGCTATGTCATAGTTGACGACTTTTCGGATGTGCGGAATATTCAAACCACGAGGTGCTACGTCGTTGGCCACGAGAATGTCGCAATCCCTCTTCTTAAAGGCCATTATGACTTTATTACGATCGGCTTGGTCCATGTCTCCGTGCAACAGTAAGCAATTGTACTCCTTGACCATGAGGTTGCTGGCGACGGTTTTGGCGTCGAGTTTCTTGGTCAAGAAGGCAAGAACACTGCCCTCGGATAGGCATCCAACCAGCCGCAACAGCACCCAGTTCCAGGATCTTAGGATGGGCAGTAATGAAGGCATAGTCTGTAAGCAATAGATCGCCGTTTGTTATGTCTGTTGAGCTCAACGCCACCAACGAGGGTCGCTCTAGCCTGACGGGCTTCGGCGATAAGGTTCTGGAGAACACAAACATTTAATTAAGAACGAACAATATTGTAACTTCTTACGTTTTTTTTTTTGTGAAAGCCAGAATCTTCCTCTCATCGCCATGATCGAATGAATTTATGAATTAATTAACTTCTTTGAAGAGCAAAATGGAAATCTTGCTGAATTGAAGAAGAAAAAATAAAGTGACAGCGAAATTGTTTTTTTTTCTTTTGTAAGAATCTCACCACGGTTATGTGATTTTGTTGTATTTTGGGTGTGTTAACAAATTTTATTTTATAAGTGTGGAGATGTATTTGTAGTTAAAGAAATGTTTTAGTGCAGACATACATTTATAAAAGAATAAGTAAATTTTGAAAATTTTAATGTACATACCTTTTTATCCTAGTAATAAATTAACATGTACATAGTTACCCACACGACACTCAAGAACTTACAATAAGTTAAAAATGTTAACATTCCTGAAAATGCTTACGGCTAGCTGTAACAGGCCGACTCCACTAGAGATAATTTCTCTCAGAATACTCATCCTGACATGAAAAGTCTAATGGAGTCGCGTTGTAACAACAACAAATGAAAACTTGTCTTTAGACTTTTCATATCAGGATGAGTATTCTGAGAGAAATTATCTCTAGTGGAGTCGTCTTGTAAGAACGTGGGTCAACATACGTTCAGAATTCTTAGTTAGGCTTAAATTTTTTTTTTCATTTTCATTTCTGATCATTTTTCACGTCGGAAATTCTATTGCTTGATACATTTGCCATTAAATGCTTTTCACGCAATTTTACTCTTCCTCAATATCTTTTTGAACATATCCCTCTTCTACTCTCTTTAACTCACCTTTTGTTCGTTAAAACAACAAATTTTCAAATTTACCGGTCAATTTAGTCCCCAGATGGTGGGTCCAGGTTAGCTGTGATAGTATTGGTAAAAGCACGCATACTCTTACAGCTAACCTGGCCACCTAGCTTGTAGGCAAATGTCACTTTGACAGCAAGGTTTCCAATCTTGGTATAAGTGATCACTGCCACTGGCTATACACTTCGGTAATCAGACCTATACTCAGTTATGGAGTTCTCGTATGGTGGTCCGCACTTGACAAGATGGTAAATTTGAATAAACTCATTAAAGTCCAGCGGTCAGCAGGTATGTGCACTTCGCTCAACACCAACAGCAGCCTTGGAGGTGCTTCTAAACCTAACACCTCTTGACATCTTCTCCAAAATGGTGGCAGCCAACTCGTGCGTGAGGCTTAGAGCCACCTCTGAATGGATCAGTAACAACACTGGTCATACTACTATTTTAGACAATTTCAGATCTATCCCAGATCTCTTAGACTACACCACCCAATACTGGTATTCGATAATAACTTCCGACTACGGCGCACAGTGGCCCGTTTAGGCGAGGAACGTGGCAATAATCATTTTTCGAGTGATTTTATTTTGAAAAAGTAAAAATCACATTTTGTTTAGAATTGTGTAAAGTGTAACAGCCGTATTTATAAAGATTCCTTAAGAGCGCTTTAAGACGTTACAAATGAAGATGTTTTTGGATTTTCATCAAGAGAATATTATTAAGGTTGATTTTTTTTAAACTGGCAGCTAGGACTGATTATTTGTAAATAATTTTTCTCAGCACGAGATATTATTTTCGTCTTCAATCAGGCAAGGGTCAAGACTGGTCGTTACGTGTAGGCCTTATGGAATACATCCATTCCTGGTTCTCCATGCGCGGTTCAATCTTCTTTTCCAATTTCCATTTGACTTCCTCGTATATCGTAGTGAAGAAAATATTTTCTTCCCTCCTCGAGTCTTTCTTTCTCATCCCTCACAATAATTATTGTTTTTATTTACATATATTTATAAAAAAAAACACTAAGAATCCAAAATAAAAAAAATATTAGATGAACGGTTTGGCTTGAGGAGCCGATCAAAGTCAGAAAATATTTAAAAAAAATATATATTTTTTTTTGTTTTTTGTTGCACTTCGAACTTGAATATTAGAAAAACGGTGCAAGTAAATCCATTTATTTTTTTTTTGTTGAAAAGTTTGACATTATTTTAATCAAATTTTGGAAACAAAAACAAAAAAAAAGCATATCTTTTTTTTAATGAAAAAAAAAATTACTTTTTGCACCTATTTTTGAATTTTAACTTGGCTCATATAAAAAACTTCAAAACCCGTCAAACCAAACTAAGTGAGGGATGAATGCTCACATATTCCTTAACATGTCCTCAAAAACTCAGCTGCATAAAGTTGCATAAAGCCGAGTTATGGCAATTTAATTGGTTCAAGTCAGTGATTATTCATTTTTTTAGTTTTTTTCATATTGTAATGTGTATACACTTTATTTTATCTCATACGCTCTGTATCTCCTTCTATTGTAATGTCTAATGTGTATACGTTATTATCTCTTACACTCTGTACCTCTTTCTATATTTAATGTATACACTTTTCTTACTCTCTTTACTTACTCCGTATCTCTTTTTATATTTAATGTACATACTACTCTTACTCTCTTTACTTACTCCTTATCACTATAACTCTAATATCATTTTATAGGAAATAAGTATGTAGCTATAAGTTTAATTGTAGTAGTAAACACTTGTGTATGACAGTTAAAAATGAGGGGCAACATCTAGTGGTTCAAAAGAGAACTTCTGGAACATTCGGTTTAGTAGTTTCTAGAACCATTATCAGAACTATAAATAACCGATTCGGAAGCGAAGCGGATAGTTGATTGTGAACTGAGATAAAGTAAAGGTACTGTGTTCCTCCCCTGGGGTTTCCACCTTGTAGTGGTGGGGAGGCTTACGCTTAATTTTTCAGCTGATCAGCTGTAGACTTTTATTTCTTAAGTCCTCAGCTGATCAGCTGAGAATTTTAGGCAAACTAAGAGGAACCCAAAAACGAAAAACCAATGGACAGTACAACACAGAACAATAAAAAACCAGCGGGGATATACGCTGAAACGTCGACAGAAGTCACGGCTGCCGGCGCGGGCTTTGCCCTTCCAACAGTAGGAGGGGAGAAGTCGCCAGTGACAGACAGGAACGAACTTAAGGACAAGACTGCAGGAAAAACAATGACCATTACGCAGGAGGAAGAAGACCTTCTTCTCACTCCTTTTTCCAACCTCGGTGTGGAGGATGGAACTAGCATCGGAACACTCGTAACTGACGACGACGCGTGTTCAGTTGCTAGCTCTACCCTCTCACGATCGTCGACCACTTCAGTTCGGAGTAGAATCTCCAACTGTAAGAAGACGATCAAACGACTTGGAAAAAGGAAATGGGAAGAACTAACATCGAACGAACAGGTTAGGCTTTTCAACGCTCGTGCTTTCCTAAAGAACGAGCCTCTTATGATGGGGGGGCCATGTGCCCAAACATTGAAGGAGGTGAATTCCAAGGGAAACACGGGCGAAGGTGCACTGATGGGACCGCCCAATCCGCCGATTGATATAATTCAATCCAAGAAAGGAACGACCCTTTCAGTTGCACCCCCGGTTAGGGAACAGACGCCGTTGCTAACTTCGAAGCCGTCTACATCCGCCAAATCCAGTACGGGGCCATGTGCAACAACGGGCTTGGAAGATGGTAAGAAGGTCTCGAAGGAGTCGAATCTGGAGGGTGCTTGTGAAAGCAGTACAAAGGGCCATGTGCCCGAATGCAGCTCTAGCATAACCCCTTCACCTTCGACAAGCAGCGGTGTCCTGGACGAAACTAGGGAAAGCTCGAGGACAACAAAAACGGTGATCGAGAAGAAAACGACCAAAACTCTCACCGAGGACAAAGTACTGCAAAGGAGGATACGAAATACGGAAAGGACAATTCGACGCCTATCTAACAAAGATCCAAACTCCTTAACGGCAAGGGATAAGATAGTGCTCGAAAACGCTACAC
Source organism: Sphaerophoria taeniata (assembly GCA_943590905.1). Lineage (NCBI taxonomy): Eukaryota > Metazoa > Arthropoda > Insecta > Diptera > Syrphidae > Sphaerophoria > Sphaerophoria taeniata. Next base: position 74,669,418 of record OX016542.1, on the reverse strand, counting down.
GAAACCTTAAGACACTGACTCTGACATCGACATCAACAAATAAAAACAAAAATATATGGACCAAGAACCTGATGAAGGAGAAGGAGATGGTGGGCCATGTGCCTCCCCTGGACCCTGATTCAGTGGCAAAAACGTCCAAGAGAACTCGGCAGGATGACACACTTTCGCCCACGAAAAGATCACCCCTGCAAAAAAGAAAAAGAACATTGGCAGAAGAGACGGTAGAGGCGCGCAAATTCGCCATTGCGGATTTCGGGAACCCCTCAAGAAAACTCTCTGAAGACCAATGGCAATTATTGGAAATGAGAATCCTGGATGAGGTTAACGATGCTATCGTTAATAGCAGGCCACCACCACTCTTCGGGAACCTCAGAACCATCCATGGGTTCAAAGTTTTGACGTGCGAGGACGACCATACTCTCGCTTTCCTGCAAGACTTCGTCAAAAGGACGGTAGCTCCCTGGCCCAACGCTGATCTCCGTTTAATCGGTACGAGTGAAATCAGCGACATCGTCAAACCCAAGGCCAGAATGACAATAAAAGGTCCTGCGATACCTCGAGATCGCGTAGAAAGGTATCTTCAGTCTCTAAACACTGAACAGTTAAGCCAGAGCTGGAAAGTAATAGAGATGGGAGAAAGAACGGAGGAGGGTACAGAGGTGGTGGTGCAACTTAGCCACAAATCTATACCCCTTTTGCGGAAAATTGGTTACAAAGTACGCATCGGTATAAACCGGTGCAAACTGCGGCTTATAACCAACAAGACTACCCAAGTAAGTAAGGCAGGGCGGGTTTTTAATAAATTATGAACATGAAATTGATACAAATTAATCTCCATCATAGTAAAGCCGCCAGCTCCAATCTTGTCTACATTTTGGGAAGTAGACAAATAGACATTGCCCTGATTCAAGAACCCTGGACCTCAGGTGGCAGAATCAGAGGACTAAAAGCAGCAGACTTCATCCTATACAAAGCCACACAAGTGGCAAATAGTAATATAAGATCCTGTATTTTAGCCAGGAAGAAGTTTAATCTCTTTCTTTTAGCAAATTACAGCGATCCAGACCAGTGTGCTGTCAAACTTGAAAGGGAGGGACTCCCACCACTGATCCTGACATCGTGCTATATGCCGCATGAAGGAACAGAAGGACCTCCCGCTAACATCACAAGCCAGCTTGTGGAGAAGGCTGCCTCTGAGAGATGGGACGTGGTACTAGGTTGTGATGCTAACTCACATCATACCCAATGGGGTAGTACCGACATCAACAACAGAGGTGAGTCTCTTTTTGAATTTATACTAGACCAAAATCTACTAATAGCAAACAGGGGCAAAGAACCCACGTTTGTAACTAAAAATAGAAAAGAAGTGCTTGACGTTACCCTAACCAATAACTCAAGCACAATAGCAATAGATCAATGGAATGTTCTTAAAGAGGAATCATTCTCAGACCATAAACTGATAGGCTTCTTGATACAAAATGAAGTAGCAACTCCAAAACCCTTCAGGAATTTCAGGAAAACAAACTGGAATGTATTCTGTAGGGAAGTAGGACAGGGAATTCAAAACCCGGACTCACTTTTAATTCAAGAACCTTCCGACATAGATCTTGCGTCAGAAAAACTCAGAGGTGTTCTGAACCACGCTTTAGTAAAAAGTTGTCCCATCAACCATATGGGAAAAAGTAGGAAAAAACCACCCTGGTGGACAACTGAATTAGGCAACTTAAGAAAAGAAACTAGAAGACTTTTCAATGTTGCAAAAAGAACTAGGAAAGAAGCTGACTGGGAACATTATAAGACCAGTCAACGTATGTTTAAGGCCGAAACGCAACGAGCAAAACGTAGCTCATGGAGGGCCTTTTGCGACGAAATAGAAAACACAAATGAATCGGCAAGACTCAGGAAAATTCTGACCAAGGATTCAGTCACTCTCGGTTCTCTTAAAAAACCTACAGGCAGTTGGACTGAATCTGGTCGCGAAACACTTGAACTCCTTGTGAATACTCATTTTCCTGGCTGCGTAGCTGATATCCGCAGTCCAGAATCAGAGTCTCATGCAGAAACTCTGGTACCATCGGATATTATAACGGAAGAAAGGATAAAATGGGCCATTCACTCCTTTTCCCCGTACAAATCCCCTGGTCTAGACGGAATCTTCCCGATGATGCTTCAGAAGAGCATAAACCTTATCATCCCACACCTAGCTAGCATTTTCAATAATAGCCTTAAATGGGGGTATGTTCCCTTATCATGGCGTGAGGTAAAGGTGGTTTTCATCCCTAAGGCTGGTAAACCTAGCCATACGGAGGCCAAAGACTTTAGACCCATTAGTCTGACATCGTTTATTTTGAAAACGTTTGAAAGGCTAATTGATATACACATCCGAAGCACCCTGAAACCGGACTGTATATCGGAATTTCAACATGCATACATTAAAGGAAAAAGCGTTGAAACGGCATTGCACAGTGTTGTCAGCGTCATAGAAAAATCACTGAATGACAAGGAATACACCCTTGCAACGTTCTTGGATATTGAGGGAGCCTTCAATAACGTGAAGAACGAAACAGTGAAGCAAGCCTTGGACGACCATAAAGTCGAAAAGGCAATAACGCAGTGGATAATGTGTATGCTCAGAAAGAGACAGATTAACTCTGAACTAGCGGAGGAAAGGGTGAGAGTAACCACATCCAGGGGCACCCCTCAGGGTGGAGTTCTCTCACCGCTACTCTGGGTTCTTGTGATGAACGGCATACTCTCTAAATTGAAATCAAGTGGAGTAAGGATAGTAGCCTACGCTGATGATCTTGCATTACTAGCGACTGGCAGGTTCCTACCCACTATCAGTGAACAAACAGAATACGCCCTCTCGTTGGTTAGCAAATGGACTAAGAACTGTGGGCTGACGGTCAATCCAGCTAAAACAGAACTAGTGCTATTTACTAACAAACGTAAAATACCTGATTTTAAAATGCCTTCAATTGAAGGCTGCCCTCTTAAGATCTCCGATCACGCAAAGTATCTCGGTGTGATCCTGGATAAAAAACTAAACTGGGGCTTGAACACCAAAGATAGATTCAAAAAGGCATCGACAGCCTTTTACTCCTGCAATAGAATTTTCGGGAAAACCTGGGGACCAAACCCAAAAATTATCAGATGGATGTATTCGGCAATAATTAGACCAATACTAACCTACGGTAATTTGGTATGGTGGAAAGCTTTAGAAAAGAGCACGAACCTGAAAACTTTGACAAAAGTTCAAAGACTGGCGTGCACCGGCATTACGGGGGCAATGAGATCCACTCCAACTGCGGGATTGGAAGTTATACTCGATCTTATCCCATTAGACCTCTTTGTTCAAGAATCTGCGGCCAAAAGTGCCCTGAGACTTAGTCAAACTAAAATCTGGAAAAATAGTTCCATAGGACATGCCCAGATCCTCGATAAAGTTATGGGTCATAGTACTACAACGGACTATAAAACACCCGAGCTTGTTTTTCACAAACCATTCCAGACTGCCTTCCCAAGCAGAGAGGAATGGATAGATAATATACCGTACTCCAGTGAATCGTCAATAGCTATCTATACTGATGGCTCAAAAATGGACACTGGTGTAGAAGCAGGCTTCTATTCCGAATCTCTCAAGTTAGCCGCCTCGCTTAGGCTTCCAGACTACAGTAGCGTCTTCCAAGCGGAGGTCCTGGCAGTGACAACAGCTGCTAAAAAGGTGTCAATGATGGCGATACCACGAGCTGATATCACCTTTTACATTGATAGCCAAGCGGCAATAAAAGCGATTACTGCAACTGAGGTAAAATCAAAGCTTGTTTCATGCTGCCGCGAAGAGCTTAAGGTTCTTGGCGCACAGCACAAAATTAGACTCTGCTGGGTCCCGGGCCACAGCGATATACTAGGCAATGAGAAGGCCGATGAATTAGCAAGATTAGGGTCAATGCTTGACGTAAGCCAAGCTCAGCTAGTTAGCACCCCTACCTGTTATTTAAAACAGGAAATCTCAAAAAGAACAACTATCAAGGCCAATGAAAGGTGGAACCTTCTTGACACCTGCGGCACAACAAGAAAGATCTGGCCCTGTTTTAACAAACAAAGAACTGAAAAAATTATGCAACTACACAAGAGATCACTTCGATCTCTTGTAAGCATAATCACTGGACATAATCTGTTAGGTTATCATATGAAGAAGATGAGAATCAGTTCAGATGACCTATGCAGAGGATGCGGAGACGAGGAGGTGCATGAAGATACTTCGCACTTTCTGTGTCACTGTCCCGCACTTTCCCATCAAAGGAAGAAAATGCTTGGCAACTTTTTCTTTGAGAACTTAGAAGAACTCTCTAGTACGCCAGGTACTAGCATCCTGAACTTCGTCAAGGCCTCTAAATGGCTTGACTAACTGAACACATAGGTTTTTCTTATTAGCTTGAGTAGCAATACTCGCGGGTATCACAATGGATCTGTATTGATCTAAGTGTGACGGTAATGACATCAACTGTCAGCCCCTAAACCTAACCTAAACCTAACCTAAAGGTACTGTGTTTGCAAAGTGATAATTGAAAGTGTTGAATAAATAAGTTTGTGAGTAATTGGAATAAAGTGAATTTGTGTTTTATTTAAAAAGTGAATAAGCTTTAATTGTCGGACCAAGCCGAATATTACAATATGAAAAGAATATAATTAATCTTTTTGTCGCAACCTTTATTTTGGATTTGCATGACTTAATTTAGGTATTTAAATAAGTGCAATGAGTGGAATAGCTAAAAAAAAAAATTTGGAAATCACGGAAGTATCGGCAAAAGTTAAGCTTCAGGACATCATGGATCATACAGCAAAGAGGTTGTTACAAACCAAAACCGAGAATCAGCTTCTTGAACAACCAACAGATCTTACATTAAGGAGCAAATGGGGTTGCGATGGATCATCTTACCAAAGTGCGTACAAGCAAAAAATTAACTCAACAGGAAATGAATCGGACGAAAACATGTTTATGGCATCAGTTGTTCCACTCAGGTTAAATTGCCCAAATGGTGAAATTTGGAGAAACCCTCGCCCATCATCAGTTCATTTCTGTCGACCTATTAAATTTCAATATTCTAAGGAAACTGGCGATCTTATAAATATGACAGTGAACGATATCCGGAATCAAATATTAAATATTCAACCAACAGCTTATAAAGTGAATGATGAAGTAACATTAATAGTTAAACACGAGTTCTTTTTAACTATGATTGATGGGAAAGTTTTAAATGAACTAACGGAAAATAGATCAACACGGTCATGTCCTATTTGCAAAAAAACTCAAAAGAAGTTTAATGGACAGGATGAAGGAGATATTACGGACGAACATAACTACGAGTATGGGATTTCTCCATTGCATGCTAGAATTAGGTGCATAGAATTCATTTTGAAACCTAGCTATACGATTGCTAAGGAAGGAGAGGATAGCTCTATTGGAATCAAAGAGTTAGAAAAAAAGAGGAAGCAGGATATTCAAAAGCGTTTCCATGAAGAACTTGGACTTGATGTGGATAAACCTAAGCCTGGGTTTGGAAATACCAATGATGGCAATACTTCCAGGCGATTCTTTGAACAACCGGATGCAGCTGCCCGAATAACTGGAGTCAATGAAGAAATTATTAAAAGGCTTCAAATGATACATGTCTTAAACTGTCGAGAAAAAGTTAATACAGTAAAATTTGGGGAGTATACAAGAGAAACAAAAGTGTTATTAAGACAACTTTATCCAGAAAAACAACTCACCCCTACTCTTCATAAAATTTTGGTTCATAGTCAAAATATTATGGAGTATCAGTCACTTCCACTTGGGGAATTATCAGAAGAAGCTCAGGAATGCAAAAATAAGGACTACAAAAGATACAGCTATCAAAATACATGCAAGGTTTCAAGAATTCGGCAAAATGAAGACCTGTTTACTATGCTAGCAATCTCATCAGATCCACTTATTTCTTCCAAAAGGCATGCTAGAAATCAAAAAGAACTGAAAGCACACTACTCCCCAGAAATGTTAGATCTATTAGATTCAACATTGAATTTAGATGATAGTTTTCAAGAAATAATATAAGTAAATTATTAAGAATAAAACAAGATAAAAATCTAACGTTTATGCTTTATTTTTTTCCATATTCGTACTTTTAAAACACTTTTTTTCTAATTTGAGGGTTGTTTTTTTCATTGAAATATAGAAATCATGGTAATTTTCTGTTAAATTGAAACACCCTGTTTGATTTTGAATGTAAATATTGATGGTTTGATTGGTTGCATATCAAAAATTATAAAACTTAAAAACTTTAACTTAAAAAAAATTTTTTTTTGCTTTTATGACTATTCAACTGTTTTTTTTTCTTTTTCCTGCTATAACAAAACTAATTGTTCTCTAATCAAAAACAAATTTTTCGCCATTATGGATACATTTTTAACAATTTTTATGACATTGAAAAAACTTCCAACTTTGGGACTTTATTATGAAACACCCTGTGAACATATTTTGTTAAAATTTTCACGAAACATAGCTTTGGAAATTCCCTGCAAAATAAAAAAAAATTGAAGCCATATCTTTTTTCGTTTAGGAGCTATGATTTTTGCAAGGTAAAAAGTGAAAACGGGCCACAGTGCGCCACCTCTTTGTAAGCCTGTACTCGCAGAGCAGCGATCCTTTCGATAAACATTAAAGTCCGATGTAAAATATTCGGTTGAAATAAAACTATAATTTAACCATGTTTCAGTTAGAACAATAATGTCATACGAACAGTCGGCAACAGAAATATAAAAATCATTAGATTTTGTTCTCATACCTTCAATATTGTGATAAAACATCGTAAAATCAGTAGAACTTTTGTTTAGGTTGCAGAACTTTTTTGGTGTGGATGAAATTCGTTTTTTGGACGATGTGAGAATTCCTTTATCTGGACTCCAACAGGCCAAATAGATGAATCAAGAACATCATGAAACGATCCAACTGGGACACCAAGTTTAAAATTAACAAAACGGAGAGATGAGATGTCAGCATCTTTCTTTACTAATTTGCTACATATTAAACTGGTTGGAGGTAGATTAAGTCGTCGCGCAGTGTAGTTTATAACATTCTCTTCAGTAATTGTCTTATTGAGTCGAGAGATATGAATAAAACACCATCGAGGTACTGATGGAAGAGCACTTAAGGCATCAGCATCACTACCAAACAGCTGTTTATGTTTGCGTTTTTTGTTATGACCATGAGCATCAAAAACATTGACACCAGTAGCATTAGCATTATCAACATTATCACTAGTAAGACCTGCGATATTATCTCTATTGCAACCAATAGCATCAACGTCAACAACATCAGCTGCACCAACATTGTTTCCAGAAACATCCATAGCAACAACAGCAACATTTTCATTATTGATAGTAAGTGCAGCAACATCATCAGAAACCACAACTTTATCGGCTTGAATAAATGGTTCAATGGGCACAACAAGAGCTTCGTTGTCATCATTCGGAGTTAACACAGCAGCAGCAGCAGCAGCAGCACAGAGGAGGTATACCTAGAGTCGCAACTCAAAGGTGCGTTTTTGCGCTGACTATAATCAACTATGATCGACAATGGTTAACTATTTCTCGTTTTTGCACGCCAATAGTTACGATTCGTAATCACAATTGTCGTTTTTGCGGTCTGTGTTGATGTGTCAAATCGTAACTATCTCTAACTATTTCCAATCCATCTCAGGAGGTGAGTTGAAAGTGGTTGGTGTGTCAAAGTGTGACACAAAAACTATAGTCAACTATCGTCAGCGCAAAAACGCACCTCAAGGCATTTTACTCTCATTCGAGTAAAAAAATTAAATTTGATAAAATATACTACCCAGTGCAAATGTATTGGTTTTTCAATGCATTTCAAATGGGAGGCCAAACCAATACATTTTCAATGGGTAGTATATTTTTCTCTTATTCCAAAATTTTTGGGACAGTGAATTTTTAAAAAAGAGAACGAGTTGCGACTCTAGGTAAATAGGTTCTCTATGAGCAGCAGTCGCTTCACTTGTACGTTGTACCAGCTTCTTGGTTATCATCGCATGGGTATGATGAGTGTGAAGGAGACACATTGTCTAACTCAGTGATCACTTATACCAAGATTGGAAACCTTGCTGTCAAAGTGACATTTGCCTACAAGCTGAGGGTCCAGGTTAGCTGAAACAGTATGCGTGTAATACAAACTTAAGGGGCCAGGTTAGCTGTAAGAGTATGCGTGTTTTTGTAATAAAGATACAATTGCCTACATAATAAAAAGCAAGTGAGCTGCAAGAGTATGTGTGCATGAAAAAAATTACTTTTGCGGTATTTGAACGGTAAAACGTAGGTAGGTTTCCAATCTTAATATAAAGTGATCACTGGTCTAACTTACTGTTAGAAGAAGATGACGCTTTTGTCTGTTTTTTAATGTTTTTTTGTGCAACAGAAGAAAGAGAATCTCTTCTTTGTCTCGAAGAAAGGTGATCATTAGGTGTAGATGAGCTCCTCGGTACCCCTCTCCTGTCAACGGAGATAGAAGTCCGTTTGTTATCATTGACTGATGGTTTTCTCTGTTTAGGTGTATGAGTATTTGATGACAATGCATTCTGAGAGCCAGAACCAGAAGTAATAGGAGAGCAAGTAAGTAACAAAGAGAGTTCTCTCACTTTTTGTATGCACTTTTGTAATTGGATAAGTGTACACTTTTCACATTTGAAAAATATATTCTTATAATAAATACTTTAAAGTCTTTTTTATTGATGTTAGCACATTCTAAATGTGAATGCAGTCACCGACTAACGTTCGAGCCGACAACATCGTCTTCCGATTGTTTTTTCTCTCTGCTCTCTCAAAGTTGGTGCTTTTTTCTCCTTAAAATCTCCCCTGAATCTAATTTTCTCTTTTTTAATTCCTCGTGCCGCGCAAGTGATTAATCTAAATCAAGTGCGACATTCAGTTTATAATGGCCCCAGGGCCTTATTCGCCTTCGGGCAATAGATTCAGTGTACTCGATCAGCCATCTGATCCCCCTCCTAAACGTAAAAAAAATAGAACTTCATTTTCTCCTATAGACCAAAGTTCATCTCTCCAAATAAACTCATGTAACACCGATCCCAAATTTATTCTTCTCTCCTCTTTGGACCCCAATAAACCCCTCTCCTCATACAGCGTTTTCCTTATTAAAAAAGCAATAGACGGCATAAGCACTCAGTATGAGAATATTTCACAACTCCGTGATGGAAATCTTTTGATTCTCGTTAAATCACAAAAGATCGCTGATTTATTCCTCTCGAAAAAAACACTGTCCAACATATGCGCAATTTCAGTCACGTTACACTCCACTCTTAATTCTTCCAAAGGCTCTGTCTATGCTCCTTGCCTAATTAACATTTCTGAAGAAGAAATTCTGACTGAAATGCAAGATCAAGGCGTAACTCACGTTTACAAATTTAAGAAAACACAAAACGAAGAAACACGTGCTACGGGTCTTGTTCTCTTCACATTTAACCGTTTCCGACCTCCCACCTCAGTCAATATAGGATGGTACAACCTTAAAGTGCAAGAATATTTCCCCAACCCGATGCGGTGTAAAAACTGCCAACTCCTCGGTCATACAGCCAAAAGGTGCAGTCGTAACAAATCTTGCGTAAACTGTAATTTACCGCCCCACCCCGATGCAAATTGCACACGCACTTCTTGTGCAAACTGTTCAGAAGAACATGCTGCCTCTTCCAATCAATGTAAACGCTTCTTACAAGACAAAGAAATTATTAAAATCAAAACTATAAAGAAATGCACTTTAGCAGAAGCAAAACAAATTTATAACGAGCAAAACCCGATACCAATCTTTTCTGCAGCATACTCCTCTGCCGATAAAGCTAATCCCCCTCTCCCCCCTGCAGCCAGTCACTCACAACCCGAATCATCAATGTCTAATCTTTCTAATATCAACAACCAAAACCAAAATAACAATAAAACAACAACACAAAACACTCATTCTCAAACTCTCTCATCGCAATCGCAACCAACAATACCAACCACTTCCGCAGAAATAATTACTAAACCGAACATACATAACCTCTCCTCAAACTCACTCAACTCATCCATTGTCACCCAAACAAATCTCACTTCACTCTCCACATCTAACCCATCTCACTCCAAACAAGCTACTCCTGTTTGTTCTAAACACTCAAACTCAATTACCAACTCATCAAAATCTCTCCAAAACCCAGTCTCATCTAACACTCCCACCCAAATGTTAACAGACACATCTCCTGATTATTACGAAAGCATTGATGATGACGACATTTAAATATAATTTTGTTACCCATAATTCAGACTCTGTCGGGCGGGGGTTGAATCGTTCAAATGCCATTTCTGATGGTAATTTGGACGATCCAACCTTCGGTCGGCAGAGTCTGACCCAAACCTCTTCCACCGATAATACATCACCTACCGACTTTTCCCAGTATAACACTGATTATACTAGACAAAAGTCTTCTCTCTAAATCAATCCTTAAGGTTCTTCAATGGAACCTAAACGGATATTTAAATAACTATCATGAACTTGAACTCCTTATAAAAGATTTCAAACCAGGAATTATATCACTTCAAGAAACGCATATTTCATCCCCAGCTAAACCCAAAGTACCCAAACAATTTGAATCATATTTCCACAACTTGGAAGACAATACCTCTGCTACGCAAGGTGTTGGCTTGCTGGTTCATAGGTCCATTCCACACAAATTAATTGACTACAATTCCAATTCAAATATTTCAGTCATTATAGTAGAAATCCAACTTCAAATCAAACTGACAGTTGTTTCAATATATTGTAATATTCGGCTTGGTCCGACAATTAAAACTTATTCACTTTTTAAATTAAACACAAATTCACTTTATTCAAATCACTCACAAACTTATTTATTCAACACTTTCAATTATAACTTTTCAAACACAGTGTACTTTACTTATCGCAGTTCACAATCAACTAACTCGCCTCGCCACCAAACGGCTATTTATATCAAAAATGATGGGTTCTAGAAACTACTATTGGTTCCTATTGGTTCTTGGGGAAGCTGAAAGTTCGAGAGAATATACTGGGATTTTTGTAGGGGCTAACGTTCTTAATGCTAAACAAAAAGTTTCTCTTAATCTTAATTAATTATTGCCCCTCACGAGTGTTTACTACTACAATTAAACGATATTAAGTAAAGAGAGTATGTACATTAAATAAACAAGAGATACAGAGTAAGTAAAGAGAGTAATGAAAAGTGTGTACATTAAATATAGAAAGAGATACAGAGTAAGTAAAGAGAGTAAGAAAAGTGTGTACATTAAATATAGAAAGAGATACAGAGAGTAAGAGATAATAAAGTATACACATTAGTATTAGACATTACAATAGAAGGAGATACAGAGCGTATGAGATAAATAAAGTGTATACACATTACATTGCCCCCTCCTTAGGATTGATCGTCCCGAACAAATCCATCATCTTCATCACCACTGTAGCGATGTAGTCGGTCGCGATGTACGACTTTAAGTTTACCTCTGACTCCTTTTTGTATCCGGTACACGACGTCGTTGATTTTGCTAATCACTGTATATGGACCTTCCCAGTCCCGTTGAAGTTTCGGTGCCAACCCTTTTTGTCGATGGGGATTGTAAAGCCACACTCGATCTCCTGCTTGGAACTCTGTTGTTGTCGCTCGTATATCGTAGCGTGTCTTCATTCGGTCACTGAACAGCTTCATTTTTGACCTGGTATCGTCGTGGATCTGAAGGAGTCTTTCTCTCAGGTCATCCAAGTAAACATCCTCGGCTTGCGGTTCCGACGTGGGACATCCAAATTTGATTTCGCTCGGCAGTCTGATGTTCCTTCCCATTAAAATCTCAGACGGTGTATGTCCAGTTGAGCTATGTCTTGCACTTCGATACGCCATCAAGAACAGTGGAATATGTCGATCCCAATCTCGCTGGTTGTCGTCCACAACTTTGCAAAGATGTTCCTTAAGGGTTCGGTTGAACCGTTCGACCATGCCATCAGATTGTGGGTGGAGTGGTGTTGTTCTTGTCTTCTTGATGTGAAGAAGCCCACAAACTTCCTGGAATATGTTTGATTCAAAATTCCGTCCCTGGTCGGAATGCAGTTCTAATGGAACACCGAATCTGCTCACCCAGTTGAACACAATTTGGTCTGCGACTGTTTTGGCTTCTTGATTCGGTATGGCGTATGCTTCAGGCCACTTGCTGAAGTAATCCATGACAACCAGAATATAACGATTTCCATTATTTGTTTCCGGAAATGGACCCGCCACGTCTATTGCAATCCTTTCAAAGGGTGATCCGACATTATACTGCTGCATTTGGCTGTGATTCTTTTTGTTCGGGCCTTTGGTGGCAGCACAGGTATCACATTTTCGGCACCACTTCTCGACATCTTCCCTTGCATGTAGCCAATAAAATCGTTGTCGAACCTTTTCTAGCGTCTTGTTTACTCCTAGATGGCCTCCCGAAACTCCATCATGCATCTCTCGCAGAACGTCCACAATCTTCGATCTCGGTAAGACTAGCTGCATTACATAGGACTTTCCATCTGCTGATTCCCATTTACGTCGAAGGACACCCTCTTGGACATGCAATGAGTCCCACTGTGCCCAATAGGCCTTTAGAGCCGGACTTCTGTCGGAGATATCAGCCCATTCTGGTTTTTCCTGGTGTTCCTTGCATGTGAGGATGGGTTCAATATCTGGGTCCTCTTGTTGAGCCTTCCTCAACTCGTCGTTGCTCCAGCCATAAATGGGATCGGTTCTGGTTCGTAGGACAGTGACCACTTCTTTTTCTTCTTGGCGTCTGCAATGTTTACAGTCTTGCTTACATGGTCTCCGAGACAGTGCATCAGCATTTGAGTGAAGCTTCCCCTTCCGATGTTGAATTTCATAATCGTACGTCTGCAGCCTCTCAATCCATCTCGCCACTTGACCCTCTGGATTCTTGAAATTCAAAAGCCAGTTTAGTGCTCCATGGTCGGTTCGGAGAAGAAACTTCTGTCCATAGAGATACTTATGGAAGTGCTTTGTTGCCAAAATCAGTGCAAGAAGTTCTCTTCTGGTCACACAATAGTTTCTTTCCGACTTCGAGAGTACCTTGCTGTAATAGGCAACCACCTTTTCTTCGCCATCATGTACCTGTGACAATACAGCACCAATCCCGACATTGCTGGCATCAGCATCAATGATGAACGGTTTTCCTGGAGTCGGGTAGGTCAGCACTGGTGCATTACACAAGCGTTGCTTGAGCTCTTGAAAGCTGCGCTCGCACTCACCTGACCATTTAAACTGCTTTCCCTTTTCCGTTAGCTGATGTAGACTCTTGGCGATCTCAGCAAAGTTTTTGACAAAGCGCCTGTAGTAGGTGGCTAGACCCAGAAAGCTTCGGAGTTGGTGTTTGTCCTGTGGTGTTGGCCAATTCTTCACGGTGTCAACCTTATCAGGATCCGTCTTAACTCCTTGGGATGAGATGATATGTCCCAGGTATTTTACTTCGGTTTTGAAGAGTGAACACTTTTCTGGATTGAGCTTGAGGTGGGCTTCTCGAAGTCTTTGAAACACGGCTCTCAGATTTGTACAATGTTCGTCAAATGTTTTCCCGTATACGATGACGTCATCCAAATAGACCAGGCAAGATTTCCAAGTGAGTCCTTGCAGGACGCATTCCATAAGGCGCTCAAAAGTCGCTGGAGCATTGCACAGTCCAAAAGGCATCACTTTGAACTGCCACAATCCGCTTCCTGTCGAGAAAGCTGTCTTCTCTTTGTCTTCAGGATGGATTTCTACTTGCCAGTATCCACTTTTCAGGTCCAAAGTTGAGAACCATTGTGCTCCTTCCATTGCGTCCAGAGTATCACTGATCCTAGGCAGAGGGTAGCTATCTTTCTTGGTCACATCGTTCAACCTTCGATAATCCACGCAAAAGCGGGTTGATCCGTCTTTCTTCTTTACCAGGACCACTGGAGACGCCCAAGGGCTTTTTGAGTTTTCGATAAGACCCTCTTCTTTCATGGTGGTTATCAGTTCTTCAACCTCACCTTGTTTGGCTAGTGGAAGGCGTCTTGCAGGTTGACGAATCGGCTTTGCATCCCCGGTGTTGATTCGATGTTGAACCAGTTGTGTTCTGCCATATTTCCCTTGCGATGACGAAAAGATGTCTGCAAATTCTTCGAGGAGACCTTCTGCAGTTCTTCGTTGTTGGTGGCCAAGATTAGAGGACTTGAGAATGTTCGTCTTTATGGAGTTCAGCTCTTTGGACTTCAATGTTTGCCTTGGGTCTTCTTCGCTGATCCTTGTTATCGCTGATACAGATTCGCATTGTCCGACAATCTCACCTTTTCTAAGCTTAACTTCGTACGGCTTGATGTTGAGTATTCGTACGGGAACCATGTTCTTTACAGGTCTAACAAGAGTCTTCCCAATGGTGACGTTTTGGGAGGACTTTACAGATGCTGGTTCGACCATGAGGTATCGATGGCTGCCAGGCTTACCTTTCAATTTCGTCCACACGAATACTTCTGAAGAAGCAGGCAAAGTCAGATCTTCTTTGATGACGGTTTTCACAGATAACGAGGTCTCATACGAGTGGATCCCATAGATCATTGGAATCTCGATGTTTCGATATTTCAGGACTTGGTTCCCGATGTCCAATATCACTCCGTGATCTTTCATGAAATCGACGCCGACAATGCACTCGTCGCATATATCTGCTACCAGAAACAGGTGAGAGAATTCCAGCTCTGCCATCCGGATCTTAAGACGTACCTCACCATAAACTTTTGCGGCTTCTCCAGTTGCAGTCCTTAGACGATAGCTGTTGGTGTTGTGGAGCCATGTCTTCTTAACGAGGTCCTGCCGTACAATGGACGCCGTGGCACCGGTGTCGATGGTAGCCACACATTTGTTGCCGTTTATACTGGCTTCCACGGTCAGGCTCTTGTTGTCACGTTTCGTTTGAGAAACCTGGATGGTGTTTCTGTAGCTATCGGTACTAGAAGCCAGCTTCTGTCCCTCGAAGTTGGTGGGGTGGGAAACAACTTGGGAAGCAACATTGTTGTAGTTGTAACTTTGGCTTGTTGAGTAAGTTCTGTTTCCACAGTGTTGACATGAGGTTCGTCTTCGCGGTAATCTGCACTGTCGTTGAAGATGCCCAGTCTTGTTGCAGTTCCAGCATCGTGCTGGTCCGTCTCGCTGACTCCTTTCCAGAGTAGCCTTCTGACAAGAGCATTCTTGGACTTCCAATTCTCTCACGCGATGCACGTTTTGGGATGCTTGTTCTGCGGCTTCCATTGTTAGAGCGAAAGCCAATGCTTCTGGTAGTGTTTGCTTTCCGGCAGTGCGAATAGCCCTTTGGAGATTTATATCGCCCACAGCTCTCACAAAGGCTTCAACAGCAAGTTGATTTATTATCTCGTTGCCAGCTGTTGGGTATGCCAGGTGGACTAATCGCTCGATATCTGCCTGAAGCTGCTGCAGAGTTTCACCTCTTTTCTGTGCCCTGTTGTTTAGTTGTACTCGGAAGACTTCTGTCATGTGGCTATCCCCAAACCGCTGTTCGATTGCGTTTACCAGAACTTTGAAGTCACCGTTCTTCTCTGCTGGGATGGTTTGTAGCAGTTCAGCAGCTGCTCCTCTCAAGGCAAGCGTAAGAGCAATGTATTTTTCGTCATCGTCCCAGCCATTTGTTAACGCTGCTGCTTCAAACTGTTTCTTGTAGATTGACCACGGTATCTGACCATCAAAGCTTGGAGGATTCACTTCTCTCTTCCTTGAGCACTCACCAGAAGGTTCTCGAGCTTTCATCTTTCGCACTTTTTCCAGTTCCTTTGTGATGGTATCGATTTGTTCGTCGATTTTCTCGATACGTGCATTTTGTTTTCCGACGCACTCGTCGAGAGTATTGATTTTCTCTTCGAAGTCCGCAAACCTGCCTTCTAGAAGATTTTTCTGTTCATCAAAACGCTCTAGAACATCATTCCTTTGTGTTTCTAGTTGTTTGAGGACATTCTCTTGCTCGGTCTTCTGCTCGTTTCTTTGAGTTTCTAGTTGCTCCAGAACATTCTTGTTTTGAGTTTCTTGCTTCTTTTGATTCTCTTCAAATTTGACTAGAAGAAGTGTCATCATGGTAGATAAGTCGGCAGTTGCATTTACCTCTTCCGATTTTGCTTCCACTTCGAAAGCAAACGTATCTGGGTCTTCATTTTGTTCTTCCAGATATTCCTGTAGCCGTTTTACGAGTTCGATTTTATATCCTGCCGCACTTAAGCCACGTTTGCTTAATTCGGCCTTTAGCTCAGCGACAGTTAAGTCTTTCAAAACTTTACTTATCATTTTTTAACTTCACTATTTCACACAAAATAGTTTAATCACTGTTCACTGTTTTATTCTTAATAAGTTTTAATCCCACTTCTGACACCAATGTAATATTCGGCTTGGTCCGACAATTAAAACTTATTCACTTTTTAAATAAAACACAAATTCACTTTATTCAAATCACTCACAAACTTATTTATTCAACACTTTCAATTATAACTTTTCAAACACAGTGTACTTTACTTATCGCAGTTCACAATCAACTAACTCGCCTCGCCACCAAACGGCTATTTATATCAAAAATGATGGGTTCTAGAAACTACTATTGGTTCCTATTGGTTCTTGGGGAAGCTGAAAGTTCGAGAGAATATACTGGGATTTTTGTAGGGGCTAACGTTCTTAATGCTAAACAAAAAGTTTCTCTTAATCTTAATTAATTATTGCCCCTCACGAGTGTTTACTACTACAATTAAACGATATTAAGTAAAGAGAGTATGTACATTAAATAAACAAGAGATACAGAGTAAGTAAAGAGAGTAATGAAAAGTGTGTACATTAAATATAGAAAGAGATACAGAGTAAGTAAAGAGAGTAAGAAAAGTGTGTACATTAAATATAGAAAGAGATACAGAGAGTAAGAGATAATAAAGTATACACATTAGTATTAGACATTACAATAGAAGGAGATACAGAGCGTATGAGATAAATAAAGTGTATACACATTACAATATATTCATCCAAAAACTTTGTTTTCGTGCAATGATTTGGAAAACATTTTTAACTCTGTCAATAAACCAGTACTTATAACAGGTGACTTCAACTCATGGAGCCCCACATGGGGTTCACCTACAGCTAACGCAAGAGGTAAAATCGTAGAAAACTTCGTCACAAACACAGACCTATCCCTGCTGAACGACGGCTCCCCGACTCACTTTTCAACGCATAAAACATTTACTCAAGTGGACTTATCTTTCATCTCTCCACAACTCTTGCCATCGACCGCTTGGAAGCGAAACTCGTTTCTTCATGGGAGCGATCACTTTCCGATAGTCATTTCAATCAACCTAGGCCCGAAACAACTTCACACAAAACCCATCCCAAAATTTAAAACGGAACGTGCCAATTGGCATCTTTTCCAAAGCACTTCAAAAAAATGTATTGATAATTATACGCAATCCCTTAACGTGAATAAAGAAGCAGCACTTATAAATAAATGCATAATATCAGCTGCTAATGTATCAATCCCACAATCGAAAAATACTTTCCATAAGAAATTCGTTCCGTGGTGGAATCCCGAACTCAAAGACTTAAGAAATAAGAAACAATCGTTATGGAAAACTTTCAAAAAACATCCGACCGACAGAAACCTGATCAACTTCAAAAAAGCAAATGCTGTATTCCGAAGACAAGTTAAATTATCCAAGACCGAGAGCTTTCAAAAATTTACAGAACGTATCAATCCCAAAACCCCAAGCAAAAAAATATGGTTCGACATTAAGACCCTCACTGGAAACTACTCACCTAACAACATCAAAGTTATCATAGCGCCATCCGCCTCTCTTACTGACTCGAATAAAATTTCAGATCATTTTGCTCAATGCTGGTCCGCATACTCTTGCAACTCCAATTTCTCAGACTCATTCCGTATAGCAAAGCTTCAATCCATTAATAACAGCTATTCTTCATCTAACCTTAGTCCATCGGCCAAGGCCATTGAAACCTCCATTAATACCATTGAATTTGAAAGTTGCATCAGTGCCGTAAGAGGTAAGACTCCAGGTTACGACAGAGTCTCTTACCCAATGATCCATAATTCCCCACCAGATGTAAAAAAACGTATAATTTGTCTCTTCAACAATATACTTAACTCTGGCGTGATCCCACAAACATGGAAAACTGCAACCTTGATTCCAATCGCCAAACCTAAACAAAACCCTACTGAAATTAACAGCTACAGACCTATATCTCTCCTATCGTGCATGAGCAAATTATTAGAAAAAATCGTTTCAAAGAGATTACTTTGGTTTATAGAAAAAAATAATTTCATAGCCCAAAATCAAGTTGCTTTTAAGCACGGCCGTGGCACAATCGACGCATTACTTCACATTGACGAATTTGTCTCTACAGCAATTTCATCCAAAAATCACGTTTCAATCCTATCTATCGATTTCCAGAAAGCCTTTGACCGTATAGGTATCCATGTTGTGTTGAACAAATTAATAAAATGGAAAATTGGACCTAAGATATACGCTTTTGTCAAATCTTTCTTAACGAACCGTAAGTTTAGAGTAAGAGTAAATAACTGCTATTCAGACATCTACAACCTGAATAACGGTATACCTCAGGGATCGCCTCTTTCAGTAGTTATCTTCATAATAGCTTACAACGATATAAGTGAATTAATCCTGCAATCAAAAAATATTGAGCACACTCTTTACGCAGACGATCTCTACATTCTTTCAAAATTTAATGACAACTCTCGCACTGAAAACTCATTCAAGGAAATCCTTGAAAGAATCAATTCCTGGTGCTCTCAATCAGGCGCGCTAATCTCTTTAAACAAGAGCAAACTCTTGCACATTTGTAGAAAATATACGTGTTCTCGTCCTTCTATTAACATTAATGATACTCAAATTCCTTTTGTAAATAAATTAAGCATACTTGGGATCGTTTTCGATTGTAAATTTAGCTTTAAGGAACATTGTTTAGCATTAAGCACAAATCTGGCTACCAGGCTTAACATTATTAGATACTTAGCATCAAAAAATAGTTTGACACATACCAACTCATTGATCAACGTAACAAAAGCCATCATACTATCTAAAATCGACTACGGTCTTATTATTTATGGAAAATGTGCTAAATCTAACATTAAACCAATCCAATCACAGTATCATGCCGCAATCAGAGCCAGCCTAAAAGCTTTCAAGACCAGTCCAATAAAGAATATTCTCGCTGAGGGCGGTTTCTCATCAATCGAGGAAAGGAAAGAAGTTCTTACTTCAAGACTTGTTGGAAAAATACTTGAATCTTACGACTCCCCACTAATCGCTGACTGTAACAAAATCTTAAGACGCTCAAAGTCACCAAAAAAACCATCAGCCCTCTATATAACTTTAATGTTTGCGAGAAAAATCGGCCTTGAATTATAAATCAAAAAAAGACAGCTCGAGAACCATCCTCCTTGGTTACTTTTGAAGGAATCTATCAACACAGACCTCGCCCGATTTAAAAAAGATTCAACTCCGGATTTGGTATTTCTTCAGCATTTTCACCAAATATTAAGCCCTTACATAGAAAATAACTGGACTATACTATTTACTGATGGCTCTAAATGCGATGAAGGAACTTCTTTTGCAATCGTTGACTCCAACAGCAACCTCATCTTATCGGAAAAACTGCCTTCTTTTTTCTCAATCTTCTCTGCCGAAGCTTTAGCTGTGTTAAAAGCCACGCTAACTGCAATTAAATCCAAGAAGAAAACAGTGATATGCACGGATAGCCTCTCAACTTTAACTGCCATAGAAAACGTTAACAACCGATCATCAATCATTGCAACAATCAGAGATAGTGTCATCAAACTTGGGAAACGACTAAAAATTTGCTGGGTGCCAGGTCATATTGGTGTAAAAGGCAATGAACAAGCTGATCGAGAAGCTAAAATATTAGCTAAGAATAGTAACCACGCTATTTCTTACTATCAGCCAACCAAGAAAGATATTTTAAAACTGACAAGCTCTTACTTACACAATCATAAACTCTTGCTTTGGTCTCAATACAACCACTTCTACTCTTCCATCAATCAAAACCTCAGTCCAGCCATCTATCCAACCTCGACGTCTACAAACATGACTAAATGCTTCATCCGATTAAGAATTGGACATACCCAGCTAACCCACAGCTACTTACTTACCAATGACCCCCCACCCACATGCCACCTTTGTCAACGCAACATCCAGCTCACCATCAATCACATTACTTCAGAATGCACGAAAATCAATGAAACTTGCAATAAACTTTTTAACAGCAATTTAAAAAACCTACTTAGTGTTACCTCAGATCAAAATATTAAAAATGTTTTCAAAATCTTAAAAATATTTAACTTACATCTTAGTATCTAATTCTATATATAAAGACCATTGAGGGGGCGGTCGGAGGGGTCTGATCCGAGGATCCGTCTTGCTTCGGATCCTCGGATCGGGCCCCTTCAGCCGCCCCCACAAATGCGAATTAAAATTAATATCATTTTCTACAATAAATTCTTATGTTCAGCTAAAAGCCCTGGTAGCTACTAGCTTTAAGTATTGTTCTGTACATTTATGTATAGTTTAATAAATAATAATAATAATAATAATAAATGTGAATGCAGTCCACATATGTATATCACACGATAGAAAAGTCGAATCGGAAATAACCTTTAGACATTTATAACGGGAACCAGAAGCTCAGTGACGTCAGCCTTACCGCCAGTCAAGACAGCAGGGAGTCGGACATCATACAAACGGAAGCTATATCCAATACTGATCTCTTACCGGAAGTGACACATTAAAGAACCAAGCCAAACCTATTAAATTAACTTTAATCTCAATAATTATAGTTGTTAAGTGTTTCCAAATAAAGAATTTGTTATTAGGTTCAGAAGACCTACCATTGGAGTTTCGTGTTTTCTTCAATAGACCTTGACACCGTCGAGCGATACCTCGGCTGAGAAACAAAAAGCACATCACAGCATTTGGAATTATTCATTGTCAATAGAGTTAAAGAAAACACAACCGGTTTGTTAGAAAGCAGCATTTACTTATAAGTAAATTTAAATTTGAAATTGAAAAAAAAAATAATAATAATTTTTAAGGTTTTAATAAATGAAACAAAAAAACACCATTTTTTTTTACAATTTATCGAGTTTGAATAGAGCTACAAAAAAATCCATCCAAGTCCATGCATTAAGCCGAATAGGGTATGTGTATCAACCAATTGTTGGGCCAAAAGAAAAATATTTAGCTGCGCATACTTGCGCACTGCCGAGATTTTGAACTTTGAAAAAAAAAATAAAGGCTTGAGAAAACGCTTACTTTGGCATACCTTGACCCACGCAAACGCTTCGTTCTCTGTTAATAGTAATGCTAGCAACGATGTTAAGGTTTTAATTTTAAGAAGAAATATTAGCCATTGTAACTGCATTTACAAATTTTTTATCTTTTTTTTTATTGGTCAGATATTATTTTTTGAAGGATGTTCCGTTGTTCTTGTCCGTGATAATTTTTGACTTTGATGTCAATTTTTTTCGAAAAATGCGTCGTAAACATAACATTTTCTTACTTTATTTTAATAATGATAATAATAATGAATAAAAGTCATTCATAAGGTTGTCGAAAAACCCACAAGTATCATAAAATGTATGGTACTTGTAAAAACCAGCAACGGATGCAACTTAATTTTTTTTTTTGCTTTAGAATAAAAAACAATATTATTTTGGTTTTGCAAAATGTTTTACCATATCTACCAATTTTTATAATCTGCCTACTTTAATTTTCCTATTTAAGTAGATTCCTGCATTTACTAAGCCAAAATGATCTAAGGTTGAAGGATATTTTTAATTATAGATCCTTATTTTATGGTCCAATAAAACAGGTAGAGAGAAACATTATTATAAAAATTTTATTGATTTAAATTAAAAATTTTATTAATTTATATTAAATATTATATTAATATAGATAAATTTAACGGGTATACAAAAAACAATTCGGATCTTTTAAAATCGAAATATAGTCACAAACTCTTGACCCCAACAGTTCACAAGATTCTGGACCACGGTGGAGAACTAATAAGCCATCAAATTTTACCAATAGGGGAACTTTCAGAGGAAGCACAGGAAGCAAGGAATAAGATTACAAGCGATATCGATTATCCAATACTCTCAAGGTTTCAAGGAAACGACAAAATGAAAATTTATTTAATATGCTATCCATATCATCAGATCCACTTGTTTCATCTTTAAGACACGTTAGATCCCAAAAAGAGCTCAAAAAAACCTACTGTCCACAGCTGATTAGTCTATTAAATATTAAAAGTGATGATGATGGCAGTGAACTTTTTACTGAAAATTTATAATTATTGTTTAAGATAGTTTATGTATATTTTTTTATTTAATATATTGTAATGTGTATACACTTTATTTATCTCATACGCTCTGTATCTCCTTCTATTGTAATGTCTAATGTGTATACTTTATTATCTCTTACGCTCTGTATCTCTTTCTATATTTAATGTACACACTTTTCTTACTCTCTTTACTTACTCTGTATCTCTTTTTTTATATTTAATGTACATACTACTTTTACTCTCTTTACTTACTCCTTATCTCTATAACTCTAATATCGTTTAATTGTAGTAGTAAACACTTGTGAGGGGCAACACATAGTGATTAAGAGAAAACTTATGTTTAGCACTCAGATTCAGCTCTTATAAAAATCCCAGTATTCTTTTCCGAACATTCAAGCTTCTCCAAGAACCAATATAGTAGTTTCTAGAACCAAGTATTTTTGATATATAAATAGCCCGTTTGGCGGCGAAGCATCAATTGATTGTGAACTACGATAAAGAAAAGTACACTGTGTTTGCAAAGTTATAATTGAAAGTGTTGAATAAATAAGTTTGTGAGTGATTTGAATAAAGTGAATTTGTGTTTTATTTAAAAAGTGAATAAGTTTTAATTGTCGGACCAAGCCGAATATTACATTGGTGTTGTAACCACCCCTTTTGCCATCGGTTCAGATTTGGCCGGATATGATCCCTATTGACTAGCTCCAGTCGCGGGTTCTTGAACCATTTGGGCGATTACAAAAAAAATCCAGCCATTCAATGTCTCCAAGATGGAAAGAGACTTGCGGGAATATCGCCTCTACCCCCCTGCCATGATCGCCTTTCTCGCCAAGGCAATCCCTTTTTCCGCTTCTTCGTCTTGTTTTCTAGTTCATCCCAGTGCTACTATCCCCATCCTCCTTTCCTTTTATTTCCTTATTCCATTTTCATATTAAATAAAACCACTTCAAAATTCATTGAAAATAAATATAAATATCATATTTTATTTGATTGAGTGATTATTTTAAGTAAAAAGTATTCAAAATTATTCTAAACTATCCAATTTAGTTCAAACAATGAAATTAATATTCAAGAAAACAATAATTTAAAAAAGAAATTCAAAAAAAATAGTTGGCAATCATTAGGCCATATCCAAAAATCTCTGTTTCCGCATAACATAAATCGTCTTCGATTTATTACTAATTGGATCAAAATGTCTCTTTTTGCTTTTTCTTCACTTAATCGTTAATAATTCAATAAAACTCAATAAAACTCAAAAACTAACTCGATCGCAATGTCACTCAATGTCAAGGTAAGTACTGTTCAACTCATGTACGTAAACTTATGCAATATAGAATCATAAAATGACTCACCGTTTTTTTTTCTGCTTTCCGCTGCTGTGGCCACTGCTGCTGGATGCAATGCTGTCGAACGTACTGCAAAAGCAATATTTGTATTGCTTTAGCTTGGTACGTACTGCCGTACTGCACACTTTTTTTTTGTACTGCTTTTTCATTTTTGTATTGCCATTTGTATTGCTTTTTCGGGGCGAAATCACAGATGAGTTTAAAAGGGAGATGGCAAACCAAGCTATCAAAATGACAATGCCTACAAGTTCAAGTTTACTGCAAGAGTATACGTGTTTTCATTTTTGTTGCTGTTTTTTCCCATTTATTCACATACACGAGGTAACGGAAAACTTAAATTTGCGGTATTTGGAGGGTAAAACTCTAGTCAGTCTCCGATATCCTTTTGTCTCTGGGCTAAATGTTGTGGTAGCAAGCACCTGGTTCCCACATCCCAACATTCATAAAGTTTCATGGAGATCTCCTGATCAATCAACCGTCAACCAGATTGATCACATTGGGATCGACGGAAGGCACTTGTCCAGCATTCTAGATGTTCGAACTTTCTGAGGAGCCAACATCGACTCGGACCACTACCTTGTCGTAGCCAAGGTAGTACTACGAATATCACGACAACGGCCAAAACAAGGAAATGCTGCAAGAAAATTCGACGTCGGTCGGCTACAATCGCAAGAGATCGCCGTAGGAGTCCTATGCCGCCAACATCAAGTATCGAAGACCAGTGGCAACATTGCCAGAAAACAGTTAGAGATGGCGCCTCTAATGTGCTCTGTTTCACACAGCCACCAAAACGAAGCCCCTGGTTTGACGAAGAATGCAGGCAGGCCCATGCAGCCAAGCGGGAGGCATACAAAGTGGCGCTGCATAGATGGACAAGAGCTGCTCCCGAGCTCTGTGAGCAAAAGAGGAGAGAGGAACGCCGCAGCGGTTTCTCAGGAGAAAAAACAAGGGACATGCTCCAGATCGAGGATGTTGAATGTGCCCACAGCAAGAATGAAGTTCGGAGGTTTTATCGGAAGGTAAAACAGCTGGCTCAAGGTCATCGTGCAAGAACAAGGGAACATCGTAGTAGAATCGCAGTCAGTGTTGGGGATTTGGAAAGACCACTTCTGCAGACTGTATAACGGCGACGACGAACAAAACCCCGCCGTCAGACAGGAGCCATTTATCGTACACGATGATAGCCAACAATTCCGTGAACCCGACTTAGAAGAAGTGAAAAAGGCAATATCACGGCTTAATTCCAACAAAGCCGCTGGAGCAGATGGTCTAGCTGCCGAGCTGTTCAAAGCAGCAGGCGACGATCTAGATAGGAGCATTGTACCAAATCATCTGTAAGATATGGTCGGGGGAATGCATGCCCGATGAATGGAACCTCAGTATTGTTTGCCCGATCCTGAGAAAGGAGATCCTCTAAGGAAACTGCGCCAACTACAGAGGAATCAGCCTACTTAGCATCGCCTACAAGATCCTCTCTGCCGTAATATGTGAACGTCTGAGGCCTTTCGCCAACAATCTGATTGGTCCTTATCAATGTGGCTTCAGACCAGGAAAGTCAAACATCGACCAAATTTTCACTTTGCGGCAGCTCCTGGAAAAAAACAACGAAATCCAAATCGATACCCACCAACTTTTCATCGATTTTAAGGCAGCGTATGGCAGGCAGCATCAACAGAGACGAGCTGTATAAAGCTATGTCTAGTTTTGGCATCCCTGCCAAGCTCGTTCCCTTATGAAATGACTCTCGCTTCTCCATCAAAGTTGGCAACGAGCTTACGGAATCTTTCGATGTCGAAAAAGTATTCAGACAAGGCGATGCACTGTCGGGCGATTTCTTTAACACCGTTCTTGAGAAGATAGTGCAAAACTCCACCGTCAAAAACCAGAGGCACTATCTTCCAAAAATCTGTTCAACTTCTCGCATACGCCGACGATATTGATATAATGGGAAGAACACAGCGTGATGTCAATGGCGCCTGTGAGAATTGAGACAGAAGCGGCAAAAATGGGTTTAGCCGGAAAAACCAAGTATATGCTGTCTTCGAGGATGGACACCCAAAACCGACGGCTCAGAAAGAACGTCATAATAAAGTCATACAGTTTCGAGGTAGTAGAGGAGTTTGTCTACATAGGCTCCGCTATTAATACGACCAATAACACCAGCACGCCGAGATCAGACGAAAAATAACTCTAATAAAAAATAATCGCTGTTTCTTTGAGCTAAGAGCAATTGAGTAGAAAAGCCCTCTCTCGAGCAACTAAGGCAAAACTGTACAACACCCTCGTCATCCCAGTCCTGCTGTACCTATGGTGCAGAATCATGGACCTTGACAAAATCAGATGAATGTGCCTTAGGCTGTTTTGAGAGGAAAGTTCTTCGGGTATCTTTGGCCCCAAGTGCATTGAAGGGGAATGGCGAAGAAGATACAACAGCTTTACGGGTTGTACAACGACATGGACTTAGCCAGAAGGGTCAATGTTTAGAGATTCAGATGGCTTGGTCATTGAGAGCAGATGGACACCAATGCTCCTGCCCGGAAAGCCTTCGACACTATTCCCGAGGACGTAGACGAAGAGGAAGACCGCGACTTAGGTGGCGCACTCAACTTGGAGTGCAAAACTGGAGACAGCTAGCTAGGGACCGAGATGGCTGGCGGAGACTGTTGATTGAGGCTCAAGTCCACAAAGGACTGTAGTAATTGAACTAAAAGCCTTATAGATATAAATAAAGTAAATATGTAAGTTTATTTTTTATATAAATAAAAATCAAAATAATTATGAATTAAAAAAAAAATTATATGCGTATTGCTTTTGTCCAAAAATTATGCAAAATTTTTTGGAATGTACTGCTTTGGACTTTTTGAAAACGACAGCACTGGCTGGATGCTGGATTTTGGCTTTTCGTTAAACGTAATATAATGCAAACACAAACAATATTTACGTACGATTGACTAGGCTTAATATAAGTAACTTTGCGATACTATAATATGTACGTTTCGCGAAGTATACTATCCGAAACAAAATTTTGTAAATGTGTACTTCAAATTCTTGCCAATATAAATTCTATTGAAGCTAATTAATTATAATAGCAAAAGCTCAAACAAAGTTTAAAAGAAAGGTTTTGGAAATTAGAACAAATTAAAAAAAAATCGATAAAAAGTTAAATAAAAAAATATGTCCTTGGTGGGATTCGATCCCGTGGCGGAAAATCCGTTGGTTTTTTTTGTCGGCGCCTGAACTGATCAGGCTACCGGGACTCGTACTGAATGTGGGTGGTTTTTCAAAGATCAACTGGGCCACTGTCCGATGGTTGAATTTTCATGTAGATGGACGTTTTAAAGTCCGGAATGGAAATCGGCGATGGGCTTGATTTCTTTTGAATTTATATTTATTCAGGTTAATTTTTCCTTTGGTGACTGACAATTTATCGACTCAATTTGTCGTACAATTAAAACTTGTATATGTATACAGTATACTACACTTCACTTTTTATTAAAATTGAAAGTTTTAGCTGGTGAAAAGAATATTAATTTTGCCAATGATCGCAACTTAACACTTGCTTGTTCTGGTCGGATTTACATTAAAAGTTTCGCTCGCCTATACCTTGCCAGCTACCCAAAGTCTTAGAAATCTCTAGCGGTGGAGAATTCCAAGGTAAAGAAGCTTTACTCTCAGCGGTATTTTGTCTAGTTGCACCACTACACTAATCCCCAAAAACCTATTCTCATGCCTCCCAATCCAGCACCGAAGAATCCCTGTTACGTTGACATTGACATTTAACGTAACTACTTTGGTCTCTGTTACACGTATTTTACAGGATTTTTCCCAACATCTAACAACTTTTGCCTCTCAATAGTAACTATCATGCAAGTAGCTCGCAACTTAGCTGCATACTCTTAGGGGATTTTCAAATATTGATCGTTATTTTTTTATTTCGAAATGGGAAACGGATTTGAATTTTCGATAATCTCAACCGCCATAATAAGATTGGTAACAGTGTCAGAAGTGGGATTAAAACTTATTGAGAATAAAACAGTGTGAAATAGTGAAGTTTAAAATTAAAAAAAAAAAAAATGAGTAAAGGTTTGAAAGACTTAACTGTCCCTGAGCTAAAGGCCGAGTTAAGCAAACGTGGCTTAAGTGGGGCAAGATATAAAAACGAACTCGTAAAACGGCTACAAGAATATCTGGAAGGACAAAATGAAGACCCAGATACGTTTGCTTTCGAAGTGGAAGCAAAGTGCAAGAGGTAAATACAACTGCCATATCTGACATGATGTCTCTTCTTTTAGCCAAATTTGAAGAGAATCAAAAGAATGTGCTAGAGCGGTTTGACGCACAGAAGAACGAGCAAGAGAACGTACTCAAACAACTAGAAGCTCAAAGAAATGATGTTCGGGAGCAACTGGAAACTCAAAGAAACGAGCAGAAGAACGAGCAAGAGAACGTACTCAAACAACTAGAAGCTCAAAGAAATGATGTTCGGGAGCAACTAAAAACTCAAAACAAGAATGTTCTGGAGCAACTACAAACTCAAAGAAACGAGCAAAAGAACGAACAAGAGAATGTTCTCAAACAACTTGAAGCTCAAAGAAACCTATTAGAAGGCAAGTTTGCGGACTTTGAAGACAAATTCAATACTCTCGATGAGCGCGTTGAAAAACAAAATTCAACGACTAATGCACGTTTAGAGAAAATGGACGAACAAATTGAAACCAATACCAATGAACTAGAAAAAGTGCGAAAGATGAAAGCTCGAGAATCTTCTGGCGAGTGCTCAAGGAAGAAATAAGTGAATCCTCCAAGCTTTGATGGTCAGATACCGTGGTCAATCTACAAGAAACAGTTTGAAGCAGCAGCGTTAACAAACGGCTGGGACGATGACGAAAAATACATTGCTCTTACGCTTGCCTTGAGAGGAGCAGCTGCTGAACTGCTACAAACCATCCCAGCAGAGAAGAACGGTGACTTCAAAGTTCTGGTGAACGCCATTGAACAGCGGTTTGGGGATAGCCACATTACAGAAGTCTTCCGAGTTCAACTAAACAACAGGGCACAGAAAAGAGGTGAAACTCTGCAGCAGCTTCAGGCAGATATCGAGCGATTAGTTCACCTGGCATACCCAACAGCTGGCAACGAGATAATAAATCAACTTGCTGTTGAAGCCTTTGTGAGAGCTGTGGGCGATATAAATCTCCAAAGGGCTATTCGCACTGCCGGAAAGCAAACACTACTAGAAGCATTTGCTTTCGCTCTAACAATGGAAGCCGCAGAACAAGCTTCCCAAAACGTGCATCGCGTGAGAGAATTAGAAGTCCAAGAATGCTCTTGTCAGGAGGCTACTCTGGAAAGGAGTCAGCGAGACGGACCAGCACGATGCTGGAACTGCAACAAGACCGGGTATCTTCAACGACAGTGCAGATTACCGCGAAGACGAACCTCATGTCAACACTGTGGAAACAGAACTTACTCAACAAGTCAAAGTAACACCAACAACGTTGCTTCCGAAGCTGTTTCCCACCCGGGAAACGAATAAGAACCAACTTCGAGGGGCAGAAGCTGGTTTCTGGTATCGATGGCCCCAGAAACGACATCCAGGTTTCTCAAACGAAACGTGACAACAAGAGACTGACCGTGGAAGCAAGTATAAACGGCAACAAATGTGTGGCTACCATCGACACCGGTGCCACGGCGTCCATTGTACGGCAGGACCTCGTTAAGAAGACATGGCTCCACAACACCAATAGCTATCGTCTAAGGACTGCAACTGGAGAAGCCGCAAAAGTCTATGGTGAGGTACGTCTTAAGATCCAGATGGCAGAGCTGGAATTCTCTCACCTGTTCCTGGTAGCAGATATATGCGACGAGTGCATTGTCGGCTTCGATTTCATGAAAGATCATGGAGTGATATTGGACATCGGGAACCAAGTCCTGAAATATCGAAACATCGAGATTCCGATGATCTATGTGATCCACTCGTATGAGACCTCGTTATCTGTGAAAACCGTCATCAAAGAAGATCTCACTTTGCCTGCTTCTTCAGAAGTATTCGTGTGGACGAAATTGAAGGGTAAGCCTGGCAGCCATCGATACCTCATGGTCAAACCAGCATCTGTAAAGTCCTCCCAAAACGTCACCATTGGGAAGACTCTTGTTAGACTCGTAAAGAACATGGTTCCCGTACGAATACTGAACATCAAGCCGTACGAAGTTAAGCTTAGAAAAGGTGAGATTGTCGGACAATGCGAATCTGTATCAGCGATAACAAGGATCAGCGAAGAAGAGCCAAGGCAAACATTGAAGTCCAAAGAGCTGAACTCCATAAAGACGAACATTCTCAAGACCTCTAATCTTGGTCACCAACAACGAAGAACTGCAGAAGGTCTCCTCGAAAAATTTGCAGACATCTTTTCGTCATCGCAAGGAAAATATGGCAGAACACAACTGGTTCAACATCGAATCAACACCGGAGATGCAAAGCCGATCCGTCAACCTGCAAGACGCCTTCCACTAGCCAAACAAGGTGAGGTTGAAGAACTGATAACCACCATGAAAGAAGAGGGTCTGATCGAAAACTCTAAAAGCCCTTGGGCGTCTCCAGTGGTCCTGGTAAAGAAGAAAGACGGATCAACCCGCTTTTGCGTAGACTATCGAAGGTTGAATGATGTGACCAAGAAGGATAGCTATCCTCTGCCTAGGATCAGTGATACTCTGGACGCAATGGAAGGAGCACAAGGGTTCTCAACTTTGGACCTGAAAAGTGGATACTGGCAAGTAGAAATCCATCCTGAAGACAAAGAGAAGACAGCGTTCTCGACAGGAAACGGATTGTGGCAGTTCAAAGTGATGCCTTTTGGACTGTGCAATGCTCCAGCGACTTTTGAGCGCCTTATGGAATGCGTCCTGCAAGGACTCACATGGAAATCTTGCCTGGTCTATTTGGATGACGTCATCGTATACGGGAAAACATTTGACGAACATTGTACAAATCTGAGAGCCGTGTTTCAAAGACTTCGAGAAGCCCACCTCAAGCTCAATCCAGAAAAGTGTTCACTCTTCAAAACCGAAGTGAAATACCTGGGACATATTATCTCATCCCAAGGAGTTAAAACGGATCCTGATAAGGTTGACACCGTGAAGAATTGGCCAACAACACAGGACAAACATCAACTCCGAAGCTTTCTGGGTCTAGCCACCTACTATAGGCGCTTTGTCAAGAATTTTGCTGAGATCGCCAAGAGTCTACATCAGCTAACGGAAAAGGGAAAGCAGTTTAAATGGTCAGGTGAGTGCGAGCGCAGCTTTCAAGAGCTCAAGCAACGCTTGTGTAATGCACCAGTGCTGACCTACCTGACTCCAGGAAAACCGTTCATCATTGATGCTGATGCCAGCAATGTCGGGATTGGTGCTGTATTGTCACAGGTACATGATGGCGAAGAAAAGGTGGTTGCCTATTACAGCAAGGTACTCTCGAAGTCGGAAAGAAACTATTGTGTGACCAGAAGAGAAGTTCTTGCACTGATTTTGGCAACAAAGCACTTCCATAAGTATCTCTATGGACATAAGTTTCTTCTCCGGACCGACCATGGAGCACTAAACTGGCTTTTGAATTTCAAGAATCCAGAGGGTCAAGTGGCGAGATGGATTGAGAGGCTGCAGACGTACGATTATGAAATTCAACATCGGAAGGGGAAGCTTCACTCAAATGCTGATGCACTGTCTCGGAGACCATGTAAGTAAGACTGTAAGCATTGCAGACGCAAAGAAGAAGAAAAAGAAGTGGTTACTGTCCAACGAACCCGAACCGATCCCATTTATGGCTGGAGCAACGACGAGTTGAGGAAGGCTCAACAAGAGGACCCAGATATTGAACCCATCCTCGCATGCAAGGAACACCAGGAAAAACCAGAATGGGCTGATATCTCCGACAGAAGTCCGGCTCTGAAGGCCTATTGGGCACAGTGGGACTCGTTGGATGTCCAAGAAGGTGTCCTTCGACGTAAGTGGGAATCAGCAGATTGAAAGTCCTATGTAATGCAGCTAGTCTTACCGAGATCGAAGATTATGGACGTTCTGCGAGAGAAGCATGATGGGGTTTCGGGAGGCCATCTAGGAGTAAACAAGACGCTAGACAACGATTCTATTGGCTACATGCAAGGGAAGATGTCGAGAAGTGGTGCCGAAAATGTGATACCTGTGCTGCCACCAAAGGCCCGAACAAAAAGAATCACAGCCAAATGCAGCAGTATAATGTCGGATCACCCTTTGAAAGGATTGCAGTAGACGTGGCGGGCCCATTTCCGGAAACAAATAATGGAAATCGTTATATTCTGGTCGTCATGGATTACTTCAGCAAGTGGCCTGAAGCATACGCCATTCCGAATCAAGAAGCCAAAACAGTCGCAGACCAAATTGTGTTCAACTGGGTGAGCAGATTCGGTGTTCCATTAGAACTGCATTCCGACCAGGGAAGGAATTTTGAATCAAACATATTCAAGGCCGTTTGTGGGCTTCTTCACATCAAGAAGACAAGAACAACACCACTCCACCCACAATCTGATGGCATGGTCGAACGGTTCAACCGAACCCTTAAGGAACATCTTTGCAAAGTTTTGGACGACAACCAGCGAGATTGGGATCGACACATTCCACTGTTTTTGATGGCGTATCGAAGTGCAAGACATAGCTCAACTGGCCATACACCGTCTGAGATTTTGATGGGAAGGAACATCAGATTGCCGAGCGAAATAAAATTTGGATGTCCCACGTCGGAACCGCAAGCCCAGCATGACTACTTGGATGACCTCAGAGAAAGACTCCTTCAGATCCACGACGATACCAGGTCAAAAATAAAGATATTCAGTGACCGAATGAAGACACGCTACGATATACGAGCGACAACAACAGAGTTCCAAGCAGGAGATCGAGTGTGGCTTTACAATCCCCATCGACAAAAAGGGGACCGAAACTTCAACGGGACTGGGAAGGTCCATATACAGTGATTAGCAAAATCAACGACGTCGTGTACCGGATACAAAAAGGAGTCAGAGGTAAACTTAAAGTCGTACATCGCGACCGACTACATCGCTACAGTGGTGATGAAGATGATGGATTTGTTCGGGACGATCAATCCTAAGGAGGGGGCAATGTAATGTGTATACACTTTATTTATCTCATACGCTCTGTATCTCCTTCTATTGTAATGTCTAATGTGTATACTTTATTATCTCTTACGCTCTGTATCTCTTTCTATATTTAATGTACACACTTTTCTTACTCTCTTTACTTACTCTGTATCTCTTTTTTTATATTTAATGTACATACTACTTTTACTCTCTTTACTTACTCCTTATCTCTATAACTCTAATATCGTTTAATTGTAGTAGTAAACACTTGTGAGGAGCAATACCTAGTGATTAAGAGAAACTTTTTGTTTAGCATTAAGAACGTTAGCCCCTACAAAAAGTAGTCCCAGTATTTTTATTTGTAAGTGGAGAGCTTCTGGAATATTCAGCTTCTCCAAGAACCATAGTAATTTCTAGAACCCAACATTTTTGTTATATAAATAGCCGTTTGGCGGCGAAGCAAATCAATTGATTGTGAACTGAGATAAAGAAAAGATACTGTGTTTGCAAAGTTATAATTGAAAGTGTTGAATAAATAAGTTTGTGACTGATTAGAATAAAGTGAATTTGTGTTTTATTTAAAGAGTGAATAAGTTTTAATTGTCGGACCAAGCCGAATATTACATTGGTGTCAGAAGTGGGATTAAAACTTATTGCGAATAAAACAGTGTGAAATAGTGAAGTTTAAAATTAAAAAAAAAAAAAAATGAGTAAAGTTTTGAAAGACTTAACTGTCCCTGAGCTAAAGGCCGAGTTAAGCAAACGTGGCTTAAGTGGGGCAGGATATAAAAACGAACTCGTAAAACGGCTACAGGAATATCTGGAAGAACAAAATGAAGACCCAGATACGTTTGCTTTCGAAGTGGAAGCAAAAGTGCAAGAGGTAAATACAACTGCCATATCTGACATGATGTCTCTTCTTTTAGCCAAATTTGAAGAGAATCAAAAGAAGCAAGATAACGTTCTCAAACAACTAGAAGCTCAAAGAAATGATGTTCGGGAGCAACTGGAAACTCAAAGAAACGAGCAGAACAGTTTGAAGCAGCAGCATTAACAAACGGCTGGGACGATGACGAAAAATACATTGCTCTTACGCTTGCCTTGAGAGGAACAGCTGCTGAACTGCTACAAACCATCCCAGCAGAGAAGAACGGTGACTTAAAAGTTCTGGTAAACGCAATCGAACAGCGGTTTGGGGATAGCCACATGACAGAAGTCTTCCAAGTACAATTAAACAACAGGGCACAGAAAAGAGGTGAAACTCTGCAGCAGCTTCAGGCAGATATCGAGCGATTAGTTCACCTGGCATACCCAACAGCTGGCAACGAGATAATAAATCAACTTGCTGTTGAAGCCTTTGTGAGAGCTGTGGGCGATATAAATCTCCAAAGGGCTATTCGCACTGCCGGAAAGCAAACACTACCAGAAGCATTGGCTTTCGCTCTAACAATGGAAGCCGCAGAACAAGCTTCCCAAAACGTGCATCGCGTGAGAGAATTGGAAGTCCAAGAATGCTCTTGTCAGAAGGCTACTCTAGAAAGAAGTCAGCGAGACGGACCAGCACGATGCTGGAACTGCAACAAGATCGCGTAGAGGAACCGCATGCCAACACTGTGAACACAGAAATATGTCAACTGGTCAAAGTTACACCTACAACAACGTTGCTTCCCAAGTCGTTTCCCACCCCACCAACTTCGAGGGACTGAAGCTGGTTTCTAGTACCGATAGCTACAGAAAAGACATCCAAGTTTCTCAAACCAAACGTGACAACAAGAGCCTGACCGTGGAAGCAAGTATAAACGGCAACAAATGTGTGGCTACCATCGACACCGGTGCCACGGCGTCCATTGTACGGCAGGACCTCGTTAAGAAAACATGGCTCCACAACACCAACAGCTATCGTCTAAGGACTGCAACTGGAGAGGCCGCAAAAGTTTATGGTGAGGTACGTCTTAAGATCCGGATGGCAGAGCTGGAATTCTCTCACCTGTTCCTGGTAGCAGATATATGTGACGAGTGCATTGTCGGCGTTGATTTCATGAAAGATCACGGAGTGATATTGGACATCGGGAACCAAGTCCTGAAATATCGAAACATCGAGATTCCGATGATCTATGGGATTCACTCATATGAGACCTCGTTATCTGTGAAAACCGTCATCAAAGAAGATCTCACTTTGCCTGCTTCTTCAGAAGTATTCGTGTGGACGAAATTGAAGGGTAAGCCTGGAAGCCATCGATACCTCATGGTCGAACCAGCATCTGTTAAGTCCTCCCAAAACGTCACCATTGGGAAGACTCTTGTTAGACCTGTAAAGAACATGGTTCCCGTACAAATACTGAACATCAAGCCGTACGAAGTTAAGCTTAGAAAAGGTGAGATTGTCGGACAATGCGAATCTGTATCAGCGATAACAAGGATCAACGAAGAAGAGCCAAGGCAAACCTTGAAGTTAGAAGAGCTGAACTCCATAAAGGCCAACATTCTCAAGTCATCTAATCTTGGTCACCAACAACGAAGAACTGCAGAAGGCCTCCTCGAAGAATTTGCAGATATCTTTTCGTCATCGCAAGGAAAATATGGCAGAACACAACTGGTTCAATATCGAATCAACACCGGGGATGCAAAGCCGATCCGTCAACCTGCAAGACGCCTTCCACTAGCCAAACAAGGTGAGGTTGAAGAACTGATAACCACCATGAAAGAAGAGGGTCTGATCGAAAACTCTAAAAGCCCTTGGGCGTCTCCAGTGGTCCTGGTAAAGAGGAAAGACGGATCAACCCGCTTTTGCGTAGACTATCGAAGGTTGAATGATGTGACCAAGAAGGATAGCTACCCTCTGCCTAGGATCAGTGATACTCTGGACGCAATGGAAGGAGCACAATGGTTCTCAACGTTGGACCTGAAAAGTGGATACTGGCAAGTAGAAATCCATCCTGAAGACAAAGAGAAGACAGCGTTCTCGACAGGAAACGGATTGTGGCAGTTCAAAGTGATGCCTTTTGGACTGTGCAATGCTCCAGCGACTTTTGAGCGCCTTATGGAATGCGTCCTGCAAGGACTCACATGGAAATCTTGCCTGGTCTATTTGGATGACGTCATCGTATACGGGAAAACATTTGACGAACATTGTACAAATCTGAGAGCCGTGTTTCAAAGACTTCGAGAAGCCCACCTCAAGCTCAATCCAGAAAAGTGTTCACTCTTCAAAACCGAAGTGAAATACCTGGGACATATTATCTCATCCCAAGGAGTTAAAACGGATCCTGATAAGGTTGACACCGTGAAGAATTGGCCAACAACACAGGACAAACATCAACTCCGAAGCTTTCTGGGTCTAGCCACCTACTATAGGCGCTTTGTCAAGAATTTTGCTGAGATCGCCAAGAGTCTACATCAGCTAACGGAAAAGGGAAAGCAGTTTAAATGGTCAGGTGAGTGCGAGCGCAGCTTTCAAGAGCTCAAGCAACGCTTGTGTAATGCACCAGTGCTGACCTACCTGACTCCAGGAAAACCGTTCATCATTGATGCTGATGCCAGCAATGTCGGGATTGGTGCTGTATTGTCACAAGTACATGATGGCGAAGAAAAGGTGGTTGCCTATTACAGCAAGGTACTCTCGAAGTCGGAAAGAAACTATTGTGTGACCAGAAGAGAAGTTCTTGCACTGATTTGGCAACAAAGCACTTCCATAAGTATCTCTATGGACATAAGTTTCTTCTCCGGACCGACCATGGAGCACTTAACTGGCTTTTGAATTTCAAGAATCCAGAAGGTCAAGTGGCGAGATGGATTGAGAGGCTGCAGACGTACGATTATGAAATTCAACATCGGAAGGGGAAGCTTCACTCAAATGCTGATGCACTGTCTCGGAGACCATGTAAGCAAGACTGTAAGCATTGCAGACGCAAAGAAGAAGAAAAAGAAGTGGTTACTGTCCAACGAACCCGAACCGATCCCATTTATGGCTGGAGCAACGACGAGTTGAGGAAGGCTCAACAAGAGGACCCAGATATTGAACCCATCCTCGCATGCAAGGAACACCAGGAAAAACCAGAATGGGCTGATATCTCCGACAGAAGTCCGGCTCTGAAGGCCTATTGGGCACAGTGGGACTCGTTGGATGTCCAAGAAGGTGTCCTTCGACGTAAGTGGGAATCAGCAGATTGAAAGTCCTATGTAATGCAGCTAGTCTTACCGAGATCGAAGATTATGGACGTTCTGCGAGAGATGCATGATGGAGTTTCGGGAGGCCATCTAGGAGTAAACAAGACGCTAGAAAAGATTCGAAAACGATTCTTTTGGCTACATGCAAGGGAAGATGTCGAGAAGTGGTGCCGAAAATGTGATACCTGTGCTGCCACCAAAGGCCCGAACAAAAAGAATCACAGCCAAATGCAGCAGTATAATGTCGGATCACCCTTTGAAAGGATTGCAGTAGACGTGGCGGGCCCATTTCCGGAAACAAATAATGGAAATCGTTATATTCTGGTCGTCATGGATTACTTCAGCAAGTGGCCTGAAGCATACGCCATTCCGAATCAAGAAGCCAAAACAGTCGCAGACCAAATTGTGTTCAACTGGGTGAGCAGATTCGGTGTTCCATTAGAACTGCATTCCGACCAGGGAAGGAATTTTGAATCAAACATATTCAAGGCCGTTTGTGGGCTTCTTCACATCAAGAAGACAAGAACAACACCACTCCACCCACAATCTGATGGCATGGTCGAACGGTTCAACCGAACCCTTAAGGAACATCTTTGCAAAGTTTTGGACGACAACCAGCGAGATTGGGATCGACACATTCCACTGTTTTTGATGGCGTATCGAAGTGCAAGACATAGCTCAACTGGCCATACACCGTCTGAGATTTTGATGGGAAGGAACATCAGATTGCCGAGCGAAATAAAATTTGGATGTCCCACGTCGGAACCGCAAGCCCAGCATGACTACTTGGATGACCTCAGAGAAAGACTCCTTCAGATCCACGACGATACCAGGTCAAAAATAAAGATGTTCAGTGACCGAATGAAGACACGCTACGATATACGAGCGACAACAACAGAGTTCCAAGCAGGAGATCGAGTGTGGCTTTACAATCCCCATCGACAATCGTTTGATTGTAGTAGTAAACACTTGTGAGGGGCAATACCTAGTTATTAAGAGAAACTTTTTGTTTAGCATTAAGAACGTTAGCCCATACAA
Source organism: Sphaerophoria taeniata (assembly GCA_943590905.1). NCBI lineage: Eukaryota > Metazoa > Arthropoda > Insecta > Diptera > Syrphidae > Sphaerophoria > Sphaerophoria taeniata. Next base: position 74,631,252 of record OX016542.1, on the reverse strand, counting down.
AAAGTAATCCCAGTAGTTTTTATTTTGAGAGCATTCAGGCCCATTTGCTCATTCGGAACATAAATCTAAGGCATAGCTATGTTCCACATAAATTCTATGTGGTACTTAAATTTATGTTTGTTGCACGAAAAAGTTTATGTTCATCATTGTAAGGTTCGACTTTTTGAATTTTCGAATTTCAATTTTGAATTTAAAGTCAGTTTGCGAAAATGTTACGGTTTTGTGTTTTACCGTTTTGTTTTTTTCTTTTCTTCAAAAATGTCGGTCAATACCAATAAAAAAAGAAGCCCAAATTTTTCAAAACGTGAAAAAACGCTGCTTCTGCACTGTGCCTTCGAAGAAAAGGATAAAATTGAGAATAAAAAAACAGATGCTGTGACGTGGAAGGAAAAGGAATGTGCGTGGAAACGCATCGAAAATAAATTTAATAGCCAGTCGGGGTCGTACTTCAGGTCCAGCGAGTCTTTGAAGAGGTTTTTTATCAATTACAAAGCCGAAATAAGGAAGGAGGCTGCAAAGGAAAAAAAAATCGAGCGTTCAAACAGGAGGAGGAAAGCCATATGTGCCTACAGACCCTAATTTCGATCTGGCCGTAACAATTATGAACCCAAAAACCGTTTATGGGCTGGAGAACGAGTTTGATGCTGAGGGTACTGTGGAAAGAGAAATCGAAAATGTAATTTTTAAAGAAGTGCTTTTTTTATTTCTTTCTAATAAGTATATTAAAAATTATAGTGTGAAGAGGAGGAACAATCATATGACTTCGACTGGAACAAGTACAAGCCATCCATGCTTAAAAACAAAGTTCATCCAAAGCTAAAAACATCAACCCAAAGATGATAGCATTTCTACGGATGAAAATATGCATTCAAAAAACAATTTGAAAGCCCCAATCCAGTGGACAATACTCCATGGTCTTCAAGTAGAAGACCAGTTGCTTCTTCATTGCAAAGTAGTAAGATAACTGAGCAGTATTCCGAGCTTTCCAAAATTAAGATCGAACTAGCGAAACTGCAGTACGACACCTTTAAAGAAGAAGCCATTGAAAAAAAAAAACTGAAAGCGAACTTAAGCGAAAATCTTTGGAACTGGACATGGCAATCAAAAGTGAAGTTGTAAAAAAAATTCAAAAAGAAAACTGCACAGCAAAAGATGCCCACAATGTGTTATAAGACATTGTATTATTTTTCAAAGACACGTGAGTTTAACTTTTGTTGTTGTATTTTTTCAAATGCACAATATATTATATCTATGGAGTTGGATGTTTTATTTACAATCTTGCAAACGCTTTTGCATATTCAAGTTCAAGGAATTCGACCTTGAATCGTTATTTTGTGATTGGTTTTCATTCTGGACTTGTCCTTCAGCAATAAATCGTTGTAGGATTTCTTCACTGAAATCTAAGCTTTCAGGAGGATCATCAAGTATACCTTCATGTCTCAGTAAATTATGCAAAGTGCATGTCGCAATTATAATTGTTAATACTGTACTCAGTTTCAATCGGGCACCATAAGCCAAAACAGGAAATCTTCTTTTTAAAATCCCAAACGCTTTTTCGATTACACCTCTTGAACGAATTTGAGACTCATTATACAATTGCTCTGCTGAATTTCTTGGATTGAAGAGAGGTGTCATTAAATAAGTTCTTTGAGGGTAAGCCGAATCTCCTTATTTGCCAAAAAAAAAAATATATTAAATCTACACTAATATATAAAGCTGAAGAGTTTGTTTGTTTGAACGTGGTAATCTCAGGAACTACTGGTTCGAATGGTATAATTCTTTTTGTGTTGGATAGTGCCTTAATCGACTTAGACTTTAGGCTATTTAACATTAAGCTGTGACCAATAGCAGCGAAGAATCTGTGGAAAATATGGAAAAAACGGCAAAAAATATACATTTTTCTGCGTTTTAACGCGCTTATCTCAGGAACTGCTTTATGAAATTGAACAATTTTTTTAATGTTGAATGGTCCATTTATCAAGGAAGGCTTGAAGCTATATAAAATTTAGCTGCGACCAATAGGAGCGAAGAATTTGTGTAAAATGTGGAAGAAACGGCAAACAATACAATACAATACAATATAAAGTTCGTTTGAACGCGGTAATCTCAGGAACTACTATTTCGAATTGTAAAATTCTTTTTGTGTTGGATAGTCCATTAATCGAGGAAGGCTTTATTCTACTTAAAATTAAGCTGCGACCAATAGCAGCGAAGAATCTGTGGAAATGTGAGAACTGAGATTTTTTTCTGAGATCTCTGAGATGAAATTATTTTGGATTCGATTTCTCACTCAGCTATTTGACATGGCTGACATATGTGCAGCAACAATTAGTAAGGTAACCATTAAATCTCAATGATAACTGAGAATTATGTTCCACCAAATGATTTTGCCTCAGTCAAGGTGACATTGAGATCTCAGTGAGATGTTGTTAGGTGGAACTGGCCTAATAACTACTCAAATTAGAATTTTGAGAGTTAATTGATTTGTGAATGTGATTGATTGCACTATTTGTGCAGATTATTGTGTTTAAACAATATCATTTTATGTACTTCTTAACTAAAAAATATGCTCAGTTTAAAGAAAAAAAAATTACTTTACGAAGAGATATTAGAATTATTAGGGAGAGTTCACCCAAGGGAATGCTTTAAGTATGAACAACTGAAGGGAATCATAGAAAATGCTCAAATTTTTCAAGTTTAAGAGAATTACGACCTAGGGACAGTTGACTGCAATGCAATTTTACAATAACTTCCGAACAAAATGCCCACGCGCGCATGATGCACAAGTCGAGATGATACTCTGGCCGGTGGACGAGGGAGAGGCGGACGAAGTCGCGGGCAACTGCTAGTATGTATATATACACAAAGTTCTTTTACCTAAGATTAAACAATGTGAATGAAACCTACCCAAAAGAAAGCATTCTTCATTTAGATTTGACTGTGCTTCTAAAGAGTTTCTTATTGTGCAATAACTGAAAACAGTTTCGTCATGAGTAGATCCGGGCCATCTAGCCACAACGTTAGTAAATACCATATTGGCGTTGCAAATCGCTTGTACGTTGATCGAGAAATAACTTTTCCTGTTTCGAAACACCTCCCCATCAGGTCCACCTTAATGTAACAAACCAACAGATATTAATTTTTGAATCAATTTCATGCAATAATTTACCGGGAGACTGAATTTTTACGTGAGTGCCGTCAATGGCTCCAATTACATTTGGAAATGATGCTATGTCAAAAAAATCACGTTTGGTTTTTGAAATTTCAGTTGCAGTTTCAGGAAATTTTATATAATCTTTTCCAAGTTTAGCAATTGCTCTCGAAACTCTCAAAACTATTCTTAAAACTGTTGATACATGCATACCACCGAAATCAGCTAAACTAAGGAGATGATTATCTGTTGCATAAAAGCGAAGTGTAACCAAAAGTTGATTGATTGGAGCAACAGAATTATTCCTACTGAGAAGGCGATAATTTTATATGAATAAATTTTAATGCATGTATGTATGTACATATGCAGTTCAGACAGTACTGTACCTGTTTGTTGGACATTCCAAAGAACCTTCTATTTGGTTCAAAATAACTATTGTTATTTCCCTTGTTAAGCGAAATCTTTTGTAAAAAGATAGCACATCAAAAGAGTAAAAATATTCATTTCTCTCGTAAATTAGACGAGGAACTCCTACCTCGAGAATTTCAAGAACTTCAACGTCATCTTCGATCAAGTCCAGCGTTTCCAAAGCCATATTATTTATTTTTTAAATTATTTTATCGCTTCGGACTTGAAATTAATTGACAATGGCAATAGTAAATGAAAATTAATGTTTGACAATACAATTTTATGTGCCACTTTTTCTTCCTCCTAAGTTATGTTGAACTTAAGGATTTTTATGTTTGAGTTTACAATTGGTGCAAAGCAAAAAGTGTCACTTAAGGGTTTAGGTGGAACATAAATATTTATGTTCTGTATCAGCAAATGGGCCTCAAGCTTCTCCAAGAACTATAGTAGTTTCTAGAACCCATTATTTTTGTTATATAAATAGCCGTTTGGCGGCGAAGCAAATCAATTGATTGTGAAGTGAGATAAAGAAAAGATACTGTGTTTGCAAAGTTATAATTGAAAGTGTTGAATAAATAAGTTTGTGTTTGTGAGTGATTTGAATAAAGTGAATTTGTGTTTTATTTAAAAAGTGGATAAGTTTTAATAGTCGGACCAAGCCGAATATTACAATATGTATACCTATCCTATATGTTTTTAATTATACTTGATTTTTTTTTTAATTTTTTTTTTTGGTCCGTTTATTTTTTCCCTTTACTGTTTCACATAAAATATGTCACTTAAAAAGGTATAAACCATTATTATTGACCGCTTAAAGCAAAAAAAAAAAGTTTCTTTGCCAAATTTTCGCATCCACTGTTGTGATGAATTTTATTTTAGAACGCCCTATAAACACTTAGGGGGCCATCATTTTGTTTTTATCAACATTTGCAAAACTAAAGACAATTTTTAAAGTTTTACTTCAATTCTTTTTTCTATAAATTTCGTTTTTTGAGAAAATCAGGGGCCGAATTACGGCATCCGTTATCGAATAATACGTTACTGAATTGTGTGTGTTTGTGTGCTTTCGGCATTACCTCTCACGTTATCGAGTTCAGTATCGAGCTTCTAGTACAAAAATTTTCAATTCTCTCCTCATTAATTTCATTCGACACACAAACAGCTCACTGATGGGAGGATATTTATAAGAAAAAAATTAAATGTTACTTATTTTGAGAACTTGAAATATTTTATTGTAAAATTCTTTGCCAATAATCTATTTAGGTCAAGTTATTCTGCTCCAAACCTTCATAAATCTCGTCTTCTTTAACAGTCCAACTATATTTTATTCATAAAATAAAAAAAATAATATTTCTGCCTTCAATACTTCACTCAAGTTTTGTTTTATATTTGTCAAACCTCTACAATTTTTTATTCTCAAACGATACGTGACCTAACGAGTGCCATAATCCCAATGGGGTTACTCGTTCGTTCGATAACGGATGAGACTTACTCACTCGATAGCGGAAGCGGTAATTCGGCCCCTGTTTTCGGCCGATGATTCCGAAACACCCTGTGAAATAATTTTCTTGAAAAACATTGGTGTAACAGCCCTGGAAATTTCCTTCAAATCCGTTCAAAAGTCCTTCAAAAGGGCCATTTTAAAAGAAATCTTTCTCAGATACTTTGTAATGACTGCTTTGTTTATCATTACATTAACAAGTGTTCACTCATTCACGTTCACGTGAACGTGTTTAGTAGAAATACAATCATATTTTTTATACAGAGGCGGCGTAAGGCGTGGGCGACGTGGGCCATCGCCCACGGCCTCGCGGTACAAGGGGCCTCGCGCCTCAAAATTTTGTATGCATTGCTTCAGTGAGAATAAAATATAAAAAGAAATAAATATCAACATTTGCTTACGTCTCGTAACTATCGCGAGTAAATCCTTGCCACGCCGACCAGTGCGGGGAATCCCTTCTTTTATTCGTTTACTTTCTTTGCTAGGAAGCCTACGAATCAAATCAAAGTACCACTACCAAAGATTAACTTAATAATATGGTGAGAAACTGTCTTACGTTTTACTCCCTTGATCTCGCGTTATAAAAACAGTAGTATATGGCAGCACTCTAACAGACGGATACAAGTCAAAAGAGAAGAACATTAATAAAGTAAGATCATTCGGTGCGGGTGCAAGACAGTCAAGCGAGTTGGTTATTTATTGGAGATCCGAAACTGACAATATGTAGTTCTCTTTTGTTTATTACAGCATTTTTAATTTACAGTAGGTTGCTAGATTGAATTTTGAAATTGTCATAACACGTTTTTCTGAAACTCATAACGAAAACATTAGAAGTAATGATTTTGGATGTGGTCCGAAACTTTAGGCCCATGACATACTTAGGTCTTATATTGAGGTATGTTGGAAGGCAGGAACGCACTCAAATATTTATAAATATTGGCGCAAGCTTATAGTCTGCTAATGAACAATTTTAGAATGATACTAGCTTAAAATAACGTTTCAGTCTAACTCAAACGTCATTTTAAGCTAGTATCACACTAAAATTGTTCATTAGCGGACCATACTTTTGCGCCATTGAATTTAGGAGTTATCAGGTAAGATTCATTGTTAATTTGATTCTTGTTCTCGAAAAATAGAAAAAACATCAAAAAAGGAAAACAGAGTTGCTGTTTTTGTTTTAACCTGGACAAAACGTGAAAGTATTCATCTTTAATTGCATTACATAAACAACTTCTTGTCTCACAATTCAAAAAGAGAAAAAAGATAACATGAACCGAAACATTGTTCGGTGTTTTTATAATTCATTTTTCCTTAGAACGTGTCATAAGTGGTTTAATTCAGTTTTTCATTGTTTTTGCAGAGAGCATCTCTGTGTTTATAATATGTACTAAGCTTCATACATAAAAGTTTTAAAAAGAAAGTTTAAAATCTTTCATCTTCATGCTGGAAATTTAAAATAGCTACTAACATTTAATTGTTAGTTTGAATGAAAATAAAAAATTTAAATTTCTTAGTTTTCGAGAAAATAGGTACAGAAATTCACTGTTTCAATTTAAGGCACAATTTCTATCACCGCCACGATTTGGAAAAGCCAAATCGTCGCCCGAGAATTGGTTTGTTCCATACGCCACTTTTGTCGTTTTCGAGTTAGGAATGGATTCTATGGGAATTTTGTATGCTCTTTCTAAATCTGTGATCAGATTTGTGCTACGTCTTTTCAATCCCGAGATATCCAACATCAATTTTGTTCCATATCCACCAAAATCAACATTTTCTAGAATTGTTTTGTGCCATAAACCATTTTTTGGCGTTTGGGACATTTTTTCCATATAAAATTTGTCAAGTTTTTTGTCAGAATTGTTTTGTTCCACGTGCATATTACAGTGACAAGGGATAGAAAAAATCCTAAGAATGTTGAGAATTGGTTTGTCCTACGTGCACTTGTGTTAAAGAAATGCTATGTTTAGGGACAATCATCGCAAACAAAATTTTAGTATTGGTTTGTGCCATATCCATTACAATTGTGTAGATATCCTGAGATTATTGTATGAAATCATTTAGTCCTGGCTTGGCTTGGCAACTACTTGACTCTTCAAGCGATGAAGATGGTAATGAATTCAATTTTGAACACTTTTTTCGAAGAAGGTTAAGTTCAAATGACTCTGCCCTTGTTTTGCAAGATGGTCAATCAAAGTGAAAACTTCATTGAAACTATAGATGCATACGGTGAAGAAGATTTCAAGTCGCATCTGCGGCTGAACCGCTTGACTATAAATCAATTAACAAGTACATTACTTCCTTAAGAATTGCTGTACCTACTATTTTTAGTTGAATATTCACAGTCGGAATTCATCTCAAATCCATAAACTTCGTTTTATGCTGGAAAACCTAGTATTGGCGCAAAAAATAGAGGTACTAATCTATGTATGGTACATAAGCAACACTATCACTTTAAGGCAATTGGGGAATCTATTCGGTGTGTCAAAATCTTCAGCCTGGGGTGTTGTGGGTCGAGTAAGCAGCTGGCTTGTTTCCAAAGCAGATGTGTATATAAAGTGGCCACAAGGAGAACGTATCTCTGAAAACTGCCGTCAGTTCGAAGCAAAGAAGAAACTACGAGGTGTAATCGGTGCCATTGATTGCACGCATATTACGATTGCTGCACCAAAATTAAACAAAGAGTGCTATTACAATCGTAAGCAAAACTTTACCATTGTTTTGCAAGGGGGCGTCGATGCTGAAAAAAAAATTCATTGACATTTGTGTTGGCGAGCCAGGATCTTTACACGATAGTCGTGTTTTGCAAAGATCGGCTTTGTATAGAAAAGCTCACTCTTACTTTGCCCAATTGTTGTCCAACAATACATTTCTGTTGGGTGATTCAGCCTACCCTGCTTCAAAATAGTTCCACCTTACAAGGACTACGGCCAACTTACGGACAGCATTAAACAGCCTGCATTCAGCTACAAGAATGGTAGTTGAAAATGCATTCGGCTTGTTAAAAGTACGATTTATACGCCTAAACTTTGTGATAGCGCAGTAGAACTGCTTCAATTTTTTTTTTTTTTTTTAAAGAAAAATGTTTAAAAAAAAGATATAATCGATTTTCTTTTAAAATTTTAGCATCCAACTAAATGCATTCTTGCCTTTCACATTATGCATTGATGAGAATTGGTTTGTGCCATATCCATTTTTGTGTGTCCCACGTGTATGGAAAAACAAATCATTTTCAAAATGTATGAGGTGGGACACAAGCCAAAAAAGTAGACTTTTGTGCTGATAAAGGTATCTTGTTAACGGTAAGGCAAAACACTTTGAAAATTGGTAGGTGAAGTTTTAATAAGACTAACTTCAATTTAAAAAAATAAAAAAAAAATCCTATCGCATAGTTTCGGAGTACTAAGCACACGAACCTTTAAATGCGTTTTTCTCGAAAAAGTGCCAAAGGCGTATGGAACAAACCGATTCTCGGGCGACAAAATAATGAAGTTTTATGAGCAAATTCTACGCCTTTTTATTTTATTTCGTTTCCCTAACCCAAAGTTACCCTGTTCTCTTTGTGAACAATTCCAGTAAGTAAGTAGGTACAGCCTCTGGTGAAAGGAGTTTTTTATAGTTAAAATTAATAAAAAAATATTTAAGAAACACAATGAGCCAGGCATGGCATCTAGGCTGAATTACGAAACAATAATAATAATTAAAGAATTTAGTAAAGTTAAAAGCAGGAAATTGCTGTTCCTTTAATAAAAAAAATAGAAATATTATAAATATACACTTAAAGAAATCTATATAAGGTGGAGATGACAATGAATAAAAACCTTGCAGTGTTAATTGTTTTTTTTTTTTTATTATTATTATTTTATAAAATCCGTCTTCAGGTCGCCACATAACAGGGCCTCGCAAAATCTGTCTTGCCCACATAAAATTTTGGTCTTGCGCCGCCACTGTTTTTATATATGTATTTTTAAGAGAACAAGTTTTGAAGTTACTTAAGAAAATATTAAAAATATGCCAAAATATCAAAACCAGGGCATTAGCCCCTCCCCCCTAATCTCCGAAACTACTGCACCTAAAATTCTGAAAAAAAAAAATTGAGTTATACGTCTATAACAAATATTCATGAAAAATAATTCGGAACAATAATTTGAAGTCACAGTTGTTTATGTAACATAGAACATTTTTCAATACACTAATTTCCAATTTCATTTAATTTTAAAACCATTTTTTTGAAAAGGTGGTAACCCTATTGACTTCAAATTAAGTACAATCATTCATTAATTGCCTGCAATGACATACATATATTTTTTGTATTTTTAAGACAAATAGTTTTGAAATTATTCAAGAAAACACAACAAAAAAGGTCGGAAATGCAAAAAACTAAACTTTACCCCCTCCTACTCACCGAAAAAGATGGGCCTGGAATTTCGAAAAAAAAACTTCAGAAAATAGTTTCATATGTAGAGATTACAGAAAAACTGAAAAATACAACAGTAATAATGTAAATAAGGATATATTTTCAAGATAAATGGTTTTGAAGTTATTCAAGAAAACCCAACAAAAAAGGAATATGAAAAACACTCAAATTTACCCCGTCCTCATCTCCGAAAGGGCTGGGCCTATCATTTCCAAAAAAATTCAAAATGTAGTTAAAATGTATAGATTACAGAAAACATAAAAGAAATTACAATGATGATGTAAATAAGCACAATTACGAATATGTATTAGGGTTCCGTACACAGAGAGTAAACGAAACCCTTATAACATCACTGCGTTTCCTGTTCATTCGTCTTTCACAAGCGATTTCTTCGAATCTGCTAAGCCGTTTGCAATGAAATTTGGTACCCATATTTTAGAATTCAATAGTAATCTAAAAATGTTGTTTTCGTATTTATAAAATAAATAGTTTCTAAGTTATTAAAGAATGAGGAAAAAACTCGAAAACACGTTTTTCACACATTTTTAGCTTCAAATTGCTCTAAAAATCGAATTTGGACGTATTCGGATGAAATTTTTTTTGGAAAATATTGCTGAGATTCAACACTACCTTATGATATATGTCCGCCTACAGAGGGAAACAGAGGAAATAGTTAAAACCATTTTTGAAGTTAAAATTCCGGAAAATTATAAGTTTTCTTAAAATAAAAAATATAAAAGAAAAATGTCTAAACCAAACTTGCATCTCATATTGTTAATCTGTTTATTTTTAATATATTTACAAATTTTTTTTTTTTGAAAAGTCGAAATTTAACCGATTTTATACCATTTAAGAAATACTCGTATTTACATCAGTTTTCACTATTTTTCAACTTTGAATACAAATTTGTATGTCTAGAATATTTTTTTGAAGAAATTTTTTTTCATATCCTGATTCTACATTATTACTATAAGAAATGATTCCAACATATAAAAAAATCTAACTTTCATAAAAATGAGTTTTTTCCACTTTTTCCCCACTGTGCGTCATCGTAACGTTTCGTGTCTCTCTCTGTTCTACCGTTACTTCTACGGTAAGTGCTCTAGAGAAATAGCCAGTTGAATTCCTCCCCTCAAACATTTCGCCCGTAATACTCCTAGGAATGCCCATCATCGAGCCCAACTTCGGACGTACCTTCAAGTATAGAGAATCGTTCTTTAGCCGTACTACACGAATGTAGCACTCCCTTCCACACCCTGTCTTTCCAAATCATTGTAATGTTCAGGAATTTAAGACCAATGTAGACCCGCACCTCCTTTCCCACCCCCTTTCCTCCTTCCTAAAGCACTCACTGTGTCTCTGACTTAAGAAGGGTATAAGAAACCCCATGAGTGGGTGCTGATTATAACAAAAAAAGTGTAAAAAGTCATTCATTATAAAAATGTTTATTTATACTTGGGTCCTAACATTGCAGATGGTTTAACCCATTGATTGAATTGTTCTTCAGTTACGTATTTTAGTTTGATGGCTTCTTGCTTCAAAGTTGTTCCATTTTTGTGTGCAGTCTTGGCAATTTCAGCAGCCTTATCATAACCGATGTGTGGATTCAAGGCAGTTACCAATGTACCAATGTTTTACCAACTCACCATCGTCCGAACGACCGTTGTGTTCCAGCCAGTAGATTCTATTCAACTTCGGCACGGAGCGAAGTGTACATGAACCTTTTAAAACTTCCAGAACCATTTTTTTCTACAAATATATTTCTAGTCTTCAATCGAATTGGCAAAACTATGACACAGTTTTCAAAAACGTAGAGCCCCAAATTCAAAACTACTTGCTGCTTACTAAAATAAAAAACAGCAACAGGACTCCGGATGTAATGGTTTTTTTTTAATTTTTTTTTTTTTGTGTTTGTGCTCGGTAGAACTCAACGAATCATCAGGGATGTTTAAGAGATATGAACATTTTAACGTGTTCTTGCGATAATGATCGGCTACTTTCCTATACCAAATTCTTAATTTAAAGATGAAAATGGTCTCAATCGATAGATACGCGTTAATGAAGCACAAATAAACAGTTTTTTCTTGTCGGAAATGAATATTTCTTTTTTTAATTAATTAAATAAAATCGCATTTTTTTGCACAGAATTCACGATTTAATGCCATTTTAGTGCCGGCAGACTGCGTTTATGTATGGGATTTTTTCGGGCCGGGAATTTTCCTAAATATTTCCCTTTGAGGACATTTTGAACTCCGTTCGCCGTGCACTACAAAGTATAATCAAATTTGTTACTATTACTTATACTCATGTTAAAATGCATTTTCTCATGATAAAATAATAATTAAAAATTTCGCGTGAATCTTACCACCCAAATTTTTTACCATAAATTCAAATTCTAACATTGGGTAAAATATTACTCATCTGCCAGCACTAACATACTTCAAACTGAAGTTTTTTCCTCACTATTTGACAGCTAAAGCAAAGAAAATAAAAAAAAACCCATAGAATTCGGTATAGGAAAGCCGCCCCGGGGTTGCTTGCTGAAGACGTAAGAGGAAGGAAAAAATCAAAAAAATTAAAAATATTCAGCGATATTAATAAAAAACGCCTGGTCCACTCTTAATCCACAGTCTAACTGGTCTGTAACGAGCGTTGTTGTTCGAGGTCCTTGCTGACATGCGTGTACCCTTTTCTTAGCTCGTCGGCTGGGGTGGTTCTTTGACCTATCAACTCATTACAAAAAAATTACCATGTCAGACTAGCGTCGTAGATGTTACCTACCTAGGTTGCTTCCCCCGCTACAGCAACCCCTTTACAGAACGTCTTCAAGTCCTCAAACGATCATCTTTCCCTTAACCCCTCATCCTTCCCTTCATAAAAATTTAAACGTCCATGTTCATGTTTAAACCATATAATTATTTAATAAACTTTCAATTTGTATTCCAACTTTGTAATTCATCTTACTTTTCCTAACATTATATTATTTGAAGTGAAAGTTAAAACAGCATCAATTATATCAATTTACGACTTGGACTATGTTTAAGTTTAGTTTAAAAAGATTGAAATATTGTCTAATATATGTATATAAAAAAAATGAGGGCAATACTTATAAAACTTTTAATTCAAATTGGACATACACCACAAGAAAAGACTTACCCCCAATATTAATCGACAAAATGGCCACTCCTTCGATGAATCTTGGTGCTCGAATTCGTACACTTTTAAGGTTAAAAAAAATAAGGAAAAACTTACAATCTTATAAATATTCCCACACTTTTCACTTTCATAAGGGGGGTTCACATTATCAAATATGTTTGACAAACATGGTTTGATTGACCCGAATTTGACAGTGTGAACGCTCCATCAAGCGGCTTATCAAACATGATTGATGAATTTCAAATTTTTTTGATATTTTGCTTGCTTGACAAGCATATTTGATAATGTGAACGCAAATACTCAAACCGAGAAGAAAAATCATTTGAAAAATAAATTTCGAGCTGAGCGGATCATCGTATTTGTCAAGAAATTAAATAATTTTAACGCGAATTAAGCAAAATCAACCTTTATTTCGCCTTAGTTGGCTTAAATTTCGTTTCTTATTACCACTGATTAAATTAAAAGTGAGTAAAAAAAGCAAAAATTCAATTCTTTTTCCTCGATCTTGTCCGGTGCTGTCTTCTTTTTCCTCGAAAAATCCAGAATGAAAATGCCTTCAAGCAAACAATATGGCTGATCCTTGGTATCCGGTATGAAATGCCAACAATAAATAAAAAATGGCGTACCAGGATTGGCAAAGAATGGCAGCAGCCAGGCAAAGAATCAAAATGGTTTAGTTTAGTGCAGTGTTATTTTCTTACAGTATCTCATCACCAAAAAAGTAAATGGCTGTAGCTAGTGGAAACTACGAGTTGTGGAAAGAGTTTTTCGAATTGTACAGGAATCTTCCAGAGACTTGGAAGATTAAAAGTGAAGAATATAAAAACAAAAATAAAAAACATTAAGCCTATATGGTTCTTTTGGACAAATATAAAGAAATTGAGCCTTGTGCAAGTATAGACTCATTAAAGAAAAAAATTAATGCCCTAAGAACAAGCTACCGCCGAGAACTAAGAAAAAAAAACAAAAAGTGAAAAATCCGGATCTGGATTAGAAGATTTATATGTTCCTTCGCTGTGGTATTATAATGACCTGAACTTTTTGAGGGATCAAGAAGAAGTTGTTGACGGAGTGTCTACAATGGATGAAAATGATGATGAAAATGAAAAAAACCGAAATGCTGAAGCAGAAAAAGTAAGTAAAATGCATTTATGTATATGTAAAAGAAAGTCGTTTATTATTAGGTATTTAAACAAAAATTATTGTGGTGAATTTCTCGGAATAACTCCAGTTGTGTTGAAGTATTCTACAAAATTATTTCGAACTTCTTTTGCACGACTTGATGGATTGCTATTTTTTGCCCGTTGCAATTCCAACATGGAACGGTTGGTATTGTTTCCATTTGTTGTGGAGGTTTCAATGTCTGTGCTACGGAGATAAGAAGCAGGGTTTCTTTTTCTTAAAAAATTGTGTAAATAACAAATCGCCAAGACAATTTCTGTTGTTTTTTCCGGACTCAGCAGAATTGTCGTTAGTAACACTCGGAATCGAGAAGATATTCACCCCTATCACAGGCCCCAACGTAATAGATTCGTACTACGAATCCCGAAAATAAATATCATAGATCCCGTCGTAATAAAATTATTTGCTACGAAATTCGGAGTTCGTGAAATTGATATCACAAGCCCCGAACGAGTATTAAGTTTGATAGTTTTTTCTACGAACAGTTTTTTTGATCGGAGCTACATAAATTCAGATTCAAATGGACGTAACAATTCAACCTTTTGATTCGATTGCATAAAAAATGAACACCTATGTTATTTTTAAATCCAAGGTTATCGTGAAAAACTAACAAGACCCAATACGAAAGGTTAATAGAGGTATCCGGCATCATCTATAATGCAATGTTTTGTAAGCATATACCTGAATATATAATAATGCAACCCAGTGTTTCTTTTACCTTCCCGATATCTTTTCGAGGAATAGCAAGTTAATTGTCCGACATTCTGGTCCCTATTAAGCTTCATTTTTATCATTTTATCTGGTTCGTGGCAGTACCCTACGAAGAAATTGAAAAACTTAGCCTTAATTCGAAAAAAAACACCACCAATGTAATAAGCCTAAGCGTTCAACCTCAAAAACGGGCAACAGTTATTATCAATGTGGCGTTTTTCGTCAAGACGGCTTCGAAGCTGAAGTGCCTTGACTAAACACCAATGTCAGCCTCACATTCCAATACAGCCATCCCCCATCCCCATAACATTTTCGTTTGTACGACCACAGGGACAAAGATTTTTTTATCTCTTCACAGGGAGGGACCTTGAACACTAGCTACACAGTCTCACGAATTTCTGCTTTTTCCACAAGCTGTATCAGCAGAAAAGCAGCATCAATTAGGACAACACTTCTTTTAAAAATAGCGGTCGATTCATTGGACATAATTTTCGATGACTAGAGCAGTCATACATATCTCTTTGGCTCTGAGCTCTTCCAAAGTGTCGTCAGTTTGTTGGAAGAATCATTTGACCTAACATAGCTTCAAAGACAAATGGTCTGATCAAATGGCCCATTTCTCTCTTTAAGTTATCGATTGTAATTATTGTCGGTGAGCTCTGTGGCTTGTGGCGAAATTCTGTTCTGTTGAAACCACATGTAGTCCAATAGCAATTGTTGTTGAGTCCATATTTAAAAAAAATGACAACTTTCATATTTCACATTCACAACGTAGAAATTTAATTAATTAATTTAATTTCATATTTTGAAGTACGTCAGATGATTCCGAAATTCGGAATATTGATTTGTGTGTGGCAATGCCTATATTTATTTCGTTCGGGCCTTATGATTATTATTTGTTCGTATTCGTAGCGGAGCTTTTCGTTCGGAACTTTGCTACGAGGAACTCTGTGATAGGGGCACTGATCTCTATAATACACTGGATAGTGTATTCATACAGAAAAAGTGACTCCATTTGAACATTGTTATAAAGTCGAAAAGGGAAAAATTCGTATAACAGTATAACAAAAATATACGTCAGAGAACCACTGATCTCTATATTACTTATCTCTGAATTTCATTTTTTCTATCTTCTCTGAGAAACAATTTTAATCTCTGGAAGCCTATCCAACTTAGGGATGTCGAAATACAAAAAAGTATCGTATCGATATTTTTTAAAAATATCAATATCGCTTTTGATATTTTATTAAAAAAATCGATATATCGGTAAAATATGACAAGAAAATAATTTTTGTCTTTTTTTCGGAGCGCGTCGGTTCGACTCTTACAAGAAACAAAACTTTGTTGCTCTGAACATTCTGAATGGAAAAAAAACACAATTTTGAGTTTGGCAGTTCAGGCTCTGTTCAGTTGTAAAAAACAAAAATGCCTTAAGATATTAAACCAAGCTGTCCAAATTGATTCGCATTTTGCGTACGAGCTGAAAAACTTGTGAACTATGAATGTATGCTTGTATGGTGTGAATGATGCGAGAGAGCAAATTGTTGAGAATGTTTTGTGTGCAAATGGTGCGACAAATCACTTGTGTTTTCCAATAATTGATGTTTCATGATCTCAGATTTATTTACGTACACTAATTGAGTGTAGTGTGTGGTATTTCTTTTGAAGGTTTTTCTTAGGCCGTGTGCGAATTCAGTTAAATTTTGACATTTCGCATTGAATAAAATGTGTTAAAATTAGAATAGCTGCTGAGCAGGTTAAAATGACCGTAGGGGTTAAAAATTCATCAATTTTTAACCACAATACATCCAATTCGCACACGGAATTAAACATTCATCCAATTCAATAATCAATTCATCCAATTCGCACATGGCCTTAATCATAAAAAATATCGATTTTTTATACCTTTTCGATACTCGGATTTTTATATCGATACATCGATATATCGAAAAATTAAATATCGATAAAAAATATCAACACATCGACATCATTAGTTAGACCTGTTAGTTGTCAAAAAGTCGAAAAGGGGCACTGACTGTCATCTTCAAATGGAGTCAAAAAAACTGTTATACCTTGTAAGTAATACACTATCCAGTGTAATATAGAGATCAGTGGATAGGGGTGATTATGCCGAATGCGTTTTCAACGATTCGTCGTGCACGTGAAACTCGATAATTATAGTTCTCTTGTTCTTTCGAGAGTCCAGTACCACTGAACGGCTTCATTAAATTTTCTTTCAATGGAAACGCGTCATCCGCAACCAAAACATACGCCATTTCTTTGGAAAAATTTGAGATTTTTTCTGGTTTTGGAATTTCGAGATTGTCGCTTTGAAAATAATCGCAAAATTTTGTGTTCGAGAAAACACCACCATCCGAAACTCTCCCATTTGTTCCAACTTCTACCATTAGAAACTCATATTTGGCATTTACGATCTCCATCAAAACAATACTGTATGTTTTTTTATAGTTGAAATAGTAAGCTCCAGAATTAAACGGTTTTATCAGATTAATGTGTTTTCCGTCCATGGCCCATGTTCTGTAACTTATCACTCGCAAGAAAAAAGTGATAAACGCTTGGAATCGAAACAAATTTCAAGTTATCACGTTGTTGTGTTTCTGTAACTTTGACAATCGTTAAATTTATCACCCGGAACGAACTCAACCACTGATCTCTATAATACACTGGATAGTGGATTCCATACAAATTATAACAGTTTTTTTGACTCCTATTGAATTTGACAGGGTACCTTTACACTTGTGCATCTCTTTCTTTATCAACCTAAAAAGTGAGACAGAGTTAATTGATAGGTCCGTTCGTTTACCTCACAAAACTGCCCAAAGCTGCCCAAAACTGCCCAAAACTCCCACTTTTGCGTTCGTTTACTGCCACAAAAACTAAAATCTGTCACTTTTGAAGGAGAAAAATATTTCCCCTTCCTGCCGAATTTAGCTACAAAAATTTCTTGTGGCAAATGTGTAAATTCTGTCAAACCATAAGAAGTACATTGAATTTTTTTGACGTTTGACATAATTTTGTGCATTGGGCAGATTTTGCCTGTAAAGCGTTCGTTTACTTTTTGGGCAAATCACAAAATTTCATCCCCACTCCTCAATTTTTGACAGTTTTTGCACAAACTGCCCAAAAAGTAAAAGAACGGACCTGATGTTTTGATGACAAAAAAAGTGACGTTTGTGTTTTCTAAATATTTTCAAATTTTTCCTCGCAAATATTGAACAATTTATTTGTTTTGTCAATAATTTTAAAAGCGTTCATCTAAATTAAAACTAATTTCGAAATGGTAAGATTGTGCAAATATTGCAACAAAAAAGCTAGTGAAGGCAGAACACTTCATGGGTAGGTTCTAAATTTATTTTTTAATAATTAACATACTTACTTACTTACTTATCCGGCTCACAACCTACGAAGGATCTCAGCCTGGGATACTGCAGCCTTCCATCGTGAACGATCCCTAGCATGCACTCTCCAGTCACCGAGACCAAGCGCTCTGGCATCCGCAATCATTTGGTCCTTGTACCGTAGGTTCGGTCTTCCTTGTCGTCTGGAACCTGGGGGCTGGGATTAGAAGACTTTCTTGGCTGGAGCGTTGTCGTCCATTCGCTCGATGTGGCCGACTAGACTACATCCACATCTTGATACAGCTCATATAGTTGTCGGTTGTACCGTCTTCTCCATTCGCCATCGTCGCATACGGGACCAAAAATCCGTCGAAGAATTTTTCTTTCGAAAGTGCCCAGTATCAATTCCCCTTTTTTACTTATCGTCCAGCACTCGGCGCCGTAGAGTAGGACTGGTTAAATCAAAGTTTTGTATACCAGACACTTTGTCTTTCAAGTGAGGAGTTTTGAACCCAGTTGTTTGGCCAAATCGAAGCAGCAGCGGTAATTCTTCTTCGGATCTCCACTAAGCTGTCGTTCGTGGGATTGATGTTTGTTCCAAGGTAGGTGAACTCCTTAACTACCTCGAAATTGCTGCTACCAACAGTGACGTGCTGTCCTAGGCGGTGGACAGATGTTGCTTTGTTTGTTGATAGCATGTACTTTGTTTTGTCCTCATTCACTTCAAGACCAACAAGTTTCGCCTGTTCTTCAATCGCTGTGAAGGCCTGAAGCACAGCTCTCTTGGAACGACCGATGATGTCTATGTCGTCCTCATAGCCTAGGAGCTGGGTGGACTTGTTGAAGGTAGTGTTTTCCGTGCTCACACCTGCCTTGCGAACTATCTGCTCCAGGACTATGTTGAAGAAGTCACATGACAACGCATCTCCTTGTCTAAACATCAAAACATTCAAAATCTCCTCTAATTAAGTAGACGGTCAGGGCCTCCGCTAGTTGTTCGGCTGCACGTGGTCTGTTAAGGGACCTAACATTCCACGTGCAGATCCGAATCTCACTGTCCTTATATCGTTTGCATGATTCGTCATCAGTAAATCCGTCCGTACCCGAGGCTTGTTGTTGCTTTGCAACTAGCTTGTCTTTATGTGATTGGGAAGTCACCCCAAAGCACGATGAGTACCTGGAGGGTCAGGTCCTTATTTTAACTCCAAGGGCAAAGAGGCGGATAAACCGCCCCTTATCAGCCTGAGCTCCATATAAGTCGAAATAGCCCGTAGTGTAGACAAAGTGTACTTCAAAAATACATACTTGTTTTTTTTTTTTTACTTTAAGATTGCAGCTACTTTGACAACTCCGTTTGATTTGATTAAAACCTACCAACAAATAGAATTTGGCGAACAAGTAATTTATACTGGTAAGTTAGAGTGACGGAATCTGGTATTTAAGTTGACTCGTTCTAAATGCTTCCCCCTTGTTTTTTACAGACAAACCACGCCAAGACATTCCTATTAAGTCCACAGCAGAGAGACTCAAAGAAGTTTATCGAGCCCATGGCTTTCGTGGTCTCTTTGCAGGCCTAGGACCTCGATTGGCAAAAGTAGCGCCAGCATGTGCAATAATGATTTCGTCCTTCGAATATGGAAAATCGTACTTTTACAAACATAACATTGACATATACGACGAGACTCATCTGCACGGAATGCAAAATTTGAACAACTAAATGAAATAGTTTGAGAAATTGTTAAAAAAAGATTCTAGGTTTTACGAATGTTAATTCAACTGTTGGTTAAACAATAAAACTTTGTTTTTAATAACTTTTAAAAGCATTTAAACTAATTTGTATTCTTTAATGGACAAAATGAACTAAAAAAATTATAAATGTCTTATGAGAAAATCGTTAAGGCTACACGACCAGTCTCCTTTACCGAGAAGAACATACGACCCAACTCGGCCAGTCAATAGCCATCGACAGCAGTGGCACATTGCATATATTCTTTGGCAGTCATTACGAGTTCATGGTTCATGTCTAAACCCTGCGCATGTTTGAAATAACTCGGATGAGCTGTTTTCCAGGATCTGCCTCAGTGTGAATATTTGGTCTATCATTCTTCCTCCCACACTTTGGTGATGACCTGGTGCATGCGGTTCAGCAAAACACCTGTTCCATGTTTAAAGAGTTCCGCGGGTATGCCATCCGGCGACTTGTTATTTTTTAGCTTTTGGATGGCTCTTTCTACCTCTTCTCTGCTGGGGACTGGGTCTTCATTGACTGGTCTTTCTTCTCTTTCGTCATTAACTTGCTCGACATTTTGCGCATTCAGCAGCTGCTGGAAATGCTGCTTGAAAACATTTACAATTCCAGACTCAAGTTTCTGAGTTGCATAGGTAACATTTTAGTAGTTGCATTTTAAAAATTAATCCAATACAATTTTTAATGGTTGTTGAATACATTTTCTATACAGATTTCCAATCAACGATCCTGATCTATTGGAAGTTTGGAAAAAAGTGATGAACCTTCCGTTTTTAATCCCCACGAAATACACCCGAATTTGTTCTGACCACTTCCAAAGTGAGTGCTTTAGAACAACAAAATCAGGAAGGGTTCTGATTGAAGGAAGCATACCAACGTTCTTATCAGAACGGAGGCAGTGCTGTGTCTGCAATGCCTCAAAAGACACCAATACAGGAATTTCCCTGTTGAAGTATGAAGTATTTATACAGTTTTGATGAACATACACACTAACATATCTTTCCCTTACAGATTTCCTTTAAATAAGCCCGCAGTGCTTAAAAAATGGTTGCAAAATATCAACATTAATAATTTTGTTCCTGACAAGGATAGCTTGATATGCAGTGACCACTTCACTAATTCCTGTTTTCAAGTGTGCCAAACCAGGAAATATACAAACTTAAAAGACACAGCAGTTCCAACAATTTTCCTTCGAGGTACTTGAATAAATTTTAATTATAAATTGTTCATACGTATTTGAAATAAAATCGAAATCATTTTAGACCCTCATGAGATGAGAGATATTCAGGTCAAGGAATCAAGTCAGATGGAAGATATTTCCACCACCGAATCCGTTTTAGAATCTCGACAGATGGTCCAAATTTCTACCATCAATGACACAGGTATGAATATTTAATTTAATTAAATTAGATTAAATCGAAAAATTTCTTATGACCTACATGTATATCCTTAAAACAATAAATTTAACAAATAACAATTTTAGATTTACAAAACACTGAACAAGACTATAACAAATCGGAAGAAACTCCCTTCTTGCTTGAGTCAGGTAAATACATTCATTATATTAGGTATATGTATCTTAGACTTCTACAATATTGCATGCATCTTTATCGCTTCATTGTGTATTAGAGTTGACTGAAATATATATATTATTCAATTGCCATAATTGAAACAAAATAATATTGCAGAATTTCAAGATATTCAAGATTTTCAAGAAATTCAAGAAATTCAAGATAATCAAGAAATTCAAGACATCAAAATTGTTCAAGAAACTCAAGAACCTCAAAAAACCCCAAAAACTCGAAAAATTCGAAAAATTGTAAGCCATGACCATCCGTATACCTCCACACCGCGGACTGTCAAAAAAAAAGATGGATGTACGGCGAATCGATTTCAATCCAATAGTCATACCTTTCATCCCAACCATCGAAATGCACCAATATTCGGTTGTCCAGCACATCGGCAACGGACGCGACACACATCTTTCCTGTATTCTTAAGATCGATGGCTTCCAAACGCATTCCAACTTTGAAGGGGTTTCTCTTGAACTATAAAAGAGGAGAGAGAAATAAACATCTGCTACTAGGATTACTAGGATTCTACACTTACAACACAAGAATTCAAATGAGTAAACATGCTTCTCAATGCCGGAACGCTCTTGGTGTTGGCAAGATACATTGGCCAGTTGAAGGCCAATATATTTATTCCTTTGGGTGGCTGCAGTAATCGGTTAGTTTTGGAACACCAACCGGGAGGAAAAATGTCCATAGAATCAGCATTCACCCAGAAATTATAAATATTCGAATAACCATCGAAATTCAACTTCAGACGATAGCCTTTCTTTTCAACAACTGTGCAGACACAAAACAACGAGTTGTGTTCTGGATCTGGATCTATGGCCTCGAGTTTCATGCCCACCTCAAATAGGTTTTCACCACAAGGATATGGATTGGGAAACAGATCAACTGGAGCTGGTTCAGAATTGGTGGCATTCAAATGTGAGCCCCAAGTAAAGAATCGTTTGGGGATCAACTTTATCTCTGGACTAACTATTTCGGATCCGGAAAGAATTTTGTTCTTCTTAAAGCGCTCTCGAACTTCATGTTCACGAGAGTCAATTGTAATTTTGGATCGTTCACGTGATTCTCGACGAAAACAATCATACGAACAAAATTCGGGGGATAGAAAGTCCACAGCCGCTCCATGACATTCGCAGCGACGACAGCAATACAGAGCGTCAGAATAGTCTTTAGTTTTGAGAGTTGAATCATTTTCATTTTGTCCCGCTGATGACATTTCTCGGCAATCTGAACTAGATTCAGTTCGTTTAGTTGGAATTTCATTTCACTTTTCTTGCAAAATCCAACACGCTCTTTCCATGTGAGCATGTTGAATGTGGATAACATGCCCAGGACCATGTTCATGTGAGTAGAGTTAAAGTATGTTTTATCGGTTGCTTTCAGTATCGATGGTTTCGAATCCTTGTGGGGTGATAATTCCAAATTGCTGTTAGTACTGCTGTTGCTGCTGCTATTGGATGATGGAATCTTTTCAATTTTATCATTACAAAGCAAAGAATTAGCTGCTGCTGTTGAACTGATATCAACTTCAGGCGATGGTTCTTTCGTTGGTTTTGCTTCCTCAATTGAAGGCTCGAGGGACAGTTGTTCAACAGCTTTTTGCAACAACTCCCCATCGGATGCTGTCGATAGGCGTCTATTTCGGCGCGGACGGCCACGCTTTTTGATTGGGTTACCCACCAAAGTCAAGGATTTTGATCTCTTTGTCCTTGGGCTGGTGTTTAGTACTCGCGACAGGCTACTATTCACTTTTAAAAGAGACTGCTGCTTCGATGTGGTTTTAATGGCAGCCTGTGACGTTGGCTTAATAAGTAAACTCTTTTGCCCGCTTTCCGGTGAGCAGGAGTACTTATCGACTGCATTTACACTTCTTTCTTGTTTCGGGCCATTTAACAATAAACATGAACGAAACTACAAAACAAAAACTAATTAAAACAAATAACAATTAAATATTAAAGCAGCAAAGTACTTACCTACTATTTATCATTTGAGAAGTTTCGCAGCACAGCCATCTTTGTTTTTTTTTCAGCTGTCAGTGGAGAAGTGTTATATTTTGGTATAACTGTTATACCTGGATGGTACCTTTACACTTATAACAGTCTTCTATGGGAGTCAAACTTTTTGTTCCTATCCACTATCCAGTTATAATAGAGATCAGTGAACTCAACAGAAACACTGGAAAATTATCGATAACTGGTGTTCTGTATCTTTCAACTTCGATAATTTTGAAAGATAAAGATGAAAATATTATCACTTGCAATTTTGATGGTGATAAGAAAAACCTTGTCGAAGATTTTTTGAATTAATTGAGAGTATAAATGTTCTAGGTAAGTCCAATTATAGAATTTGCTGACAAAAGTAAATGAACTTTCCATTTTTTAATTTTTTTCAGAACAAGAGACAATTATGTTGATGATAATACTACACAAATGTTGCCTTCTATTTGCATCTGAAATCGGAAAGAATTTCAAACAAAAGTCATTCAATAACCAAGCGTTTGGTTACGCTCAGTTCTTAACTGAATTCTAATAACATCGATGTGATCCCAGTCAAGACAGTCCCAAAGGAAAAACAGCAGCAGTAAGGAACACCAGCCCGAAGAATATGATGAAAGTGGCGAGGAGTATGAAGAAGAGCCCGGCAGCAAGCGAATCACAATGTTTTTATTTTATTTTGTTATTTTATTTTCAATATTGTTTTAATAAAATAAACTTTAAAGAACAAGATGCAGCCTTGTTTCGTAGAGCCATGGATGTGTAGATGATGTATTACCATCGCCGCAGACCACAACAAAGCGTCCATTCGGATTGTGTGTAATGGTCTGTTCCTATCGTTTTTCAAAAAGAATAATTTAAAATTTGTGGGAAGGTCCATCGATTTGAGTTTATTGCACATTGGGCTCAATTTTCTATGCTGTTCCTGTAATTGAATTGGTTTCATATTAGATTCCTTTGAATGTGCTCCCGAAACCTGAATGCTTACATGGAATTGTGTCAAAACAAACAAAATGAAGAAGTAAACAAATTTCCAGTGTCAAATTTACCACATTCCACTGGACTTTCCATTGGAAGTTTTAAGTTATCACTTTCAGTTACAGAAACCCGATTTTTAGCAGGTGTGATAAAAGTGGAATTTTTTGTTTCATTTTTATCACTGCGATAAGTTATCACCTAAGTTACAGAACATGGGTCCATAGCACCAATACAGTGTGGGAAATTCCAAAGATCATTAAAACACTTTGCTTCTTCTTTCCATCCTTCTTCTGTTTTTGGTATCTGTTGCAAAAAAGAAAAATAATTGTTGTTTTTTTTTTATTTACTGTAGAGCTGTTTCTTGACAAAAAAAAAGTTAATGCACAAACTGAGAGGGATATACTTTTGAGGAAAGCTATATCCCATTTGGATACGCAAAAAAAGAACCCGATGAGGCGGATACTCTATGTGCTAGTTGGGCGGTGCGTTTCAGAAAGTTGGATGCGCAACAACAGCTCTTTGCCAACCGAACGATAGGAGAAGTTCTGTACAGGGCAGCACTAGAAAGTTTGAGTGAGAACTCGTACAAATGTCTCGAAACTCCACCGCAACGAGCACAATTTCAGCGTGTTAGGACTTTTTCATCGTCCAGCTATAGTGCACGTACCTCGACGCAACTGTCCAACTGCACATCATCACCAATTCTATTCGAAGAGAGTTCGCGGGATACAATATCACCACCATTTATGCCAAATCGTTCAGGCAGAATTGCAAAACAGCCGTATATTTTACATGTTTTGCCTAACCAAAACAATCATGTTACACATCAGAATCAACATCCAATGCACTACAATTCAAACTACAGTAATATTGTAACTGAAATACCTCAAACGCAAACCTCAAACCTCAACTACGACTCTGTGAAGGATCTTCTTATGCACGAGGATTATTCTTAAAATTTAAAAGAAAATTATACTTACATTAATAAATCTTTTTAAAACTGTTCTTAAAACTCTGCATGTTTCCATTATTATAGTTAGTAGAGTCAATGAAGCTTTTTTTCAGAAAGTCCTCAGAAACAGCTCGGATTTTGAAAAAAAAAAATTTCTAATTTTTTTGTTTTTTATATTCTTTAAAGTCTGAAACAAATCATTTGGGGGAAATTATTGCTTATATTGTTTAAACAATTTTTATATTGTTTATAAAGAGAGATCCAAAATTAATGTTTTTGATAATTGGAGTGTTTAGGTTGCATTAAGACAAGAAAAAAATCATATGGAACGGGGGGTCTATTGTCCCCCGTTTAGCCGGGAGGGGCAATCGTATAACAAAAAAAGTCTATTTTTCAAAAAAAAAATTAAAAATCAAGGGCTTTTCCCTCAATGCCGTGTTATACCTTCTTGCAAAGCTAAAAAATGCTTCTTTCATTTTGCATTTAAATAAAGTTGTTTTCAGGAATAGTGTTCGAAAAAATCATTTTCAAAGTCAAAATATCGAAATTTTCAACTTTTTTTTTTAACTTCGAACTAATTTTTTTCGAAATTGTATGTTAAGTACTATTTTTTTTCCAGGATTAAATGCGGTCTTAAGTTCTCAGTGCTATCCAGAAACAACATGCCTTAATGTCTTCTTGTTTTTGAGAAACTAAGAAAAAACCAAAAAAACTCAGAAAATTTTGATGATATTTTGTTTTTTAATAATTCGAAGAAAATAGCCGTTAACAAGTAATTTTATGATTTTATTTACATTTTCAAAAACACCTGCTTTTGCATTATTTTGAAAGAAAAAAGAATTTTGATTTTTATACTGTGAAAACGGCAATATCATAGCTGAAATCCAAAAAAAGGCCACTGGAGTAGATTGTCTAGCTGCCGAGCTGTTCAGAATAACAAGCGAAGATTTAGATAAGAACCAAATCATCCATAAGATGTGTATGCAGTGGAAGTGACTGCGATAATCACCCACCACTTGATGAAGATGATGGTTTAAATACACAAATGAACGTTCAAAATTAAACGTTTTCTTGAAAATGAAAATAAAATCATAAAATTACTTGTTAACGGCTATTTTCTTCGAATTATTAAAAAACAAAATATCATCAAAATTTTCTGAGTTTTTTTGGTTTTTTCTTAGTTTCTCAAAAACAAGAAGACATTAAGGCATGCTGTTTCTGGATAGCACTGAGAACTTAAGACCGCATTTAATCCTGGAAAAAAAATAGTACTTAACATACAATTTCGAAAAAAATTAGTTCGAAGTTAAAAAAAAAGTTGAAAATTTCGATATTTTGACTTTGAAAATGATTTTTTCGAACACTATTCCTGAAAACAACTTTATTTAAATGCAAAATGAAAGAAGCATTTTTTAGCTTTGCAAGAAGGTATAACACGGCATTGAGGGAAAAGCCGTTGATATTTAATTTTTTTTTTTTTTTGAAAAATAGACTTTTTTTGTTATACGATTGCCCCTCCCGGCTAAACGGGGGACAATAGACCCCCCGTTCCATATGATTTTTTTCTTGTCTTAATGCAACCTAAACACTCCAATTATCAAAAACATTAATTTTGGATCTCTCTTTATAAACAATATAAAAATTGTTTAAGCAATATAAGCAATAATTTCCCCCAAATGATTTGTTTCAGACTTTGAAGAATATAAAAAACAAAAAATTTAGATTTTTTTTTTTTCAAAATCCGAGCTGTTTCTGAGGACTTTCTGAAAACGCCCTTATTTGAGCTTCATTGACTCTACTAAGTGCTAAGAGTGGATTTTGCGATACATGTGGAAAATTTCAAGTCAGAATAACTCCGTCCAGTTGCTAGAAATCTCAATGTTGCAGAAATTCGTTCGTTTCGTTGGGTGAAATACAATAAGTCTGTTCAATGAGTCTGTGCTGGACTGTATTGGACAGAAAAGTACAAGGTTTTCCTGTTCAATGACAACTTTTCTGTGCTAGACTGTTCTAGTTTGCTGTTCAATGACTTTTTCTAGAACAGTTTAGCGTAGGTTAGAGTAAAAAAAGAACAGGATTTTCTGTACTTGCTTTTGAGGAAGAGTAACCTAGAACAGAATCATGACAACTGTCAAAGTGTTGTAGTTTTTTTGTCTTTGTTTTGTTTTGTGTTTTGAGGTTAAGTGAATTAATTCACTTAAGGCAACAATGAAACATTTTTTGATTTTGCTTATAAAATAGTAATTATTTATTTGTTTGATTTTTTAAAGGTCTAATTCCTGAAAAAAATTACATTTTCAAACATATGTTGAAGAAAACAATGCAGGAAGTTTTTTTTCTGATTTTAGTTTTCACAGATGACATTTCGATGACTGTTCTAACTTGTCTGACATTTCTGTGCTGCTCTGTTCTGTTCTACACTTTTCTGTACTGTTCTAACCTACACTTTTTCTTATTGAACAAACTTAATCCCTCATCTTTGTATTTTGTCGTTCGATGTAAGGTCGTATTCCAACAACTCTTCATAAGTTTCTGCGTTCATCCTTAAATAGTTTTTATAATCGCCAGGCGAAGTTATTTTTAATTCATCCAGCAAATTAGAAGATGAAAATCTTGGACGCTTTTTCATCCACTCCTTTATCCAAAGTCTTTTCCTCTTATTTTGGGCTTTTTTTTCTTCTTCTTCGTCTTCCATTATTTGGTCAATAACCAGAGCTGCTACTAAAGCGTCCGCCATCGTTGAAATTCTAAAGAAAACTGAGGCTTGACAATATGTTTGATAAATGTGAACGCAGTCCATCAAGCATTCGTCAAACCATGCTTGTCAAACATATTTGATAATGTGAACCCCCCTATATATATATGTATGTCGATGTATAAGTATAATGTGTCGATATGTATTAGATGAGTTACTAAACTGATCGGACTGTATATAAAAAAAAGGAAAAAAGGACTTTACGGTAATTTAATTATAAAAAAATCCAAATTTCACAGATTTATAAAATTTAATCAAAAATTGATAAAAAAAAGATTATGATCAAACGTAAGTTTCAATGACGATGCAAAAAAAAATTGTGTTGGCTGATGCCGACTACGACGACGCTGTCGTCTGTCTCTGGCGGCTTTTTACTTCAACGACCAACAGTGATCGTATTTGGTCCTTGCTCTTAGATGCAATTAAAAAGTTATGGAGCTCCTTTTGGTACCGTTAGATCGGTCCACCTTTTGTTTCAGGCCGCCAAAAAAAATTAATTTGACGACCTCGCTGCACAAAAAAAATCTAGTTTAGCACATCGTTCATTAACTACAAGGCTTTCTGAAGGCGCTTACCTTTACCTTTCTTTAAATTTCTCGCAAATCAATACTTAAGATATCGTTAAATATGTCTATCCAGAATCTATATATATATATATATATATATATATATATATATATATATATATATATATATATATATGTATATAATTTACATATATATGTTTATATGTTTCTATGCCACGTTCTCGATATCGTCTGATGACGGATATTCAGTATGACTTGATTTCACTATCAATAATTTAATTACATTCTATTAGTTCGAATTTAACTTTCTTTAACTTTACTGATGTACCTACTTACATTTTTTTGAAAATCTAAATGCTCTTTATGTGGGTAATATAATTCGGTGGCACTTCGATACTTGGCCTCTAAATGTTTTCCTAGGCTCTTGCTATTCTCGGTAAAGGTTCTTCTTGAAAAGAAAGTGCTCACCGTCAGTTTTTTACCTTAGACCTAGTCTCTAACATCCCCACTCCTAACATAAAAAAGCGCCTTTTTTCCAGCCTTTGTCTTATTAACTATATCATAATTTGCATATCATTATCTTTCACCTACGCATTATTACGCAATATCATTGTGAGTGAAAGTGCGTCAGTGTTATAATGCACTTGTCTTGATCAAAAAAATTAATTCCTGTTTTCAAGTGTGCCAAACCAGGAAATATACAAACTTAAAAGACACAGCAGTTCCAACAATTTTCCTTCGAGGTACTTGAATAAATTTTAATTATAAATTGTTCATACGTATTTGAAATAAAATCGAAATCATTTTAGACCCTCATGAGATGAGAGATATTCAGGTCAAGGAATCAAGTCAGATGGAAGATATTTCCACCACCGAATCCGTTTTAGAATCTCGACAGATGGTCCAAATTTCTACCATCAATGACACAGGTATGAATATTTAATTTAATTAAATTAGATTAAATCGAAAAATTTCTTATGACCTACATGTATATCCTTAAAACAATAAATTTAACAAATAACAATTTTAGATTTACAAAACACTGAACAAGACTATAACAAATCGGAAGAAACTCCCTTCTTGCTTGAGTCAGGTAAATACATTCATTATATTAGGTATATGTATCTTAGACTTCTACAATATTGCATGCATCTTTATCGCTTCATTGTGTATTAGAGTTGACTGAAATATATATATTATTCAATTGCCATAATTGAAACAAAATAATATTGCAGAATTTCAAGATATTCAAGATTTTCAAGAAATTCAAGAAATTCAAGATAATCAAGAAATTCAAGACATCAAAATTGTTCAAGAAACTCAAGAACCTCAAAAAACTCGAAAAATTCGAAAAATTGTAAGCCATGACCATCCGTATACCTCCACACCGCGGACTGTCAAAAAAAAGATGGATGTACGGCGAATCGATTTCAATCCAATAGTCATACCTTTCATCCCAACCATCGAAATGCACCAATATTCGGTTGTCCAGCACATCGGCAACGGACGCGACACACATCTTTCCTGTATTCTTAAGATCGATGGCTTCCAAACGCATTCCAACTTTGAAGGGGTTTCTCTTGAACTATAAAAGAGGAGAGAGAAATAAACATCTGCTACTAGGATTACTAGGATTCTACACTTACACAAGAATTCAAATGAGTAAACATGCTTCTCAATGCCGGAACGCTCTTGGTGTTGGCAAGATACATTGGCCAGTTGAAGGCCAATATATTTATTCCTTTGGGTGGCTGCAGTAATCGGTTAGTTTTGGAACACCAACCGGGAGGAAAAATGTCCATAGAATCAGCATTCACCCAGAAATTATAAATATTCGAATAACCATCGAAATTCAACTTCAGACGATAGCCTTTCTTTTCAACAACTGTGCAGACACAAAACAACGAGTTGTGTTCTGGATCTGGATCTATGGCCTCGAGTTTCATGCCCACCTCAAATAGGTTTTCACCACAAGGATATGGATTGGGAAACAGATCAACTGGAGCTGGTTCAGAATTGGTGGCATTCAAATGTGAGCCCCAAGTAAAGAATCGTTTGGGGATCAACTTTATCTCTGGACTAACTATTTCGGATCCGGAAAGAATTTTGTTCTTCTTAAAGCGCTCTCGAACTTCATGTTCACGAGAGTCAATTGTAATTTTGGATCGTTCACGTGATTCTCGACGAAAACAATCATACGAACAAAATTCGGGGGATAGAAAGTCCACAGCCGCTCCATGACATTCGCAGCGACGACAGCAATACAGAGCGTCAGAATAGTCTTTAGTTTTGAGAGTTGAATCATTTTCATTTTGTCCCGCTGATGACATTTCTCGGCAATCTGAACTAGATTCAGTTCGTTTAGTTGGAATTTCATTTCACTTTTCTTGCAAAATCCAACACGCTCTTTCCATGTGAGCATGTTGAATGTGGATAACATGCCCAGGACCATGTTCATGTGAGTAGAGTTAAAGTATGTTTTATCGGTTGCTTTCAGTATCGATGGTTTCGAATCCTTGTGGGGTGATAATTCCAAATTGCTGTTAGTACTGCTGTTGCTGCTGCTATTGGATGATGGAATCTTTTCAATTTTATCATTACAAAGCAAAGAATTAG
This sequence comes from Sphaerophoria taeniata, assembly GCA_943590905.1. Classification (NCBI taxonomy): domain Eukaryota; kingdom Metazoa; phylum Arthropoda; class Insecta; order Diptera; family Syrphidae; genus Sphaerophoria; species Sphaerophoria taeniata. Next base: position 74,600,221 of record OX016542.1, on the reverse strand, counting down.
CTGCTGCTGTTGAACTGATATCAACTTCAGGCGATGGTTCTTTCGTTGGTTTTGCTTCCTCAATTGAAGGCTCGAGGGACAGTTGTTCAACAGCTTTTTGCAACAACTCCCCATCGGATGCTGTCGATAGGCGTCTATTTCGGCGCGGACGGCCACGCTTTTTGATTGGGTTACCCACCAAAGTCAAGGATTTTGATCTCTTTGTCCTTGGGCTGGTGTTTAGTACTCGCGACAGGCTACTATTCACTTTTAAAAGAGACTGCTGCTTCGATGTGGTTTTAATGGCAGCCTGTGACGTTGGCTTAATAAGTAAACTCTTTTGCCCGCTTTCCGGTGAGCAGGAGTACTTATCGACTGCATTTACACTTCTTTCTTGTTTCGGGCCATTTAACAATAAACATGAACGAAACTACAAAACAAAAACTAATTAAAACAAATAACAATTAAATATTAAAGCAGCAAAGTACTTACCTACTATTTATCATTTGAGAAGTTTCGCAGCACAGCCATCTTTGTTTTTTTTTCAGCTGTCAGTGGAGAAGTGTTATATTTTGGTATAACTGTTATACCTGGATGGTACCTTTACACTTATAACAGTCTTCTATGGGAGTCAAACTTTTTGTTCCTATCCACTATCCAGTTATAATAGAGATCAGTGAACTCAACAGAAACACTGGAAAATTATCGATAACTGGTGTTCTGTATCTTTCAACTTCGATAATTTTGAAAGATAAAGATGAAAATATTATCACTTGCAATTTTGATGGTGATAAGAAAAACCTTGTCGAAGATTTTTTGAATTAATTGAGAGTATAAATGTTCTAGGTAAGTCCAATTATAGAATTTGCTGACAAAAGTAAATGAACTTTCCATTTTTTAATTTTTTTCAGAACAAGAGACAATTATGTTGATGATAATACTACACAAATGTTGCCTTCTATTTGCATCTGAAATCGGAAAGAATTTCAAACAAAAGTCATTCAATAACCAAGCGTTTGGTTACGCTCAGTTCTTAACTGAATTCTAATAACATCGATGTGATCCCAGTCAAGACAGTCCCAAAGGAAAAACAGCAGCAGTAAGGAACACCAGCCCGAAGAATATGATGAAAGTGGCGAGGAGTATGAAGAAGAGCCCGGCAGCAAGCGAATCACAATGTTTTTATTTTATTTTGTTATTTTATTTTCAATATTGTTTTAATAAAATAAACTTTAAAGAACAAGATGCAGCCTTGTTTCGTAGAGCCATGGATGTGTAGATGATGTATTACCATCGCCGCAGACCACAACAAAGCGTCCATTCGGATTGTGTGTAATGGTCTGTTCCTATCGTTTTTCAAAAAGAATAATTTAAAATTTGTGGGAAGGTCCATCGATTTGAGTTTATTGCACATTGGGCTCAATTTTCTATGCTGTTCCTGTAATTGAATTGGTTTCATATTAGATTCCTTTGAATGTGCTCCCGAAACCTGAATGCTTACATGGAATTGTGTCAAAACAAACAAAATGAAGAAGTAAACAAATTTCCAGTGTCAAATTTACCACATTCCACTGGACTTTCCATTGGAAGTTTTAAGTTATCACTTTCAGTTACAGAAACCCGATTTTTAGCAGGTGTGATAAAAGTGGAATTTTTTGTTTCATTTTTATCACTGCGATAAGTTATCACCTAAGTTACAGAACATGGGTCCATAGCACCAATACAGTGTGGGAAATTCCAAAGATCATTAAAACACTTTGCTTCTTCTTTCCATCCTTCTTCTGTTTTTGGTATCTGTTGCAAAAAAGAAAAATAATTGTTGTTTTTTTTTTATTTACTGTAGAGCTGTTTCTTGACAAAAAAAAAGTTAATGCACAAACTGAGAGGGATATACTTTTGAGGAAAGCTATATCCCATTTGGATACGCAAAAAAAGAACCCGATGAGGCGGATACTCTATGTGCTAGTTGGGCGGTGCGTTTCAGAAAGTTGGATGCGCAACAACAGCTCTTTGCCAACCGAACGATAGGAGAAGTTCTGTACAGGGCAGCACTAGAAAGTTTGAGTGAGAACTCGTACAAATGTCTCGAAACTCCACCGCAACGAGCACAATTTCAGCGTGTTAGGACTTTTTCATCGTCCAGCTATAGTGCACGTACCTCGACGCAACTGTCCAACTGCACATCATCACCAATTCTATTCGAAGAGAGTTCGCGGGATACAATATCACCACCATTTATGCCAAATCGTTCAGGCAGAATTGCAAAACAGCCGTATATTTTACATGTTTTGCCTAACCAAAACAATCATGTTACACATCAGAATCAACATCCAATGCACTACAATTCAAACTACAGTAATATTGTAACTGAAATACCTCAAACGCAAACCTCAAACCTCAACTACGACTCTGTGAAGGATCTTCTTATGCACGAGGATTATTCTTAAAATTTAAAAGAAAATTATACTTACATTAATAAATCTTTTTAAAACTGTTCTTAAAACTCTGCATGTTTCCATTATTATAGTTAGTAGAGTCAATGAAGCTTTTTTTCAGAAAGTCCTCAGAAACAGCTCGGATTTTGAAAAAAAAAAATTTCTAATTTTTTTGTTTTTTATATTCTTTAAAGTCTGAAACAAATCATTTGGGGGAAATTATTGCTTATATTGTTTAAACAATTTTTATATTGTTTATAAAGAGAGATCCAAAATTAATGTTTTTGATAATTGGAGTGTTTAGGTTGCATTAAGACAAGAAAAAAATCATATGGAACGGGGGGTCTATTGTCCCCCGTTTAGCCGGGAGGGGCAATCGTATAACAAAAAAAGTCTATTTTTCAAAAAAAAAATTAAAAATCAAGGGCTTTTCCCTCAATGCCGTGTTATACCTTCTTGCAAAGCTAAAAAATGCTTCTTTCATTTTGCATTTAAATAAAGTTGTTTTCAGGAATAGTGTTCGAAAAAATCATTTTCAAAGTCAAAATATCGAAATTTTCAACTTTTTTTTTTAACTTCGAACTAATTTTTTTCGAAATTGTATGTTAAGTACTATTTTTTTTCCAGGATTAAATGCGGTCTTAAGTTCTCAGTGCTATCCAGAAACAACATGCCTTAAAGTCTTCTTGTTTTTGAGAAACTAAGAAAAAACCAAAAAAACTCAGAAAATTTTGATGATATTTTGTTTTTTAATAATTCGAAGAAAATAGCCGTTAACAAGTAATTTTATGATTTTATTTACATTTTCAAAAACACCTGCTTTTGCATTATTTTGAAAGAAAAAAGAATTTTGATTTTTATACTGTGAAAACGGCAATATCATAGCTGAAATCCAAAAAAAGGCCACTGGAGTAGATTGTCTAGCTGCCGAGCTGTTCAGAATAACAAGCGAAGATTTAGATAAGAACCAAATCATCCATAAGATGTGTATGCAGTGGAAGTGACTGCGATAATCACCCACCACTTGATGAAGATGATGGTTTAAATACACAAATGAACGTTCAAAATTAAACGTTTTCTTGAAAATGAAAATAAAATCATAAAATTACTTGTTAACGGCTATTTTCTTCGAATTATTAAAAAACAAAATATCATCAAAATTTTCTGAGTTTTTTTGGTTTTTTCTTAGTTTCTCAAAAACAAGAAGACATTAAGGCATGCTGTTTCTGGATAGCACTGAGAACTTAAGACCGCATTTAATCCTGGAAAAAAAATAGTACTTAACATACAATTTCGAAAAAAATTAGTTCGAAGTTAAAAAAAAAGTTGAAAATTTCGATATTTTGACTTTGAAAATGATTTTTTCGAACACTATTCCTGAAAACAACTTTATTTAAATGCAAAATGAAAGAAGCATTTTTTAGCTTTGCAAGAAGGTATAACACGGCATTGAGGGAAAAGCCGTTGATATTTAATTTTTTTTTTTTTTGAAAAATAGACTTTTTTTGTTATACGATTGCCCCTCCCGGCTAAACGGGGGACAATAGACCCCCCGTTCCATATGATTTTTTTCTTGTCTTAATGCAACCTAAACACTCCAATTATCAAAAACATTAATTTTGGATCTCTCTTTATAAACAATATAAAAATTGTTTAAGCAATATAAGCAATAATTTCCCCCAAATGATTTGTTTCAGACTTTGAAGAATATAAAAAACAAAAAATTTAGATTTTTTTTTTTTTCAAAATCCGAGCTGTTTCTGAGGACTTTCTGAAAACGCCCTTATTTGAGCTTCATTGACTCTACTAAGTGCTAAGAGTGGATTTTGCGATACATGTGGAAAATTTCAAGTCAGAATAACTCCGTCCAGTTGCTAGAAATCTCAATGTTGCAGAAATTCGTTCGTTTCGTTGGGTGAAATACAATAAGTCTGTTCAATGAGTCTGTGCTGGACTGTATTGGACAGAAAAGTACAAGGTTTTCCTGTTCAATGACAACTTTTCTGTGCTAGACTGTTCTAGTTTGCTGTTCAATGACTTTTTCTAGAACAGTTTAGCGTAGGTTAGAGTAAAAAAAGAACAGGATTTTCTGTACTTGCTTTTGAGGAAGAGTAACCTAGAACAGAATCATGACAACTGTCAAAGTGTTGTAGTTTTTTTGTCTTTGTTTTGTTTTGTGTTTTGAGGTTAAGTGAATTAATTCACTTAAGGCAACAATGAAACATTTTTTGATTTTGCTTATAAAATAGTAATTATTTATTTGTTTGATTTTTTAAAGGTCTAATTCCTGAAAAAAATGACATTTTCAAACATATGTTGAAGAAAACAATGCAGGAAGTTTTTTTTCTGATTTTAGTTTTCACAGATGACATTTCGATGACTGTTCTAACTTGTCTGACATTTCTGTGCTGCTCTGTTCTGTTCTACACTTTTCTGTACTGTTCTAACCTACACTTTTTCTTATTGAACAAACTTAATCCCTCATCTTTGTATTTTGTCGTTCGATGTAAGGTCGTATTCCAACAACTCTTCATAAGTTTCTGCGTTCATCCTTAAATAGTTTTTATAATCGCCAGGCGAAGTTATTTTTAATTCATCCAGCAAATTAGAAGATGAAAATCTTGGACGCTTTTTCATCCACTCCTTTATCCAAAGTCTTTTCCTCTTATTTTGGGCTTTTTTTTCTTCTTCTTCTTCGTCTTCCATTATTTGGTCAATAACCAGAGCTGCTACTAAAGCGTCCGCCATCGTTGAAATTCTAAAGAAAACTGAGGCTTGACAATATGTTTGATAAATGTGAACGCAGTCCATCAAGCATTCGTCAAACCATGCTTGTCAAACATATTTGATAATGTGAACCCCCCTATAGGCAATATCATTTATATATATATGTCGATGTATAAGTATAATGTGTCGATATGTATTAGATGAGTTACTAAACTGATCGGACTTATAGATGTATATAAAAAAAAGGAAAAAAGGACTTTACGGTTAATTATAAAAAAATCCAAATTTCACAGATTTATAAAATTTAATCAAAAATTGATAAAAAAAAAGATTATGATCAAACGTAAGTTTCAATGACGATGCAAAAAAAAAAATTGTGTTGGCTGATGTCGACTACGACGACGCTGTCTACCGTCTCTGGCGGCTTTTTACTTCAACGACCAACAGTGATCGTATTTGGGCCTTGCTCTTTGATGCAATTAAAAAGTTATGGAGCTCCTTTTGGTACCGTTAGATCGGTCCACCTTTTGTTTCAGGCCGCCAAAAAAAATTAATTTGACGACCTCGCTGCACAAAAAAAATCTAGTTTAGCACGTCGTTCATTAACTACAAGGCTTTCTGAAGGCGCTTACCTTTACCTTTCTTTAAATTGCTCGCAAAATCAATACTTAAGATATCGTTAAATATGTCTATCCAGAATCTATATATATGTATATATATATATATATATATATATATATATATATATATATATATATATATGTATATAATTTACATATATATGTTTATATGTTTCTATGCCACGTTCTCGATATCGTCTGATGACGGATATTCAGTATGACTTGATTTCACTATCAATAATTTAATTACATTCTATTAGTTCGAATTTAACTTTCTTTAACTTTACTGATGTACCTACTTACATTTTTTTGAAAATCTAAATGCTCTTTATGTGGGTAATATAATTCGGTGGCACTTCGATACTTGGCTTCTAAATGTTTTCCTAGGCTCTTGCTATTCTCGGTAAAGGTTCTTCTTGAAAAGAAAGTGCTCACCGTCAGTTTTTTACCTTAGACCTAGTCTCTAACATCCCCACTCCTAACATAAAAAGCGCCTTTTTTCCAGCCTTTGTCTTATTAACTATATCATAATTTGCATATCATTATCTTTCACCTACGCATTATTACGCAATATCATTGTGAGTGAAAGTGCGTCAGTGTTATAATGCACTTGTCTTGATCAAAAAAATTGGATCGAGAAACATGAATCTGTCAATAGGATTCAAGTTGTCATGCAACATGAATCTTACTATGTAAATGCAACTTAGTTGCTTTTCTTTAAGTATATAAACATTCTGTGATCAGGAGGCGCTGAATACTCTAGCTCTTGCTCATATTATTGCAGTTTTATAAGCACGATTCATAACTCCAACCAAACCTTCCCCCTCTAATAAAAGAGAAAACTTGGCTAAATTCCTATAGGTAGAAGCGAGGCGAACTACGAAGCGTGACCTATTTACCAAAAGAAGCATTCATATCATATAATCATTTTAGTTATGGTCGTCGCCGGTCGTGTTTATTGTAAGGGAGTCGTGCAATTTTTTTCTCGTTTCGTTTGTAAAATCTTTCTATAATTTGTTAAACTAAAGCCCATTCGGCTACAGGTCCATAGACTAAGCGTTAGTCCATGGCCTAAAATTTCTCATTAATGTAACATTTTCAACTGCACAATATTTTTTCAATAAAAATGTTTTTTTTCCCCATTTTTGATCAAAACCAATAATGGTGGCAATAACTGACCCCTTAGATTCTCAACCGAAATATATATTTACATATACAGTAGATACACGGTTGCCGTTTTAGCGACATTGTCGCTATATTTAGCGGAATTTTCAAAAGTTCAGCGACAAAAAAATATTTTTTGTAGCTAGATAATTCTAGCTACTTTTTCTAGTGACTTTTTGAAAAAAAAACATATTTTGTGCAGTAGAGCACATATTCAACGTGAAGAACCATGTGAAAAGTAAGCTCAGAAATAAAATGTCAACAAAAACTCTAAATTCTATAATGCTCACCTGAAATCAGCTTTAATTACTTAATAAAAATTGTAACACCTATGAAATACCCGAAATTTTGTTTAACGCAAAATATTTTTAGATAATATGCTGTAGAGGAAAATGAAGGTGGAGACACCGATTTAATTGATATTAATTTACTGGCGCAAAATTATAGTCCGATTTTAAGAAAATTTAGTGTGATACTAGCTTAAAATGACATTTGAGTTATGACTGAAATGTAATTTTAAGCTAGTATCGCACTAAAACTCTTCATTAGCGGACTATAATTTTGCGCCATTGAATTTTGTTACTTTTTGAATTAACCTAGTAGTTAGTATATTTATTTTCGCAACTATTTATTTTATTTATTTTTCTTAGAGCCGATTTTTCAATCGTCAGATAAACAAGCAGATAGTATTTATTCGACAGATAACAAAATATTGGATTTTTCAATCGTCAGATAGACTTTATCTGACGAAAAACGCTCTTATTTATTCGACCGATGAATACTCGTGGATCGTGTTGTAAATTAAATTGTAAAAAGCCTATTAAAAAAAAAAACTAAGTGAATCGAGTGCGTTTTTACTTGCCACACAAAGAAGTATTATGAAGAAGGCAAGAAGTAGTGAATTCGTACAAAAAACAAAAGTTGAGATTTTGACGAGATATGGCATCACGATGATAGAGAAGTCGAAAAAAACTAGGTATGGCGATTCCGTTCGTCTGGCTGTCTCTCTGCAAACGCACCATACAATTTTTTTGGACGAAAACCAAAAGTTTCAATTTTCCCAAAAACAAATCTAACGATTTTCTTTAAACTTCCTCCAAATTTTACTTTTTGAACACTGATGTATATTATTTAAAAATAATATTTTTCTATTGCTTCGGTACCTTTCAGATAACCGTTTTTTACATGCGACATATAGAATACTAGCGGACCCGGTACGCTTCGCTGCACAGACATTGTTCTGTAAATGGATAATTTTTGAAATTATCATGATCAATACTGTTGTATTCAGTGATGATTTCTGTGAAAAAAAAAATTGGAAAAACCTCATGGAAGAGTGGGAAAACTAGAAAAACTAGAAAAACCAAACAAAGACCGGGAATTAGACTGTTTTTGCTTGGAAAATTTTTTGTTTCAAAATGTGTTTTCAAATGGAAAAATGAAATTTCTTGATGAAAAACTCGGAAAACTCATTGGTTTTCAAAGGAAAACTGTTATTGGAGTTGCTCTGAAGGGCGGCGAGACGAAGTTCGCGGGGTCAGCTAGTGTTACATAACTTCAAGCCTTCCTTGATAAATGGACCATTCAACATTAAAAAAATTGTTCAATTTTATTGAGCAGTTCCTGAGATAAGCGCGTTAAAAAGCAGAAAAATTAATATTTTTTGCCGTTTTTTCCACATTTTCCACAGACTCTTCGCTGCTATTGGTCACAGCTTAATGTTAAGTAGTCTAAAGCCTAAGTCGATTAATGGACCATCCAACACAAAAAGAATTATACCATTCGAACCAGTAGTTCCTGAGATTACTGCGTTCAAACGAACAAATTCTTCAGCTTTATATATTAGTATAGATATAGCAAGTAGGTACCTATTGAATTCGTAAAAAAAAAAGTTGAGATAATGATGAGATATGACATTACGATAACAGAGAATTCGAAAAAAAAATGAGTCCGGCGATTCCGTTCGTCTGTCTGTCTGTCTGTTAATGCACCTACAGCCTTAACCACTGGTCCGATTGACTTCAAACTTGAAAATTAGAGGTTTGAGCGAATTCGCGTGGGTTGTTTTTATGATTTTTCTTAAGATCAAAATTTAGGATTGAAAAATCGGCTATTAACTTTATAAAACTAGAAACAAGAACAAGAGACTGAATTTAGTTTTTAACTAACCGTAAAGTAATATCTGAGGAAATTTATTTATTTTCTCATTTTTTGTTTTATTATATAGGGTGTCCCAATAAGAGTGCACTTTTTAATTTGCAAATAAAACCAAGTATTTTATGACAGAGGTGTGATATTTGTATTGAATTGTAGAGAAGACATGTTCCGATTAAGTATGGAATAAAATATCCGGAAAAAGACCCCCACGGCTCCGATGACAGGCCATTACTCTCTTCATGAAATTTTCAATGACTTTTTCACAGAGATGTGGCTGTATCTCACCAACAACACGTTGGATTTCCGATTTGAGCTCAGGAATTTTTTCGGGTTTATTCGCATAAACCCGAGATTTCACAAAACCCCAAAGAAAAAAATCGCACGGCGTTAAATCGCACGATCTTGGTGACCAGTTCACATCAGAATTTCGTGAAGTAATGTGTTCTGAAAATCGTTGCTACAATAAGTCGATTGTTTCATGCGCAGTATGGCAAGTTGCGCCGCACAGTGCGTCGATTGTATGGAGATGGTGGACAAAATTATTCTTGCCAAGATTTAGTTGAATAAAAAAAAAAAAATATTGTAAATGTGTTAAATATAAAGTTTTGCAAAATATAATGTTATATTCACGCCCCCAGCCACGCCCACTTTTTTTATATCTTAAGAATGGCTTTAACGATTTGAGTAAAACTTAAGAAATGTAGTGTTCTAGGAAAAACTGTTAAAAATAAATAAAAATATGGACCATATCCGCCCACTGCCACGCCCACTTTCCTTTATCTAAAGAACTACTAGTACTATTTGAAAAAAAACTAAAGGAGTTAATGGTTCTAGGTTAGCTTATAAACACAAAAATATATATATTATATCCGCCCACTGCCACACCCACTTTTTTTTAAATTACGTTTGTAGCATCTTTTAAACAAAAACTTTAACATTTATAATGAAGAACAAATAAATTAAATCTTTCAAACATATTTATGCATTTATTAATGTAAGGCAAAAGAAACTTTTGTACAAAACAATTTTTTTGTCTTTTTTGACAAAATTAAAAATTGAGTTTTTAGTCTACCCCGTGCATCATTAGATGATGCATCATGCAAATACTCCAAAATACTGTCCGGAAGTGGAAAATTATTTCCTAGCCAAGCCTCGTGGCACTTCTTCAAAAAAACGTGATTCCTCGAACATTGCTTCCATCTTCGTTCAAGGTTCTCGTCAAAAAAAATTAATTTTGCATCTTAAATCATTTTTAATTTTAAGAGGACACTTATTTATGCTTAAGTCATTCAAATAAATGATAAAATATCCTCAATTCTCGTTTTTTCATCGCAAGAAATCAATTTTTCATAAATTTTTTGATTTTTTATGGTTTGACCTTGTCCTACAAAAAGTTGAATATTTTGAAGGTTAGCAAAAAGTAGCATGAACACTGTACTTTTCCGCAAAGTTAAATAGTAAGACAACATAACTACATGAACAATTCTGCTACACTCTGCTAAACTTTTTTTAAAAGCTTAACTATAGTGAAAAAATGCCTTAAAAATAGGTCTTTTTTAAATAATTCACTAAAATTCCAAATTCTTCCAAAAATCTAATTAAACGACTCATACCTGCTCTAAATGAATCCGTTATTAATATTAATATCCAAAACAAAATATTAACCAATTCATTTTCTTGCACTAACTTAACCACTTCGAACTAAATCGCGATTCACAACAAGACCATGACTAAAATTTAATTTTATGCTGTAAACAAATCCGCTAATCTATCATCTAAGAAAAAACTACCAATAAAAAAATAGTGAATAACAGTTATTCAACATATGCTTAACATGCATTAAAGCTTAAAACAACAAAATTGCATAATTTTTTTTTTATTTTTGTCCACTGGTCAACGCACTGTGCGCCGTCCTGCTGAAACCACATGTTGTCCAGATTCATGCCGTCCAGTTGAGGCCACAAGAAGTCCGTTATCACATTCCTGTAACGAATGCCGTTCACACTCACTGTCAAATTGATGTTTTCGGGTTCTCGACAACACTCTCGTATACAGCAGCAATGTTTTCAAGAGACCGACCAGTACGTTGACGCAAAGAATTCTAAGCATCCATAATTGACCCAGTTTCTTCAAATTTTTTGACCACTCTTCGAATGGTTGACATATTAGGTACACTCTCTCGACTGAAAATTTGGTGAAATTTGCGAAGCGTAACTTTCCCCATTTTTGTAATGAGTTTTTACCATTATAACGTGTTGTTCTTTCAAAAAGCGCTCAATTTTTAGTAATCGGAACAAACAGAGGTGACATCTGCCAAATTTCAGAATTCCTACTTGCATGACAAAGAAATCATTCCAATTTTAAAAAGTGCGCTCTTATTGGGACACCCTATATTTTTATTTTTTGTTGTTTTTCAGAAAAAAAATGTCAAAGAAAAGATTTTTTAGTTTATGATTTTTCAATTTTTTCTAGCGACATCTAGCGACTTTTTTTCTCCAAAATTTTAGCCAATCTAGCGACTTTTATAGGTGAGCCTAGCGACTTTTTATTTCAGCTTGCGGCAACACTGAGTAGATATTCCCAGTTTCGAAGAAATTGAGTTTTTCAAACCCAACAACGAATTTTCACATAGTTCTTGTGTCTGGCTTAGTGGTTAGGTGCGCGTTGGCTACTAAGCAGAACGTCGTAGGTTCGAGTCCTACGGCTTTCACGGGCACTGCTTCTTGCGAAGAACTGACAAAACTTCCAAGAGTATCAATATGTCACGAAAAAGTGCTTCCCAACTTTGCGGTATCCGGAGGGTAAACGTAAGTCAGTTTCCGATCTCCTTTTGTCTCCGACATCCCTTCTTGCCTCATTAGCTTAAGTTATTTAATTATGTGACATCAAAAATGCAAAATCTGTAAGTTAAGTAAAATTTCAACGGTTTATTTGCTTCATCACGTGACGTTCACCTTCCAATCAGAATTCTCAATGCAGTTGTTCCCGCATTCATAACTCTATTTCTTTCTTTTTCTAGAATGTACACACTAAAACAATGATTGCTTGAATGCTCTTTAATTTTAGAAAAGAAAAAAAAAATAATTTCATTTCATTCACGTTATATCTTATCTAATATCTTGCTGTTTTTGTTTTAAATACTAAATTTGCATCGATTTCATTACAGTTTACTTGGGCCCCAACATGTCAGATGGTTTAACCCATTGATTGAATTGTTCCTCAGTTAAGTATTTAAGATTGATGGCTTCTTCCTTCAAAGTTGTTCCATTTTTGTGTGCAGTCTTGGCAATTTTGGCAGCCTTATCATAACCGATGTGTGGATTCAAGGCAGTTACAAGCATAAGAGACTCGTTCATTATCTTATTGATACGGTCGCGATTAGCCTTGATGCCACTGACACAATTTGAGTTGAATGTTCTGGCTCCATCAGCTTTTAAATCAAGAAAATAAGTTTTTTTTTTTTTCTGAATGACAACACAAATTTACTTACACATTAACCTAATGGACCTCAGAGCATTCGAAACTATGAGTGGCTTGAACACATTCAATTCAAAATGTCCGTTCGATCCTCCGATAGTCACAGCCATATGGTTGGCCATCACCTGAGCAGACAACATCGTCAGGGATTCACATTGGGTGGGGTTGACTTTGCCTGGCATAATTGAGCTTCCAGGCTCGTTTTCTGGCAACATCAATTCTCCTAAACCACAACGCGGACCAGAACCAAGGAAACGGATATCATTGCCAATCTTCATGAGACTCACAGCAATCGTATTTAAAGCTCCTGAGACTTCAACGGTAGCATCACGGGCACCTAAGGCTTCAAATTTATTTGGAGCCGTAACAAAAGGCAGTCCAGTTAGTTCAGCGATTCTTGCAGCACACTTCTCAGCAAATCCAATGCGAGTGTTTAGTCCAGTACCAACAGCTGTGCCACCCAGAGCAAGCTCCAAAATGTGTGGCATAACGGAATCGATTCTTTCAATAGCGTATTTCATTTGCTGAGTGTAGCCACTGAATTCCTGACCAAGAGTCAATGGTACGGCGTCCATAGTATGTGTGCGACCGATTTTAATGATGTCTGCGAATTCTTTAGACTTTGCCTCCAAACCGTCATGAAGAGTCTGGAGAGCTGGCTTTAAGTTATTGCTCAATTGTAGTGCAATGGAAATGTGAATGGCAGTGGGGAAGGTATCGTTTGAACTCTGTGACTTGTTGACATGATCGTTGGGATGGACGGGGTTTTTGGATCCAAGTTCACCTCCCAACAGCTTAATGGCACGGTTACTGATGACCTTATAAAACGACAAGACTTTGGAACACGTTTACAACACGCTTTTAGGTAATATTTCCTACCTCGTTGACATTCATGTTTGTCTGGGTACCGGATCCTGTTTGCCAAATCACCAATGGGAAATGGTCTTCATAAAGTTCTCCCGAGATAACTTCATCGGCTGCCTTTGAAATCGCGTTAGCGATATCTTCCTTCAATCCGAACTCTTTGTTAACCTCGGCGGCGGCCTTCTTGAGAATTCCCATGGCTTGAATGACAGGTTTCTGTAATGCAATGAGATATTTTTGATCTTGATAATAATGATTGTTAAATTTGCTTACGGGCATTCGTTCTCTCTTGCCACCAATCGGGAAGTTAATCATCGATCGCATTGTCTGAGCACCATAGTACTTGTCAGCGGGCACTTTCAACTCGCCAAAGGTATCGGACTCAATTCTGAAACCCTTATCCGTTGCCTGTTGATAAACAAAAAAACATTCATTTCTAGTAACTGAGAAAAAAAAACAACTTTCCATGCTCTCAACAGCGCTTGGTTCTGCGACAAAATTAAAAATTAAAATAGTCAGATCTAGTGATGTTTTCTTTTTAGAACACAAGTCATATGACCGCGTTACGACAACACTAGCTTGTTGATTGAACTCAGCTGGGAGAGAGGTTCAAGTTTTCGTATCTGTTTCTGTACTCTGCCTTTCCCGGACGGTTGCAACAATTACAACACAGACACATTCCACGATAAGATCGAAAACACTTCTAGGTTTCAATGACTTGAGGAGGGGTGTAGTTTTATATTCGGGTTTGCTTTTGGGTGTTTGTTTATTGAATGTCACAGTAAGGTGAGGTTTTTTGTGTACAAAGTTAAAATCTTAGGAAACGTTCAAGGAGAGCATGTTTCAGTTTCAAATATAGAAACCAGACTTCTCTTCGATTACGCAACTAAAGTTAATGAAAACTAAATGCTTGGCCAAACAAGACCTACTTTATATCAAAGGAATCAGGTTTAACAATTAGCATTAGTTTGAATTCGATTGCAAGTTCATTGAAATTAGTTTCAAATTCAATTCTCAAAGCGTATTGGCAAACCTCATTTCATTACATTAACCGTGGTGGTTGGTGGTGAGTGTTTAACAAAAGCGATAGAAAGGGTATTGACTGACTATTGTCATATGTGTAAATGTGAATACAATGGTTAGGAAGCGTACAAATGAATTGTTCTTCTTACGAGCATTGTTTTGATTGTGAAATATAGAATTAATGTTATTTAAATTCAAGACAAAGATCCGGTGCTCTCCGAGAGATATCAAGTTCCGCCGAGGTGCTAATCTCCTTCATCCGGGACGGTGTGATTTGCGAAATCACTTTGTTTCAAAATCATACCCGATGTTAGTGAAATAAGATATACAATGTGTACCAAATATGCCAACAGGGGAACACCCCAAAGAGATGTATTTTCTCCTCTTTTATGGCTTTTGGTCATGAACAGCATTCTTGTGAAACTCGAGAGTAGTGGAGTGAAAGCGGTTGCGTACGCCGATGATTTGGTAATTCTAGTTTCAGGAAAATTTCCAAGCGTGATCAGTGAAATCACTAATATGGCTTTGAAGAAAGTAAGCACCTGGGCTGCGAGCTGCGGACTAGGTGTTAACAGTAATAAAACCGAGTTGATGCTTTTCACCACCAAAACGAAGGTACCACCCTTCACTCTACCTCGGTTAAACGGACAAACACTATCATTGTCTTCCAGTGCTAAATATCTGGGCGTAATACTAGACACCAAATTAAACTGGAAGCTTAACATTGAAGAACGGGTGAGGAAGGCGTGTGTCGCCTTCTACGCCTGCAACAAAACATTCGGCAAAAAGTGGAGCCTCTAGTCAAAAATGATAAAATGGACATACACAGCGGTTGAAAGACCGATACTTGTTTATGGTTCCATTGTTTGGTGGCCCGCTATCAGCAAAACTTACATAGTAAACAAGCTTAATAAAGGTGCAGAGAAATGCTTGCGTAGGGATATCAGGGGCAATCAGGTCCTGTGCAACGGATGCACTCAACGTCATCCTGGACCTTCTTCCGATTGACCTCTTTATTAAATATCAGGTGTCCTGCAGTATCTTGAGACTCAAAGAAATAGGCTGCTAGAACACTAGATCCTACGGGCACTGCAACCAAACAAGCCTGATATCATCAGACATCCTCTCCACAACAACCGATTACTGCATCCCTACCCTAGACACCTCAAAGAAGTTAAGAGTCTTGCTTCCGTCAAGAATCGACTGGGAGGAAGGCGATGTGACGAAAGACTTCGACACAACTATCTTCACGGATGGTTCGAAGATGGAATGCGGTGTTGGTGCAGGTGTCTTCTGTGAATCTCTTAAGATTTCAAAATTCTATAGACTTCCCGATTTTGCCTGCGTATTCCAGGCAGAATTGTTAGCGATAGATAATGGAAGCTTGTATACCCCTTAAAAATATCCGACAGAACCAAAATGTAGCTATACTAACCATAGCCGTGTTTAGGGGGAGGGTTACGGGGTTTAACCCGCCCGAAATAATTTTGTAAAGCAAAATCAAATAACTATTGATTAATAACTTAATGATTTTGTCTTGAAGCTTAAGGGTTTTTTCTATTTTCTTCCAGACACCTTTGTATATCATATCATATAAGCAGAGATAACCATATTTCTTTTACATAAGTCGTTACATGACCAAAAATTAAGGCAAAAAATACTGCAATGTCCCAAAGGCAGTAAGAATTTTTGGTCTTTTGTAAAAAATATTAAGAATTTTTCTTCTTCTTCGGTCCCTTTCCCTACGCTTGTTGACAATAAAAAAACTCCAGTTGTTAGCTCTCTCGCGGAAGCTGCTAGAGAGTAACATGATTCCCCCAGTTCTTGAGCGTGTCAATGATTCCATGGGAAAAATCCGCACTCGTGCTGTGGCGAGAGTCCTAGAAGTTCTCAACATACATTATGAATCCCTGCTATTAAAGAGGTGTTCTTCCCCGCTGGCAAAACCCTTACGTAAGCTTTTTCATCTATCCTTCTTATGGGCTCGTTCCGAGCAGTTGGAAAACAGGCGAATCTTCTTCTCCCTCCAATTATCGTCCGATTGCACTTACGTCCCTTCCTTGTTAGGTCATAGAAACGCTGATAAACTATCAACTTAAGAAATATCTCGAAGACCGAAAGCTTCTTAATGACCGTCAGTACAGTAACAGGTCCACTGGTGATCTGATGGTTTATCTCACCAAACAGTGGAACAAATCTTTCGATATCGGTGAATCCCTTATTCGTTTGATTAGAAACTTTCTTTCGAACCGTTAAATACAAGTTGTATTGGACGGGTTCAAGTCTGAAACCCACAAAATAAATGGTGTGCCCCAGGGCTCCGTTTTGTCTCCGACCTTCTTTCTCATTTTTATAAATGAACTCTTGTCTGTGACTTCTAATCCAATTCATTGTTTCGCTGACGATAGTACCCATAGCTTTTCTTATTCGTTCCCAGACTCACATCCCTCCTCTTCGGATGTGGAACTGCAACGGCAAAATATGATAAACTCATTAAACTCTGACCTAAACAGCTTTGTACAATGGGGAATAAAAAACCGCGTAGAGTTTAATGCTTCGAAAACTCAATGCTGTCTTGTATCGTTGAAGCGAGATATACCCCCCTTTCCACTGTCCATGAGTGGCACTTGCATCAGTGAAACCGAACATTTCGAAATTCTCGGTATGTGTATCACCGACCACCATTTGTGGAATGATCATATATGCGAATTCGCCAAAAATGCCGCAAGATGTTTAGGTTTTTTAAGACGATGCAAGAACTTCTTTTCCCCTTCTGATCTGGCTACCATCTACAAAACTTACAGAGGGGCCGTCCATAAAATACGTTCGCACTTAGGGGGGAGGGAGGGGTCATGCTGAGCGTGACAAGATGTGACTAGGGGGGGGGGGGGGAGTCTACGTCTAACGTGACGTTCGCCAAAGTTAGACTAAAAAACGTAAGTTCATTGCCACTTTATTTTACCTTTTTATTAAAAAAAAATGGAATTATAACAAAAAATATAAAACATATTTTATGTTTGGAAATTTGTGTTCTATCAATTAATTTTTTTTTGTTAAGGGGGGGGGGGGGGGGGTCTTTGTTTTGTGACGTAATATTTAAGGGGGTTAAAGCAAGTGTGACACCGGGGGAGGGAGGGGGTCAAAACACCTAAATTCAGCGTGACGTAGTTTATGGACGGCCCCATACGTCCAAAGCTTGAGTACAACTCCCACGTTTGAGCTGGTGCTCCAGTAACGTACTTAAGTCTCTTTGACAGTATCCAGAGAGCATTTAAGATGATTGGTGACCGTACCATCGATCGTTGAGACTTTTACGTCACTTGAATATCGACGTAATGTCTCATGCCTCACCCTCTTTTACCGTTACTTCAATGGTTTATGCTCTAGTGAAATAGCCAGTTGCATTCCTCCCCTTAAGATATTCAACCGTAATACCCCCGCCTCCAGGAATGCCCATCAGTTCACCCTCGAGCCCAACTTCGGACGTACGGTCATGTTCAGAGAATCGTTCTTTAGCCGTACTACGCGAATGTGGAGCTCTCTTCCACACTCTGTCTTCCCCAGTCATTGCAGTGTTCAGGAATTCAAGACTAATGTTAACCGACACCTCATCCTTAAATGTCTATCCCATTTTCCCTAACGCTCGCACTGTGCTTTGGCATAAAAATGGAACAAAACTCCCTTGAATGCGTGCTTATTATAAAAAAAAACCTAGTCAAATTAAAGGATTCTCTTCAAATGGCTAATCAATATGCTTTTGTATGTATAGAAGTAGCATCATCAACGGTATTGATTGAACAAGAGATATAAACATTTGAACTCGCTAAGAAGGTTGACGTACAAATACGAAAAAATATGTAAATTACACTAATACAAATGTACAGACCATTTTTTAGTCTTCTTAAACTTCTTTTACGGATAAATGTTTTATAATAAGGAAAACCGAAATTCAACTTTGAGACTACACTAAAAAAATCCTTACCGCTTCTAATCCTTTTGTTTCAACTAAATCACGTGTCAAGGCCATGTTTTGTAACTTCGAATTGCGCTGGTTTGTTCCTTCAATGTACAAGAAAACAGTTCACCAAAAGACCCCAAGAAGAAGATTATATTTCAAAAACAAGTTCTTTCGCTCAACGCACAAAAATATAACTGAAGACTGACCAAGACAACAGAAACAAACTAAACTAGTCCAGTTTATAGTTCTTGTGTCAACGCCGTCGTCGACGGTCGACGTTGAGTCGTTGATTATAAAATCAATGTTGATTAGTGTTGGTTGGGGTTGCGTATAATAGGAACGTGGGAAATCAACCTTATCAGTCACTACAGCGCGACATAATTTGTAAACAAAATGCATATTTTATCGAATCGGGTTTATATTTGTTTTATTTTGTCTAAAGTATTATTGATAATGGTATCATTGCACAAGAAGGAACATTGTAGAACCAAATTACATAACACAGAAAAACAAAATTTTACCAACTCACCATCGTCCGAACCAACGTTGTGGTCCAGTTGATTCTATTCAACTGCTGAACTGAGCGAAGCGTCCAAGTGCTCTTTAAAACTTGTAGAACCATATTTTTTTTTAAATGGATTTCTAATCTTTAAACTTAACTAATTGAATTGGAGAGAACGATCCTCTTTAAAAGTTGACGGTCCCAAACTCTAGGAACTAGGAAGGCTGTCTTATCTTATTTTTTTTTAAACAACCGGTTGTGATGAACTATTTTTTGACATTTTGTTTAGCTGTGATTCATCGATGAACTCAGTAAACTTGTTGAACTGCTGAAGAACCAATCAACAGGGACGTTTGAGAGTGAGATATATGAATATTTTAAAAATTGGCTATCTTGTTATGGAGTTTTACATTCAGCCAACAAATTGATTTTTCACGCATCTGTGGCAATTTTTTTTTCCTAAGGCCGTGTGCGAATTGGATGAATTGTGGTTAAATAAAAATGGATGAATTTTTAACCACTACTGTCATATTTTAACCTGCTCAGCAGCTAGTCAAATTATGCGAAGTGTCAAAATTTAAGCAAACGTTAAGTTTTAACCCATTTTTAACTGAATTCGCACACGGCCTAAATGAACTACAATCGGAAAAGTATTGAATTTTTTACTGGGAGAATTGATTCCCCTCAAGTCTCTTTTTGGAGACAGATTTACACATATTCACACACGAATTTTCACACATACTACGAGTTTGACATTTCGGACAGTTTGATGTTTGTTATTGACATTGAATGAGAAGTACAGGAAGCTACATGTACAGTAACTGCGATAAGCTTATAGCGTTTTTTTTTGGTCGTCCGGAACTGTTCCGAACAGTTCTGTACTCGTTCACTTGGCACAAGATGACAGTTCTTGTTCTGAATAGAACAGAAAAACGATTCCGAATTTGAAGTCAGAATCAAAAACAGAATCACGCATACATGCACACACTCGCATATACGTACTCGCTGCCATGTTTACAAATAAAGAAATTAAAAACAATGTCATGTCATCTGCAATTCTTCATATATGAGGTTTCACAAATACACAACCATTCAACCCTTAGAAGCAAAAAAATGTGTTTGCCTGTTCGTTTGGAATCCGGAATCGGACAGTTCTGTGTACAATTCTGGATTACCAAAAATAAAACGCTATTAGTAAAGTGCAACGCTCAGCATGCTTTAGTATAAGCTGATCACTTCGTATACGACCCCATCTGCGGCACGGGACACCCTACTCTATCTGACACTCTAGCTACTAGTTCTGCTATTCACCTTCACAGTGGACTAACAATAACAATGGCCACTTTGTTATTCTTAATTATCTGGAATCAATTCCAAAGCACACAGACTACACCATTCCTAAACTTCAGTTCGATAGGAACTTTCGAACTTCTATTCCTTCCAGATCCTTCTGGGAAAATAAAACATTCCTGGAAGACGAGGCTCGAAAACTAGTGATGGGGTCGGTGGAGGTGTTTACTCCGAACGACTAAAACTAAGTCTCTCATTCAGCCTTCCAAATCATTGTAGCGTGTTTCAAGCAGAACTTTTGGCGATTAAGGAGGTCTTGTCCTGGCTCAGAGAAAACGTGGTACCCACATCTGATATCCGGATTTTCTCATACAGTCAGGCAGCTATAAAATCCCTGGACTCTGTCTCTACAAACTCAATTACGGTCCAAAACTGTCGATCGTCTCTAATGGAGATGGCACAACAGTTTTACATTCACTTTCATTGGGTGCCGGGCCATAGAGACATTCGGAAACTGCAAAGCGGATGAACTCGGTATTTTTTAACCACAATTCATCCAATTCGCACACGGCCTAAATATGATAAATTAAGGCCGTGTGCGAATTGGATGAATTGTGGTTAAAAAATTAAAATGGATGAATTTTTAACCACTACTGTCATATTTTAACCTGCTCAGCAGCTAGTCAAATAATGCCAAGTGTCAAAATTTAACCAAACGTCAAGTTTTAACCCATTTTTAACTGAATTCGCACACGGCCTAAGGATGAAAAATTAAGAAAATGTAACGAAAAATAAAAAAACAATAATAATAAAAATCGTGCATTTACACCTTGATTGAATGTGAAAACACCATGTGGTCCAAAAAAGAATTGAAATTGAAAAATAAAATTGATGCACAATCGATATAATCTTGATTCAACCATATTTCGCTTGGCGCCCCTGAGTTTAACCATTCAACTGCAGACCAGCCCTGTTGTAATGCGTTTTAGTTTATGAAACTCACACTACTTAGAAAAATGCTTCACTTTTTTTTTCATAAGCACCTTCCTGTACTTCTTATAAAATGGTTATTGACAGTGGAAAACTCACGCTGTTCTATCATGGTCGGAACAAACCTAACGGATGCATTTGTAATTTGTCATGTAATTTCTTCAACATCATTCTTGAAAAGATTGTGCAAAACTCCAACGTCAACAACACACAACGACATTGACATAATTGAAAGCACACAGCGTGATGTCAGTGGAGCGTTCGTGAGCCATGCTGAGACGGAGCCTAGGAAGATGGGTCTGGTGGTTCACGAGAACAAGACGCAAGCTAATGCTGTCAACAAGAAATGACAAGCAACATCGACGTCCTGGAGCCCAGCATAGACAGATTTAACCTCGACATAGTAAAGGACTTTGTCTACTTAGGATCCGCTATAAACTCAGATAACAACACCACCACTGAAATCAAACGAAGAATCACTCTTACCAATCGCAGTTTCTTTTGACTAAGGTGTCACTGTACAAAACCCTCATCATCCCAGTCCTAATGTATGTTTCAGAGACATGGACCATAACAACATCCGATGAAAACGCTTTGGGCAGCTTCGAGTGATTTTTGGTCCAGTTTTCATAAATGGAGAATAGAGACGAAGATTCAATCAAGAACTGTACGAGCTGTTCAGCAACACTGACCTAGCCGGAAAAGTTAAGGTCTTACGACTAAGGGTCATGTAGAGCGAATGGAAAATAATGCTCCGGCTCGTGGAGTCTTCGAATCCAACCCGGAAGGACGTCGCGGAAGTCAGAAGAGCAAGACCGCGACTCAGGTGGTAGGTGGACCTGAACCAACTTGGCGTGCGAAACTGGAGACAGCTAGCAAGGGACCGAGCTGACTGGAGACGTTTGTTGAATGAGGCCCTGGTCCAACCTGGACTGTAGCGCCACCGGCACTGTAAGAAAGTAAATAAGTAATAAACAGCCCTATTAATAAACACAAAATAACCCTAACACAAGACTAACTCGTATCTCAAATTAGAATTCCTATCAATAAACGTGTGTTAGCCTTAAATGACAATTGTTAGCAAACGGATAACTTATTTTATTGATTTTTGTGTATAAGGAACGAATATCTTTTTTTCTTCAAAATATTTGACAACAATTTAAGGATTTTTTTGTATTTTAGTCAAAATAGAAATTTTGTATTTGGCAAAACAAACTGACAAAGTGACAAATCTAGTTTTGCGTCAATGGAGATTCTTTCTGAATACTTGGGAGACCCAAATACCAAGCTTCTTCACCTCGATCTTCAATGAAATAACGTAGGATCACAAGGAACAGAAATTGTTCTCTCTGCGCTAGCAAAAAACGGTGCATTACATAAGTTATATCCCCTGTTTTTATACTTTCAACACAAGATGATGATGATGATGATGATGCTGAAGACGACAATGGTGGCTGGTGCTGGTAGTATGGTGTGTGAGATTGCGAATTTGACTCAGGCTCAAACAATGTTTTGTACTATACCCAGCCCAGCAGAAGATGTTCATGCTCCTCCTCGACTATAGGACGAAGACCGACGATTCGACGCGACAACAATTGCAATTCGATCGTAATTTCGTAATGGATAAGAAAAAAATGTATGGTTTAAATTGATAAAAAAAATAGCGCTGACATATGCGTGGCCTAATCCAACCTGAATTGGACTCCGCTGCATTCAAACCCATTTTTGTTCAATACCAATATCCCATCCATCATGCAATAACTTATTCGATTTGTGATTGAATCGCACTTGTTGTTGCAGTACTTACCAATCCTCTTAGAACTTTTAAGGATAATCCCATACATCCAGAAAATTTCGAATTCAATTTGGTAGACAAATAAATGACAAGTAAATTAAATATTTCATACTATTGCCATTGGCATTTTTATTAAATTGTAAAGTTAAGACATCGTTTGGATACAAGAAAATGTATTGCTTACACCATCCCCTTCATGAGCTTAGTCACCCGATTGCGCATGGAGGCGTGGAACATAATCATCATATTGGACTTGAAAGAATTACCAGCATTTGGATCAAACTTGTGCTTCTCGGCGAATTTCTGAATCTTGAAGCCTCCGCGCCTTTCGCCGCTGTTTGCTGGTAGCTTCTTCTCGTTAAAATTAATTTGCAGTTTTGTTTGTCAACCAAAAACGCAAATAGAATGCAATCCAGTAACTCTTGGTAGTCCAAATATGTATAAGCCGACAAAACTTCACCCTTGAATATTGTATTCGCTTATTTTTATTTTTAAATAATCAAAAAACAATCAATTATTGACAATAAACCTTCAAATTCGAAAAAAATACTAGATTTTATAGTACATTTCGGAGCTATTCAATGAATATGTAACACGAGGAAAAAATATGTTTATTAATAAACTTTTTTAACAAATGAATAATTTCACTATCCGTGTGCTAGCTGTAACGTGTGTTATCCAGTGAATAGGGTATTTTTATTAATAGGGCTGAAAATGTTTGGAGTTTATAGCAAGATCTGTTTAAGAAATTATTTTGGCGAAAATAAATTAACGAATTGGGTTTAAATTAAAGGTAATACCCGTCGCAAATTGAAGAATATTTGGACCCATTTGCTCATTCGAAACATAAATTTTGTTCCCATACAAAAGAAGAACTTTAAGTAGAACAAAAGTAAATGTTCCGACGCCAAATAGAGTGTATACACATTAAAATACGAAACCGTTGTAAAAATCTAATTGATGCTAAAAAGTACCACCTGAGTCCGTCTAGCGATTAGAAAATCATGAAAACCCTCCTCTATTTCATCTCTGTAAAATTTCAAATGAACACCTGAATGTTCTGGTATCACTTTTTATACTTGTCATATTTTTTTTGACAATTTTTTGACGCACACAAATCCAGCTCCAGCCCCAGATTTCTTCTTATCCAATTTTTCGTTCGCAGTTCGCTTCGCTCGCACATTTTTCACAATTTTCCTTATACCGATACCCGCTGACGGGTGGAGTTCTTTTATTTCCCCGATTATCTGGCAGATGCAAAGAATCTCAGACTTAATTTTACTTTATTCACTTACATAAAACCTTAAACTCACTTAAGCTCATCAAAAGTTTATACCAACAAAAAAGAAAAAAAAAACCACCCAACGCACAAATTGGAAAGACGACGAACAAGCAAGCAAACATCAATCAAGGGATGCAATTAGGTTTTTTGTTTGGGACCTTTGAATTGGAGGAGTCGTCGTCGTCGTCGCCGTATATATAACAATACGACAGCGATTGGAGCAGCTGTGTGTGCCACGAAAATAATTAAATCTAACACGATAAATTGAAGGAGATACTTTTTAAACAATCGGTGTGTATTCATTGTTAAGTGTCCATAGTGAGGAAAAAATCAATCTCAAGATCAGTTTTGTGTTGAAAGATTTGATTGCAATTCTTGATGTTTACGAAGGGATAGAGAAGACAGGCTGCAACGTCTATCGACCGACAAAACCCATCCCTTCTTGAGTGCAAAGAGACAACCAGATTATTGTGCTTTCGATTTCAACTGGATCAACCTGCCTTCCACATGTCGGTCTTGAGACAATTTTTAGGATCGAGCTCATGGGTGCGAGCATTGATGATATTTGTTGTGGCATGGGGCTTTCTTGTTTACATATTCGTCTCGAAACTAAGCACACAACCATCCAATGTTGACCAAGAAAGCACCGTAAAGAGAATGAATCAGGCCCTGCAGATGTTGGAGCACTCGAAACAGAGAAACGATGAATTAAGGCAAATGATATCGGACTTTATGAGGTGAGTTCGAGTTTAATAACGTGATACAGGCGAAAGGGGTGTGTTTTGTTTCGTTAGTAGTTAGTTGTTGGTCGTTTGACGTTAAATTGGTCTTTAATTGAATGATTGCAAAATCAGTTGATATTGGGATGATCAAACGCCTACTTTTTTAATGGCAGATAGTTTGAGTTTGTTTCCAGCTACTTTGATAAGTCTAAGATAGAAGAACCGGACCGGACTGTAATTGAAGTTGAGACAACTTTAATGGGAAAATGTCAAATTAAGCAACAACAGTGGACTAAGACCTAACGGAACTGCCCTTTATCTCGTTCCAATAACTCCACTAACCTACCCTGGTGTACTAAAGAAACGTAAAACAGAGGTTAGAAAACTTTTCAACGAAAACAATTTGTGCAACTACCAACACGCCTACCTCAAGGGTAAATCATTGGAGACTGCTCTGCATGAGGTAGTTTCACATATTGAGAAAAGCCTCGAACAGAAAGAATATACCCTGGCAGCATTTCTTGATATCGAGGGTGCGTTCAACAACGTTAAAACGGAATCAATCAAAACTGCCTTAGTTGAAGTTGGAGTTGAATCTGTCATTGTCGATTGGATCTTCACCATGTTAAATGGCAGAATTATCAACTCTCAAATGGGAGTTAGCACTTTTGAGAAAACAGTTACCACAGGACGGGGTCATCTCACCCCTGCTCTGGATCCTCATAGTCAACAAAATTCTCACAAATTTTTGCGGCATATGCAGATGACATAGTGGTTTTGGTATCAGGCAAGTTCCTTACCACCATCGGAAACAATATGGAAAACGCATTAAAGGATTTATCTTCTTGGGCAACTAAGAACGGTCTCGGGATCAACCCCACCAAGACAGAGCTAGTTTTGTTCACGAAGAAACGAAAACTAGAGGGCTTCAACCCTCCTAAACTAAATGGTATTCCTCTAAAACTTTCTAAGGAAGCTAAGTTTCTAGGAGTAATCCTTGACTCCAAGCTTACATGGAAGCTTAGTACAGAGGAAAGAATGAAAAAAGCACTATGTGCATTCTACACATGCAAAAAGACCTTCGGTGTACGTTGGGGTATGCGACCGCAAGTCGTCCAATGGATGTACACAGCGATTGTCAGACCCATTCTTACATACAATAGAGCCAGTATGGTGGAAAGCGGTGGAAAAATCAAGCTATCTCAAGAATCTGAATAAGGTACGGAGACTAGCCTGTATAAGTATAACAGGGGCTCAGAGATCCACACCACAAGCTGGGTTGGAAATGATCTTGGATCTTCCGGCTCTGGATGAGTTCATAAGGTGCACGGCAGCCAAAACTGCAATTCGTTTAAATGAACTGAGTTTTTGGAGGCACAGCACTTATGGGCACGGGTCAATCCTAAAAAGATATGACACGATTCCAGGACTGATGGAGACCACTGCTTACATTCCCCCTTTACTAGATTTCGATAGGAAATTTTCTTTTTTGCATACCAGGAAGACAGGGTTGGGATCCTAATTCACTTATAAGTAAACAGGGTATCCCTTTCTACACTGACGGTTCAAAAATGGAATCGGGAACAGGTGCTGGAGTGTTTCGCCAATCTCTCAACATCAGAGAGTCGTATAAACTCCCAGCTGACTGTAGTGTCTTTCAGGCCGAGATATTTGCCATTGAAAAAGCAACTGAATTGGCACATTATGAACAGCTAAGCTCCTTGGAGATTACTTTTTTCGTGGACAGCCAGGCTGCTATCAAAGGCTTAGCCAGTGAGACCATAAAATCAAAGGCAGTTTTAAACACTAACAATGTTAAGCTCTGCTGGGTTCCTCGGCATAGTAATATAGAAGGGAACGAAATAGTAGATGAACTAGGCAGGAAAGGGTCAGGAGCAGATACAAGTAGTAGCGACCATTCAGATAGGGGACCACTCGTCCCGATTGGGGTACTCAAGAGGAAGATAGACCTTAAATCGAAAGAGAAGATCAATTACTCCTGGAAATCCAGGGACGATTGCGTAATCTCTAGAAGTGTATGGCCTAACACTAACGAAAAGGAAACTCGGTATATTCTATCGCTGAGTAAAAGGAACATTAAAATCTTGATAGGTGTACTAACGGGTTATTGCGCCATTGGCACAATGGCCAACAAGATAGGGGCATTTGCACCCGATTTCTGTAGCAGCTGTGAGGATGAGGAGGAAATAGAAACCATTAAACACCTGCTCTGTGACTGTCCGAACATCCAAACTAACCGACTCCGTCATCTCGGGAACAGGTTTGTTGGGGAACTGGATGATCTAGCACATGTCTCAATGGCAAATATGAGGAAATTTATAGATAGCACAGGCTGGTTCGTTAACGAGCCAGTCTACGTTAATCGGCAATTTTGAAGAGCATCGATGCTACCTTTTATTTTTATAGGGGATCACAATGGACCAGTAGGCCCCCGTGAATGCAACAGTTTCACGCTGTGCACACCCCTTATCACCTAACCTAAGACCCAACGGAAACCGCAGACTCCAATAGAGAATTCTCATTTTTGAAAATGTAAAATTTAAAACGAGCATCAGTGGAAACAATTTTTCTATGTTGCTAAGACCTACTTCCATGACCTTTTGCCACCAGTGATAAGCAGTTTCTTTGTTTGTTTTTTTTTTCCAGTGACCAAGTTGACAAACAGGCAGCTCAAAAGCTCATGGATAATTTAGAATCCAAATTACAGCGTGCTGCTGATAGCAATGGCATTCAAAACAGCCATATGCTGGAACCCAGCTTAGAATATGAACACCTGCACAGACGTGTGCGCTCCAACACACAAGAGCTGTGGAATTATTTCAGCGATTCTCTGGGTAAAATTCGAAAACGAGTTTTAACTGAAATGCCAGACCTCGCCGATGAAATACAAAATATCTTACAAATGGGCGCAGAAAACAAAAGATCTCTCATCTACGACATTGACCGGATGACTTCGGTCGATGGCTATGAAAATTGGCGCCACCAAGAAGCTAAAAATCTCAGTAATTTAGTCCAAAGACGACTGCATTACCTTCAAAATCCAAAAGACTGTAAAAACGCAAGAAAATTAGTGTGTAAGCTGAACAAAGTAAGTAGACAATGAATACATAGATGCCATGAAATAACGAATATATTTTGCTAGGGCTGTGGATATGGCTGTCAATTACATCACGTGGTTTACTGTTTTATCGTTGCATATGCCACCGAACGGACAATGATATTAAAATCAAAAGGATGGCGATACCATAAGGGCGGATGGGAAGAAGTATTCCAGCCTATATCCGATACATGCACAGATGTGGAAGCTGTGCATGCTAACAACTGGCCAGGACAACATGATACTCAAGTCCTTGTCCTGCCTATCATAGACTCACTCATTCCCAGACCACCGTATTTACCACTATCAATACCCGAGGATCTAGGTCCTCGATTGAAGAGGCTCCATGGCGACCCTATTGTCTGGTGGGTGGGTCAGTTCTTAAAATATCTTCTCAAGCCGAAGCATTCCATAAAAGAAATGCTTGAGAATGGTATGGACAAACTCGGATGGAAGAAACCTATTGTGGGGTAGGTTTTCAATTGTTTTCACTAATCACTTGTTTGATCTCTGAACTTTTTTAATTTTAACAGAGTGCATGTTCGCAGAACTGATAAGGTAGGCACTGAAGCCGCTTTTCACAGCTTAGAAGAATACATGACTCATGTGGAGGATTACTATTTGACAATGGAAATAAACGGCACCAAAGTTGACCGACGCATATTCCTTGCATCCGACGACGCTAGAGTTATTGAAGAAGCCAAGAAAAAGTACCCCAATTACGATATTGTCGGTGATCCGGATGTCGCGAGAATGGCTGCTGTCTCAACGCGCTACACAGATTCATCTCTGAACGGAATAATTCTCGATATACACATGTTGTCCCTATGTGACTATCTAGTGTGTACGTTTAGCTCGCAAGTTTGTAGAGTCGCCTATGAAATTATGCAGACTCTATATCCCGATGCGGCACATCGATTCAAATCCCTAGATGATATTTACTACTATGGTGGACAAAATCCCCATGACCGTGAAGCTGTTATTGCGCACAGTCCCAAAAACCACGATGAAATTCATATGAGACCTGGTGATCTAGCTGGTGTTGCCGGCAATCATTGGAATGGATTTTCCAAGGGTAAGAATAAACGAACCAATCAGATGGGTCTGTTTCCATCCTTTAAAGTAGTGGACAAAGTTGAGACGGTGAAACTGCCTACTTATCCTAAGGCGTAAAACTTAACGATGACACGACGCACGACGAAACAAAGCAGGCTATGGTTTCAAAGGCAAAAACGGGGTATGTAGCATAATCTCAGCGCTGAATAGAGGACAGAAATCATAACCAGTGATTGGGTACATTTTTTTATATTAATCTTAAGGATTTTGCATTTGTTAGTGAATAATTGAATGGAGTAAAATGTAGGAATTGTTTCCAAGAGCTCAAATTAGTTTCTTCTGTGGTTGAACAGTTGTGAACACTTTAATGAGCTTTTTTGAGTTAAATTTTGTACCAGTTTAAAATTAAGTGTTTAAATAATATGTAGTAAGGTTTTAACAAAAAAATGCACATTTATTACATCAAATGTGAGGCATGAGATGCACCTGCAACACACTCGACATGTGCATATGGCTGGACAACAGGGGCCTGATTATGGGATTCGCGGCGAATCGTTTTGCTAGCGAGTTTGACATTTTTCAATTATTGCGTTCGCTTTCGTCTTCTTCGTTTTGAATTCGACCAATTAACGAATTCGAAGGCGTATTTGAAATGTCATAATGTTTGTTGGCGAGTTGAAATACGACAGCTTTTTATTGGCGGATTCACAAGCGAAAGAGTGTTTTTTCAGAGTAACCACCGGGACTCATTTTTGTTTATGTTTGTTATTGCGTACGTGTTGGTTTGTTTTAACTTAGTCTACTAGCAACTAACGCTGCACTAAGTTGTGACTGATGAGACATTTGTTGTAAGATTTAGCTTGCTATAAGATCTCTTCGGCATTTTCTGAGTGTAATTTTTGATAAGCTGGCTCAGGGACTCATATTATTAAATTTGACTCATCTTTTTAAGTATTCTACAGTTAGTGCATGAGAAAAGACTTTATTTTCATTTCTGCGTGTTTATTAACTTCTTCTTCTCATACAAATTATAACATGAACACAATACTCTTGCAAAACAGACTGAATTAATGATAACCAACAGATGTAGCTTCAAAAAAGGCCGCTATCAACTTCCAAAGTTCAGAATCTTCTATTAGAAGAACCTTTGTTTGAAAAATAAAATTTATTTTCAAAATGACTAATTTTTTCAGCAGCGGGGACTCATTTAAATTTTAACATACGGCAACACTGTTATCATTATTAACTGGAATATTAAGTGTCAAATCACTGGAATATTGGAAGACGTTTTCTCGCTTCGCCGCGAGTTCGTTAATAAGGAAATACGACGCGAGTCGAATTTGAAAGGTCGAATTGAAAACCATACGCCGCGAACCCCATAATCAGAGCCCAGTCGTCGCACAGTGTGCAATTTTCGCAATCTAGCGGAACTTTAATGCAAAAAAAAGTTCTTTCAAATGCAACAAAATTGGTATCATATGAAAGGTAAAACCTCTGGCCATCGATTGGCAAAAACAAAAACAAGAAAACAACTGTATTTACCGTTCAGCAGAGTCACAAACATCAGCTTGGTGCAAGTGAAAAAAAAAAATTAAAGCTCATTGCTTTTCTTGTGTCAAATTCACAATATCGTGGTCAAGTGTTTAAATAGTTGTGCATTATAAATTTATTTTATTTATTTTTGGTGGTATTCAAGAACTTTGCAGGGTAAGTTATTTTTTTGGTACACTTACAAATAAAAAAATAAAAAATCGTTTGTTTAAAGACCTTAACAGTGTTGTTTTATATTGTGTTTTGTAACTTTGTGAAGTGTTTTAAAAATGTATCCTCGTGTAGCCATTGTGTTTTTGAGCTTAAAATCTCCGTTTGTATATTCTGTGTTAGAATTCATTTACTTTTCTTGCCCTTTTTTTGCCCACCCAAACAAAAAAAATTTTTTTATCGACCTATGTATCGAAATGGAAAATTCAGCAATTTTTGAAGTATGGAGAACCTCATCGAATGAGGATCGGAATAAAAATATTTCTGCACTTATTATGCATGAATTTGGTCTGGCGGAAACCAATAATATTCCTAGAGTGCTCAAAACTTATGTAAGCGCAATAAGTAACAAAATATCGAAAAGGTGGGATCAAAGTAAGCGAGATCTTGAAAGATTTAAAAAAGCCAATGAAGTGTGGTTGAACAAAACTGCGATGCTACCAGAAAGCTTTTTAAGTAGTGTTCCATCAACCAGCACAGCTGCGAATAGGGGGAGACCCCCAAAACCATTCGAAGAATGCACACTTAGAGTCCAAAAACGAAAAGTGAAGGAATTGGTTGTCACAAAAACCCCAAGTGAAATTGCACTTGCGGCTGAACTAAATTTGAGGTCAGCTGGGAAAAGAGATGCGGCAAACTTACTGAAAGAGCTAGCAAATAGTTCCCCTCAAAGAGCCACGAGAATCAAGAAGGCAAGATCAAGCCTAGAAAATGTAAATAAAATCATTTCAGCTGAAGAAGCTCTTGTGCTCATGGTTAATACCAAAATGAGCACTTTTCAATATAAAGCTATGCGACAGCAGCTGAAAGAGCTTAAAGCCAATGTTTACCCAGCATATTACCTTATTCAGGAAGCCAAAAAAGACTGCTACCCTTCAGAAGAAGCTATATCGGTGACTGATGTTTCTGCACAGATAAAATTACAAGCTTTGCTGGATTTAACAGTGAAGCGCATTATTAAAACTGAAAATAATTCAACAACCTTCCAGTCCTTAAATACCCAGTCCCAGTGTTCTCTTCGACTCATTTCGAAATGGGGATGCGATGGGAGTTCAGCGCAAAGCCGATACAAAATGAGAATGAATGATGCCGAGTTTAGTGACGAAAATCTTTTTTCGGTTACTTTAGTTCCACTTCAACTAATTGACGAGTTTTCAAATAAAGTTATATGGCAAAACCCGAGGCCGAATTCAACAAGGTACTGCAGGCTTATAAAATTTATATTCAAGAAGGAAAACACTCAACTAATAAATATCGAAGAGCAAGAAATGCAAGAGCAAATAAGTAATCTGGAGCCAACAAGTCTAGTAGTAAATGGTGTAAGAACACACTGCAAACATGATCTTCTTTTCACAATGGTGGATGGTAAGGTTTGTAGTGCGTTATCGCAATATAGCTCCTCGCAAAAATGCTTTATTTGTGGAGCCACTCCGAGAGAAATGAACACCGAAACAAATTTATCAAGAGCTCCAGATGAAAACATGTTCGGCTTTGGCATTTCACCCTTGCATTCTTGGATTCGGGCTTTTGAGTGTCTCTTGCACATATCATATAAGTTGGAAATACAAAAGTGGCAGGCAAAGACTCCAACAGAAAAAGAATCCGTGGCTTCAAGAAAAAAAAGTATCCAATCCCAATTTCGAGAAAGAATGGGGCTTTTAATTGACATGCCAAAGCAAATTGCCGGAAACACCAATGATGGCAACACTGCAAGGAAGTTCTTTCGAAATCCGGAAACAACAGCTGAAATAACTGGGCTAAATTTGGACTTAGTCAATCATTTTCGAGTTCTACTTGAAGTAATATCAAGTGAATGTGAAATTAATTCGGAAAAGTTTGGAATTTACGCTAGCGAAACCAGGGAGGGGTATATATCTCCAGCATTATTCTTGGTATTATATGCCTCCAAGTATTCATAAGTTGCTAATGCACTCGAAAGAAATTATTGAGGCTTGCATTTTACCACTTGGACAATTATCCGAAGAAGCCCAAGAAGCAAGCAACAAAGAGTATAGGCGTTTTCGAGAGCATTTTAGTCGGAAATCTTCACGACAAAACTCCAATCGAGATGTTTTAAATATGTTTTTGCTTTCCTCGGATCCATATCTTTCGAGTCGAAGTCCAAAGCTTCGTACAAAGAGAAGTCCACTTGCTCCAGAATGCATTGCATTATTAAAAGCTACAGATTCAGAAAACTCAAGCTCGGATGAAGAAGATTAATATTTTTAATTTTAATAGTGTAGTAAGTTAAACCAGCTCAAAAGTCAATAAGCATTATAAAAGTATTAGGTATATCTTTTCTTTTCAGACTATACTTGGCAAAAAAAACTGAAGTAACTATTTAATTACTATGTGCACAAATAATATGTTCATTTGTTATAATAAAAAAAAAAAATCGAAACACTAAAGAATAAAGGTATTTTTAAAGTTTTTAGATTGGTCAAATGAGGGCATTTTCAAAGTGTCGTATTTTCTCTAAATGTATGAAAAATACATTTTTAAGACTCAGGTAAGCTTCTTAATTTCACAAAATAATATAAAATTACATAATTTAACAGTTTTATATCAACAAAACTGCATTTAAACGCTCAACGAATAAAGTTCCGCTAGATTGCGAAAATTGCACACTGTGCGTCGGTTTTACTTCGGCAAAAACAACACAGAGTACAGGTTATTTAGAGGTTCTCTGTATGAGAATTATTTCTGGTATTTTTGCATGGAATTGAAGAAGCAATTAGACATTTCTTAAGGAGACTGCATTGTATATGGAAACAACTAGTATTATCAAAAATGGTGTTATCTCAAGATGGCACCGCAAACGATTGCCAGGTCGAAATACAATGGGAGACTGATGCAACAAGTAGCATCATATCAGGTTATGCAAGCAAATTTGACACCTCCTCGTGTCCTACTTACTTTACGTATCCGGCTCACAATCCATGAAGGATCTCAGCCTGAGATACTGCAGCCTTCCATCGTGAATGGTTCCTCGCATGCACTCTCCAGTCGCCGAAACCAAGCGCTCTGGCATCCGCGTCACTTGCTCCTTGTACCGTAGGGTCGGTCTTCCTTGTCGTCTCGAACCTGGGGGCTAGGATGAGAAGACTTTCCTGGCTGGATCGTTGTCGTCCATTCGCTCGATGTGGCCGAGCCAATGTATTCGTCTTTTCTTGGCCTTCTGGACTACATCTACATCTTGGTACAGCTCATACAGTTCTCGGTTGAACCTTCTTCTCTATTCGCCATCGTCGCATACGGGACCGAAAATCCGTCGAAGAATTTTTCTTTCGAAAGGGCCGCGTATCATTTCCCCTTTTTTACTTATCGTCCAGCACTCGGCGCCGTAGAGTAGGACTGGTAACATCAAAATTTTGTATAGCAGACACTTTGTCTTTCGAGTGAGGAGCTTTGAACCTAGTTGTTTGGCCAAAACGAAGCAGCAGCGGTTCGCTAGGGTAATTCTTCTTCGGATCTCCACTAAAATGTCGTTTGTGGGATTGATGTTTGTTCCAAGGTAGGTGAATTCCTTAACTACCTCAAAATTGTTGCTACCAACAGTGACGTTTTGTCCTAGGCGGTGGACAGATGTTGCTTTGTTTGTTGATAGCATGTACTTTGTTTTGTCCTCTTTCACTCGAAGACCAACGAGTTTTGTCTGTTCTTCAATCGCTGTGAAGGCCTCAAGCACAGCTCTCTTGGATCCACCGATGATGTCTATGTCGTCCGCATAGCCTAGGAGCTGAGTGGATTTGTTGAAGATAGTGTTTTCCGTGCTCACAGCTGCCTTGCGCACTATCTGCTTAGTCCTGGAGCAGATAGTTGATTGTTGAAGAAGTCACATGACAACGCATCTCCTTGTCTAAACCCTGCGCAAGTTTGGAATAACTTGGATGAGCTGTTACCCATTTGCACACTGAACTGCGTATTGTTTAGCGTCATGCGGCACAGCTGGATCAGTTTCTTCGGGATCCCAAATTCAGACATCGCCATCATAAGCTCTTGGCGGTGGATGCTATCATAAGCAGCTTTAAAGTCGATGAAAAGGTGGTGGGTTTCGACCTGAAATTCGTTGGTCTTTTCCAGGATCTGCCTCAGTGTGAATATTTGGTCTATCATTGTTCTGCCTGGACAAAAGCCACACCGGTACGTGCCGATTATTGTGTTGCAGAAAGGTTTAAGACGCTCACACAGTACGTTGGATAGGATTTTGTATGCAACATTAAGCAGGGATATGCCACGGTAGTTTTTGCATGACATCGGATCGCCTTTTTTGAAGATGGGGCATATGGAGCTTATCGAGCAGTCAGTGGGCATGCATTCTTCCTCCCACACTTTGGTGATGACCTGGTGCATGCGGTTCATCAAAACACCTCCTCCATATTTAAAGAGTTCCGCAGGTATGCCATCTGACACGGCGGACTTGTTATTTTTGAGCTTTTGGATGGCTCTTTCCACCTCTTCTGTGCTGGGGCCTGGGACTGGGTCTTCATTGACTGGTCTTGCTTCTCTTTCGTCATTAGCTCGCTCGACATTTTGCGCATTCAGCAGCTGTTGGAAGTGCTGCCTGAAAACATCTACAATTCCCTGTGGCTAGATTTCTTTCACTGTTTCGAAGAGCCTGTGTCCCGGTTCTGAAACCAGAAGCTAATTGCTTCGACCTTTTAAAGAAACACCCAGCCTGTTAAGTCTTCATAAAAATCTTCTAAAATTGCTGTGATTACTATTCGTAACTACAAGAGTGTGTTGCTTCTGCATCGTTGTGTTTCCTTTGACCATGTTCTGTTTTCTTTTGTTATTAAAAGTGCACTTTAAATGTTAAACGAAATATTTGTATGTACATAAACGATTACATAACCTAAATATACACAAAAGATAAAACACACATTTTACTCTATAATATGTATCGAGAGATTATAATATTTTATTTTATTTTTTTGTTTTTGTGTTGAAATGTGATATTTGGTAAAATTCATTTGGGTAATGAATGATAAATATAATTATTAAGGGTTGCATTTTTTGAGGTAACTTGGCTGGTATTTTTTTGTTAAATTAGTGAAAACATAATTTTTATGATTTTTGTAAAAATACAAATTTAAGTAATCGAATCAAATGCAATAATAAAAGAATAATGAACAATGAGCAATTATATTTTACTACTCATAAATTGTATTATATATAACATATAAGCAACAAAAGCAAAAATAAAATAACGAAAATACAAAGAATAAACAGATGTAATATTTTTCCTCCTCCAGTTAACAAATCTTCGATTCTGGAATACAGTGATCCACAAAAGTTTGCGTACTTTTATAAAATCCTATTAGAAAGAGGCATTACTCACAAATGGTAAGTTATAAATGTCCGCATTGAAAATATTTCAATGAATCTACTTTCAAGAATGCATTTTGTAAAGAAAATAAATGCAATGTCTTCATATCTATTGAAACCATTGACAAAAAACCAAAAAAATCCTTAAAATCTATCCACAAAAGTTTGCGTACGGTTTGAAACACTTCTGCATTAAACACTCAACAAGTAATGATATTTTCTTCGCACGTCTTATTTGAGTCTTTGAGTTTTAAAGCAGAAAATATTTAATTAAGTTTTTTGTTTGGGACCTTTGAATTGGAGGAGTCGTCGTCGTCGCCGTCGCCGCCGTATATATAACAATACGACAGCGACTGGAGCAGCTGTGTTAGTTTGGTTTGTGACACGAAAATAATTTAATCTAACACGATAAATTGAAGGAGATACTTTTTAAAAAATCGGTGTGTATTCATTGTTAAGTGTCCATAGTGAGGAAAAAATCAATCTCAAGATCAGTCTTGTGTTGAAAGATTTGATTGCAATTCTTGATGTTTACGAAGGGAAAGAGAAGACAGGCTGCAACGTCTATCGACCGACGAAACCCATCCCTTCTTGAGTGCAAAGAAACAACCAGATTATTGTGCTTTCGATTTCAACTGGATCAACCTGCCTTCCACATGTCGGTCTTGAGACAATTTTTAGGATCGAGCTCATGGGTGCGAGCATTGATGATATTTGTTGTGGCATGGGGCTTTCTTGTTTACATATTCGTCTCGAAACTAAGCACACAACCATCCAATGTTGACCAAGAAAGCACCGTAAAGAGAATGAATCAGGCCCTGCAGATGTTGGAGCACTCGAAACAGAGAAACGATGAATTAAGGCAAATGATATCGGACTTTATGAGGTGAGTTCGAGTTTAATAACGTGATACAGGCGAAAGGGGTGTGTTTTGTGTCGTTAGTAGTTAGTCGTTTGACGTTGAATTGGTCTTTAATTGAATGATTGCAAAATCAGTTGATATTAGGTCCGTTCGCGTACTTTCTGCACTAAAATTCGTAAAAAGACACATTTTAAGGAGTGGGGGTAAAATTCTCTCATAGAAAAACAAAACTACAAAAAAGTAAGCGAACGGGAAAACAACAAATTTTACCCACATTTTAATTGTCAAGTTATTGTATGAAAAATTGAAACTTTGAAATTGAATTCATTTATTTATTTCCTATTTTCAATCAAATTTGACACTTTTCACAAATCAGCCCAAAGAAATTTCTTGGGCTAAAATTCGTAGGTTGGGAAAATATTTTACTCTCTCGTGAGCGCTCTCTTTTACGAAAAATTACGAAATATTTGAGTACGCGAACAGGATTTGGTAAAATTTCGTAATTTTTCGTAAAATTTGACTGTTTTAGGAGGGTACGCGAACGGACCTATTGAGTTTGTATGAAAGGATGTTTAAACGCCTACTTTTTTAATGGCAGATAGTTTGAGTTTGTTTCCAGCTACTTTGATAAGTCTAAGATAGAAGAACCGGACCGGACTGTAATTGAAGTTGAGACAACTTTAATGGGAAAATGTCAAATTAAGCAACAACAGTGGACTAAGACCTAACGGAACTGCCCTTTATCTCGTTCGAATTAACCCACCCTGGTGGAATGGTGTACTAAAGAAACGTAGAACAGAGGTTAGAAAACTTTTCAACGAAAACAATTTGTGGCAACAACATGCCTACCTTAAGGGTAAATCGGTGGAGACTGCTCTGCATGAGGTGGTTTCACATATTGAGAAAAGCCTCAAACAGAAAAAATATACCCTGGCAGCATTTCTTGATATCGAGGGAGCGTTTAATAACGTACAAACGGAATCAATCAAAACTGCCTTAATTGAAGTTGGAGTTGAATCCGTCATGTCGATTGGATCTTCACCATGTTAAATGGCAGAATTATCAACTCACAAATGGGAGTTAGCTTACTTACTTACTTACGGTGGCGCTACAGTCCGGTGTGGACTTGGGCCTCAACCAACAGTCCCCGCCAGTCAGCTCGGTCCCTAGCTAGCTGTCTCCAGTTTTGCACTCCAAGTTGATTGAGGTCCTCTACCACTTGTGTGCGCCACCTGAGTCGCGGTCTTCCTCTCCTTCTGCGTCCCTCGGGAATAGTGTCGAAGGCTTTCCGGGCCGGAGCATTGGCACATTCATCCGATTTTGTCAAGCACCATGCTTCTGCACCATACAGCAGGACAGGGATGATGAGGGTGCTGTACAGTTTTACCTTAGTTGCTCGAGAGAGGGCTTTTCCACTTAGTTGCTTTCTTAGCCCAAAGAAGCAGCGATTAGCAAGAGTAATTCTTCGTCTTATCTCGGCGCTGGTGTTATTGCCCGTGTTAATAGGAGCCTAGGTAGACAAACTCCTCTACTACCTCGAAGTTGTATGCGTCTATTGTGACGTTATGTCCGAGCCGTCGGTGTTGGGTGTCCTTTCTCGAGGACAGCATATACTTCGTTTTTCCCTCATTTACCGCTAAACCCATTTTTGCCGCTTCTGTCTCTATTGTCACAAAGGCGCCATTGACATCACGCTGTGTTCTTCCAATTATATCAATATCGTCGACGTACGCAAGAACGATGTTAAAGAAATCGCACGACAGCGCATCGCCTTGTGTGAATCCTTTTTTGACGTCGAAAGATTCCGTAAGCTCATTGCCAACCTTGATGGAACAGCGTGAGTTCTCCATCGTCATTTTGCACAAGCGAACGAGCTTGGCCGAGATGCCAAAACTAGACATATCTTTACACAGTTCGTCTCAATAGATGCTGTCATACGCGGCCTTAAAATCGATGAAAAGGTGGTGGGTATCGATTTGGAGTTCATAGGTTTTTTCCAGGATGGTTGACTTTCCTGGCGCCTGAAACCACCACATTGATAAGGACCAATCAGATTGTTGACGAAAGGCTTCAGACGTTCACATATTACGGCAGAGAGGATCTTGTAAGCTATGTTCAGAAGGGTGATTCCTCTTTAGTTTGCGCAGTTTAGAGGATCTCCCCTTTTCAGGATCGGGCAAACAATGCATGCATGCATTCCTCCGACCACATCTTACAGATGATTTGGTGCATGCTCCTATCTCCTATGATGTTCCCCTGTTGATCTCTGCAGGCATCGGTTCTTGCTCGATGACCTTGAGCCAGCTGTTTTACCTTCCGATAAAACCTCCGAACTTCATTCCTGCTGTTAGCTCTCTCAACATCTTCGATCTGACGCTTCTCATGCTCTCTCTTTTTTCTCCTGAGAAGCCGGCGTTCTTCTCTCCTCTTTTGCTTGTAGAGCTCACGAGCAGCTCTTGTCCTTCTTTGCAGCGCCGCTTTGTATGCCTATGGGAGTTAGCACTATTGAGAAAACAGTTACTAGAGGCACACCACAAGGAGGGGTCATCTCACCCCTGCTCTGGATCCTCATAGTCAACAAAATTCTCACAAAGTTTAAAGATCAGGGCATACAAATTGTAGCATATGCAGATGACATAGTGGTTTTGGTATCAGGCAAGTTCCTTACCACCATCGGAAACAATATGGAAAACGCATTAAAGGATTTATCTTTTTGGGCAACTAAGAACGGTCTCGGGATCAACCCCACCAAGACAGAGCTAGTTTTGTTCACGAAGAAACGAAAACTAGAGGGCTTCAACCCTCCTAAAATAAATGGTATTCCTCTAAAACTTTCTAAGGAAGCTAAGTTTCTAGGAGTAATCCTTGACTCCAAGCTTACATGGAAGCGTAATACTGAGGAAAGAATGAAAAAAAGCACTATGTGCATTCTACACATGCAAAAAGACCTTCGGTGTACGTTGGGGTATGCGACCGCAAGTCATCCAATGGATGTACACAGCGATTGTCAGACCCATTCTTACCTATGGCTCTATTGTATGGTGGAAAGCGGTGGAAAAATCAAGCTATCTCAAGAACCTGAATAAGGTACAGAGTCTAGCCTGTATAGGAATAACAGGGGCTCAGAGATCCACACCACAGCTGGGTTGGAAATGATCTTGGACCTTCCGGCTCTGGATGACTTCATAAGGTGCACGGCAGCCAAAACCGCAATTCGTTTAAATGAACTGAGTTTTTGGAGGCACAGCACTTATGGGCACGGGTCAATCCTAAAAAGATATGACACGATTCCAGGACTGATGGAGACCACTGCTTACATTCCCCCTTTACTAGATTTCGATAGGAAATTTTCTATTTGCATACCAGAAAGACAGGGTTGGGATCTAATTCACGTATAAGTAAACAGGGTATCTCTTTCTACACTGACGGTTCAAAAATGGAATCAGGAACATGTGCTGGAGTGTTTTGCCATTCTCTCAACATCAGAGAGTCGTATAAACTCCCAGCTGACTGTAGTGTCTTTCAGGCCGAGATCTATGCAGCTGAATTGGCGCATCATGAAAAGCTAAGCTCCTCGGAGATTACTGTTTTCATGGACAGCCAGGCTGCTATCAAAGCCTTAGCCAGTGAGACCATACGATCTTCTTCTCCATTATCGACGATAGTCATGATCTCGGATGGGGTCACATCTCTTCCACTCCACTGCTTCACACTACGGCTCCGCATTTGGGGTTCGCCGGGTTGACCTCAGGAAACGTCGGCAGGCTTCTCGATTTTGAATTGTTGCATGTCTAAGGCCAACTGAATGCAGTTGTCGTTGCATTTGTCTTCTCCATGAGTTCTTAGGCCTGCCTCTTCTTCGCGGTTGCGTTGGAACGTCGTAAGCGATCGCCTTTTGAACTGGGTTCTCAGGGTTTCTTCTTTGTACATGAAAGTACCAGCTTAAACGGTCATGCTGTATTTTATCCAAGACGGTGTTTTTGACGTGAAGACTTCCTCGGATTTTCTTGCTTCTGATTTGATCAAGCTTTGTTACTCCTGCTGTCATGCGAAGCATCTTCATCTCAGCTGCTGTCAGTTTACTCTCATACGTTTTGTACATTTTCCAACATTGTGAACCGTATGTGAGTGCTGGGCGAACAACTGCAGTATAGAGCTTTCCTTTCAGTTTAGGGGACATTTTTCGGTCACAGAAGATGGCAGAGTTTTCGCGCCACTTCATCCACCCTACACTTATTCGGTGGTTGATGTCGTCATCACAAGAAGCTTGGTTGTTGATCATAGATCCAAGGTATTTGAACTTTTCGCACTTGGGAAGTATTGTTCCATTCAGGTAAATGTCCGGAATAGGGCCGTCTGGGTCAGAAAATAGACAGCAGAGATATTCTGTCTTTTTCGCGCTTATCCGGTACCCACTTCCCTCTAGAACATCCACCTATACATCAAGTGCTCGTTGCAATGATGTTGGATCTTCACTTATGATGGCTCCATCATCAGCAAAGAATAACTGATTCACTTTCGGATCGGTCACTTTTCCTTCAAGCAGAAAGTCAAGGACTGTGATAAAGACCAAAGGACTCAGGACGCTTCCCTGGTGCACACCGACTTTGATTGGGAACTCTTCGGTGACTCCTGCGGGGCATTTTACCTTCGTTTTTACTTCCTCGTACATGTCCTTGATCATACGCACGTAGATTTCCGGAACCCCTCAGGGACACCCATATTAGAT
The DNA here is from genome assembly GCA_943590905.1 of Sphaerophoria taeniata. Classification (NCBI taxonomy): domain Eukaryota; kingdom Metazoa; phylum Arthropoda; class Insecta; order Diptera; family Syrphidae; genus Sphaerophoria; species Sphaerophoria taeniata. The sequence goes on along the minus strand of OX016542.1, from coordinate 74,558,382 downwards.
CTCGTGGTTGTCTATCGAATGTCTTTTCAAAATCAACCAGCACAATATATCCCTTGAGGAATCACGGTGTTTTTCCATTCGGATTTTTAAACTCTGTATGTGAGACCATACGATAAAAGGCAGTTTTAAACTGTAGGAAGGAATTAAATAGAATCTGCCACACTAACCAGGTTAAGCTCTGCTGGGTTCCTGGACATAAGGGAACGAAATAGTAGATGAACTAGCCAGGAAAGGGTAAGAAGCAGATACAAGTAATAGCGACCATTCAGATAGGGGACCACTCGTCCCGATTGCGGTACTCAAGAGGAAGATAGACCTTAAATCGAAAGACAAAATCAATAACTCCTGGAAATCCAGGGACGATTGCGTAATCTCTAGAAGTGTATGGCCTAGCACTAACGAAAAGGAAACTCGGTATATTCTATCGCTGAGTAAAATGGCCAGCAAGATAGGGGCATTTGCACCCGATTTCTGTAGGAGCTGTCAGGATGAGGAGGAAATAAAAACCATTGAACACCCGCTCTGTGACTGTCCGAACATCCAAACTAACCGACTCCGTCATTTCGGGAACAGGTTTGTTGGGGAACTGGATGATCTAGCACTGGATGATCTCCACTTCTGTAGGTTCTCTAAGGAAACCCGACAATGGCTGGACTGAGTCAGGTCGCGAAAGTCTAGAACTCCTGGGGCCTGATTATGGGGTTCGCGGCGGATCGTTTTCAATTCGACCTTTCAAATTCGACTCGCGTCGTATTTCCTTATTAACGAACTCGCGGCGAAGCGAGAAAACGTCTTCCAATATTCCAGTGATTTGACACTTAATATTCCAGTTAATAATGATAACAGTGTTGCCGCATGTTAAAATTTAATTGAGTCCCCGCTTTTGAAAAAATTAGTCATTTTGAAAATAAATTTTATTTTTCAAACAAAGGTTCTTCTAATAGAAGATTCTGAACTTTGGCAGTTGATAGCGGCCTTTTTTGAAGCTACATCTGTTGGTTATCATTAATTCAGTCTGTTTTGCAAGAGTATTGTTTACATGTTATTATTTGCATGAGAAGAAGAATGTTAATAAACATGCAGAAATGAAAATAAATTCTTTTTTCATGCACTAACTGTAGAATACTTAAAAAGATGAGTCAAATTTAATAGTATGAATCCCTAAGCCAGCTTAGCAAAAATTACTCTATCAGAAGATGCCGTGTGGTGGTAACTCTGAATAAACACTCTTTCGTCTGTGAATCCGCCAATAAAAAGCTGTCGTATTTCAACTCGCCAGCAAACATTATGATATTTCAAATACGCCTTCGAATTCGTTAATTGGTCGAATTCAAAACGAAGAAGACGAAAGCGAACGCAATAGTTGAAAAATGTCAAAATCGCTAGCAAAACGATTCGCCGTGAATCCCATAATCAGGCCCCTGGTTGAACACGCACTTCCCAGGTAGCAAACCTAGCCTTGAACGCGAACCACATAACTCTTCAATCTTCGAGTATAAAATCCCTACGGATTTTATAACGGAAGAAAAGTTAAACTGGGCTATTAACTCTTTCTCCCCTTATAAATCTCCGGGCCTAGACGGCATTTTCTCAATGATGCTGCAAAAGAGCACTGAATTTATCACTCCACACCTGCTAAACATTTTTCAAGGTAGCATTAAATGGGGGTATGTTCCCAAGATATGGCGTGAGGTAAAAGTCGTCTTTATACCAAAAGCCGGCAAACCCAGCCATATTGAAAACTTCAGACCTATAAGTCTCACGTCTTTTGTATTTAAAACACTGAAACACTTATCGAAAGCACTTAATGATCAACGCATAGAAGAAGTAGTTATCAAATGGGTCATGTGTATGCTGAAAAACAGACAAATACATAGTTAGCTTGGTAACGCACACTTAGAGATGTACGCATCTAGAGGAACCCCGCAAGGTGGAATTCTCTCACCATTATTATGGATCTTAGTGATGAAAGAGATCCTAATAAAACTTAGGAATTACGGTATAGTAGTGGTAGCCTACGCTGATGACTTAGCGCTTTTGGCGACGGGTAAATACCTTACCACTATTAGCGAACAATTACAAAGCGCATTATTATCAAGGGTCAGCATCTGGACCAAGAAATGCGGTCTTAAGGTAAATCCCCTTAAAACAGAACTGGTTCTTTTTACAAACAGAAGGAAAATCCCTCCGTTTGAAATACCAAAAACAGATAACACCACACTAAAAATCGCCGACCGAGCGAGATACCTCGGAGTTATATTGGACAAAAAACTCAACTGGGGTCCAAATATCCAAGAAAGATATAAGAAAGCCACGATTGCACTCTACTCATGCAACAAGATTCTGGGTAGAAATTGGGGACCAAACCCCAAAATAGTCATGTGGATGTACACTGCCATTGTCAGACCGATTCTGACTTATGGCAGCTTGGTTTGGTGGAAAGCGCTGGAGAAATCCACGAATTTAAAAACACTTACCAAAGTACGGAGAATGGCTAGTATCTGTACTAGTGGTGTGATGAGGACTACCCCAACTGCGGGTTTAGAAACGATCCTCAATCTCCCCCCAATAGATCTATTCGTCCAAGAATCAGCAGCAAACAGCGCCCTCAGGCTCAGCCAAATTAACATCTGGAAAACTAGCCAGAGCGGCCACGCAGCTATTCTTACGAAATACGTAGATAACAATATCTGCACAGATTATATGACCCCTTACTTAGATTTCAACAAATCTTTAAGTACTAGGTTCCCCAATAGATTTGATTGGGAAAATAGTGTGCCCTACACTAACGACTCAAAAATAACCATCTACACCGATGGTTCTAAAATCGATACTGGAGTAGGTGCAGGCTTCTACTCTGAAAGCCTCAACCTTGCCAAATCATTCAGGCTCCCCGACCATAGCAGCGTCTTCCAAGCTGAGATCTTGGCAGTGAAAAACGCTGCTAAACATATATCATGGTGTCAGTCTAGCATTCGAAGAGAGTGGTTGTGTCAGTGCTGTGTCCGCGTAGTTTGTTTTTTCTATGTCCCGTACTTGTTCCTCGACCCACCCCGTGCGCGATTAAAAATCGTACCCAAAAACAAAAAATCAAAAAACAATCAACATCACCAATTAAATAAACCAAAAATAAATAGAGCATCCCAAAACAAAAAATAATACATAACAAATAAAAAAAAACAATCAGTTACAATAACGAAAAAAAAGCACACACAAAAAAAGGCATTAGAAATACCTACTGCCCGCAAGAACACAGTGAGTTACCATCCCATTCTCTTTGCATATAGTTTTACAGTTGCTTGGCTTATCATATGCATTACATTGCATCGAGTTTTTTTTTTTACTCATACAATGTAATGTATGCATATGATATGTTGTCAACAACAGATGAATAGAGATTAGCTGATTGAATTCCAGGGTCGGATCGATTCACGTTGCCGTTAAGGCATAACACTAACAGTGGCGCTGAATCGTAAAGACTTCTTTCAATTTAATTCAGTAACTCTTTTAGATCTCGTCTGTTTTGGTTTTTTTTTTTTTTTTTTACTTGCAATGATTGGCAATTTCAGTGTAGATTACTGTAATGTTCGTGGGATACGTACGAATTTTCTTGCTACGTACATCCACACTGTGTCTAACAGGCCAGCTGTTTTGGCGCTGAGTGAAACCCAAGTAGGTGAGAATTCCGATCCTACTGAATTTCTCATTCATGGGTATAGCTTAGTGCCACAATTCCTCCTCCACCATGGTCTCGCCGTTTACATTAGAAATGATGTTGCTTATCAATTTCTTCCACAATATGGGAACTGCTCCGACCCTTTTTTCAATTCAATGTGGTTCAAGTTCACCGTAAATAAGCACATCATTCACTATTGTTTCCTTTATCGAAGCCCAAATTTGGACAGAGCTTCAACTTCTCGCGAATTTGACGCTTTGTCTGACTCCATCCAAAGAATTGTATCCTTATATCCTCACACTGAAATCGTTATTCGTTTATTCGTTCGTTATTTCCAGGCGGTGTTATGTTTGGAGATGTTCTTATCAAAGTACTTTTATATGCAGATGACCTAGTAATTCTAACCGACAATGCTGAGACTTTGCAGCTCCAAATTAATAAACTGAAACAATATTGCGACACTTGGGAACTTAAAATTAATACCTCGAAGTCAAAGATAATGGTTTTTAGACCCCAAAATCGTAGTAACAGGACTGATCGCAACTGGCACCTTGACGGCTCAAACATAGAAGTAGTGACTGATTTCAAATACTTAGGATTTACTATGACATACTACTTAAATCTCGATGCTCATTTAAAAGACAAAACGAAAGTAGCAAAAGCAGCTATTAATTGTATGTGGTCTAACTTCTTCAAAAACAACTCCATAGATGCGGCAACTCAATTTAAGGTATTTGAGGCAACTATCAAAAGCTCTCTCTTATATGCAAATGAAGTTTATGGATACCAGGAATTAGAAGCAATTGAATTGGTCCAGCGATACTTTTTTAAACGCGTTTTCAAACTCCCCTCCAATACACCAAATTACGCTATTTACATTGAATCTGGCCTACCTCCAGTCTATTTAAAAAACCCTAAGGCTAATGCTGACTATATTGTTAAAGTCTTGCGGAGACCTAACAACAATATTCAAAAAAAGATTATGTTGACAGCTCTACGGGGAAGATACCCTCCTTTTAAAAACTGGTATGATTTGGCATCAGAATATAACTATCCGTTGTCACTATGTACTGATGACTTAGAAGAACTGAGAAACGAATTGTATGACCTTATTTGCATTATAGACGAAACTATGTATCAGAAATCACTAACCCGGGCAAGAGAGTCTGTTACAAGAACAGTTTACTCTAAACTCAACCTATGCTTGGGGTATAACAACTATTTTAGAAACGATCTCTCTGTCGATGAGATAAGCGTAGTCTTTAAAATGCGCGTTGAAATGCTTGAGCTTAACTATAGACCTCATAGAAATGATTTGAATGCGAATTGTTCTCTATGCAACCTCAATCAGGTTGAAAATATTTCTCACTTCTTAGCTTTTTGCCCAATCATACAAGAAATCCGAAGATTACATTTTAACAAAAGCTTTTTTACAATTGAAGAATGTTTTGCAATTTTAAATGGAGAAAGTGGTTGGAAAGCTCTTATTCGATTTGTTTCAGAGGCCCTAACGTATAGAAACATGTACATTAATTTTTAATACATGCGGTCTAATCATATTTTTTTTGTTTTAGCTAAACTAAAAGCCCATTTCGTGTATCGAAACACTTTAACCCCTTTTGTTTTTGTTTCTTTTGTATTTTACCTTTTCCGTTCTCGACTTAACTTTTAATTGTACTTATGTAATTTAATAAATTGTCATTTCCCTTATTGTATTTATTTAATTCATGTAATTATGTATTTTCGGCAGACGGCTTATAAGCCATGCATGTATATCTTTCAAATAATTTTGTTAAATATCTTATATGAAAAAATAAAGATGATAATAATAATAATAATAATAATAATAATAAATCGTTATTACGGGCGATTTCAATGTACACAATTCTTCGTGGCTTCTCCATTCGGGCCCGACAACACCCGAAAGAATGTGTGCCGAGATCTTTGCTGAGTTTAACCACCTTACTCAGCTTGTCACCGAGCCCACTCGAATATCGGATATTGATGGCCAAGCGGAAAATACTCTTGACTTGTTCCTTACTTCTGACCCTGATAAATACACTATCAATGTATTAACGCCTCTAGGCAGATCAGACCATAGTATTATATCTGCAAATTTCTCGTGTCAAACTAATCCAGTTAGAGAAAGAGCTCCGAAGAGAACCGTATGGCAATACGAGAAAGCCAACTGGGACGGTCTCAATAACTTCTTCCGGATCTTTAACTGGTCACTATGCTTCCTCGATAGTGACGTAGACTCCAGCGCAGATATGATTACTAATATGATTATCTTAGGAATGAAAACTTTTATCCCGAACAGGGTTAAAAGCATCAAACCTAAGGAAAAGTCATGGTTTGATTCAAGCTGTAAAGAGGTTATCAGGGAAAAAGAAGTGAAGTTCCGGTGTTTTAGAGCCAACCCAACTGAGGAAAACCGGAACAAGTTTAAACAAGCCAGGAAGGCCTGCAATGCCCATATTCGACGGACAAAGTTGTTGCATGACCAAAAATTAAGGCAAAAAATACTACAATGTCCCAAAGGCAGTAAGAATTTTTGGTCATTTGTTAAAAATATGAAGAATTCTTCTTCTTCCTCGGTCCCAACGGTCGTTGACAATGACACTCCAGTTGTTAGCTCTCTCGCGAAAGCTAACCTTTTTGCTAGGCAGTTCGCCGCCAACTCTTCGCTGCCAGAGAGTGCCATGACTCCACCAGTTCTTGAGCGCGTCAATGATTCCATGGGACAAATCTTCTTCCGCACTCGTGCTGTGGCGAGAGTCCTAAAGGATCTCAACATACATAAATCCGCTGGTCCGGATGGTATCCCCGCTATTATTCTGAAGAGGTGTTCTTCCACGCTGGCAAAACCCTTGCGTAAGCTTTTCCATCTATCCTATTTTTCTGGGCCCGTTCCGAGCAGTTGGAAAACAGCATTTGTCCAGCCAATCCCAAAAAAAGGCGAATCTTCTTCTCCCTCCAATTATCGACCGATTGCACTTACGTCCCTTCTTTCTAAGGTCATGGAAACGCTGATAAACTATCAGCTCAAGAAATATCTCGAAGACCGAAAGCTTCTTAATGACCGGCAATACGGCTTTCGCAGCAACAGGTCCACTGGTGATCTGATGGTTTATCTCACCGAACAGTGGAACAAATTTTTACATCGTTTTGGAGAAAGTAAGATTGTTGCACTTGATATTTCAAAGGCATTTTGCTCTTTTATCGAAAATGCGTGCTTTCGGTATCGACGAATCCCTTCTTCGTTGGATTAGAAACTTTCTTTCGAACCGTTCAATACAAGTTGTATTGGACGGTTTCAAGTCTGAAACCCACAATATAAATGCTGGTGTGCCCCAGGGCTCCGTTTTGTCTCCGACCCTCTTTCTCATTTTCATAAATGATCTCCTGTCTGTAACTTCTAATCCAATTAACTGTTTCGCTGACGATAGTACCCTTAGCTTTTCATATTCGTTTCCAGACTCACATCCCTCCTCTTCGGATGTGGAACTGCAACGGCAAAATATGATAAGCTCATTAAACTCTGACTTAAAAAGCATTGTACAATGGGGAATTAAAAACCGCGTAGAGTTTAATGCTTCGAAAACTCAATGCTGTCTTGTATCGTCGAAGCGAAATATACCCCCCTTGCCTCTATCCATGAGTGGCACTTGCATCAATGAGACCGAACATCTCGAGATTCTCGGTATGTGCATCACTGACCACCTTTTGTGGAACGAGCACATATGCGATGTCGCCAAAAATGCCGCAAGATGTTTGGGTTTCTTAAGAAGGTGCAAGAAATTTTTCTCCCCGTCTGATCTGGCTATTATTTACAAGACTTACAGTGGCCCCAACGCATAATCGGACACTAGGTTCAATAATATACAAAGTGCTCAAAATTTAGGAAAAACAACACGAAATGTATTGTTTTTTTCGTTTTTATTTAAAGAAGTATACCAACTTATCAAAACAACAACAAAAATTACGAATTTTTAAAATTATAACTGTTAATTCAAAGAGAAAAACAAAATAAAACTGGTTTGTGGAGCTCAACGAATAATCGGACAAAGCAAAGAGAGATAATTGAGATCACAGTTATTTCAAATTTTTTACACCAAAACAGTTTTTCTTTGTGCTTATCAGTTCTATAATGAATTTCCCACCAATGAGTGCAAAAATGGCTCCTAAGGGAAAACAAACAAGTGTCGAATTAAGACAATTAATTGTAAAGTTAAATTTCGAAGGCAAAACCGTCAGAGAAATAGCCGAGTTGCTTGGACGAGCTAAATCTACGGTCCAGGACGTCATTAAAAGGTACCGAGATGAATTAAGATTGGCCAACAAAAGCCGAGAAGGTCAAGGCAAACTTTTAAATGCAAGGGAAGAGCGGTCAATATTAAAAGAAATAAAACAAGATCCGTTCAAAACTGCAAAAGATCTAAAAATTTCCCTTAAAACCCGTGTTGGAAAAGATGTTTGCCTCAACACTATACGCAATACTCTCCATAGGTATGATTACTATGAAAGAGTTGCAAGAAAAAAGCCCTTTATCAGCCCTGCAAACAAAAAAAAAGGTTAAAATATGCTAGGGAATATCTACTTAAGCCAGAAGATTTTTGGAACAAGGTAATGTGATTATTGTTCTTTAAAAAAATATTTTTGAATCGCAGTTTTGAATACTTTAAGGTTTTATTCACTGATGAGAGCAAATTTAATTTGCATGGCTCAGATGGAAAAATGTATGTGTGGCGTAAGCCAAATACAGAGTTTCTGCACCAAAACATAAAATCTACTGTTAAACATGGAGGGGGCTCTGTCATGGTTTGGGGCTGCATGTCAAGTGCTGGAGTAGGCAATTTGCATTTTATTGATGGTAAAATGGACAAATTTGCTTACCTCAACATTTTGAAAAGCAATGTGAAGCAAAGCGCAGAGAAATTGGGTATCGCAAACAATTTTGCTTTTTACCAAGACAATGATCCCAAGCACACATCAGGTGTTGCAAAGCTTTGGTTGATTCACAACTGCCCCAAACTTATTGACACACCAGCGCAGAGTCCAGACCTCAATGTGATTGAGCATCTGTGGGAAGAATTGGCTAGGAGAGTTTACAAGCAAAAATTCAACACATTGGCTCAGCTTAAGGAGGCTTTACTTGAAGCATGGAACTCGATTGAGCCAGAAGTGTGCCAAAAACTGGTTAAATCTATCCCAGAGCGTCTACAAGCCGTTCTGGATAATAAAGGATTTGCGACCAAATATTGAAGGATGGTTTTTTGCCTTTTGGAATAGATATTTTACTTTGTCCGATTATACGTTGAGCCGAACAAACCAGTTTTATTTTATTTTTTCTCTTTGAATTAACAGTTATAGTTTTAAAACTCGAAATTTTTGTTTTTGTTTTGATAGGTTAGTATACATTTTTAATAAAAAACGAAAAAACAATACATTTTGCGTATTTTTTCCTAAATTTTGAGCACTTTGTATATTATTAAACCTAGTGTCCGATTATGCGTTGGAGCCACTGTATATCCGTCCAAAGCTTGAGTACAATTCCCATCTCTGGGCTGGTGCTCCAGTTACATACTTAAGCCTCTTGGATGGTATACAAAAAAGAGCTATAAGAATGATTGGTGTGAGAGACATCACTAATTCATTCACTTCATTGGAACACCGTCGTAACGTCTCATATCTCTCTTTGTTCTACCGTTACTTCTACGGTAATTGCTCTAGTGAAATAGCCAGTTGCATTCCTCCCCTTAAACAATTTAACCGTAATACTGTAATTGCAGAGCAAAAAGAAAACGCGTGTACTTACGAAAGAAGGTTAAACAAGAAGAGTTTATTCGAAGATAAAACAAAATGAAGTTTTAACAATGAACATGTTCAGAACACATATATAGGGACTCTTACTAAACGATTACATTTGTTTGATGAAAGGCTTCAACGCCGCATATTGTTATTCCAATACTCCTCCTTAAGAGTCATCTATTGTATTTGTATTCCCATTGCCTTCCGGAAAGTTTCCACCTTGAGTTTGTCCAGCGGCTTCGTTAGGACATCTGCGATTTGTTCTTGTGAACATATATAGTTGACTTGAATTTCGCCTTTAGCGAGAACGTCTTTGACAAAATGGTGACGAATGTCAATGTGCTTCGTTCGAGGGTGAAACCCATTATTCTTCGAGATAGCGATTGCACTTTGATTATCGCACATAATTTGGAGAGCTCTACGCTGTTTCGTAATTTCTTGTCGGAGGCCATTCCACCAGATTGCTTCTTGTACTGCTGCTGGTAGCGACATGTACTCCGCTTCGCATGATGATAATGCAACAGTATGTTGCCTTTTGGAGCACCACGATATAGCTCCTCCTTGAGCTAAAAACACAAAACCTGTTGTAGACTTTCTGTCTTCTATGTTGGCTGCCCAATCTGCATCCGTGAATCCAATGACGTCAGAACTTGCATCTTTTTGGAATGTCAGCTTTAACGATGATGTTCCACGTAAATAACGAAACAGATGTTTTACAGCTAGCCAGTGTTCTCGTCCTGGTTTCGAATTAAAACGGCTTAAAGTGTTGACGGTGAAGCTTATATCCGGTCGGGTGCATTGGGACAGATACATGAGGCATCCGATTGCCTCCTGGTACGGGATGTTTTCCAATTCTTCATCTTGGGCTGACAACTTTAGACTGGCATTCATCGGTGTCTTCACTGGTTTGGATTCCGTCATTCCAAATTTACTAAGAATTGATTCAATGTACTGCTCTTGGTCCAAAGCGTATGAATTTTGACCCTTGGTGATACGCATTCCTAGAATATGTGTGGCTGGTCCAAGTTCCTTCATCTTAAATTGTTGATGCAGGTTGCTTTTCATATTTGTTAGCCATTCAGTGCTGTTGGAAAACAGTAAAATGTCGTCCACATATACAGCTAGTATGAGGACATCGTTGTTATTAATCCTGTAGTAGACGCATGGATCAAAACTAGATTGCAGCAATCCGGACGCTTTTAGGGCTTGGTCCAGTTCCATGTTCCATACGCGACTGGATTGTTTGAGTCCGTATAGCGCTTTGTTAAGCATACAGACTTTTGATTTATTTGCTTGGTCCACAAATAATGGCGGTTGCTCCATATAGATGGCTTCTGATAATTCGCCTTGCAAAAAGGCGGTGATGGCGTCCATCTGTTCTATTTGAAGGTCAAGTTGGGCGGCGAGTGCAAAGAGATACCGTAGGGAACTGTGACGTACAACTGGTGAGTAGGTTTCGTCAAAATCCACCCCTTTCCGCTGCGAGTATCCTTTGATCACAAGTCTTGCCTTGTGTCGGTCAATTTGGCCTGTGACGTCCCGTTTGGTTCGGTAAACCCATTTACATTTTATTGGCTTACGATGATTTGGTAGATCCACCAAAGACCAAGTGTTGTTTGCCATCAATGACTGGAACTCTTCCTCCATGGCCAACTTCCATCGGCCTGCATCTGGTCTCGACAAGGCTTCTTCGGGCGTCGTTGGGTCTTCCATGTTTTGCTGTGAGAAATTCTTAGCAGTATTTTGATTTTCAAAAGAATTTATTTTAGGATACTTGCCTTGAGGTATGCGCCTAAAATCGTGAGAGTTTAGCACTAGTTGGTTTTCAACCGAAAAAAGTCTATTGGGATACGATTGAGGCGCCACAAGTCCAGATTCGGGTTCGTCATCTGCTGTAACATGCTGGTTCATCTCGGGTTCGCAGTCATCATAGAGATCGTCATTGTCAGAAGAAGAACTACTGTTTTCGCCTGTGATGTAATCTTTATATTTTTCTGGTATATGGCGCTCCCTTTCGCTGCGCCTTAATTTTGTTAACTTTGAGTTAGGTTGCTGGGGCAGCGCATCGGCATTGGAATTGGGGATTGCCACATCTGGATCATTCACAATTGGATTGAATACATCTGAGTGGGAGTTGTCACCTTCTTCTAGGCTTAAATCATCTTTACAAGACATCGAGTTGTTGAGTTCAACACCTTCTTGGAGATTATTGTCGACTTCGTTGAATAAATTCAATTCAACAAATTTCGGAGTTTTAGGCGCACTGATTTCACTGCATTGCTTTACCATCGGACATTTTCGTGAAGATTCACCAGCGCAAATATCTTCATTGATGAAGGTTACATTGCGGCTCTTGAAAATTATATTTTTAATGGGATCGTAAAGACGATAGCCTTTAGTATTTTCGTCAAATCCGGTAAGTATGCATTCATGTGCTTTCGGGTCGAATTTTTTTCGAGTTATCTTAGGGATGTGTGACATGACTGTTGTGCCGAACACTTTTATGAGTGATAAATCTGGTTTGAATCCAGTCCATGCCTCTTCAGGAGTAATGCCTGTGCCTTTGGACGGTGATCGATTTAACAGGTATACATAATATGCTACGGCTTCCGCCCAAAACGACTTCGACAAGTTGGCATCTGCAAGCATGCATCTGGCCTTCTCTACTATCGATCTGTTGTTTCTTTCGGCTAGCCCGTTCTGCTCTGGCGTATGAACGTTTGTTGTCTGGTGGTGGATACCCTTTCTTTTAATTATGTTTTGAAATTTCGAGTTTAAGAACTCTTTTCCGTTGTCTGTACGGATCTTTTTTATTTTCTTACCACTTTGGGTTTCAACAAAATTTATAAATTCTTGAAATTTTTCGCACACTTCGTGTGCTGACTTCGTTTTTAAAAGATATACAAAAAATTTTCTCGTAAAGTCGTCAATGAATGATAAAAAATAATGATTGCCCCCGAGAGACTCGTGTTCCATTGGACCACAGATGTCCGAATGCACAATTTCTAAAATTTCATTAGCTCTCTTACCTTGCTTATTGAAGGGTAGTCTTATTTGTTTGCCAATAGGACAAATTTTGCAATCCTTTTCGACTTTGTTGGAGAAATTTATTCCATTGGCTAAGCCGTTGTTTAATTTGTTCAGGCTGTCGTAATTAAGGTGGCCCATTCTTCTGTGCCAGAGTTCTCGGGTTGTTGTTGAGCCACAAGTTAGTGCTTTGTTCGGTTGTGCTGTGTCTAATCGAAATAAATCATTTGTTAGAGTACCAGTTGCTATTACCTTTTTATTTTGATCGAGCACTTCAACCCCTTTGCTCTGAAATACAACGGTGTGACCTCGCTTTACAATGCGACTAACAGACAACAAATTTGTGGTTAACTCGGGAATGTGCTGCACATCCCTAACCTCAACCAAATCGTCATTGCTTTTGCCAGTTCTCAGTAAAATTTTGCCGGTTGATTCAATTTTCATTTCACCTCCATTTGCCACGATGACTGTGCCTGTCGTTCTTTTTGAATTTAGAAGAACATCGGGCAACGACGTCATGTGTGATGTTGCCCCCGAGTCGAAGAACCATTCATCACGACTTCCAAGGCCAATTGTGGAAAGCGCCACACCAAATGCATTATATTTCTTACTACCGTCGCTAGAATTAACTTGGCAATTCTTTGCTATATGCCCGAAGTTGTTGCACCGTCTGCATTTCGGTCCTTTTCGCTTTTGTTTGTTGTTGGGTTGCCACTTGTGGTGTTTCGATGAGAAAAGCGCTGCATTATCACTTTCTCCGGGCTGCATCTCTTGAAGAAGTTTCGTTTTGATGGCGTCGCCAGTAATGCTGGTGCCAGAATTTTCAAGCGCCATTATCATCGGGCGATATTCTTCTGATAAGCCCGCCAAAAGTAGCGTACCTACCCACTCTTCATTGATTGGGAAACCAATACCGTTCAACGCCTGTGAAGACGATATAATTTCGTTGACATAGCGATCCATCGAACCGCAGTTTGACAAAGAAGTGGTTATCAATTTTCGAAGTAAACCAACACGACGCGTCAGACCATTGTCTTCATAGGCATCCGCCAACTTCTGCCACATATCTTTCGCTGACGTGGCGTTCTGAATATGGATGTAGCAAATTGAGTCAATCGCAAGGGTAATTTTGCTTCTTGCCCTTCTGTCTTTGTCCATGTCTATAGCAGTTTTAGGCTGTCCGTTCTCGTCCAAGTCATATTCCATGACTCCGGACCACAGATTATCAAGATCGAGAAAAGCTTGCATTGCAATTTTCCAATTGCAATAATTCTGCCGTCCAAGCAGCTTCTCGAAGGAAAGGTTGCTATCCGACTTCATCTTCCGAGTTTTCAAAAAAACTTATTTTACTTTTAGGCCGTGTGCGAATTCAGTTAAAAATGGGTTAAAACTTGACGTTTGGTTAAATTTTGACACTTCGCATTATTTGACTAGCTGCTGAGCAGGTTAAAATATGACAGTAGTGGTTAAAAATTCATCCATTTTTATTTTTAACCACAATTCATCCAATTCGCACACGGCCTTACTTTAAAATTAAATGAATTTTTTGTATTCTTCTTTTTTTTAATTAATAATGGTTGGGCTCATAACCTGTAATTGCAGAGCAAAAAGAAAACGCGTGTACTTACGAAAGAAGGTTAAACAAGAAGAGTTTATTCGAAGATAAAACAAAATGAAGTTTTAACAATGAACATGTTCAGAACACATATACAGGGTGATTCACGAGCGTTGTGCCAAAAAGCTAGAGCGTGTAGGTTGAGTTGAGACAAGAAAAAAATCGTATGGGAGGGGGGGGTCTATTCCCCCCCGTTTAGCCGGGAGGGGCAATTTTCTGAAAAATTGACTTATTTTGTTTAAAAAAATATTAAAAATCAACGGCTTCGTTTACAACACCGTGCTATACCTTTCTGAAAAGCCAAAAACTTCTTCTTTCACTTTGTTTTTAAATTAAATTGTTTTAACGAATAGTTTAAAAAAAATGAATTTTCAAACTCAAAATTTTCAAAAAAAAAGCAAAAAAAACATTTTTGAACTAATTTTTTTCAAAATTTTATGTAATTAAGTACTAATTTTGTTTTAAAAATTCAGTGTGTTTGTTAATTTTTAGTCAAAAACAGAAAACCGGATACAAAAATGTCTTTTAGTTTTTGAGAAATTGAGAAAAAACCGAAACCACTTTTTTCTAAAAAAATCTTTGTTTTTATTTTTACTTATCTGGACTTTTAGTTTAATATATTAGTTTAATTTATAAATTTAATATTTTGTGATTGGAGTTTTATGAGGACTCAATAAAGTAGAAAAGTATTGGATTTTCCCTGGATTAATCATTTTTTTCATTGATAACGTCTGCCATTGACCTTTCACTTCTAGCTCTCAGTGCTCTCGTCGGCGGATTCTTGAAAACATGCTACGACTTGGGCGCCATCTATTGGGATATCTTTCAGCGTAGAGTCTTTCAGCTTCCCGATCTCGACAATAAGTTAAACCGTAGCAGAAGTTCCTGTCCGCTAACTCTTTTCGAGCGTATGAGTTTGTTATTGTTATGTGTTGATAAGTTAATATTTTAATTGTAAATGGTTGTTTAGTAAATATGCGATGCCTTTTATTTACCTATAGGTTGTTAATTGTTTTTTCATTCAAGAAAAAATGCGGTTTAATTTATCTTAAGCCCCTAGCAGGTAGAACTCTTCGCCAGTGAGTGGCCGAGGCCCCAGGTATAGTAAGAAAAAATTACAGGTCAGTTTTCAGACGTTATCAATGAACAAAATGGTTAATCCAGGGATAATGTAATACTTTTCTACTTTATTGAGTCCTCATAAAACTCCAATTACAAAAAATTAAATTTATAAATTAAACTAATAAATTAAACTAAAAGTCCAGATAAGTAAAAATAAAAACAAAGATTTTTTTAGAAAAAAGTGGTTTCGGTTTTTTCTTAATTTATCAAAAACTAAAAGACATTTTTGCATCCGGTTTTCTGTTTTTGACTAAAAATTAACAAACACACTGAATTTTTAAAACAAAATTAGTACTTAATTACATAAAATTTTGAAAAAAATTAGTTCAAAAATGTTTATTTTGCTTTTTTTTTGAAAATTTTGAGTTTGAAAATTCATTTTTTTTTAAACTATTCGTTAAAACAATTTAATTTAAAAACAAAGTGAAAGAAGAAGTTCTTGGCTTTTCAGAAAGGTATAGCACGGTGTTGTAAACGAAGCCGTTGATTTTAAATATTTTTTTAAACAAAATAAGTCAATTTTTCAGAAAATTGCCCCTCCCGGCTAAACGGGGGGGAATAGACCCCCCCTCCCATACGATTTTTTTCTTGTCTCAACTCAACCTACACGCTCTAGCTTTTTGGCACAACGCTCGTGAATCACCCTGTATAGGGACTCTTACTAAACGATTACATTTGTTTGATGAAAGGCTTCAACGCCGCATATTGTTATTCCAATAAATACCCGCGCTTCCAGGAATGCCCATCAGTTTACCCTCGAGCCCAACTTCGGACGTACTGTTAAGTATAGAGAATCGTTCTTTAGCCGTACTACGCGAATGTGGAACTCCCTTCCACACACTGTCTTTCCCAGTCATTGCAATGTTGATGAATTCAAAACCAATGTACACCGACACTTACTTTAAAACCCCTTTCTTGATTCTTAATGCACTCACTGTGTCTCTGGCATAATCAGGGTATAAAAAGCCCCTTTAGTGTGTGCAAATTAAATTATAAAAAAAAAAATATCCATGATGGCGATATCACACGCGGACATCACTTTTTTCATTGATAGCCAAGCGGCTTGTCTCTTGCTGTCGCGAAGAGCTAAAGGTTCATGGCACACAGCATAACGTAATACTCTGCTGGGTTCCTGGCCGCAGTGATGTACCAGGCAACGAAAAGGCGGATGAACTTGCTAGGGAGGGCTCCACACTGGAACCCTCTCTCCATGATATAGGGATCCCGTTATGTGAACTGAAACATAACGTGAGAAAAACCATCATTCAAAAATCCAACGACAGATGGAATCTCCTAGAAACCTGTGTTAACACCAGGAAGCTATGGCCTAGATACGATAATAAAAGGTCCGATTGGATCTTACCTCTTAATAAACCCTCCCTAAGATCCCTTATCGGCATTATTACAGGACACAACCTACTCGGCTACCATAAGAAGAAGATGGGGCTCAGTACTGATGACCTTTGTAGAGGCTGCGGTGATGAGGACGAGCATGAAGACACTGCTCATTTTCTCTTCCACTGTCCTTCGCTCTGTCTTGCTAGGAAGAAAACTCTAGGCAACTTCTTCTTCAATGAACTAGAGGAACTATCAGAACTACCAGGCAAAAGTTTACTAAACTTTGTCAAGACCTCTAAATGGCTAAACGAACCAAATGATTCATAGGTTATTATATTTTTTCAGGAAGTTACAACACTTCGGGGTACCACAATAGATCTACATTGATCTAAGTGTGATGGTAACAACATCAACTATCAGCCCTATTAACCTAACCTAACCAGTCTACGTTAATCGGCATCGATGCCACCTTTTATTTTTATAGGAGATCACAATGGACCAGTAGGCCCCCGTGTATGCAACAGTTTCACGCTGTGTACACCCCTTATCACCTAACCTAACCTAACCTAAGACTCAACGGAAAGCGCAGACTCCAATAGAGAAATCTCATTTTTGAATTTTTGAAACGAGTATCAGTGGACACAACTTTTCTATGTTGATAAGACCTACTTCCATGACCTTTTGCCCCCAGAGATAAGCAGTTTATTTTCAGTTTATTTTTATGGATTTGTTTTTTTTTGTTTCCAGTGACCAAGTTGACAAACAGGCAGCTCAAAAGCTCATGGATAATTTAGAATCCAAATTACAGCGTGCTGCTGATAGCAATGGCATTCAAAACAGCCATATGCTGGAACCCAGCTTAGAATATGAACACCTGCACAGACGTGTGCGCTCCAACACACAAGAGCTGTGGAATTATTTCAGCGATTCTCTGGGTAAAATTCGAAAACGAGTTTTAACTGAAATGCCAGACCTCGCCGATGAAATACAAAATATCTTACAAATGGGCGCAGAAAACAAAAGATCTCTCATCTACGACATTGACCGGATGACTTCGGTCGATGGCTATGAAAATTGGCGCCACCAAGAAGCTAAAAATCTCAGTAATTTAGTCCAAAGACGACTGCATTACCTTCAAAATCCAAAAGACTGTAAAAACGCAAGAAAATTAGTGTGTAAGCTGAACAAAGTAAGTAGACAATGAATACATAGATGCCATGAAATAACGAATATATTTTGCTAGGGCTGTGGATATGGCTGTCAATTACATCACGTGGCTTACTGTTTTATCGTTGCATATGCCACCGAACGGACAATGATATTAAAATCAAAAGGATGGCGATACCATAAGGGCGGATGGGAAGAAGTATTCCAGCCTATATCCGATACATGCACAGATGTGGAAGCTGTGCATGCTAACAACTGGCCAGGACAACATGATACTCAAGTCCTTGTCCTGCCTATCATAGACTCACTCATTCCCAGACCACCGTATTTACCACTATCAATACCCGAGGATCTAGGTCCTCGATTGAAGAGGCTCCATGGCGACCCTATTGTCTGGTGGGTGGGTCAGTTCTTAAAATATCTTCTCAAGCCGAAGCATTCCATAAAAGAAATGCTTGAGAATGGTATGGACAAACTCGGATGGAAGAAACCTATTGTGGGGTAGGTTTTCAATTGTTTTCACTAATCACTTGTTTGATCTCTGAACTTTTTTAATTTTAACAGAGTGCATGTTCGCAGAACTGATAAGGTAGGCACTGAAGCCGCTTTTCACAGCTTAGAAGAATACATGACTCATGTGGAGGATTACTATTTGACAATGGAAATAAACGGCACCAAAGTTGACCGACGTATATTCCTTGCATCCGACGACGCTAGAGTTATTGAAGAAGCCAAGAAAAAGTACCCCAATTACGATATTGTCGGTGATCCGGATGTCGCGAGAATGGCTGCTGTCTCAACGCGCTACACAGATTCATCTCTGAACGGAATAATTCTCGATATACACATGTTGTCCCTATGTGACTATCTAGTGTGTACGTTTAGCTCGCAAGTTTGTAGAGTCGCCTATGAAATTATGCAGACTCTATATCCCGATGCGGCACATCGATTCAAATCCCTAGATGATATTTACTACTATGGTGGACAAAATCCTCATGACCGTGAAGCTGTTATTGCGCACAGTCCCAAAAACCACGATGAAATTCATATGAGACCTGGCGATCTAGCTGGTGTTGCCGGCAATCATTGGAATGGATTTTCCAAGGGTAAGAATAAACGAACCAATCAGATGGGTCTGTTTCCATCCTTTAAAGTAGTGGACAAAGTTGAGACGGTGAAACTGCCTACTTATCCTAAGGCGTAAAACTTAAGCACGACACGACGAAACAAAGCAGGCTATGGTTTCAAAGGCAAAAACGGGGTATGTAGCATAATAGCAGCGCAGAATAAAGGACAGAAATCATAACCAGTGATTGGGTACATTTTTTATAAATAATTTAATCTTAAGGATTTTGCATTTGTTAGTGAATAATTGAATGGAGTAAAATGTAGGAATTGTTTTCAAGAGCTCAAATTAGTTTCTTCTCCACTACAGATGTGGTTGAACAGTTGTGAACAGTTTAATGAGCTTTCTTTGAGTTAAATTTTGTACCAGTTTAAAATTAAGTGTTTAAATAATATGTAGTAAGGTTTTAACAAAAAATGCACATTTATTACATCAAATGTGAGGCATGAGATGCACCTGCAACACACTCGACATGTGCATATGGCTGGACAACAGTCGTACTTCGGCAAAAACAACACAAAGTACAGGTGAGGTTCCCTGTATGAGAATTATTTCTGGTATTTTTGCATGGAGTTGAAGAAGCAATTAGACATTTCTTAAGGAGAGTGCATTGTATATGGAAAAAACTAGTATTATCAAAAATGGTGTTATCTCAAGATGGCACAGCAAACGATTGCCAGGTCGCGGGTACTAGCTAAATAGAAATACAATGGGAGACTGATGCAACAAGTGGCATCATATCAGGCTATGCAAGCAAATTTGACACCTCCTCGTGTCCTACTTACTTTACTTATCCGGCTCACAATCCATGAAGGATCTCAGCCTGAGATACTGCAGCCTTCCATCGTGAACGGTCCCTCGCATGCACTCTCCAGTCGCCGAAACCAAGCGCTCTGGCATCCGCGTCACTTGCTCCTTGTACCGTAGGGTCGGTCTTCCTTGTCGTCTCGAACCTGGGGGCTAGGATGAGAAGACTTTCCTGGCTGGAGCGTTGTCGTCCATTCGCTCGATGTGGCCGAGCCAATGTATTCGTCTTTTCTTGGCCTTCCGGACTACATCCACATCATCTTGTACAGCTCGTACAGTTCTCGGTTGAACGTTCTTCTCCATTCGCCATCGTCACATACGGGAACTAAAATCCGTCGAAGAATTTTTCTTTCGAAGGTGCCCAGTATCAATTCCCCTTTTTTACTTATCGTCCAGCACTCGGCGCCGTAGAGTAGGACTGGTAAAATCAAAGTTTTGTACAGCAGACACTTTGTCTTTCGAATGAGGAGTTTGAACAGCTCTCTTGGATCGACCGATGATGTCTATGTCGTCCGCATAGCCTAGGAGCTTGGTGGGTTTGTTGAAGATAGTGTTTTCCGTGATCACACCTGCCTTTAGCACTATCTGCTCCAGGACTATGTTGAAGAAGTCACATGACAACGCATCTCCTTGTCTAAACCCTGCACATGTTTGAAATAGCTCGGATGAGTTGTTACCCATTTGCACACTGCACTGCGTATTTTTTAGCGTCATGCGGCATAGTTGGATCAGTTTGTTCGAGATCCCGAATTCAGACATCGCCATCATAAGCCCTTGGCGGTGGATGCTATCATAAGAAGCTTTGAAGTCGGTGACAAGATGGTGGGTTTCGACTTGAAATTCGTTGGTCTTTTCCAGGATCTGCCTGAGTGTGAATATTTGGTCTATCCTTGTTCTGCCTGGCCTAGAGCCACACTGGTACGTACCGATTATTCTGTTGCAGAAAGGTTTAAGACGCTCACACAGTACGCTGAATAGGATTTTGTATGCAACATAAAGCAGGGATATGCCACGGTAGTTTTTGCATGACATCGGATCACCTTTTTTGTAGATGGGGCATGTGGAGCTTATCGACCAGTCAGTGGGCATGCACACTTTGGTGATGACCTGGTGCATGCGGTTCATCAAAACACCTCCTCCATATTTAAAGAGTTCCGCAGGTATGCCATCTGACCCGGCGGACTTGTTATTCGGCCCTATCGAGGTAAACGTCGGAGCGGAATTTTCTCCGATTTCCTCCGAAATTTGCTTCGTGGTAGTTCTCGTTCTCCGATAAGGAAAATGTCTCCAATTCGGAAGAAATCGGAGAAAATTCCGTTCCGACGTTTACCTCGATAGGGCCGATTTTTTAGCTTTTGGATGGTTCTTTCTACCTCTTCTGTGCTGGGGGCTGGGACTGGGTCTTCATAGACTGGTCTTGCTTCTCTTTTGTCATTAGCGCGCTCGACATTTTGCGCATTCAGCAGCTGTTGGAAGTGCTGCCTGAAAACATCTACAATTCCCTGTGACTAGATTTCCTTCACGGTTTCGAAGAGCCTGTGTCCCGGTTCTGAAACCAGAAGCTAATTGCTTCGACCTTTTAAAGAAACGCCCAGCCGGTTAAGTCTTCATAAAAATCTTCTTAAATTGCTGTGATTATGATTCGTAACTACAAGAGTGTGTTGCTTCTGCATCGTTGTGTTTCCTTTGACCATGTTCTGTTTTCTTTTGTTATTAAAAGTGCACTTTAAATGTTAAACAAAATATTTGAATGTACATAAACGATTACATAACCTAAATATACACAAAAGATAAAACACACATTTTACTCTAATATCTGTATCGCGAGATTATAATATTTTATTTTTTTGTTTGTTTTTGTGTTGAAATGTGATATTTGGTAAAATTCATTTGGGTAATGAATGATAAATATAATTATTAAGGGTTGCATTTTTTGAGATAACTTGGCTGGTATTTTTTTGTTAAACTAGTGAAAACATAATTTATATGATTTTTGTAAAAATATTTAAGTAATCGAATCAAATGCAATAATAAAGGAATAATGAACAATGAGCAATTATATTTTATTACTCATAAATTGTATTATATAAGCAACAAAAACAAAAATAAAATCACGAAAATACAAAGAATAACCAGATGTAATATTTTTCCTCCTATTTCCCTTTCAATTCTATTGATTAAGTTAACACATCTTCGATTCTGGAACATGTACCGTTAGAGTGGGTGACTTTGGCCTCTAAATGGATACTTAAAATATAAAAATGTGCACGACTCGGTCGTACGAACTTGCTCCTGTATTCCAAATTATATCTCCATAAAAAAACATAAAAAAAATACATAAATAAAAATGAAATATGTACCCCAAAAATAGATTCAATCTGAAAAAAATTGATGTCATATTGTGATGCTTAATTTACTCAGGCATACTCGCCGGAGTCCAGGGTCTGTCTGGGGAAAGCACGAAAACTCAGAAAAAGGAAAAACACCAAACTCTCTCCAATTAGATTTAAACTCTTCTTTATTGAAACAATTCAACTTAAACTACAACGTAAATATGAATTTATCGTTATGCATACTCTTAAAATTAGGCTTATGAATACGCTAGTGCCACGGCCTCAAAGAGAGGGGGACTCTCGGAAGGAGAAAAAAATGTAACCTATCGCCACAGCTTCGAAGTGAGGGGGAATTCTCAGAAGGAGGTAATTTGCCACGGCCTCAAAATGAGGGGGATTCTCGGAAGGAGGGAAACTATAACCTATCGCCTCGGCCTCGATGTGAGGGGGATTCTCAGAAGGAGGTAATTGCCACGCTCTCAGAATGAGGGGGATTCTCGGAAGGAGGGAAAATCTAGTCTGTCGCCACGGCCTCGGAGTGAGGGGGATTCTCGGAAGGAGGGAAACTGAACTCAATATAATCTCAACCAATATTTTAATACCAAAAATAGGAACAATGCTAATTGCCCTATGCACCATAAACTGTTGCTATCCAAGATCCAACTAGTAGCGGTGGGAGAACAAACTAAAATGTTTCTCGAATTACATACAAATATTACCTTCTACTTAATAACTATTCTGTAAAAACTAGTCGTGAATTGTATACAGTAGACTCGCGATAGCAAAAACACCGTCTTACGTGAATAGAGGCTAACGTGAACACATTTTTTTTTACATTGACTACTCTGTAGCGTGAACAGTGTGTGAAAGCCCTATAACATGAAAAACTTTTAAATGCGTTTGACATAAAAAACATAGCTTCCTTTGATCGTTTTTCAAATCGTTTTACTAAATGGGGAATCCCGTTTAGGATTTTCCAGGTATTATTTACTTTAGTTTGGCATTTGTCTTAGTCACTAGAACTTTTGCACGCAATTAATCCAGAGGTTTGAACATTTTCTCTTGTATGTATACAGAAAAACATTTGATTCGAATTGTGCCCTTCTATGTAGATCATTTTTTCGGTTGCTGATGTCCATGAATGGAATGAAGATCTTCCAAACGAAACCGAAACGAACGAGGTTTTGATCAGTGACGAATGTGAAAGCGAGGACAGTATTCTGGAAACAGAACATACCAGAATAGAGCCTAGGGAAGCAATCGACATTTTCAATAAGGCTTTGGAATGGGCTGAATATGAAAACGTCAATACAGCAGACATCAGCGTACTTCACGAAAAGGCAGTTTTTAGTTAGTTTTTAGAAAATTCAGAAAAGGATTACTCATTTTTTCATTAATTGCAACACACATTTGAAATAAAAAAAAAAACATATGAATTTTAGTTGAAACAAAGGTCTAATTTATTTTAAAAAATTTAAGAACTACACCTTCGTCAACATGAACAACTTCGATAACGTGAACACGCTCGGTTTTTAATAGTTCACGTTACCGCGAGTCTACTGTAATGACAAAAATACAAGTGAACAAAAAGTGCATAATAGTGTATGGTGCTGTTTATGTTGCTGTAATTTATAGTCCGGGCGGTAAGGTTGTTGGTGGTTTTATTGTCCGGATGGTACGGTTTATTATTTTATAATAGTCCGTTAACCCTAAGAGAGTAGACAAAAAACGGCAAAATGTGTCGAAAAAACACTAAAAAGCCAAAATCATTACAGTTGTTTTCTCAGTCCGATTCCATTGAGCATTTATGGGACCAAAAGAAAATCACAGTCATGTCAGTCATATCTGTTGGGAGCGTATAAATAGAACGGCGCGACAGCTCTTGAAGAGCCAAGGCCTAAGTGGCTTACTCTCATCAACAATTCTCTGAGTGCGTGTGAAGAATTGAGGGGACTTACAATTTAACGCCGATTCCGAACGGCAGAGTTGAGAAGCACTTTTTCATGACAGATTGATACTCTTGGAAGATTTGTCAGGTCTTCGCAAGAGGCAGTGCCCGTGAAAGATGAAATAAAAACTTGGCCTGAGTAGGACTCGAACCAACGACGTTCTGCTTAGTAGCCCAACGCACTTACCAACTAAGCTACGGGCAACTGCAAATATATTCTCGAGTGTATCTCCAGTTGGGAGCGTATACCTGAACAAAATGTAACGCATCTGATCGAAAGCGTACCAGATAGGCTAATTACGAAGAAGAGGAGACTCACTGCTAAAGGTCACTAGACAAGACACACACAACAGCAACTTGTACAATCTTTTTGTACAAGCAAAATGTAACGTCTGTAGGGAAATTTTGCGCAAACATCTTACTTGTACAAGCCGCTTGATGATTGATTGATTTCGATGTCGCAAAACGAAACTTGTGTACCTATATTTCTTGGCTTGTGCAAATAAATTAGAAGTCCGGTACCGTGCATAAGCTCTACGTCACCATATCATCATGTCGAGCGATATGAAGAAGAACAATCGTGAATTACTAGACGATTTTATTCGTGCCTACGAAAATCAGTCGTGTCTTTGGCGAATTAAATCTTCCGAATAGCATGATAGGATGAAGAGGGATGCAGCGTACAAAATCTTACTTGATAAGTATACATTAACTGACACCAAGCCGATAAGGATGCCGTTATTAAAAAGCGCCTGTGGTGAAATTACGTTGGAGTTTTGGACAATCTTTTCAAGAATGATGTTGCACAAATCGCATGACATCAAATGTGTCCGTTAGATTTTTTCCGACCACGATGGAACAGCGTGAGTTTTCCATTGTCATCTTACATAGACGAACGAGTTTTTCTGGAATGCTAAAACAAGACATTTTTCTATATAATTGGTTTCTATAGACGCTGTCGTACGCGGCCTTGAAATCGATGAAAAGGTGGTAGGTATCGATTTGAATTTCCTGGGTCTTCTCCAAGATCTGCCGGCCGGCGTCGTCGTGTGCCATATACGTGGATGAGAGAATGAGCGATGGGAGCCCTTCTCGCTCCAGTTTAACCGTTGTTTGGTCAATATTGCTGTAAGTAGTCGGAAGAAAAAGATTAGACTGTTTCCTGGCTACTCGACTTCGATGCTTTGACATTTTTCCAAAGCGCCGCAGGACACAATTTATCGAATAGACCTAATATGACATCCAAGGATTCCAAATATGTACTGGATTGTAGGCGTGTCGATCACTTTGGCACATACTATCACTCAAATATTTCAATTAATTTAAACAATTATTACACATTCAGTCCAGTTAATTTATTAAAACAACAATTGAATCAGATTATTTCACGCTTTCAAAATAATGTCCGCACTGGTTCGAGGTCAGATATTGAATGACGTCGGTGCTGATAGTTTTTCCTCTCTCTCTCCTTTTTCTTACACAGATTTAGCGTTACCATCTGGCGTTTAATTAATAACAACAATTTTTTTTAATATAATTATTGTTCACATATTATGTTTCTTTTATTAAAAAGCTTACGAAAAATTATTCAACTCATACATGCATTCATAATTTAATTGGCCGTCCGTACCTCTTCCACATTTCTTTTGATGCATTGCTATATTGATTTGGACTCCCCCAAACAGTTAATATTTATTTTTTTGTTTTCTTTCATGTACAACAATAATATTTACAATTATGCAAAAAGTTATCTCAACAATAACAATCGGCTGTTTCTTTTGTCTTACGCTCTACATTTATGTACGTTTAACGAGATAATAAAAAAAGGAAAAACAGTGTGTTAAGTAGGTAATAAAAATTCTAATAATTATAAAGTGGTCCAAAATCATAAACAAATAAATTGCTTTAATTTTTGATCACTCGTGTCGTATACCGCATATCGATAAAAATGTACTAAAGTTATGCAAACTGCAAGCAGGAAGAACAGTATAGGCAATCTCGGCGGTGTCGGCTACTTTGGTCCTAAATTCATGTAGAGTGTTTAGAAGAAGTTCAACGGACGGTGTTGCTGTCACTTGGTAGAATATTTTCAAGTGAATTGCTGGAATATTTAGGTTCATTGGCATGTGGTTACTAGTAGGTGCCGCTGCTGCTGTTGTTGCTGATGCTGCTGCTGCTACAGTGGTCGATTCATCAGTAGCTATAGGGTCTTCTGGTTGCTGAAGACTCAACGAATCGAGACGTTTCAAGGCTGGATAGTCTTTTAGTAGTCGATTAAGAACATAAGTGAGTATTTCGTCAAAGCTCTCCGCCGTCAAATTTTGTGCGACCTGACGGTGATTGCTGATGATGTCATCACTTAACTGTGTCAATTGGGTAGTAGATGATGCAAGCCCTAGATAAAAAAAAAATTATATATATAAACCATAATTGTATAGCTGTGTAAGGTTGAGATATATTCCCAAATCCTGGAGAATGGCAAAAGTAGTCTTCATTCCTAAAGCAGGGAAACCTCTCACGTTAACCCTAAAGATCTACGACCAATCAGCCTATCATCCTTCCTTTTTAAAACCCTGGAAAAATTGATTGAAATTCGCATCAGACATAACTTGAAACCATGTCTCATTTCCACAGCTCAACATGCGTACTCTAAGGGAAAATCAGTAGAAACAGCACTTCATTCGCTGGTACGTAGTATTGAATATTCCCTCAAATACAAAGAATATAACCTAGTAGCTTTTCTAGATATCGAAGGAGCTTTCAACAACGTCAGCTACCAGGCGATCACAACAGCAATGGACAAGCTGAAATTAGAGAAATCACTCATAGATCTAATAAGTCTCTCTGGTTAAAAGCAGGACAATAACTTCCAGCATGAGAAGTTTTACTACCACCCAAGGTGGGGTCCTTTCGCCTCTTTTATGGAACATGGTAGTAAACGACCTACTAACATCATTGGAAGCAGAGGGTTTCAAGGTGATTGCCTATGCTGACGACGCACGTTGCAATATCTGTATCTGGGAAACATCCCCAAGTTTTCTCGGAACTCCTACAAAATGCCTTAAATAGGCTAACAAATTGGGCTAAGCAGTGTGGCTTGGACCTCAATCCACATAAAACAGAACTAGTACTCTTCACGAGAAGGTACAAAATTCCTCATATTAACCCACCCAAGATTAAAGGAATACCATTAAGCTTTTCCGACCAAGCCAAATATTTAGGCCTCATTTTAGATAAAAAACTAAACTGGAAGGCAAATATTGATGAAAGAGTAAAAAAGGCTACCGTATCGCTTTTTACTTGTAAAAAGGCCATAGGATCAAAATGGGGCTTCTCTCCAAAAATAACCCACTGGCTATACACTTCGGTAATCAGACGATACTCATTTATGGAGTTGTCGTATGGTGGACCGCACTGGACAAGATGGTAAATCTAAATAAGCTCATCAAAGTTCAGCGGTCAGCAGGTATGTGCATCACAGGAGCACTTCGCTTAACACCAACTGCAGCCCTGGAAGTACTTTTAAACCTAACACCTCTTGACATCTTCTCCAAAATGGTGGCAGCCAACTCATGTGTGAGGCTTAGAGCCACCTCTCAATGGAACAGTAACAATACTGGTCATACCACTATTTTAGACAATTTCAGATCTATCCTAGATCGCTTAGACTATACCACCCCAAAAATGGTATTCCATAAAAGCTTCCATGTTTCCATCCCTTCAAGATCTTTCTGGGAAGAAGAGAGATCCCTGGCAGACAATGCGGTACACTTCTATACGGACGGTTCAAAGACCGATTACGGAGTTGGAAGTGGTATCTATTCGAAACAACTGAATCTTAGTCTATCATATAGACTTCCCAATCAATGTAGTGTGTTCCAGACAGAAGTAATGGCGATAAAAGAGGCACTATCCTGGCTCAAAGAAAACGTTATATCGCAAGGATATACGAATCTTCTCGGACAGCCAAGCCGCTCTCAGATCTCTCGCGTCTGTCTCCACAAACTCTCAAATAGTCCACGACTGTCGATCATCTCTGAATGAGATGACGGAACAGTTTAACATTCACCTCATTTGGGTGCCGGGCAACAAAAACATCCCGGGAAATTGCAAAGCCGATGAGGTCGCCAAAAACGGAACACTTCTGCCTAATGTTAGACAAAGACATAACATAGGAACACCACTCGCTACATGCAAATATCTTCTCAAACAATATGCTCTAGAATCAACAAATGCTAGATGTTCACAGGGTACCACCTGCCTAGCAGCAAAACAAATATGGCCAAGCATAGACCTGAAACGGTCAAAAGGCTCGATTTCCCTGAGCAGACAAAGTTTAAGCCACACAATTGGAGCCATAACAGTACACTGCCTCGTAGGTAGACATGCTTTGAGGCTAGGGGTCTACGCAAACGACTTCTGTAGAAGCTGCATGGACGAGGAGGAAGAGGAAACAGTCCAACACTTTCTATGTACATGTCCGGCACTCTCCAATAGAAGGAATAACTATCTCGGCAATCCCTTCTTCGATAATACCAGTGAACTGGCAACGATCGACACAAAATGTCTCTTTAGCTTCATTAAAAGTACGAAATGGTTTGTGTAAGTTCATTACTCTCCCATGAGTAACTTCTTTAGTGGTATCACAACGGACCCTTGAGGTCTAAGTGAACCAATAACATCTGGACAGCCACTTCAACCTAACCTAACCTTACCATAATTGTAATATGGAACAATATTGTGCACATACCTGTTGAGACGTAGCAAATAATAGCGGCACAATTATTTTCATAGTTCCAGCGACGTCGAATGGAAATCGTATACTCTCGAACTGAGCAACCAGTCTCTTCATCTGAAACAAAACAGTTTCATAACAATTTTTATATAAGAGAGAGCGATTCAAATCGACTTACAATCAAAACTATCATTGTGTGTATGTGCCCAGACTTGCCACTCTACAAGAGCATTTCTGGGCAAAGCCGGTACTACGATGTAATCCATAATGGCATTCGTTGTGCGTCGCTCCCATTGCCTTCTAGCTTCGGAAATAAATGCTGGATGGGTGACAAAGCAAATACCTTGGACTACGTCACGAAGTTGACCTTGAGCATTCATTGCCTTTGCTATCCGACTAATGTGTCTTAAAGCAAGTTTACATTGCGGACGGATTCCTCCATCGATGATTGTCATACTACCAGGTACAAGAGCCACTTGGCCAGATATATACGTTATCTCATCGATCTAAGAAAATCAAATTAATGTATCGAAAGACTAAATAGGGAAATGTTTACCTTTGTCGATTGACTATAGGGACCAATATTAGCCGGTGCCCAGTGTGAGATTCCTTGGACGTGCATTGTATGCCTCTTCGGTTGGTTCATGTTGCTGTTGTTGTTGTTCTCTTTTGGCCGTCCTAAAAGTCTCGTTTAGAGCTTTTTGTTCGCAACACA
Organism: Sphaerophoria taeniata; assembly: GCA_943590905.1. Classification (NCBI taxonomy): domain Eukaryota; kingdom Metazoa; phylum Arthropoda; class Insecta; order Diptera; family Syrphidae; genus Sphaerophoria; species Sphaerophoria taeniata. Next base: position 74,528,962 of record OX016542.1, on the reverse strand, counting down.
CATACATACATATATATATATTTATATGGACATAATAAAACAAACGGTAACACAACAAACAATGTTTTTTTTTATGTCAAATAAAAACATATCACCGAGAGGTTATTGTCTTAAGCAATACAAATCAGACTTAGTCTAACAATTACCCTCAATTGGTTCCGCTCGAAAAGCTACAGCCTCCATGACAACGTGACAATCTTCCGGCAACGGACATTCGACACAGACCCGAGTTGGGGGATTCTGGAAATGCATTGCATTGGCATATATCCGATTTTGGATCAGGTACTCGGCAATCGATCGCACATAGACAGTCACAAAGCAGTAGTCGCTCATTTCGTAGCCATTCTCAATTGCATTTGTTTTAAGTTGTTGCATGGCTATGGACATACCCTCTTCGAGGGTCGGAGCGCATCCCTGAATACCAGCCACCCACATCCAGCCTTTTCGATTGATCGCTACCACTGGGCTATTAGTTAAAGGACGGAATTCTCGTTCGTAGATCATTGGACTCGGCGGTTGAGTTATTGGGACACTTGTTGCCAGTGTAATCGAACCGATTGTAGGCTCTTCGACACTTGCACTCTTCGTCAAAATGGGAATCGGTGACGATGAAGCAATTTTACGACCAAACGAATTGCTGCGTGATATCAGCTCATTCTGACTGAGCGATTCGCGCAGCCTGTTCTCTTTTTCAATGAGTTCTAGTTCGGTTTCACTCAAATCAGGATCACTCAGGTCGCTGTAGGTTGATTCGTTTAAGTCGCTTATGTAGTCAAGAGACTTTTTCACAAGCATATCACACGAATGGATTTGTTCCTTTGGATGCAGCCGTAATTTGGTAAAATTTATGTAGCCCACTGGGCAGACAGGATCATTAGAACTGATGACTGTTTGGACATCCTCGCTGTTGGAAACGATATTAATTTAAGCAATTTTCAAGAATATGCACAACTTACACATAAATCTTTTCCTTAAAGAGAGGACAGTCCAAAGTGAAGGTTTCATATTCACCACCTTCGCCACACACATTGAGACCGTATTTATCCCTCATTTTGACTAAATGAGGCTGAATTTCCCGCAGGGATTTTCCCAAATGGCGATCGGGTAATAATCCTAAAGCTGCTACCTAAGTGTACGAAAATTACATAAAAAAGACTTTTCAAATGAACGAAGAATATAAAGCATCGCAATGGACAGATGGACGAGATTCCTCAATATGCAATCACACGGAATACATTAGAAATAAGAAAATTCAATTAATAGGTTATGTTCTGACACCAACTAGATCACAAAGTCTATGGTTTTACGAACCTTTATTATAATTGCTTGAACATGACAATCGATCATTTCTTGTAAAAGTTCAGTCTGGTCTCTCCTCCATAAATAGGCCAACGACACTAGATTCAAACGGCTGCATACGTTTTCGACACGAACACGTTGGTAATCTGATAGAATAGCACCCACGGCAACTGCTTCAACATTCAGTTCTTTCTGTTGGCGTGAACAAAAATTAATAACACATAAATAATGCATGGGATTATTGGATAAAGATGCAACATTCAGTTCTCCCTTAGCACCTCGGAGAATGCCAGAGACTACAGTGAGCGCCTGAGTGAGCGACTCTCCGCCGTCCTCCCAAATACCACAGACAGACGTCAACACCTTGTGGAACCAATATCGCGAAATAATAAAAAATGTAGCCGAGACCACCATAGGTTACCAGCCACCCCCGAAAAAGAACCCGTGGTATGATGATGAGTGCGCGATATTGAAAAGAGAGACGGAAAATGCACGTTTACAGATGCTGCAACGGAAAACAAAAGCAGCAAGACAAGAGTTCCGCACGAAAAGGAGAAATGAGAAAAAGACCCTGCGAAGGAAGAAAAGAGCATCCGCAGTTTCTCAGCTCAAAGATCTAGAAGAGTCTCGGGCTAAGAACAACACCCGGCGTTTTTTCAAAAGGTCGAAGCAATTAGCTTCTGGTTGCAGAACCGGGACACAGGCTCTTCGAAACAGTGAAGGAAACCTAGTCACCGAAGCACAGGGAATTGTAGATGTTTTCAAGCAGCACTTCCAACAGCTGCTGAATGCGCGAAATGTCGAGCGAGCTAATGACGCAAAATGTCGAGGCGATCCGATGTCATGCAAAAACTGCCGTGGCATATCCCTGCTTACCCTCCATGGGGTAAGCCTTGACGTGGCGGAGCGGCTTACGGTAACTACTACTAAGAAGCTTAGAGCTATGCCATCGCGAAACTTGTTTTCGCAGTAGGGCCTCCCATGGTCGACAGGTCGAAGCGGGTTAGGTTGTTACTACTAATTACCCCACAACGAAGGAGTGTTGCCACCAAGGCACTCCCAACGAGGGACGGCAGCGGATGAATTTCTTTTTTTTTTGGAATCAACGGTGGCGTCTTCAGTTCCAGTTAGGCCGAACTACTTGGTGAACACCTTTACGGGCTACTTCGACTTATTTGAAGCCCAGGCCGTAAAAGGAGCGGTTTTTCCGGCTCTGTACTTGGAGTCACTTCAAGTACCTGGTACTCCAGGTTGGGGGTTGTACGTCGGGGTGACTTCCCGGCTACGTAGAAAAGTTTTAGTTCCGAACCACCAACAAGCCTCGGATACGGACGGAATTAATGATGACGACCCACGCAAACGATTTAAGGACAACGAATTTCGGTTTTGCACTTGGAATGTTAGGTGCCTTAACAAACCACGTGCAGTCGAACAACTAGCAGAAGCCCTTGACTGCTATAATGCAGATATAACCGCCGTCCAAGAAATGCGATGGGATGGTGCGGGCCTACGTAAAATGAACAACTGCGATATTTACTACGGCGACTGCTACCGGGAACAAAGGAACAAAATCAGCGTCTATTTAGATGTGGATTTCAACTCAGGAGGAAGGTCTTGAGTTTCAACTCAGTGAATGAGCGCATCACGACAATCCGCATCAAGGCTAAATTCACCAACAGCAGCCTCATCTGTGCTCACGCCCCCACTGAGGAAAAGGATGACACCAAAGACAGGTTCTACGAGCTCCTCGACAAGACCTATGAGCAATGCCCTAGCTATGACATTAAAATCGTCCTTGCAGATTTTAATGCTAAGCTTGGTAGAGAAGAAATCGTTGGCGGAATAATCGGACGACATAGCCTAGACGACACCACCTCCGATAACAGATTTAGGCTAATCGACTTCACTGCGGGGCGAGACGTAATAGTAGCAAGTACGCGTTTCCCACATCTCGATATCCACAAGGGAACATGGAAATCTCCTGACCAATCAACCGTAAACCAGATTGATCACATTGCGATCGATGCACGACACATCTCTTTCTCTAGCATGCAAGATATCCGCACATTCCGAGGTGCCAACATCGACTCGGGCGACTACCTTGTTGTAGCCAAGGTCCGAATGCGGATATCCCGATCAAGGCCAATACGTGAAAATGCTAGGAGGAAATTCGACGTCAAACGGCTACAATCGCAAGAGATTGCTAGATCCTTTTCCGATCTCCGAAAATCTCCTCAGAAGTCCTTTGCTGCCAACACAAAATATAGAGAACCAGTGGCAACACTACCAAGCAGTTATCAGAGATGCCGCCTCTGAAAATCGAGGAGATACAGGGATGTCACAACAGGAACGAGGATCGACAGTTTTACAAAAACCACCAGGGGTTTTACAACCCGAACCGAAACCTGTAGAGACTATCATGGGAACATCGTAGTGGAACCACATTCAGTGCTGAGGATATTGAAAGACTACTTTTCCCAGCTGTTTAACAGCAATGACGAGCAGAGCCATTCAATTTAGGTGAAGCAGACCAACAATTCCACCCACCCGACATTTACGAAGTGAAGATAACGATATCTAAACTTAAGTCGAACAAACCAGCTGGACTAGACGGCCTAGCCACCGAACTGTACAAAGCAGCTGGTGATGATTTGGATAGGAGTATGTACCAGGTGGCGCTGCAGTCCGTTGTGGACTTGGGCCTCAATCAACCGTCACAGTCAACCACCTCGGTCCCTAGCTAGCTGTCTCCCGTTTTGCACTCCAAGTTGATTGAGGTCCTCTTCCACTTGTGTGCGCCACCTGAATCGCGGTCTTCCTCGCCTTCTATGTCCCTCGGGAATAGTGTCGAAGGCTTTCCTGGCCGGAATTTTTTGACATCGAATGATTTCGTAAGCTCGTTGCCAACCTTGATGGCGAGGCGTGAGTTCTCCATCGTCATTTTGCACAGGCGAACGAGCTTGGCAGGGATGCCAAAACTAGACATAGCTTTATACAGTTCGTCTCTATAGATGCTTTCGCCCCGCAGCAAAATCGATCAGCCTCAATCCGTTATCGGAAGCGATGTAGTGCAGGCTGTGCTTTCCGACTGTTCCAACAAAGATGCCCTATTTTCCCAGCTTTGCGTTAAAATCGCCGAGGATAATTTTCATGTCATAGCTAGGACATTGCTCATACGTTTTGTCAAGGAGCTCGTAGAACTAGTCTTTGGTGTCGTCTGTCGTCTTTTTTCTTTTGTCTTTGGGCATGCGCGCATATTAGGCTGATGTTGCCGAATTTAGCCTTGATTCGGATCGTCGTGATGCGTTCGCTTACACATTTGAAACTCAATACTTTTTGCCTGAGTCTGCTTCCCACGAAAAATCCGTTGTTGTTGCTCTCGGTAGCAATTACCATAGTAAATGTCGCAGTTTTTCATCCTCCATTTGCCTGGTTTAGACGACAGAAGCGACGAAAATCGGTTTAGCGGTAAATGAGGGGTCAAGGGATGGACACCAATGCTTCGGCCCGGAAAACCTTCGACACTTTTCCCTAGGGACTAAGAAGTAGAGGACTCAGGTGAAGCACACAGGTGGAGGAGGACCTCAACCAACTTGGCCTGCGAAACTAAAGCCAGCTAGCTAGGAACCGAGCTGGCTGGAGCTCTTGTTGGATGAGTCCCTGGTCCGATCTGGACTGTAGCGCCACCTTAAATAAGCAAGTAAGAACTAGAACCTTACACGGTCTATTCAAATAATGTGTATTCCAAGAAAGTAAATTGAAGTTTGTAACGGAATCCAATCGCTGTGGCGCATTACAAAGTCCGAAGGGCATGCCAGACAGTCTTTTCCCTTGACGACTTCTCCAATGGGATCTGCCAGAAAGCGTCTTTCAGATCTGTGCTCGAAATGAGACGTGTATCTGAAAGTCGCGATAGCAATCCTCCTATATGGGCAAGTGGATACGCATCTTTTTTCGTTTTGGTATTAACTTTCCTATAGTCTATGCATAAGCGATTTTTCCGGGCTTTCGCACTAGAACTACAGGAGAGCTCCACGCACTATTGTTTTCCTCGACAACACCGAGTTTAAGCATGCGCTCCAATTCCTCATATATGATTTTCTGTACTGCTGGAGAAATGGGGTAGTGACGCTGTTTAATGGGCTCAGCATCCCCTGTATCAAGGGTATGCTCCTCTAACGACGTCTTCCCTTGCATGGCACTGGAACAGGTCAATTACATCTTTGAGGCACTTGGACTATTGTTCAGTCAGTATGTGAGCATTTGGATCAGGTTCTGGAATTTTTGTCGGTAAAGACACTTCCGAAATCAATTGAGGTGCAATATCAAACGCCCTCCAAAAATCAATTCTCAGATAAAGTCTTTGTTGTAGTGTCGGTACGAGATATAGGGAAATTTTTTTCGTCATCCCTTTGTACGAAACATCAAAATAGATTTTGCCTACTATAGCTTGATGTTTCCCATCAGCTGTCTTAACACCGGAAGTGAGTTTATTGTAATTTTGGCCCTGTCTCTGCAGAAACTCGAAACCATCCATACCTAGGCAACTAATACTAGCTCCACTGTCCAATAAGCCCAAAAGCGGTTCGTCAAAAATTTTGACAAGTTCCTCAAGTTGCAATATTCGAGCATCACAAGAAACGAACATGCTTCTGCTTGAATTGTCAATGTTTTTGACAATGGCTTTTGTATCTCATTTTAAAACTAATCGCATATATACAAAAAAAAAAAGATCATCTCATTTAAATACAAACTCACCTTAGTCTCCTCCAATAGAGTGTACAGATCTTCAACCTCATCATCATCGGTGGGTACATAATATTTGCCGGTTTGTGTGCTCTTACCTTTTGTTTCGCGTCGATACAAAGGCAAGCCCATGGCTTTCGCAAGTATCTCGATTCCCATATGACCAACAGTTTGATACATGAAACTGTCAAGCTCGTCTGGGGGGTAAACAAACAGAAATCACGATTTTAATTCTATTTACTTGAAATATGCTGTGGATTTATTTTGTGATCTTTATTTTATGAGAAGACAAATGTTGACATCTATCTATGACGTTCTAACAGACAGACCTAAATGGAGGAGCGTAAATATTTGATTTGATTTTGGGCCAAATTTAATGTTGATTCTCGTGGAAGTATGAAAACACGAGCGGAAAACTAAAAATTCAGTTAATGGACGTTTATTTATGAGCTTGTGTGGGGATAGGGAAGGAGGAGGGCGTTTATTTCGGCAACAAGAGATTAACGAGCGACGAACACCTAACGACCAACATGTTGATCAAATTGATGCTAAATTTTAGGTCCAATGTACTAATTCTATTAACACATTTTTTTTTTATAATTTGCACCCACTCATGGGGTTTCTTATGCCAGAGACACAGTGAGTGCATTAGGAAGAAGGGAAAGGAGGTGTCAGTGTACATTGATCTTGAATTCTTGAACATTGCAATGATCGGGAAAGACAGAGTGTGGAAGAAAGTTCCACATTCGCGTAGTGCGGCTAAAGAATGATTCTCTACGAGGTATGACAATAAAGTAATGAGACTGATTATATTGCCGCGATTGTAGTAACCCTGCGACCTTTCCCTTCTCCCGGCATCCTTCCCCTCTCCATTGATATATTTGCCATCGCTCTAGCTTGTTTAGTTCGCCTGCTCTGTCGGGTTGAGTAAACGTGTGTTCGTGGGGCTCGTCACGAAAATGGAAAAACGAAATCAAGAGCAACGCGTCGTGATAAAATTTTGCGTCAAATTGGGCGAAACAGCTTCGGAAACGTACGCTAAAATTGCAAAAATGCATGGTGATAGTGCTCTTAGTCGTGCCTAGGTGTTTCGATGGCATAAAGAGTTTAAGGAGGGGCGTGAAAGCGAGGCGCGGAGCGGGAGACCAGTCGAGGTGCGGACTGACACGAATGCGCAGCGTGTGCGTGCCCTGATCCGTGAAGATCGGCGTTTAACAAATCGAATGTCGGAACTGAGTATGAACCGTGAAACAGTCAGACAAATTTTAACCGACGATTTTAGGATGAGAAAGTTGTGCGCGAAGATGGGACCAAGGAACCTTTCCGAGGAGCAAAAGCAGCATCGAATGACCATCCCAGTATTTGGCCTCTAAAGGGATCGCCGTGTTGCAACAACCGCCTTATTCGCCCGATATGTCACCCTGTGACTTTTTTTTGTTCCCTAGGTGGTCAAAAGAACCCATTTTGAGTCGATTGAGGACATCCAGGCGGCCGTGACGAGGTTACTCGCGGACATCCCAGTCGAAGCGTTCCAGAAATGTTACGAAGCATGGAAAACGCGCTGGAATCGTTGTATAGCTGCCAGTTGCGTATTATCCTAAAGGCAAACTAGGCACGTGCCTAGGGGCGCGACAACAAAGGGGCGCGCGAGCGCAGTAATTCTTTCAAGTGGTAAACAATGCGAGTTCATACGTAGTTGTTAAAGTAGCAAACTTGTGAACTCGAATTGCACTTGCTTCTTTTGTTAAAATAAAAATCGGTCAAGAGCAATTCCACTTACAGTACTCGGTTTGCCAACTCGGCAATCGACTTAGCTTTCTTCTACTAGTAGTCCAGCTCGGTGACCCAATTAGCGCTGGGTTGCGCCGTTTTGATACCATAAAAACTTGTTTGACCTATAAGATTGAAAGAGGGAAAGAGGGTTTAGGAAGGAGATCAAATCTTTGATCCTCAGTTCGGAAAGCTCATTTAGATCATTGAAGAAGGACTTTCCCAATGATTTGGCTCTCGTCGTAGCTAGGGCAGGACATTTACACAAGAAGTGAAGAACAGTTTCCATTTCTAGCTGGTCCCCACAACTACGACAGAAAGCATTGTGAGGAATGCCCAGCTTAGATGCGTGTTCCCCAACAGGCCAGTGTCCGGTGCATGTTGCAACGACCCTGGCTATCACTTGCCTGGGTCTACAAATAAGGTTATAAGTGCGGGATTTATTGTAGGTGGGCCATATCCTTCTAGATATGATACAGTTGATTAAGCTACTCCACCTGTGGTTTGATTCAGCGAGAAAAATTGGGAAGATCTTGCCTTTCATAGCAGCAAGAGGAATGTTGACTCTTTCCGCGAGTGAGCTATGAAGGACTGATCCTTGCCTATCAAGCTCGTCAGCCCGTTCTTTGCGCTCAAAGACACTGTGACCCGGAATCCAAACAAGGTTGACCCTGAGTCCAATGTTCATGCCCGCGAGCTCTCTTCGACATTGTTTAACTAATTTGGAGGATGATGTGGATGAGCCAACCGCTTGAATAGCCGCCTGACTGTCCGAAATGCTGTATTGCGGTTTTGATTTGGATCTTGTTTTAGTAAAGTAAGCTTTCTCCTAATTTTGTAAGCGTTTTTGAATAGGTATTAATTTAACTTATTGTAGGGGCAAATAACCTAATGGTCGGAGTTCATCAGCGGATGGCAAAGATTTCGACGGATTTAAAACCTAATTTTTGTGCTTTTAAGTTATTTGTAGATTGATTTTCGGGGTGATCCGATTTGCGAACCGAATTGCCACTCGGTTTGCATAAGAACCAACTCAAGGTAACTTGGTTTACAAAATTTACGGTTCGGCAGATCATTAATTAAAATATTTCAAACTAAATTCGTATGATCTTTCGGACAATACTAATAGATCTCATGTTAACTAGGTCTCTTTTTCTTTGGCCCCTATTTCAACGCCTTTTCTTTAGGCGCGGTGCAGCGATTTCGGTCAAACTAAAGTACGACATATTTCTATATAGGGGCACCAGTGAGATGCTTGCCTATGGCGCCCTCAACGTCTAATCCGCCACCGATAGCTGCCCAAGAGACTACTTTGAAGGGGGTGTCAGAGTTGTACAATAATTTTGAAATATACGGTTTTTATGGAATCACTCTCATTACTTAATTGTCACACCTCGTATACTTGAGAGTACGTCCGAAGTTGGGCTCGAGGGTAAACTGATGGGCATTCCTAGAAGCGCGAGTATTACGGGCGAATTGTTTGAGGGGAGGAATGCAACTGGCTATTTCTCTAGAGCAATGACCGTAGAAGTAACGGTAGAACAAGGAGAGACACGCAACGTTACGACGGTGGTCTAAAGGGGTGAATGAGTCAGTGATCTCTCTATCACCAATTATTCTTGCAGCTCTTTTTTGTTTTCCATCCAAGAGGCTTAAGTAAGTAGCTGGAGCACCAGCCCAGAGATGAGAGTTGCACTCAAGCTTTGGACGGCTATAAGCCTTATAGATAGTAGCCAGATCAGACGGGGAGAAAAATGTCTTGCATCGTCTTAAAAACCCAAACATCTTACGGCATTTTTGGCTACATCGCTAATGTGCTCATTCCACAAAAGGTGGTCAGTGATGCACATACAGAGAATCTCGAGATGTTCGGTTTCATTGATGCAATTGCCACTCCTGGACAGCGGCATGGGGGATATATCTCGCTGCAATGATACAAGACAGCATTGTCTACGGATGTGGTAGGTTAAAAGAAACGCGTTTAGCCGAAGGTTTAATGGAGGTAGGAGAGGTTTTCCGTTTAAGAGAAGAGAGTGAATTGGTGAGGGAAAAGTCTGGAAAGATAGCCGCTTTAAGAATCCAATTAGGGTCAGAATTAGTTTTGGGGTTTGAATTGGACTTCTTATTATTGAACTTAGGTATAGATTTGAGCTGAGCGCCAAGCTTCTTGTTCTAGAGAGCTGCATTTGTCCGAGACGTATAAAACTGCCAGAGTGTTGAAACATCCAGTCATATTTAGATGGAATCAGGATCTTGAAACATCTTGATGGGTTCGGATGACATTCGGGCAACCGAATGGAGTATTTACGTTTGAAGAAAGTGCAGATCCAAGATGAATCAGAAAATGCCGGACAATTTTTCAACTTGTAACAAGTGTTATTGTTTGATTCAAGCCTACTAAGTCGACCCTCCAATCGGTTAGCTTCCAGGAATGACCACATTTTGTAATAATCTCCTCTGTTGCAACGACAGCGGAGGTGTCCAATGCGGTGGATTGAATTAAATTGAGGGTTGGAGACAAAACGGAGCCCTGGGGCACACTAGCATTTATATTGTAGGTTTCAGACTTGAATCCGTCCAATACAACTTGTATTGAACGGTTCAAAAGAAAGTTTCTAATCCAACGAAGAAGGGATTCATCGATACCGAAAGCACGCATTTTCGATAAGAGAGCAAGATGCCAGACTTTATCAAATGCCTTTGAAATATCAAGTGCAACAATCTTACTTTCTCCAAAACGATGTAAAGGTTTGTTCCACTGTTCGGTGAGATAAACCATCAGATCACCAGTAGACCTGTTGCTGCGAAAGCCGTACTGCCGGTCATTAAGAAGCTTTCGGTCTTCGAGATATTTCTTGAGCTGATAGTTTATCAGTGTTTCCATGACTTTAGAAAGAAGGGACGTAAGTGCAATCGGACGATAATTGGAGGGAGAAGAAGATTCGCCTATTTTTTTGGGATTGGCTGGACGAATGCTGTTTTCCAACTGCTCGGAACGAGCCCAGAACAATAGGATAGATGGAAAAGCTTACGCAAGGGTTTTGCCAGCGTGGAAGAACACCTCTTCAGAACAATAGCGGGGATACCATTCGGACCAGCGGATTTATGTATGTTGAGAAATATTGGTGAAACGGATTCTTAGAGCTTTTGAATGTGGGATGGGAAGACGGAACTTACCTCTGTCCTTTGGATGAAGATTCGCCAGTGCAACAATTTCATGTCCCTCGGCGACACACTGCATCATATTGTAGCAGCTATCCTTGCCACCACTTACCATTGCAACTACACGCATCTTGAATGAAACGTCTTTGCACTTTTCTTATTTAAAAATCTCCTGCTTCGATGCACTTCTCTTCAGGGGGAATTCAATAACTGTTTTTATCTGCAAAGACAACCAAAAGAAAACGAAGGAAGTTGATAATTTTCCGCACAATTGACTTAAGTGCACCCGTTGTCGATCCCAATAATAATTTGATAATTTTGTGTTTTATTGCTCTTTTGAACCCTCAGACAGAGAATCAAAGAAACAAAAACAACTAAATCAATTTATTTAAACAAAATAATCTTGCACCACACTACTTCTGTTGGCTGACGCTGCTAAATGAAAAAAAAAAACAAGAACAAGCAATGCATGCACGGATATTATTGCCAATCTGTCTTTTCCTCTATCTAGAAAATAACAATAATAACATTGCGGATTGAGGGAGCTAGCGAACAACAATTTCTATTATTAGAATCCAACAACACTGGCCGATATTCTACCTTGGATAGGAGCACTGTCTTAATAATCTTGTGGCAGTAGCAGTGTTGTTGAGGGAAAAGGTAGCTTAGCTAATTCTAGATGAAACAAAAAGCAATTTGAGAATTTTACAGTACGTCCACATGTAGATACCACAATATATTAATTGATGAGGTGGATATTAAAGGAATGTCAATTTTCGTCTTGGCTCTGTGTGACCACTAGTTGTGTTTACCAAGAGTTAGAATCTGAGAGCAGATCTATAATGTTTATGTAGGCTTGTAACTTTTTTTTTACGGAATCAACTCCTGAAAGAAGCAAGATTCCAGTACCAGCTGTTACAGAACTTGGCCATGTTTTATTAGAAAAAAAAAAAAAACTGACATTCGACTTAAAAATGTGCAGTGGAGGCTGGTGGAGACAAAGCTCGAAGGTCACGGATTTTTTTTTATTTACTGCGTCGCCGCCGCCTTGCAAAACGAGGAGGTGTTTTCTCATTCGATTTAAAACATCGAATTTTTCCTTATATGATTTATTTACATTTTATGAACTGCATTTGGATGAAGAAAATTTTCAAAACTTTGTTTCACACGAACACACGTTATAAAATTTAAGGTTAACAATGGTATAAAGTGTTTTTTATTTTGGGAATACGCACTAATTGTAATTTTAAATAAACTAGTCGACTTTTCGGTACATCATGGACCATGCAAATGCAAATAACTTTTTTTCACTTTCCCTTTCAACTGGATTAAAATTTTCTATCCGTGAATCGCAGTCGTACACAGCACAGATAAAGATAACAGAATACAGAAATGACATTTCGGGTTGGTGGAAGGTGGAGAATGAATCGAACTGTTTGGAGACTTTGCGGAAAGCTGTGTTCAGTGAGCATAAAATCCTCTTTCTATAAGGCCGTGTGCACAGATGAGTTTAAAAGTTTGTCTCTGGCCGTGTGCGAATTGAATTTAAAAGTGGTTAAAACTTGACGTTTGGTTAAAATTTGACACTTGGGTCTTAGGCTGTGTGTGAATTGGATGAATTTGGTTAAAAATACTGGTTGAAATTAATCACTACTGTCATATTTTAGCCTGCTCCGGAACGATAGGTAGTAATTTTTACACATTTTATTTAACACGAAGTGTCAAAATTTGAACAAACGTCAATTTTTTAATAATTGGCTAAATTAACTACTGAGGCCGTGTGCGAATTGGATGAAGTGTGGTTAAAAATTGATGCATTTTTAACCACTACTGTCCTATTTTAAAATGCTCCGTAGCTAGTCTAATTTATGGTGGATTTACATGTAATCTTCGACGTCTGCATCTGCAAATTCGCAGAAAAGTAAAGCGGGGGAGCTATACGACATAACACGAAAGAGTGAAAGAGTACACATATACCTACCCATTTTTACTTGCTATAATTTTTAAAGCTCGGCGACAACCAATAACAACAGCCAACAACAAAAAATTATGGTGCAGATGAAAAAATTATGGTGCAGATGAAAACGCTATAAAAAAGATGAACATGTTCGTCTTCAACATAATTTTCTTCTGCATGAGTTGAACTTCCTATAATCTTCATCCGTGCAGACGTCTGCATTTTGGTCTTACCTCTCTATTACACTAGTATGAGTTTTGTATCTTGCATCCTCTATTTTTGCAGATGATGGCATGCAGATCAATGTAAATCCACCAATAATCTTCATCCGTGCAGACGTCTGCATTTTGGTCTTACCTCTCTATTACACTAGTATGAGTTTTGTATCTTGCATCCTCTATTTTTGCAGATGATGGCATGCAGATCAATGTAAATCCACCATTAAACACTTCAATGTAAAGTGTGTCAAAATTTAACCAAACGTTGGCATACTATCAAATATTTTACTCACACATTCAAACTTTTAGTACTTGCTTTAGTACTTACCAGTCAACTGGCTTGTGAATTTTGAAGCCAGCAAGTAAAAAGGCAAGTTATTTGACAGGTTTTGCCAAATTTATCAAAATGAACAAAATTAAATTAGAATATTAGGCCGTGTGTGAATTGCGTTAAAATTTGCGTTAAAATTTGCTTTAAAATTTCTATCACGATTAAAATTTGACGTCTTGTTTGAGGTGGGATCAAATTTAGCCATTTGCTGTGTGAATTGCGTTAAAACAATTATTTTAACCAAGATTTCTGCGTAGGTTAAACAAAATTTACCTCAATAATTTAAGAAATATCCCTGAACAAAAAGGTAGTATCGTATGTATCGTTTTTAAAGCTAGGCATACACGGTGAACATATTGGTGTAATTTGTTGGGCAGCGGTTCGCCATACACGGCCCAAGCCCAACATGTTTATAAACTTCATTATTTGTGTGACTATCGTGAAGGCAAGATGTGCGATACAAGTGCGGATGATGCATAAAAAGTTTGCATTGCGACATGTTAACTCAATGAAAATAACTACACAAATGACGAATTGTTGTCACACAACGCCATACACGACGAACATGTTGATAAACTTCAAAATTTGTTGTAAATTTTCCCATACACAGCCAATATGTTAGTCGTAAGTTCACGGTTTATGAAATCATAAACCGTAGATTTGTTGGCCAACATGCCCATACACGAATAATTTTCAGCCCAACCCCATCAAATCACACCAACATGTTCACCGTGTATGCCTAGCTTAAGGTAGAGGTGATCCAGAAGAATTAATTCATTCCAATGACAACGCTGGGGAAAATCTAGGAGTTGATGAAAGTGACACAGCTGAAGCATTACTTTTTCGCAATTCGTTGCTTCAAAGTCACTTTTTATTTCACTTTAATTTGTACATTTGTAACGTTTTGTTGCGAGGCAAGAGGAGGGGAGCCTTGGGAAAAATCTGGCAAGTCAGATTTCGGAGAGGAAGGAAGCTAGGAATGGGATACTAGGGTAGGAAACGGAAAGAATGCTAAGTTCCGGGGACGCGGCCTGCTTGCTATGCACGGCGTCAGCTCGTCGGACGGGGGGGATCTTGCCCCCGAAAACTTAACCTCACCTGCAAACAAATACATAAATCAGGCCTGAACACATAGGGAAAAAGGACTAGAAACTGACGGACGGACTGTCTTCACGTCAGAGGCACTGCTGGTGTTAGTGCAGTGAGGCCATTACCCACCCTACCATAGGAATCTTCGGCCATTTTTAGATTCCCCCAAGATGGTAGATGGTCGGCTTCGACTCAACACATCCTCACCTGTCAAAAAAACTTCAGCCACTTTGGGCACCCCTATGGAAATATTCCTATTTCATGTTGCTTTTTATAAAGCACCAACAAAAAGACAAAATTTAAGCCTTTTAACCAATTTTTAATAAACGAATATCTTCACATTATTAAGTTTTAGGATAAGAAAAGTAAAGATTTAAGAGGGGGTTGGTTTCCCAAAAGAAAAAAAAATATAAATTATAATCTTTTAACTAATTTGTCCGGGGCACCCTGTTCGGTGCCTTTACGCAAGACAGTAAAACAATCAAAAAACATTAAACTAACGCGCGGTTCAAAAATAACCCTACCCTATCGAGCTCCATAAGGTGGTATAATTCTTCAAAAAAAATAAACCTCTGAACGAGCATAAAATAATCAGTTGGGAAATACCCTTACATAAGTTAACCAGAATACAAACAAAAAAATATAAATAAACTATATAAAGGAATAAATTAATTGGATTGAAAATATAAGGAGAAAAAAAAATAACTATAATAATAAATGTACTTAAATCTAAAAGACAACACAAACACACAAAGTAGCGAAATTTTAAGTTTATTTGACTGGAATAAATATATTTATAACCTGAACATCGACGGTTTCCTACGTCGGTAGCGTATGGAATCGAACGCACCCACCGGAATTTTTCTTGCTTGTAGGGCTTCTATGTCTATGTCTCGACTTGGCCGTCTCTTTCTATGTTTTTGCCGGGTGATGGGTTCCTTCACGATAATGGAGATAATGTATTCCCACAATAAAGTTAATGATGAGAGAAAAAAAGGTCCACGGCGGCCCAACTATTGGGTCCGCCTACTCCAGCCGAAATGTAAACTTCCTTTTAAAGAAGATAATTCATTAAACCTAACCCTGAATTTTTGCGCTTTTTCCACTCACCACTTTGGAACGCAATGACTTGTGTTGTGTGGCTTGCTGATGTCCTGCTTCTGTTTGATTTTTTGTTTGCTTTTGTTTTCTGATTTCACTGCACTAAACGACTGAATTTCTTCTTCTTCATTTATCTTGTTTCTTTGTTTTATTGTTTCCTTTGTTTATTTGTTCAAGATTTAAGTTTAATTTGAATTTTTTTTTGTTTTCTGTTCAAGTTACTGAAGCCACCACACAAAACTATCTAACCTCTCACTACGCCATGCCGACATCTGTCAGTCGACCCATCCCACTCTCCGATCGAGAACTCGAACTACCGCCACCTACCAGCAGAGATACCCATTTCTTGATAGTACCAACATTATTTATAACAAGGGTTTTTCGTATGCCTATTTGGGGAGTAATCTCAAGATGGCAAACGATGGTAGCGCCATCTTGAGAATTTTGACAGAAACAGTTCTTTTTACATTTATGACCAACTAAATTGGCCTTCGCAACAAAATGTTTGGGTTTGACTGAATCTATTCAGACAAATACAAACACAAAAGAAGGACAGCGTTGTTTTGAATCATTTGTTTGTGGGGAGCTACCCACGTTACAGCCGGGCACACGAAAGCAAAAACAAAAAACATGAAATTATCTATAACATGAACATGCCTTAAAAAAAGTATAAATAAAACTTAATTCTAATATCACAGTAGCAACTTGAAGTAATATCACAGATTTAATATATTGTCAAGACTCGGTCTCGAGAATATAGCATCAGAAAATATCACAGTTGGAAATAACTTATCTAATATCACAGATCGTAAACTATATCTAAAGGTTGTAAATATCACAGCTTGAGCTAATTAAATTAGTATCACAGTTTATAAACTATATCTAAGGGTGTAAATATCACAGATGTAGATGTATAAATAAAACAAATAAAAATAAAACGTTAAAATATAATAAATAACATTTGAATAACACAGCATGCATAAATAAATAAATTAACACAAAGAACTATAGTTAAGCAAAGAGAAATATTAATAATACAAAAAAGTTTGTAATCGCGACTTTATTGCTTTAAGTCTTTGGCGTGGAAAATTCCGATTCGTCTTCCCTTTAAATTTTCCACTTCGTACATTTGATTCCCGACGGCTTTAAGTATTCGGCATTTCATATACTTCGGACTCAATTTTGAGGACAGATACTTCGACGAATCGCTCAAGACGAAGTTCCTTCTGTATACTTCTTGTCCGGGGAAATACTGGACCGTCTTCGTACGAACGTTGTACGTTTTTGCCGACTTTTCATTAGCTTTTAGAATGTTCGCGCGAATTTGGTTCCTTATGCACTGCAATCGACTTTGCCGGGGAAGAGTTAACAACTCGTTGTCGTCCATCGCGTTCAACTTTTTAGCTAGTTCATAACTACTACCGTGCATCATCATATTGGTACCGAATAAGGCATAATATGGTGATACACCTGTAGAGCTATGAACAGCGCTCCTCAACGCACAAGCGATGTCACCCAAGTGGGCATCCCAATCGCGTTGATCGTCTTTGAGGTATGAACGTATGGCTGCTAAGAACGAGCGGTTCACCCTTTCCGACGCATTCGACTGCGGTGCATAATTCGCCGTCTTGAAGTGTCTAATTCCATATTTATTAACTAACGTTTGGAACTCTTTACTTAAAAATTGTTTCCCATTGTCCGAATGTATTGCTCTGCGAAGAGTGGGTAAGGGTTTGGAAAGGATTGCTTGCAATTCCAAGTACAGATTTCTTGCCGCTCATGTGCGGAAGGTTCAACCTCCAAGTGGTGCAGAGCGTCAACCTGACTCCGTCAGGGCGAATGAACCTACGTTTTTATTGTACATGTATCATAATCATCTACTTTAGATACCGTGATTAATGAGACTGTACTTGAATATCATTGTGATAGAATAAGGCACTAATGAGTGTTCTTAAGTAAGTTGGTGGTGCATGGCAATATGTCATGCAGTCTTCCAGTTAGGCCGACCGGCTCCTTTCTGGATAAAAGACTGCATGACAATGGACACCAGTGTTCCTGTGAGCCGATAAGTCACGAAGCTGTGAAATTATCCTTTTGGTTTGTACGGATGTGTGATAATTTCACACATCCGATAGAATGTATGATGATAATGTCATACATTCACGGAGTACAAAATAACAAAAGAGACAGACCATGTCTTCTGAAAAAAAATGGTACTCTGGGGTAGTTGATGCCCGGATTCTAATTGAATCTTCAACTACAGTTGCGGTTGGCCCCCTTGTGGGAGTTCAGAGTGGCTGTGGTTGACGAGAAATCCGTTCTCGGTAACTGAGTGGTTAGTCTCTAAGCTCAGTTACATAGATAAAAACACATTTACCAGTATGGCTTTTTTTATCGGGAAAAGCAAACTGGTACTTGAGAAAAATGGAAATGGTGGAAGACAAAGTCAATGGCAAATGGGACATATGTAAATGACTAATTTTGTGCCTTTTCCCATATCTACAAGGCAACATACACCAAAATATGCATGTAATTCATGCATATAAAATGGAGTGGATTGGAAATCAATCCACCACGAAATAGAGGCCTCATGGCCAGGTGTTCGTGTGTAATTGTTTTCATAGTCTGTCCGAATGTATTATATGGGGAACACCAAACATATCAAACACTTCTTTTAAAAAGGACACAGCGTTAACAGAGTTGGCATTTCTCATCGCTTTCAACAACACATACTTGGACAAATGATCAAGGACAACAAAAACGTATACATTGCCTGTTTTAGACCTTGGGTAAGGACCTAAAAAGTCAACGTATAGCTTTTCAAAAGGACGATCACTACAGTAAGACGTAACAATAGGAGGACGAGATACCTGATTAGACGCCTTACACTGTTTACAAATACTACAATTAAACACATAATCACGAACATGCACAGTCATGTTGGGCCAGTAAAAATATTGCCTAATCCGGTTTAAGGTCTTTGCAATGCCTCCATGAGCGGCGTTAGGGGGATCATGGGCCCTACTAATGATGCCTTCTGTGAGTTCGAAGGGAACCCACAGAAGCCAAGCATGCTCATGCATCGCTTCATCTCCTACTTTCTTAAAGGCTTTCTTATAGATAAAGCCGTCAACTACTTTAAGATCAGGCAATTCTCCCTGGTGATCGCCTATCGTTCGAACCAAGTCCGCATACTCGTCGGACTTGAATTCCGCTGACTCCAAGTCAATCATCGGAGCAACGTCTTCCAGAACCAAAGAATCTACGTGTACCCGAGAAAGAGTATCCGGTACTACGTTTTGACTGCCTTTACGGTGCTGTATGTCGAAGGCATAGGACTGCAGTAGCAGACTCCACCTGGCGAGTTTACCGCTCAGGTCCTTCATGCCCATTAGCCATTGAAGGCTAGAATGGTCAGTTATGACACTGAAGTCCATCCCCTCGACATACGGCCTGAATTTCTTCACAGCCATCACTGCGGCCATACACTCCTTCTCAGTGACACTGTAGTTCCTCTGGCTCTTATTAAATTTCTGAGAGAAATATGCGATTGGAACTTCCTCATCTTCCTCGTTCTTTTGGAACAGTACCGCACCGATTCCCGCGTCAGAAGCATCACATTGGATATAAAATCTTCTTGTGAAGTCCGGGCACGAAAGAACCGGCGCTGAGGTCAACGCTTTCTTCAGATCTTCAAATGCCTTCAGCGCTTCGTCCGACATTGCGAACTTTTCGCTCCTCTTCTTCAACAGGTCCGTCAAAGGAGCAGTCAGGGTCGAGAACTCTTTTATGAATTTCCGATACCACCCTGCTAAACCAAGTAGCCGCCGAATCTGCCTGGGGGATTTGGGAGTGGGGAAATCCACAATCGCCTCCACCTTAGCAGGATCGGTCTTAAGCTTCCCACCACCAACTATGAAGCCCAAATATTTTAACTCCTTGAAGCAAAACTTTGATTTCTTCATGTTGATAGTGAGATTAGCCCTGCGCAAGCAGTCAGCTACCTCGTTCAACAGAGCGATATGGGTCTCGAAATCAGGCGCCATGATAAGCAGATCGTCAAGATACACGAAAACACGCTCCCGGAGTCGTGCAGGAATCACCTTGTCCATCAACTGACTCAACCGCTGGGCTGCGTTACACAATCCAAACGGCATCACAGTGAATTGGTACAAGGGTCTCCCCGGTACCGCAAATGCAGTCTTTTCCCTACTCTGTTTTTCCAGCGGTATTTGCCAAAATGCTTCTTTTAGATCGATACTACTCATGTAGATCGCATCCGGTAGTCGACTGGTGAGTCCCTCGATATGGGGGAGAGGGTTAGCGTTTTTCTTCGTCAGTGAGTTCACCTTGCGAGAATCCAGACACAGTCTGTTCTTGCCGGGCTTTCGCAAGAGAACCACTGGCGAACACCACGGGCTCTCACTCTCCTCGATAACGCCAAGACTCAACATTCGATCTAGCTCTTCGTACAGAATGGCTTGTATCGCTGGGGAAACAGGGTAGTGACGCTGCTTCACCGGAAGTGCATCACCTGTATCTATGACGTGCTCCATGAGCGACGTCTTTCCTAGACCATGTCGTTCAAAACATAAAAATCTCTCCCTGGCTGCATCTAATCTGGCCTGTTGATCAGAGTTCAACTGATGGGCATTTAAAGTATCGGATTGTTCGTCAACCGTGATACTACTAATGAGGTTTGGAGCTAATTGGAATAGTTTCCAAAAGTCCACCCCAAGGTAGATCTCCTGATCCAAACTTGGAACGAGAAAGAAAGTCATTCCTTCCGCTTTTCCCTTATATTTAATTTTAACGTCGACTTTGCCCACGATAGACTGACTTTTTCCGTCAGCGGTCTTCACTCCGGAAGAGAAGGGGGTTACAGGACAGCCGAGCTCGTGGACAAACTGCATACAGTTTTTGCCGAGTATGCTCACACTGGCTCCACTGTCCAACAAACCTAACACCTCCTTTCCCTCCATCTGGATCCGAGCGTACGGCCGAGGATCCGAAGTCAAATTGACCACCGAGGAAGAAATCCTGATCCTGACTTCTTTCCGTAACCTATATCTGGCCCTAGCCTTTAAAATTCTATTTGACACAAAACACACAGAACTATTAAAAATACGTGCCCTAGCCTCCTCATACTCCCTTATCCTTATGTGAAGGGGTTTTAAAACAAACAATTTCTTTTCTTCTTTCCTATCTTCTCCCGTCTTGCTATCTGTTTCTCTCTGTAATATGGTTCGCTCTTTCGTTTCTCCCTCATTTTCTGTTTTAAATGGTTCCTCAGTTTCCTCCTCTACTGGGGATTCTGTTGAACTACCGAACGCGAGGTCCCCAGACCCTTCGCGTTCTTGACCCCGTTTCCCGAAAGACACTTGGGACAGCATGGAGTCTTCACCCCCTCCAACCCGCAACGGTAGCAAAACAAGTTTCGCACCTCGGCTTCGCAATCGAAGTATGTATGGCCCTGCACCCTGCAGTTCCAACACACCAGAGCGGACGCGTTAGCATATTTCCTGGGAGGTACACTTGCACGCGCAGTCCCGAATTGGTACGCTGCAACTTGCTCGTCGGAGGGATCCTCAATGGGATCGTCGAATTCTAGCTCGTTAGCAGCGTACTTTGGGTATTGTTTTGTCGTCTGTCGCGGCACTTCTCTCCTTGGAAATGCTGCCTCCGCTTCCATACACGACGTCCTAAGCTGATCCAAGGAGAAGATCTGCTGAGGATACACCAGCTTACCTATCCTTTCATTGAGGTTACGCTTGAGTATCCTCACCATCTCTACTTCCGGGATTTGGACTCTCAACTGGAACCTCATCTTGTTGATGGCCCCAAAGAACTCCTCGCTGCTTTCCCAAGAACTCTGCCTACGATCCATTATGTCTCGGAGGATTTCGTAGTCGGACCGCGTATTGCGATACCGCCTCAGAAATGCCTCCTTGAGCCTGGGCCAGTCTGGTGCTGGACAGTCTCGCTGAAACTGCCAGAACCACTCGTAGGCTGAATCCTTGAGGAGCAGGTGGAAGTCCCTCAAGACCTCAATCCATGGGCAACCATACACCGAAAGACAAAATCCTCCGCAGTCATCGTCGAAGTCACCCCGTCAAATTTGAGACCCCACTTGTCGACGTGGATAGGTGGCCTAACCATCGACTGTGGAACCGGACTCGGATACATCGGCCAATCATACGGACCTGGATTGCCATATGGATGTCTTGGTTCCATTGGCGGTCCGGAGTAATGTAACTCGTGTGGAGTTGGCTGATGGTTCCGAGTCCCGTTTGGAGCCCCAACAAAGTCGTTGTGCCTCCGACGATGCTGCGGATTTATCGGGACGAACGCATTTCTCCCTGGATGAGCCGGAACGCCTTGTGGCTCCCGTGATGGGCCTGCCAGCACAGGGTCATCCGAGGGTCGGACCTGCCCCGGCACCGCACTGGTTGAAGAAGGTGCTGCCGGACCTAAGTTTAAATTTTGGAAGAACCCACCTAATTGGTCTCTAATCTCGCTTTGTAGAGTGGCCGAAATATCGGCTTTCAACGCTTGTCGGCAGGACTCCATGCCATCCTCAAGCGTCTCTTTTACATACGCCTTCAATTCGGTGGTCACTACTTCTTTATCCATTCGAGGAGGAAACTGAGCCAAACTATCCAATACTCTCTTATACCCGCCCTGGGTTGGCTCTGAAGTGGGTCGCTCACGGGTCCCAGGCCTTAGGGTGTGGTCAAGTGAGGAGTCTCCTCCAGCAGCTCCCATACCGCTCAACTCGCTATAGGGAGGTGCTGTAACAGATTCCTCACTGCTCCTTTCCCTATTGTCTGGGATCCCTGAACCACCCACCGGGACCATAGATTCGGATCGAACCCGACGATCGGAGATGAGGGGTGAGTGCATCACTCGATGTCGGCTGGCAGGGTCTAAATTTTGGGTGGCGGACCTAGTCAACCTACGTGACTCCTCGATCTCGGCGTCCCTAATCAGTTTGTTGATGCGGTCTTCTTCTTCTTTGTTAGGATACGACATATTTTATGTTTAAAGGATAATAGCAAAAGAATTAATGAGTATGTGAACGACTCAAACTATTAATTGAGTGGTGAGGGGCAAAGGCAATAAAAAACCAGTTGGTATCAAAAAGGTATATAAATAAAAAAAAGTAAATTGAAAATTAAATATCCAATGAACCAAAAAAAAATATAAATGTTTATGTAAAAACAAATAAATAAATATAAAAAAACCCAACACCAAAATAAATAAATATAAAAAACCAAATGTATAAATAAATAAATAAATAAATATATATATAAATAAATAAATAAGTTAAGAAATAAATAAATAAATAGATGATCAATGAATATATAAACAAAAAACAAGTTAATAAATATACAATTATAACAAAAATATTAATAAATAAATAAATAATTAAATAACAAAAAAAATATATAATAATTAAGCAATAAATAATTAAATATTTAACACTTAAAAATAATTAATAAATAAACAGTACTAACCAATAAACCTAACACTAACACCAAGTCCTAACCCTAACTACTTACTAAATCACAATAAAATCAAATTTCTATACTTTTTTAATTTATTCCCTAAGCACTAACCTAAAGTCTAATGTAAATTTTCAACTATTCTTGAAAAAAAACTTAAACAAGCTATCTCAAGGAATAATAATTCTTTGCAAGTTTCTAAGATACAGTTTTTGATTTTCACAAAAATGTTCTTAGGCTTCAAGAAAATTTAAATATTGAATAATAGAAATTGTTTTTATCTGTTATTATATTGCGATCTTTTTTTTTTTAATAAGCATTCGGGGTGCTTGCAGTGGCTTTCGGTTTTTTGAGGTGAGAATGCGTGAGCCTACTCACGGCCATCTTTAAACACAAGGACGTCAGACGGACTTACGGACCCCTCTGACGTAAAGATAATTTTAGGAAATTAAGAACACTAACAAAATACATTACAATGTTTCCCTCATCGTTCCCGCAATTCCAATCTGTCTCAAGGACCTTGCTGGAAGACATGAAACGATGAGGTAAACGAAAACAAAAATGTTGGTGTGGAGCAACGATGTCCGACGTAAAGTCAGACATGGACACCACAACCAAGTCATGAAAACGCACTAGATGGATTGAAAATGAAATTAAGAAAATAGAAAAGTTAAAGTATAGAAAGGATGGGAAAAGGTCGCACAATACAAATAGTGAAGGCTGCCGCCGCTACAGGACTCCGAAAGATCACGTCGCAATACACCTAGGTGCGTCAGAGACCTTCCTGGTGCAGACTTACGTGTCTTTCAAAGGCCTGCAACAGCCACAGACAAACACTTATACACATGAACCGCAGTCACTGTGAATTTTCAAAGACTCGTCACAATTTATCTAGGTCCGCCCGTGGCCTTCCTGATAAAGACTTACGAGTTTTAAAAATTCACAGTAAGTTTGGTTCGAACTTCCACAACATAAAAAAACTGAAACTAAGACGTAAGTCCTAAGCTAAACTGCCTAGAACGTTGGGCGCCAATTTGTTGCGAGGCAAGAGGAGGGGAGCCTTGGGAAAAATCTGGCAAGTCAGATTTCGGAGAGGAAGGAAGCTAGGAATGGGATACTAGGGTAGGAAACGGAAAGAATGCTAAGTTCCGGGGACGCGGCCTGCTTGCTATGCACGGCGTCAGCTCGTCGGACGGGGGGGATCTTGCCCCCGAAAACTTAACCTCACCTGCAAACAAATACATAAATCAGGCCTGAACACATAGGGAAAAAGGACTAGAAACTGACGGACGGACTGTCTTCACGTCAGAGGCACTGCTGGTGTTAGTGCAGTGAGGCCATTACCCACCCTACCATAGGAATCTTCGGCCATTTTTAGATTCCCCCAAGATGGTAGATGGTCGGCTTCGACTCAACACATCCTCACCTGTCAAAAAAACTTCAGCCACTTTGGGCACCCCTATGGAAATATTCCTATTTCATGTTGCTTTTTATAAAGCACCAACAAAAAGACAAAATTTAAGCCTTTTAACCAATTTTTAATAAACGAATATCTTCACATTATTAAGTTTTAGGATAAGAAAAGTAAAGATTTAAGAGGGGGTTGGTTTCCCAAAAGAAAAAAAAATATAAATTATAATCTTTTAACTAATTTGTCCGGGGCACCCTGTTCGGTGCCTTTACGCAAGACAGTAAAACAATCAAAAAACATTAAACTAACGCGCGGTTCAAAAATAACCCTACCCTATCGAGCTCCATAAGGTGGTATAATTCTTCAAAAAAAATAAACCTCTGAACGAGCATAAAATAATCAGTTGGGAAATACCCTTACATAAGTTAACCAGAATACAAACAAAAAAATATAAATAAACTATATAAAGGAATAAATTAATTGGATTGAAAATATAAGGAGAAAAAAAAATAACTATAATAATAAATGTACTTAAATCTAAAAGACAACACAAACACACAAAGTAGCGAAATTTTAAGTTTATTTGACTGGAATAAATATATTTATAACCTGAACATCGACGGTTTCCTACGTCGGTAGCGTATGGAATCGAACGCACCCACCGGAATTTTTCTTGCTTGTAGGGCTTCTATGTCTATGTCTCGACTTGGCCGTCTCTTTCTATGTTTTTGCCGGGTGATGGGTTCCTTCACGATAATGGAGATAATGTATTCCCACAATAAAGTTAATGATGAGAGAAAAAAAGGTCCACGGCGGCCCAACTATTGGGTCCGCCTACTCCAGCCGAAATGTAAACTTCCTTTTAAAGAAGATAATTCATTAAACCTAACCCTGAATTTTTGCGCTTTTTCCACTCACCACTTTGGAACGCAATGACTTGTGTTGTGTGGCTTGCTGATGTCCTGCTTCTGTTTGATTTTTTGTTTGCTTTTGTTTTCTGATTTCACTGCACTAAACGACTGAATTTCTTCTTCTTCATTTATCTTGTTTCTTTGTTTTATTGTTTCCTTTGTTTATTTGTTCAAGATTTAAGTTTAATTTGAATTTTTTTTTGTTTTCTGTTCAAGTTACTGAAGCCACCACACAAAACTATCTAACCTCTCACTACGCCATGCCGACATCTGTCAGTCGACCCATCCCACTCTCCGATCGAGAACTCGAACTACCGCCACCTACCAGCAGAGATACCCATTTCTTGATAGTACCAACATTATTTATAACAAGGGTTTTTCGTATGCCTATTTGGGGAGTAATCTCAAGATGGCAAACGATGGTAGCGCCATCTTGAGAATTTTGACAGAAACAGTTCTTTTTACATTTATGACCAACTAAATTGGCCTTCGCAACAGTTTATCACACTTTTTGAACAATGTTTAGCATTTTTTATTCATCTTCTGATGAGGAACAGACAACCAGATTGTCTACATTAATATCTGGGTAATCTTTTGCAACCATTTGCCATTTGCCAGACTTATCCTAATTTCAATTAGTATTATTTTTTCTTCGTGAGACTATAGAATAAAACAAAAGCATTGGCCCTTAGTAATAGAACCCAATTTAGCCAAAATAAAAAATTAACAAAAAATCAGTAGTAATAAAACACACATCTCAATTGTTAACTAATGGCCTTTTCCAAAATAGAAAAGGAGTGCTTACCCATCACTCCCTCAGGGAGTGAAATCGTCACTCCCTACTTTTTCTTGGAGTGAAAGAGTGATTAACAATACATGAAACTAAACGTCAAAACACTCCCTTTCCCAAAATGAAGATTTGACAAATAATATGTACATGTAGGCTACTGTCAAGCCAGAACCTGCTCGTGTGGCCGCAGGGTTATCGAAATCCACCGCTAGAATAAGCAAATTCCCACACATTACATATTAAGTGCCCCATACACATTTCAACTCGATTGTAAACTGAGTTGTCAACTAGGTTTGTGTTCGAGCACACACTGCATAGACTGAGTTGGAGCGCATTGCTTCTAACTGTCAAAAAAGCACTTCTTGTTATTTTTAGCAATAGATCAACTTGCTTTAAATTCAAAAATTCGACTGATGCTGTTTTGACCAGAGAGAGGATACCGCAAATTTTATTTTACTTTTACTTCGTGTCTGTGAATAAATGAGAAAATACAGCAACAGAAATGAGGTGCAAGGACCATATTTACTGTGATAGTATTGGTAAAAACACGCATACTATCGCAGTAACTATGGTCCATAGCTTGTAGGCATTGTAATTTTGACAGGTCGGTTTCCCATCTCCCTTTTAAACTCATCTGTGGTTTTGACAGCAAATCAACCAACTTGTCCACATGCAGTGCAATTCAGTTGAAGGACTTCAACTTCAACTTCAAAAAAATCAAAATCTTTTGATTTTTCTTCAACCAACCATTCAACTGTCAAATCGATGAAATGACAAGGCCACACACAGGTTGATTTACATTTGATTTGATTCAGTTGACGATTGAGTTGAACTGTGTATGGTGCGCTTTATGCTTGCATCTACAAACAAGAAAATATAAAAAAAATTGAAATCACGCACGCCGCACCGCATGCACAGCCACACATGCTACACCATACACTCGCAGTTTGCATGTCACTGGAATGTACATGCATGCATGTGTAGAGTAGGGGCCCTATTATGCATTAAATCGTTCATCTAATAACACATCAATCTGTGTTAAAAAAGTTATAAGAAGATCCAAAATCTTCACTCTTTTCTCTTAAGGCCGTGTGCGAATTCAGTTAAAAATGGGTTAAAACTTGACGTTTGATTAAATTTTGACATTTCGCATTGAATAAAATGTGTTAAAATTTGACTAGCTGCGGAGCAGGTTAAAATGTGACAGTAGTGGTTAAAAATTCATCCATTTTTAACCACAATTCATCCAATTCACACACGGCCTAAGTTTCACTTATATGTATTTCTTTTCCGTCTATTTTCTAAAACATGAAATATTGGGTGCTAGTCTTTGTATATATGGGTCTGATCTGCCGAAAACTGCCGAAAACTCTGTTCTTTTACTCCCGATTTTTGTAAGTTCTGTCACTTTTGAAGGAAAAAAATATTTCCCCTATCTGCCGATTTTAGCCACAAAAATTTCTTGTGGCAGTTTTTGTAAGTTCTGTCAAACCATAAGAAGTACATTGAATTTTGTTGACGTTTGATATAATTTTTTGCATTTGGCAGATTTTTGCTGCGAAGCGTTCTTTTACTTTTTGGGAGAATCACAAAATTTCATCCGCACTCCTCGATTTTTGACAGTTTTTACAAAAACTGCCGAAGAAGTAAAATAATGGACCTTATATTTGTATCGAACAAATATATAAAAAATGCGAGCATAGCCTTATGTAATTAAACAAAATGCATCCCTGAACTCTTATTTTCGAAATCATCTCGCACGTGGATAACTTCGAATTTGTTTCGAAATGTCAAGTTGACGTCGATGTCAAAACAAAAATAATCGTTTGCCCGAGTTTCAGATAGTTTATAAAATATATTCGTAAAGTTAAATTTAAATCAAATACACGAAAGAATGGGTGGTAAAGGCAAGGGGAAACGTAAAGCACAATACGAAGAAAACAACGAGTATGATTTGCCCAAGAAGCACTTGCTCACTAGTCATATTCGATCAACAGAGAAACGGCTTATTATTGTCCTTGAAGGTGCCCAACTAGAGTCTGTAAAGGTAAGTCAATAAATGGATGTATGCGATGAACGAGATGACTTATTTCCTCTTCTTCAGATAGGAAATGTATTTGAGCTCCTAAACTGTGATGATCATTTAAAAATACTGCGCAAAAACAATCGCGATCCGGGCTCCTGTCGACCAGATATCGTTCATCAATGTTTGCTCATGCTATTCGATTCACCCCTCAATCGTGCTGGTTTGCTGCAAGTGTACGTAAGAACTGCACACAACGTCCTCATTGAAATAAATCCTCAAACTAGAATACCGAGAACGTTTAAACGCTTTGGCGGTTTGATGGTTCAATTGCTACACAAGTTCTCGGTTGGTGCCGCTGATACGTCTCTAAAATTAATGAAAGTCATTAAGAATCCTGTCACAGACCATCTTCCAGTGGGATGTAAGAAGTTAGCAATGTCATTTTCAGGGACATTGGTCAAGTCATGCAAGGAGTTGGTGCCCACAGCTGAAGACGAACCAATTGTTTTGGTGATCGGAGCATTTGCCCATGGAAAGCTGGACTGTAACTATACGGAGGGATTGTTTTCAATAAGTAATTATCCCCTGTCGGCTGCTATTGCTTGCTCCAAGTTGTGTAGCGCTTTCGAAGAAGCTTGGGGTGTTTTATAAATAAAGTTTGATTTTTCAGAATATCTACTTTGTTTTCTGTTACTTCTTGAGGGGGAAATACTCAAACGCACTAATGAATTCAAAACTTTAGTGTCACACACTATTTCTTTGTTTTTATTTGTTGTTCATTTTTTGCTTCATTCAATATTGCAAAGGAAAAAATACAAAAATTTTTGAGAGAATTAAAAATTACTAAAATTATCTCTAGCAATAACAATTAGTTTAGATTATTTATATTTATTCTCAAGCTGGAGGAAATTCCTGAATTCAATTGGTTTAATCCGGCTTGGTAGTAGTCGTCGTCGTCAGATTTGTTGCAACTATTCGAATTAAATATGAAGATGAACTCCTTCAGCTTATTTGTCTATCGACACGGCTACACTATTTTTTATCTGATTTACTAGATGTGCCCGGCAGACTTTGGTCTTCGCCCTTTTTAGGTGGAGTACCCCTTTTGGCAGCGGCATCGGCACGCTGCTGGCGAATTATTGCTAAGCGTGCTAAGTCGGCACGCGCCTGGGCAGTTTTACCTTCTTCATGCATCTTTTGGTAGTGGGCGCGGGCTTTTTGTTTTTGAATCTCTTCACGTTCGCGACGTGTCAGTTCAGGTTTAGCATCTTCGCCGAGTGCCGAGACCTTGACAACAGCCTTCTTTTTCACTCTGTTCGGGTTTTCAATTTCGATTAGTTTTGACACACCCTTCCCCTTAGCATTCTCATCTTCGGATGATTCAGAATCACCTGATCCAGATTCGTTTTCAGACTCTTCATCACTTTTCTCCGAGCCTTCGTCTTCGGCACGTTGTAATTCTTCAGGACTGGTGAAGTGACGGCTACGTCCTTTGTGATTTACGTATTTACCTTTGGGCATTTTCTATATTTGTGATCAGATTTGGTAGAAAATTGATGATTTTGGACTGTAGCCTTGGATTTTGTTTGTGATATTTTTGGGTCTTTTTGGGATTGTTATTTGAAATGTATATTTTAAGAAATAAGTAGCCAAAATTGCACAAATAAGTGTGATCTGCGATGCTGGGCTATATATTTCGAACGTGTACAAAACTAGAAAATGGCGAAGAGATGAAAAATTCGACATCGAATTCGAATAGAACAATGGCTGAATTCAGATTCCATTTTTGCCCGTCATATTTCCATTACGTCATTACGGCTGTTTACATGGACGGACTTGCTCTACAACTTAATAGGATGGTTCACATGGACGTGCATGCTCGACGACATTGACTCGATGAAAAAAATATTGAACATCCGACTTTGCATTCACATGAATAATGAACATCATTATTTTCAAATTTTCAACAAAAATGGCGTGTGCGAATTGAATTTAAAAGTGGTTTGGTTAAATTTTGACACTTCGCATTGAATAAAATGTGTTAAAATTAGACTAGCTGCGGGGCAGGTTAGGTCATAAAAGGAGCCTCAAATTTCAATCCTCTCAGACCACTTGTCAATTGCAGTTTGTGGCCGCAGGGTAAGGAATTCTTCGAGTGCCCGTCGGTCGATCATCGTAACAATCAATCGGCCCGCGATGAGGCCGACTACGGATGTGTTTAGCTCAGTAGCATTTGGTATGAAGATGTCGAGTAGGTATACAAAACTGGATTGCGTTGTCGTCCCAGACATCGAGTGCTATGGACCAAGGAATATTTGGGAATGGATCGGTTTTATTTTAGGCACACGTGAATTGCTGTTGGCAAACTTTTGACGGTGGGTGGAGTTGGCGTTTGGTGGGTTATACTGTTGATTATACGAATAACGAATAACACAGCCACCAAAAAGAAACCCCTGGTTTGACGAAGAATGCAGGTAGGCCCATGCAGCCAAGCAGGAGGTATACAAAGCGGCGCTGCAAAGAAGGACAAGAGCTGCTCGTTAGCTCTACGAGCAAAAGAGGAGAGTAGAACGCCGGCTTCTCAGGAGAAAAAAGAGAGAGCATGAGAAGCGTCAGATCGAAGATGTTGAGAGAGCTAACAGCAGGAATGAAGTTCGGAGATCGGAAGGTAAAACAGCTGGCTCAAGGTCATCGAGCAAGAACCGATGCCTGCAGAGACCAACAAGGGAACATCATAGTAGAACCGCAGTCAGTGCTGGGGATTTGGAAAGACCACTTCTGTAGACTGTATAACGGCGACGACGAACAGAACCCCGCCGTCAGACAGGAGCCTTTTATCATACACGATGACAGCCAACAATATGAAAACGGCAATATCACGACTGAGATCCAACAAAGGCGCTGGAGCAGATGGTCTAGCTGCCGAGCTGTTCAAAGCAGCAGGCGACGAGCTAGATAGGAGCATGCGACAAATCATCTGTAAAATATGGTCGGAGGAATGCATGCCCGATGAATGGAACCTCAGCATTGTTTGCCCGATCCTGAAAAAGGGAGATCCTCTAAACTGCCAACTACAGAGGAATCAGTCTACTTAACATCGCCTACAAGATCCTCTCTGCCGTAATATGTGAACGTCTGAGGCCTTTCGTCAACAATCTGATTGGTCCCTATCAATGTGGCTTCAGGCCAGGAAAGTCAACCATCGACCAAATTTTCACGTTGCGGCAGATCCTGGAAAAAACCTATGAACTCCAAATCGATACCCACCACCTCTTCATCGATTTTAAGGCCGCGTATGACAGCATCTACAGAGACGAACTGTATAAAGCTATGTCTAGTTTTAGATTCCTGCCAAGCTCGTTCGCTTGTGCAAAATGAGGATGGAGAACTCACGCTGTTCCATCAAGGTTGGCAATGAGCTTACGGAATCTTTCGACGTCTAAGAAGGATTCAGACAAGGCGATGCGCTGTCGTGCGATTTCTTTAACATCGTTCTTGAGAAGATAGTGCAAAACTCCACCGTCAACACCAGAGGCACCATAATCTGTTCAACTTCTCGCGTACGCCGATGATATTGATATAATGGGAAGAACACAGCGTGATGTCAATGGCGCCTTTGTGAGAATTGCGACAGAAGCGGTAAAAATGGGTTTAGCGGTAAATGAGGGAAAAACGAAGTACATGCTGTCTTCGAGAAAGGACACCTAAGAAAGCTAAGAAAGCAATTGAGTTGAAAAGCCCTCTCTCGAGCAACTAAGGTAAAACTGTACAACAACCCCATCACCCCTGTCCTGCTGTATGATGCAGAAGCATGGACCTTGACAAAATCGAATGAATGTGTCTTCGGCTGTTTCGAGAGGAAAGTTCTTCGGGTCATCTTTGGCCCCGTGTTCATTGATGGGGAATGGAGAAGAAGATACAACAGCGAACTTTACGGATTGTACAACGACGTGGACCTAGCCAGAAGGGTCATGGTCCAGAGACTCAGATGGCTCGGTCATTTATTGTGCATGGACACCAATGCTCTGGCCCGGAAAGCCTTCAACACTATTCCCGAGGGACGCAGAAGAAGAGGAAGACCGTGACTCAGGTGGTGCACACAAGTTGAAGAGGACCTCAATCAACTTGGAGTGTATAACTGGAGACCGCTAGCTAGGGACCGAGCTCGCTGGCGGAGACTGTTGATTGAGGCCCAAGTCCACATCGTAGCGCCACCTTAAGTAAGTGCCTAGCTCGGAGCCTATTAAGGTCATTGCAAGGAAAATGTCATATTTTCATGTCAGAATGTAATGAACACAATGATCGGAACAGGCTGTAAGCCTATAATTGAACACCCCTTTTAAATATTACATCTTCTCGACTCTTTGAACATACTCCAAAATTTCGTCGCCGTACCACGCGTCTCATCGCATCCTTATACCCCTTTTTTCGCCGTAGACAGCCGCACCACATTCGGCTGTCTACGTGCCCACCAATACACTCAATACTCCAGCGAAACTAATTTTGTGGAAAAGTAAACGTTTTCTGTTCGAAAAAAAAAATTATTGTGAAAATAATTTAACACGCAAGAGAAACAAGATTTACGAAATCCAAAAAAAAAATTTAGTTTCACTAATTGTGTGTAGGCTGTTCCATTTCCGACAGAAAATACAACAAATTAAACAAAAAATAAAATGTGCTCATGAAAAAAGCAGTAAGCAAGCATGTACATAGTATATGCAGAAAAAATCAGTTTGCCATCATTCCAATCCAAATCCAACATGGTGGAAACCTTGAAAAATGTATGCTGACATTTTTTACGTCAATATTTAGCAAGCCATTTTTTTTTTTTTGAAGGGAAATGAATTTAAATGAAAATAATTTTGAAATTTTGTAAAATTTATTGGAGAAATTTTCCTTCTCGAATCGAAATCTGAAATACACCTTACTCGATCGGAAAACTTTTTAAAAATCAGCCATTTTGTCACCACCTCCACACAGACTGGCCGACAATAGTGAAAAAAAAAATCGAGGCGACAAATATTCGCCCCATCTCTGTCCATCCCAAGCATTTTAATATACATTTAATCGCGGTGCGGCGGCGAGCGGCGATGTATTTGACGGCTTGCTAGTTCGTGGGATACGCGCGTCTTCACGTTAACTCTGGATTTTGATTAAATTTTCCCGGAAAAATCGCGAAAATATTAAAAAATCTATGAAAAACTTAAAGTTAAATGTTGGCTGCTCGATAATTTCATAAAGTTCAAAAGTTTTGTGTGTGATAAAAGCACGAAAAATACAATTGAAAAAAGTGTCGGTTGCTGAAAGAAAAAAGGAATAAGAAAAAAAAATTGAATAAAATTGTGTGCTCTTCTCCTTCCAATCGTTCTTTAGTTTTCGCCGCTGTTCACTCTCGATCGTTCCCTTTCGTTCAAATTTCGTCTCCTTCGCCGTGGTACGCGAGAAAATCAGAAATAAAAACAAGAATAATCGAAAGAGAACAGAAATATACAATTTCACACTGGAATGGTTGAGAGGGAAATGATGAAAAATTTCGTTTCTTGCTGTTTATAGTTTTTGCTTAAACAAACGTGAAAAAGTTTTTAAGAACAAAATACATTTTATAAAGCCGCCGGTGGGAGTTTCAACCGTACGATTTTTTACTTTTGGATTTTTTATTCGACAGTCCAGGCTAACCAGGTAATGGGAAAAATCAATTTACAATTTGTATGCACCTTTTGGTGTTGTCTTTTCGCCGTGGCTGCAAGTCCATCGTAATTTTTTTTTGATGACCGTGGCTGCATGACGATGAAAGAGTAAATAGAACAGTCAACTATGCTGCTTGTCTGCTCTAGCTTATGCAGAGTTTCGTTAAGTTGACCGCCATATTTGGGTTGATTAAACGAAATGAAGGGAGGAATAATTCATCTATCGACGACTTCTTCGTCTTCGTTCGTCGGGAAAGCGAAAAAATTTCGCTCTGACTAGCGCATTTTCAAATTAAAAATAACGCATTTATTAGCCCAAAAATTGTGAAGAACTCAGCATAAAATTAAAATCTGTGCGCTGGGGAATACAATTTACATGAAATTGATGAAGTTTGTTTTGTTTTTGTGTTCTCAAATCGATTCGAAAAAGTGAGAAAAAAACGAAAATTTTCTGCAGTCATTTCTTGATTACTGTACTCATTCATTTTCTTCATTCATCTCTCTCTATCTCTTCTCTCCCTCGCTCGCTTCATCAAAATCATTGGTATTTTATGTGCATTTTGTGGTGTTAAATGTTACCGATGGCCAGAAAGAGATGAAGCGAAATAACTCGTATGCACAAGTGAAAAGGAAATCTGGGTTTTGCTGGTTAATATAGTCCATTAATTGAGAAAAAAAGAGTAAAACGTGTGTGTGTGACAACTTGAGCGCGGATTGAGAGAAAACCATACACGATGGGAAGGTGCTCCCCTGTGCATCTTGTTTTTCCAGAATGATTTTCAGCTGGTGGGTGACAAAAAATTTAAAGTTTCACGGGAAATGACTGATTTTATCAACTCTTGTCGTGCATAGCGCCTTAATAATCAATTATAAGCTTCCAAATCTCAACCATAATTAAAATCTAACTGAACCAATCAATGGCATTTGTGTGCTTGTATGTTGAAGAGAAAACTGTCAACGTCGCATTTGTTGAACCGGAGTACTACTGCCTTGTTTCTCCTTTGTGAGCATACTAATGTTAAAATCAAGTCTTCTCTGTCTTTCGCATTCATCAAAGAAGCCAAGGCATGGGCCATTTTTTAATATTATCTTTGTCCTTGTCCTTCTACTGTGTAGATTGAGAAGGAGTAAGGAGGAGATAATTTTTGGTTTATGTCGATAAAAAAAGTTTCCTGGTTTTGTGTCTGCCTTGGATATTTGCGAATAACGCAAAGTGTGTACCTATTCGAAATGTAAATATATAAAACTGCAAAAGGAATATTTCTTAAACCGGCTTATTATAAATAAATAGTTGAAATAAAAATAATGATAACAAGGAAATAAAATATCTAAAAAAAACTAAATCCAATAGCTCGGAGAAATCCGGTTAGAGCAGCGAAATTTTCGCGCGCAAATTTTTATTTTATGGATTTCGAAAGTGATGTGTGCTTGTTGGGTTTGGTTTGCTTTGGCTAAATAGAATCAATTCTGATCAGTGAGTTTTTACTTTTTGTTTTTGGCGGGATAACTAACATCAATATGAAAGAAAAAACTTCAAAATCGATAAACAATGCATTGTTTAAGCTTCATTTCTACTTTGAAACCCGACAAAGCGCAACACGAACAGACAGACTTGCTTGACGAACACCACGGCGATTTTATTTTGTTGGCTGAATGTCGACTTCTTGGTGGCTGGTGGGTGCTTCAAAAGTGGGTGTGTATATGTTTGTTGCGGCTTTGGCACTTTTTTTTGTATGATTGGAGGAACGATAACCAATTCGTATATCAACTCCCAAACCAAAGTGAAAGTTTTCAATCATAAAAGAGGAAATTTCCGACACTTATTTTTTGTTTTGTAAATTAAGGCCGTGTGCGAATTGGATGAATTGTGGTTGAAAATTGATGAATTTTTATCACTGTCAAATTTTAGCCTGCTTCGCAGCTAGTCTAATTTTAACACATTTTATTCAATGCGAAGTGTCAAAATTTAACCAAACGTCAAGTTTTAACCACTTTTTAACTGAATTCGCACACGCCCTAAATAAAATGTGATGATCTTGTTTGATGCTAACCAAAGGGTCCGTCAAATAACCAAAAAACTACTGAATATTTTCTCAAATTTCTTTTTTTAGTTTGAAAGTAGGTACAATCCTCCCGGTTAAAAATGGAAAATAATTTAATTCAAATGGCTGCCTCGGCTGGCCTTGCAGTAGCCTACACGATCGGTCCAATTTTTAAGCACATTATCGATTGTGTGCAGCTGTATTTCACCAATGGCTTCACGAATATTGTCCTTTAAAGCGTCAATTGTCTCTGGCTTGGCGGCGTAACACTTATCTTTTACGGCACCCCACAAATAATAGTCCAACGGTGTCAAATCGCAGCTCCGAAGTGGCCAAACGACATCAGCTTTGCGGCAGGGTGCAAAACATCGAGTGTAGCTTCGGCTGTGTGGCACGGAGCGCCGGCCGTCCTGTTGAAACCAAATTTTGCCAATAACCTCTTCAATTTTTGTGAACAAAAATTCGTTCAACATGGCCCGATAACGATCGCCATTGACTAACGGCCATTCCTTGCTCATTTTCGAAGAAAAATGCATCTGGACCAAAATCCGCACCAAACAGTGACTTGTTTTGGCTTTTCAATGTATGCGTGGCGGGTTTTCTGTGCCCCAAATGCGACAATTTGCTTGTTTACGTACCCGCCAAGATCAAAATGAGCTTCTTCTGAAAAGATGATTTTTTGGCATCTTCTCTAAGTCCATCGCAGGCCCACTTAGCGAAGCGAAAACGCATTGGGATGGTCAGTTGGGTTCAACTACCAAGGTCTTTATGCAAAATTCGTCTCAATGATGTCTACGAAATGTTCAATTGTAGAAAACGACACACGGTGAATTGATGTTGATGGCGCTTCACGCACACTTTTTGCCATAGCAGCAATATTCTCGCTTGTACGCACTGTTTTTGGCCTTTCACGCTTTGGTTTATCGATGAGGATGCCAGTTTCTTTCACTTTTTTCACAAGATAACGAACATACGGATGTGACGGTGCTTCTCTTCTTCTAAAGTCCGTACGCAATTTTCGCACACATTCTGCAACATTACCATGATTTTCAAAGTAATGTCGCAATATTTCCCAGCGTTGTTCAAGCGTATACACAACCATAGTCGTTCAGCGGAAGGATAAAACTAATTATCTGGCAAATCAGACATGGAGCTGAGTGTTACCACTCACGAAATAAGCACTAGAAAAAAAAAAACATTAGATGGCGGACCCTTTATTTATGAAGGCCAAATTAATAGTAGGTTTGCACCATTTGAACATTCGAACCCCTCCTTTCTTAAAAAAAAAACAGATGGAAGCTGGACAGCATCTCCAATGGAGACATTTGAGTTACTTATAAATGTATATTTTCCAGGTTGGGAAGAAGGACCACCCGAATCTAATCTGACTTTCAACATGCTAACTTCCATAGAGCACGAGTAACGAGAAAATATAGCCTGGGCTATTAAAACTTTCTCGCCATACAAATCTCTAGGCCCTGATGGAATACTGCCTATAATGCTGCAAAATCAGCTTGAACTAGTAGTACCACGGTTTGAGAGTATCTTTAAAGGTTGCCTCTTACTAAACCATGTCCTTTGGTCTTGGAGACAGGTAAGAGTGGTTTTCTTACCAAAAATTGGTAAAAGAGGGCATGAATCTGCTAAAGATTATCGACCTTTAAGCCTTACATTCTTTCTACTCAAAACCCTGGAGAGAATCGTAGAATCTGACATAAGGAGTATTCTGAGTAGTTGTCCCCTATCTAACTCGCAGCATGCCTACATGAGGGGTAGATCTACAGAGACTGCTCTTCATGAGGTAGTGAGAACGATAGAAAACACGATCCATTTCAAGGAATATACCCTAGCTACCTTCTTAGACGTAGAAGGAGCTTTCAACAATGACCTAACTGAATCCATCGCAGAATCACTTGCAGACTTCGGTGTTGAGAACTACATTAGAAGGTGGATAATATCCATGCTAAGTAACAGGAGGATTCAATCAAAGTTAGGATATTCAATGTGTAATGAATTCTTTAAATTGCCATACACGTTTTGTCACATCGTTTGTACT
Organism: Sphaerophoria taeniata; assembly: GCA_943590905.1. Lineage (NCBI taxonomy): Eukaryota > Metazoa > Arthropoda > Insecta > Diptera > Syrphidae > Sphaerophoria > Sphaerophoria taeniata. Next base: position 74,490,861 of record OX016542.1, on the reverse strand, counting down.
TTTATTTTATTCGAAACGAGAATTCTTCACTTTATTTTTCTTAAACATTCGACTTCGGCCGAAGGTTTTCTGTTAGCCTAATATTCGGCTTCGGCGGAAAATCGACCCTCGGTCGGATACTATAAACAAATATACTAGATCTGTTCGCGTACCCTTCCAAAACAGTCCAATTTTACGAAATTTTATCAAATCCTGTTCGCGTAGGGCACTCAATAATTTTGTAGTTTTTCGTAAAAGAGAGCGCTCACGAGAGAGTAAAATATTTCCCCAACCTACGATTCCTTTTGCTGGTTATTTTAAGTTTCAATTTTTCATAGAAAAAACTTGACAATTAAAGTGTGGGTAAAATAAGTCCAGTTTTACCAGCTAGGTATGTTGTTTCTTTATTTGGCGTCTCCATTGAACATTTCCGAAGATAGGACTATCGGTCTGTCATCAGATGTCCAATAGAGACCAACAATCTAACATCCAGTCCATGATCCGGTCATCGCAATCTGGATTTTTCAAGCGGACCAAAATCCGGTCATCAAATTTGACGTTTGTGTTGTATATAGTGGTGAGCGTTCATTTTCCACAGACTTTGACGTCCGATTTCATTTCGTTTAAATTGTCGCCAAATGTAACAATTTGATGTCGTTTTCCATTGGTCGTCCAGAAGCATTCGGAAGAGTCCAGAAGTCTTCTGAAACCATTCCATTGGACTGACTTTGACAGTCGGAATGCTTCTGAGAAGAGCAGAACTCTTTTGTTTTGAAAACAGAATCGTCCGAAGAAGAAACGTCAAGAAAATACCAATGGAAAACGACATGAGGTTGCTGATGGCAAGACATAATATGTTCAGTCAAAAAAACGCTGAATTGTGGGTGAGATTGCGGAAGAGAAGTTGGACTGGATTTTACTCTTGTGGAGCCTCAGGGTTAATGTGGACGATATTCTCTCCAAATTCAAATTCGGCTACGAAATTTATAATTTGTTTAAAAATCCAACGAATATTTATTTCCCCTTTATAAAAAAATCCCTTCTTGTTATTGTTGCTTAATAAAGTGACCATATTCAATTGACTTGCTGGATAGGGAATCCCCCAGCCAGCACACATATTCTCTACTCGTCATCGTCATTCGGCTTCTCCATTTGATTTCACAATTTCCATTGGTGCAAATGACGTAGGTTTCGTCATCATTACCTTCATCGTCTCCGTCATTATCATTTTCGCCGTTTTGTTAGTATACAGAAAAAACAACTGATGATGACGAAGTAGAGTATCAAAGAGGAGAGCAAAAAATCTGTATCTGTTTCTGTTCTGTTCTGAAGGCAAAATAAAAAAAATAAAATTTTTTCTAGGTCGTCCTCGCTTCACCAACCAAATTGTCGTCTGTTTTTATTTTACTTTTCTTTTGTGTGTTCCTTTGGCTTGTTCATGATGCTGCGCACATATTAACTTGTGGTTCCCCCCAACGGCACTGCATATCAACCTGAGTCATAGACACACTCAAATCTCAAATACACACAAAGTAGGCTCAAAATGATTTTTTTCTCATTCGCGCTCTTGATATTGGTTTTTAATAAACAGAGATACAGAGAGAGAAATAAAAGAGAACAGCAATAAAAACAAAATTTGAACAAATAGATAAAATAGCGACAAATACAACAGACATCGATATGGAAAGGTAGTTTTCGTTTTTTGTTTTTAACTTCGTAATGGATGCTTATTGTAATAAGGGAGGATGGTTATCAACAAGTCAATTTTTTTTTTCTGAAAATGGGTTACAAAATCGATGCAATTCGGTATCCTAATTATGTACATACCTTGTGATTTTTTCCCTTTCCTTTCTTTAGTTTACTAGCAACTGGACACGCACTTCCCAGAGAGCTCCATATCCGTTAATACAACAAACCATCCTAGGTCTGGTATTAACTTATCTTTCCCTCAAGGTCTAGTTACGATTTAGTGCTTCTGGCGACAGGTAAATACCTAACCACCGTAAGCGAACAATTAGAAAACGCATTAACTACGGTCCGTAACTGGGCCAAGAAATGCGGTCTTAAAGTAAACCCCCTGAAAACAGAACTGGTACTTTTCACCAATAGAAGGAAAATCTTTCGAATTACCAAAAATTGATAACACCCCACTTAAACTCTCAGAAAATACGAGATACCTTGGAGTCATCTTGGATAAGAAACTCAACTGGGGCCTAAACATACAAGAAAGATACAAGAAGGCCATGATTGCACTCTACTCGTGTAATAGGATTCTGGGAAGAAATTGGGGACCAAATCCTAAGATAATCATGTGGATGTATGCAGCCATAGTTAGACCCATTCTAACTTATGGTAGTTTGGTTTGGTGGCAAGCTCTGGAGAAATCCACGAACTTAAAAAACCCTTACCAAAGTACAAAGAATGGCATGCATTAGGACTACGGGGGCGATGAGGACTACCCGAACTGCGTGTCTTGAAGCGATCCTAAATCTTACCCCCATAGACTTATTTGTACCCGAATCGGCAGCAAACAGCGCTCTTCGACTCAGTCAAAAACCAATATTTGGAGAACTAGTCAACACGGCCATACCACGATTCTTACAAAATACGTTGGCAACAACGTTTGTACAGATTACATGACCCCTTGTTTAGACTTCAATTAAAACTTTACTACCAGCTTCCCCAAGAGAGAAGATTGGGAAAACAATGTACCCTACACTAATGAATCGAACTTTACCATCTTTACTGATGGTTCGAAAATGATTACTGGAGAAGGGGCAGGTTTCTACTCAGAAAATCTTAGCCTTGCCAGTTCATTCAGACTTTCCGACCATAGCAGTGTCTTCCAAGCCGAGATCTTGGCAGTGAAAGACGCTGCTAATCAAATATCCATGATGGCGATATCACACGCGGACATCACTTTTTTCATTGATAGCCAAGCAACAATAAAAGCTATCTATGCCACGCAAATCAAGTCAAAGCTTGTTTCCTGCTGTCGCGAAGAGCTAAGGGTTCTTGGTATGCAGCATAACGTAAAACTCTTCTGGGTTCCCGGTCACAGTGGCTGGGAAACGAAAAAGCGGATGAGCTTGCAAGAGAAGGCTCAGGACTTGATCCCTCTCTCATAGGCTGTAACATCAGAATCCGTCAATGCCAATTAAAAAGAAAAAATAGTAAAAATATCATTCAAAAAGAAAATGATAGATGGAACCTACTAGAAACCTGCGGTAACACCAGGAAACTCTGGCCTTATTAAAAAATAAATATAGAGTGGCGCGACAGCTCTTGAAGAGCCAAGACCTAAGTGGCTTACTCTCATCAACAATTCTCTGGGTGAGTGTGAAGAATTGAGGGGACCTACAATTTATCGCCGATTCCGAACGGCAAAGTTGAGAAGTACTTTTTCATGACAGATTGATACTCTTGGAAGTTTTGTCAGTTCTTCGCAAGAGGCAGTGCCCGTGAAAGATGAAATAAAAAAGAACGCACGACGTTCTGCTTGGTAGCCAACGCACCTAACCACTGAGCTACGGGCAGCTGCTTATTACGACAAGAAAAAATCCGATAGGACTCTTACTTACTTACTTAAGGTGGCGCTAAAGTCCGGTGTGGACTTGGGCCTCAACCAACAGTCTCCGCCAGTCAGCTCGGTCCCTAGCTAGCTGTCTCCAGTTTTGCACTTCAAGTTGATTGACGTCCTCTTCCATTTGTGTGCGCCACCTGAGTCGCGGTCTTCCTCTCCTTCTGCGTCCCTCGGGAATTGTGTCGAAGGCTTTCCGGGCCGGAGCAATGGTGTCCATGCGCTCTTAATGACCACGCCATCTAAGTCTCTGGACCTTGACCCTTCTGGCTAGGTTCACGTCGTTGTACATCCCGTAAAGTTCGCTGTTGTATCTCCTTCTCCATTCCCCATCAATGCACACGGGGTCAAAGATGACCCGAAGAACTTTCCTCTCGAAACAGCCCAAGGCACATTCATCCGATTTTGTCAAGTTCCATGCTTCTGCACCATACAGCAGGACAGGGATGATGAGAGTGTTGTATAGTTTTACCTTAGTTGCTTGAGAGAGGGCTTTTCCACTCAATTGCTTTCTTAGCTCAAAGAAACAGCGATTAGCAAGAGTTATTCTTCGTCTGATCTCGGCGCTGTTAGAAAAACTCCTCTACTGCCTCGAAGTTGTATGCGTCTATTGTGACGTTCTGTCCGAGCCGTCGGTCGGTGTTGGGTGTCCTTTCTCGATGACAGCATACACTTCGTTTTTCCCTCATTTACCGCTAAACCCATTTTGCCACTTCTGTCTCAATTCTCTCAAAGGCGCCATTGACATCACGCTGTGTTCTTCTCATTATTCAATATCATCGGCGTACGCGAGAAGTTGAACAGATTTTTGGAAGATACTACATCTGGACCCTCTGGTGTTGACGGTGGAGTTTTGGACTATCTTCTCAAGAACGATGTTAAAGAAATCGCACGACATTGCATCGCCTTGTCTGAATTCTTTTTTGACGTCGAAAGATTCCGTAAGCTCATTGCCAACCTTGATAGAGCAGCGTGAATTCTCCATCGCCATTTTGCACAAGTGAACGAGCTTGGCAGGGATGCCAAAACTAGACATGGCTTTATACAGTTCGTCTCTGTAGATGCTGTCATACGCGGCCTTAAAATCGATGAAGAGGTGGTGGGTATCGATTTGGAGTTCATAGGTTTTTCCAGGATCTGCCGCAACGTGAAAATTTGGTCGATGGTTGACTTTCCGGGCCTGAAGCCACATTGATAAGGACCAATCAGATTGTTGACGAAAGGCTTCAGACGTTCACATATTACGGCAGAGAGGATCTTGTAAGCTATTTTCAGAAGGGTGATTCCTCTGCAGTTGGCGCAGTTTAGAGAATCTCCCTTCTTCAGGATCGGGCAAACAATGCTGAGGTTCCATTCATCGGGCATGCATTCTTCCGACCATATCTTACAGATGATTTGGTGCATGCTCCTATCTAGTACGTCGCCTGCTGCTTTGAACAGCTCGGCAGCTAGACCATCTGCTCCAGCGGCTTTGTTGGATTTCAGCCGTGATATTGCCGTTTTCACTTCTTCTAGGTCGGGTTCACGGAATTGTTGACTATCATCGTGTCCGAAGTGTACAGAAGTAGTCTTTCCAAATTCCCAGCATTGACTACGATTCTGCTATGATGTTCCCTTGTTTATCTCTGCATGTATCGTTGCTTGCTCGATGACCTTGAGCCAGCTGTTTTACCTTCCAATAGAACCTCCGAACTTCATTCCTGGTTTTGGCTCTCTCAACATCTTCGATCTGACGCTTCTCATGCTCTCTCTTTTTTCTCCTGAGAAGCCGGCGTTCTTCTCTCCTCTTTTGCTCGTAGAGCTCACGAGCAGCTCTTGTCTTTCTTCTGGCGCGCCGCTTTGTATGCCTCCTGCTTGGCTGCATGCGCCTGCCTGCATTCTTCGTCAAACCAGGGGTTTCGTTTTGGTGGCTGTTTGAAACCCAGCACATTATAGGCAGCATCTCTAAATGCTTTCCGGCAATGTTGCCATTGGCTTCGCAACTAAATCTTTTTCTTCGTAGTCGGGGTGACCCCGACGTACAACCGCCAACGTGGAGTACCTGGCACTTGATGTGACTCCAAGTACAAGAGCCGGAAAAACCGCTCCTTTTACGGCCTGGGCTTCAAATAAGTCGAAGTAGCCCGTAAAGGTGTTCACCAAGTAGTTCGGCCTAACTGGAACTGAAGACGCCACCGTTGATTCCAAAAAAGAAATTCATCTGCTGCCGTCCCTCGTTGGGAGTTCCTTGGTGGGAACTGGGAACACTCCTTCGTTGTCGGATAATAAGTAGTAACAGCCTACTCCGCTTCGACCTGTCGACCATGGGAGGCCCTTCTGCGAAAACAAGTTACGCGATCGCATAGCTCTAAGCATCTTAGTAGTAGTACCGTAAGCCGCTCCGCCACGTCAAGTCTTACCCCTTGGAGGGGGACAATAATTCCAGTCAGTCAAATTAATAGTAGCCCTTCCGTTTTTATATTCGACTCCAACAGCAGAGCTGGTCACTTATGCTAGGACTACGTTTTGTTTCCCTAAAAACATCTTGCACTTAAATATCAAAAGCTTACACCTGTAGACTTGTTTTTAATTCTGCCCTCTTTTTTTATGTCTTTCAGATTTCCCGAAGATTTATATTCTGATGTTGCCGTAAAAATTGACTGAAAGTTGTTGCCTGTCAATAGGTTGATGTTGGTAAGTGAGATTCTGAGGATGGGGCGAAATTACATTTTCAAACTGTTCTCCGAACGAAACAAAGACTAAACTTGACATTTTCAGCTTAAAAATTGAAAATGCAGCATATTCTGAACAGACGAGCTGTCTCCCACACAGAAAGTAAAGCGCCATACTCGCTAATTTTCTTCAAATCAAATACCAATCAAAGGGTTATCTAAAGAATCCCCAACAAGGACACACAATAAAACATAAGGTGATAGCATAAACACATCCATAAGTAAGATCAGTAGACATTCAACTTTTAAACAAAACAAGGAAATCATCCTTAAGACATCTGAATCAAAGACTCAAAGTGTTAGTTTTTTCCCTGACAAACGAATCTAAGTAAAAGAAGTAAAATTACTTCACGACAATGGACACAAATAGTAATAGCGGCGTAGCCGCAACCGGAGGCGGCACAAGTGGTGGCGGTTGTGGCAGCAAAGAGCCACCACCACGCAATGAACCGTACGTCGATCCAATTAATGGTATAGTACAGCCTCCAACTGTACCGCCACCAGATCGACCCGGTCGCAATACCAACCAGCTGCAATACATCATTAAAACCGTAATGAAATCAATTTGGAAACATCAATTTTCATGGCCATTCCAACAGCCAGTGGATGCGAAAAAGTTGAACCTGCCCGATTATCATAAAATAATCAGGCAACCAATGGATTTAGGTACAATAAAGAAGCGCCTCGAAAACAATTACTATTGGTCGTCAGATGAATGCGTTCAGGACTTCCATACGATGTTCAATAACTGCTATGTGTACAATAAGCCAGGCGAAGATGTCGTCGTGATGGCACAGACATTGGAAAAATTGTTTCTAACTAAAATGGAGGCAATGCAAAAGCCTGAAGTCGAACTGGAGCCGGTAACGCCGAAAGGCGCTAAGAAAAAACCTCGTGCTCCGGGTAAAGTGCCCGCCACACCGGGCAGTGGTCTCCTGCCAACGCCGAACAGTGCTGGTCGAGGCAGACCTTTGACGGCATTGGGTGGGGGCATGGCGGTATCGTCGTCGGCTGGTGGAGTTGTAACTCCGTTAGGTGCTACAACGGTTGCTAGTGTTGGCCAAGTTGGTCGGGTTCCACATCATTCCGGTGGGAAGAATGCAACAGTGACTGGAGTCGCGGGCTCCACGATACCGAGCGGTATTGCTGGCAGTGGAACAGTATCTAGCGCAGCCGGAGCAGCATCAGCAGCTGTGGGAGCTGCCCCGAATATATTAGCGGCTGGGGGTGCAGCTGGAGCAAATGCATCGCACAATTCCCTTGGCAGTAGCCTAGCGACTGGGGCACCACCAGTCTCAACCGCCAGTAGTCTGGTTAATTCCAATCTAATGGATAATACGGCTGCCGCAGCTGCAGCTGCACATGCGGCTGCTGCAGCCGCTTATCATGTAAATAGTACTCAGCCAGGCGCACTCGACGCAGTGATACCACCTCAGCAGCCAGCCAAAATGAAGAAAGGTGTGAAACGAAAGGCAGACACAACAACGCCGACTGCTAACGCTTTCGAATCACCCTACCCATCTATCGATTCGAAGAGCGCTAAAATTGCGACGCGTCGCGAGTCATCCAGACAGGTAACTATTAATTTTTAATTTCCATCGTATGAACGCTTTAAATTTTTCCATTTTTTAGGAACTTACATCGTTCCAGTCATCCGCTTATCCAATGTCTCCACTAAGTGGCACACCCGGTTCGGTACCGAAGAACAAAGAGAAGCTTTCGGACGCTCTGAAGTCATGCAATGAAATTCTAAAAGAGCTCTTTTCCAAAAAACACTCTGGCTATGCTTGGCCCTTCTACAAGCCCGTCGATGCTGAACTGCTTGGCCTGCACGACTATCATGACATTATCAAAAAACCAATGGACTTGGGTACGGTGAAACGAAAAATGGACAATCGCGAATACAAAAGTGCTCCCGAATTTGCCGCCGATGTCCGACTTATATTCACCAACTGCTATAAATATAATCCACCAGATCATGATGTCGTTGCCATGGGTCGCAAGCTGCAAGATGTCTTCGAAATGCGCTATGCCAATATTCCCGATGAGCCGGTTGCGAATGCACATACGCATGGATTCTCGAAGAACGAAACAGACTCGTCGTCGGACGAGTCTAGTGAAACCGAAAACGAGTCAAACTCGGATGAGGAACGAAATGCTAAGTTGAAAACGCTCGAAGCCAAGCTGCTTGAATTGCAAGAAGAAATGCGACGATTAATGGAGGAAGCATCGAATAAAAAGAAGGCAAAGAAAAAGATCAAGGAGAAGAAAAAGGGTGGCGCAAATAGTGGTGGGCCTGCGGGAGTGGGCGGCATTGGCGGAGGAATGGCTGGCGGTTTAACTGGCGTGCCAGGTGGTGTTGACCTAGGAAAAGTTCCCGGCGAATTGCATCATGGTCATGCACTGGCTTCGGGTCATACTAACCAGGGCAAAGGCGCAATGGGTGGACCTGGTGCCGCCGGAGGTCTCAATTCGGGGCTGGCTGGAGCCGCTGGAATGGCTGGAGCCAACGCAACGGGTGGGGGTGCTGCTGGTGCGGCCAACAACAAAGGTGCTAAAGTGAAAGGCCAACGCGGTCCAAAGGCCGGAGCAGCTGGAGCTGGTGGGCCCGGTACCAGTGGCCAGCCGAACAAACGTGGCAAAGCAAATGCAGCGCCTGGTGGTGCACCGCGCGGAGCCAACAAGAAAAAGCCCAGCCAAGTTATGAACTTTGACTCCGAGGAAGAGGATACCGCCAAACCGATGTCCTATGACGAAAAACGGCAGTTATCATTAGACATAAACAAACTACCAGGTTGATACACAAAAACAAAATTTCTTAAAATTCGCACTTCTTAATATTCATTCATTAACAGGTGACAAACTTGGTCGAGTTGTCCACATCATTCAGAATCGAGAGCCATCGCTGAGGGACTCCAATCCAGATGAAATTGAAATCGATTTCGAAACACTGAAGCCGTCAACACTTCGTGAATTAGAGAGCTATGTGGCATCATGCCTTCGTAAAAAAACTCGTAAGCCTTACTGTAAGTTTATCCCAATGAAACACACACTACTAGCGAGAAACAAGAAGTTAAAACTTTTTTGAAAACAAGAAACTTTAAAAACGCGCACACAAGCAACATTATGTAACGTTGTAACCTTGAGATTCTTAAGAGCTCTTTCCGTTTTTTTTTCTCATTCGGCGTCAAAAATTCCTCAATGTTAGAATTTATTTTGTTTGGCATAACAGAGGCCTAATGTAGCCTTGAATCTTCCATCCGCACATTGATTTCAAGTAACAGTGCTGATGACGGAGAATAAATAAATAGCTTCGAAAGTAATGATCTAAAGGGTCCGCCAAATAACTTTTTCTTTTTTTATTTGAAAGTACAATCCTTCCGGTTAATAATGGAAAATAATATTCAAATGGCTGCCTCGGCTGGCCATGCAGTAGCCTACGCGATCGGTCCAATTTTTAAGCACATTATCGATTGTGTGCAGCTGTATTTCACCAATGGCTTCACGAATATTGTCCTTTAAAGCGTCAATTGTCTCTGGCTTGTCGGCGTAACACTTATCTTTTACGGCACCTCACAAATAATAGTCCAACGGTGTCAAATCGCAGTCAAACGACATCAGCTCTGCGGCTGATAGTGCGATCTTCAAAAACAGGACGCAAAACATGGAGTGTAGCTTCGGCTGTGTGGCACGTAGCGCCGCGCCTTCCTGTTGACACCAAATGTTGCCAATATCCCCCTCTTCAATTTTTGTGAACAAAACATTGTTCAACATGGCCCGATAACAATGGCCATTGACTGTAACGGCCACTCCTTGCTCATTTTCGATGAAAAATGGCCCAATTATGCCTCTGGACCAAAATTCGCACCAAACAGTGACTCGTTTTGGGTATAATATGCGTTCGGGTTTTCTGTGCTCCCAATGCGACAATTTTGCTTGTTTACATGCCCGCCAAGATCAAAATGAGCTTCATCTGAAAAGATATTTTTTTTGGCAAAATCGGCATCTTCTCTAGGTCGATCGCAGGCCCACTTAGCGAAGCGAAAACGCATTGGATGGTCAGTTGGCTTCAACTCCTGAACCAATTGGACTTTGTATGGCGTCATACCAAGGTCTTTATGCAAAATTCGTCTCAATGATGTCTCCGCAATGTTCAATTGTTGAGAACGAGTCACGGTTAATTGATGTTGATGGCGCTTCACGCACACTTTCTGCCACAGCAGCAATATTCTCGGATGTACGCACTGTTTTTGGCTTTTCACGCTTAGGTTTATCGATGAGGATGCCAGTTTCTTTCACTTTTTTCACAAGATAACGAACAAACGGAGCTGACGGTGCTTCTCTTCTTCCAAAATCAGTACACAATTTTCGTACACATTCTGCAACATTACCATGAATTTCAAAGTAATGTCGCACTATTTCCCACACAACCATATTCGTTCAGCGAAAGGATTAAACTAATTACCTGTCAAATCAGACATGAGCTAAGTGTTACCACTCCCGAAAAAAAACGTTAGATGGCGGACCCTTTATTTTTGAAGAGACTCACCGATTTTTTAAAAGACTTACTTTTGCTTAGAGCATTTGAATTGTTAAAAAAAACCAACAAACTAAAATCCAATTTGCGTTTTGTCGTTCTTATTAACTTTTGTTGTTTTTTGAATCTTGAATAACTTACAAAAGCGAAAGAGCATCATGTTACACATTTTAAAAACATCCAGATCCAGCTTTATTACCGTATCCGATCGGAACAAAATTTTCTCCGATTCGTACAATTTCTAAGAATTTTCTATCACCGTATTCTTTCCGACAGGTCAATCGACGAAGACATCGACGAAAAAATTTGAAATCTGCGTCGGAATTTCAAAATGAGATCGATTTCATGCGATGCATTGCGATTAGTTTATTTACTTTTTTTCCGATTGTCTCCGAAACAAAAAAGTGTCGGAAACAAAAACCAGAGACAAAGGGAGACCGGAAACTGACTTACGTTTTACCCTCCGGATACCGCAAATTTTATTTTTCCGTTACCTCGTGTGAATAAATGAGAAAAAACAGCAACAAAAATCAGGTGGTATGCTCAAGTTTACTGAGATAGTTATGCTAAAAACACGCATACTCTTGCAGTAAACTTGAACCATAGCTTGTAGGCATTGTCATTTTGACAGCTTGGTTTCCCATCTCCCTTTTAAACTCATCTGTGATGAAAACATTTGTTCCCTCACAAAACAACAAAGAAGTGCGTCGGTACGCGTCTTTATTTTATGTACGATTCGGGTACGGCGAAGGAAATAAAACTCCCGATCGGACATTTGCTCCGATCGGGTACGGTAATAAGGCTGATCATTTTTATTTATTAATTTCTTTTGAACAATTACATTGGCATTAAACTAGAACAAAAAGGACCAATAAATCAAAAAGAATTGAAATCTTTCGAAGCAAAAAAAAAAAAAAGAGTCATGCATAGATGATAGTAGTGTCTGTGTTAATTGGATGAACTGAGCACAACATATTTTTTGGCATGGTAGTTGTTGCGTTTTTATAAACATTTTTTTTTGTTTTTTTTTTTTTTACAGTGAACAATAATAATTTAAATTATTTACATTTTGGTGTGTGATTGGTTGTAGCTAGCATTTCATTTATGTATTTTGTGTTCTTCAATATTCTCATATTTCCTTCTTCTTATTACACGCAAGAATATTAACTTAATGTCCAATATGGTGTTGGTGGATTATTTTTTTTAGAAATTGAACTCACTTCCAATAACTAAAATAATTGAAAAAAAAAATAGTAAGTCAGATTCAATTCAATAATCTTCTTAGAGCTCGTCTGTTATACTTATACTTACTTATGGTGGCGCTTTCAGTCCAGGTCGGACCAGGGCCTCACCCAACAAACATCTCCAGCCAACTCGGTCCCTAGCAAGCTGTCTCCAGTTTCGCACGCCAAGTTGGTTCAGGTCCTCTACCACTTGTGTGCTCCACCTGAGTCGCGGTCTTCCTCTTATGCGACGTCCTTCCGGGTTGGATTCGAAGACTCTACGAGCCGGAGCATTATTTTCCATTCGCTTTACATGACCCAACCATCTTAGTCGTAGGACCTTAACTTTTCTGGCTTGGTCAGTGTCGCTGTACAGCTCGTACAGTTCTTGGTTGGATCTTCGTGTCCATTCTCCATTAATGCAGACAGGACCAAAAATCACTTGAAGAATTTTTCTCTCAAAGCAGCCCAAAGCGTTTTCATCGGATGTTGTCATGGTTCATGTCTCTGCACCATACATGAGGACCGGGATGATAAGGGTTTTGTAGAGTGTCACTTTAGTTGCTCGGGAGAGGACTTTACTACTCAATTGCCTTCTAAGTCCAAAGAAGCAGCGATTGGCAAGAGTGATTCTTCGTTTGATTTCAGCGCTGGTGGTGTTGTCTGGGTTGATAGCGGATCCTAGGTAGACAAAGTCCTTAACTACCTCGAAGTTAAATCTGTCTATGTTGACGTTTGCTCCAAGACGTCGATGTTGGTAGTCTTTTCTTGTTGACAGCATTAACTTGGTCTTGTCCTCGTTAACCGCTAGACCCATCTTCCTGGCCTCCGTCTCAAGACTCACAAACGCTCCACTGACATCACGCTGTGTTCTTCCAATCATGTCAATGTCGTCTGCGTATCTTAGTAACTGGACGGACTTTTGAAAGATTGTGCGTCTGGTGTTGACGTTGGAGCTTTGCAAAATCTTTTCGCTTGACAGCGCATCGCCTTGTCTAAAACCTTTTTTGACATCAAAAGCGTCCGTTAGGTTTTTTCCGACCATGATGGAACGGCGTGAGTTTTCCATTGTCATCTTACACAGACGGACGAGTTTTTCTGGGATGCCAAAACTAGACATTGCTCTATATAATTGGTCTCTATAGACGCTGTCATACGCGGCCTTGAAATCGGTGCAAAGGTGGTAGCTATCGATTTGAAGTTCCTGGGTCTTCTCCAAGATCTGCCGTAGGGTGAATATTTGATCGATGGTGAACTTTCCGGGTCTGAAGCCACACTGATAAGGACCTATCAGGTTGTTAACGAAGGGCTTCAAACGTTCACACAGCACGGCAGACAAGATCTTATAGGCGATGATAAGGAGACTTTTACCTCTGTAGTTGGTGCAGTTCAGGGGATCTCCTTTCTTGAGGATCGGGCATACGATTTTTGAGGTTCCATTCATCGGGCATGCTCTCCTCATATCAAATTTTGCAGATGATCTGGTGCATGCTCCTAACCAAATCATCTCCAGCTGCTTTGTATAGTTCGGCGGCTAGCCCGTCTGCTCCAGCGGATTTGTTCGACTTAAGTTTAGATATCGCTATCTTCACTTCGTCAATGTCGGGTGGGTGGAATTGTTGGCCTTCTGCACCCAAGAATGGTTTAGAGTTTTGCTCGTTATCGCCATTATACCGCTTGGAAAAGTGGTCTTTCTATATCCTCAGCACTGACTGTGTTTCCACTACCATGTTCCCATGATGGTCTCTACAGGCTTGGGTTCGGGGTGTATAAGCCCTGGAGGTCTGCTTCACCTTCTTGTAAAACTTTCGAACCTCGTTCCTGTTGTGACATCCCTCTATCTCCTCGATCGCACGCTTCTCATGTTCCCTTTTTTTCTTTCTGAGAAGTTTATGCTCCTCTCTCCTTTTCTGCTCGTAGAGGTCAGCTGCTCGTGTCCTTCTTTGCAGCGCCGCTTTGTATGCCGCTTGTTTAACTGCATGTGCACGCCGGCACTCATCGTCAAACCAGCACTTCAGAGGCGGCATCTCTGATGGGTGCTTGGCAGTGTTGCCACTTATTGGTTCTCTATATTTTGTGCTGGCAGCAAAGGACTTCTGAGGAGATTTTTGGAGACACGATCGGAAAAGGATCTAGCAATCTCTTGCGATTGTAGCCGTTTGACGTCGAATTTCCTCCTAGCATTTTCGCGTGTTGGCCTTGATCGGGATATCCGCATTCGTACCTTGGCTACAACAAGGTAGTGGTCCGAGTCGATGTTGGCACCTCGGAATGTGCGAATATCTTGCATGCTAGAGAAGTGTCGGGCGTCGATCGCAATGTAATCAATCTGGTTGACGGTTGATTGGTCAGGAGATTTCCATGTTCCATTGTGGATAGCGAGATGTGGGAAACGCGTACTTGCTACCATTAAGTTACGCCCCGCAGCGAAGTCGACTAGCCTAAATCCGTTATCGGAGGTGTTGTCGTATAGGCTATGTCGTCCGATTATTCCACCAAAGATTTCTTCTCTACCCAGCTTAGCATAAAAATCTCCAAGGACGATTTTAATGTCATAACTAGGGCATTGCTCATAGGTCTTGTCGAGGAGCTCGTAGAACCTGTCTTTGGTGTCTTCATCCTTTTTCTCAGTGGGGGCGTGAGCGCAAATGAGGCTAATGCGGATTGTCGTGATGCGCTCATTCACTGAGTTGAAACTCAAGACCTTCCTCCTGAGTCGAGTCCCAAGTAAGATTAATGCAGCCTAAGAAATTTGACTTAAGGTCTGCCATAGTTGCCAAAATATTTCTTGTTAATAATGATGCCATGTCTAATGTGTTCCAAAGTTGTTCTATGTGTTAATGTCGAAAAACAGACAGTTTCCTTGCATGAATATTTCTCATATGCAGCAATACAAAAAAGAAGGATAAAGTGTTACCTACTCTCTACGAGTTAGTTTCTGTCACCACATAACATTCTACCTAAACCATTATAAAAAATATACTGTGCTTTTTTTCATAACTTAACAACTCACCATTATGCATGCCTTTAAGAAACCTATTTCTACAAATTTTTGTTTTATTTAGTGGAATCCGAGAAAACGGTGACGGTATCTACGTAGTTTTTAAAGCTATCTTCTTTACAGACACATTAACATCTTAGAGAAAAAAAGCTTTTGTTTTCATAACATAACACAGCTGATTGTAATTAGTAAAATGTCATTCACAGACAGATTATGTGTGTATTTAGACAGTTTCTAGGTCTATTGTACTTAAAATGTCTTTTCTTTTATTTTATTTTATTGTTCAATATTTAGATAAGAAAATTTCTGGAAAATCTAAAGACGAGCAAATGGCCGAGAAAAAACAAGAATTAGAAAAACGGTTACAAGATGTAACTGGACAACTGGGCACGGCTAAGAAAGCAGCCAAAAAAGGTGAGTAATTAAAACTGATAAATATGTAATTTTTAATATTCTGTATCCTGGGAAGTTTTGAGATAAGCTATCGTAGATAATTAAAATACGTTTAAGGCAGTTATTATTTTTGGGTTCTTCCCGACGGAATCCTGTCAAGAAAGTCTAAAACTCCTGGTTCAAACACACTTCCCAGGATGTTTAGCATACTTAGATAACGAGTCAACAAACACCGTATACTCGGTACTTGAAATCCCTAGGGAAATTATAACAGAAGATAAGTTAACTCTTTCTCTTCTTATAAATCTCCAGGCCTAGACGGCATCTTCCCCTTGATGCTTCAAAAAAGCAGTGATTTCATTACTCCACATCTGATGAACATATTCCATAACAGCCTAAAGTTAGGATATGTTCCGAAGACATGGCGTGAAGTCAAAGTCGTCTTCATACTAAAAGCTGGAAAGCCAAATCACAGAACCAAAAGACTTCAGACCTATCAGTCTAACCTCTTTTGCACTTAAAACACGAGAGATTAATCGATATGTATATCTGCAGGTACCTATCACCATTTCAGCACGCCTATACAAAAGGCAAAAGTGTAGAAACAGCCCTACACTGTGCAGTAAGAACAAAAGAGTAGTTGCTTGCGGTAAAAGAATACACCTTTGCGTCTTTTCTTGATATTGAAGGAGCATTCAACAATGTCCACAACAGTGCCATAGAAAAAGCACTCACTGATCTTGAAATAGAACCTACACTTATAAAATGGATTATGTGTATGTTGAAAAGCAGACAAATCCATTGTGAACTAGGTTACTCTGATATAAAGATGTACACATCTAGAGAGACTCCACAAGGCGGAATCCTCTCACCTCTCCTCTGGACTTTAGTGATGAATGAAATTCTCATCAAACTCGAGAACAGCGGTGTCAGAGTTATAGCTTTTACCGACGACTTAGCGCTTCTGGGGACATGTAAATACCTGACCACTGTAAGCGAACAATTAGAAAGCGCTTTAACTATTTTCAGTAACTGGACCAAGAAATGCAGTCTTAAAGTAAACCCCCTGAAAACAGAATTGGTACTTTTCACCAATAGAAGGAAAATACCTTCTTTTGAAAGACCAAAAATTGATAACACTCCATTTACTATTTCAGAAAAAGCAAGATACCTTGGAGTTATCTTGGACAAGAAACTCAACTGGGGTCTAAACATACAGGAAAGATACAAGAAAGCCATGATTGCACTCTACTGGTGTAATAGGATTCTGGGAAGAAATTGGGGGCCAAATCCAAAGATAATCATGTGGATGTACACAGCCATTGTTAGACCCATTCTAACTTATGGCAGTTTGGTTTGGTGGCAAGCTCTGGAGAAATCCACGAACTTAAAAACCCTTACCAAAGTACAAAGAATGGCATGCATTAGGACTACGGGGGCGATGAGGACTACCCGAACTGCGTGTCTTGAAGCGATCCTAAATCTTACCCCCATAGACTTATTTGTACAAGAATCGGCAGCAAACAGCGCTCTTCGACTCAGTCAAAAACCAATATTTGGAGAACTAGTCAACACGGCCATACCACGATTCTTACAAAATACGTTGGCAACAACGTATCACATGACCCCTTGTTTAGACTTCAATAAAAGCTTTACTACCAGCTTCCCCAATAGAGAAGATTGGGAAAACAGTGTACCCTACAGTCCTACACTAATGAATCAAACTTTACCATCTTTACTTTTTTTTTTTTTGCGCACTCAAGGGATTTTTTCATTACCCTTTATATGCCAAGAGCACAGTGCGAGCATTAGGGAAAGGATAGAGGATGTAAAAGGAGGTGTCGGTGAACATTGGTTTTGAATTCTTCAATATTACAATGACTGGGGAAGACAGAGTGTGGAAGAGAGTTCCACATTCGCGTAGTACGGCTAAAGAACGATTCTCTGTACTTCACAGTACGTCCGAAGTTGGGCTCAAGGGTGAACTGATGGGCATTCCTGGAGGCACGGGTATTACGGTTGAATGTCTTAAGGGGAGGAATGCAACTGGCTATTTCACTAGAGCAAAAACCGTTGAAGTATCGGTAAAACAGGGTGAGACATGAGACATTACGCCGATGTTCTAGAGATGTAAATGACTCAACGATGGTATTGTCACCAATCATTTTGAATGCTCTTTTTTGGATACTGTCCAGAAGATTCAAGTACGTCACTGGAGCACCAGCCCAGACGTGAGAATTGTACTCAAGCTTAGGACGTATGTAGGTTTTGTAGATGGTAGCCAGATCAGAAGGGGAAACAAATTTCTTGCATCGCCTTAAGAAACCTAAACATTTTGCGGCATTTTTGGCGACATCGCATATGTGCTCGTTCCACAAGAGGTGGTCAGTGATGCACATACCGAGAATCTCGAGATGTTCGGTCTCTTTGATGCAAGTGCCACTCATGGATAGTGGCAAGGGGGGTATATCTCGCTTCGACGATACAAGACAGCATTGAGTTTTCGAAGCATTAAACTCTACGCGATTTTGTATTCCCCATTGTACAATGC
This sequence comes from Sphaerophoria taeniata, assembly GCA_943590905.1. Classification (NCBI taxonomy): domain Eukaryota; kingdom Metazoa; phylum Arthropoda; class Insecta; order Diptera; family Syrphidae; genus Sphaerophoria; species Sphaerophoria taeniata. The sequence continues at coordinate 74,472,886 of OX016542.1, read as the reverse complement.
TGTTTAAGTCAGAGTTTAATGAGCTTATCATATTTTGCCGTTGCAGTTCCACATCCGAAGAGGAAGGATGTGAGTCTGGAAACGAATATGAAAAGCTAAGGGTACTATCGTCAGCGAAACAATTTATTGGATTAGACGTAACAGACAAGAGATCATTAATGAAAATGAGGAAGAGGGTCGGGGACAAAACGGAGCCCTGGGGCACACCAGCATTTATGTTGTGGGTTTCAGACTTGAATCCGTCCAGTACAACTTGTATTGAACGGTTCGAAAGAAAATTTCTAATCCAACGAAGGAGGGATTCATCGATACCGAATGCACGCATTTTCGATAAAAGAGCAAGATGCCAGACTTTATCAAATGCCTTTGAAATATCAAGTGCAACAATCTTATTTTCTCCAAAACGATGTAAAGATTTGTTCCACTGTTCGGTGAGATAAACCATCAGATCACCAGTGGACCTGTTGCTGCGAAAGCCGTACTGCCGGTCATTAAGAAGCTTTCGGTCTTCGAGATATTTCTTGAGCTGATAGTTTATCAGCGTTTCCATGACCTTAGAAAGAAGGGACGTAAGTGCAATCGGACGATAATTGGAGGGAGAAGAAGATTCGCCTTTTTTTGGGATTGGCTGGACAAATGCTGTTTTCCAACTGCTCGGAACGAGCCCAGAAGAATAGGATAGATGGAAAAGCTTACGCAAGGGTTTTGCCAGCGTGGAAGAACACCTCTTCAGAATAATAGCGGGGATACCATCCGGACCAGCGGATTTATGTATGTTGAGATCTTTTAAGACTCTCGCCACAGCACGAGTGCGGAAGAAGATTTGTCCCATGGAATCATTGACGCGCTCAAGAGCTGGAGGAGTCATGACACTCTCTGGCAGCGTAGAATTGGAGGCGAACTGCCTAGCGAAAAGGTTAGCTTTCTCGAGAGAGCTAACAACAGGAGTGTCACTGTCAATGAGCGTAGGGACCGAGGAAGAAGAAGAATTCTTCATATTTTTTACAAATGACCAAAAATTTTTACTGCCTTTGGGACATTGCAGAATTTTTTGCCTTAATTTTTGGTCATGCAAAAACTTGGTCCGTCGAATATGGGCATTGCAGGCCTTCCTGGCTTGTTTAAACTTGTTCCGGTTTTCCTCAGTTGGGTTGGCTCTAAAACACCGGAACTTTACTTCTTTTTCCCTGATAACCTCTTTACAGCTTGAATCAAACCATGACTTTTCTTTGGGTTTGATGCTTTTAACCCTATTCGGGATAAAAGTTTTCATTCCCAAAATAATCATATTAGTAATCATATTAGCGCTGGAATCTATGTCACTATCGAGGAAGCATAGTGACCAGTTAAAGATCCGGAAAAAATTATTGAGACCGTCCCAGTTGGCTTTCTCATATTGCCATACGGTTCTCTTCGGAGCTCTTTCTCTAACTGGATTAGTTTGACACGAGAAATTTGCAGATATAATACTATGGTCTGATCTGCCTAGAGGCGTTAATACACAGATAGTGTATTTATCAGGGTCGGACGTAAGGAACAAGTCAAGAGTATTTTCCGCTTGGCCATCAATGTCCGATATTCGAGTAGGCTCAGTGACAAGCTGAGTAAGGTGGTTCGAATATGATAACTGGAGTAGGGGCAGGTTTCTATTCGGAAAATCTTAACCTTGCCAGTTCATTCAGACTACTCGACCATAGCAGTGTCTTCCAAACCGAGATCTTGGCAGTGAAAAACGCTGCCAATCAAATATCCATGATGGCGATATCACACGCTGAAATCACCTTTTCCATTGATAGTCAAGCAGCAATAAAAACGATGTCTGTCACGCAAATCAAGTCAAAGCTTGTTTCTTGCTGTGCTATCGCGAAGAGCTAAGGGTTCTTGGTATGCAGCATAACGTAAGACTCTGCTGGGTTCCCGGTCACAGTGGTGTGCCGGGAAACTAAAAAGCGGATGAGCTTGCAAGAAAAGCCTTGATCCCTCTCTCATAGACCATAACATTAGAATCCCTCAATGCGAATTAAAAAGAAACATTAGTAAAACTATCATTCAAAAAGCAAATGATAGATGGAACTTACTAGAAACCTCTGCGGTTACACAAGGAAACTATGGCCTTATTACGTCAAGAACAAATCGGATAGGATTTTACTTCTTAAAAAACCGTCCCTAAGATCCCTCATTAGCGTGATAACGGGACATAACTTACTTGGCTACCATAAAAAGAAGATGGGGCTTAGCATAGACGACATATGAAGATGCTGCGGCAATGAAGAGGAACACGAGAACACGGCTCACTTTCTATGCCACTGTCCAGAACTCTGCCGTACTAGATATAAACTTCTAGGCAACTATTTCTTTAATGAATCGCCTGTTGAACTTTGTCAAGTCCACTAAATGGGTCAACCAACCATAGAATTCATATGTTAAAACACTTCAGAAGTTACAATACTTCAGGGTGTCACAAGGGATCTACATTGATCTAAGTGTGACGGTAACAAAACCAATCGTCTGCCCATTTTACCTAACCTAAGAAGGTTACTACAGCGCAGTAATAAATGGAAAAAAAAATGTGATGCCACCATTTGTGGGACTTTCTGTCGATGGTGTATGTGCCTTTGAGCTGGCCAAATGTATCCACATAGTTCATACAGTTGTTATATTGTATAACTGTCACATGGACAAGTCACATTAGTCAAGTTTCCATTGCGCTCCCTACGACTTAGAAGACCTGTTTTGGTCGGGTCTAAATAGTTTGCAAGGATAAAGACAGATCTTTCGTCTTTCCATTTTATAGCTGCGACACTCGTATCGCTTACCCTATAATCAAACTGACCTCATGTCAAATGTTTGTCTTCTTTTAGTTTCGGCAGATATTTGCCATTCGAATTCACAGTGCAACACGCATATATATGATCTTTCAACAAGTCAACTTGTAGGCAGTAACTGTTGAAATAATTATCAAAGAATACTCTATGAACTATGATTCTTCGATTTTAAATTTTCGCAAAATTTTCGAACCACCTTGCCTCCGAGGTCAGTCTGAATGTTATTTCCTTCTTTTCCGGTGTATATCTCAAAATCTTAACAATATCCAGACTCAGCACACTTCATCCAAACCTTATATCCACGCTTGATTGGCTTTTTTGGCATATACTGCTTTAGAAAGTTGCGCCCTTTGAATTTGATCCCCTTTGACGAGTAAAAGTTCTTATCAAAATTTCTTTTTATCTAACATTGGCCTCACTTTATCTTCCTCACTCTTATCTACCTAATATTCGTATCGTCATCACTTTTTTATTTTATTAATAACAAATAATTTCTAATTAAGTTCCGATACGACTAGCAAGCGTAAGTGCCGTGTCGTAGAGGCCAGTTATAGTTATCATTGAAATGGATCGGGAAAAATGTTTGAATGGATATTTAACTATCAGACCTATGATGGTAGCCGATCGGAAAAATATCCGATTGGTTTCCCATTGCAGACTTTTATTGTTTATCATTTGCAATGAATATAGGCGCATTTTTACAAGCTCCTCAAAGTATGCTATCTTGTTCCGCTTTCATTTTTTCTGATTTCCTATCTTTGTGTCACAACAATTCGTTGCGTACACCAAGGGTCAGTTTATTGAAAGTTTTGACACTAGTCAGTTTATTTGTTATAGTTTGTTTTTGTGTTATTTAACACTGCAGTTAGGCTGCGTCCGTCAATTCCATTAATGTTGTTTGAACAACGATTGCAACTTAGAGGTGCTTCCACCAATGGCTTTTTTCGTCAATTTCATTGTTTGGCTGGAGTTATAGCTATTTCACGGGTGCCAAGCCGATCTTCAGACTCCTTTGTAAGTGGTGCTGCTTAGTTATTTTTATATTAATCGAAAAACTTTTGGAGTTCACCAAAAATCAGTGGAGTTGTTAGCGCAGTGCGTAGTGCATTGGCTTCACAACTAGCAACTCCTAGGTTCAAATCCCAAAGTGAACTCAAAAAGTTTTTCTATTAATATGAAAAATAACTAGGCAGCACCACTTACAAAAGAGTCTGATGATCGGCTTGGCACCCGTGAAATAGCTATAACTCCAGCCAAACAAAGAAATTGACGAAAAAAGCCATTGGTGGAAGCACCTTTAAGTTGCTATCGTTGTTCAAACAACATAAAAAGTTCAATTACACAGTTATTTTTTCATTAAAGAGTGTTTTTGTATTTTCCGGTTGTAAATTGATTTTCCTGAACAGCTGACTGTATTATGTCAAAAAATGAAACAAATCGTTCCAATGATTTGCGTTTCAATTTTGTACAATTCCAATGATCTGTGTTTCAACTTGTCACATATATGATAGAATGATAGAATTACGAATTACGGCAGGAAAAAATTCCTGACAGAAATTTTCAATGATTGCTATAACCGACCTATCAGAAAAATTCCAATGGTGTGTTTCAATGATGAAAACCAATGATAGCTATAACTGGCCTCGTACTCGGTGAAAATGGACCCTAGTGCGTGTGGTATCTGGGGGGAAAAGAGGCGTGGGAATAATTATTATCAGCCAAATTAATAAACACAGACTAGCAAAGGACTAACTCTTAGTCTGCGAACTAGTGGAAAATGCTATTAATAAAATAAAATTTCTCTTAAGTGACGTTTACTAATTTAGTCCACCTTGAAGGCTGGACTAGCAAATTACTAAGCAAGAAATATGTCAAATAATAATAATAAGAAATGTCTGTGTGAAAATATATTGTGTCAAATCTGATAGAAATAAAATAATAAAATCAAAAATTTGTTCTACATATGTATGTATGTGCTACATACAATAGGTCTGTTCCAGACTTTTTGTGCACTAAATTAGGCAATCTGTCAAATTCTGAGGAGTGGGGAGAAAACTCTCTCAGAGAGAAAAAAATCAAAAATTCAAAATTCAAACTCAAAAATTCAAGAAAAAATTTACAAAACTGGATTGTTTTTTTTCTGTTTGACGTACCTATGTCAAATTCTCATTTGACAGAACTCATATTTCTGCCGGAAGAAATTCTTTGGGCTAAATTTGTCAGGGTGGGGAAATTTTTTACTCTCTCATGAGCGCTCTCTTCTACACAATTTTTGAAGTTGGGAACAGACTCTGACCAAAAATAACCAAATATTACTAAATTCGGCAGTTTCAAACTGAGTGTGGAACGGACCTATTTATGTCTCAAAGAATAGCAACAAGAATGAGAGAATGGCGCTATATTTCAGGGCATAAAGGCGCGAGATGTTCTTTTTTTTGTTAAAATTGTTTGATTGGGTGAGGGGATGAAATTCGAAAAGGCAATGCGTATGAGAATATGTACATATCTATATCAATTTTGGACTTTTTGGAAGGAGCTTAATTATTGCATACAGCTCTAGCCACTTGGTCGAATTCAAAGAATTCACGTTAAAATCTCTGTTTCAAGCCCCATGCACAATTTAGGCAACAATTTAATAATTCAATACCACTTTTATTGATTGGTAAAAAGTAAGTCTCAAATTTAAACACTTGGGGCAGCTGTAGTTGCCGTTTGTTCTTACTTGATGCAGTCCTTCTTGAGGAGTCCCATGAATGTCAATTTGTCGGCGGCAGATTCAAAACAACCATGACCCATCTTCGAAGATGTATCGATAAACTTGAGCTTTATTTGTTCTAACGCCTTACGACTCTTGTGGACCAGTAGTGATTTGCGAAGAGTAATGAAATGTTTCTTGGAACCAATACAACATCCCTTGAACATAACGAAGTCATTGTTTACTTCACCATATGATGCTATTATCCGTCAAAGCTACCTTTCCGTCTTTGGTAGCTCCAATATGGTAGATCTTCTTGTTGATTTCGGTACGATGATGGTGTGCAATGACACGAATCACCGTGCAGTAACGGATCATCTTCCTGAAGTCGTTTTCAATGCTCTTTTTGCCGACATCATCGGTCCATTTCTTGATGGCCTTGGTAAATGCCGTCTTCTTGCTCTTGTACCAGTCCTTATAGAAGCGACGACGTCATTCTTCAGACAAGTGCTGGGACCAAACGTTAACCAATGCGCGAAGACCAAATGGTGTCTCGATGTAGCCCACAGCTCCAACAACGATCATTGGTGGAGTTTCCAAGACAGTGACGGCTTGCTTCTTGTTGAGCTTGGGTCCAGGACGGTCAGCTTCTCGAACAATGTGAGTCATAACGGCTTTGTAGCCACCAAAGCATGTTAAATGCACGGGCATTCGTCATTTTTTGGGGAAAGCCTTAACCTTACCACGATGTCTAGCTGCACGCTTCTTCAGGTAGAAAGCCATGGAACCATGGCAAGTTGCCGAAAACTTACGATGAGACATAATTAAAAATTATTACAACGCGTCCTATTCGCTCAGACGACGATGATAGAAATTTGAAAATGAAACATTTTTTTTTTAATTTTCAAATTAGTTGTCAAATATCAACAAAAATGAAAATTCCCAAAGGGGAATATTTGGTAAACGTCACTTTACTATTCTGGGATCAAATTATTTTTATTAATGAGAAATTTTAGGCCATGGACTAACGCTTAGTCTATGTACCAGCTAGACTGTGGATTAAGAGTGGACTAGTTATGTTTTATTAATACAGCTGTATAAATATATCCATTCATTATGAATGGCCTTTTCAAGTATTTATTTAACTCTTATTTTTTTTATTCTTATTCATTTCCAGACGAATCATCGAATAAAGTCGATGTTGTACAGCCAAATCGCCTGTCATCAAGTTCTAGCTCTAGTGATTCATCATCGTCCAGTTCGAGCGATAGCAGTTCTAGCGATTCAAGTGATAGCGAAGCAGGTTAGGCCGCAGTTTATTAATTTTTCTAAATATTTCACTATACATAACTATTTTTTAACAAAAAAAAAAGGAGCAAAAACAAAAAAAAAATATTTAAATTCGATTGACTGTTCTTTTTTTTCGAAAAAAACCCCATTAATTTGCTTAGGTTTTCATGAAGTCAAAAAAGATATTTTATACACAAATTGTGTATAAGTTGTAAAGTTTAAAGTTTTATTCGCAATATATATGTATTATCGAAAAAGAAAATAATTTATTTTACTCATGTCAGACCAATTCCTAAAAAAAAAGAAAAAAACAGATCAATCAGCGCGCGTGTGCAAAAACAGATGAAAAACGAGAAGAAATATTTTATACTTTTTGAGAACCTGTATTATTTTCTTGTTAATAAGTACTGAGCGAAAGTGAGAACTAAGATTTATATATAAAATTTATATAAGTAATATTTTGTCCATATAATTAAGTGCGATTTTTTTTTTTAACGTAGTCATTATAACGTTATTAACATTTTTTTTAATTTTTACTATCCAACAAATCGTTACTAACTTTGTTTAAGTTGTTTTATTTAAAAGAAGAAAAAAATTACATAATAACGTTGGGTAATTAAGAGTAGTTTTAGCGACAAAAGCTCAGTTAAAGCCTGCGGTAAACATGTTTGAACACACATCAATGAAATTTGTTTTTCGAATTAAGTTATGATGAGAAATCAAAATGGAATACATAAATTTATAAACACACACAAAAACACATACATATATGACCTTTACCTCCTTCTCCTTGCTAAGTTACTGTTTAGCTGTTGCTTGAACTACTTTGCTGTACATTTTGTTCTTTTTTTTTGTCGCGTAGTTTTTCTTTCTTTAATCAGTGCTCGTTTTATTACATATTAAGTCGCTTTTAGGCGATCAGTTCAGTTCTCAGTTTCAGTTGAGCAATCAGTAATGCTTTCACTTCAGTTAAAAAGTTTGTGTATTTAGAAGTCAGTTCAGCTTTCAGTTTACTTGTGAGCTAGTGTCCGACCGAAGGTTGATTTTCCGCCGAAGCCGAATATTAGGCTAGCGGAAAACCTTCGGCCGAATTTTAAGACACAGATAATTTTAAACCGTTTTAGTCAAAAATTCAAATGAAAACACATCGATTTATCTAGATCAATTAATATTCTTTATTAAAACACGAGACCAAATTCCACACGTCCAACCGATTCCACTGACAAATGTTAACTAACTCCTTTTCGGTTGGCGTTGGCGTGCTTTCTGTTCTCTTTTCTACTTAAATTCTAGTGGCAGGCCTTTATATGTATTGAGTTTGGATACATTAGTATGCCGGTTATATCTTTGGTTTGTTGCTACTTAAAAGAGATCATACATTTTTTTTTTTTGATTTTTTGTTGTTTATTTTCTGCGCCTACTATGATGCTCGATATTAAGAAACAAATTCTTCGGCTTCGGCCAAAACTTCGGCTTATTTTATACCGAAGCCGAAGGTGGCCGAATGTGTTTTTTTTTGACCGAATTCGACTGAATCCGAAGCCTAAGCTTCGGTCGGACACTATTGTGAGCAGTCGAAATTCGGGAGAAAAAAAAAACTTTTGCGTAATGGATGATGAAAGCCTTATTGCAATATCTCTAGTTTTGTCGCTTGAAAAAACCGAGAAAGAGAAGTAAGCAATAGAGCAAAGATTGGCAGTTGTTCAATCACAAGAGCTAGTATGCCTTCAAGCAAGTTGGTCTTTGAGGAAAGAAAATAGCACATCGAAATACAAAAGAATGGGGACGTACACTTCATTCGTCCCTATTCCGCTCTTACTTGAGCGTTCGACTTTTTTCAGTTCTTTGTTATACGCAGAACGAATGCTATTAATCTTTCCCATGACTTTTGCCTTCACCGCTTCTGCATCTACCTCTTTTCATATTCGAAGCAACATATCATATGCTGCTTGTCTTTTAACCGAATTGTTGTAAAAGCAACATTTTTATCCACAAACACGGACATGCGTGATAAATTTCCAGAAATTCAACCATATTGTTCGTTCGTTTCGACATTTTCCTCGCGAATTTGAAATCTTCACTCACCGGAAATGATTGCTAAAATGAAGATTGAACTGAAAACTCAACTGAAATGTATTTACACATCAGTTGGACTGAAAGCTTAACTGAGAACTAACGGGAATTGCATCAGTTTCAGGTAAACGAGCATTTACTCGTCAATTTAATGTCATTTTCCATTGGTCTTTTTCTGACGTTTCTTCTTCTACCTCCAATGGAACGGGTTATGATGTATGTGTCATTCTTTGGACGATTCTCTTTTCAAAACAGAAGAGTTCTGCTCTTCTCAGAAGCATTCCGTCTGTCAAAGTCAATCCAATGGAATGGTTTCAGAAGACTTCTGGACTCTCCCGAATGCTTCTGGACGACAAATGGAAAACGACATAACTGAAAGCTTAACTGATTGCTCAACTGAAACTGAGACTGAAATGATCGTCTAAAAGGGGCTTTAAAATTTACTATTCACTGCCAATATTATTAGTATGTATGAAGCTGTGAGGGCATCTATTCTCTGTTCTACTATGCATGTTTTTTGATAAGCTCGAAAATACTCACTTGACCAATTGTTTGTCATCACAAGTCTGCGGCGAAGTGCTTTTCAAATTGACATATCGTAGTGAATGATTTGATGATACAGGGTGAGGCACGAAAACTTGCTGATTTTAAAAGGTAATAAAACCAAAAGTAGTGGACATACAGTTACGAAGCTTTTTTATTCTTGTCACACATCGAACAATACACAATCAATACACTGATATACACGATTTTCGAACTATTTCATGCATAGCGATGGTTATGTTCGCTATTGCTTCACGAATGTTGTCGTTCAGATGATAAAGGGTTCGAGGCCGATAGATTTAAGGTAATCCCATAAAGTCACCTCTCAAGGCGGTGAGCGCGCCGGCCACATAAAGTCGCCTCTCAAGGAGATTAGACGATCGGGGAAATGGTCCTTCAAAAGATCCATTGATGCTCGTGCTGCGTGGGCCGTGCCCCCATCGTGTTGAAACCACGCGTCACCAAGGTCCAGTTCCTCGAGTTTTGGGATAAACAAAATTCTTCAATCATCTCTCTTAAGCGAGCTGCATTCACCGTAATAGTGCGTTCGTTTTCTTGGAAAAAGTAAGGACCAATTTTCCCTACTCTCGAAAGAGCACGCGTTCACAATGCAGTGGCGTCTGATGAATTTCACGTGGACTGTGATAAGTCCAATACCTATCGCAACCGGAAAAGTGTAAGTGAGCCTTGTCGCTAAAGAATCACCAAAGCCAATTTGTAGGAATCGATGATCTTGATGAAGAATTTGTCTCACGGTGCGATCAGAAATGTCCAAAGCGAGTGTACGTTTCCGCGCCGAACACCGGGGACATCGCAAGACAGAAACTCTCACCCTTTCAATGTTTTCTTCTGTTCTGACTCTCCGGCGTGCTGCACGGGTTTTCATCACGTTTCCGCTCTCCCTGAATGTTTTTACGCACGAAACAATCGACTGTGTCGGCCAGGAACGCGAACTCAGGGAATGATGTTAAAGCGAGTACGGAAAGCACGTTGGGTGGAAATTATCGAACGAGCGTTGGAAAATGCGCGTTGCTCTTTCGTCCAATGCACGATATCGACTGACTGCACCGTAGATGAAACTTCAGGAAATACCTTACCACATCCGACCACTCCACCCGCTTGGCGCGAAAAACAAATCAGCAAGTTTTCTTGCCGCACCCTGTATTAATTAAAGGAAGAAGCTTTGAATTTTTGTAAGGTGATCTCCAGGCACAAAATTATTTTCAATGGTTGTTTTTTGTCACGAGAAAACACAAAACTTGTTTCGCTGTCTGAAATCTAATTTTTCGTGTGCTATATCTAGCCATTTTTGAGCTCTTCATTGGATAGTTAAACTATTTCCATGTTTGAAAATTCAAACTTTAAAAGCAGTTGTACAGATCAAATATTCCAAAGAAGAGCGAGAGTTGATGGTAACTGAATTTTCTTTCTCATATCAAATAAAGGGTTTTTCAATAAAGGCGGGTAGATGTGATTTGAGGCCCAGTCAGCGAACAAACGGCGTTGCCTATCGTCATGAACTTTGAGCTCCTGAGTCAGTTGGATCTTGTACGGGTGTACCCAAATCCCGACGCAAAATTCGCCAAATTGAAGTCTGCGAAAAACCGAGTTCTTGTGCACGGCAAGGGTTCTGCTTTGTGTCCGACCGAAGATCGATTTTCTGCCGAAGTCGAAGCCGAATATTAGGCTAACAGAAAACATTCGGCCGAAGCCGAAGCTGAAGGTTTAATAAGGCGAAGAATTCTCATTTCGAATAAAATAAAAGTACAAACGATGTGACAAAATGTGTATGGCAATTAAAAGAATTCAAAAAATGTCATGTTTTCTGCGCCTACTACGATTTTACACTAAACTTGTATGTTCAACAGTTTCAAAAATTCAAAAATTGATTTTTTTTGACGCCTACTACGATGCTCGATATTAAGAAACAAATTCTTCTGCTTCGGCGAAAACTTTGGCCTATTTTATACCGAAGCCGAAGGTTTGGCCGAATTCGACCGAAGCCGAAGCCTAAGCTCTACACTTTCACGGACCGCGGCGATGTTCTCGGCCGATCTTGCGTTCCTTGAACGTACGGATGTTGGCTGATTGTTTACTGAACCGGTCGTCTCAAATTTGGCCACCAAACGTTGAAGAGTCGACCGTGAAGGGCGCTGTTCAATCATGTAACTTGCCATAATGATTTGGCATAAACAACTGAATAATAAACAAAAGATTTGACAGATGTCACCAAAACAAAATGGCGCCATAATCTACCCGCGTCAATTGAAAAACCTTTTACAATGAAATGTTGATACCATTGGCTTATAGCTCAAGCTCTTTATTCGCTAGTTTCAAATCATCATGACCACATTCAAAACTCTTTCATTGCATTTTTGTTTCATTAAGTATTTACTCGATCGAGGTCGTTTCAATTCACTTTATTGTTTTATACCTGTGTTCCAATTCCAATGGGTTCCAATATGAAATTCTAACAATCATTCACAGTCCGTTGTTTAAGAACTGCATTTTTTTTTTGTTAAATTTTGTATCGCAGGGTTTCTTTTTAAACACAAACAAAAAACACAACACACATACTACCATCATGGTGAGAGCATAACCAATCATTATCAGTATTTATGTTCCGTTTCAATTTTGTTACTATTTATTTATTTTTAATAAACGTTATTTTTTGTTTCTCTATTTTCTCATGCTCCCTTAAAAGTGTCGAATTTTAATTTTTTATAGAAAAAAGAGCATTTTTAACAATTTTTCCCACTAAAAAAACATTTATTTTACCTACGTCTTATGTGTGATCATTGTTTTCCCCACAATAGACAAAAAAAACTGGTAGGATGAATCGAGCAAGAACAGTAATTTTAAATAATAAAATAAAAAATTATGTAAAATATTTTAATAAAATGATGGACATTTGGGATTATATAATTAACAAGAAAAAAATAAAAACAAAAAATAATACAAAATAAAAAAAAATCTATAAGTGTTTATATGAAACAGAAAAGAAAGAAGAAACCAAGAAGAGAAAAATCGTGAAGCAATTGTGTATCGGGGGCAGCCAATAGTTAAAATAATAAAATTGATAAATAACATTATTTAAAAAAAACCATAATAATAGTAAATAGAAATATCATCATTTTTATATCAAAAAACATTTTTGTTGTTTATTCAAATAGTTTACCATATCGAATATTCTTTTTGTACATTTCCGTATCAACAATAAGAAATTAGTTCGTATTACAGCATTTTTTGCCGCGAGTTAATCAGCCCTATCGTCGTATCTGTTCGGAGAAACTTACGATTATCGTAACATTTATTTTGTTCATGGTATCCGTTTCGTAAAGAAAATATTGACGTGCAATAACGTAAGCCGTTCCACAAATGATCCGACACAATTAAGCTGTCGTAACAATCGGAGACGCATAAAACAAAATAATCGCTTGATTAAATGTGAATTTTTTTGGACTGTAAAAACCGTCTATTATCGTCATATTTTATTCTTTCACTATTGAACTGTATGGTATAATCTGTACACTAATATATTTTATAAATAATTTACTTTGCTCTGTACTATTTCTGTACGATTCTGTATTTTATATAAATATACTTTACTTTACTTTGTACAATCTCCCGACCGATATGCACGACTTACTTCTACGGCTCTGTACAAACGACTGACTCTTATAAGAAAGAGCAGATTGGAGTGAAATTCCGTACTGTACTAATACTATTACAATTTAATAGAATTTGACTCATTTAAAACTATACTTATACATTCTAAACAAATGCATATCAGTTCGATACAGAATGTTTGCTTTTCGCCGCATGAAATCGTAATGCGTTACTCTGAGTTTGACATTTCAACGCAAATTTGAATTTTTTTCTGAGGTATGTACGATTTAACTATCGGAACCCTTAGGACGATCCCAAATTCGTATAATCGGATAGAATTTTGTTACCATCGGATACGACGATAGGGCTGAATTTTTAATTTTTTGCAATCAAGAATATTTTGTAATTCTGTAATTTTTGTTGTTGTTGGCTTTTTTCGAGATGATACTGAAATAGCACAAGAGAATGTTAACGTATTAATTAAATTCTTTCAAAGTTTTATTTGGGAGATGCGTATTCACAAAAAAAGCAAAAAAAAAACTCAAAACTTCTTAGCCATTAAATATGAAAAGTATAAAAAATTCAATTCAAATTTTGTCACCAATCAAATTTGTCTGACAGAAGGGCATCATTTTTTCCCATTTATTTATTTTTATTTTTAGTTTTTTTTTTTTCAAAATTACCCTTTCCATAATAATAAAATTAAAATAAAATAATAAAAAATATAGAAAGTACAAAAATACGTAAAAATACAATTTTTGTAACGTAGAATGCCTAAAAATTAATTTTAAATTAAAAAAAAGTAGACAAACACAAACAAACAGGACTCTCTAAATTCAATATTACTACACTTGCAGACAATGTGTAAAAAGTGAGAAGTTAAACCTCAAGTTAAACTAAATTGCAAGATAAATTTTTTTTTCGTCCTTTCATATCTCAAAGAACTTCAGGTTCAAAAAGTGTAATACGAGTTGATGTTACGAAATTTTTTTTTTTTAATTATTAAAGAGTTTTTCAATAAGGGCGGGTAGATGTTGAAATGGAATACAACAAGCGGTGTGTGAGGTATTAACAAAATTATTTGAAAGGCGCACATATGCCATTAAGTGTAGAATATGACATCATTCAAATGCCCGCCTCGGCTTCTTACGGTGGCACGGATCCTTACTTACTTACTTATGGTGGCGCTACAGTCCAGGTCGGACCAGGGCCTCACCCAACAAACATCTCCAGCCAGCTCGGTCTCTAGCTAGCTGTTTCCAGTTTCGCACTCTAAGTTGGTTCAGGTCCTCTACCACCTGTGTGCTCCACCTGAGTCGCGGTCTTCCTCTTCTACGACGTCCTTCCGGGTTGGATTCGAAGACGCCCCGAGCTAGAGCATTATTTCTATTCACTCTACATGACCAACCATCTAAGTCGTTGGACCTTAACTTTTCTGGCTAGGTCAGTGTCGCTATACAGCTCGTACAGTTCTTGGTTGAATCTTCGTCTCCATTCTCTATTAATGCAGACAGGACCAAAAATCACTCGAAGAATTTTTCTCTCAAAGCAGCCCAAAGCGTTTTCATCGGATGTTGCCATGGTCCATGTCTCTGCACCATACATGAGGACCGGGATGATGAGGGTTTTGTAGAGTGTCACTTTAGTTGTTCGGGAGAGGACTTTACTACTCACTTGCCTTCTAAGTCCAAAGAAGCAGCGATTGGCAAGACTGATTGTTCGTTTGATTTCAGCGCTGATGTTGTTGTCTGAGTTAATAGCGGATCCCAGGTAGACAAAGTCCTTAACTACCTCGAAGTTAAATCTGTCTATTTTGACGTTTGCTCCAAAACGTCGATGTTGGTAGTCCTTTCCAGTTGACAGCATTAACTTGGTCTTGCCCTCGTTAACCGCTAGACCCATCTTCCTGGCTTCCGTCTCTAGACCCAAAAACGCTCCACTGACATCACGCTGTGTTCTTCCAATTATGTCAATGTCGTCTGCGTATCCTAGTAGCTGGACGGACTTTTGAAAGATTGTGCCTCTGATGTTGACGTTGGAGCTTTGCACAATCTTTTCGCTTGACAGCGCATCGCCTTGTCTAAAACCTTTTTTGACATCAAAAGCGTCCGTTAGGTTTTTTCCGACCATGATGGAACGGCGTGAGTTTTCCATTGTCATCTTGCACAGACGGACGAGTTTTTCTGGGCACGGTTCCGAGTTGTCCAATTTTCAATGACTTCCGCATAGATCCGGCTGAATTTGAGCGTTGGTCTGTGTTATATTCACGTTGAGGGCAATCTATCGATTGTGGTTTATTTGAATAGGCCTGCGACTTCAAGAAACCCCACAGGAAAAAGTCTAGCGGGATCTAATCGCCGGCCAAAAATCCACACCAAACGGTAACTTTTTGAGGATTCATTATCACTTGGTGAGCCTCGCGTGGGTTGATGTCGACCCATATACGGCAATTTTGCTTGTTAACACAGCCATTCATCCAAAAATGCGACTCGTCACTAAAGATGATTTTGTCGGCCAAAACTGGGGTCCTCTTCCAAACGATTCGAAGCCCAGCAGCGAACAAACTTCGCTGTCTATGGTCATGAACTTGGGTCAGTTGAATCTTGTACGGGTGTACCCAAGTCCCGACGCAAAATTCGCCAAGTTGAAGTCTGCGAAGGGCCGAGTTCTTGTGCACGGCGGGGGAATAGATTGCCTCGGGTTCTGCTGTACACTTTCACGGACCGCGGCGATGTTCTTGGCCTATCTTGCGTTCCTTGAACGTACGGGTGATGGCTGATTGTTAACTGAACCGGTCGCCTCAAATTTGGCCACCAAACGTTGAAGAGGCGACTGTGAAGGGCCACCACGTCCAAACACTCATTTTGATAATAAAGTTTTATCATTTGAACGTGCTGTTCAATCGTGTAACTTGCCATGATAATTTGGCATACTTACTTACTTATCCGGCTCATAATCTATGAAGGATCTCAGCCTGAGATACTGCAGCCTTCCATCGTGAAGGGTCCCTCGCATGCACTGCCGAAACCAAGCGCTCTGACATCAGCAGTCACTTGGTCCTTGTACCGTAGGTTCGGTCTTCCTTGTCGTCTCGAACCTGGTGGCTGGGATGAGAAGACTTTCTTGGCTGGAGCATTGTCGTCCATTTTTTCGATGTGGCCGAGCCAATGTAGTCGTCTTTTCTTGGCCTTCTGGACTACATCCACATCTTGGTACAGCTCATACAGTTCTCGGTTGAACCTTCTTCTCTATTCGCCATCGTCGCATACGGGACCGAAAATCCGTCAAAGAATTTTTCTTTCGGAAGTGCCCAGTATCAATTTGCCTTTTTTACTTATCGTCCATTTGGCATTTTTTGACAGATGTCACCACAAACAAAATGGCACCCAAATCTACCCTCGCCAATTGAAAAACCCTTTTTTAAAGAGAGATTTTATTTTCCTTTTTATTTTTTTTTCCTGAAAGATTTTGTATGAAATAAAAAAAAAAACGAAGAAAACTCAAAACTTATTTAACTTATCTAAGCATAAAAAATAATAAAATATTGGATATAGTTTTTTTTTTTTTAACAAAGATATAGAAAAAATGTAAAAAATAAAGAATATAAGTTAAAAAAGAAAGAAAAAAAGAAAAATTAAGAAGAGTAACTCGGCTGTCGGCTTTCCCCTTTACACATTGTTTGCACGTTTTTCACCAAATGAAACAAAAAAGTATGAAAATTAAAAACAAAAAAATAAGAAATGTAGTTGTACTCCGGATTGAAAAAAAATACCATACTAAATATTATAAGTATGTACTTAAAAAAAAGGATGGTTTACTATTTTAATACATGTACTTACAAGTATTGAAAGTGAATTTAATATTTTGTTTCGTTATTTAAAAAAAAAGAAGAGAACTACCCGAATACAGAGACAAATTAGTTTTATGTTGCATTTTTTGTTGAGATCAAAATCTTCATAAATTCAAGCGTTTCTCACTGCGAAATTAAAAGACAGTCCTACGTTAGGTTGGTAGCTCACATCACCCAACATAAATTGCAAATGCAATAAAATTCGTCGTCTATGTCGCCCTATGAAAGGCATTGAGAGGCCACCCTGTTTTGCAATACTTTTTCTCATTTATGCACAATTTTCCTCATAGCCTTAGCACTTAATTTATTCTTATTTCTTTAGTCAACCCCGATTGAGTGATACAACATTTTTAAAGAATAAACAAATAATTAGTGTCCGACCGAAGGTCGATTTTCCGCCAAAGCCGAAGCCGAATATTAGGCTAACAGAAGGCCGAAGCCAAAGCCGAAGTCGAAGGTTTAATAAAGCGAAGAATTTTCATTTCGAATAAAATAAAAGTACAAACGATGTGACAAAATGTTTATGGCAATTTAAAGAATTCAAAAATGGACATGTTTTCCGCGCCTACTACGATTTTACACTAAACTTGTGTGCCCAGCAATTTCAAAAATTAATTTTTTTCGGCGCCTACTACGATGCTCCCAACAATTTCAAAAATTCAAAAATTGATTTTTTCGGCGCCTACTATGATGCTCGATATTAAGAAACAAATTCTTCAGCTTCGGCCAAAACTTCGGCCTATTTTATACCGACGGCGAAGGTTTGACCGAATGTTGTTTTTTTTTGGCGAATTCGACCGAAGCCGAAGCCTAAGCTTCGGTCGGGCACTACAAATAATTTAATATATGAAATAATAACGCCATAGGACTCGATTATTTTTATTGTTTTTTTTTTTATTTCATAACTTTGAGTTGTTAAATAATTAAAAACAAAAAACATTTCTTTAAGATAACTAGGTAAATAAATTGAATGAATATAAAATATAATAAAAGCAAACAAACACAATTTTCATAAAAAAAAACTAACGAATAAAACCTTACCCATGTATGTTTGATACAAAAATAATAATAAACATGAAAATTTAGCTAAATATACATAAAAAAATAAAAAATAAATTAAATTATATTTAAGCGAAAACTAATCGATCGTGTTTTTCTGTTTGTCTAATTTCGAACTTTAAATTGCAATGAAAACTATAAAAATATAAAACAAAAGGATAACGTAGAAAACTATGTAGGTTTTTGTCATTCATTAATTTTAAACAAAAAAATTAATTTAACGAAACGAAAAAAAAAACAAAAACACATACATTTAATATTTTTATTTTTTTTTAGTGGCTAAGAAGTTCTATATATATTTTTTAATGAGTTTTTATTAAATTTAATAATATTTGCTGACAAAAAATATTTAAGTGCATAAAAAATAAAAATATGTTATATAAATAAATTCAAAACAAATTAAAAAAAAAAAACATTAATTTTAAGATTAAAAAAAAAAACTTAAAAATATATAAAATATATGTTTAAGTTATTAAAAAATAAAAAAGTGGAAAACACAAAAAAAAAACAAAACTCCCACAATTTATCTATAAACATCAGAAATCTTCTTAACATTTTATGGAAAGGAAAATAAAAGTTTAAGATATTGAAACAAAAATAAAATTTGTTTTTGTTATTTCTGTAAAATTAATTGAATAACAATAGACTCCTAGAGATAATAATATAAAAATCATAGGGGGCGTGGCTGCTCCTTCGAAAGAGATACACCAATTCGCGATACTTACACACACACACACATGTGTGTGACTTTCTGTGGATGATAAATAACAAATTGTAATTTGAATTGCTTCACGATTGTTCTCTTTTACAGGGTTTTTATTTAGATAAAAATGTAAACTTAAACAAGGTATTTATTTTTGTTTAATTTAAATTCGTCTTGTTATACAGATATTGTGTAGTAATTAATGTTAGTTTTTTGTTTTTCGCAGGTGAAGCCGGGCGGCCACCAAGAAAGAAAAAATCTAAGGATGCTGTAACATCAATTAACTCTGTGAGTATGATATATGGGTTTTTGTTTTTGGCTCACATTTTTTCTCTGCTCATGTTTTGATTCGCTTAAGCGATGTTTTCGAAGACTCCTTATATTCAGCCCTATCATCGTATCCGATCGTAACAAAATTCTATCCGATTTTTACGAAATGTACGAATTTTGTATCATCGTAGGTGTTCCGATTGTTAAATCGTAGATCAGAAAAAATTTCAACTTTGCGTTGAAATGTCAAACTCAGAGTAACGCATTGCAATTTCATGCGGTTAAAATCAAAAATTCCATCAACGCTATGCGATACATAGCAATTATTTTGTTTTATGCGTCTCCGATTGTTTCGACAGCTAAAGTGTGGCGGAACATTTGCGGAAATACATGCATTGTTACACGACAACATTTGCTTTACGAAACGGATACCATGAACAAAATAAATGTTACGATCGGAACTTTCCTACCATCGTAAGTTTCTCCGAACGGATACGACGATAGGGCGGATTTTCTTCTCAAATGAGAAAAAAAAAATAGAGTCGAGTAGAGTTATTTCTTTACAATTGAAAAGCGATAAGCGATTGTGGGTTTCCATTTATTTTTCATGAATGCCCGGACAATACATTCTATCCTTTGTAAACGTACTACATTAGTTTGAGTTAAAACTAGATGGGTGACGTTTCTTGTTTGTTAAGACCATAGGAAACTGGCTAGTCTCAAAGAGAACTCCTTCTCAGATCATAGATATATTCAGTTTGACCCTTGGAAGTTTTGTCAGTTCTTCACAAGAGGCAGTACCCGTGAAAGATGAAATAAAAACTTTATGGGCACGAGTAGGACTCGAACCCACGACGTTCTGCTTAGCAGCCAACGCACCAAAGCCACGAGCAGCTGCTATGTTATGTGGCAACCATATTTACGGGTTTTCGCAATCACCGTAATACAAACTGGGAACGGTATAGGGAGGTACTAGCACAACTGTTTGACCACAACCTTCTTTAAAGCCAAAGATGAACTAGATCCCTCTGTGAATCATCTCACCGAAGCCTTCAATGAATCAATGAGGGCTACATACCCTTTAACCACTTTAAAGGGTAAAAATAAACCTCACTCGTGGCACAAAGAACTAGAACCATTCAGGAAGAGTTGTCGCAAACTCTTCGATAGATCTAAGTACACTAGATCTCCCTCTGACTGGGACTTATATAAAGAAGCTCTTAAGCAATCTAAGAAAGAATTAAGGAAGAGCCAGAGGTCTTCTGAGGCTTCTGAACCTCAAGACTCGAGAAAATTCTCTCAAAAAAACAACACCTAGTGTTTTAATGACAGAAGTGGGTACGTGGACTACCACAGATGATGAATCTCTTAATCAGTTATTAGACACCCATTTTCCAGATAGCTCTAAGATTTTAAACGACTTAACATCTGAGTCGCAAGTCGCAACCCATTACAAACAATATAGTTGATCTAATAACGCAGGAAAAACTGCAATGGGCTGTAGATAACTTTGATCCATATAAATCTCCAGGGCCAGACGGAATCATTCCTGCCGAATTACAAAAATGCTCAGACGTGATCATTCTGTATAGCTGTGTATAAGGTTGAGATATATTCCCCAAAGCCTGAGGAATGGCAAAAGTAGTCTTCATTCCAAAAGCAGGGAAGCCCTCCAGCGTTTACTGCTAGGGGAAAATCAGTAGAAACAGCACTTCATTCGCTGGTACGTAATATTGAATATTCCCTCAAATTCAACAGGCTAACAAATTGGGCTAAGCAATGTGGCTTGGACGTCAATCCACATAAAACAGAACTAGTACTCTTTTCGAGAAGGTACAAAATTCCTCAAATTAGCTCACCCAAGATTAAAGGAATACCATTAAGCTTTTCCGACCAAGCGAAATATTAAGGCCTAATTTTAGACAAAAAACTAAACTGGAAGGCAAATATTGATGAAAGAGGTAAAAAGGCTACCGTATCGCTTTTTACTTGTAAAAAGGCCATAGGCTCAAAATGGGACCTCTCCCCAAAAATAATCCACTGGCTATACACTTCGAATCAGGCCGGTACTCATTTATGGAGTTGTCGTATGGTGGACCGCTCTGGACAAGATGGTAAATTTGAATAAACTCATCAAAGCCCAGCGGTCAGCAGGTATGTGAATCACAGGAGCACTTCGCTCAACACCAACAGCAGACTTGGAGGTGATTCTATACCTAACACCTTGACACCTTCTCTAAAATCGTGGCAGCCAACTCATGCGTGAGGCTTAGAGACACCTCTCAATGGATCAGAAACAACACTGGTCATACTACTATTTTAGACAATTTCAGATCTATCCCAGATCACTTAGACTATACCACCCCAAAAATGGTATTCGATAGTAGCTTCCAAGTTTCAATCCCTTCAAGATCTTCTTGGTAAGAACAAAGACCTCTCGAAAAAAACACGATACAATTTTATACCGACGGTGCACAGACCGACTACGGCGGCGTTGGAAGTGGTATCTACTCGAAACAACTGAATCTCAGTCTATCATATAGACTTCCCAATCAATGTAGTGTGTTCCAGGCAGAAGTAATGGCGATTAAAGAGGCACTATCCTGGCTCAAAGAAAACGTTATATCTTGCAAGGATATACGTATTTTCTCGGACAGCCAAGCCGCTCTCAAATCTGTCACGTTTGTCTCCACAAACTCTCTAATAGTCCACGACTGTCGATCATCTCTGAATGAGATGACGGAGCAGTTTAACGTTCACCTCACTTGGGTGCCGGGCCACAGAGACATCCCGGGAAATTTCAAAGCCGATTAGCTTCGCAAATAGGAACACTTCTGCCCATTGTAAGACAAAGACTTAACATAGGAACACCACTTGCTGCATGCAAATATCTTCTCAAACAATATGCTCTAGAATCAACAAATGCAAGATAGTCACATGTACCACCTGCCTAGTAACCAAACAAATATGGCTAAGCATAGACCTGAAACGGTCGAAAGGCTTGATTTCCCTGTCTTAACAGGACAATTCCTCATAAGTAGACATGCTTCGAGGCTAGGAGTCTACGCAAACGACTTCTGTAGAAGCTGCCTGGGCGAGGAGGAAGAGGAAACAGTCCAACAACTTCTATATACATGTCGACATTCTTCAATAGAAGGAATAACTATCTCGGCAATCCCTTCTTCTTCTTCGATAATACCAGTGAACTGGTAACGATCGACACAAAATGTCTCTTTAACTTCATTAAAAGTACGAAATGGTTTGTTTAAGTTCATTACTCTCCCATGAGTAACCTCATTAGTGGTATCACAATAGACTCTTGAGGTCTAAGTGAGTCAATGACATCTGGACAGCCACTCCAACCTAACCTAACCTAACCTAAGATTAATTATTTTGAATCGGCTATATGACATCAATTGTCATATCATAACGCTGCTAGCCTTAGCCAACATTTTCCAACGGTTAAGGAACCTCGCACAACCCCATCAGTCGTCAAAAACAATTGCTGACATATGTATATGCAGGGAAGAGAGAAACAGTAACTTGATAAAAACGTCTCTTAAGCGAATGATAACACTTTTAAATTAACATCTTCAATTTTTTTTTGTTACGACAAACAAGAAGGAAGAGTGTCTGCTGTATTTGCAGTTGCACACGGACTTAAAAATTTCATATTCTTCAAACACATTCTTATTAGTTCTGACCCATACATTGTGACAGTGACAGGTTTACGATTACTCAATCTATTTGCTCTATCAACAGACAGTCAGTGCAAGTTACACAAATGTTACAAAAGTCATAATTTCCGTTTTTAGTGTCGAATAAAAAAATACATAAATGTCTGCACATAGAATCCTTTGTAACCGAACAAATTCAGCAACTAACGGGTGTTTTTTTCGAGGTATAGAACTTTAAGTTGGCATTACTTTTCAAGACGGCGACCGATTTAACAGCTGTCAAGTGATTTATTCTCAGTTTAGTTTGGCAATTCATCATGAATAGACTCACGCCTGAACAACACTTGCAAATTTTATTTCGAAAATAATGGTTCTGTGTGGAATACATATCGCGCACTACGTCCATTTTATCGTCGACAAAATCGTCCATCAGAGCAGTTAATTCGATTAACCATGGAACGTTTTCGCACCACGTTTACTCTAATTGATAACTCGCATCCCAAGAGACGCCGCCGTACGGTGCGTACAGAAGAAGCTATTGCTACTGTAGAGTGTAGCATTCAGGAAAACCCGAATGAGTCCATCCGCCATCGAGCACAGGAATTCGATCTGTGTCCATCCACTTTACGGAAGGATCTTGGTTTGCGTGCTTACAAAATCCAAATCGTGCAAGAATTGAAGCCAAACGATCATCAAGCAAGGCGTAAATTCGTCGAATGGGCCCAAAACGAGATGGCCGTTGTTCCCGATATTCATAAGCGAATTTTGTTAAGTGATGAAGCGCACTTCTGGTGGAATGGCTACGTCAACAAACAAAACTGCCTCATTTGGAGTGAAGCTAATCCTCAAGTGTATGTCGAAACACCGTCACATCCCTGACTGTTTGGTGCGCTTTATGGGCTGGTGGAATCATTGGTCTGTACTTCTTCAAAAACGATGATGTCCACAACGTTACAGTAAATGGTGATCGGTATAGAGCCATGATTACTAACTTTTTCATTCCTGAATTGAACAATCATGATGTCCAGTAGCTGTGGTTCCAACAAGACGCAACATGTCACACAGCTCGTGCCACAATCGATTTATTGAAAGACACGTTTGGTGACCGCCTAATTTCACGTTTTGCACCTGTGAATTGGCCTCCAAGATCTTGTGATTTAACACCGCTAGACTATTTTCTGTGAGGTTAGGTAAAGTCATTGGTCTATACGGATAAGCCACAAACGCTTAACCATTTGGAAGACAACATTCGCCGTGTTATTGCCACACATCGGTTGCCTTAGCACCTCGGAGAATGCCAGAGACTACAGTGAGCGCCTGAGCGAGCGACTCTCCGCCGTCCTCCCAAATACCACAGACGTCAACACTTTATGGAACCAATATCGCGAAATAATAAAAAATGTAGCCGAGACCACCATAGGTTACCAGCCACCCCCGAAAAAGAACCCGTGGTATGATGATGAGTGCGTGATATTGAAAAGAGAGACGGAAAATACACGTTTGCAGATACTGCAACGGAAAACAAGAGCAGCAAGAGAAGAGTACCGCACGAAAAGGAGAAATGAGAAAAAGACCCTGCGAAGGAAGAAAAGAGCATCCGCAGTTTCTCAGCTCAAAGATCTAGAGGAGTCTCGGGCCAAGAACAAAACCCGGCGTTTCTTTAAAAGGTCGAAGCAATTAGCTTCTGGTTTCAGAACCGGGACACAGGCTCTTCGGAACAGTGAAGGAAACCTAGTCACCGAAGCACAGGGAATTGAAGATGTTTTCAAGCAGCACTTCCATCAGCTGCTGAATGCGCAAAATGTCGAGCAAGATAATGACGAAAGAGAAGCAAGACCAGTCAATGAAGACCCAGTCCCAGCCCCCAGCACAGAGAAGGTAGAAACAGCCATCCAAAAGGTAAAAAAAATAACGAGTCCGCCGGGTCGGATGGAATACCATCGGAACTCTTGGTATCTTCAACAAATCCACCTAGCTCCTAGGCTATGCGGACGACATAGACATCATTGGTCGATCCAAGAGAGCTGTGCTTGAGGCCTTCACAGCGATTGAAGAACAGGCGAAACTCGTTGGTCTTGAAATTAATGAGGACAAAACAAAGTACATGCTATCAACAAACAAAGCAACGTCAGTCCACCGCCAAGGACAAAACGTCATTGTTGGTAGCAGCAATTTCGAAGTAGTTAAGGAGTTCACCTACCTTGGAACAAACATCAATCCCACGAACGACACCTTAGTGGAGATCCGAAGAAGAATTACCCTAGCGAACCGCTGCTGCTTCGGTTTGGCCAAACAACTGGGTTCAAAACTCCTCACTCGAAAGACAAAGTGTCTGCTATACAAAACTTTGATTTTACCAGTCCTACTCTACGGCGCCGAGTGCTGGACGATAAGTAAAATTAGGGGAATTGATACTGGGCACTTTCGAAAGGAAAATTCTTCGACGGACTTTAGGTCCCGTATGCGAAGATGGCGAATGGAGAAGAAGGTTCAAACGAGAACTGTATGAGCTGTACCAAGATGTGGATGTAGTCCAGAAGGCCAAGAAAAGACGACTAAATTGGCTCGGCCAGATCGAGCGAATGGACGACAACGCTCCTGCCAAGAAAGTCTTCTCATCCCAGTCCCCAGGTTCGGAGACGACAAGGAAGACCGAACCTACGGTACAAGGACCAAGTGACTGCGGATGCAAGAGCGCGTTTCGGCGACTGGAGAGTGCATGCGAGGGACCATTCACGATGGAAGGCTGCAATATCTCAGGCTGAAATTCTTCATGGATTGTGAGCCGGATAAGTAAGTAAGTAAGTACCTAAGTATTGCCACAAATGTTGGAAAAAGTCATCGAAAATTGGCGTCCAGATTGGACTACATCCGAGCCACCCGTGGCAGTCATATGCCAGAAATCATATTTAAAATGAAATGTCAAGATTATCTTTCGAATCATGTCAATCGAATATTCCATCGTTGTTTTATTGCAATTTAAAGTTCTATGCCTCTAAAAAAAACACCCGTTATTTACATTTATCAAAATCCTTTTGTTTAGTTTCTTATGTTTGTCTTGTCTTTTTTTTTCTCTCTAATTGTAGCTAATGCCCCCTACAACGACGACCACAACAACAGCAGCATCAATGCTGGCTTCACAACTTAATCAGACACCAATAATTACAGCAGCAACATCACAGAATACACAAAGTAAATAAAAACAACAACAACAAAATATATTCCTCTTGTATTGTCAAAAAATCTAACAAACATATTTTTCTTCTATTTGTTGTTAATTAACATAACAAAGTGCCTGTACTTCCGCCAATAATATCATCAACGTCCGCCACAACAACAACTTCTACGATATCACCAATCATTCTACCACCCGCATCCACTACAACAACAACTCAAAACAACAACATCAACATGAACAGTTTGAATAGCACTCAAAACAACATAAACAATAAATTAGGAAATTTTTCAACTAGCAATAATAGCAATAGTAGTAGTAATCTTACAACAACAATTTCATTACCAAATCCATCACCAACGTTGCATAATAAAACGACACCATCATCAGCAACAACATCATCGACAACAACAACAAATAACAACAATAATCTGGTGAATGCTACCCCAATAAGTTCGTTATTGAATAGTCAGATGCAGCAAATGTTTGTTGGTTCGTCGTCGTCGGCTTCGCAAATGTTAAGCAATAACAATAACAATAGTAATAGTAGTAACAGCAGTAGCAGTAGCAGTGGCAGCGGTGGCAGTGGTTTAGGTGGGAATAGTGGGGCAAGTGGTGGTGGAGGAGTGAGTAGTAATAGCAATGGACCAAATGATTTGACCAAATCGACATCATCGTCGCTTGTGACAGGCACACCAACGACAGCAGCAACGTCGTCGTCAGCCCATAATTTGCAAATGCAGCAGACACCATCTTCTTCGTCGGCGTCGTTGACAGCAATGTCTTTGGCTGTCGCATCATCCTCCCAATCCCAATCGCAATCTTCCTTCATTATGTCAACATCACAAATAAATTCAACTCATCAACAACAACAACCAAATATGCTAATGACCAGTGGTGGGGGTGTAGGTGTGGGTGGTGGTGGTGGTGGTGTTGGTGGCATTCGTGTTGCAAGCAATCTGCACAAATTAACACAGCAACCACAAAATTTGATGTCAAACACGCCACAAACCTCAACATCTTCATCGACATTTCAACAACATCAACAGCACCCACATCAGCAACAACAACAACAGCAGCAGCAACAATCGATACCAATGGGCGGTGGCGGTGTTAATGACAATCTAGTGAGCGATCTTTCACTGGGTCATCTAGCACACCACCCTCATTTGGGAGGATTGCCACAGCCACCACCGCCCACCACGCAATCTGTACCAATGCTTGGGCTGTCGGCCGGTCTCAAGCAAATTCCTCAATTCGATGACCCAGTTGAACAGTCTCTCGCTTGTCTTGAACAGCCAATGCTTGCGGCGATGGGTCAGCAACATTTGAATTCCGCACAACAGCAACAGCAACACCACATGGAAATTATGTCCGAGTTGCTGGCCAAAACCGAATCTGGAATGAATGGTAATCATTTTCCATTGATGCAACATCTCGGTCTGGAGTACAATAATCACCTGTCGTCGATGGCGGCTGCAGCGGTTGCAGCAGCGCACGGCATGCACCACAATAATGGTTATGTGAGTGTAGGCGATGGCGGCGCCGGCGCTGGATCTTTGCTGGACGGTTCCTCGGCTGGCAATGGATTGCACATGGGTGGTGGTAGTATGGGAGGCATTCACCATGCTCCACCAACTGCACCGCCTGTTTCGGCGGGCATGAACATGGCATCGATATTCGATTTGCCGCCGAATATGGGTGGCAGCATATCGGCGGCCGCAGCAGCCATGATGATGGGCGGTAGCGGTGGAAGCGTTGCGGGATCGAATCATCCCAACCTTTCGTCAAGCAAGAAAGATGATCCCGGCAAGCCGGCAATGCTAATTACTCCAAAACCGATCGAATCGATGATGCCTAGTCCGCCAGAGAAAAAGATGAACCAACAACAACAGCAACAGTCGACACAACAATCACCCAATGCTGATACAAAGGGTGGTGGTGGCGGTGGTGTTGGTGGGCCGAATACCGGTACAAATTTCGCTCAAGCCTTCAAGTCGGCACACGAACAGAATTTGAAGAATGCCAGTTCATGGTCATCATTGGCCTCGGCCAATTCTCCGCAAAACACACCAACATCGAAGGTGAAACCTGGCATGGACTCGTTCCAGCAGTTCCGTACCAAAGCGAAAGAGAAAGCAGATCGATTGAAACTGTTAGAACAGCAGGAATTAAAACGAAGTCAGAAGGAAGCTGCCGAAAAGGAACAGAAACGACAGCAGGAGCAACAGCATAAGCAAAAAGGAGATGTCGAAAGTGGAAGGTAAGAAGATATTTTGCTTTGTTTTACATTTTCATTAATTTTATTTTGAATGCATGCAGAAAAAGCACACATGAGCCACAACCACCACCACCTCCGCCGGCAAGGTTAGAAGATATCAAAGCATCGCCGCAAGGCTGCGGATCACCTGGTTCACAGCAATCACCACAAGATAGGGCAGCCATTCGTCGTGCCGAGCTGAGAAGAATGGAACAGGATCGTCGAAGGCGAGAAGCGGTAAGTTCTTATTTAATTTTATTATTATCAACTGGAGTAAAAATAGTAGCCTACGCTGACGATCTTGCATTGCTAGCGACTGGCAAGTTCTTATCCACTATCAGCGAACTGGACTAGGAACTGTGGACTGACAGTCAATCCAGCTAAAACAGAGCTAGTGATGTTTGCTAACAAACGTAAAATACCCGATTTTTAAGGACCTTCAATTGAAGGCTGTCCTTCATGTAGATTCAAAAAGGCATCGATCGCCTTCTACTGCAATAGAATTTTCGGGAAAACCTGGGGACCAAACCCTTAGATTATCAGATGGATGTATTCGGCAATAATTAGACCAATTCTTACCTATGGCAATCTGCTTTGTTGGGATGCTTTAGAAAAGAGCACGAACCTCAAAACTTTGACAAAAGTATAAAGACTTGCGTGCACAGGCATTACAGGGGCAATGATATCCACTCCAACTGCGGGACTGGAAGTTATCCTCAATTTAAAACCCCCTAGATCTGCTTGTTTAAGAATCTGCAGCTAAAAGTGCCTTGCGACTTAGTCAGACTAAAGTCTGACATGGACTGGACATGCTCAGATCCTTCATAAAGTAATGGGTCATAGTAACACGACAGACTATAAAACACCCGAACTAGATCCTCGCAAACCATTTCATGCTGACTTTCCAAGCAGAGAGGAATGGATGGATAACATACCATACTCCAGTAAGCCGTCAATAGCTATACTGATGGCTCTAAGATGGATACTGGTGTAGGGGCAGGCTTCTGTTCTGAATATCTCCAATTAACCGCCTCGCTTAGGCTTCCAGACTACAGTAGTGTCTTTCAAGCGGAGGTCCTGGCATTGACAACAGCTGCTAATCAGGTATTATGTATTAATGATGGCGATAACATGATGATGACATTGATAAAAGCGATTAATGCAACTGAGGTAAAATCAAAGCTTGTTTAATGCTGCCGCGAAGAGCTTAAGGTTCTTGGTGCACAGCATAACATTTGACTCTGCTGGGTCCCAGGCCACAGCGGTATACCAGGCAACGAATTAGCAAGATTACGATCAATGCTTGACGTAAGTCCAGCTCAGATAGTTAGCACTCCACCCTGTTCACTTAAAGCAGGAAATTTCAAATAGAATAACTGTTACGGCCGATGAAAGGTAGAATCTTCTTGACACCTGCGGCACTACAAGAAAGATCTGGCCCTGTTTTAACAAACAAAGAACGGAAAGAATTATGCAGCTACACAAGGGATCACTTTGATCTACTGTTAGTATAATTACCGGACATAATCTGTTAGGATATCATAAGAAAAATATGAGAATCAGTTCAGATCTATGTAGAGGATGCGGTGATGAGGAGGTGTATATAGACACCACACTTTCTATGTCACTGCCCCGCACTTTCCTACCAAAGGAAGAAATTGCTCGGCAATTATTTCTTCCGGGATTGAGATGAACTCTCTAGTACTCCAGTAACTAACATTTTGAACTTCATCAATGCCTCCAAATGGCTTGATTAACTGAACACAATAACTCAATAACTTCTTCCGGATCTTTAACTGGTCACTATGCTTCTTCGATAGTGACGTAGATTCTAGCGTAGATATGATTATGATTACTAATATGATTATTTTCGGAATGAAAACTTTTATCCCGAATAGGGTTAAAAGCATCAAACCCAAGGAAAAGTCATGGTTTGATTCAATCTGTAAAGAGGTTGTTATCAAGGAAAAAGAAGTTAAGTTCCGGTGTTTTAGAGCCAACCCAACTGAGGAAAACCGGAACAACTTTAAACAAGCCAGGAAGGCCTGCAACGCCCATATTCGCGGATCAAATTTTTAAAATGACCAAAATTAAGGCAAAAAATACTGTTATGTTCCAAAGGCAGTAAGAATTTTTGGTAATTTGTAAAAAAATATCTTGCTCGGTCCCTACGCTCGTTGACAATGACACTCCAGGTGGAAGCTCTCTCGCGAAAGCTAGTCTTTTTGCTACCATGAACAGGCGGACCAGGGGATCGGGAATTAGTGTCCTTCTTGGGAGAGGTGGCACGCTTGCAGTGCACGGCTGCGCCCGTCGGATTGGGGGGATCTTTCTCCCGCGATACGACCTCACCTGTTTCAAAAAAAAAAAAAACATAAATCGTGCCACGAGATATAACCTCGCCACCACTCTCAGTTTGCTACACCCCAGGCGGGTGATGTTGCAGCGCTTTCTGTTACCCGCCCATCTTGGAATTCGCTTCATGTTTAGGTGAATTCCCCACAACAAACCGTCTTCTTTCCTTTAATGCATCCTTGCCGATACTCACCACCCTATTGCACCCCCTTTAATTGAGCCTTAACAATCCATTAGACTGTCTTCAACTAAGGACATAAATGAAAACATTCATGATTTCCAGTAACGGGGCGTGATTTACAAAATAAATTTATTATTTGCCGAAAAAAATATCACTATCACTACTAATTCTTTACACCAAATGCAAATATTTCCTAACTTAAAACCTAATAGAACACATCCGAATAAATTTAAACTGGTTTACAACTGACCAAATTCGCGCATCCCTTTTGGAGCGACTCGATTTCCTTACTTTGAGAGATAAACATAAACAAGCAGCTCCATCGAGACTTGGCTAGTTTTTTTACAGAATGTTGTTGGTGGGATTTCACTTCTTTTTGTAGAAACGTGGGCATGGGCATATTGATCTATTATTTATTATTGATCATGAGTGAGTGAGTGAGTGTCATAAGACCAGGTACTCCAGATCCAGAACTCCGATTATCCTATTTTTTTTATAGTTTTCCCTTTATTTGGCCATTAAACCCTAACTCTGTACCAAATTTCAGCTCTCTGAGTTTATAGGAAGTACTAGTTCTATTTTGATGATCATTAGTGAGTTTCTAAAATGCTAAATTTTGCTTTCGCTTAACTTCGGAAATAAATAACCTACAGACTTGAAATTAGATTTTAAGTTAGCTTACTGGATGCAGAAAATTTCAGCGTTCTGGTCTTATCCAAAGGTTCTCAAATAGGGTCCTGAAAATGCGGAGAAATGCTTCCTGTAAAATATGGTAAGGCAGTGTTTGCTTCACGCTCGACTTGGCGGGGGCACTGCCGTGCCACCAGATTAAATATTAAAAAAAAAGGGAGAGGCATTGCGGTATCTAGGGATTTAAACGTAAGTCAGTTTCCGATCTTACTTGGTTAATCTTTGGCCTAGTGCGAGTTTTGTTTAATTCGCCTCACAGAAACGCGCCTATACGCGATAATTATTTTGTATGGGAATTTAAATAATGCAACCTAGACGATCAAAAATAGAATACGATGTAATAGACACAGGTTGCACCATTTAAATTCCGAATTTTCCATACATAATAAAGTTAATATGTACGCCCGTTATTGCGAGGCGGATTAAACAGAACTCGTTCTAGGCACTCTGTTGCCAGCTTACCCACTTGCTCAAACGCCGACTGATTCGCGCGCTTTTTAAAATATCAAAATTTATCGTTAAAATCAGGGACAGCACATTTAGTTTTAATGCTTTGTCTCGGTTTAGTTGAAATATGTAGGGTACATGAAATTATGCTAGATTAGTGCTTGCGAAGACACGATTTCAGCCCCCCCCCCATCATCGCGCCCTAGGCTGCAGCCTAATTAGCCTAAGGGTTAATCAGGCCCAACTCGATGACTCGTATCTAAGTATAGACTTCTTATTAGATTCCATGATGTTGTTCACAATAGATGCCCTGCCTACTTAAATGAAAAGCTTCAATTTTCCCAATCCCAAAAAGGATTAATGTTTATCCTTCCACGTTTTTCACACACCATACCGAACGTTCCTTTTATATATCTGCAGTTACTTTAAAATACTGTAAAAGGTTTTTATCTTAATGTATCTATTGTACTTATTGAGAAAATGAGAACACGACGTCTTTCTTTGATGAATTGACAATTGAGAATAAATTTTATTAAGAAACAAATAATTACAATAAGTGAAATAAAAACTGATATTAGAATAAAATCAATGTGGCAAGTAGTTGATAGCAAGGTGTTTAACATATTAATTTAAAACAAAATAATAACATTTCAACAGTATCGTTGTTAATATAAAGATGTTTTTGGAATTTAAATAAATAAAATAAAATTTTTCATTTCAGCTGGCGGGTCAAATAGACATGAACATGCAGAGTGATTTGATGGCTGCATTTGAAGAGTCGCTTTAATTAGTCTAAGTTATATATGTATATCTCTTAAAACCGGCAAAATTAACAAAAATACATACACACTTATCTGTCAACACACACACGTAATGCTAATATTAATATAATTGCGAAACAACACACACACACACAACCACTCTAACATACCTATTTAACTATATTACTGAACCATTATCTTTTAATTTAATTTTTTAATTTAATTTAATTGATAAATAATTATAAAAATATTATAATTATTGTTTATTTCTTTTTAATGGACTTATCTATTTTAAAATAGATATTTATTGTTGTATTTTTGTTATATAAAAAAAAAGAGAGAAAAATATTATGTAATCTTATGAAAAAAATCGATAAATTATTATTATTTAAACTAAAAAAGAGATGAAAACAAAAAAAGCAGACACAATCTTTTACTAATTTTCAGGCAAAGATTTAACAAAAAACTACAGATGCATAGTTTTAAATTTGAACTAAAAATTGTTAAATAAAATAAGCAAAAGATGAAAATTTTAATAAAGTAAACCACCGATAGGGGTCTCTCCATTTTTTTTCTTTTTCTTATAACAAAATGCGTAGTAGTTGAAAAACGGACAAACAAAATAAAAATGTAACTAATTAAAATTCACTGTTTTTGTATAGAAAAATATAAACTTTTAAATAAAAGGAAAAATATACATAAAAAACGACGATAGTACTGGCGACTTTTCCTTAAGAAAAAAGTAGTGGATAGTTTCTGTTTGTTTTGCAAAAAAAAAATTAAAAGGTTATGTAGCATTACATAAATACAAATTACTACTAGAGAATACGATTGTCGTATTGTATTTAAAAAAAAAAATATAAATAAATTATTATATTCGTAGGTATTATTAAAACCAAACAAAAAATTATATAATTATTCTTTTTTCTGTGTAAAATATTTAAAAAAAAAACTAATTCTACTATGAACAATTTTTATACTATTGCTATGGAAGAAAGAAGGCAGGGGAAATTATAATTTTAACAAAAAAAAAAAAAATTATATAACAAAAATAGTAAGAGGAAAACAGAATTTTCTTGATTTATATTTTCAAAAACAAAACGAAAAAAACTATGTATGTAAATGAATTGCAAAAAAACAAAACAAAAATGTCTGTCCTTACTGCTAAGTTTATTATTTTGTGATACATCTTAAATATAAATATATTCTTAAATATAAAATTAATTAAATAAAAGTTAAAACAAAAATAAAGTACATAACTATGTGTTTACATTTTTCTCTTGGATATATAAAGCAATTGCACGAAAATTAATAATTATTGTAAAAAAGCGTAAAAAAGTATGAAGAAATGTGTCTATCATCGACAGCAGATAACATACAGAAGATGGAACACATTTTGGCATACAAACAAATTATAAAGAAAATTACACAAAAAAAATCGTTTTCTTAGATTTTAGACAGATTACTCAGTAATTCTTTCATTTAACAAAAATACTTAAATGATACCAACAACAACAACAAAGTCAAGAGATCTTGAAAGACAGTTTGTTTCTTTGTTCTTTTTCTTTAATTTTATTTTAACTCCTTATTTCTGTTCAATTCTATCAAAATTAAAATTAAAATTAAAAAGTGTACATAAGAAATAATAATATATAAGAATATTTAAGAGAAAATTAAAATTTCTTTGTAGATTCTAAGTTTCTGAAAATACAATTAAACATTTTTTCTAACTTTATTATGATTTACTTTAAATGTCCAAGTTTAGAGCAAAGAATATTTTAATGAAAATATTTATACAGGGTGATTCACGAGCGTTGTGCCAAAAAGCTTGAGCGTGTAGGTTGAGTTGAGACAAGAAAAAAATCGTATGAGAGGGGGGGGGTCTATTCCCCCCCGTTTAGCCGGGAGGGGCAATTTTCTGAAAAATTGACTTATTTTGTTTAAAAAAATATTAAAAATCAACGGCTTCGTTTACAACACCGTGCTATACCTTTCTGAAAAGCCAAAAACTTCTTCTTTCACTTTGTTTTTAAATTAAATTGTTTTAACAAATAGTTTTAAGAAAATAAATTTTCAAACTCAAAATTTTCAAAAAAAAAAGCAAAAAAAAAATTTTTGAACTCATTTTTTTCAAAATTTTATGTAATTAAGTACTAATTTGTTTTAAAAATTCAACATGTTTGTTAATTTTTAGTCGAAAACAGAAAACTGGATGCAAAAATGTCTTTTCGTTTTTGAGAAATTAAGAAAAAACCGAAACCACTTTTTTCTAAAAAAATTTTTGTTTTTATTTTTACCTATCTGGACTTTTAGTTTAATTTATTAATTTAATTTATAAATTTAATTTTTTGTAATTGGAGTTTTATGAGGACTCAATAAAGTAGAAAAGTATTACATTATCTCTGGATTAACCATTTTGTTCATTGATATCGTCTGAAAACTGAACTGTAATTTTTTCTTACTTACCTGGGGCCGCGGCCACTCGCCGGCGAAGAGTTCTACCTGCTAGGGGCTTAAGATAATTAAACCGCATTTTTTCTTGAATGAAAAAACAATTAACAACCTAAAGGTTAATAAAAGGCATCGCATATTTACTAAACCACCATTTACAATTAAAATATTGACTCATCAACACATAACAATAACAAACTCATACGCTTGAGAATAGTTAGCGGACAGGACCTTCTGCTACGGTTTAACTTGTTGTCGAGATCGAGAAGCCGAAAGACTCTACGCTGAAAGATATCCCAATAGATGGCGCCCAAGTCGTAGCATGTTTTCAAGAATCCGCCGACGAGAGCGCTGAGAGCTAGAAGTGAAAGGTCAATGGCAGACGTTATCAATGAAAAAAATGATTAATCCAGGGAAAATCCAATACTTTTCTACTTTATTGAGTCCTCATAAAACTCCAATCACAAAAAATTAAATTTATAAATTAAATTAATAAATTAAACTAAAAGTCCAGATAGGTAAAAATAAAAACAAAAATTTTTTTAGAAAAAAGTGGTTTCGGTTTTTTCTTAATTTCTCAAAAACGAAAAGACATTTTTGCATCCAGTTTTCTGTTTTCGACTAAAAATTAACAAACATGTTGAATTTTTAAAACAAAATTAGTACTTAATTACATAAAATTTTGAAAAAAATGAGTTCAAAAATTTTTTTTTTGCTTTTTTTTTTTGAAAATTTTGAGTTTGAAAATTTATTTTCTTAAAACTATTTGTTAAAACAATTTAATTTAAAAACAAAGTGAAAGAAGAAGTTTTTGGCTTTTCAGAAAGGTATAGCACGGTGTTGTAAACGAAGCCGTTGATTTTTAATATTTTTTTAAACAAAATAAGTCAATTTTTCAGAAAATTGCCCCTCCCGGCTAAACGGGGGGGAATAGACCCCCCCCTCTCATACGATTTTTTTCTTGTCTCAACTCAACCTACACGCTCTAGCTTTTTGGCACAACGCTCGTGAATCACCCTGTATATCAAAAAATACAAGAATTTTGTAAACAAGCTTTCATTATTTTATTTTTAATTATGTCTTATTTTTTTTTTATTCTATGTAAGAATATATATATAAAAAACGGTAAATTTTTTTTTTTGTCGAGTAATAAAGAAAAATGAGTACGAACAAAAATAATTATTATAATAAAAATAAAAAAAAAAACAAAAAAACATTAAAAACTACTTGTCTTTGTTATTGAAATCGACTCCTATTCTCTGTCACTCATTGAGTGAAAAAATATTCCGAGGTCTATTTTGTTTCACCCGCTCATAAATCCCCTCTTCTTAATGGATGGTCACATGACTGATGAGGATGACTATATCCTGCAGTGTCCCACCGTACCCTACCTCATTGTCCGAGCTTGTTCTGCCGGAGGACATATCGTCGCTTGAAAAGCAAAGTGACATAAATCAAAATTTGGCGATTTTGAGTTAAGTATAGGTGCAGAAAGATACGCAAAAAAAATATTATTTGTCTATCAAACCGTCATAAGTATAGTTATCAAACTGACAGCGGGAGGGCGTAAGTGTCGTTTTGAATTAAAGGTAACATCCCTGGTCTTCTTTCCAGCAAAATGAATTTTCTTATTAATGTCTCCGCGAAAAAAGTGTCAACTCAAAAATGTCAGGCTGCACGGAAACAAACCGGTAAGTTATGGTTTTTATTTTCGACATTTTCTTATTTGTGACATTTTGCTTGATAAAAATAAATTATATCGTGATAAATAAGTTTCTGGAATAGTGACACTTTTTGTTTTGTGTCATTTCGCTGCCGTATTTCAGTAAATTTTTTTTTTGTGGTTAAAAGTTTCAATTTGCGTCAAGTCATTTTACCTTGGAAGGAAGCTAGTTGATTAAACGCAAATATCTTTTTATTACTTTTAGAAGTGTCACTTTACCAATATCCTTCGTATGTATTATTTTACCTCATAGACTTTGTTTTGCTGATTACCTACACGATCAGAACTTCTTGTTAAGCTGGCACGAAGCAAAAATACAAGTTCACAAGAAAGGACTATTTCTAATCGAACCGCCGAAAAAACAAACATAAACTCTCAGACCCAAGATCCATTTGCAAATCAACTTGGCTTACCAACAGAATTAGACTGTACAGCTATGAAGCAAAATACACCTTTGCATACCCCACCTTTCGATGAAAAAACTTCTGTTCTGGGATGTAGCAGCACAATCGTCAGTGACTTATCTTCAGACTCTATTTCAGATTCGGAACTTGGAGACTTTTCAGCAGATGATGACTGCCAAAGATCCAAATTATTGTCCAACTCCAACAGCAGTTGAAAAAGAACCCTCTGAAAATGAAAAGCCCAGTTCCCGAAAAAGGAAAAATCGTAAGAATGAGTGGGTAAGAAAGAACTAAAGCAAAGATTGCAAGGAACTTTGGAAAATCGTATGTTTCTAGTTCCAAAACTCATAAAATCATTGAAGAAAGAAAGATTGGTCATGTTTGTCAGTGCACTCTTGGGTGTTCATCGAAAATAAATAAAACATACTGGGACGTTGGATGTATAGAAAAGCAACGAAGTTTTATAGCAGCTTCAATGATTGAAATAAAACCTAAATACAAGTATACTCGAGTGCAAATTGCAGAAGGGTCTACTTGCAATGTCAGAAAGCCTCGAAAAAGCAACAATGCATTTTACATCTCCATTGAAAACTCAAGAATTAGAGTCTGCAAAAGCTTCTTCAAATCAACTCTGGGAATTAACGATATGCCTATTAGAACCGTGTTAGATAAAAAAGACCAATATGTGACTAATATTGTCGAACCTGATTTAAGGGGTAAGCACACTCCTTCGAATAAAACTGATACCAGTATCCTTAATGGAATTAAGGACCATATTGACAAAATAGCCCGTATTCCAAGCCATTATTGCAGAGCAAGCTCAAATAAAGAGTACGTCGATGGAGGTATGAGTTTTGCAGAGATACACAGAAACTATGTTGAAGAGTGCAATGCTAAACAGGTTCCTTTTGCTAAGTATTAAGGCCCGGTGCACACACGCGATTTTTATCGCGGCGATATCGCTGCGATATCGCTTTTACGACATAAAGTACTCACAATCAAATGGAGTGGTGCACACACACTTGCGATATCGCAGCGACACTTCTGCGACACTTCTGCGACAAAAGATTGAAATCTGCGGTAAATGTCACAAGTGTGCACTGAAAAGTTGCGATATCGCAGCGATATCGCCGCGACAAAAATCGCGTGTGTGCACCGGGCCTAAGTATTCCACCAAGTGTTCGTAAACAACTACAATATAGCTTCCCACTATCCTAAAAAAGACCAATGCGAGGACTGCATTGCATTTGAAAATAGTGAAAATAAAGATAATCTGCAAGAAAAGTATGATCAACACTTGGCAGAGAAAATACTTTCGAGGGAAGAAAAAGAAAAGGACAAGGAGGGAAGAAAAAGAAAAGGACAAGGAATCTGCAAATGAAACCAATATCGTGGCTGTTTATGACTTGCAGGCTATTCTCCAGTGTCTCAAAGGAGAGTCTAGTAATTTTTATTATGTATCCAAGCTTAATGTTTTCAACTTTACTATCTGTCAGCTGAAGAGTAAAGAAGTTAACTGCTTTGTTTGGCACGAGGGCGAGGCTGGAAGGGGTGCAAATTAGATCGGCTCTTGTGTTTTCAAGTACCTGAAAAGCCTCCAAGAAAACTCAATCCCATTGTTTGATGTGGTGTTTTATTCCGACAACTGTTGTGGGCAGCAAAAAAAACAAGTTTATGATTGCATTGTAAAAAAAACTTTAAAATCTGGATCGACTTACACTCCTGACCAATATGTTACCATTATTCGAACAGCCAAGAAAACTGGAAAACCGTTCTTAGCTAGACGAGACATCTTTCTTTGACTTAAAAGCCTTATCTTTGCAAATTGGATCAAACTACAGTATGGATGACATATAGTTAGAGGAAAACAGAATTTTCTTGAGTTATATTTTCAAAACAAAACGAAAAAAAACCAATGTATGTAAATGAATTGCAAAAAAATAAAACAAAAAAAAAATTGTACGTGTCAGCTCCGACGCGCGACTGGAGTTCACTCAGTAAGAATGATTATCTGAAGGGGTTAAAACTTGACGTTTGGTTTAATTGACACTTCGCATTAAATAAAATTGTGTTAAAATTAGACCAGCTGTGGAGCAGGCTAAAATATGACAGTAGTGGTTAAAAATTCATCAGTTTTTAATTACAATTCATCCAATTCGAACACGGCCTAAAATATATTCATATATATCGCAAAGGATTGAATTCATACATATACTCATACACCTATTCATAATAATGTAATATTCGGCTTGGTCCGACAATTAAAACTTATTCACTTTTTAAATAAAACAAACACAGTGTTCTTTACTTTATCGCAATTCACAATCAACTAACTCGCCTCGCCACCAAACGGCTATTTATATAACAAAAATGATGGGTTCTAGAAACCACTATATTGGTTCTTAGAGAAGCTTGAATGTTCGAGAAAAGAATACTGGGATTTTTATAAGAGCTGAATCTGAGTGCTAAACAAAAGTTTTCTCTTAATCACTATGTGTTGCCCCTCATTTTAACTGTCCTACACAAGTGTTTACTACTACAATAATTAAACAATATTAAGTAAAGAGAGTATGTACATTAAATAAACAAGAGATACAGAGTAAGTAAAGAGAGTAAGAAAAGTGTGTACATTAAATATAGAAAGAGATACAGAGCGTAAGAGATAATAAAGTATACACATTAGACATTACAATAGAAGGAAAAACAGAGCGTATGAGATAAATAAAGTGTATACACATTACAATAATTTGATAAAATATATTACTTAAATACTAATGGTAGGCAATATGAATGTCAACAACTTTGCCTAAAACGTTCTTTCGTATTT
The DNA here is from genome assembly GCA_943590905.1 of Sphaerophoria taeniata. NCBI lineage: Eukaryota > Metazoa > Arthropoda > Insecta > Diptera > Syrphidae > Sphaerophoria > Sphaerophoria taeniata. The sequence continues at coordinate 74,433,018 of OX016542.1, read as the reverse complement.
TTGAGTGAATCAATGTAGTTACTTCTACAAACATTTTTGTAAAGAATAAAAAATACTACAAAACTACATCATTATATTTTCAGAACAGTGACATTTCTTATCAACTTTTCATTATTTATGATGAAAATTCAATTGCGCCCACATTTATCATTCATTATTGCATATAAAATGGAATTGAATGTCATTGAATTGTACATTTAAAAGCCTGAAGCCTTGTGCTTCTTAAGAAATCTTAATCATGAATTTCCGATTATTAGAAAGCACGCTTGGACGCTTTTAATCGAAGAACATCGATCGAAATTTGGCCCTAGCGGGCTTCTCCCAAAGGTGATACGTCATTTCGAAAGAACCAAGCAGGTCCTTTGTGTGCAATTATACTCGTTTTGAAATCAAGATTGTGATGCTAGTACGAGACGCATCCCAACAAGTGAGGTATCGAAATCACCGTTATTTCATATAGATTAAACATATGGAAATTCAAACAACCAGTCTATAGGAATAAAACTTATATACAAATTTATGTGAAAATGTCTACATTGACCATATTAATGAGTTACCGTTATAATAAAAGTATAATAAATTGAAGATCATGAAATTCTGTATCATGTGTGAAAATTTCACCGTTCTATGTTGAAATAACGTTTTCTTGAGAATATATCTTCGAAAAATAGTATCGCAACGAAAACGATTCAATATCCTTGAAAGGCATCAACAAACTTCACAAATTTAAATTTATTGAAAACGAGGAAATGAAGCGGCAACAACGGAATCAACATTATCTACCACCTGGATGCTTAACCGCTTTCCGGTTTCCGGATTGCGGGTTCTAGTTTGCTTTTGTTTTTCTTCAAAATAATGTTTAATATTATAGTTCCTTGGTTCTTATGCTTTAAAGCTGCTCGACACTTTCGCACAACGCCAACGGTCGGATTATTAAAATGTTTTCTATTGCATTTTTGGACTAGGAGCAGTCATATTTTTAATTGCGTTTCTCAAATCATGTCTTAAAAGATTAAAGTTAGGTAGAGGGAACAATCAGAACTTAAGAATGTATATTCCTGGAAGGTTCATCGAACACTTTGGCAACGCACTAATAAGGGTTTCCCATTAACATAATTATGCGTATATATTTTTTGGTACACATTCAAAAACAATTGAGAAAGAAAAATGTGTAAAATCCTTTCCCATTCTTATGTGAAAATGGGCAATTTCGCAAAAATAGCCACTACCCTTTTTCTGTCAAGGTAATTGTTCTTCCATGAAATCCCTTAACAGGACGACAAGAACTCAATGGACCTGAAACAGAGGTCTCTTACAAAAGGTTTTTTTTATATACATTAGGCTCATTTTAGCAATAAAATTTCTTAATTCGAAGATTTGTCCATTTTGCAGTTAACAGAAGCTGACAATTTCTATTCAAAACAAAATATTTCCTCTCATTGTTGTTCTGCTGTTCAAATGAATACGCAATAAATGCTAAGGTAAAGGTCGGTCAGTTTTTGGGACTTTATGGACAGGTAGTTGGACGATTCTTGACGGATAAGAAGTTTAAAAGTCTATTTTATTGCAAAATGGACTAATGCTGTCGAATTTTTAAACAAAAGAATGATGACGACGCACGTAAGCCCTTGACGACACACTTTCTTTTTCGTTATTGTATTAATAACATAAGTTACCTTAATGTTTAAATTGTTTGATCCTTTTTTTATCTCATAGTTTAATTTTCCCTTGTAGTAAAAATTATTTTAATGATTTGTTAATCCTCATTCGTTTAGCTTTTCGAAAGACTGAAACTTAAGTCATACTGGCCGACTTGATATCCTATAGTATAGAAATTTATTTAAAACTTTGAATCTTGATAGCCGTTTAATACACTACTCAAAAAAAATGAAAGGAACACTTGAAAAATTTAGTGGTTTTTTATAAGGCTGTATCTTAGTAGAAAAAAGTCAGATTGAAGTGAAATAAAAAGTTTTTTAAAGGTTATAATTTTTTCTTTTCAAATTATTTTGAGTTTAGAGAATACCGTTAGTCGTTTTTGCTTCAGCGTAAAAAATGTTAACTCAATTCCAAATTCGAAAAAAATAAAGTGTAACAAATACGAAAGAAAACAAACAAACGCCTACACTAACCACTCAACAAAATAGTAAGAAACTCAATCGAACATGCTATGCTATGAGAGGAGAGTTGACTGCAAAACAACTATAAAAGGCGATGTTTTCAAAAATTATTAAAACTTATTATTCACGAGCAGAACGAGCACTACTCCACTACTCGTCTTGTCTGCCTTTTTTTCTGTAAAAATAAATGTTCCTTTTCTTAATCAACAAATAAAATTATATCAATTAAATTTTTATAAATTCATATTGTTTGTTTGTTCATTTATTCACGGCCCCACAACTGACGCCCAACATAAGGCCCGAACTACAAAATCAATACAAATTGCACCTCAATCTTAATAATTAATCGACATTTTGCACCAAGACTGGTCAAAATTATAATATTAACAAAAAAACTCTCGCACCTAGACTGGTCGAAGTTTCTCAAATTGCACCTTAAAGGTCAATTTGCATAATGAAATACAAAATTTCCGCAACTCGACTGGTCGAAATTTTATAATTCGCCATAAAAATTATCGCACCTACGCTACGGTCGATACAGACAAATCAATTTTTGCATCTCAAACTGTCATAATTCATCGTTTATACGACGGCCTTACGAAAAAGCGCTCGTATACAAGACAGAATGAGCATCGTACAGATGACCGAAGAACAGCTCCAAACACTGCTAACACGGTCTACCACGATTTCGTCCGCAAACGGTAACTTTGCAAACTGCACCACACGCTACAATGGCGAAAGGTCGAAAGCCAAAGTAGACACGTTCATCTCCAGCGCAACAATATATAAAGATGTCACAAATATGAGTGAGAAAAATGCACTCACTGGTCTTCCTCTTCTTCTCGAAGGTATCGCGTCCACTTGGTGGCAAGGTGTTAAAAATCAGCCAAAAACATGGGATGAAGCAATGATACTGCTACGGAATTCGTTTGCTACCCCTAGACCGCCGCCGTACCAAGTATACATGGACATTTTCAACGAAAAACAAGACGACAAAACACCAACCGATATTTTCATCTGCGAGAAACGGGCACTGTTATCCGAATTAGCGGAAGGGTCCCATAAAGATTCGCAACAAATCGATATGATCTTTCGATTATTAAACAAAAGAATCCGCAACAAAATCGAACGCGACAACACAAAGACTTTTGAAGACCTTCTCTCTCTTGCACGTAAGGTAGAGCGCAATTTAGACGAAAAAAGAGAAGAACCGAACCAATCGAAATTTCATGAAAGAAACAAAAAACTAATAAAGTGTGCCTACTGCTCTAATTTTGGACATAGCATTGAAGAGTGTAGAAGGAGAGAAAAGGATACAAAACAAGGAAGTAGGTACAAAACAAGAACAACCAAAGAGCCGAGAAAGCCAAAACAACACTCGCGCCATTCTTAATTGTTACGGTTGTGGAAAACCTGGATACGTTCGAAGCCAATGTCCCAATTGCAACCAACCAAAAGAACCAACAAATATCAACTTCTGCTCCATCGATACCTTGCCCAAGAAATTCCTACCGCCACTCCGTCAACGACCATCTGTTAAGATTTCAATTGGTGGACAACTAGGAGTTGCCTTTATTGACACTGGAGCTCGAAGTTGTTAGCTACCAGCTTTACAAACAAATGCTTAATCTTGGCTACCAGTTCACAGCATACCGTGCACAAATTGTTCTAGCTGATGGTATTAAACGCCAACAAGATGTCTTAGTCTCTAATGTCTTGATTAAACTTGAAGGACGCTGCATTCCAACGAAAATAATGGTCATTGAAAGCTCAACTGACAACCGCACGCTCCTCGGAATTGACTTTGTTGAAGACGCTAGAATGATTATGAATCTGCCTCAACGAATATGGTACTTCGCCGAAGTTCCATCAAAGAAATATGATTTTTACCGAACCGAGACAAAGCCTTCTATGAGTTTAGCTCCATCACTCTCAACGCCAGATGACGACAAAAAGAGTACAACTCAAGACATGTCAATCACTCCTCCCGAACTGTTGGGACTCCTTTCCCCTGTCCCAATGGCTATCAGTCCAATTGGAAGAGCCCCATTACGTGATTTGTCTAATCACTCATCACAGGACACAAACAGCAATAAAGAATTGTTCTTAAATCGAAGAAAAGATTATTCACCAGATTCCATTGACAAAATTTTTGAAGACGCTATTCCGAAGCAGTCAACACTCTCTCACCTAAAATTATCGCTATATGATCCTGATTTTGTTTTCTTCGAATCATTCAGCGCAGAAAACATTATACTTACAGAGCATGAAGCCGCACACCTGGCAAATACCAAAAGGACAGAGCTGAATAGACTTCTGCTTCAGAACAAAGAGTTGTTCCAGCTGTCAGATAAACCCGCAAATACGGTTGAACATTCGATATCAACAGTCGACCATGAACCAATTGCTGTTCCACCCTATAGTCTTTCCGAGCACAAAAAGAAAGTACTGCAAGATGAAGTGAGCGAGATGCTCAACAACGGCATCATAGAGGAAATGCCCTGGGCTTCACCTGTCGTTATGGTCCCCAAAAAAGACGGTGAGGTTCGAGTCTCAGACAGACTCGTATAGACTACCGAAAGCTCAATGCAGTGACCAAACCTGACGTCTACTCTCTTCCACGATTGGATGATCTGCTACATGCCGCAAAGAATGCCGAATATATGACAACCATTGACCTCCTATCAGATTACTGGCAGATAAGGATGAAGGAAGAAGACAAGGAAAATACAGCTTTTATAACACCCTTTGGTATTTACCGAACCGACGCCGCGCGCCGGTGGCTATGCAACTGGTGCAGCCTTACTACAAGGGGAGATTTCCGATGAAAGACCCGTAGAATATAGCAGTCGACTCTTGACTTCAGCTGAAAGGAATTACAATACAACGGAACGAGAAGCTTTAGCTGTTGTTTGGGCTATTCGCAAGTTCCAGAGCTACATAGAAGGTAACAAGATAACTGTAATAACCGATCATCAAGCTTTGAGATGGCTTATGACTCTCAAATCACCAACCGGACGCTATCAAGATGGTGTCTAGAATTACAACCCTACATCATCCTTAGCAATAAAGGTTCTAACAGCTATGAAATAGCCAATCCCGCCAATCCCCACGAAGATATTGGCATACATCATACATCCGCTTTAACCAAATGTACAAATCCACAAGACGCAGAAGAACCTCTAGTTCCTATTAGGCGCCGAGGACGACCACGAAAACCTGCACCCAACTAATTTTCTTGTATCTTCACTCTTCTTATTTCTTTCAGATACAAAAGGGGAGATTGTAAAAAATACGAGAGAAAACAAACAAACGCCTACACTAAACACTCAACAAAATAGCAAGAAACTCAATCGAACATGCTATGAGAGGAGAGTCGACTACATGTTACTACGATGTTTCCAAAAATTATTAAATTTTATTATTCACGAGCAGAACGAGCACTACTCGTCTTGTCTGTTTTTTTTTTCTGTAAAAATAAATGTTTCTTTTCTTAATCAACAAATAAAATTATATCCACAGTTGCATGTTTGTGAATTAAAAAATCATTAAATCCTAAGCTAGTAATTGACTTATGAATTAAAAACCATTTAATTCATAAGCTAAAAAATGAATTATGAATTAGAATTCATTTAATTCACAAGCTAAAAAGTGAATTATGAATTAAAAACAAGTGACTTATGATTTATGGATAAAAAAAAAATTCAATGCAGAAACAGGATGGAATTAAAATTTCACAAATTTGAATTCATAAGGCGAATTAGCGAATTATCAGGTATCAGCAAAGCTGTAAATGAATAATTTTTTTTCATCACTTAAGAAAAAATTAAGGAAAAAAGACATTGTGTTGCTCTGTAAATGATAAATGATGAATAAATGATGAGGAAAATGATGTATATCAAAAGTTTTTGTCTGTATGACTGAAATAATGAAATGAAATGATAGTGTGTGAGAAACATATCATTTTTGTGTGTAGTTTTTCGCTTGAAATAAGCATTTGCATAAATTACGAGTCTCGGTCAAGAGAAATAAACAAAAAAATCCAAAAATTCAGTTTTAAGCTTGTGAATTAAATGAATTCTAATTCACAATTCGCTTTTTAGCTTGTCAATTAAATTGTTTTTAATCCATAATTCACTTTTTGGCTTGTAAATTAAATGAATTCTAATTCATAAGTCAATTACTGACTTGGGAATTAAAGTGAGAGTTAAGCTAATAAATGATTTAAGCTTTTGCAACTCTGATTATATCAATAAAATTTTTATAAATTCATATTGTTTGTTTGTTCATTTATTCACGGCCTCACAAAAGCTTGATTTGTCATCAAGTGAGCTGATTTTTTTTTTAATCCAACCAATATAAGATTCAATTTGAGGATTTTTTTTTTTTAGATCGCTACGATTTTTTATCTAATAAAAAAATGGGTTAAAATGCAAAAACACAATTTTGACTTTGAACCCTAATATCACTGCTAAAAATTGATTAAAAAAAATAAAGGTCGATTTTAAAAATTTATTAAATTTTCTACACAAAATCATTTTGAAAAATAATTAAAACATTGCTTTTTTCAATCTTTTCTATCAATTTAAAAAAAAGGTCAAAAAAATGCATTTTCAACTTTTTCATAAAAACTGCCGTTATTTTGTGGATACAACTATTCTGAGGCTTAATTATTATTAAAGCTCTTAAAATTTTCTGGATTTAAGTTAAAATTCGCATCAATACAATTGACCGTTTTTCTGTTTCGATCAATCAAAGTTACAAAACATTTTTTTTTTAATTTTAGGGAAAGTTTCACTGTTTGATTTTTCTTGTTTTATGAATTCATTTCCACTCTTCAGACATGTGTAAGTGTGTCTGCCTTGGTGTTTAAAATCTTGTGTTGCCACTTACATTTTTTAAAGTCAAACTATTCTGGCCAAGTGTTGTAATTGTCATACATCGTCCAACTATTTAGGTCAATTTGGGTTTAGTATGTCAATTGATGTAGTTGCCGCCATACTTTACTTTGAGTTTGAAAAGTAATTAAATTTAAAACCAAAATTTTGGCTTTGCATAAGGGCACAAGGCGTTGATCTTTAATATTTTTCTTTACAAAATAAGTCAATATTACAGAAAACTGCCCCTTCCGTCTAAATGGGAGGGGGGAATAGACCCTCTTCCATACGGGTTTTTTCTTGTCTGATCCAATCCTACACGATCTTGCCTTTTGGCACAACGCAACGTTCGTGAATAACCCTGTATACGTATTTCGTGAATATAATATTTATGGTTTTTTTGATATGATCGATGGGATAGGCAAAAAAACCTATTTAATACTTTTTGAGTATCATGAAATAAGAAAATAAGTAAGCCCTAATTGCTTATGAGATTTAAGCAGTCTCCGATTTTTAAGTAAGAAAAATATTAGGAATATACAAATAAGGACCATACGTGAAGTAAAAGGGAAATGGCTTAGAAACTCCTTATGTCTTTTTCAATGACCTGTTCTCTTTCTTAAATCCCTTACGTATTAGGAAGGAAGAAAAAAGTATTGACATTCCTTCGGAAGCCAACAAGATTAACCGAACTTTTTGCAAATATGAAAAGTAGATTCAAAAGACATAATCTCTTTTAACAAGACTACATAGATATCTACATCCTTCAAAATCATTGTAAGAAAACGTCCTTATGTATGATTGTAATTGCTCAAGGAACAACCAACATACCTAATCTTTTAGTCTGTCCTTTCCGTCCAGATTATAATATTCTTTTCCTTCCTGTTCCTTCCTTTTCGGAAACGGCAATGGTAATTGAGAACGAATATTATCTAAAACTTTAACGCACGATCGCACATTTTCATTTAGTTCCGTAATTTGAATGTTGTGCACTTATGGGTTTTGTTTAGGTATCATTTTTTTTTCAGGATCAACAAAAACTCTTATAATTGATGTGGAATATTAGAATCTAGGCATTGAACAAATTTCATTCATAAAAATCCACTTCTGCATTTTATGAACCAAAAAAAGAAGAAGAAGATACAAATTGGTGATATTACGCATGATTACTAGACCGAAAGAAATCTACCCAAACAATTCCAATGGTTCAGGTTTAAGGTTTGCTTCAAAAGGAGATGGTCAATTAGTGGTTGAGAGGAAGTTGATACTTTTATTTTAAAATATGGTATTGAAATAATTGGGTTTCAAAATCCTTTGGTTGAGGTTTTAACTTGGACTGTATCGAATGTAAATATTGTGACTGGGATTTGAAGATCACTTTTCGTACCGGATGTCAATAAATACTTAGATAATGATGTAATGGATCCATCCGCGATTTAGATTAATTGCCAGAGAGCAAAAGCAAGGCAAACGTGGGATAATGTTAATGGTGATTGACGATGTAAAGAAAATGCTAATATTGACTTTGTTTTCATTGGTATCAATCGTATTTCGTGTATTATTTCGTTTTTGATAAGTTTGAAGTCATTTTAAGGCTTCCGACTTGTTATTCATTGTAAATATGTATTCTTGTTATCAAGGTTTTATTTCACAGCCAAGCAGTCTGGGAATTTATTTGATGCATTTCTAGAACATGTTGTTTACTTTTTTTCTTATTGTACCTACGTTAGTTTTTGTTATAACCTCAGACTTGACAATGACTCTTGCATGTGATATTGGTGCCGGGGAGGTTGTGTAATACAATATGTTTCCAAGCTCCTGTATGATGGATTCGATTTGCCAGATCATACAGTTCGAACTATTTTAAATATTTATTAGTATTTTGGTCCAAATAACTTATAAAAAGAAGTAGAATGTGGAACCCGGGACCTGATTATGGGATTCGCGGCGAATCGTTTTGCTAGCGAGTTTGACATTTTTCAATTATTGCATTCGCTTTCGTCTTCTTCGTTTTGAATTCGACCAATTAACGAATTCGAAGGCGTATTTGAAATGTCATAATGTTTGCTGACGAGTTGAAATACGACAGCTTTTTATTGGCGGATTCACAGACGAAAGAGTGTTTATTCAGTGTTACCACCACTCGGCATTTTCTGATAGTGTGATTTTTGATAAGCTGGCTCAGGGACTCATATTATTAAATTTGACTTATCTTTTTAAGTATTCTACAGTTAGTGCATGAAAAAAGAGTTTATTTTCATTTCTGCATGTTTATTAACATTCTTCTTTTCATGAAAATTATAACATGTGAACAATTCTCTTGCAAAACCGACTGAATTAATAGCGGGGTTTACATGATCCAACATGGTTGGACAACAGCAATGTTGCATCATCTAAACGCTAAAACAACCGCTTGACAAACCATGTTGGCTGGTTTTTAAATAATTTTAAAAACTTCATCCAACCATGTTGGACCATGTAAACCCCGCTAATGATAACCAACAGATGTAGCTTCAAAAAAGGCCGCTATCAACTGCCAAAGTTCAGAAACTTCTATTAGAAGAACCTTTGTTTGAAAAATAAAATTTATCGAACGTTCCTTTACTTCGTTCCTTTGAGGCACTTATTTATTTTCCTAATGACTACATAATTTTTTCAGCAGCGGGGACTCATTTAAATTTGAACATGTGGCAACACTGTTATCATTATTAACTGGAATATAAAGTGTCAAATCACTGGAAAATTGGAAGACATTTTCTCGCTTCGCCGCGAGTTCTTTAATAAGGAAATACGACGCGAGTCGAATTTGAAAGGTCGAATTGGTAACGATCCGCCGCGAACCCCATAATCAGGCCCCCGGTTTCCATTGTTAGTCGATTTTTATAGGTAAATATTGAGTTCTTTTCTAAATTCCAAAATCTTGACGATCACTATTAAAAAGAAGGTAAACACATCTGTATAGAACAAATATTTCGTTCATGAAGCAAAGAAACCAATGGCTACTACATTCACCGTCAACTTATTAGATGAGGTTGTTCCACCTATCCCGATGGATGGCCGATGCCATTCAATTTCCCACCCCAGGTTTCAGTCGTCCATTTTTGTACCATCCTTTCAACTCAAATTTGGCCTGTCACGTTTTCTCCTGCTATGAATTGCACCCCAAAAGATTAAACTAGCTATGGACGTATCCAGCCCAACGGAGTCTATGTACTAAGTTTAATTGTCATCGTATCTGCCTCGCGATAGAGTGCCATTGGGTACCCAAGTCTCGGATCTTTTATGAAAGGAAATTTTATCTAATACAATAGCAGGTTCTTGTATTTCAAGGGCCTTGGAAAACTAGATTTGAGCAGCAGTAGCCCGAGAATTTCTTCTTATCTTCATCCATAATGTTGTGGGCTCCAACTTCTGTCCCATTATAGTTGAAAGATTCCACTACTTACAACTTGAGCTCCTCTTTCTTAATAGTTGTTCTTTTCCTGTCAACGTTTTCTAAAGACGGAGTCTCCATGTACTTGGTTTTCTCGTTATTAATATGTTATACGTTTCTTGCTCACGTACTTCAACGTGAGGGCGCGTAATTGAGGATAGCACCACAACGTACTCTCAAAATCCTTCTGGTAATGAATAACCATCGACCCCGATTATTCCAGGAAGTGGAACGCCAAGAACTCGAGCTATTGCAGCTCTACGAATTATCTTTGAAAAAACGCCTGGTAATGTATCACTGCCCACTGCGAACTGAAAAAAGGCCATCCTACATGGAACCAACTAAGACAAACTGATCTCGCAAATCTTCTGTTGAAGAAGAACACTACAATTACGAACCAAGTTCGTGGGCTTCTGTGAAATTCGGTGTCGGTCTAAAGCACACGGAAGAACACAACTACACAAGCCCAAAGCGAAAATGAGCTCTTCCGATATTTCCCACATTGAAGATTTATTGAACCTCGAACTTCTCGGGAGGAACGTTAAGAAATTTAATTTGAGAGATTTTCATCTCAGACAAAAAAAAAAATGAGATCTTGGCTGAGATTATTTGTGGAATCAAAGAAAGTTTAATTCGATCTTTTCATTTAAAAGGAAATTTTTCTATTTTTTTTCTACAATTATAAAAATAAATTTCAAATCAAAATTAAGAATTCGTCTGATAGTGAAGCGATTTATATTAAAACTAAATTTTTTTTCTTTTAGAAGGTTAACCCTATGGTTGTCGATCCATTGTTTTGTTTTGCAAGACGGAAACAATTGTTTCTGTTTCTAGAGGAAGTGGGGGCAAGACCGCACATGGGGGCAAGACCGTTTTTGTACAATATTGTATAAAAAAAAGTCTGAATGGCAACAAACAAAACACGTGTCTTTTGGTATGATCAATTATGTCTGAAAGTATGAGTCAGTTTGGTTGAGACGGAGAGAAGTTACGGTTCTTTTTGTGGTTTTTCGTGAAATCGCTATCGTTCAAGTGCAATGTAATTTTTGTTTTTACCAGTGAATTTCTGAATATTGTTATTTTTACTTGCGACATACAGAATATATGGCAAGTATTGAATTCGTAAAAAAATAAAAATTTGAGATGATGATGAGATATGACATTACGATGATAAAGAAGTCGAAAAAAGTGAGTCCGGGGATTCCGTCTGTCTGTCTGTCGGGAAGTTTACAGGCACCTACAGCCTAAACCACTGGTCCGATTGACTTCAAACTTGAAAATAAGAGGTTTGAGCAAAAACCCATATCCCAGTTTTTTCATTTTTTTTTAAAGATCAAAATTTAGGGTAGCCACCATACGATTTTTATGGCAGAAAACCAAAACTTTAAATTTTCTCCAAAACGGTTCCTACGATTTTTTTTAAACTTCCTAGAATTTAATTTTTTTAAACACTCATGTATTTTATGTAAAAAAAAATTTTTTTGTATTGCTCCAAAACGGTACCTCCCATAGAACCGTTTTTTTGTTATGTATTAGATTTTCTCAAAAAATAAAAGTCCGATCAGCGTAATTTTTTTTAAAGTACGTATATATTGCTCAAATAATTTTTTGTATTCAAAATTTTTTTTGGATTTTTAAAAAAATATTTTAAACTTTTTTTCAAAATTGTGTATCTTAAAAACGGATAAATATTAAAAATCGAAATATACTCATAAAATGTATGTTTACATATTCTTGAATACTGCATACCCAAATAAATTTTAAGACATTTTTGAAAAATTTTATGTATACAAAATTAATTTAAAAAAAAAACGGCTCCGACGATTTTCAAAAAAAAAATTCAATAAATCAAAAATAAGGTTTAAATTTGTTTGGCATTTAAATTTTTGGAATAAAATGTATTTACGAGGTATATTTTCAAATTTTAATTTTTTTTTTAATAAATTAAGAAAAAATTGAAAAACCAACAGTTTCTTAAGAAATCATATGACATGAATTTGTTTCCGATTGAATCCATTTTTGAAGTACATAATTCAATTTAAATTTTTATTTATGAGTTTTTTTTAAATTTTTTTTGTTTTTTTTATGATTTATAATTGTGAATACAGGAGCAAGTTCGTACGACCGAGTCGTGCACATTTTTTTCTTTTTGATACTAACTAAGTGGATATTGAAACTCATTTATTGTGAGAGAAATCAATCGAAAAGAAAACAATTTTGTCCGAAAATTCGAGAAGGTGCGGTAGGACCCAAATGGGGCAAAACCGCATATGGACGGTCTTGCCCCTATGCGCTCTTGCCCCCAATGTTTTCAGTAGCTAACAGGTTAGTTTTTGTTCTATTTTATTTATTTTTTCAATTTTTTTTAGTTGAAAATGGTACGAAATTACATTCGTAAAACGACACGGCAGTCTTGGCAAGAATCACACATGAAGTGTGCACTTGAAGCAGTTATTAAAAATGAGATGGGGTTTAAAAAAGCTTGTCTTACCTTTAATGTCCCTAAGAGCACCCTTAGGGACAGATATAAAAAAGTAATCGACAAAACTAACACTCTTGAAAACTCCTCAAAAAAGTGCTCTCTTGGAACAATAAAAACCGTGTTTACAAAAGAGCAAGAGAAGGAATTATCTGATCATATAATTTTGCTCGAAAGTCGATTGTTTCCCATAACTATCAAGGATTTGCGTGAACTTGCATTCAAACTAGCAGAGAGAAAAATATCAAAAATGATTTTGACAAAGAAACTGTATAAGTAGGTAGGTGCAAAATTTTATGAAAAGAAATCCTAGCATTAGCCTTCGTAAGCCGGAAGGCACGTCTGGAGCCAGAGCCATGGGTTTCAATCAGGTATCTGTGGCTAAGTTTTTTGAGCTTTTGACAGAGTTAATGGATAAATATCACTTCAAACCTGATCATATTTATAACGTCGACGAAACGGGCATATCAACGATTCCCAAAAAAGTATCAAAAGTATTGGCTAAGAAAGGAAAACCTCAGGTAAGTTCCAGTTGCTTTTCTCAGACTTAAAACTTGAACTAACATTTCAATCATTAGGTTGGTACTCTAACCTCTGCAGAACGTGGCAAAACAATAAAAATTGAAATCTGCATGAGTGCTTCTGGACAGTTTATACCACCATTGTTTATTTTTCCTCGAGTCCGAGCGCATAGGCCAGGGATGGAAATTGACATTTGCCAATTGTACTCAAAATTTTTTTAAATTGTACTCATTTGGTACCAATTGTATCGAAAATCAATTTCATAGAAAAGAATATAAGAAATTTTTTTTTGTTTTCGTTTATTATAAAAATGTAACACAAAATAAAAAAATTCATTAACAAAACTGACAGACTGTTAAATCTGTACTCTCATCAACAATCAATGAAAAATATTATTGATTTGCCAAGGATAATATTATTTTGGAATTTTCTGGAGCTAATAAGTCTTGAATTATTGTTTGCCCTTTGTGTCGGTTTAATAAGAAATATTGTACGATATTTGAATCGTCAATATTTTTCATCAATAAGCCTGAAAGGTGGTCTACGACTAGGGTTGCTTAAACATCGGTTTTTGGCCCTATCGATAGTATCGATAGTTTTCGAAAAAACTATCGATAGTATCGATACTATCGATTGTTTTTTGTAATCCTTACAAAAGTAATTTTATAAGAAAAGTTGTTCATTGAATTTCTACACATGGACTGCCAGTCGTGCAAAATCTCATATTAAATTTAGAAACAAATGATTTAATCGATTTTAGTCCTTGAAATTGCAATTGGAGAGAACTAACAATAGAACTAATTTTAAATATTTTCTCGCCGTTCGTGTTCTTTGGGCGCGTTCACGTTCAAAAAGCAGTAAAGCGTGTAGTTGTTTTTGTAATTTTATTTTCAATGAAAGTCTGACGCAAGAAATTACGACATTAACTTCAAGTTATCTAGAAGGAAAACTTCTTTCATTAAAGCTGAGGTAATTTTCTATTATTGACCGACTTATTCAAGTCGTTTACTTCAATCTGAAATTGAACAAGGCCTCAGAGAAAGCAAACTAGAAAACAAAATAGAACGCATACTTTTATAGAGTGAGATCTACTACCAGACGTTTGCAATATCAAGGACTAATGTCATGTTAAGCAGTCAATGTATAGTAAGTCAATTTAGTTAAAGAACATTGCTACATTTATTGAAAATGTGAATTTTTTATTTATTTATTTTATAATTACTCTTTCGAATTCTGTTTTAAAATTCTATCCCCTGAGACGAACACTATTACACCATTACTCTTAAGACACAACCCAAATTTGAGAATGCAGAGTTTATCTAATAATGAGTAGGGAAACTCTTTTGAAAATGTAGTAGGCACTACTAAAACTACAAATTTTCGAAATAAACACAACAAAAATGCCATACTAAGTGAAAACAGTCAAATAAATTCCTTATATAAAACTGCCTGCGCATGAAGAAATGACTACACGTTAATCACGTGCTTCTTTCCTTTTTCCCCTAATAGACGCTTAACCCTCTGCCTTGATTGTCATGAATTATGAAAAAATAAATTTCGATAAAAAAACTTATGTTGTTTCCCTTTCCTTCCTACAAGTTTCTCATTGATATATTTCCAATATCTGTGTGAAAATATGTGTGAATTAACAGGTGAATTTTCCTGAGTTTCCCTACTCATTATTAGATATACTCTGAAGTTAAGAACGTCAAAAATTGAGTCGTATAAAAATTTTCCTGCGACTCATCGGGTAAATTATTTTCTATTTCCTTTTCGAGCCTTGTATCCCTTTTGCACCAACGTAGTTTGAAAAGAGTCACGACTGATGAGTTTTCGTTTAATAGCAGTCTTAAGGAGCATAACGTTTTAAGCTAATTTACGTTAATACGTTTTTCAATTCATTAAAAAATACCAAAAAGAGAAAAATAAGAGTTTCATAAACGTTGGATGAATAGAAGATGTTTTATCTTAAATTTGTTTCGCAAATAAGTCAATTCTTGCCTGCTTTTGAAAAATATTGCTCAAAATAAACAATCGATAGTTTTTTAACACCATCGAATATACGCGATAGTATTTTACTATCGATACTATCGATAGACTATCGATGTTTAAGCAACCCTATCTACGACAGAAAACAGTAAATTATGCTCGGCAACAAATATGGAAAGCGCAATTTCCAATCTTCTTGAATTTTCGGATAACTTGCAACTCTTTTTTGTTGCAGTTGTATCAATTTTAAGGCTTGTTTTTGCTGCTATATACGCTTTTTGATGAGTTGGTGTTGATTTATGCCTATCCAGATGAGTTTTTCCTCCAGCAATATTTACAAATTTTTCTTGAGGATCTTCTTCAAGCTAAGGATAGGTTTGGAAATGATCAACTTTTTTTCTATTTTGGATTTTCAGAGCACGAGGCAACACTTTTAAAACTGAATAGTATGTAAGATTTTTTTTTCCGTGGCTAAGTGGTTAGGTGCGTTGGCTGCTAAGCAGAACGTCTCGTGGGTTCGAGTCCTACTCGTGCCCATAAAGTTTTTATTTCATCTTTTACGGGTACTGCCTCTTGCGAAGAACTGACAAAACCTCCAAGAGTATCAATCTGTCATGAAAAAGTGCTTCTCAACTTTGCCGTTTAGAATCGGAGTTAAATTGTAGGTCCCCTCAATTCTCCACACGCACCCAGAGATTTGTTGATGAGAGTAAGTCATTTAGGCCTTTGCTCTTTAAGAGCTGTCGCGCCACTCTATTTCTAATTTAAAATTAATGCATTCAGAGTTCAGACCAATCATATATTTTTGTCCATCTTGACATTGACATTGCAGTACTGTTTTAATTTTTGCAGATTTTCAAATTGTATCAAATAGAGGCCAATTGTATTTTCGTACTTCGACAAACTCAATTGTATCGAAATCGATACAATTGTATCCCATTTTGCATGCCTGGCATAGGCATGTAAACATTCTTGAGAGAGCTAAGTTGCTGTCTATCATCCAAGTGGTTGGATGGTTGGATGCAGACAGATTTGTCAGACGGGCATTCAACACATACCAAAAATCTGGAATTCATAAACAAGGCTCGAGAGAAAAATGTTTTTGTTCTACGCTTTCCATCCCATTGTTCACATCGAATGCAACCCCTCGACGTTGCATTTATGGCACCATTAAGTCAATATTATTTGTCTGAAGTCAAAAAATGGATGCGAACAAATTCACCATCAATGGTTACTGAGTATCAAGTTCCTGAACTATTCGGCGTCGCATACATGAAATCTGCCATCATTCAGCCCGCAGTTAACGCATTCAAAAAGACTGGAATTTATCCATTAAACAGTGACGTGTATCAGGACTGGATGTTTGAACCAGCAGAAACTACCAACCAGCCTTTTTCTGAAGAACAATCTTCCACAGAAGTAGCTGAAGAGCTTATCACAAATTCTCCATCACAAGTTTCTGAAGCATCCCTTGGAAGGGCACGTCCAGTTGAACCGCCTGTAACGACAATAATTTCCACTCAAGAAAACTGTGTTAACACTGACTTCGTCGATGCCTTACCTGCCCTAGACATCACTCCATCAACATCAGCATCAACAGCTACAGCCTTCATTTTATCTTCTCCAAAGGAGAATGTAAAGGTACCTTTTGGGAAGAGAGTTGGAAGCTCTAGTTGCTGCTACCAAAGATAAAAAAGAAAGTCACCATAAAAACCGCCAAAAAATTAAGCGTAAGGCAAAAAGGACTGTTGCCGAAAGTGAGGATGAGGATACTAATGTTGCAGATTGCACTTGCATCTTCTGTTTGGAGCTTTATTCCAAATCAAACCCAACTGATGGCTGGATAAAATGCAGCATTTGTTCTGGGTGGGCTCACGAAGCTTGTGCTGGAGTCAGTGGCGGATTAAAGGTTGAGGGCGCCATAGGCAAGCATCTCACTGGCGCCCCTATATAGAAATATCTCGTACTATAGTTTGACCGAAATCGCTGCACCGCGCCTAAAGAAAAGGCGTTCAAATAGGGGCCAAGGAAAAAGAGACTAAGTTAACATGAGATCTATTAGTATTGTCCGAAAGATCTTACGAATTTGGTTAATAAATGATCTGCCGCAACGTAAATTTTGTAAACCAAGTTAACTCGGGTTGGTTCTTATGCAAACCGAGTGGAAACTCGGTTCTCAAATCGGATTGTCCCGAAAATCAATCTAGAAAGAACTTAAAAGCAGAAAAATTAGGTTTTAAATCCGTCGAAATCTTTGCCATCCGCTGCTGATGAACTTCGACCATAATAATTTTTTGTTCCACTTTGTTAAATGTTTTATGTTAATTATGTCATATTCTTTGTTTATTTTATGTTATTATTTATGTGTGCTGTGTTATTTGTTATAGTTTCGTTATTTGCTTACTAACAACTAACACCACACTAAGTGATGAGCCGGTGGTATAACACAGTTTCTGTGTTGGCAAACCATTGGTCGTAAAATGGTGCTTGCTATAAGCCCATACGACCAATTCTGATAGTGTGTAAAAAAAAAAAATGTTATTTGCCCCTACAATAAGTAAAATCAATACCTTTTCAAAAACGCATACAAAATTAGAAGAAAGATAAGTCGATATCCGAGTTGGCAAACCGAGTTTACTCTGTACTGTAAGAGTAATTGCTCAGGACCGATTTTTTTTTAACAAAAGATGCAAGTGCAATTC
This sequence comes from Sphaerophoria taeniata, assembly GCA_943590905.1. Lineage (NCBI taxonomy): Eukaryota > Metazoa > Arthropoda > Insecta > Diptera > Syrphidae > Sphaerophoria > Sphaerophoria taeniata. The sequence continues at coordinate 74,414,896 of OX016542.1, read as the reverse complement.
GAGCTCACAAGTTTGTTACTTTAACAACCACTACTGCGCCGGTGCGCCCCTTTGTTGCCGCGCCCCTAGGCACGTGCCTAGTTTGCCTTTAGGATAATATGCCACTGGCTGGAGTTGGAGAAGATGAAGATGTCACATTTACGTGCGACTTTTGCAAACAGTAATTTACATTTTAAAGGTAAAAACGGTCTTGCCCCCAACAAAATTTGGTAGGGCGATCTTGCCCCCATATGGGGGCAAGACCGTTTTTTTATTGATGTTTTTTTTAAAGCTTATTATCTTTTTTTGAATAATTTTTTTTTTTATTTTTATAATCAAAGTTCCTAGATGAAATGTAAGACTATGTGAATAAAGACTTTATGTTATTTAAAAATTGTTTTATAATGGTTTTTGGGGCAGTCAACCACTAAATGTGCGGTCTTGCCCCCACTTCCCCTATATAAGTTTAATTAAAAAAGAGAGAATACGTTTTAATCCTCTGTCTCACATGATAAAAGTTAAGTAACAAAAATGCTTTCTTTACAGAAAGTACAGTAACTACCCACAAACGTATTTTTCACCCTGACCATTAGACCATTTTCTTACATAAATGTTCGCCATTTATTTGGTTACTGAAAGAGAAAGTTAACATATAACGAATTCTTTTCGTTTAGCAACTATTACCGAACACTTGTGATTCTTAATGAGTTCTAGCTTGCAAATTGTTACCTAGCAAACGTGAGATTCGCTTGAATAAGGTCTTTCTAATTACATTAAAGCCAGCCATACATGCCTACATATTTAGAAATCATTACATGGAAACCTAAAAGAAACTGGAACTCAGCAATTATTAATGAACTAATGAACGATTAGTGTAATTGTGCCGTGGCGTTAGCCACTACCAAACATAAACATACTTCCGAATGTGGAAGTCCTCGGCAAGGAGCAATAAACTTAACATTATAAGTGTGGGCTACTTTAGATTAAATTACTTGTATATGTTTTGAATTTGTATTAATTGAAATTAATGTCGTTCAGTTTTATTATATTATTTTGAATCGTTCAAATGTTTGGAGAAACATTGATATACATATGTATACATATAATCCTGGAATAAAGATGGAATATAAAGCAGAAACAAGAAGGTTAATGTATTAATAGGTTTTATTACAGTTTATTTTATCTCTTCTAGCTGAGTTATCGATATGGTCCTTCGAGCCGGATCTAACTAGTTGATCAATGGATTGTAAAAATAATACCCATTATGTCCCAAAAATGATTTCCAGGATGATGATAACAAGAGCTTGTGTGATACATATATGAAATTTTACTATGCTGATTGTATTTGGATATTGAGATTTGCTTTTTCAAATGGTTTGTATACTGAAATTTGTTTTGTTCTGAAGAATCTTAAGCGACAGCTAAGCGAACGTGAAGGTCTTATTGTGTACATGAAGAGTTTTATTGGAACTTCTCGTCAAAGGAGGATTGCTTAAGCAGCAAAAGCCCCAAAAAACAGGTTCGTAAAAACAGTGTATAAATTTTTTTTGAGTTACAATATGCGTAACTTAAATTTGAGTATAATTTTTTATGTATCACAATTGCGTGATAAAAAAAAAATGTTAATCAGTACCTTATGATTACGGATCACAAATGCGTGATCGTAATCAATGGTAAAATAAATAGTTATGGGCCACAAATGCGTGGTCGTAATTAAAAGCGACTATGGGTCACAAAAAGCGTGATCGTAGTTAAATCGATTATGGGTCACAAAAAGCGTGGCCGTAATCAATGTTAACAATAATAATTATGGGCCACAATATGCGTGGTCGTAATTAAAAGCGACTATGGGTCACAAGAAGCGTGATCGTAGTCATATCGATTATGGGTCACAAAAAGCGTGGCCGTAATCAATGTTAACAAATAATTATGGACCACAAATGCGTGGTCGTAATTAAAAGCGACTATGGGTCACAAAAAGCGTGATCGTAGTCAAATCGATTATGGGTCACAAAAAGCGTGGCCGTAATCAATGTTAACAATAATAATTATGGGCCACAATATGCGTGGTCGTAATTGAAAGCGACTATGGGTCACAAGAAGCGTGATCGTAGTCAAATCGATTATCGGTCACAAAAAGCGTGGCCGTAATCAATGTTAATAAATAACTATGGGCCACAAATGCGTGGTCGTAATTAAAAACGATTATGGGTCACAAAAGCGTGATCGTAGTCAAAGCGATTATGGGTCACAAAAGCTTGATCGTAATCAATGTTTACAAATATTTATGGGTCACAAAAGCGTGATCGTAATCAAAGTGGTTATAAGTCATAAATGCGTGGCCGTAATCAATATTAACAAATAATTATGGGTCACAAAAGCGTGATCGTAGTCAAAGCGATTATGGGTCACAAAAGCTTGATCGTAATCAATGTTTACAAATACTTATGGGTCACAAAAGCGTGATCGTAATCAAAGTGGTTATAAGTCATAAATGCGTGGCCGTAATCAATATTAACAAATAATTATGGGTCACAAATGCGTGGCCGTAGTTAAAAGTTAGACTATGGATCACAAAAGCGTGTTCATAATCAAACACGATTATGGGTCAGACATGCGTGATTGTGATCAAATACATAAAAATATATGAGTTAGCAATAGTTTGGTTTGATAACAGACTCATATTTAAAATTTATTATTTCACAGGAAAGAAGAAACAATGAGATGGTACGAGGCAGATATGTTATTGGCATTCCATTTCTTAGTAATATAGACGAAATTGGATCATAACGCGAAATTGCTCTGCTATTATTATTCTCACGGTTTGAGCGGGAGCCTTTATTGTGATAGAAATATTTCTCCAATATGACTGAAATGATGACAGATGGCCATTTACTTGAAGTAGATCGTGAACCAAGAGGATGGTGTTACTATGTTCCAAATTATGCAGTGACAAAGAAATTTCGTGTCGTTTTCGATGCATCGTTTAAGACAACGAAACTCAAATGATTGGTGAAAAATTGCAAGACGATTTATTTGATCTGATTATGCAGTTACGTACGCATCGAAAAAGAATTATGATTATGACTGATGTAAGGAAGATGTATCTTCAAGTCGAAGTCATCAAGGAACAATGGAATGTCCACCGAATATTTTGGAGATCAAGTCCAAAAGATGAATTGAAGGAATATTAGTTGACGAAATGTCGAAGATTCTAGGCAACAAAGGTGGGTTTCCCTTAGTTGGGAGCGTTTAATGATACGACCCACAGTCACCAAAAGAACAGCAGAAGATGAGCATGAGGGATATACTAAGATTATAATGCAACACATATGGAAGTCAAAAGTTGGTTGGGATAAACAAGTTTCAGAAAAAAATTGACAACAATTGGTCGGAATCCCAATCACAGTTACCAGAACTCGCTCGTATTCGAATACCACGTTGGCTTGGAACTGCACCTCAACACAGCTTTATACTTCATGGATTTGCTGATGCTTCTGAGTCAGCGCATGAAGCCGTTTTTTTTTTTACCAGAGTTGAACAAGGAGATAAAACGATGAGTACACTACTAGCATTCAGGTTGCGAGTGGCACCTGAGAAAACGGTATCAATCCAACGTTTGAAGCTTTGCGCTGCAGTACTATTAAGTGAAATTTTAGAAGAGGTGTGTAGCTATTGCTGACAATCCAGCGGATTCATTGAGTCGCGGTGTGGCATCAAAAAAGCTGGAATTATTATAGATGTGATGCAACGGACCAGAGTGATTCTTGTCCATCGGACATTTTATTAGGGGGAGGACTTGAAAGCAGTTATTTGGAGAACGAATTTTACAAACGCCCAAGAATATACTACGACGATATGTTCTGTAGCAGTAGCATCAAACTTATTTGGATGAACTTAAGAAGTGTTCAAAATGGAAAATAGCACGGATGAACTTGAAAGTGGGTGATCTAGTATCGACTAAAGATGAGAACGCAGTACCAACTTTTTGGCGAACAGGACAGATGTACAAAGACATTCCCTGAGACAGATGACCACGTCCTGAACGTTGAACTTAAATTAGCAGGCAAGAAACGACGAATGATGCTGTGGCTGTCAGTACATACACTAGTTTTACTGCTACTGAATATAACTGAAGAATCCGCTGATTCTTCAAGGGGGGAATGTGCCGTGGCGTTAGCCACTACCAAACATAAACATACTTCCGAATGTGGAAGTCCTCGGCAAGGAGCAATAAACTTAACATTATAAGTGTGGGCTACTTTAGATTAAATTACTATATGTACATATATGTTTTGAATTTGTATTAATTGAAATTAATGTCGTTCAGTTTTATTATATTATTTTGAATCGTTCAAATGTTTGGAGAAACATTGATATACATATGTATACATATAATCCTGGAATAAAGATGGAATATAAAGCAGAAACAAGAAGGTTAATGTATTAATGGGTTTTATTACAGTTTATTTCATCTCTTCTAGCTGAGTTATCGATAGTAATTAAAATTTTCACTTTTCAGAAGTCGCGACGCGCCGCCGCTACATGGACCCTCATGGGCAGACCAGCGTAATTTTTGCGTTACCTCTTATTTGCACCTCGTCATAAAACCCTTATTCGTGCAGTTTTCTTGGAAGTCATTGTGTAATAAAAAAAATGAAAAAAAATCCTAAAAACCCTTTGCTTTTTTAGGAAATACTCAGAAGGAAAAGATTTAAATATTGGAGTGTTTATTCCAAAGGGTTTTATGAAAATCCTTAAAAAACCGAATTTCTCAAAGGAGCCGGCAAACGGGCAAAATAAAATTGTCATTGAATGGCTGTTTTACAGGTAGATTACGGCATTTGTCAAGAAGGGTTAATTCAGGTTTGAGCCTGAATCAACCCTTTTTGATATTTTATATTTACGAGTTGCCGCTCATAAAAATTCGCTCGTACAGAAATTCCTCGAATGAAGAAAAAAATTGTCAAAGAGGTAGAAGGTATGCCAATTCCTTGTCAAAAATTTTGCAATGTTTCGTTCGTTCGAAAATTGCGATACATATCCTTCTTTCTCTCATGATGACACACTGTCCAGAGCTAAGGATTAAAAATATAATTTCTAAAAACAATAGGACCAAGCATTTGTGTCAACAAATTCTTTTTTTCTCAATGGACAAGAATGGACAAACGAACACCCAGAAAAAGGCTCTCGGCTAGGATAGGTGTAGGTGCCGGTTTTGTTTCGAAAAACTCCTTTTCGGCCGAAATCTTGTGCAAATGGAAGGTCATCGAAGAAAAACAGTTATGTTGACATTCATACACAGAAATGGACAACTTTTGAAGAGTGGACAGTAAATATTGAGCAGGCTGCAATTTCGAGAAAATAGCTCTTTGCTTGTCGACATACCTAACGGTCAACGGAAAGGCTGAGGCTTAATATAAATAAAGAGAGGAAAGAGTTGTTATGATAGGGAAGGACTTTAACTTGTCAAGGTTACCCGATAATAAAAATGTTGCCGTGAACGAAGGCCATATGAACTAACGCCATAATGGCTTTAATTCTCATTCAAATGTGAATTAACGCCATAATCCGATTATGGCCCAAATACACATTGGAATGAGAACTAAAGTAATATGGCGTTAGTTCATTTTAAGAAGTGGCCCAAGTACTCATTTCAATGTGAATTAAAGCCACTCGCAGCAATCAAAATAATTTTAATATGATATTGGAACATAATGTAGGTAGGTAAATAAATGGTTTATCGAAAAAAGGATGAACGCTCTATTAGTTAAGGGGGCGTAAACACAAATATCTTAAACATGGGTTACTATAAATCAAATATAAGAACCAATAGTCCCACATTTGCCTTATTCTTAACTTTTTTCGTCACGCTCATAACTTAAAAATTTTGGAAAAATTTCTTTGTTATTTATACTTTCGCGGTCCCCTCAGTTTTTGGCTCCAGAATCGAAAATAATCCGTTTACGATGATATTTTTTAAATCTTCGTTTTTTCGGCGGAGTTATGCACAAATTTACGAGGATGGAAAACAAATGAAATCGTTTAATTGTTGATAATGTTTTGCAAAGTAATCGAATGAAGTTACTTTTTAAACGAATAAAAAAATCAATACAAAAATAATGATTTTTCATATTTGTATTGAATTTCAGAATGAATACCTAAGTTTCTCAATATTTTCGCAGATGCTTCATTCGGAAAATTAGCTTTCCACAATTTGAAACTAATCAAAGCGAGCGGGGAGCGAGCCGAAATTTTTTTTGGCAAACAGAGAAACAATTTGGGGTGTGAAAATAAAAAAATTCGCGCGAAGGATTAAGTAAAAATTGTCAAAGGGTTCCGCTTTTATATAGCATCTGCTTGGTTATCGTTAAAATTGGCCACGTGTTTGCAACAATCTGATTCAAAATTCGAAACAAAGGTATTTATGCCAAACATTTCTTGGATCTTCGAGAGCTGTCGAGACACTCTATTTTCAAAAAATAAGAAAAGTGAAACAACGAATGTTCATTGTTAAAAAAATAAATAAAAAACTTAAATTCGTGTACGTGTACACATTGAATGCAACTACAAAAGTCTTCTAAATAAATAGGACCACTTTTCATATGACAAATTGGTCGGGACAATTAATTTTTCAAAGCTGTTGAGGTTTCCTTTTAATGTAATTGAAACAGCTCAGTTATTTTAGGTGACAGATAGATGCAGTAAGATGAAATTGGCTTCAAGTATAGTGTGCTTGTAGAATGTCCTACCGTCACCGAACATTGACATCCATGTTCATGACATGTTTTCTTAAAGTCACATAGACTTAGAGCATTCGGTATATTTCAGCACGTCTATTACGCTCCCAAGTAACAATTTATCTTGTATAAGGTCCAATTCCTGAATATTTAGAAGCAATAGCTTCCATAGTGTTATTTTAAGGCTTATTTAAGGATGATTGTTTTTATTTTGCTTGAATAAGACCTTTTGTAATTTACTTATAACAGCCTGCAATTTGATAACCCAGATAAGGCCTCCTTGTGCAAATTATAACAAACTGCTTGCTCGAGATTGATTTACCGAAATCATATAAGGCGTCGCTTTGCTTCCTCGTGAAAGCGCAGTTAAAATAACTCGTATAAGGCCTTATTTTTGTTTCCTAATAACAGTCTGCAATTTGATAACCCAGATAAGGCCTCCTTGTGCAAATTATAACAAACTGCTTGCTCGAGATTGTTTTACCGAAATCATATAAGGCCTCGCTTTGCTTCCTCGTGAAAGCGCAGTTAAAATAACTCGTATAAGGCCTTATTTTTGTTTCCTAATAACAGTCTGCAATTTGATAACTTAGATAAGGCCTCCTTGTGCAAATTATAACAAACGAAATGTCAATCGTGTCACTTCGCGTATGTATGTGTGATTGTTTTTTGATTGTTCATTTCAATACATGCGTACTCTGGTTTCCTTATGATAGTTATTGCTCACTTAAGAAAGCGGACACTCTTAGGAATGACAAGTTATCCGAGTTCAAATCTCATGGCATGTTCTTTTTTTTTTGTTATTGAATGGAAAGGCTATTATTGTCATGATGTCTCAAGTAAAAAATGTGGTATCGTATGTAAGGTTATCACCTGAATGATGGTAATTGATCAATTTTGTTTTCTAAAAAATAAATTCAAATTATAGGTATATAATTTTACTACTTTTTGAATCAACTTTAAAGAATAGTAGATATTTTATGCATTTTATGTGTTCAAGTCAGTTTCCAATAAAGCTATCTGTATCTTATCTGGATGGATGGACACCCTTTAATCCACAACATTTTTTAATTCAATTTTAATGTTTCACTCTTCACGAATTTAGTAAAATTATACATTTTGTCCCATAAAGTTTGAGAGAAATGAGTTGCAACAACTATATTCAAGTTTGCTACCCATAATATAGAAGTCGCAATAGCGCAGTGGATGAATGGTCGACTGATAAGCGGAGGGTCCCGAGTTCAAATCCCATAGGTAAACTCTAATATTTATTCTCAGTGTACAAACAAATATAATTAATGAGAAAAATAACCGAATGTCCATGTTATGTCAGAAATAAAAGCAGCAAACAACAGAAAAATCGCAAAAGAAAAACAATTTCATGTTGAAAATAAATTTTTCTCTATTTTTGCAATAACTTGCATAAGGCCTTATCTTTACCGTTTTAAAGAAACTATTGCTTTCTGTATCAAGCTGTTGTAAGGCCTTATTCGCAATTCTTGAAAGAAGCTATTACTTCTTTAAATTAACTGTTATAAGACCTTGTAGAGATTTCTTCCGAGAAGCTATTACTTCTTTAAATCAATTGATATAAGGCCTTGTCATAATTGATTTAAAGAATCAATGGCTTGCATAACTTACGCCAAACGTATTTGTATAAGGTTTCATACAAGCAAGATACAAATCAAGAAATAGCTTCGCTTAAGCCTTATAGAAGTTAAATTGTTACTTGGGCTAGCAGAACCATTTCATAAGCCGGCACCGAAAAGTACTCAATATTTTGTTGCTTATTTGTGCCTCAAGATTTAATTTTGTTGGTCAAATAGTTTTCGGAAAAAAGCGTGGTTACGTTTCTTCTTCTCCCTACTGAAAAAAAATAATACGTATACGCCCGAGTGAACTATCCCATAAAACGTTAATTTCAATATCTTGAAAGGGATTTTCAAAGAGAAGAGAAGAAAAAAGGATCTTATAAGCAGTTGTTTACTTCTTGTAAAACTCAAAGACATATTTTATTGGGGTTCGTTTGTGTACAATTTTTGTTTTCTTATTGTCGAATGTCGATTCTTCTTTGTGGTCATTGAACTCCATATCCATGAGTGATTTTCTCTTCTGTACACTATAGACGCATAATGCCCAGTTACGGCAGCATGATTCTCGTTTTTATTTACTTGGCCTTCGTAAAAAAGTTGACTACTCCGTGCACCAACATTTTTTTACCTTGTTTTTTGGGATGTAGTTTGTGTTTTTTATGTTTTTTTTTTTTTTAATTTCCAACGTGCAAGTTCGTAAAAAAGAAATAAAATAAAAAAAATATTAAGGAAAGAGTCAGTTTCTGTTTTTTTTGTAAGCAAATAAAAAAAAAAAAAAAACATGAAAAGACAACAAACAAATTAACAAAATCAAAAAAAAAAAAAATACAATTTTAAATTGCAATTGGAATGCTTTTCTCTTCAGCATTGAAAATTTCGAGATGAATCGTATCACCTAGAATATAAAATTACAATTATTATAAATTTTTATATAGGATTTTATTTAGTCAAGGAATAAGGCCATTGTCAAGGCTAAAACATATTTTATGGAATTATAAAGTGAATAACTTTTTTAAAATGTTTTTAACGAAAAGTGTAAAAGATTCAAATAAGCCTACCAGAGTTTCATAGCTAATAAAAATTAAAAAAAATTATTCTACTAGCTAACCCGGTAAATGTTGTTTTCTCTTTGAAAATACCTTTCCAGATATTGAAACCAAAGGGAAAGTTCACTTGGGCGTATACTTATTATTTTTCAGTAGAGAGAAGAAGAAATGTAACCACGCTTTTTTCCGAAAACTATTTGAGCAACAAAATCAATTCTTGCGGCACAAATTAGCAATAGAATACTGGGTACTAACGAGCCACAGATTTTGAACCGACATTATAAACCTACTATTCCGTGTACGGATGAGAAGAACCAATCGTCCCGATATCTATCTCGGAAAACGTAAGACAAGTGCGTGACAGCAGGGTGAATGAGAGTGTATTTTTGCAATTCTTATTTCTCTCCCAGAAAACCATGAAAATAAAAGAGACAAACAACCTCAACTCGTTTTTCTCGACTAGACAATGCGAAGTCGAAAGGGTAGTTTCGAAAAAAAGAAGAGGGAGGTATCGCCTCCGGAGAGGGTTGTGTGCGTGCGTACTTTTCTGACCTGTCTAAGGTAATGAGTTTTTCGATGCAGCTCAGTAACAGGCGGATTATTGCAATTCTGGTAGGTATACATACACTAGTGGAATTTTCGCATCTTTTTGTGGTTCCGCTATTACATACGTCCATCCGAGTTTTAAGGTCTATAAAGGCTCTTGGTTATTGCGGGCTTTATTGTTTCCTTATGTTTTTGAGTTTTGAAAAGAATAACCGTGTTTTTTCTTCTTTGATGCAAAAAAGACATGTTTATGACGGATGGGTGTTGTAAACAATAGTTTTTAACCAACGCGATTTTAGAAAGGGTTGGCCATAATAAACGCGAATTCTTAAAAACAGTCGCAGAAAAGAATACGAAACTCTTTCGTTTTATTACGAGAAGAATGAACAGAATAGGTGTGTGCTTTGTTTTGGGTGAAAGAGTTTTATAGTTTTCGGTTTAAAAAATATAAATTTTTTATTACAGTTTCTTAGGTAATATGAGAGTGTTTTTTAAGGACTCGACAATTTTATGAATGTAGAAAAAAGAGTTTTGCCGAATTCTAGAGAAGAACATGATTAGGAATTTGCTTAAGTTGCGTTTGGAATATTTTGCTTGGAATGTGCATTTTTTTAGGGAAAGGGTTTAAAAAGAAAGCTGATGTGCATCAAGGTTAAAAACATAAAAAACTAAGGAATAAAACACGTGTTTATACTTTTAAAGCATAAGGAGATCGAAAACTCTTTCTTCTTTCTGTAAGATTCACCAAAATTTGTTCGTCTTATTCCATGTTAAGTGATCAGTAGAATAACAAAACTGCTTTCTCCCATTAAAAATGTTTCTTTTTGACTTATACTATTTTCGCCCACAATATATAGCCCTCTGAAGTTTGAGCTTTCTAATATGCTCTTTAAAGATTTTTCACTGTATGGGTGATTCCACTATCGCGGGTGCAACGTTTAGACTCACTTAAAGGGTATTTAATATAAATTGAAATAATATTTTCATGAAATTATCATTCGTACGTATACATTTTAAGTTATCTTTTATTTGAAATCGTTCAAAAAGATCAAGCGTAATGAATAATTGATCCAAAAAAGGTCTCAAAGTGCGATCGCGGGTGCAACGAATATGGCCCACAAGTCTTAAGCATCATACATTAAATGAAAATTTCTGTTAATTGAGAACGTTTTTTTTGAGATTTTCTTTCATTTTATTGAACTTAATTGTTTCAATCAACTAATGAGATGAAAATGAAGATATAAAACAAAGATTAACAATTATGTTTCCATGTTTTAACTAATCGCGGGTGCAACGTCGAATTATAGCGGGTGCAACGCGTCTAACTTCAATGTATTGTAAGCCTAGAAAAGCAATCTTAAATAATAGGAAATGAAACAAATAATAAGTTATGGGTATAGTCAGTATTCTTCTTTACTTGTAATTCTTCTTTTCTCAAATCCATCAATATTTTTCGAAAATATTGTGTATGCCTTATTCTCATGTGTCTGTTTTCATGGAACTACCAATAATTCAATAATATCTCCATATTCTAATCAGCTATGTCATTTTTAGTGTCAGCAAAACGACGGCCTTCTAAAGTTTGCATAAACTGCATCCTTACTTCTCCCTCTTATCCATATCACTCAGACACAAATCTACATAGCGAAATTGTTCAATTTTCTTGCCAATCTTGCAGGATACTTCTACCAAAACGTATGAACTATGCGCAAATATCTTTTGGCAACAATATATCAAGACATGAACCTGGTCGTTGTGTTGAGGATGGCTCCAGAGAAGTTGTTGGAAGTTCTTCTTCTAACTTAGAAGAAGGTTTTAACTGACTGTCACTGTTATCAGAAAACCCCAGTTTTCGGCCCGAAATAGCTGACCCCGAATGTGTTTGTTGTTCCAAATCATTTAGGTTCGAATTACTGCCTGTTTCGATTGGAGATTCTAGAGTTATTGTGACCTTGCAACAAGGCATCGACGTTCGTGCCATTGTTATGTTGCCACCCTTTTTTAAACTTGAAAAATGTTTTGATTGAAATCCTGATGGAATATTTTTCAATCCTTCCCATTTACTGTCAAACAAGCATTTCATTTGAACAATTTGTTGTTTAGGAACAAATGTATGCATATAAAATCGACGGTTTCCGAGAGATTGCGGGCTACATTATAAAATTCTTGAGCACCAGCGAAGGTGCTCTGCCTGAAGCTCGTATACCTTTGTGAGGCAGTCTCATTTTCTTTATTATCTGCCATTTAATCTGATATTCACACCAAATAGCTCAAAATTTTGTATTAAGTCGTTTGAAAAACAATTTTCAAGCCAAAAAATCATTAATTATGGCACATTTTATCAGTAAAATGCGTTGTACATATCAATTACGTTGAATGACAATGAGTTGCACCCGCGACACATATTTTGGGATCACGGGTGCAACGAATTTGAATCATCGTTTTCTTGAAATTAACTTACGTTATTGTGCTTATAAAAGCTAATTTGGTATGATTTTCTTTCAGTTCTTACTTTTGAAAAGTTTCGAAATTTAAAAGCCTTTAATCTGAGAAGAAAACAAACTTTTATATATATTTCATCGCGGGTGCAACAAATTTACAACGACTTTTTGGGATCAAATTTTTTTTAAAAGTGTAAAGAATTCTTAACTTCTTTTTTAGTATACGTTTAAAAGACACTTTTTTCACCATGTCCAAACAGTTAATGAGAACATCGAACTATTCTTATTGCTTAGTTTATACTTAAGTTACCCCTTATAATATTTTTCCTCGTTCCATCTTAACCTTCGTATGGCATGTAAAATTATGTTGTCTGCAAATTCAGCATGATTTTAATTTCTCCAATAAATATAGCTTTTTGTGTCTCTATTGGAAGTAAAAAAGTTTTAATTTTAGAAATTTAAAAACTAATTTCAAATATCGTCTATAGCGGAATCACCCTTATGCCGAAACTGGAATAATTTAAGTCTTCATTCCGTTTGTTTTTTCTCGGAAGTCTAAAAATGTTTGCATACAGAACACTGCCAATCTACTAAGTGTGTATTTTTGTCAAAAATTGCAAACACACTTCTAAAATAAGACAATGGCTAATATATTTCAAATATAATAGCACAAGCATATCAAATTGGCACCCGCCTATTTCAATATATACAATCCTTGGGAACATTACGTTTCACCATTTTTATGGTGCCGTGAACGAAGGCCATATGAACTAACGCCATAATGGCCTTAGTTCTCAATCAAATGTGAACTAACGCCATAATCCGATTATGGCCTTAATTCACAGTCGAATGAGAACTAAAGCCATCACTTGAATGAGAACCTACGCCATATGGGGTAAGTTCACATTCAAATGAGAACTGATGCCATAACATGCTTTGAGCTTTGAAGCAAAGTTAGCATAGCAAGTAATTACCTAACAAAATCTCATCGAGATCTCAGGGACCTCAGATATTTCTAAAATGGAACAAGAGATCTCACTCTCAGCGAGTGCTGATATTTTCTTTTAAAATTTCTGAAAGAAAAAAATGTGTTGATCCGTTTTCTTGGTCAGCCATTTGAACGTAATCATGAGTTAACAATATTAATTTCAGGGAATCTGACTGAAATTTGAAAATTGTGCTACACCTTATAATAAGGTGATCGTAGGTGCTTCGTTCGGAAAACTAGTTTTCTAGACTCTGAAGTAATAAAAAAAATCGCGTTCTAAGAGCCGAAATTTTTTTTGGCAAACAGAGAAACAATTTGGGGTGTGAAAATAAAAAAATTCGCGCGAAAAATGGCTGACCAAGAAAACGGATCAACACATTTTTTTCTTTCAGAAATTTTAAAAGAAAATATCAGCACTCGCTGAGAGTGAGATCTCTTGTTCCATTTTAGAAATATCTGAGGTCCCTGAGATCTCGATGAGATTTTGTTAGGTAATTACTTGCTATGCTAACTTTGCTTCAAAGCTCAAAGCATGTTATGGCATCAGTTCTCATTTGAATGTGAACTTACCCCATATGGCGTAGGTTCTCATTCAAGTGATGGCTTTAGTTCTCATTCGACTGTGAATTAAGGCCATAATCGGATTATGGCGTTAGTTCACATTTGATTGAGAACTAAGGCCATTATGGCGTTAGTTCATATGGCCTTCGTTCACGGCACCATAAAAATGGTGAAACGTAATGTTCCCAAGGATTGTATATATTGAAATAGGCGGGTGCCAATTTGATATGCTTGTGCTATTATATTTGAAATATATTAGCCATTGTCTTATTTTAGAAGTGTGTTTGCAATTTTTGACAAAAATACACACTTAGTAGATTGGCAGTGTTCTGTATGCAAACATTTTTAGACTTCCGAGAAAAAACAAACGGAATGAAGACTTAAATTATTCCAGTTTCGGCATAAGGGTGATTCCGCTATAGACGATATTTGAAATTAGTTTTTAAATTTCTAAAATTAAAACTTTTTTACTTCCAATATAGACACAAAAAGCTATATTTATTGGAGAAATTAAAATCATGCTGAATTTGCAGACAACATAATTTTACATGCCATACGAAGGTTAAGATGGAACGAGGAAAAATATTATAAGGGGTAACTTAAGTATAAACTAAGCAATAAGAATAGTTCGATGTTCTCATTAACTGTTTGGACATGGTGAAAAAAGTGTCTTTTAAACGTATACTAAAAAAGAAGTTAAGAATTCTTTACACTTTTAAAAAAAATTTGATCCCAAAAAGTCGTTGTAAATTTGTTGCACCCGCGATGAAATATATATAAAAGTTTGTTTTCTTCTCAGATTAAAGGCTTTTAAATTTCGAAACTTTTCAAAAGTAAGAACTGAAAGAAAATCATACCAAATTAGCTTTTATAAGCACAATAACGTAAGTTAATTTCAAGAAAACGATGATTCAAATTCGTTGCACCCGTGATCCCAAAATATGTGTCGCGGGTGCAACTCATTGTCATTCAACGTAATTGATATGTACAACGCATTTTACTGATAAAATGTGCCATAATTAATGATTTTTTGGCTTGAAAATTGTTTTTCAAACGACTTAATACAAAATTTTGAGCTATTTGGTGTGAATATCAGATTAAATGGCAGATAATAAAGAAAATGAGACTGCCTCACAAAGGTATACGAGCTTCAGGCAGAGCACCTTCGCTGGTGCTCAAGAATTTTATAATGTAGCCCGCAATCTCTCGGAAACCGTCGATTTTATATGCATACATTTGTTCCTAAACAACAAATTGTTCAAATGAAATGCTTGTTTGACAGTAAATGGGAAGGATTGAAAAATATTCCATCAGGATTTCAATCAAAACATTTTTCAAGTTTAAAAAAGGGTGGCAACATAACAATGGCACGAACGTCGATGCCTTGTTGCAAGGTCACAATAACTCTAGAATCTCCAATCGAAACAGGCAGTAATTCGAACCTAAATGATTTGGAACAACAAACACATTCGGGGTCAGCTATTTCGGGCCGAAAACTGGGGTTTTCTGATAACAGTGACAGTCAGTTAAAACCTTCTTCTAAGTTAGAAGAAGAACTTCCAACAACTTCTCTGGAGCCATCCTCAACACAACGACCAGGTTCATGTCTTGATATATTGTTGCCAAAAGATATTTGCGCATAGTTCATACGTTTTGGTAGAAGTATCCTGCAAGATTGGCAAGAAAATTGAACAATTTCGCTATGTAGATTTGTGTCTGAGTGATATGGATAAGAGGGAGAAGTAAGGATGCAGTTTATGCAAACTTTAGAAGGCCGTCGTTTTGCTGACACTAAAAATGACATAGCTGATTAGAATATGGAGATATTATTGAATTATTGGTAGTTCCATGAAAACAGACACATGAGAATAAGGCATACACAATATTTTCGAAAAATATTGATGGATTTGAGAAAAGAAGAATTACAAGTAAAGAAGAATACTGACTATACCCATAACTTATTATTTGTTTCATTTCCTATTATTTAAGATTGCTTTTCTAGGCTTACAATACATTGAAGTTAGACGCGTTGCACCCGCTATAATTCGACGTTGCACCCGCGATTAGTTAAAACATGGAAACATAATTGTTAATCTTTGTTTTATATCTTCATTTTCATCTCATTAGTTGATTGAAACAATTAAGTTCAATAAAATGAAAGAAAATCTCAAAAAAAACGTTCTCAATTAACAGAAATTTTCATTTAATGTATGATGCTTAAGACTTGTGGGCCATATTCGTTGCACCCGCGATCGCACTTTGAGACCTTTTTTGGATCAATTATTCATTACGCTTGATCTTTTTGAACGATTTCAAATAAAAGATAACTTAAAATGTATACGTACGAATGATAATTTCATGAAAATATTATTTCAATTTATATTAAATACCCTTTAAGTGAGTCTAAACGTTGCACCCGCGATAGTGGAATCACCCATACAGTGAAAAATCTTTAAAGAGCATATTAGAAAGCTCAAACTTCAGAGGGCTATATATTGTGGGCGAAAATAGTATAAGTCAAAAAGAAACATTTTTAATGGGAGAAAGCAGTTTTGTTATTCTACTGATCACTTAACATGGAATAAGACGAACAAATTTTGGTGAATCTTACAGAAAGAAGAAAGAGTTTTCGATCTCCTTATGCTTTAAAAGTATAAACACGTGTTTTATTCCTTAGTTTTTTATGTTTTTAACCTTGATGCACATCAGCTTTCTTTTTAAACCCTTTCCCTAAAAAAATGCACATTCCAAGCAAAATATTCCAAACGCAACTTAAGCAAATTCCTAATCATGTTCTTCTCTAGAATTCGGCAAAACTCTTTTTTCTACATTCATAAAATTGTCGAGTCCTTAAAAAACACTCTCATATTACCTAAGAAACTGTAATAAAAAATTTATATTTTTTAAACCGAAAACTATAAAACTCTTTCACCCAAAACAAAGCACACACCTATTCTGTTCATTCTTCTCGTAATAAAACGAAAGAGTTTCGTATTCTTTTCTGCGACTGTTTTTAAGAATTCGCGTTTATTATGGCCAACCCTTTCTAAAATCGCGTTGGTTAAAAACTATTGTTTACAACACCCATCCGTCATAAACATGTCTTTTTTGCATCAAAGAAGAAAAAAACACGGTTATTCTTTTCAAAACTCAAAAACATAAGGAAACAATAAAGCCCGCAATAACCAAGAGCCTTTATAGACCTTAAAACTCGGATGGACGTATGTATAGCGGAACCACAAAAAGATGCGAAAATTCCACTAGTGTATTTATACCTACCAGAATTGCAATAATCCGCCTGTTACTGAGCTGCATCGAAAAACTCATTACCTTAGACAGGTCAGAAAAGTACGCACGCACACAACCCTCTCCGGAGGCGATACCTCCCTCTTCTTTTTTTCGAAACTACCCTTTCGACTTCGCATTGTCTAGTCGAGAAAAACGAGTTGAGGTTGTTTGTCTCTTTTATTTTCATGGTTTTCTGGGAGAGAAATAAGAATTGCAAAAATACACTCTCATTCACCCTGCTGTCACGCACTTGTCTTACGTTTTCCGAGATAGATATCGGGACGATTGGTTCTTCTCATCCGTACACGGAATAGTAGGTTTATAATGTCGGTTCAAAATCTGTGGCTCGTTAGTACCCAGTATTTTATTGCTAATTTGTGCCGCAAGAATTGATTTTGTTGCTCAAATAGTTTTCGGAAAAAAGCGTGGTTACATTTCTTCTTCTCTCTACTGAAAAATAATAAGTATACGCCCAAGTGAACTTTCCCTTTGGTTTCAATATCTGGAAAGGTATTTTCAAAGAGAAAACAACATTTACCGGGTTAGCTAGTAGAATAATTTTTTTTAATTTTTATTAGCTATGAAACTCTGGTAGGCTTATTTGAATCTTTTACACTTTTCGTTAAAAACATTTTAAAAAAGTTATTCACTTTATAATTCCATAAAATATGTTTTAGCCTTGACAATGGCCTTATTCCTTGACTAAATAAAATCCTATATAAAAATTTATAATAATTGTAATTTTATATTCTAGGTGATACGATTCATCTCGAAATTTTCAATGCTGAAGAGAAAAGCATTCCAATTGCAATTTAAAATTGTATTTTTTTTTTTTTTTGATTTTGTTAATTTGTTTGTTGTCTTTTCATGTTTTTTTTTTTTTTTTATTTGCTTACAAAAAAAACAGAAACTGACTCTTTCCTTAATATTTTTTTTATTTTATTTCTTTTTTACGAACTTGCACGTTGGAAATAAAAAAAAAAAAAACATAAAAAACACAAACTACATCCCAAAAAACAAGGTAAAAAAATGTTGGTGCACGGAGTAGTCAACTTTTTTACGAAGGCCAAGTAAATAAAAACGAGAATCATGCTGCCGTAACTGGGCATTATGCGTCTATAGTGTACAGAAGAGAAAATCACTCATGGATATGGAGTTCAATGACCACAAAGAAGAATCGACATTCGACAATAAGAAAACAAAAATTGTACACAAACGAACCCCAATAAAATATGTCTTTGAGTTTTACAAGAAGTAAACAACTGCTTATAAGATCCTTTTTTCTTCTCTTCTCTTTGAAAATCCCTTTCAAGATATTGAAATTAACGTTTTATGGGATAGTTCACTCGGGCGTATACGTATTATTATTTTTCAGTAGGGAGAAGAAGAAACGTAACCACGCTTTTTTCCGAAAACTATTTGACCAACAAAATTAAATCTTGAGGCACAAATAAGCAACAAAATATTGAGTACTTTTCGGTGCCGGCTTATGAAATGGTTCTGCTAGCCCAAGTAACAATTTAACTTCTATAAGGCTTAAGCGAAGCTATTTCTTGATTTGTATCTTGCTTGTATGAAACCTTATACAAATACGTTTGGCGTAAGTTATGCAAGCCATTGATTCTTTAAATCAATTATGACAAGGCCTTATATCAATTGATTTAAAGAAGTAATAGCTTCTCGGAAGAAATCTCTACAAGGTCTTATAACAGTTAATTTAAAGAAGTAATAGCTTCTTTCAAGAATTGCGAATAAGGCCTTACAACAGCTTGATACAGAAAGCAATAGTTTCTTTAAAACGGTAAAGATAAGGCCTTATGCAAGTTATTGCAAAAATAGAGAAAAATTTATTTTCAACATGAAATTGTTTTTCTTTTGCGATTTTTCTGTTGTTTGCTGCTTTTATTTCTGACATAACATGGACATTCGGTTATTTTTCTCATTAATTAAATTTGTTTGTACACTGAGAATAAATATTAGAGTTTACCTATGGGATTTGAACTCGGGACCCTCCGCTTATCAGTCGACCATTCATCCACTGCGCTATTGCGACTTCTATATTATGGGTAGCAAACTTGAATATAGTTGTTGCAACTCATTTCTCTCAAACTTTATGGGACAAAATGTATAATTTTACTAAATTCGTGAAGAGTGAAACATTAAAATTGAATTAAAAAATGTTGTGGATTAAAGGGTGTCCATCCATCCAGATAAGATACAGATAGCTTTATTGGAAACTGACTTGAACACATAAAATGCATAAAATATCTACTATTCTTTAAAGTTGATTCAAAAAGTAGTAAAATTATATACCTATAATTTGAATTTATTTTTTAGAAAACAAAATTGATCAATTACCATCATTCAGGTGATAACCTTACATACGATACCACATTTTTTACTTGAGACATCATGACAATAATAGCCTTTCCATTCAATAACAAAAAAAAAAGAACATGCCATGAGATTTGAACTCGGATAACTTGTCATTCCTAAGAGTGTCCGCTTTCTTAAGTGAGCAATAACTATCATAAGGAAACCAGAGTACGCATGTATTGAAATGAACAATCAAAAAACAATCACACATACATACGCGAAGTGACACGATTGACATTTCGTTTGTTATAATTTGCACAAGGAGGCCTTATCTAAGTTATCAAATTGCAGACTGTTATTAGGAAACAAAAATAAGGCCTTATACGAGTTATTTTAACTGCGCTTTCACGAGGAAGCAAAGCGAGGCCTTATATGATTTCGGTAAAACAATCTCGAGCAAGCAGTTTGTTATAATTTGCACAAGGAGGCCTTATCTGGGTTATCAAATTGCAGACTGTTATTAGGAAACAAAAATAAGGCCTTATACGAGTTATTTTAACTGCGCTTTCACGAGGAAGCAAAGCGACGCCTTATATGATTTCGGTAAATCAATCTCGAGCAAGCAGTTTGTTATAATTTGCACAAGGAGGCCTTATCTGGGTTATCAAATTGCAGGCTGTTATAAGTAAATTACAAAAGGTCTTATTCAAGCAAAATAAAAACAATCATCCTTAAATAAGCCTTAAAATAACACTATGGAAGCTATTGCTTCTAAATATTCAGGAATTGGACCTTATACAAGATAAATTGTTACTTGGGAGCGTAATAGACGTGCTGAAATATACCGAATGCTCTAAGTCTATGTGACTTTAAGAAAACATGTCATGAACATGGATGTCAATGTTCGGTGACGGTAGGACATTCTACAAGCACACTATACTTGAAGCCAATTTCATCTTACTGCATCTATCTGTCACCTAAAATAACTGAGCTGTTTCAATTACATTAAAAGGAAACCTCAACAGCTTTGAAAAATTAATTGTCCCGACCAATTTGTCATATGAAAAGTGGTCCTATTTATTTAGAAGACTTTTGTAGTTGCATTCAATGTGTACACGTACACGAATTTAAGTTTTTTATTTATTTTTTTAACAATGAACATTCGTTGTTTCACTTTTCTTTTTTTTTGAAAATAGAGTGTCTCGACAGCTCTCGAAGATCCAAGAAATGTTTGGCATAAATACCTTTGTTTCGAATTTTGAATCAGATTGTTGCAAACACGTGGCCAATTTTAACGATAACCAAGCAGATGCTATATAAAAGCGGAACCCTTTGACAATTTTTACTTAATCCTTCAGTGGGTCACGTGCTTCAATAACAATATTTCCGACGATCTTTATCAAACCAAAAAATTCCCTGATGTGACATTCTGCTGGACTGTTCTGGAAACTATCTTTACTAATCTCTTAATAGGACCTGCATGATCCTCATCTAACCGATATTAGCATTGTCTTTTTCAAATAATTCTTTCACGATCTATAAAACGAAAACCCATAAGCAGAATCATAAAAGAAAACAAACGTCTAGTGACGTGTTATGACGAATCTATTGTTATTAATTTTTTTTTGTATTTTAAATTATGCGCTCGCAAAAAAGTTGCAAAGGTAAAAATGAAAAAAACTGTCAGTGTCAGAAAAAAGTTGACAAAGAAACGTCATTGTTCCAAGATATTGTTCTTTGAAGTCAATTATCTTTTGTTATAGCCTGATGTCTTTGTTTCTTGAAGTTGCATACAATGGGCAAGGCTCAATAGACAAGCAAACTAACCAAAACTGACCATAGAATTTTTTTGATTGATTGCAGAGATTCTTGTTGGAATCAAAAGGTTTGAAATGAAGAATATGAATTAGAGGAGAGTATTTAATTCTTATGAAAGATGATTTATGAGATTGAGTGTGCCTATGCCTGCAACGTATAAATATATAAACTGATGTCTTATCTGACAAATCGCTGGCAAGCTGTATCGTGCAAAAGCAAGTTGTCCTCGTTCCTTCCTGTTTATACTGGTGTTCCCCAAGGAACAATTCTGGGACCCTTATTGTTTTCACTATTTATAAATGACTTGCCATCTGTTTTGTCTCATTGTAAGTTTCATATCTACGCCGATGATGTTCAACTTTACATTTCATTTCCCATAGGTATGGTTGAAGATGCGACAGATAAGTTGAATTCTGATCTAAGATCCATATACAATTGGTCCATAAGCAACGGACTCTCACTGAACCCTAAAAAAACAAAAGCTTTACCCATCTCCAAAAATAAACCTTACCTGGAGGACTTCCCAACCATATTTGTAAATAATTGCCCAATTGAATTAGTTAATCACGCCAAAAACCTCGGTATAATATTTAACGATAGGCTTCACTGGGACAATCATATTAATTCAATTATTTCAAAAATATATGCTTCGCTTAGAGGTTTATCTGTAGCAAAATCGAGTCTTCCAAGTGAGACAAAGCTGAAGCTTGCTAAATCACTTATCCTGCCAATTGTATCCTATGGATGTGAACTTTTCTCAGATCCTGATTCTCAGTCACTTCAAAAGTTGAAAGTAGCATTTAACGCAATTGCCAGATTTGTTTTCAACGTCCGCAGATACGATCATATCTCGTCTTATAATCGTCAACTTTTTGAATGTAACTTAGAAGCTTATTTCAAGTATCGATGTTGTTCTTTTGTCTTCAAATTAATTGTTAACAAGACCCCAAGCTACTTATTTAATAAAATTAGTTTCTGTTCTACAAATCGCTCCATTTTATTGCGCTCCTCTATGTATACTTCGCTGAAATCTCGCAGGCAATTTTTTGTGTATGCTGTCAGACTGTGGAATAATCTTCCCAGTCATATGAGGTCTAGAGTCGAACACAGAAGGTTTCATGAACTCTGCTTTGAGAATTTCGCTAATTTGAACTGATGATCTTTAATCCTTACTCTTCACTTTTTACTTTACATTGGAATTGTGATTGCTTTTAAGTTTTTAATTCTTAATTTTAGTTTCATTTTTAATTTCAATTTGTTTAATTTATGTAAAATAGTTGTTTATATTGTAAATTTTGATTTATCAATTTATATTAAATTCTTGTATTGTATTATATCCTGTACTTTTAATAAGTTTAACTTAATGTACAGCTGTCTTAATTTCAATAAATATCAAATATCAAACAAAAAACCGCTATAGGCATTGATAATTACTGTGGAGACTTTAAGTACTTCATCAAACTTAACAAGCAAAATAACGTAAGGCTATTAATTAATTCTTGTAACATTGAAGTCTCACTTTGCGGAAAACATAGAATTGAGAGCTGCAACAATACCTTAATTTCATCAAAATCTTTATGTTGTTTGAAAAAAAAAAAAAATAACAACGACCTTAAGACTTATTCACATTACAGCGAAAACACCGTCTTGAAAGACTTTTAAAAACCTGTTTTAAACCACGATAAGATTGAAAACTCTAACCAAAAGCGCTCCAGCCGAAAACCGACATTGAAAAAACTCACACGTGTTGAAATCAGCCATCTCTCTCGTATCATTGTTTTCTAAACCTTCTGTATGTCATGTATGTATATTGTATAGTATATGACTCATCCAACGTTATTTTTCTCACAATTTTGCAAGTGTTCGCAAGTGTTTGATTTAAATCCTCGCCACAGCGAATCATAATATAAAAGCCTAAAAATTCCAATACTGAATGCTTATTTTCACACCATAACCTATGGGAAGGAGAACAATAAAAACCTATTTAAAATAAGCAAATTGATCCAGTCTGTCCAGCCCGTCGATGCCCAGTGAGTGCAAGCACCGATTCAAAAGCTGCGAGACAGTTGGTTTTGTCATTTTAATGTCCATTGTGCTGAGAGAGAAAAAGGTCCTCGTTAATCCTTCTTCATTGTCAACAAAAAATGACCTTTTTTTGTTGTTACGGTTGTGTCACACCTGACAGCTATTATTGTGTACAGTTGATCTGGATTTAAGAAAGTACACGTGGTGGTCATTTAATGCAGTCGCGTAACGTGAAGCTCAAAAAGAGAGGATTAAGGGACAGTGTCTGCCTTTTTTTCCAATAAATGAGCATTCAGCATAGGCGTCATGCTGTCATCGTTGGAGGCAGAAGAAGAAAAGAGAGTTGTTGAAAAAATGACTCAGATGGATTCAGAGGATAAGTTTCAGCTAACTTTAAAGAAAGTGAAGAGCAATGAGTGAACCCTAGCGTTGCATTGGGCGCCATTCTGTTTAAAAGTCAAATAATCTACAATAAACTTAGTATTCAGCAGCACTCTTAGGTGCCTTTACAATACCATTCGGACAAAAAGTCCTACACATATTCTTTCCGAAACTATATAAATTCTCGATAACTCCTTAAACCTTAATCCACACACTTTTTGTTATTCAACGTTGAACAACAATCATCTTACAAATTCTTCAGTAATTAGTAGCCTTGCAATTTAAACCAAAAATATCAAAAATCTCTAAAATTCCATGACTGCTTCTTTCCTAAAATAAAAATAGATCGAGAAATAAGGAAGAACTAGTTTCTATAATCTTCGCGGCTATTGTGCGGTTCTTCAATATTTGTTTTTCCTTTATTTTAATCCAGGTTCGGTGTTCAGGAGTCTGCGTGTGACTTTGTGACAAGCTATTGAAGAATTGTCTTAATGCAATTTTAACGGAACTAATAAAAATTGCACAGCAACAAGGTGTAGTAGTAACTGATAATCCGGTAGCTGGAAACGCAAAGGCCAGTCGAGCAATGAATTGACTTTTGTCTATTAAAACGTTCTTTCAGGTATATCAACACAAATTCTTGAGAAAGGTGATAATGAGGGCGTGTTTTGTTTGACTAAGTTAGGGTGATTGTAAAATCTTTAGGTTAGGGATGGGACCGGAACATTCAAGATCATAGAAAAGGACTGTCTTAAAATTGGTTTGCGATTTTTTTCTTTTTAATGCTTAAATATAATTTTATAAAAGACTAGCAAACCCGGCGAACTCCGTTTCGCCACCAGATGGCTTCTTTTTATGTACATAGCATGTACTACAGACAAATTCCAGCAATTCGCTGTCGACATGTCAAAGTCGAGACCGAACGTTTAGCGTTCATCCGATTCCATCAGGCAAAGCTACGATCATAGGACTATACATTTAGATTCCAATTTAGGTTCCTTTATTCTTTCTTTAAAATTGAAAATATTTCATTAAAAAAAACTTCTAGAATATTAATATTTTAACTGAATTTATTGAAAGAAAAAATATAACTAAAAATATTATTGAAACTCAAAAACATGATGTCAAACAAGTAAGTATGTATATTTTAAAATCGATTAAAGTATAAAATGAACAAGTGTGTTGATATAAGACTTATGGTAGGTGGCCACATACACTTGCGTGATGCTATTCATTCAGATGGTGATGTTCAGAATATTGGCCGTCTGACGATTTTCCCATCATCTTATATCGGAAGCCCACGCCACATGCACAAAAACGCTTTTGCTAGTAAAATAATAAATTTGAATAAAAATAATTTTCTGACACACATATACACAATTTTCAATATTTTAAATTGATCAGTTTCGTTTTTATTTTGCTGTAGTGAGAAAATCATTATTTTTTAAATTGGCACCATTTGTGTTTTGAAAAGTAAGCATTTTGTTTGCCCTAAACCTTCTACTCTATATCCTCTTTAGTTTAGAAAAAAAAAATTAAGAAAATCGGTTCCTGCGTTCTGGAGTTATAGCGTCAGGAAGGAAAACCCGACTTATTTTTATATATAGTAGATGATTTAACTATATTCTTTTTATATATTATGAACAGGCAGCCGATTGTCATTTTCTGCATATTTGGAAGCTTTGAACGGACAAGACTGCCGATTTTTCGGTAGCAGTATTGCAATTTTAATTTTAAATGAAGATCCTTGTGCGTTAAAAGCAATTGGTTAAGGGTTCAGTATTAGAATGGTTCTCATCACCCCAGTTATGCTTTTTCCTTTTTTTGGGGTTTGCGGTAATTTTTTTCAGTACAGTCAACCAACCGAAACTACAATATTTGAGTACGGAATCAGTGGATGACAAGAATCGAAAAAAGAGGCGAAAAACCACTTTTTAGGGGGTTCCCCTTGATGTGGAATGTAGATAATTATGTACTTTGTAGTTTGTAGATTATCACAATAAGGGCTTCTTCGGTTGCATATTTACGAACTTAAGTGAAGGCACTTTCAATCTCCAAAGAGATAGTACTAAAGCAGTGTAATATTTTTTACTGTTGCCCTTGGTACATATAGGCATAGTCTGCTTCAGATGCAAATACAGTTGTCTCTAAAAAGATAAATGGGCTACCAATATTTTGGTGAAGGCTATGGGCTTGCCGAAATTGGTGTTTACCTAACTGCACTTTTAATGATGTTAAGGAGGTGAATGATGAGGTTAGAAATTTGTTTAAGGTCATGAGTCAAAGGCAGGGTGACCAGATATAGAATCAAGCAAAAGAGGACACCTACCAAAATCTAAAAAAAAAAACCGAAGTTCAAATTTTTTTTATAATTTATTTGAATTAAACAAAACAAGTATTTAGGGTTGGTGACGTTTTCCCCAAGCCAAAATCCCCAAACGAAAATCCCCAAACCCAAAATCCCCAAACTGAAATCTCCAGCAGCGAAATCTCCAAAGAGAGAATCCCCATGGACAAAATCTCCAAAACAAATATGTTCAAGTAGTGAATCATGCGATTAAATCGCGCGATTTAATCGCATGATTCACTACTTGAACATATTTGTTTTGGAGATATTATTGTATTCAGTTAAAGGGGCCGACCCATAGTATCCGTCAGTCCGTTAGCGTTGACGTTTTCAACTGACAGCACAATAGAATATACATGTTCTTATGAAACTCGTCCCATAAGCAACGCATGTGACGGATAGATACGACGGATAGAGTTAGTTAACTTTCTACTTTTTGAGTCCGTTGATCCGTTGACAAATAAATTTGACAAACAGTCAACTCAATGTGTTTCAACAGCAACAAGGAAAAGCAATGAATGATCAAAACTTTGTGCAAAAGTATCATTTTGACACAATTTTAATGTTTATTTAATTTTTTTTGTTCGGATTTGAGGTTTTGTGAATAAGTTTTACACTAAGCAAATGAAACGGTCAAAGTATACAACGTATTCTATGAGATGCAATGGTTCCCTCCGGCAAATACGTTGGCAACAATGACGCGACGGATTCTATGGGTCGGTCCCTTAAGGTTGTTTAAGAAATAAATGTGTAATTCATTTTAAATGTAATTCATTTTATTCAAAATAAATAAAAACATTAATTCAAAAGAACTTTGTTTAATGTTTAAACAAATAAAGAATGAATATAAAACAAAACATGTCGTGAGAGGAACGGTGTAAGTAGACGTACCTGAATATTGGAGATTTGGAGATTTCAAGGAGATTTTGGCAAAAAGTATTTTTTCTTTGGGGATTTTTTCCGTGGGGATTTTGTCGTGGAGATATTGACAAGTTGGATTTTTTTTGTTGAGATTTTGTCCCCATGCTGATTTTGTCTTTTGGGGATTTCGTACGACTCCCAAATATTTAATTCTAACAAAAAAAGTAACATTTTTTTCCAATTGGTGGCGCTACAGGGCCTTATCCTACAAACAGCCTGCTCGGTTCCTAGCTAGCTGTCTCCAGTGTCGCACGCCAAGTTGGTTCAGGTCCTCTACCACCTGTGTGCTCCACCTGAGGCGCGGTCTTCCTCTTCTGCAACGTCCTTCCGGGTTGGATTCGAAGACTCTACGAGCCGGAGCATTATTTTCCATTCACTCTACATGAACCAACCATCTAAGTCGTTGCACCTTAACTTTTTTTTAACTAGTTCAGTGTCGCTGAACAGCTTTCACAAATCTTGATTGAATCTTCGTCTGCATTCTCCATTTATGCAGACAGGACCAAAAATCACTCGAAATTTTTTTCTTTAAGTCCAAAGAAGCAGCGATTGGCAAGAGTGATTCTTCATTTGATTTCAGCGCTGGTGTTGTTGCCTGAGTTGATAGTGGATCGTAGGTAGACGAAGTCCTTAACTACCTCTAAGTTAAATCTGTCTATGTTGATTCCTTTTTTGTTGACAGTATTAACTTGATCTTGCCTTCGTTAACCGCTAGAACTATCTTCATGGTCTCCGTCTCAAGACTCACTTACGCTCCACTGACATCACGCTGTGTTCTTCCAATTATGTCAATGTGGTCTGCGTATCCTAATAGCTGGACGGACTTTTGAAAGATTGTGCCTCTGGTGTTGACGTTGGAGCTTTTGCACAATCTTTTCAAGAAATCGCATGACAGCGCATCGGCATGTCTAAAACCTTTTTTGACATTAAACGCTTCCGTTAGGTTTTTTTTCCATGATGGAACAGCGTGAGTTATGCATTGTCATCTTACACAGACGGACGTAATTGTATATAATTGGTCTCTAAAGACGCTGTCATACGCGGCCTTGAAATCGATGAAAAGGTGGTAAGTATCGATTTGAAGTTCTTGGGTCTTCTCCAAGATCTGCCGTATGGTGAATATTTGATAGATGGTGGACTTTCCGGTTCTGAAGCCACACTGATAAGGACCTATCAGGTTGTTAACAAAAGGCTTCAAACGGCACGACAGACAAGATCTTGTAGGAGATTTTGAGGGGACTTATACCTCTGTAGTTGGTGCAGTTCAGGGGATCTCCTTTCTTGA
Source organism: Sphaerophoria taeniata (assembly GCA_943590905.1). Classification (NCBI taxonomy): domain Eukaryota; kingdom Metazoa; phylum Arthropoda; class Insecta; order Diptera; family Syrphidae; genus Sphaerophoria; species Sphaerophoria taeniata. The sequence goes on along the minus strand of OX016542.1, from coordinate 74,386,622 downwards.
GGATCGGGTATACGATGCTGAGGTTCCATTTGTCGGGCATGCTTTCCTCCGACCAAATTTTGTAGATGAGCTGGTGCATACTCCTAACCTAATCATCTCCAGCTTTGTATAGTTCGGCGGCCAACCCGTCTGCTCCAGCGGCTTTGTTCGACTTAAGTTTAGATATCGGTATCTTCACCTCGTCAATGTCGGGTGGGTGGAATTGTTGGTCTTCTGCCCCCAAATTGAATGGTTCTATATTGCTGGCGGAGTTTTGCTTGTCATCACCATTGTACAGCTTCGATTATTAAAAAGTAGAAAAATACAGATGGCGTTCTTAATGGTTTCTGGAATGGGTGAGTTCAAGTCCTCATTTTGTGATGAAGATTCTTTTAAGGCCGTCTTCACACGAAAATTATTTTTTAATATAAATCGAAAAACTGAGAGGATACCGAAAAAGAGGACAAATAGCTTTTTTTTTAAAAAGTCACCGGACAAAAGTTTTATAGGTTAAAAAGAGGACATGTCCTCCATAAAGAGGATGCCTGGTCAAAGTCTTAAGTACATATTATTTTGTCAGCTATATCTGAATTGAAGTTGAATTCACAAGTATGTAAGCACAAAAGATATAGCACATTTTTATACAGTTACAAGGTTATTGGATGAAATTTTCGATGAGCCTGTGATCGGAGAACAAATGCGTTTCCATACCCCCACCAAGTCGAGCGCGAAGCAAACACTGCCGTACCATCCTTTACCTGAACCATTTCGCCGCATTTTCAGGCCCCTATTTGAGAACCTCTGAATAAGACCAGAATGCAGAAATTTTTGTCATCCAGTAAGCTATAATCACATACTTACTGTCACACAATATTAACTATGATAATAAAGAAATCGCAGTAAGGAACCTTAGACTTGGCACTACTTCATTTATTTTTAGAAGCAAACAAGCAGTTCCATCGAGACTTGGCCAGCAAATCTTCCCTCAATTCTGAAAGATAAAAATAAATAAGCATTCTTTAAGGCTACAAACATATTAGGAAACTCCAATATAATATTACAAAATAAAAGCTTTCTGACTGCTTCGACGAATTCCAATCAAAATCCAAGTATTCTCAAGTGTCGTACAGTTTCCTCCCAAAACACTATCTTGACATAAAGCATTTTTCAAGGCTACAATTCTTCAAAAGCAGTAGTTGGCGTACATCGAAAATATTATCCTCTACCTCATGCCTCTTTATTCCGCATGATACTCGCTTTGTATAGCATTGTCATTATTTTTTTCGCATCAACTATTTATGCAAACAATGGAGTGTCACTGATAGGTTCAATCCAAGAATCCTTTTTCGATCCTGTATTCAATTGTCCGAAATTGATTTTTTATCTTTTCCACAATAATTCAACATATGAATCACCCGCACTACGCGTTTTCATCTTTTATATGGGAAAATATATATTTTTCGAGCATCGGACAAGAGTTCGCAACATGCACACTAAAAAAATATTAATAACAAAAAGAATAATAATAATGAACAACTCGTTCGGTCGTCATCGCGTCGTTGAATTTCCTCATTTCCTATCGCACACTATTGAACCATATTTGTATGGGCTGACCATAACATAAAGATTATCCAAAGATTACAGTTTGTCATACAATGGGCAAGGATAACAATGCATTGTTCCTGTCCATTTCTGGGGTTGTTTGGGTTGGCATCTGTCCTCTCATTTGGTGTAACCCTTAAAAAATCAATGTCTATCGGCCGAGCGGTTTTGGTTTCGTTTTCCTTTCCGATAAAATGGCGTTTTGTGTACGTTTCAAGTATCTTTATCTTTCTATTTTTTTTGCTGGTAAAATTATGCTAAATTATAGTATTTTCTTCTTTGTGAAGTGCATATGGCCAGCTAGGGAATGTTGTAAGAATATCTTCTTTGAGATGATCTCTTCTCATTTTTTCATTGTTTGTGTTCTTCGAAGGATGCAAAAACTCTTTTTGGATTTTCAAACAATCGGGTGGACAAAAAGGATTTATTTTATAATTTCATTTGTTTTCAAAAAATGCCTTATAGTTGTTTTGTAAGAATATGAATTTCAAGAAGAAATGAGACAAAAATTGATCTTTCCAAGCTTCCTATAGTTAACATTGAGCTTCAGAGTTTAATTTCATCAAGTTGTGTGGATGCTGATTAATTTAAAAACTCTATTCGCACTTATGTATACCTTCGTACCCACGTTGTTACTTACCCCAACCATCGTGAGTCTGAGTAGTCAGTAACACATCTAGGGCTATGTTATGTTACAATTTCTTGCTCGCTTCGGTCTCTCGGTTTGGTATTCTTCTTTGCAATATATTTAAGGCCAATTTTTCTTCATAGTTCGCTGTCGTATCTGCTTTGAAAATGGCAATACAAGGTGAGGCCGCCGAAGAAACTTTTTTTTCAAATGATTAAGGCTTTCTCGATTCTTCGAACTGCTGATTCCCTCAAGTTTTTGTTTATCCTGATCATACGAAGCATCTTGATCTCAATTGCCTTTATTTTACTCTGATGCACAAGTTGTCCAACATTGTGAACCGTATGTGAGTTCTAGAGCCTTAACCAACTACAACAGTGTAGTGCCTTCCTATGGGAACATTTTTCATCTCAGAAGAAGGCGCAGGAATTTCTATTCCATCCACTTCTGGGACCAGGTTTCTGGAACTCTCCATTGCACGAGGAACCACCCATGACAGATCTCCTGGTTGTCGTTTGAATGCTTTTTTCAAAATTAACCCATACGAAATCCAAATCATTCAAGGTACTTTGGATTGATTGGAGTGCTTGGTATATCCGCAAAATCGACTACCCAAGTCTAGCTCAGTCAGAATAATGGTGTCTGACCTCAGCTTTAGAGTCAAAAATCATGTGCCATCTCAATGTCTTACATCTTTTTAAAGAACTCTGAGGTATTGCAATCAATACCATTACACTCTCTATGGCCCCATTGCTTCTGGTGTATAGAATTCTTGCAGCGCAGAGAATTCACCCAGTTTCGCCTTTAATACTGAGGTTCTCCTAGTTCATGCTGTGTCCATCGATTCAAAGCATAGACCTAGGGTAAGCATATATAACGTGGAACTAAAGGGCCGCTACATATTGATATAGCATGCCACTACCGACATAATTAATAGCTTTTATTTCCATGCTTTTATATCAGCAAACATAACTTAAATAACCAGCTTAAGACTAATAAATCTACTTTCTTTCCAGCTATCAACAATACTCTCTCAACAATGCGTGAAATGGCCTCCCTCAACCAAATGCATCGTCGTGGAACGCACATCAAGACCCAGCCAAGAAGTCATCCTCAAGACGCTCATCAAAAAACCCAAGAAACCCAATTCAGCCAATCGAAAGTGTGTCCTCGTGCGTTTGTCAACTGGCAAGGAAATGGTAGCCTATATCCCCGGCATCAGTCACAATCTACAAGAGCACAATATTGTCCTTTGTCGCGTGGGTCGATTACAAGATGTACCAGGTGTCAAATTGAAGTGTGTTTGAGGAGTCTATGATCTCATGTCATCAAAAAACACAACAATAATAAAAGACCTAAACACCATTTTAATTTCGACGACAAGAAGATTGCAATCTCTTTAGCACGGGGAACATCATCATCATCATTAGGTTCATCTTGTTCTCGGATCTTAAGCCAATAGAAAAACACAATTTTTCATGAATTTAAGGACATTTTTGTATGCTCATCAAGACGCAACAATCAGAGAATTACGAAATTTTACGGTTTTACTCCGACTGTGGGCATTGTTCGATGTCTTGTGGGTAGATCCTTGGCTATCACAATACTTTTTCATCTTTAACTGGTATCTTAAGATACTAAGAAGTCCTTTTAAAGGATCATAAATGAGTTGTAAATGTAAGGGATGAAATCCTTAAATGCAATAATGCGACAACCATGGAAGTCATTTTGTGGTCATTCCATGTCCATTTTTCGTAATAACATATTCGGAGGAGTATTAACAAAAAAAAAATCTTTAACGGGAATAATAATGTCCTTTTTACCATGAGGATACGATTAACATCAATCTATAGTTTTTCATTTATTTTTGTCGCAAAATATGAAAATAAATATTAAAGGACCGTACAGGACACGGTTTGGTTGTGTTTGCTTTGGAACGGTCAGAAATACAATCAAAAGAATTGGCGTAGGAAGGAGTTTCTTTATTTTTCTTTTGCAACAAAACTAAATAATTTACTGGCGATTTGGGAAAGTCGGCTTCTTAAGATGCTTAGGACAAGTACAATTCTTAAGGTGTCATGCAATGTGGTTGCAGCACCCACATGTTCTCGGATGAGGATGTGAATATTGAATACAAAAACGAAAAAAAACATTTATGTAATTTTTCAAAACTATATTATGTACATAGCTACACTAATGACATCTGTAGAAGCTGCTTGGACGAGGAGAAAGAAGAAACAGTCCTACACCTTCTATGAACATGACCGGCACTCTCCAATAGAAGGAATCTTCGATAATACCATTCAACTGGCAACAATCGACACAAGATGTCTTTCTAATATTTCATTCAAAAAACAAAATGGTTTGTTTAAGTTCATTACACTCCTAAGAGTTACTTCCTTAGTGGTATCACTATGGACCCTTGAGGTCTCAGTGAGTCAATAACACCTACACAGCAAATGTAATCTAACATAAAATTCCCAAGTTTCATATCTGTTATATTATATCGCCTGTTCCCATGCCGTAATACCTATTTTTATATACGATCAAGAAAACAACACTTTTTTATTTGGGAAAATTAGTTTTTTTAATGTGGTACCTGCATACTAATTCGAATTCGATATTAATAATTGAGACAGGACAACTTCTGTCGGGCCAGCTAGTTGAATTCATAAAAAAATAGTGTTTGGCCTGATCTTCATGGCGTACTGAAAATGAAGTAAAACAACCGTATTTTAAGGATATTTAGGGCCCACTCAAAGAGATCAAATTTTCAGAAATAAGTAATCTTCAAAAGCCACACGTCAATTGTGTGATAACAAAATCAAAGCGATTTCCTAATTTGAATTATCAGAACGAACAATACATAATATCAATTTATTTTTAGTCTCACGAATTAGTAATGAAAAGATGACGATCTTCATCTGAAATTCAAACAGATGAGATGACAGATCGGAACTGAAAAGAATACTAAGGAGAAACACTGTAAACATCGGCCTGTTATTGCTAAACCCTTTTCAATGAAACCAAAATTTTCTATGTCGGAACCTCTTCAAATCGCGTGGGCAATCTTGAAATTTGTGTTGAAAAGGGAATCCTTTCGTTTGTTTAGTCATTTGAAGTTGAGAAGCCTCGGTTTTATTATTTCTTGTCCACGTGCCTCTTTTATTAATTTCTAAATAGAAAATCAACAAAAATGTCTCGTGCATTCAAGTTATAATAAGTTAGACATTGGCTTGAGGACAGTATTGTTCCAAATGCTTCCTCTCCTCGCTATGATTTAATATTTATTTTCTATATGGTGACCTATGTGACTTTATTGTCCCTTGGGAAAATTTCTCGAAATTCTCCGAAATTGAAAATTGAAAAATTGACTAAGGGCTCACACATGTGAAATTCATTAGACATACATACAATCAGCTGCCTGTGTGGACCATGACTCGACTCAACTCCTTGACCACAACTTGAGACAGTCCTCTTTTGTCGGGTGGACAAAAATTAAATTCTTTCATACATCTTTGGCACATGCTGATGTTGTTGTTATCCTTAAGGATTTGACTTGACTATAAGGAGATTCTAATGATTTTGCTTTCCGGTTTTTGTGCGTGGTTTTACGAATTGTTGATGATTAATTGTTTGGACTTCTGGACATATGCGATGGTCACTAAGGGTGCATATGTGTATGCGCAATGCGTTTGGAATTATATTGAGTTGTCTTAATAGATTTGGATACAGGCGTTAGATGTTAACCAAACGAGGATAATTTGGTGCAATGTGTGACCACCGAGACATAGCGTTGGTTGATGCAAATGAAAGTATGGAACCAAAACAGCTTAAAGGCAATTGCATCAATAGAATAAAATGAAACAATTTGTTTTCTTGTCAAAGGAAAACCATTAGTTAGTTGAAAAGGCAGTGACTATTTAGAGAGATAATTTCTCAAAAGAGTTCGCCAATTTTCCAATTTTTTTGTTTTTAATGTTGTTTAAAATCTGAAACATTTCTTTTGGGGGAAATAATTGCTTATATTGTTTAAACAATTTTTGTATTGTTTATAAAGGGTGATCCTCGAACGATGTTTTTGGTAATTGGAGTGTATAGGTTGCATTAAGACAAGAAAAAATCATAATACCGTTCATAATGCCGTGTTACACCTTCTTGCAAAGCTAAAAAATGCTTCTTTTATTTTGCATTTAAATAAAACTATTTTTAGGAATGGTTTTCGAAAAATTCATCTTCAAACTGAAAATATTGAAATTTTTAACTTTTTTTTTAACTTCGAACTAATTTTTTTTCGAAATTTTGTGGTTTCAAGTACTAACTTCTTTCACAATTAAATGCGGTTACAAGTTCTAAGTGAGATCCAGAAAACCGCATGCCTTTTTGTTTTCGAGAAATTAAAAAAACTCAGAAAATTTGGATGATATTTTGTTCTATTTATTCGAAAAAATAATACAAGTAATTTTGTGAATTTTTTTTCTGAGTGTTTTAAGTTTTTTCTTAATTTCTCGAAAACAAGAAGACATTAAGGCATGCGGTTTCTGGATCTCACTTAGAACTTGTAACCGCAGCTGATTTTTAATACAAAAAAAAATAATAACCTGAGAATATTTTTGCTAATTTGGTTTTGAAGTTCATGTACAAAATAATTTATCTGTCACAATTCACTGTGGCGTATACTTGTTATTTTACCAAGCGGTAACAATTTCAAAATATTAGTCTATCTGCCATTTAAGCTTTAATATTTGCATACATGGTTATAATAAACAACGTTTATTTACATATATATTTTAAATGAAAACCAGTTTCCTCAGGAAAAGTGTAATGGCATTCGGTTTTTAAGGAAAGAATTTATTTATTTATTTTAAAAATGTATGTTTGTGTTAGAAACTCTAGTTCTTTATCCTTTATAGTTCCGCAGGTAAATACAAAATAAGAGTCCTTATGTAATAACAAACAATCTTTATTTAGTGAAAAATAATTTGGGAATGAAAAATGTATGAACGAAAATTTGATTCAAAGGAATATGAACATAATTAATTTTTTTTTTATAAAGTAAGTAGGTATGTAATATTGTACTGAACGTAAAGTTAAATCTTTAACACTCCTCCTCGATCAAATAATATTACATTTGTCTCGAAAATAATTATGTTTAGACTCTGATAATGGTTTTGTCAAAATTCCGTTGAACAATATTCATATTTAATTGCTGATATGTCAAATCTTCAAATATGTCCGGGAATTGAATTTTTAAATAATTTGTATTTAACTGCTTTTGCATCTTAAAGTCCAAAGTCATTTACAATTTTCTTTAAGTAATCTGATTGTTATTTGTTTTTATTTCTTGTAACTTCAATTTCAAGGTTATGTTTGATAAGTCCTAAATTTTTAATTTTGAAATATTCTTGTAATGTTTTGTCAATTTCTTGGAACTTTTGCCATATCCGGGGGGTGATTTAATGTAAATTGTTTCCAATAATTTTCCATTTAAAAACTTCATCATAATCTTCACAGAACTGTTCTACATATTTTGCTTTGTATTTCTCTATTTTTCCTTCAGATCGAACTTTCCATTTAAAAACCCATTTTCCACCACTCACCATTTTTCCAGTTGGCAGATCTACTAACTCCCAAGTCACATTCTCTTTCAGTGATTCCAACTCTACTTGCATTGCAGCAAGCCAATGTTCTTCCTCGTCAGATTCAATTGCTTCCAGATAAGTACTTGGTTCGATCACTTCCTTGATGGCATGAACTTCTTCGCCATAACGTTTGGTTTCTATTCCTTTATTTGATCGATTTTAAGTCCGAATTTGAGGTATATCTTCATTAATTTCATTGTTCGTTTCATTTTCATTTTGTTCTTTCTCCTCCTGGGTCCATGTTCTGTAACTCGGTCGAAAACTTTCGGAGTCGAGAAACATAGGAAATCGAAACAAATTGTGTCAAATTTCATACAAAAAAAACTAGTTACGCTCCGCTTACACTGTTTTCGGTATGATTTTCTCGATGTGAGAAGTTACAGAACATGGGTACTGATTAGTATATTTTTCCTTTTTAATGTCCAAATCACTGTCGTTGTTCCTTGATCTTAATAATGGAGAGAATTTCACATATCTACTTATCAAAACGGTTCTAGTTTTCTTGTCAAAACATCTGTAGGCCTTTGTGTTTTCGTCATAGCCTAAAAAAATTGTTTCGACACGTTTATGGTCTAATTTTCGCCTTTTTTCATCGGGAAAATTTACAAAACCTTTTGAACCAAAAACTTGAAAATTTTGAATGTCTGGTTTTACACCATTCCAAATTTCATAAGGTGTCTTTTCAGATGTTTTAGTTATAACTCTGTTTTGGATAAAGTTTGCAGTCGAAATTGCTGCGCCCCAAAAACTATTAGGTAAATCAGCATCAATCAACATGCAACGCCCCATTTCTACCAAGATTCTATTTTTCCTTTCTGCCTTACCGTTTTGTTGTGGACTGTAGGCTGCAGTCAATTGTTGGTGTATTCCTTCGGACTTTAAATACTTTGTAAGACTTATTCCGACGTACTCACCACCACGATCAGACCGTATTACTTTTGGCTTCTTAGAAAATTTAGTCTTACAAAATTCAACAAATTGCTTAATTGCCTCTTCAACTTCATTTTTATGTCTAACCAAACGCACTACAGTAAAATCTGAAAAGTCATCTATAAAAGTAACTAGATAATACTTTCCAGCATGGGTTGCAGTTTGCATAGGTCCACATACGTCTGTATGAATTAAATCTAAACAAGCTAATGACTTTGATTTGGATTCTTTGAATGGCAGCCTTGTCATTTTTCCCTTCAAACAAGTTTCACAAATCTCTTTAATATTGCACTCTTTAATGTTCAATCAATTGATGGATTCATTTCGAAACATTTTTCGAATTGCATCTGGGTGTCTATGCCCCATTTTTCTGTGCAACTGATGAATACAATTCTCATTGTGTTCAAGCACAGTACAAACTTTATTTTGTTGTCTTAAAATATATAAGGAACGGGCTGCATCTGCAACACCGATTTGCTTACCTTCATTCTTGATTGCACAAATTTTACTGTCGAATTCAACACGTAAGCCTTCTTTCGTTAGTTGCTTCACAGATAACATGTTACCAGTCAGAGCAGGTGCATATAAGACTTCATTGAATTTTATTTGATGTTCCTTACCGTCTTCATTAACAAACGTTAACCATCCTGACCCAATACCATGGACTTCCGTTGATTCCCCATTTACTAGTTGGATTGAACTCTTGTAGTTCTTGTCTATTTCGCAGAAAAAACTTTCAAAATTCGCGACATGTCGAGTTGCCCCTGAGTCTATTATCCAGTTTGATTTCTGTCCTTGGCCCAAAGTGAATAAATAATCCTTTTCATTTTCATTTGAAATATTTTCTTGATTTGAATTTTCTTCAGCTGTGTTGACTTTATGTGCACTTCTTGGATTCTTCTTAAAATTCTGTTTGGATAGCCATTCTTTATATTTGTTACATGACTTCTTTAAATGTCCTTGTTTCTTACAAAAGTAGCAGGTAATGGCACTTGCATTTGCTACAGTTTTCAAGACAGTATCGCTTGAACTACTGCATGTACTAAAACGCCGTTTGTACTCTGCAAGGACTCGTTGTTGTACTAAATCAAAAGTAACCTCATCTTATTTTCTTGATTCAAATGTAGTTATTAATTTATCGTAACTTGCTGGCAGACTTCTCAATAGCATTGCAGCACTCCATTTATCCGAAAGAGTTTCTTCACCAATATTTCGTAATTTCGTAAAATAGTATTGCATCTTGTTGATGTATTCTTGCATCACATCCTTCTTCTAATTGCAATGAACAAATTTGCCTCATTAAGAATACTTTATTTGTAAAAGTATTTCGCTCGTGGTATGTCTTTAGAGCATCCCATGTTGATTTCGCTGTGGTTTTCGATCTGATGTGGGCTAATTGATCATCTTCATCGACCTATAGTACCTATAGCTTCATCGTCCAAGATCTCCCAAACATCAATATCTTTTTGATTTCTTATCACTCCATCTTCGCGTACTGGAACTTGTTTGGTGCCCAAAATTACGGTCTTCCATAAATTTTGTTTCCGCAGAAGTAATTCCATCTTGAACTTCCAGTTTATGTAATTGTTGTTGTTCAGCTTTATAAAGTTTCCTTTCTCGGTCATCTTTAGAATCCTTCAATTTTCTTTTCTTGAATTTCTTTAATTTATTTTGTAGCACTTCTAAGTCTCATAATCTGTTAGAAACTCTAGTTCTTTATCCTTTATAGTTCCGCAGGTACATACAAAATAAAAGTCCTTATGTTTGAATAACAAACAAAACAATCTTTATTTAGTGAAAAATAATTTGGGAATGAAAAATGTATGAACGAAAATTTGATTCAAAGGAATATGAACATAATTAATTTTTTTTTTATAAAGTAAGTAGGTATGTAATATTGTACTGAACGTAAAGTTAAATCTTTAACAGTTTGAGTATAGAATTTAATGATTGAATTTTGTGAAAAAATTTAAAAATAAAAAAAAATTTTATGGGGGTAGATTAAACCGGGGGTAGATTTCGCATCTACGTTTTTGTGAAAAGATGACGAAAATAGAAAAACCAAGAATTGATAAGTATTATCGGTCATTCTCTTTTGAAGTTCTTTATACCAAAATATGCAACTATACAGACACTGCTGGAAAACCAAAAAAGCTAACTGCATAGTATTATAACATATACAAGGTGATTCACGAGCGTTGTGCCAAAAAGCTAGAGCGTGTAGGTTGAGTTGAGACAAGAAAAAAATCGTATGGGAGGGGGGGGGGGGTCTATTCGCCCTTGTTAAGCCGGGAGGGGCGATTTTCTGAAAAATTGACTTATTTTGTAAAAAAAATTATTAAAAATCAACGGCTTCGTTTACAACACCGTGCTATACCTTTCTGAAAAGCCAAAAACTTTCTTTTACTTTGTTTTCAAATTAAATTGTTTTAACGAATAGTTTAAAAAAAAAAAATTTCAAACTCAAAATTTTCAAAAAAAAGCAAAAAAAAACATTTTTGAACTAATTTTTTTCAAAATTTTATGTAATTAAGTACTAATTTTGTTTTAAAAATTCAATGTCTTTGTTAATTTTTAGTCGAAAACAGGAAACCGGATGCAAAAATGTCTTGTCGTTTTTGAGAAATTAAGAAAAAACCAAAACCACTTTTTTCTAAAAAAATCTTTGTTTTTATTTTTACCTATCTGGACTTTTAGTTTAATTTATTAGTTTAATTTATAAATTTAACTTTTTGTGATTGGAGTTTTATGAGGACTCAATAAAGTAGAAAAGTATTGGATTTTCCCTGGATTAATCATTTTGTTCATTGATAACGTCTGCCATTGACCTTTCACTTCTAGCTCTCAGTGCTCTCGTCGGCGGATTCTTGAAAACATGCTACGACTTGGGCGCCATCTATTGGGATACCTTTCAGCGTAGAGTATTTCGGCTTCCCGATCTCGACAACAAGTTAAACCGTAGCAGAAGTTCTTGTCCGCTTACTCTTCTCGAGCATATGAGTTTGTTATTGTTATGTGTTGATGAGTTAATATTTTAATTGTAAATGGTTGTTTAGTAAATATGCGATGCCTTTTATTTACCTTTAGGTTGTTAATTGTTTTTTCATTCAAGAAAAAATTCGGTTTAATTATCTTAAGCCCCTAGCAGGTAGAACTCTTCGCCGGCGAGTGGCCACGGCCCCTGGTATAGTAAGAAATAATTGCAGGTCAGTTTTCAGACGTTATCAATGAACAAAATGGCTAATCCAGGGATAATGTAATACTTTTCTACTTTATTGAGTCCCCATAAAATTCCAATTACAAAAAATTAAATTTATAAAATAAACCAATAAATTAAACTAAAAGTCCAGATGGGTAAAAATAAAAACAAAGATTTTTTTTTTAGAAAAAAGTAGTTTTGGTTTTTTCTTAATTTCTCAAAAACGAAAAGACATTTTTGCACTCGATTTTCTGTTTTCGACTAAAAATTAACAAAGACATTGAAATTTTAAAACAAAATCAGTACTTAATTACATAAAATTTTGAAAAAAATTAGTTAAAAAATGTTTTTTTGCTTTTTTTTTTTGAAAATTTTGAGTTTGAAAATTTATTTTTTTTAAACTATTCGTTAAAACAATTTAATTTGAAAACAAAGTGAAAGAAAAAGTTTTTGGCTTTTCAGAAAAGTATAGCACGGTGTTGTAAACGAAGCCGTTAATTTTTAATAATTTTTTTTTTACAAAATAAGTCAATTTTTCAGAAAATTGCCCCTCCCGGCTAAACGGGGGCGAATAGACCCCCCCTCGCATACGATTTTTTTCTTGTCTCAACTCAACCTACATGCTCTAGCTTTTTGGCACAACGCTCGTGAATCACCCTGTATAACAATTAATACTAATATTTTCTGCATAGATTGAAATTTTGTGTTTATGCCCGCAATCCGTTGAATTATTGGTGACGCTACAATCCTATAAGATTTTAACGATAGTGTATGCAATAATATAGATGGCGCCACTTCCGCGGAGAACCATGCAGTTAATATATGAAATTGGTATACCAAATAACTATGGATTACTTTTGTATTCACTCAATGCGACATAAATTAATATGATATTTTACGTACTTTTTTGAACTTTCTATATATAAGAAATTAATAAATTTCTTTTTATCTCTATTTCCTTTTACTTTTAGAATACAAAAAATATATTTATTAGATACTAGCAGTTGCCCGCGACTTCGTCCGCCTCTCCCTCGTCCACCGGCCAGAGTATCATCTCGACTTGTGCATCATGCGCGCGTGGGAATTTTGTTCGGAAGTTATTGTAAAATTGCATTGCAGTCAACTCTCCCTAGGTCATAATTCTCTTGAACTTGAAAAATTTGAGCATTTTCTATGATTCCCTTCAGTTGTTCATACTTAAAGCATTCCCTTGGGTGAACTCTCCCTAATTCTAATATCTCTCTTACTTCTGCATCGTTTTTTTCGTTAAGTAAATTTTTTTTTCTTTAAACTGAGCATATTTTTTAGTAAAGAAGTACATAAAATGATATGGTTTAAACACAATAATCTGCACAAATAGTGCAATCAATCACATTCACAAATCAATTGAACTCTCAAAATTCTAATTTGAGCAGTTATTAGGCCAGTTCCACCTAACAACATCTCACTGAGATCTCAATGTCACCTTGACTGAGGCAAAATCATTTGGTGCCTTGGTGGAACATAATTCTCAGTTATCATTGAGATTTAATGGTTACCTTACTAATTGTTGCTGCACATATGTCAGCCACGTCAAATAGCTGAGTGAGAAATCGAATCCAAAATAATTTCATCTCAGAGATCTCAGAAAAAAATCTCAGTTCTCACATTTCCACAGATTCTTCGCTGCTATTGGTCGCAGCTTAATTTTAAGTAGAATAAACCCTAAAGCAGTTGCCCGTAGCTTAGTTGGTAAGTGTGTTGGCTGCTAAGCAGAACGTCGTTGGTTCGAGTCCTACTCAGGCCAAGTTTTTATTTCATCTTTCACGGGTACTGCCTCTTGCGAAGACCTGACAAATCTTCCAAGAGTATCAATCTGTAATGAAAAAATGCTTCCCAACTTTGCCGTTCGGAATCGCCGTTAAATTGTAGGTCCCCTCAATTCTTCACACGCACTCAGAGAATTGTTGATTAGAGTAAGCCACTTAGGCGTTGGCTCTTCAAGAGCTGTCGCGCCACTCTATTTATTTATTTTATTTTAAAGCCTTCATCGATTAATGGACTATCCAACACAAAAAGAATTTTACAATTCGAAATAGTAGTTCCTGAGATTACCGCGTTCATACGAACAAACTCTTCAGCTTTATATTGTATTAAATTGTATTGTTTGTCGTTTTTTCCACATTTTACATAAATTCTTCGCTGCTATTGGTCACAGCTTAATGTTAAATGGCCTCAATTCTTCCTCAATTAATGGACCATCCAACACAAAAAGAATTATACCTTTCAAAGCAGTACTTCCTGAGATAAGTGCGTTAAAACGCAGAAAAATGTATATTTTTTGCCGTTTTTTTCCATATTTTCCACAGATTCTTCGCTGCTATTGGTCACAGCTTAATGTTAAGTAGCCTAATGTCTAAGTCGATTAAGGCACCATCCAACACAAAAAGAATTATACCATTCGAACCAGTAGTTCCTGAGATTACCGCGTTCAAACAAACAAACTCTTCAGCTTTATATATTAGTGTAGATTTAAAAGGTATGTGTTTAATAAAACCAATGAATCTTTTGATTTTTTATTGTTATTCGTTAATTTAAACAATTAAGACAAATCGTTGTGTTTGAGTAAATTTTTCTTTTTGCGTTCGGGTTCGTTGCGATACAAAAAATCGAAAAAAGAAAACTAACTATAGGTATGTTTTGAAAGGTCATCTGGAGTTTAACAACAGATAGTCACTCTTACTCACTTGTATCTTTTTGTTGACATAAATGCTGTGTTTCTAACGCATGATTTGATTTCTAAACAAAAAAATAGTTTATCGTTAAAAATATGTTTGCCCACCACGCAAAACAGGGTTGCTACGGCATGCACTGCCCAGGAAGCCACCATAAATTCCCAAAATATAAGATCCCTAACCACTACAAACATCTGTCGTTCAAACTGTCGCTGTCCCTCGAACCAAAGTCTTATAGCGATTGTCGTAAAATATATAATCAATTTTGAATGGATCCCGTTAGAATCGCAAGTACCTTAAACGCACGCAAAACACAAACCAAGAATATGAAGCAATGCGGAAGGGGTTACGAATGTGACGATTAACTATTGAGAAGGGTTGCCTTGTGCTGATCAATTAAACCACACACCCCCGCATGATGACTTTGCACATAAGTCCAGAAATCCGTCCCGCACCCAGCTAACACCAAATGAATGCGGAAGAAAGCGCAAAATTCTGACGGTTTTCGTCTTTTCGTCAAAAGAATCGATTTTCATGAGAGATATACCTACATGCAAGATGGGAATTTTGAAATGGCTTTGATTACTTCGGATATCGAACAAAAGGTTAATGCCCGTCCCGACGTACAACCCTTTCTGTTTTGTCAAAATTCAGAGTTTGTCAGAAAATCAAATGAGGGGGACGATGAACGTACACTAATATTGCAGATTGGGTTTTCTTCCTGCAATAAATAAATAAAGGATTATTATACAGTTTTGTCCAAGTGAAAATGACCACAGGGCAGGACGCAGGAGGGTGCGTTAATGAAGTCGGAATATTGCATTTTCCGTTCTGACAAACTGAGGAAGTAATCTTAGGTATTATTTTGTCGAGAGCAGACCGCAGCTGGGTGTTTTTCTATTACATGTTCTTGTGTCTGGTAGCTTTGGTTGAATTAAGGGTGGATAAATAAGTATGAGGATGAGGATGAGGATGCCTGTGATTGGTGTAGCGATGCAATAGGGAATAATTGTGCCACCATATCGATTTTGGTGAATTGGGAGAGTATGGGGGAACTGGTAAACGGAAAACCCTCGTAATTGGACAATGAAAGTGCCTTTGAAATGACGAAGGAAAAATGGTGGAAGTTTGGAATTTCAATGGATTTCAAATGTTGAAGAAACGATTTGATTTAACGATTTAAGAAAATCAAAAGATTTGTAGAACTTTTGAAAAATTCTTCGAATAGTCAAAAATGAAGGCTGGAAAATATCATATTTGGGATCCATCAATTATATTATGCCCGCTAATAGTGTCTCGGTGATTTTAAGAAGGATAAAAGAACATATGAGTTAAGGGGGACTCAAAAACGACTGAATTAAGGCCGCTTAATGTCACTACTGAGTCTTGGACAATTTTTTAACTTACCGAGATCGAGTATAAGGTCCGATCAGAAGAAAACAATAAATTGTGCCAATAGAGAACAAAATCCAAATGGAATTTATGAAGGAAGCCCATATTCTGGAATCTTTTAAATGGATTTTTAATAAAGGTTTTTGTCTATGGCTCTGAGATCTATCTCTATCATTGTATACTCGTATAAGCGGAAGTACGCTAAAGCTTTTTTTGAATAAATAAATCAAAATCTTTCCAATTGCAATGTCAACAACGGTTAACTGTTGCTCAGTGATTTCAAACAATAAACGAAAAAACAACTCACAAACAAATACCTGTCAGGTACGAGTACGACATGTTTGGAAACATTAACAATGAGCAAACAAGAATGACGCCAGTCTTCAGTTGCGCCTCCACAAAACATCATTATTATTCATCCATCCAAAACCAAATAGAGACAAAACGAAACTGTCTCTTTTCAACTTGCCGTCCATCCGATATCCAAATCAAATAAATAAATAAGACTTCTATCATCAGAACAACATTCTTCTAACAACGGACACACGCCTATATAAAACCCAAAAACTACTTTCCCATTCCCTTCATCTCACCGAGCAGGTGGGTTGCAAAGAAATCAAATACATTGTCAAAAAGGATACAAAGTATTCACAATTCAATCGAGTTCTTTCCTTTCCTTTTACAACCATATAATCTTTGGCCACCAAATTGAGTGGCCTTTTACATTGAATTTATACTATATTTCGTCGATAAAAAAGGACACAAAATATCAAATGATTTATTCTTGTAAGAATATAGGAGAACCGTTATCTGGGAAGCCTCTTCCGCAAAATGGTTCACACGAATCTTTTCAGTATGTTAAATATTTGTGTGCGGACTTGAAAGGATATCAACAATAATTTCAGTTTGACAAAAAATAAAGGAGAGAATGCCTCTTTGAACGGTAACACAAGTGAGTAAAAATGACAGTCCATCAAAACGAATGAGCCGACTCGAATTTTTAGTTCCTTGGATTTTATTTTAATGAAAAAAGGACAGTTTGATGGTAAGATTGGGAATTTATTTTGTTTGAAGGAAGTAAATTGCATGGACATCAACATTCATAGGAAGAGGAATTTTTAGACCATAAGATTGGCCTGGGTGGCTGATAAAAGTGTTTGGAGAATTAAACCATTACTATTGACTATTGAGTAATGGCAGTGAGAGTAATGGTGCAGAGAAATTACTCCACGGGAACTATGTAACTTCATTGAGGGATTTAGTTATCATTATCACTTTAGTAAAGTGGATCTTATGCTCATGTACGGTGAGAACTTAGTTCACTTTCTTATGGAAACTAAGTACACACTTTTATGTATGAAGTTGGAACTAACACATAAGAATGGAACAAAAATTTTAAGACAGCAGTTAGAAATAGTAGAATTTTGATGAGTGCAGTCGGTTCGATCATTTTTCTTATTTTTTTCAGAGTCTTGAAAACTGAATTTCTGAATGAAGCATGAACGTAAACATTGAGAAACTTTATCATTCGGAAAACCATAATAATTATATTATTAAAAATTCGCGCGATTCTTTTTATTATCACACCATAGTGGGTCAGTGGTGGGTCAGTAGTCCCAAAATAAAATTCGGCACTTATGTGGGTTATTAGTACCGCAAACCATTTTCAAGACTTCTGGTTTCTGGACCATTAGTGTTCTAAGGAATTTAATTCCCACCGTGAATGGGAACTAACTACACTTTACAAAAGTGGACTAAATTCTCATTTGGTGGGAACTAAATACTTCAGTGGAACTAGTTCCCTTGGAGTTATTTCCCTACACCGTAAAATGTGTTATTTTAGAATAGCTACATGCACAAATTGCGGAAAGGTCCTTAGCGAATGTCCAATTTGTCGACAATAAGTTGTACATAATTTGGTGTGAATTTTCGATGTGAATGAAAATAATGTTACGTAATAGTTTCCTCGACTATTAATTATTGGTCTTTTCTCTCCCCGTAGAGTTTTCTTTCCCAACCCAATACTGAATCTACCTAATGTACTGTTTCGATGCAGATGGCACAAAACTCTCGTATAAGCTGTATGCAGGGTCAACACTTTATATTCCATTTCCAATATTGTCTAAGTAGTTCAGAATAAACCCATTCGTGTGCTGTGCACACCCTTTCCCCTCTCTAATCAACCTTTAAACGAAAAATTTGCGCTTAAGTTAAAGAAGCTTGGATTAACGTTGCTTAAATCTTCGAATTGATTAAATAAAGAATTTTCTACTTAAATCATTCTTAGAGGTTGCTTGTAATATTAAGCGTCGACGACGATTGCGTACAGAACGTCCCAAAGGTCGATGTCATATTTTTTGAAAATTAATATTGTCATACCAAGTGACTTCGAAAATATTCAGCGATATTGAACTTTGATTATAGTAGATGTCGGAATGAAACAAAAATTATGAATATGAATTCGTTATTCGTCATTAACTTGCCTTACTCATCGTCATCATTAACAAAAACTCTAATCTTAATAACAAGATAACAATTGATACAAGAAACATAAGGTTCTCAAACAAAAAGTAAAAAAAGCGTACAGAACAAAAAAATCTATAAGAACACGTATACGCCCGAGTGAACATTTTCATTGAAATTTTTCCCAGGCTTGCAAGCGAAATTCCAAAAGATTTTACAATTACCAACAACCTCCGGGTGTTGATTGTCTTGCCCATAGATTAACTGTTATCTATCAAATCCATCATTATGTTCCAAGCACTGATGTATTCCTTTCATTTGTATTATACATTTGCTCCTCCATAAACTTCACAACAATGACAACAATATCTCCAGATTCCAGGATAGATGTCAATCAGTGAAAGTAAATAAAATAAAATTGACACTTTGCACCTTTCGACGGCTTATCGTCATTCTAATTCTTACAGTCAAGAGCATAATTCAAAAACCACACACAAAACTGTACATCCATTCAACCCTTACATTACTTTACAGTACGTGAAAATAATGAACCAAGCCAGGATATCCTTATTTTATGGGACATTGCAGGAAGTTTTTCCATTCACATCCAAAAATGACAGCACACAAAAAAGTTGTGACAATCTGCAATGCGATGAGCATGTAAAATTTCTTCCTCTTTTTTTCTGGACACAAATCTGTGGATTATCAGCTCTAATCGGGTTTGTGAGAAACGATTTCATTTTCAAGTTCAAAATTCGGGTTGAAAAAAAAGAGTATGCACTCGATTCCTTATTTGAAAATACTTTATCTTGGAAATTAGGGAGGAGGAGTGTATTGTTTTGACACAAAAAACAGTAAAAATTGTCATAAATCCGGAAGGGTTGCTTGTTTCTTGGTCTTGTGTCTACAATACAGAAAAAGAAGAGAAAAGATAGAATGAAGTTCTTTTCTTTTGGATACTACTTTTCTGACGAATGATCCTCAAATGAAACAAATTACAATCGAATTTGTTTTCTAGGGAGGAACTTAAAACATTTATAGCACCTTAGAATGAATGGCGAAGGCAATGTACTGACTGTTACTGAAAATAACGTTTTCTTGAGAATATATCTTCGAAAAATAGTATCGCAATGCATTCGATTCAATATCCTTGAAAGGCATCAACAGACTTCACAAATTTAAATTTATTGAAAACGAGATGAAGCGCCAAAACGTAATCAACATATCTATCACATGGATGCTTAACCGCTTTCCGGTTTCCTGATGGCGGGTTCTAGTTTGTTTTTGTTTTTCTTCAAAATAATGTTTAACATAGTTCCTTCGTTCTTATGCTTTAAAGCTGCTCGACACTTTCGCACAACGCCAACGGTCGGATTTTATTAAAATGTTTGCTATTGCATTTTTGGACTAGGGACAATCAGAACTTAAGAATGTATATTCCTGGAAGGTTCATCGAACACCTTGGCAACGCACTAATAAGGGTTCCCCCATTAACATTATGCGTATATACTTTTTGTTACACATTTTAAGGCAATTGAGAAAGAAAAAATTGTAAAATCCTTTCCCATTCTTATGTGAAAATGGGCAATTTCGCAAAAATAGCCACTACCCTTTTTCTGTCGAGGTAATTGTTCTTCCATAAAATCCTTTAACAGGACGACAAGATCTAAATGGACCTGAAACAGAGGTCTCTTACAAAATGTCTTTTACATACATTAGGCTCATTTTAGCAATAAAATTTCTTAATTCGAAAGATTTGTCCATTTTGCAGTTAACAGTAACAGAAGCTGACAATTTCTATTCAAAACAATAAATATGCAAAATATTTCCTCTCATTGTTGTTCTGCTGTTCAAATGAATACGCAATAAATGCTAAGGTAAAGGCCGGTCAGTTTTTGGGACTTTGTGGACAGGTAGTTGGATGATTCCTGACGGATGAGGCGTTTAAGAATTGCAAAATGGACTAATGGACAAAGTTGTCGATTTTTAAAACAAAAGAATTATGACGACGACCCTCGTAAGCCGTTGACGACACACTTCCTTTTTCGTTAAGGTATTATAGCCTCATAAGTTTAAATTGTTTGATCCTTTTTTTATCCCATAGTTTAATTTTCCCTTGTAGTAAAAGTTATTTTAATGATTTCTTAATCCTCATTCGTTTAGCTTTTCGAAAGACTGAAGTCATACTGGCTGAGTTGATTTCCTATAGACATTTATTGGAAAATTTGATAGCCGTTAAATACGGTGAGGTGCATTAACGCCCATGGCATTAACACCCGCGGATGTTAATTCCAAAAACAAATGGAATTTACCTTCGTGGGTATTAATTCCTTTTTTAAATGGTACTTACACCCGCGGGGGTTAATTTTTTTTTTGGTTGGCTTTAATTCCAATTTTAATTGGAAATAAGAGACACACGTGAAACAAATGGTGACGTGAAATAACGTAAAATAAAGCCGCATGGAGCCTTATTTAAATAACTTATGAAAATTTGACAATTAAAAGGGTTGCGGTCTTATTTTCATTGCAACTTAGAAAGAATGCCAGTGCGGCCTTATTTTGGTTTTTCTATTTTGATTAGAAACTTGGCGCAGGGAAAGTCCCGAAGTCAGGAGTCCCGAAAATGGGTTTCGGAACTTCTGAGCCACTCTGGAGAGTCAAAAGTACCGAATTTGTTTTAGGGATTATTACCCCACAATGGTGAGTCAGTAGTCCCAATTAAATTTTACTTTTTATGTGACAAAAGTTCCAAATGAAAAAAAGTGAAACAACGAATGTTTATGCTAAATAAATAAACAAAAAACTTAAATTCTTGTACGTATACAAATTTAAATAAATAGGACCACGTTTCTTTATTAGCTGTCGACAAAATGGTCAGATCTGTTGAGTTTGAGGTTTCGTTTTATTTGGATCAGTAGTGGTTCTACACATCCAGTAATGCAAAGAAAGATTTTCGCAATCATTTTAATGAAGCCGATTTTTTTAAATGCACAAACCGAATAAGTCTTGAATGACGAAGAGTATAATCGTACAAAGTTAGAAATGTAAAATTTGTAAACTTCGTTTGTGATGTTTAATTTGTTTTTACTTAGGTAGCCAAGGTGCCTAGGATGCCAACGCGATTTGGCACTAACACTCGCGGGTGTTAATGCCAATTTCAAAAGGCGTTAACACCCGCGGGCGTAAGTTCTTTTTTATGGTGGGCCTTATTGCCAATTCAAAAAGGAATTAACACCCGCGGGGGTAAATTCCTTTTGGTTTTGGAATTAACACCCGCGGGCGTTAATGCCATGGGTGTTAATGCACTGCACCGTTAAATACACTACTCAAAAAAATTAAAGGAACACTTTGAAAAAACTCAAAAATTGAGTGGTCGGATTGAAGTGTATTAAAAAGTTTTTCAAAGGTTTTAATTTCTTCTTTTCTAATTATTTTGAGTTGAGAATAGAAAATACCGTTAGTCGTTTTCGCTTAAGCGTAAAAAATGTTCACTCACTTCCAAAATCGAAAAAAATAAAGCTTGATTTGTCATAAAGTGAGAGGAATTTTTTTTTTCAATCCAACCGATCTAAGATTCAATTTGAGAATTTTGTTGGCATTTATTCACTGTTTTCTTAGATCGCTACGATTTTGTATCTAATAAAAAAATGGGTTTAAATGCAAAAACACAATTTTGACTTTGGACCCTAATATCTCTGCTAAATATTGACTTACAAAAGAAAAATTAAGA
Source organism: Sphaerophoria taeniata (assembly GCA_943590905.1). NCBI lineage: Eukaryota > Metazoa > Arthropoda > Insecta > Diptera > Syrphidae > Sphaerophoria > Sphaerophoria taeniata. The sequence goes on along the minus strand of OX016542.1, from coordinate 74,364,343 downwards.
CCGATTTGAAAAATTTATTAAATTTTCTACACAAAAGCAGTTTGAAAAATTAAAACATTGTAATACTACTCTTTTTAGTATCACACAGTAAAAGAAAGAAACACTATTGTTTGGTCCGGGATACCGTACACAAACAATGTCTTCAACTCAAAAGAAACTGAAATTCTTATTTCCGGGACTCCGTACAATGAGAATTATTCAATTCAATTCCCTGTCAAAGGTGAAGTTTCCACAAATATAGGAAAACAAAATAAGATGTATCCTTGAACTTTGAACTGTATTTTTATTAAAAAAGTAAGGTCCTCTTCTTAATTTTATAGCAATAACATGATGTGAATATTTAAATTATAAATAATAAAAGTATGTACGTGAAAGTTCGAAATTGAGAAATTGAAAAAAATTGATTGATTAATTACAAAAGGTACGAATGAAAAAATGAATGAATGCAGGCAAAAAAACCTATTACATACTTTTTGAGTATCATGAAATAAGAAAATAAGATAGCCCTAACTGCTTATGAGATTTAAGCGGTCTCCGGTCTCTACGTAAGAAAAATATTAAGAATATACAAATGAGGTCCATTTTCAAGTAAAAGGGAAATGGCTCAGAAACTCCTTATATGTCTTTTTCAATGACCTGTTCTCTTTCTTAAATCCCTTACGTATTAGGAAGGAAGAAAAAAGTATTGACATTCCTTCGGAAGCCAACAAGATTAACCGAACTTTTTGCAAATATGAAAAGTAGATTCAAAATACATAATCTCTATCAACAAGACTTCATAGAGATCTACATCCTTCAAACTCATTGTAAGAATACATCCTTATGTATGATTGTAATTGCTCAAGGAACAACCAACATACCTGTTCCTTCCGTCCAGGTTATAATATTATTTTGCTTCCTTCCTTTTCGGAACGGTAATAGTAATTGAGAAGGAATATTAAAACCTTAACGCACGATCGCACATTTTCATTTAGTTCCGTAATTTGAATGTTGTGCACTTATGGGTTTTGTTCAGGTATCTATTTTTTTCAAGATCAACAAAAACTCTTATAATTGATGTGGAATATAAGAATCTAGGCATTGACCAAATTTCATTCATAAAAATCTACTTTTTCATTTTATGAACCAAAAAAAAAAGAAGAAGATACAAATTGGTGATATTACGCATGATTACTAGACCGAAAGAAATCTACCCAAACAATGCCAATGGTTGAGGTTTTGAGTATGCTTCAAAAGGAGATGGTCAATTAGTGGTTGAGAGGAAGTTGATACTTTTATTTTAAAAATATGGTTTTGAAATAATTGGGTTTCAATTTTCAAAATCCTTTGGTTGAGGTTGGACTTGGACTGTATGATAACATGACAGTTTTGTCAACAATATCAAACTACTGCTCCTGAAACAAATGTAAATATTGTGGCTAAATATTTACTAGGGGTTTGAACATCACTTTTCGTACCGGATGTCAATAATAAGATAATGATGTAATGGATCCATCCACGATTGAGATTAATTGCCAGAGAGCAATTGCAAGGCAAACGTGGGATAATGTTAATTTAATGGTGATTGACGATGTGAAGAAAATGCTAATATTGATTTTGTTTTCATTGGAATTAATCGTGTATTATTTCCTTTTTGATAAGTTTGAAGGCATTTTAAGGCTTTCGACATGTTATTCATTGTAAACATGTATTCTTGTTATCAAGGTTTTATTTCACAGCCAAGCAGTCTGGGAATTTATTTGATCCATTTCTAGATCATGTTGCTTATATCGTTTTGCTTTTTGTACGTTCGTTTTTGTTATAACCGCAGCAATTATTTGATCTTGAATGTAATGTTGGAAGGCAGAGGCGGTTGTAAGAGAACAACATGTTTCCACATTCCAAGCTCTTATATGATGCATTCGATGTTTTTTTTTACACTATCAGAATTGGTCGAAGAGAGCTTATAGGAGCACAGTCTTACGACCAATGGTTTGCCAACATTATGTAGTAGACTGTGTTATACCACCGGCTCATGACTTAGTTCAGTGTTAGTTGTTAGTAAGCATACATAACATAACAAACACTCACATAGATGAAACAAAAACAAAAACATTTAAAAATGTAGAACACTGGTCTTGAGCAAAGTTTTTAATTTATTCTTGCTTAGATTTAAATCAAACAAGTCTAAGTTGCAGTTTGAAAGCCTACTCATACGTGTCCTTCTTGCGAAGATTATAACCGCCACTCCGATGATTGAAAGATATAGAGCCAAGTAGTTCCGGTTCCGTTGAATCTGTTACACCAGTTATAACTTGATGGAAGAATACCATGTCGTCTATTTGACAAATGTTTCTATCTGGAGAGTTAATCGGCCCTAGCGAGGTAAACGTCCGGAGCGAAATTTTCTCCGATTTCCTCCGAATCGGACGAATCGGAGACATTTTGCTTGTCGGAGAACTACCTCGAAGCAAATTTCGGAGAAATCGGAGAAAATTCCGCTCCGACGGTTACCTCGCTAGGGCCGAATAAACGGTTTTCATAAGAGGGGACATTTAAAGGATCACATATAGAATACCTTTGAGGGCAAAACAACCAAGTTACAAACTTGTTCAAGTCAGTCTCGAAGGTGGGTTGTTCGAATTAAAACTCGTTCACAGAATTCCTTTTTACTACTTTATTTATAAAAATTTAATAATTTATAGTTTGATACAATTTTTACTTATTTGAGTTGGTTACTTTCGTAATGACTTTATTTGTCATTCAAAAATTCGGTTTGATAAACCAATGTTATTGAATGAGGAATAATTGCCACAACGTTAGCTTTCAGAGAAAAAGAAAAGGTTAGAAAGCGGTATGTAATATCACTGAAACTAGGCCCTTTCAGTTTCTCGATCCAGTTGTAAGTGTTCTTAGAAATAAATTTCTTTGCCTTTTATAGCAAAACAAAATATCTTAAGTAGGCTATGAATAAATAAAGTAGTAATTGAATTTGAGTTCAAGGCAAATCAGGGATGGAAATTGACATTTTCCAATAGTACTCAAATTTTTTTTTAAATTGTATTCATTTGGTACCAATTGTATCGAGAATCAATTTCATAGAAAAGAATATAAGAAAAACATTTTTCGTTTTCGTTTATTATAAAAATGTAACACAAAATGAAAAATTCATTAACAAAACTGACAGACTGTTAAATCTGTATTCTCATCAACAATCAATGAAAAATATAGTTGATTTGCCAAGGTTGAAATTATTTTGGAATTTTGTGGAGCTAATAAATCTTTAATAATTGTTTGCCCTTTGTGTCGGTTTAATAGGAAATGTTGTACGATATTTGAATCGTCAATATTTTTCTTTAATAAGCCTGAAAGGTGGTCTACGACAGAGAACAGCAACAAATATGGAAAGCAATTTCTAATCTTCCTTGAATTTTCGGGTAATTTGCAACTCTTTTCTGTTGCAATTGTATCAGTTTTAAGGCTTCTTTTTGCTGCGATATACGCTTTTTGATGAGTTGGTATTGATTCATGCCTATCCAGATGAGTTTTTCCTCCAGCAATATTTGTTTTCCAATATTTACATCTCTTAAGTTTTTCTTGAGGATTTCCTTCGAGCCAAGGATAGTGTTGTAACCACTTGGTTTGGAAATTAACAACTTTTTTTTCTTTTTTGGAATAGTAGGAAAGAATTTAAAATGAATGCATTCAGAGTTCAGAAAAATCATATATATTTATCCATCTTGACATTGACATTGCAGTACTGTTTTTATTTTTGCAGATTTTCAAATTGTATCAAATAGAGGCCAATTGTATTTTCGTACTTCGACAAACCCAATTGTATCGAATTTGATACAATTGTATCCCATTTTCCATGCCTGAGGCAAATATGAATAACAAACAAACAAATTTTGAATTGAAATATATTATAATGTTACACTGCACACTTTTTTGCATTAGTGAAAGTACAAAATTCGTGCGACATATTGCCATATTATTTTCAAGAATAAATTTAAATTTATTTACTTGATATGCAATTTAAATTAAAGCAAAAATAATAACCGTTATTCGCGCAAGACGTTATTGCCCAAGTGATGTGAGAATACAAAAAATTTGGGCGAACGGAAAAATAATTTTCATTCGAGCAGCGGAAAAATTTGTTTGCCCAAGAGACAAGAGAGAATCAGTTTGGGGAGTGAAAATAAAAAAATCTCGCGAATTGATTCTCTCTGGGGCAATCAAATTTTTCAGCTGCGCGAATGACGATTATTTTTTTTATGTTGTTTGAACAACGATAGCAACTTAGAGGTGCTTCCACCAATGGCTTTTTCCGTCAATTCCTTTGTTTGGCTGGAGTTATAGCTATTTCACGAGTGCCAAGCCGATCATCAGACTCCTTTATAAGTGGTGCTGCGGCTGCCTAGTTATTTTTCATATTAATCGAAAACTTTTTGAGTTCACTTTGGGATTTGAACCTAGACCAGCTAGTTGTGAAGCCAATGCACTACGCACTGCGCTTACAACTCCACTGATTTTTGGTTTCCCATTGTAGACTTTTATTGTTTATCATTTGCAATGATAGGTGCATTTTTTACAAGCTCCTCAAAGTATGCTATTTTGTTCCGCTTTCATTTTTTCTGATTTCCTATCTTTGTGTCACAACAATAAGTTGCTATCGTTGTTCAAAAAACATACATGGAATTGACGGACGCAGCCTAACTGCAGTGTTAAATAACACAAAAACAAGATTATTTTTTTTCTTAATTTAAATTTTAAACAAATAGTCCTGCGGTTAAATTTACATAATACTTGCGTTTTTGTTTTTTATTAAAATTAGTGATGGGCATAATCGAATGATTTCAATAATCGAGAAAATAGTATAATGAATTACGAAATCGAATGAAAATGGTGAAAAATTTAAAGTTTACAGTGCACAATGAGCTATTATACAGTTATAATAATATTGACGGTCATTCGTCAATAGACCTGCCTTAGAAAATACCCTCTCAGATAGTAGGTACCGACCTGGGTTTATTGTTCAATTTCATTTTAGAAACATTTTTAAAAATAGCCTGTTATTCTTCTTAGCTATAAACAAATGTTCCGTATTTTAATCATTTTTTAAACACTAATTCGCAACCAATCATGTACATATATGAAAGTTTTCAAACCAAAGCTATGATTAAAAAAAAAATTAAAGCAAAGAATCTACAAATACAATTATTTGTTTGCCTTTAAAAAAGTAACCAAAAATCATAAACAAAATTCCATTCCAAAGATTTGCAAATTCAATTAGAAATAAAATCGTCATTCGCATTAAAGCGGAAAACACAAAGCTGCTTTGCTGTTAGCGCTGACTCCGTTGCGCTTCTATGCTTTGGATTGAACTTTGACTGACATCTGCCATTTTGCTAAATTTATTTTAATTTCTTCAAACATATTTTGTCAAAAATTTTATTTTTTGTTTTGTTTTGAAAACAAAACCGAAAGCAAAGCGAAAAGGAAGTAAAATTCAAATAAAATTTTCATACACACGAACAAACAACATGTCGGTGAGCAAATACATATCAAAAAGTAGAAAACATTTCTACTTTTGCTACAGCTTTTGCGACGTTACGTTTATGTTACGGGGTTCTCACAGTATGTCAAATCAAAGGTTGAGTAACAAAGCTGCTTTGTGATAGGTTGTTAGCAATTCCTATTCTTGAACTTTATACGTCACTCAACGCTAACAGCAAAGCAGCTTTGTGTTTTCCGCTTAAAACTTAAAATAATCATCATTCGATTTGTTTTTATGCGAATACTAATAATCGATCCTTTTCATTCGTGTACTATTTTCATTCGAATGATTTTTGATTCGATTATTAATAATCGATTATTCATTCGAATGATAATAATGGTGATTCGAATACTAATAATCGTCATTCGATTTTTTTTCGTTTGAGATTTTAATTTTGAAGAGTAGTAGTTGTAGCAGGGTTTGAGGAATCTTTCGAATGATTTCAGTAATCGAATGATCTCGAATGATTGCCATAATCGATTATAATCGATTATATCATTCGAATGATCCCATCACTAATTAAAATTGTTTAATGGAGAGTTACGCTTGACCCATGTGTGGGCTTATAGCCAATTCAAATTGGCAATTACACCCGCAGGTGTAAATGCATTTTTGTTGCAGGGGTTATTGTCACATTAAAAAGGAAATAACTTAACTATAAACTTATAGTAAACATAAACATATTTTTCATCCTGATTATTAGACCATGTTCTTGCATAAATTTTCACCATTTATTTTGAAAGTTAACATGTAACGAATTCTTTTCGATTAGCAACTACTTATTACCGAATACTTGTGATTGTTTTCTTAATGAGTTCTAGATTGCAAATTGTTACCTAGCAAATGTGAAATTCTTTTGAATAAGGTCTTTCTAATTACATCAAAGACATCCATACATGCCTGCATATTTAAAAATCCATGATATAGAAACCTAAAAGAAACTCGATGTCACCAATTTTTAATGAACTAATGAACGATTAGTGTATTAAAAATTTTCACTTTTCAGAAGTCGCGTCGCTACCGGCACATCATGGTCAGGCCAGCCAACTTTTTGCGCCTCGTCATAAAACCCTAATTCGTGCAATTTTCTTGGAAGTCATTGTGTAATAAAAAAATACCAAAAACCCTTTGCTTTTTTAGGAAATATTCAGAAAGAAAAGATTTAAATTTGCAGTGTCTATTTCAAAGGGTTTTATGACAATCCTTAAAAAACGAATTTCTCAAAGGGACCGGCAAACGGGCAAAATAAAATTGTCATTGAATGGCTGTTTTACAGGTAGGTTACGGCTTTTGTCAAGAAGGGTTAATTCAGGTTTGAGCCTGAATCAACCCTTTTTGATATTTACGAGCATGCAAATATTATTGCCTGTCATAAAAATTCGCTCGTACAGAAATTCCTCGAATGAAGAAAAAATTGTCAAAGTGGTAGAAGGGGTATGCCAATCCTTTGTCAAAAATTTTGCAATGTTTCGTTCGTTCGAAAATTGCGATACATATCCTTCTTTCTCTCATGATGACACACTGTCCAGAGCTAAGGATTAAAAATATAATTTCTAAAAACAATAGGACCAAGCATTTGTGTCAACAAATCCTTTTTTTCTCAATGGACAAGAATGGACAAACGAACACCCAGAAAAAGGCTCTCGGCTAGGATAGGTGTAGTTGCCGGTTTTGTTTCGAAAAACTCCTTTTCGGCCGAAATCCTGTGCAAATGGAAGGTCATCGAAGGAAAACAGTTATGTTGACATTCAAACACAGAAATAGACAACTTTTGAAGAGTGGACAGTAAATATTGAGCAGGATGCAATTTCGAGAAAATAGCTCTTTGCTTGTCGACATACCTAACGGTCAACGGAAAGGAAGGGCTGAGGCTTAAAATAAAAAAAGAGAGGAAAGAGTTGTTATGATAGGGAAGGACTTTAACTTGTCAAGGTTACCGGATAGTAAAAATGGTGAAACGTAGGGGAGAGTGGGGCACATTTGAACACTTTTGGCTTTCGCAGCTTCTGGAACCATATATGTTGGATTTATTGATCTGTAAGGTTAACTTACATGCAGCAGTGTTATTAAACTTCGATTTCAAATAATATTTGATTAATTTATCAAAACATTTTTATTTAATTTTTATTTTTAACCAATATACGTTCTTATGTACAAAAGTACCCCATGCATGGGGCAGTTTTGAAATTGGAAGAGGTACGTTTGAACAGCAGCATTAATTTCGTGTTAATGAATGAATAATACTTAAACTTTTTAGTATTTATTCTTAGCTTAATTAGTAAGATGATAATAAAAAAGAGCCGTAGGAAATTCCCTAAAACTAAAATCACTATGGGACAAAATCTTCAATAAAACTAATCCAACTCCAAGAAAATATCACTCTCCCCAAAGATAAAATGTTTCTTGTAACAATCTCCAAATCCCCAATGTTCAGGTACGTCTTCTAACACCGATTCTCTCACGGCATGTACACTGCATGAAACCGTTATGACATGATAACAAATTAAGAACAAGAACGCACTTTCAGTCTGTCAAGCCTGAGTTGTGTTGTTTCATAAAAAAATTTACCTACTATGGATCAAATTATTGTTTTAAAATCAAATAGAGGAGGAAAAAAGATATTTTTAAATGAAAAATGATCTATGGTGTTGTGGCAGGATAAAAAATGATTATTTTTAATTCTAACATAACGTTTCGTGCAACCTTATCATGCGATTTAATCGCATGATCCATTATTATTTGAACGTAATTTGTTTCGGAAATTTTGGCATGGAGATTTTAGTCATGAAGATTCTCTCCTTGGAGATTTGGCTTCTGGAGATTTCAGTTTGGGGATTTAAGATTTGGGGATTTTAGTTTGGGATTGTACCTGTATGTTATAGAAACTAATCGGGGCAGCTTTGAACTAGTTCAAACGTGCCCCAAAACACTTGTTCAAATCTACCCCAACTGTATCAAAGCCATAAAATGTTGAATAATTTTTAACTTTTAACATATTCATTTAAAAGCTCGCCGTGATTTAGTTTCACATTTATTTACTAGTAAGACATTTTTTTCCCCCATTTAATATCGCGTACTAAAATGTTTGTATACTCTTACAACTAAAAAATTAAAATAATACACCAGCACTACGAAAACCACCTTCCACCTCTAAATCTGAAGCCCGACTGAAGAAAACACGGAAAGCCAATGACGTTTAAGGATATTGGGTCATATTCTAAAAGATGAGCAAGAGCTCAGAGTCCGAGCTGACGAGCTTGAACTCACCTGTGAGATCGATCGAGCAGGGCGGAACTCAAACTCAGTTTTGTATGCAAAAAAACGAGTTCAAGCTCAACAGCTGTTACTCGTTGAAATTGAGATCGATCTCAAAGCTCTTTTCGTGGCTTAGTTTTGAGTATACTTTATGCGAAGCGCGTCAAAAAAAATGTCGTCTGAAAGTGAAAATTATGCATATATAAATAGTGGTGAATTGGAAGTTATTATTCATGTGACTATATATAGTTGGGGAGGCAATCGTAAGATTACCTACCTCATCACCAGAGTGAATAATTTAGCCACCATCTGGTGGTAAATGACATGAAATTTTCAAAACCAGTGGTCGGACAGACTTTTCCTGGGCCTTTTGGTGGTTAAATGGCACTTCCGGTTGTGTTTTTTGGTGTCAGCTTATGCCATGGGGACAATGGAAAAAGTAAGTAGAAGTCAATAGACATTTCGTCGTAGATGCCAAATCATATGGTCGGACAGAAATAACCTGGGCCTTTCCCTTTGTCTTAAATCTTAAAAACGGTATTTTTGGTGTCGTCATAACCCATGGGCAAATGGGTTATCAAATGAAAACTTAGAACGTCTACATTAAGAATCTACTGGTCAGTGGTCGGACAAACTTAACATGGGCTAATCATGCGACCGACCGCATTATTCAAAAAATGTCTGTTAATTACTTTGAGATTTTTCTCAAATCAGCATCAACATTTGTCCGACCAGTAAATTCTTAATGAAGACGTTCTAAGCTTTCATTTGGTACCCCATTTGCCCATTTACCCGGGAGTCGTGTATAACGATCCTGGCCAGCAAACTTCAACACTTATAAACTTTTCTTCCGCATTGCATAAAGCTTGAACATTAATGGAGTGGTATCATTTACGATTTATGTACTCCTCATGATAGGTCAAAGGTTTCCTTATTCGGGCGTGAGTGTAATCTAGAGCACCAATAGCATAAGGAAACTCGTAATTCGCTAAACCGATACAACCGACGAAAATCTTCTTCAATTGGACACCTTTTTCCTTTATCAATTCTTTGTCCGACATAATTAACAATAAACTCGGCAATCCTTACAGTTTTATGTTTTATTTTTCTCAAAAAAGTGAGAAAAGAGTTTGATCTCATCTTTTTGCATACGACCCATTGTCTTGCCAGTATAATATATTGAATTGCTTTTAATAAAAAGTAATAAACTAAAATTTTATAACCAGTGTTCAAATGTGCCACGTGTTCAAATGTGCCCCACTCTCCCCTAATGTTCCCAAGGATTGTATATATTGAAATAGGCGGGCGCCAATTTGATATGCTTGTGCTATTTACGTGGATTTGAAATATATTAGCCATTGTCTTATTTTAGAAGTGTGTTTGCAATTTTTGACACAAATGCACACTTAGTAGATTGGCAGTGTTCTGTATGCAAACATTTTTAGACTTCCTAGAAAAAACAAACGGAATGAAGACTTAAATTACTCCAGTTTCGGCATAAAGTGAAAAATCTTTAATGAGCATATTAGAAAGCTCAAACTTCAGAGGGCTATATATTGTGGGCGAAAATAGTATAAGTCAAAAAGAAACATTTTTAATGGGAGAAAGCAGTTTTGTTATTCTCTTGGACTACTGATCACTTAACATGGAATAAGACGAACAAATTTTGGCGAATCTTACAGAAAGAAGAAAGAGTTTTCGATCTCTTTAAGCTTTAAGAGTATAAAAACTTGTTTTATTCCTTAGTTTTTATGTTTTTAACCTTGATGCACATCAGCTTTCTTTTTAAACGCTTTCATAAACACTTTCCCTAAAAAAATGCACATTCCAAGCAAAATATTTCAAACGCAACATAAACAAAATCCTAATGATGTTCTTCTCTAGAACTCGGCAAAACTCTTTTTTTTACATTCATAAAATTGTCGTGTCCTTAAAAAACACTCTCATATTACCTAAGAAACTGCAATAAATTTTTTTTATTTTTTAAACCGAAAACTATAAGACTCTTTCACCCAAAACAACGCACACACCTATTCTGTTCATTCTTTCGTAATAAAACGAAAGAGTTTCGTATCCTTTTCTGCGACTGTTTTTAAGAATTCGCGTTTATTATGGCCAACCCTTTCTAAAATTGCGTTGGTTAAAAAATTTTGTTTACAACACCCATCCGTCATAAACATGTCTTTTTTGCATCAAAGAAGAAAAAACACGGTTATTCTTTTCAAAACTCAAAAACATAAGGAAACAATAAAGCCCACAATAACCAAGAGCCTTTATAGATACCTAAGGACTCGGATGGATGTATGTAATAGCGGAACCACAAAAAGATGCGAGAATTCCGCTGGTGTACGTATTAATGGCCTGTTACTGAGCTACATCGAAAAACTGATTACCCTAGACAGGTCAGAAAAGTACGCACGCACACAACCCTCTCCGGAGGCTATACCTCCCTCTTCTTTATTTCGAAACTACCCTTTCGACTTCTCATTGTCTCCTCGAGAAAAACGAGTTGAGGTTGTTTGTCTCTTTTATTTTCATGGTTTTCTGGGACAGAGATAAGACGATTAGTTCTTCTCACCCCTACACGGAACCGAAGGTATATAAGGTCGGTTCAAAATCTGTGACCCGTTAGTTTTGAGACAACGGCGAGGGCGACAGCAACAGCACAGACTCAGAGAAAGATTTAAACATATTTGGAGCTCTTTTGTGATCGACTTATTTGAGCTGATCGAAATTTATATTTTCGAAATAAATCATCACAAAACATAATGGATGCTGCATGATAAAATCGTACCTGGACACTTCTAATTGGATATGAAGAAGAGAAGTGTGTTGAAAACCGACGTGAAGTTTCTTTGAAACTTGAAAAGAAAATTTAAAAAAAAACTGGTTTTGACATATTTTAATTATTTTTGACGTCTATTACACCAGCAGAACCATTTCATAAGCCGGCACCGAAAAGTATTCAGTATTTTGTTGCTAATTTGTGCCGCAAGAATTGATTTTGTAGCTCAAAGAGTTTTCGGAAAAAAGCGCGGTTGCGCTTCTTCTTCTCTCTTCTGAAAAATAATAAGTATACGCCCGAGTGAACTTTCCCATAAAACGTTGATTTCAATATATGGAAAGGTATTTTTTAAAGAGAAAACAACATTTACCGGGTCAGCTAGTAGAATAAAAAAGTATCAAACAAGCAGTTGTTTACTTCTTGTTAAGCTAAGTATACACGATTGGAAGATCTTCCAATATTGAGCGAAATGTCAAAAGTCTTCCAACAGCAACCAATGAGCTTTCAATTGCCAATTATCCATCAAATGAAAAATGTCTGTTTATACGATTGGATAATTTTATCCAAAAATTAGTCAATTTATTGGAAGAAAATTGGCTGTCAATTGTCGACAATTTTTTTTCATCCCATTAAAAATTGCCTGTTTAAACGATTGGAAGACTTATGAAAACAAAAATTGCTAGACTCATTGGAAGACAATTTTTTTGACAAATGATTGAAAATATGAAACGCAATTTGAAGGCAAGCATATACAAGAAGTATTGAGATCACACTTTTTTGAAAAAAGTGATTAAGAGTGGCAAAAAAATAATAAATATAATATTTAAATAAATAGTGAAGATAAAATCTCCAAGTCCAGACCTAACATAATTTCTTTGGAATTGCATTTAACTCGAATGTAACATACTCTTCAAAAATTCAATTTTGTGCAAGAAAACAAAATTTAAAAAACAAACGGAAAATTTGAAGAGAGAAAAAACGACTATCTTGTCGGTATATTTGTTGGAAAGCAGCGAAGAGGAAGATGAGTTGCCTCAAAAGAGACATCGCAAAGTTTGGGCGAAAGATTGGGTAGCGCGTCGTTAGGAGGAGGGGCTTTACGCTAAACTGCTCGTCGAATTGTGAAGCGTGGAACCGGAACTTTATAAGAATTTTTTGCGGATGGACTCGAATCAATTAGATTTCCTTCTTTCGCAAGTGACTCCAATGATTGAAAAGAAAACTACAAACATGCGCGAAAGTATTTCAGCTGGTGAACGGCTTGCGCTGACGCTACGATTCCTTGCAACAGACGATCATTTTCGGTCCCTGCAGTATTTGTTTCGCATTCCAGCATCAACGATCTCCAAAATAGTGCCTGAAGTCCTAGATGCAATTTATAAAGTGCTTGTTAACAGATATATTCAGGTACTTTGGTTACATTACTTAAGTTTTACATTAACATGTAAAAATGTGTTTTTATATAGATGCCAAAAACTGCAGAAGCTTGGAAAGTTGTTGCCGACCAATTTAACAATATGTGGAACTTTCCAAACTGCATTGGAGCAGTGGATGGAAAGCATATTGTAATGGTAGCTCCACCTAATTCTGGGAGCATCTTTTACAATTATAAAGGCACCCACAGTATTATACTAATGGGTGTTGCTGATGCAGAATATAAGCTCCTTTATATAGACGTCGGTCGAAAATGGCGATTCTCGGATGGTGGTGTTTTCAATCGATGCTCGTTTGGACAAGCTATGGACAAATGGCCTTATTCCTTGACTAAACAAAAGGCTATATAAAAATTTTAAATAATTGTAATTTTATGTTCTAGGTGATGTGATTCTTCTAGAAATTTTCAATGCTGAAGAGAAAAGCATTCCAATTGCATTCTAAAATTTACAAAAACACATACTACATCCCAAAAAACAGGGTAAAAAAATGTTGGTGCACGGAATAGTTTGCTTTTACGGAGGCCAAGTAAACAAAAACGAAATCATGCTGCCGTAATTGGGCATTATACGGCTATAGTGTACAGAAGAGCAAATCACTCATGAATGGAGTTCGATGCCGTCAAAGAAAAAAAATTTGTAAAGGGTCCACCAAATACCTTTTTTTTTGGAAATGCTATAAAAAAAAAAGTACAATCCTTCCGGTTAATAATGAAACATAATTTCATTCAAATGGCTGCCTCTGCTGGCCATGCAGTAGCCTACACGATCGGTCCAATTTTTAAGCACATTATCGATTGTGTGCAGCTGTATTTCACCAATGGCTTCACGAATATTGTCCTTTAAAGCGTCAATTGTCGCTGGCTTGTCGACGTAACATTTATCTTTTACGGCACCCCACAAGTTATAGTCCAACGGTGTCAAATCGCAGCTCCGAGGTGGTCAAACGACATCAGCTATGCGGCTGATAATGCGATCTTAAAAAACAGGGCGCAAAACATTGAGAGTAGCTTCGGCTGTGTGGCACGTAGCGCTGTTTGAGCTAAAAAAATTAATCCTTGCGGCACAAATTAGCAACAAATTATGCCGTTGGTTTCATAACGCTAGCTGCATTATTGGTTCAAATTTGGTCACATCGATTTTTCCAAGAACTAGTGGAGCAACAAAATCAATTCTTGCGGCACAAATTAGCAACAAAATACTGAATACTTTTCAGTTCCGGCTTATGAAATAGTTCTGCTAGCGTAATAGACGTGCTGAAATATACCGAATGCTGTAAATTTATCTGACTTTAAGAAAACATGTCATGGATGTCGAAATCTGTCAAAAGCGCACATTTTTAAGAACGCAATGTCAAATCGGAGTATTTGATATTCACCCGTAAGTCGATGATTATTCTCCTGTGAAAAGCCTCTACTAAAAAGTTGGGAGAAAATCGACTCAAACTGCATAAGAATTTTCGATGGTTGTTGCCTCTGGTTTGATAGTTGAGAATATCAAACAGTTGTGAAATTTATCATCAACCACTTAGCGCTAGAATGCCCTTTAGAAAGAAGATGCAGTGTGAAGTCTGATAGATAGGCGAAGTTACGAACCAATTGATATTGAATCGATAGAAATCTCCAAGCTTTGCCATAAATATCTTTGTTTCGTAAAGAAAACATTCTTAACTAGACAATGACATCTACCAGAAACAAGGAAGAAAGCAACACTGTTTTGAATTTCGAATCATATTGTTGCCAAATCCTGGCCAATTTTAACGTTAACCAAGGAGATTCTATCTAAAAGCGGAACCCTTTGACAATTTTTATTTAATCCTTCAGCTGGTCACGTGCTTCAAAAAAACATATTTCCGACGATCTTTATCAAACCAAAAAATACTTTGATGTGACATTCTGCTGGACTATAGAGGATCCCAATTTATTCACCGGCACGCTCAAGACACGAGGGACACATTTTATCCCTTTTCGCAGAACAAACTATCTTTACTAATCTCTTAATAGGACCTGCATGATCCTCATCTAACCGATATGATCATTTTTTGTCATTTTCAAATAATTCTTTCACGATCTATAAAACGAAAAACCATAAGCAGAATCATAAAAGAAGAAGAAAAACACATAGTGACGTGTTATGACGAATCTATTACCATCAATTTTTTTTGTATTTTAAATTGTGAGCTCGCAAAAAAGTTGCAAAGGTAAAAATGATAAAATTGTCATGTCTGAAAAAAGTTGACAAAGAAACGTCATTGTTCCGAGATATTGTTCTTTGAAGTCAATTATCTATTGTTAGAGGCTGATATCTTTGTTTCTTGAAGTTGCATACAATGGACAAGGCACAATAGACAACCAACCAAAACTGACCATAGAAATTTTTTTTGATTGATTGCAAGGATTCTTGTTGGAATCAACAATCAAAATGTTTCAAATGAAGAAAAAGAATTAGAGGACAGTATTTAATTCGTATGATGATGATTTATGAGATTGAGTGTGTGATGCAAACAAAAACCGCAATGGACTTAAATAATTACTGTAGAGGCTTTAAACATCGCATTGAAACTTACAAGCAGAATAACGTAAGGCTATTGATTGATTCTTGTAACATTGAAGTCTAACTTTTCGGCAAACATGGAACTGAGAGTTGCACAACAATTTAAATAGGAGTGAATCTGCAACAATAGGTATACCTTAATTTAATAAACGACTTTTTGCCTACTTATTGACATTTAGAGGAAAACACGGTCTTGAAAAACTTTTTAAAAACTGATAAAAAATAGGGATGTGTAAATGTGTGCGAAGATGGGGTTTTGGGTTTGAAACAGCGCTTGCAGCTCTGCGAACGGGGTGTACAAACACTAAATCCTCGATTGTACTATAAGTTTAAATCTGAAGATTCTGAAATCACGAATACATTTCATTTCATTTCACATACACGGATTTAACAATTGGGAGCTTATATGCAGTCTTTTCAGAGTACAGATCATTTGTCCTTTTAGGATATTCCTACCTATATACTGGGGCCAGTATAAATCTTTTTGGGTATTGAATTGAATGAATTCAAAACTGGGGAGAGGCCAAAATATTTATTTTTCATAAGATGATGTTGAGAGACGAATGTTCAGTCCCGCCGATGCGATGTTAGCATATTTAGTGCATTTTGTAGGAAGTCTCTAAGGGTGTTAGGATTCTTTCCTGTGACGCAAATAGCAACATCATCGCATAGACAACTTCTTTGCAACCTTCTCTCTCTAATGAAATTAACAGTTAGTTGGCCACAGAATTCCACAAAAGAGGAGCGGTGAAGTGCTTACCTACATCAGGAAACAAATAGCACATCGGTATGAAAAAAAGGTGACAACCTTTCTACAGGAGAACGTCTGGCATCCCTTATCAAATGTTGAAAATTTGTAATATCAAAAATCAAACTAAAAACCAGAAATATGTGTATACTTCGTTCACAAATAATTGTCAGCATTGCTCTTATGGCAGAGCTTTTTCATCTACAAAGGTGCCTGTCTATATAAAAAAGGCAGAACTGCCACTGAAAACGACGTGACACCCTTGAACTCACCACACAAATTGTTATTGTAATTTCATTGAGCAGAGAGTATACCCCACACAACATGTCTCCTGCACATCTCAGCGCAGACTGATTTCTGTTCATTATACACTACCCTTATCATGTATAAAAAACGGGGCTGGCAAAATGAGTACGAAGGTGGTTTTCGTGCTACTCAAACGCGGTTATCCTCTCGAAAATATTTTTCTTTAATACAAAACAACTTAAATATTATTTCTTAATGTTATATTCCACATAATTTATTAAAATATGAGGAGAAAAATTCTTTTAGCATAGTTCTTTCGAACGTCAACATACTCCCTTTGTGGTATTTCGGAGCAAATAATTTCATTATCAGCCCTGGTAAAGAACGAACACAACAATGTGAAAAGCTTTTCAACCGCTTGTATTTCAATGAAAGCTCTTGAAAGCTGTGCTTTTATGAATAGAAAAATCTATTGTATTGACAAAAAAAAGTGTTGACATTGATCTTTTTTTCATTTTTTGCTTCGTTTAATATGTTGATTACACACTTTTCTGAAAAAAGTATTTGTTTTATAATGTCGTTAAATCCAAGGTTTTCAAACTTCGATTTTTTTGGTATTTTAAGCTTTAAAGGTGTATGAGTTATGGACGCGGGAAAATATAAATAAGTCAGCATGTACTCTGTTGCCACAGATTTGTTGAAGCAATAGGTAATCAGTCAGTCACACAAATTTAATATTTGTATTTTGTAGTAAGTTTTGCTTTAAAATACCAGAAACGGGAATACGTGCCAATTTTTTAAATTAAATCAGGTTGTGTTGATACAGATTTGTAATTCTTCTTCTCTATCTCTATATATATAAAAATGGATGTGTGTTTGTTTGTATGTCTCTTATAGACTCCGAAATGGTTCATAGTTCATACTGTTACATTCAGTGATGATTTCTGTGAAAAAAGAAAAACCTCATGGAAGAGTGGGAAAACTGGAAAAACCAAACAAAGGTCGGAAATTAGATTTTTTTTGCTTGGAATTTTTTGTTTCAAAATGGGTTTTCGAATGGAAAAACAGAAAGTTCTTGATGAAAAACTCGGAAAACTCATTGGGAAAATTGCATATTATTGCAGGTGCATTGATTTTCAAATGGAAAACTGGAAAATTTCGTAATGGGTTTTCCAATGGCAAATAGAAAGTGCATTGATTCTTAAATAGAAAAATTGAAATTTTTTTATTGAGAACTCGGAAAACTCTGCGAGAGCACGAAGAACTTCAACATTGAATTTAAGGTGCATTGGTTTCTTTGTATGTCCAGTTTGGACTCTTAATCCGCTCAATCCTCAATGGATTTTTATAAAATTTTCATTGTATAAAAATAATTTTTTGAGAAAATCTTACAGGAAAGTCAGCAAATAAGGTGGATAAGCTGTTTGGAATTCTGATTTTCGTGAAATAGTCAAAACAAAGAAGTTTTTGAATTTTTCAAAGAAATTTGCATTTTATTTCATGCTTTAATGAAAGAAGAATGTTAGTTGTAGAGCTTGAAAAAATTCGGATATGAAGTTCTCTATTTTAATGTTGTTTGTTTGTTGTATGTTTTTATGTTAACAGTTAATTGCTTGCAAATTTCTTATCATTTCTTTTTCATTCTGTTTTAATTATGCTCTTTTTCTTAATTTATGTATAAACTCGTTTAACTGTTTTGCATTGAAATCGAGAGAGTTGCGAATACTGATTTTTTTGTTAAACTCAATTTTGATGCAACTATCAATAAACATTGTTCTTTATTATTACACTGAATTTTGACTTGATTTTTATGGTTCATGGACGTTTCATCTTTAAATAATTTTGTGGTCCTTCGATGCTTTTTAGAACGTTTCATCATTAAACAAGAGTTATTTATTTATTTTTTTAATATAAAGCGATTTGCATAATATGCCCTGACAAATCACTTTGTAAATTTTTATGTACCTACATATTTAATTATAATTTATCAATGCATTCGTTTCTTATGTTTTTGTTAATTTTTAGATTGTTAGGGACTAGGCCTACTGCGGAAACCATTTAAAAAACGCACCTTATATCTTACCCCATGGGTGGTGAGGAAAAAGATAAATCAGTAAAAGCGAAAATGTATGCTTTTATTTTGTGGAATATATAATATAAATAATAAACAAAATGGCAACACTAATCATTTTCAATACAATTTTCAATAATTTAATGTGTATAGTATGGCAACACTGATGGAGCTTTTGAAAGAATATAGCATTAATTAAATTTGCAATAGTCAAAAAGAGATGCAAACATCCCTATTTCTTCTGTACTGACAATTAAAGTTGAACAGAGTATAGTGAACAGATTTAAAGTTTTTGAATTTTTTTTTGTTGAAAGTACTACGGATTTGAGTCAGGGATGAAAAATCGTCTTTCAGCATTGTATCGAAATTAAAATAAAAAGTGTATCGAATTGTTTTTTAATTGTACGTTCATTTTCCTTATTTTTTTCTTTTTTTTTGTTTAAATAAATCTACAATCTAAATAGATTTAAAAGCTGCAAAACTTTATAAGACTATGTTCTACTTTGTAAGCGATTTTGAAATAAACAATACAATACAACCTATCGAAACGCTCCCAAGTAAGCAAAGTTTCATGATGATCGCTTTAGTAGTTTTTGCGTGACGCTCTGACACCGTATGGGCTTTCACATGTTCATTTATAGTAGAAATTACACCTTATTTCTCCATGTTGTTTTCAAAACATCACAAAACCAAATGAAAAATTGAGCACGGAATGAAAACAAATGAGAATGAAAACGAATAAGATTGATGACGCCTACGGCTTACATGTTACATCGTTACTTAACGTCCCATTCAGTCACATTTAAACGAGTAGCGAAACTAGCAGTTTTGTTAGTGCGTTAAGAAAAAGGATACTTGGTGATATGAATTTTTGTAAAAATATTCATGATTTAGCAGAATACCTATTACATCAAGTGAAAGACTGGAAGTGCATAATTGTATTGAATTTAGTAAAAGCGTATTAGTGAACTTAAGGAGAGGCAAGAGTATCGAAAAAAGTACAATTGTATCGACTTTTGCAACCCAGATTTGAGTCTGGTGTAACAAGGCTACTACTTTTGGAAAGTCAAACTTTATTACGTAATTAGAATTAGTAATCCAAAAAAATAAAAAAAAAATAAACCCACGATAAGATTCAAAACTCTAACCAAAAGCGCTCCAGCCGAATACCGACATAAAAGAACACACGTACACACGTGTTCAAAGAAGCCTTCTCTCTCGTATCTATCATTGTTTTCTAAACCTTCTCTATGTCATGTATGGATCATGACTCATCCAGCGTTATTTACAAGTGGTCGCAAGTGTTTGATTTAAATCCTCGCTACAGCGAATCATAATATAAAAGCCTAAAAATTCCAATGCTGAATGCTTATTTTCACACCATAACCCATGGGAAGGAGAACAATAAAAACCTATTTAAAATAAGCAAATTGATCCAGTCCGTCCAGCCCGCCCGCTGGTGGCCAGTGAGGGCAAGCACCGATTCAAAAGGTGCCCAGAAAGTTGTTTTTGTTATTCTAATATCCATTATGCTGAGAGAGAAAAGGTCCTCGTTAATCCTTCTTCATTGTCAACAAAAAATTACCTTTTACGTTTGTGTCACACCTGACAGCTATTATTGTGTACAGTTGCTTTGGCATTAAGAAAGTACACGTGGTGGTCATTTAATGCAGTCACGTGAAGCTCAAAAAGAGAGGATTAAGGGACAGTGTCTGCTTTTTTTCAATAAATGAGCATTAAGCATAGGCGTCAAGCTGTCATCGTTGGAGGCAAAAATAGAATCAGAAGAAAAGAGAGTTCTTGAAAAAATGACTTAGATTGATTCAGAGGATAAGTTAAAGCTTCCTTTAAACATAGTGTGTTAAATATTTGAATGCACACCAATGAGTGACCCCTAGCGTTGCATTGGGCGCCATTCTGTTTAAAAGTCAAAAATCTACACAATAAACTTAGTATTCAGCAGCAGTCTTAGGTGCATTTACAATACCATTTGTGACGAAAAGTCCTGAACATTTTCTTACCGAAAAAAATATAAATGCTCAATACATACTTAAACGTTAATCCACTCACTTTTTGTTATTCAACGTTGGACAAGAATTATAAATTCTTCAATAATTAGTAGCCTTGCAATTTAAAACAAAAGAATCAAAAACTCTAAAATTCCATGACTGCTTCTTTCCTAGTATAAAAATAGATCAAGAAATAAGGAAGAACGCGGCTATTGTGCGGTTCTTCAATATTTGTTTTTCCTTTATTTTAATCCAGGTTCAGAGGTCTGCTGTGTGACTTTGTGAGAAGCTATTGAAAAATTGTCTAAATGCAATTTTAACGGAACTAATAAAAATTGCACGTAATCCGGTAGCTGGAAACGCAAAGGCCAGTCGAGCAATGAATTGACTTTTGTCTATAACAAACACGTTCTCTCAGGTATATCAAAACAAATTCTCAAGAAAGGTGATAATGAGGGCGTGTTTTGTTTGACTAAGTTAGGATGATTGTAAAATCTTTAGGTTAGGGATGGGACCGGGACATTCAAGATCGTAAAAAAGGACTGTCTTAAAATTGGTATGCGATTTTTTTTTTTAATGTTTACATCTAATTTTATAAAAGATGATTTTACTATGTTATGTAAAGTTGAACGGAAAGACAGCCGATTGTCATTTAGTTTTTTTAGATCCAAGTATTCTTAAGTGTCGTACAGTTTCCTTCAAAAACACTATCTTGATCCAATGTATTTTTTAAGGCTACAATTCTTCATAAGCAGTTGGCGTACATCGAAAATATTATCCCCTTCATTTCCGCATGTCACTCGCTTGGTATAGCATTGTCATTATTTTTTTCGCATCAACTATTTATGCAAACAATGGAGTGTCACTGATAGGTTCAGTCCAAGAATCCTTTTTCGATCCTGCATTCAATTGTCCGAAATTGATTTTTTGCCTTTCCCACAATTCAACATATGAATCACACGCACTACGCGTTTTCATCATTTATATGGGAAAATATATATTTCTCGAGCATCGGACAAGAGTTCGCAACATGCACACAAACAAAAATATTAATCAGAAAAAGAATAATAATAATGGGCAACTCGTTCGGTCGTCGTCGTTGGATTTCCTCATTTCCTATCGCATATTATTAAACCATATTTGTATATTTGCTGACCATAACAGAAAGATTTTCCACAGATTACAGTTTGTCATACAATGGGCAAGGATAACAATGCAATGTCCTGTCCATTTCTGGGGTTGATTGGGTTGGCATCTGCATAGCCGTATTTAGGGGGAGGGTTACGGGGTTTAACCCTCCCCGAAATAATTTTGTAAAGCAAAATCAAATAATTATTGATTTTTATTTTGTCTTGCTAACACTGAATTTATAACTTTTCCATTGAAGCTTGAGGGTATTTTTTATTTTCTTCCAGAAACCTTTGTATATTTATTTGGTTTGGTATACCTAATCAAGATATAATTTACTACTCTCGCCATCTATTCTTTTACATGAGTCGTTACATGACCAAAAATTAAGGCATAAAATACTGCAATGTCTCAAAGGCAGTAAGAATTTTTGGTCTTTTGTAAAAAAATTGAAGAATTTTTCTTCTTCTTCGGTCCCTACGCTCGTTGACAATAAAAAACTCCAGTTGTTAGCTATCTCGCGAAAGCTGCTAGAGCGTGTCATGATTCCCCCAGTTCCTGAGCGCGTCAATGATTCTATGGGAAAAATCTTCTTCCGCACTCGTGCTGTGGCGAGAGTCCTAGAAGTTCTCAACATACATTAATCTGCTGGTCCGGATGGTATCCCTGCTATTAATCTAAAGAGGTGTTTTTCCACGCTGACAAAACCCTTGCGTAAGCTTTTCCACTTATCTTTCCTATGGTCTTGTTCCGAGCAGTTGGAAAACAGCATTTGTCCGGCCAATTCCAAAAACAGGCGAATCTTCTTCTCCCTCCAATTATCGTCCGATTGCACTTAATCCCTTCCTTGTAAGGTCATGAAAACGCTGATAAACTATCAACTCAAGAAAAATCTCGAAGACCGAAAGCTTCTTAATGACCGGCAGTACAGTAACAGGTCCACTGGTGATCTGTTGGTTTATCTCACCAAGCAGTGGAACAAATCTTTCGATATCGGTGAATCCCTTTTTCGTTGGATTACAAACTTTCTTTTGAACCGTTCACTACAAGTTGTATTGGATGGATTCAAGTCTGAAACCCACAATATAAATGCTGGTATACCTCAGGGCTCATTTTTATAAATGATCTCTTGTCTGTAACTTCTAATCCAATGAATTGTTTCGCTGACGATAGTACCCTTAGCTTTTCTTATTCATTTCCAGACTCACATCCCTCCTCTTCGGATGTTGAACTGCAACGGCAAAATATGATAAACTTTTTAAACATTGACTTCAACAGCATTGAACAATGAAGAATACAAAATCACGTAGAATTTAATGCTTCGAAAACTCAATGCTGTCTTGTATCGTTAAAGCGGGATATACCTCCCCTGCTACTGTCCATGAGTGGCACTTGCATCAATGAGACCGAACATCTCGAGATTCTCGTGTCACTGACCACCTTTGGTGGAACGATCACATATGCGATGTCACCAAAAATGCCGCAAAATGTTTGGGTTTCTGAAGACAGTGCAAGCAATTTTTCTCCCCGTCTGATCTGGCCCTTATCTTTCCCATTCCATCTTTGGGCAGGTGCCCCAGTTACATACTTAAGCCTCTTGGACGGTATACAAAAAAGAGCCCTAAGACTGATTGGTGACAGAGACATAACCAACTCATTCACCTCGTTAGACCACCGTCATAACGTGTCGTGTCTCTTTCGGTTCTATCGTTACTTTTACGGTAAGTGGTTAAGTCAAATAGCTAGTTGCATTCCTCTCCTAAAACAATTCGCCCGTACCTAATACTCGCGCTTCTAGGAATGGCCATCAGTTTAGCCTCGAGTCCAACTTTGGACGTACTCTCAAGTATAGAGAATCGTTCTTTAGTCGTACTTCAAGAATGTGAAAAAAATTATCATTTATCTGAACCCCCCCTGAAACAAAATCCTAGCTACGGCTATGGGCATCTGTCCTCTCGTTTGGTGCAACCCTTAAAATATCAATATCTATCAAAAATGGTTCGTCCGAGCGGTTTCGTTTTCCTTTCCGATAAAATGGAGTTTTGTGTAGGTTTCAAGTGTCTTTATCTTTCTATTTTTTTGGCTGATAAAATTGTGCTAAATTATAGCATTTTCTTCATTGTGAAGTGCATATGGTCCAGCTAGGGAATGTTGTAAGTCTATCATCTTCTTCGAGATGATCTCTTCTCCTTTTTTCATTGTTTGTGTTTTTCGAAGGATGTAAAAACCCTTTTTGGATTTTCAAACAATCGGATGGATAAAAAGGATTTATTTTAAAATTTCTTTTGCTTGCGAAAATCATTAGCTTATATTTGTTTTGTAAAAATATGAATTTCAAGAAGAAATAAAAAAATATGAATCTACTTGTATACAATGCGGGTGGACCGATGCTATTTAGCTATGTCTCACTTGGCCCCAATAGGCGTTCATTTCCACCTCTTGATACTATTATTAATTCTTAAACAATTTCGGTACTTTTTGTAGCTTCCAGGAGGAACTTAATTCCCAGTTTTTGTCACTGGAATTCGAATCAATCCTTATTATCATGATGTCTCTGCATGTGTTATGTGTATACATGCGTGCGTTCGGATTTTTCTGCCTGATTATCATATCACGCGAGCCACACATGATATTGACATGTAATTGGTCTCATTCGACGCGAATTTGCTTGATTGAGAACTGATAGTTTTCAGCGAAATCATTTAGCGGTTTTTTAATAAATGAAAAAACAAACAAAAAATTATTCCCATGTGTGATCCTTATTCTAAAGAAGATATCGGGATGGTGAATGAAGCTCTTGGAGCCCGGTAGTCTTCAAAACAATGTATATAAAGCACAGCTCCGATAAAAAAATATGTTCGTAGAAAAAATTATCAAACTTCCTATTCGTTCGGGGCTAGTGATGTCAATTTTACGAACTCCGAATTTCGTAGCAAATAATTTTATTACGACGGGACCTATGATACTTTTTTCGGGATTCGTAGTACGAATCTACTACGTCGGGGCCTGTGATAAGGGTGATTTTCTATTTTCTTTAAATATTGTATTATCTTCTATGATTTAAAATATTCAATATAACAATTTTACATGTAAGAATTTGGCGTTCTTTTAGATCTCATTACTTTTGGTGGCTGACTTTTTACACAGTGTTGTTCGCACATAAGAGAAATGTTTTGGTTCTGATTTCACATCTTTTTGCAAAGTTTTTTGTTTTATGAAAGCATGAACCTCGAAATAACTTAATAAGCTAGCAATTTGCAAACTAACAATATAATTGCTCTGCCTATTTATAAATAAATAATAGGTGGGTTAGGTTAGAGTAGCTGTCTAGAAGAAAGTTACTCATATAGTTTTATAAAGTAAAAAAAAACCAGAATTCTAAATTTCAGCATCCTATGACCATTTAAAGAAAGTGGGTGGCAGCCACGCCTGCAATTTTGTACTTATATTTTCTCTTATACTCAACCGAAACCCTATCAGAATTTCGAATTTAAACGTTTTCGACCATTTTAACAAAGTGGGTGGATACCTAATTTACAAGACTACGAGCCGGAGCATTATTTTCCATTCGCCCTAGATGACCCAACCATCTAAGTCGTTGGACCTTAACTTTTCTGTGTCGCTGAACAGCTCGTACAGTTCATTTTTTCCAAGTTATTTAACCAAAACCTTACAAAAATTCCAAATTTCAACATCCTACGACCATTTTAAGATAGTTGGCGGAAACCACGCCCCTAAATGAAACCAAAATATTTTACTTATATTTTTCCGTATATTCAACCGTAAGCGTAAGCTTTTCCATCTATCCTATTCTTCTGGGCTCGTTCCGAGCAGTTGGAAAACAGCATTTGTCCAGCCAATCCCAAAAAAAGGCGAATCTTCTTCTCCCTCCAATTATCGTCCGATTGCACTTACGTCCCTTCTTTCTAAGGTCATGGAAACGCTGATAAACTATCAGCTCAAGAAATATCTCGAAGACCGAAAGCTTCTTAATGACCGGCAGTACGGCTTTCGCAGCAACAGGTCCACTGGTGATCTGATGGTCTATCTCACCGAACAGTGGAACAAATCTTTACATCGTTTTGGAGAAAGTAAGATTGTTGCAGATGCCGTTTGAGGAACATTTGCAAATTTATTCATTGGCAGACAAATTTGGCGAAAACTACAAGGTAAATTTTAAGGTGCTTTTTTTCATTTCAAAGAAAATGCGTAAAAACGTTAACATTTATTTTCAGATATGGATGCTTTTATTGAAAATGAAGGTCACCGCCGCGCCGCCTGAAAACTTGCTACAAAAAAATTTAGAAATCGTATCGGAAGAATTTACTTTTTTACTTTTTCAATAAAAAACATTTTTGAAAGCAGACTTTTTTAAATTTATTTAATTTTCAAAACACAAAATATTTTGATTTGTTTTTGATGTGTGACAATGAGCTGAAAATAAATTTGCAGATCCAAAACTTGATTTGGTGTGTACACGGTTGGCAGAAAATCTACAAATGTTTGCAAATCTATTGCTAGCTATTTGGCCAAATTAGTTTGTCGACATTGTCAGACAAATATTTGGCAACAGATTTGCAGATGTTTGTAGATATCTGCAAACCGTGTACACACAAATTAAATTTTCAGCTCATTGTCAGCTCATTTTCACACATTGTCAGACGTTTGCAGATCTGACAATGATTGTCAGACCTGGCAATCGTGTACACTAAGCTTAAATTATAGTATTTTCTTCTTTGTGAATGTTGTAAGACTATAATCTTCTTCGAGATGTATTATCTGTTTCTCATTTTTTCATTGTTTGTGTTTTTCGAAGGATGCAAGAACCCTTTTTGGATTTTCAAACAATCGGAGGGATAAAAAGGATTCATTTTAAAATTTCTTTTGTTTGCGAAAATCATTACCTTATATTTGGTTGTAAAAATATGAATTTCAAGAACAAATAAACAAATATGAATCTTTTCTAGCTTCCTAGATAACATTGAGCTTCAGAGTTTAATTTCATCAAGTTGGGTGGATGCTGATTGATTTAAAATCTCTATTCGCACCTCCATACCTACGTTGTTACTTACCCCAACCATCGTGAGTAGGGCTATGTTATGTTAGGACCTGCTACTACAATTTCTTGCTCGCTTCTCACGTATCGGCGTATTTGCCTCACACTGTTGGATAAGTCTTTCGGTTTCGTATTCTTCTTAGCAAAGAGATTTATGGCCGAACTTTCTTCATAGTTCGCTGTCGTTTCGGAACGTTGTGTGGTAAATATTGCCTTTTTGGGCGGGGTTCTCACTTTCTCTGCTTTGAAAATGGCAATGGCGGTGAGGCCGTCGAAGAAACTTTTTTTTTTAAATGATTAAGGCTTCCTTGATTCCCTCAAGCTTTTGTTACTCCTGATCATACGAAGTATCTTGATCTCAACTGCGGACTGCCTTTATTTTACTCTGTCCAACATTGTGAACAGTATGTGAGTTCTTGAGTCTTAAGGCAATACAGCAGTGTAGAGCCTTCCTTAAAGGTAAGGAAACATTTTTCCATTTCAGAAAAAATGTACAGGAATTTCTATTCCATCCACTTTTGGGACAGGTTTCTGGAACTCCCCATTGCACGAGAAACCATCCGTGACAGATCTCTTGGTTGTCGTTTGAATGCTTTTTCAAAATTAACCCATACGAAATCCAAATCAAGTTTATCTCAGTCAAAATAATGGTGTCTAACCTCAGCTTCGAGTCAAAAATCATGTACCATCTGAACCCAATGTCTTCCATCTTTTAAAAATTTTTTGAGGATATTGCAATCAATCCTATTACACTCTCTATGGCCTCATTGCTTATGGTGTATAGAATTCTTGCAGCACACAGAATTCACCCAATTTTACTTTAATACTCCTAGTTCATGCTGTGTTCATCGATTCAAAGCATTGGCAGAGAGGTATCCTAACTATAGGATAAGCATATATAACTCGTTAAGTGTCCAGTGCACGTGCGCCCTTCACTGAGAACCCAGGGCGTGGAACTAAAGGGCCCCATATTGATATAGCATGCCACTACTGGCATAATTAATAGCTTTTCTGTCCAAGCTTTTACATCAGCAAACATTATATAATTAACCAGCGTAAAGGTGAACCAATTTGAACTAATAAGTGTACTCTCTTTTCAGCTATCAACAATACCCCCTCAACAATGCGTGAAATGGCCTCCCTTAACCAAATGCATCGTCGTGGACCGCAAATGAAGACCCGACCACCTCGTCAACCGCTCGACGGCAAACCATTCGCCAAAGGAGTCATCCTTAAGACACTAATCAAAAAACCCAAGAAACCCAATTCAGCCAATCGAAAGTGTGTCCTCGTTCGTTTGTCAACTGGCAAAGAAATGGTAGCTTATATCCCCGGCATCGGTCACAACCTACAAGAGCACAATATTGTCCTTTGTCGTGTGGGTCAATTACAAGATGTACCCGGTGTGTTCGAGGAGTCTATGATCTTCCGCATGTAATCAAAAAAACACAACAATAAAAAAAAGACCTAAACACCATTTTAAGCAATAAAAGAGGCAATCTGTTATTTAATTTCGATGACAAGAAGATTACAATCTCCTTAGCACGTGGAACATCATCATCATCATCAGGTTCATCTTGTTCTTGGATCTTAAGCCAATAGAAAAACACAATTTTTCAGGAATCTAAGGACATTTGTGTATGCTCATCAAGACGCAACAACCAGAGAATTACGAAATTTTACGGTTTTACTTCGACATTGGGCATTGTTCGATGTCTTGTGGGTAGATCCTTGGCTATCACAATACCTTTTTACCTTTAACTGGTGCCCGAAGAATCTTAAGATACAAAGAAGTCCTTTTTAGGGATCATAAATGAGTTGTAAATGTTAGGGATGAAATCCTTAAATGCAATAATGCGACAACCAAGGAAGTCATTTTGTGGTCATTCCATGTCCATTGTTCCTTATAACATATTCGGAGGAGTATAAAAAAATCTTTAACGGGAATAATAATGTCCTTTTTACCATAAGGAAACGATTAACATCAATCCGTCGTTTTTCATTTGTTTTTGTCGCAAAATATGAAAATAAATATTAAATGATTGTCCTGTTCCATAGGGTTTGCTTTGGAACGGTCAGAAATACAATCAAAAGGATTGGCGTAGGAAGGAGTTTCCTTATTTTTCTTTTGCAACAAAACTAAATAATTTACTGGCGATTTGGGAAAGTCGGCTTCTTAAGATGCTAATGACAAGTAGTATATACAATTCTTAAGGTATCATGCAATGTGGTTGCAGCACCCACATGTTCTCGGAAGAGGATGTGAATACTGAATACAAAGACAAACAAAAATTAATGTAATTTTTCAAAAACATGTATCTATGGACATGGGTAAAGTTTTTTTTTTTAAAGAGATTTTCAACCCAACCATCATAGCAGTCACCAGTAGGTTAAGAGATTAAACGGGTTGTAGAAAAGAGTCAAGAAACGATTAAGTGTCGAAGCTTCAAGACTACTTAAAGTAGGTAGATGTTTCTCTTAATATTTTGCAATTAAATCAATATTTTCAGAAATAATCCCTCCTATAATCAAAGCCCCCTTTTTACTTTTAAACCAACCATCAATAAAATATTGGGCGCAGGGACATTGGTCCCGAAGTCAGAAGTCCCGAAAATGGTTTTCGGAACTAATGACCCACTATGGTGGGTCGTAAGTGCCAAATTAGATTTTGGGACTATTAACCCACTATGTTGGGTCAGTAGTCCCAAATTTATTTTGTCTTCTTTGGGACAAAAGTCCCAAATGATAAGAAATATGTTTTATGAGAATCACTAATTTATTTGTACTCGTCAATATTAGAAAGTCTTATAAATAAATAGAACCATTTTTATTTACTATTTGTCTACAAAATGGACAGATCAATTATTTTGCAAAACTGTTGCAGTTTCTTTTAATTTGGAAAAGCAACCAATAAACAACACAATGCTAGTGTCTGGAGAGCAGATGCTGCATTTCAATGATTCATTTTAAGCACCTTTTTTCACTTTCGTCTGAGGATGATGACGATCCGGAATATTCAAGATCGATTTGTTTTGATTTGGACCGAAACAAACGGACAAAATTTTGCCCAAAAGAGAATCAATTTGGGGTGTGAAAATAAAAAAATTCGCGCGAATTTTTTTTATTTTCACACCCCAAATTGATTCTCTTTTGGGCAAAATTTTTTCCGCTCGCTGTATGAATTTTAACTGCTACATGTTTTGGTTCAAGCTTCAAATACTTAATTTGAGAAATAAATAAATAGAGTGATAAGACAACTTTTGACGAGCCAAGGCCTAAGTGGCTTACACTCATCAACAATTCTCTGAGTACGTGTGAAGAATTGAGGGGACCTACAATTTACACTTTCTTCATGACAGATTGATAGATACTCTTGGAAGTGTTTTCAGTTCTTCGCAAGAGGCTGTACCCGTGAAAGATGAAATAAAAACTTTATGAACATGAACAGGATTCATAACAAAAAATCGTCTTTTTGTTGGAGCTGTTAATGTAATTGAAACAGCTCATTTATTTTAGGTGACAAAAAAAATGCAATAGGATGAAACTATGTTCAAGTACAGTGTGCTTGTAGAACAGCCAACTCTCACCGAACTTTAACATCCCATCAAATTTCAGAAGAAGGTTTGCATTGGAAAAAGTTTCCTTTACGTGATCATGAGGTGTATTTCAACCGTAATGCACAAAAAAACCTTGAAAATATGCAAAAACTGTCAACTAAATTTATTGTTTACAAAATATTTAAAATTAATAACGAAGGTCAGAAGCCCCGAATTTGATTTCTGGACTAATGACCCACCATAGTGGGTCAGTAGTCCCAAAATAAAATTCGGCACTTATGACCCACCATAGTGGGTCATTAGTCCCGAAAACCATTTTCGGGACTTCTGACTTCGGGACCAGATTCCCTGCACCAAAATATTGTAATGTACATACACCTTGTCTCTAGTTGAAGCACAAGAGCGATATTGTGTTTGTATTTGTAGTAGAATAAAAAGCTTTATTTGTTTGTAATTTTTAGCACACTGTTCCATACTGGTAAACAGTGAATAGAAATAGAAATAGAGAAATAATTAGATTTTAAGTCAAGAGCCTTGTGGCCAAAATTAGGGATGAGAATCTAGAACCGAGGGACACAGAGGGCCCCAGTATTTTCTAGAAATAATTTTTAATGAATAATAAGGCAAAGGCACCCAAAAGAAAAGCAAGAAATTGATTGATTCTTGAACCGTGATAAATTAAAAAGTTGAACAAAAGCGAACAGATTATATTAAATTGCAAAAAAACTATATATTAATTGGAAATAAAAATATAAAGTTTTTAGTTTTAATTCACTTTATTTCTTAAAAACTTTCACAAAAAATAATGTTTATTTTGGGAGGCGACGCGTTTCGGACTCAGTCCATCATCGGGCGCAAACTTGTGTGTTGTTGGTTTTTTGTGTGGCCAAAGTTCAGCTTGTTGTTTTTCTTGTTATTTCTTTGTTTATTGTTTTTGGTATGTTTAAAGCTTTTTGTTGGTTTTGTTTCTGCTATTGTTGTCTTCTTTTTTCTTTGTACTTTTTTATGGCTGTGTCAAATAATGGATTTTGATTTCATTTATTTCTTGTTGATCAATTGTGGGTGTGTTGGTTAGGTTCTCTTTTAGGATATTGATTGTTTCTTCTATAGGTATGTTTGTATACATGTTAGTGATGTCTAGCGATATAAGTTTCTGATTTTGTGTTATATTTATATTTTCTAGTTTTTTGGTTAGTTCTATGTTGTTTTTTATGCTGTGGTTGTTTTGTAACCGAATGTTTGCTTTTATCATTTTTTGTAGAGCTTTTGCTATTTTATAACTTGGTGTTGTGGTGTAATTTATGAGAGGTCGAATTGGGATTCCTTGTTTATGAATTTTCGGTAGGCCGGAGAATTGAATTAAAAGCGAACAGTCAAAGTGTTGAGTTGTAAAGCAAATATTTTGAGAGTGATTCGAATAAAGTAATTTCGTGAATAATTGAGACAGAACAAAGTCTGTCAGGTCAGCTCGTTGGATTTGTAGTGTTTGTGCTGATCTGTATGGTGAACTAGTTTGAAATTGAAGTAAAACAACTGATTATTTAAAAAGAATCTAGGGCCCACTCAAAGAGATCCAATTTTCAGAAATAATCATTCAAAAATAAGTTTCTTCAAAAGTCACACGTCGATTGTTTGATAACAAAATCAAAGCAATTTTCTAATTTGAATCACCAAATTAAAAAAATAAATGCGACGCCCGCGCCACACTATTTGGCAAATTCCCGATTTCGTGCGATAAAGTCAATTTTGAAAATTTTAGGTTTTTATAGAAATTTGAATGCAGTTTTAAACTAGACATTATTTCCTAGCTTCAAAATTTCATAAGATTATGTTGCTTCCCAACGAAGATAGAAGGGTTCAAAGATTGGGAATTTACGTGAAAATTGGTATTAATTTTCTTATCAAGAAAAAAAAAATGACTTTGGTTTGAATTTTCTTGCTATATTCTTATGATATATCTTTTAATTGTTTTTTTTTTCTTATGTATTCTTAGAGCTGTGTCACTTTTTTCCAGACTCAAAAATGTTAACAATTTTATGTTAGGGGTACTTTTCGATTTGAGGTCAAAATTTTTATATGAATTTCTTCAAGTGGCCGAAAACCATATCAGGGACAGAATGATCAAACTGATCTTTTGCATACATATTAATAAGTGTTTCTGCAAGCAGAATCAAAAGCGTTTCGTTAAATCATTCTGCCCCGAAGGTATTAAAATTTCAAAAAAAACTATAAAAATTGACGAATCGAAAAAATTAAAAAAAATCATTTTTTTTTGTTTTTCTTTTTTTCTAAGATTCAAATAAAAGAATTGAATACAAAATGTTATTATCGTATTATCAAAATTTTTTTAGAAAAAAAAATCATTCAAACTGATCAATTACTTTTCGAGAAAATTGATTAAAAAAAAATTATGAAATCAATTTGTTTTTTTTTTTGTTTTTTTTTTCTTAAAGCCTAGTATACAGTTCCTCAAGAAAAAAAACTAATGTATTTCTTATGGGAGAGATTTTTGCCGAAAAAAAATATTTTTTCATTTCACCACTGTAATCCGAGCCAAAATCGAAAAAAAATGTATTCTCACCTCGATTTTTTTCAAACAAAACAATGTGAAGCTCATTGTTTTGGCAGAAAAAAATTAAAATATTCGACATAAGTTTCACAGTGACAGCTAATTTATTTTTCAGAAATTTTTTCATGTAACAAAATTTTGTTTCTTCTCTTATTTTTTTTTGTTCACAAAGAACTGTATACTAGGCTTAAGCATAAGAAAAAATTGAATACAAAAATTTTAAAAGCATAGTATAAAAGATATTCCAAAAAAAAAAAAATTATGAAAATCAGTAGCTTACTTTTCGAGAAAATTGAATTTAATTTTTTAATCTTTCGAAAATTTGTACAAAAACATCTTTGAGTGACTGTAGTTCTCAGATGGGTAGAGTAAAGAGCATTATTTCTTGTATACTTATTAAAAATTGCATTTGTAAGCAAGAGCTAAAGAGTTTTTTGCTGTCAAGTGATGTTAAAAATAAATATTTATATATGAATAATAATATATAATATAATATATAAATTATTAAATACTTAAATATTTTAAAGGATTCTTCTACTATCCGATCCAAATAGTTTTTCTTTATCGTTAATTAACAAGTTCCAACAGAAAACAAAATAATCCTGACGAAATTAAAATGTTTGAGCCTGAAGAGTTTTTAGATACAAGCCTCGGTGATTGATAAAAGCAAAATATATAGTTTTTATTTAAAGAAAAAAGTTATTTTTATAAATTAATACCTTTATTACCTAAAATAAACACATAATTTATCTATTTCTAAACTCAACTTACCTACTTATATTTTGAAAAAAAAAACAATGAATAACAACCTTTTTTAATTAATCGCATAAAATCGGGAATTTGCCATATAGTGCGCCAGAACAGAACCAACAATAGGCGTGTTTTTTGCACGCGTATATACGCTTAAAAAAATATTTACATGTAAGGCCGTGTGCGAATTCAGTTAAAAATGGGTTAAAAATTGACGTTTGGTTAAATTTTGACACTTCGCATTATTTGACTGGCTGCTGAGCAGGTTAAAATATGACAGTAGTGGTTAAAAATTCATCCATTTTTATTTTTTAACCACAATTCATCCAATTCGCACACGGCCTAAAATGCAAAAACAACACATTTCTATATCCGCTTAGTAAGCGGCGATAATTATCCACGCTAATGAAATAAGCGGATATAAAAACAGTGCTTCCATATATCTTTTTCACTCTCTGCGATGAATTTTCAAAACTTCATTTCGAAATTCATTCCATTTTACATACAGATCCAAGCAAGCTAGGATTTTGTTGTTTTTTATTTGTTGTTTTTCTTACTACACAAAACACAAACAAAGTTATGATCTGTGTATTTAACACACAGAACAAAATCACGTTGACCTTTTGTATGTGTCATCTTCCATTCTCTTGGTTTGCTTCTTTGAGCAGGAGATTTTTTTTTTGTTCTCTGTTCACAAACGCATTACAACAGGGCTGGTCTGCAATTGAATGGGTAATCTCAGGGGCGCCAGGCGAAAAATGATTGAATCAAGATTATATTGGTTGCAGGGGCGATTCCTCATAGTTGGCTAGTTTAGCGGCGCTAAACCAATAATTTCAGAATACATAAATTTTATTTCTAATATAAATAAACATTATTCTTATATAAAAGTCAATAAACGACATCGAATACGTTACAATATTGAAGGTACTTACTAGCAACAAAATAGAATTTCCTACAAATATGTATTTTTCATTGCATGCAAACAAAACTCTCATGCAAAAATCTATCATGCTACTATATTTAGCTCCAAAGTTAGCGCTAACAGATTTCATACAATCTCCATAAACAGAAAATGAACATATTTGAATAAATGCCTTCAAAAATGAACAGGAGGGTTAGCGCAAAAATCACAGCTAACTATTAAACGAGAACACCACAACGAGAACGACTGGACTGGTGTTGTTGTAATCGAATCGTGTTCGTGCTTCGTGTTCGTGCTTCGTGTTCGTGTTCCGTGTACGAAACGAACGACTCGTATCTCGTATGTCGGTGTCGTATCTGTTTTCTGTTTGTGTTGACTTTGGCTCTTGCCTGTCGTTGTGTTGTTGTGTTCTCGTTTCATATCATAATTAGCTGTGATTTTTGCACTAACCTTCCTGTTCATTTTTGAAGACATTTATTCAAATGTGTTCATTTTCTGTTTATGAAGATTGTATGCGCTAACTTTTGAGTTGAACATAGTTTCACGATAGATTTTTGCATGAGAGTTTTGTTTCGTGTACGAAACCTCTCATATCTATACTTATTAGGGGTATGAAGAACGATGTAGGTTTAGCGAAAAAATCTGCGCTTCAGCCAGCAGCTTATTGATTTTTTGTATTTTGTGGGGGAATGAGGTTTGTTGTTATTAACGCTAATTTTTATCTTATTGTTGTGAAATTTTATAAAATTTATTGAATAAATATTTATTTTGAAAGTTTTAACAAGGTGTATTTAAATTGGGATTCCAATAAAAAATAAACGATGATAGAGAAGACGAAAAAACTGCTCCGACGATTCCATCCGTCCGTCTGTCTGTCTGTAATTGCATCTATAGCTTTAACCACTGCTTCCGTTGACTTCAAACTAATTTTAAATATAGTAGTTTGAGCGAATATGGATGGGTCGTTTTTTTTATTTTATTCTTAAAATCAACATTTAGGGTAGCCACCATACAATTTTTTCGGCCAAAGCTTCAATTCTCTCAAAAACAGCTCCCCCGATTTTTTTTAAACATCCTCGTAATTATTTTTCTGTCGGAACACTGGTGTTTTTAATGTAAAAATTTATTTTTGTATTGCTCCAAAACGGTACCTCTCATAGAACGGTTTTTCATTTTTTTTTGTCAAAAGATTTCCTCTAAAAATAATAGTCCGATTAAAAATATAAAAATAAAAAAGAGTGACATGACAGCTCTTTAAAGCCAAGGTCTAAGTGACTTACTTTCATCAAAAATTCTCTGGCTGCTTGAGAAGAATTGAGGGGACCTACAATTTAACGCCGATTCCGAACGGCAAAGTTGAGAAGCACTTTTTCATGACAGATTGATACTCTTGGAAGATTTGTCAGGTCTTCGCAAGAGGCAGTACCCGTGAAAGATAAACTAAAAACTTTATGGACACGTGTAGGACTCGAACCCACGACGTGACGTTCTGCTTAGCAGCCAACGCATCTAACCACTTAGCCTAGGGCAGCTGCAGTCCGATTAACGTCTTTTTACTTACGACATATAGAATATATTGCAAGTATTGAATTCGTAAAAAAAAATTTGAGGTAATGATGAGATATCACATTACGATGATAATGAAGTCGAAAAAAGTGGGTCCGGCGATTCCGTCCGTCTGTCTGTCTGTCTGTAAACGAACAATCTTAACCACTGCACAGTGCGTCGATTGTATGGAGATGGTGGACAAAATTCAATTTTACAAAAATTTGTTAAATTTCGCCAAAATAATTGTTGCTAATTAATTAAATAATAAGTTTTACGAAATTTCAGGTAATATTTACGCCCCCTGCCACGCCCATTTTTGAATATCATTTGATATCTTGAGAACAACTGGCAGGAATTGAATGAAATTTTAGGAGTTTAATTTTCTAGATAAGGTTATTAATACAAAAAAATATGGACTCAATCCGCCCACTGCCACGCCCACTTTTAAAATTGTTTATTTCTTATGAACCGCTTGGATGTTAATATGAATATTTTGGAAACAGGGATATGGGATACAGACAGATTTGTGATATTTTTGGTAACATCTTTAAGAAACAAAAAAATTGACGCCAAAAATGAAAAAGGAAACCTCATTTCTTCAGTTTGGAGTTGAAAGATTCACAACTCTTCTTTTTCCGTCTTTTTTGGCGCGTCTAAAAATGAAGTTTCTGGTCCATAAAAAGGCGGTACAGTAAGAAAATTATGTTAAATGCTATCGGGAAGTGTAAAATTATTTTTAAGTCAAGCCTCGTAGGGCTTATCTGAAAGACTATGGGTCTTTGAACATTGTCGTTCTAAGCTTAAGTCAAATATTTAATTTTCGATTCAAAATCACTTTTTATTTTAAATGGACAGTTATTTATATTTTAATAAGCTAAAACAAAAAATAAGACATCCTTAATTATCGATTTTTTATCGAAAGAAACCATTTTTCATAAATAACTTCATTTTTTATGACTTGCACTTGTCCTACAAAAAACGAAATATTTCGAAAGTTTGCAAAAATTAGCAATGGAACTCTTTGTTTTTAAATAAAATAATAGCAGGGGATAACAAAAAGACTTAAAATTCAGATATACTTTGATATACTTTTTTTAAAACTCAACTTATTTAAATTTATGTGCCTCAAAAAATAGCACTTTTAATTAAATTAATTATAAAAGTAATATCACATAAAAATAAACCAAAAAACGTTTGTATCACCTCTTAATATATCCATAATTAATATTCAAGAGAAAAAAAATTTATAACTAGAAACACTTTCTTGAACGAGATCAATAGTTGCATGCGAAAATCGAAATCAAAACTAAGAAAAAAAATAAAAGTTCTTTTTCTGCATATAAAAATCCCGCTAATCAATGCAGAAGAAAAAAACAACAATTGAAAATAATAAATTATAGTTGCTAAACA
Source organism: Sphaerophoria taeniata (assembly GCA_943590905.1). NCBI lineage: Eukaryota > Metazoa > Arthropoda > Insecta > Diptera > Syrphidae > Sphaerophoria > Sphaerophoria taeniata. The sequence goes on along the minus strand of OX016542.1, from coordinate 74,326,764 downwards.
TGTTTTTGATAGACTCCACAGCATTGCAGATCTCAAACGAATATTTAGTTTTTTGATTTTTGTCCACTGGTCGACGCACTGTGCACTGGTCCGATTGACTTCAAACTTGAAAATTAAAGGTTTGAGCAAATTCGCGTGGGTCGTTTTTTTCTTTTTTTTTTAAAGATCAAAATTTAGTATAGCCACCTTACGATTTTTTTGGTCAAAAACCAAAAGTTTCAATTTTCTCAAAAACGGTTCCTACGATTTTTTTCAAACTTCCTCGAAAATTTTTGTTTAAAACTCTGATATATTTAATGTAAAAAAAAATGTTGTATTGCTCCAAAACGGTACCGCCTATAGAACCGTTTTTTTTGTTATCAGATTTTCTCGAAAACTAAAAGTCCGATCAGGGTAATTTTTTTCTTAAAGTACGTTTATATTGTTTAAATAACATTTTGTATTTAAAAAAATTTCAAAAAAAAAATTTTATTTTTTTATTTTGTATCTCAAAAACGGATCAAAATTTGAAATTGAAATTTACTTATAAAATGTATAGTTATACATTCTTGAATGCTGCATACCCAAATTAATTTTAAGACATTTTCGAAAAATTTTATATATAAGTGACTAAGTGACTTACTCTCATCAAAAATTCTCTGGCTGCTTGAGAAGAATTGAGGGGACCTACAATTTTTACGCCGATTCCGAATGGCAAAGTTGAGAAGCACTTTTTCATGACAGATTGATACTCCTTAAAGTTTTATCAGTTCTTCGCAAAAGGCAGTACCCGTGAAAGATAAACTAAAAACTTTATGGACAAGTGTAGGACTCGAACCCACGACGCGACGTTCTGATTAGCAGGCAACACATCGTACCACTAAGCCATGGGCAGGTGCAGTCCGATTAAGTTTTTATTTTTAGGAGTATAAATTGCTCAAATAATATTTTGTTTTCAAAAAACATTTAAAATTTTTTAGATTAAAAAAAATTGTTTTGAACCTGTTTTTCTAATAACAGTATAAAACGTACGAGTAAATTAACTTTTTTTTCAATACTGCAAACCCAGATTAATTTTAGGACATTCTAGAAAAATTGTATGATGTATACATAAGAAAATGATTTAAGGGTTTTCCTCCTCTCCATGGAATTAAAAAAAAAATTAAATAAACAACTTTTAAAGAAATCTTATGGCATAATTTTTTTTCAAATAAAATGTGTTTTTTATGTACCTATACATATTTCAATTTATGTTTTTATTAATCAATTTTAAATACTTGTTTTTATTATTAATGTTTTTGTGTGTATTAAGTTTGGAGTACTGGAGCAAAGTGCTTGCGACCCAGTCGTGCAATTTTTTTTAGTTGTATTTTAAACTTTCCCGAAGAACGTTGATAAAGCTAACCCACAAAACTTGGCCAGGAATCGCCACTGATTGGTTGTGCATCAATTCTTTTTTTGGACTACATGGTGTTTTAACGTTCAAGGTGTACACGCACGATTTTTATTTTTTTATTTTTTATTTTTCGTTACATTTTCTTCATTTTTCATCCTTAATTCATCATATTTATTGTCCTTTTTCGGGTCGTATTCGAAAGCGCGTTCTATGAACAACTTGATCAAGTGTTAAAAAGCACAAGAAATTGTGTAGCGCCTAACGATCACCAACAAAAATAAATGCGCCCCTGAACTGGAGTTTTTGTATTTTTGACAGATGAAACTACAAAAGAATATTTGACCAATAGACCACCGGCGGGAAACGTCAAACGAGCTGACGTCTTAGCTGTCATTTACTCGTGGAGGGCAAACAAATAAAGTTTCTATTAAAAAGCGCCAAAAAAGATTGAAAATTGCTGTTTTTATTCAATAAATATAAAGTTTTAAATTGTTCAAACAAAAAGTTTAGTGTGTTGTTGTATTAGTTAGTACTTTTTTAAATTTTTGTGTAAAAAATTGTGTAAAATGCCTTCTACGTGCTGTGTTTTTGGTTGTTCCACAAGAGGAAACCGAGACCACACCTTAAAGTTTTTTCGCTTCCCGGCCATTCACCGAAACCCAGCCAAAATCAAAACCTCTAAAGAAAGGAGGAGAGCATGGCTTCATGCTATTAAGAGGAAGGATCTCAAGGAACACTCACTTCCAGAAGAGGTGCCAAATGAAGACGAAGAAGTTGCTAAAGTCCAAAGCAACGAATGGGTCAATGGCTATGTTTACGACACTGCCAAGCATTTATGATGCAGAATAACTTTTGATGTAAGAAAAGTTAACTCTGCTTTCAACCAAAAACCGCTCCTAATCGCTTGATTACTTTCAGTTTCCGCCAAATTACCGAAAATCGGACATCTCGAATATAATTCGTGAACTTGCAAACCGAACTGTGAAACTGTGATCTACCAAGTGCCCGGAATCAAACGTGCGATCTTGTATAACAACAACAACGAGCTTCTCCTCAAGACTGACGGAATCAACATTGTCGAAATGTTCAAGTACAACAAGATCCTCGATGTGAACAGAATATATTCAAACGACATTCACGGCATAGCGAACACCTACGGCATTGAAGCAGCTGCCAATGTAATAGTCAAAGAAGTTCAAAATGTGTTCAAAGTCTACGGCATCACAGTGGATCCGCGGCATTTGTTGCTAATCGCTGACTACATGACCTTTGATGGAATCTTCAGACCGTTGAGTCGCACTGCAGCAGATGTCATTCGAATCGTGCCTGCAGTTCTTGAAAGCAGCCACCGTAGCTGGACGATCGGATGATTTTAATTCACCTTCCAGTCGAATTATTGTCGGATTACCGGTTAAAAACGGAAAGGGCTGTTTTGACCTGCGGTGGAATTTTACGAATAAATAGACGGTATCGAGAGAGTGACCACTTTGTGTACATAAAATTTGTTTTTAATAAAAGAATTTGTAATAAATGCTATTCCGATTTTCGGAGCTGTCTCAGTAAGCTGAAAGAAGTGATAGACCTCCTGGAGTTTTGGTCGACGTTGAGGTACCTGGTGTGTCTTCGGCTTTTGCAGGTGGGGCTTCCTTCTCGCGGGGCTTGACTAGCACAAGGGGCTGTTTTCGCTTGACTACCAGTACCAGACAGAAACTTGCTTCATTTGGTGGTCCCATGGCAACTTTGGCTTTCTTCTCGACGGGTTCTTCAGTCTTTACTGATTCAACATCCTCGATAATTTCTTCAACGGCAATCTTCTCTCCCTCAACTGATTTGTTTTTGAAATTTACACCCCTGGAACGATAGAACTTAATTCTGATAATGATCTTGTTTGAGAACGAAAGGAAACTCACTTAATAAATTCTTTGTCTTCTCGTTCCTGCCTCTCGAGACGTTCCTTTTCCGTTTCCAGACACTGCTCCGTGCACCTGAGGAGGTAGGGATCTTTGGCGGCAATCCTGGCGACTTTTTTAATGTACTCCTTCCTTCGTTGTTGGTCCAATCCCTTCACGTACCTTGAAATTTTCATTTTCTAAAAAAAAACTGTATTAGAAAACTTATTTTATAAAATATCAAGGAAAATTACCAAATTTTGTCCAAATTCAATACAAATTGCGCTTTGTTTGCCCTCCACGACCGAAAAATGACACTTGGTATTTGACAGCTGTCAAAAGGGAAAAAGCCCTATTACAGCTCAGCATTTGAAAAGTGATGCCAAAATTACTAAAACAATAAAATTGTCGTTTTTTTGTACACTGTTCATTTTAAGCGTATATACGCGTGCAAAAAAACACACCTAAAATGTACAGTATGAATCGATTTTTAGTCTCACATTTACTATTACTAAAAGATGACGCTCTTCATCTGAAATTCACGCAGATGAGATGACAGCTCGGAACAGGAGAGACACTGTAAACATCGGTCTGTTATTGCTAAACCCTTTTCAATAAATCCAAAATGCTCTATGTTGGTACCTCTTCAAATCGCGTGGGCAATCTTGAAATTTGTGTTGAAAAGGGAATCATTTCGTTTGTTTGGATATTTGAAGTTGAGGAGCCTCGGTTTTATTATTTCTTGCCCACGTACCTCTTTTATAAATTTTCCATAGAAAATCAACAAAAATATCTCGTGCATTCAATGATGAGCTAGACATTGGCTTGAGGACAGTATTGTTCCAAATGCTTCCTCTCCTCATCTATGATTTAATATTTATTTTCTATATGTGGCCTATGTTACTTTATTGCCCTGTGTATACATTTCTTAAGATTCCTCGAAATTTGAATGTAATATTTGTTTATTTTTTATTTGACTTAGGGCTCACACATGTGAAATTCATTAGACATATATACAATCAGCTTCCTGTGTGGACCATGACTCGACTCAACTCCTTGACCACAATTTGAGACAGTCCTCTTTTGTCGGGTGGACAGAAATTAAATTCTTTCATACATCTTTGGCACATGCTGATGCTGTTGTTATCCTTAAGGATTTGACTTGACTATAAAGAGTTTCTAATGATTTTTCTTTCCGGGTTTTGAGCGTGGTCTTACGAATTGTTGATGATTAATTGTTTGGACTTCTGGACATATGCGATGGCTACTAAGGGTGCATATCTGCATGCGCAATGAGTTTTGAATTATATTGAGTTGTCCTAATTGATTTGGATACAGGCACTAAATGTTAACCAAACGAGGATAATTTGGTGCAACGTGTGACCATCGAGACTTAGCGTTGGTCGATGTAAGTGAAAGGAACCAAAACAGCTTAAAAGAAATTGCATCAATTAAAATGAAACAATTAGTCTTTCTTGTCAAAGGAAAACCATAAGTAAGTTGAAAAGGCAGTGACTTTTCAGAGAGGAGATCATGTTTCAACAGAGTTCGCCTGAGAAATGGCACAAATGTGTTTGAGTTATTTCAGTGCAACGTAATGACTCGTTGGGATATTCAGATAGGGTATCTTATGACTATAATTTTTGATGTTATGTATTTCTGCCTTTTTAACTAGAGATATCTGCCCTTAAATTAAGAAATCCTTAAACATCAGATAAATTGACTCTCATATTGCGTTTCCAAAAAATGTGGGTGGTCAACTTCAATGAAAACAAAACTACAGGAACATTTTTTCTCCTAAGCAAGTACCCAGGAAGCAAGCATCAATTCCCAAATTATAAGATCCAATACCACCACAAACAACTGTCGTTCAAACTGTCATTGTCAGTCGAACCAGAATCATAAAGCGATAGCGTATCACTTAAATCACTTCAATTGCTGAAGACTACTCAATATTTTCCCTTTTGTCCTAAAGAATCAATAGTGAATGGATCCCGTTAGAATCGCAAGTACCTTAAACGCACACAAAACACAAACCAAGAGTAGCAATGCGGAAGGGGTTACGAATGTGACGGTTAACAATTGAAAAGGGTTGCCTTGTGCTGATCAATTAAACCACGCACCCCCGCATGATGACTTTGCACATAAGTCCAGAAATCTGTCCCGCACCCAGCTAACACCAAATGAATGCGGAAGAAACCGCAAAATTCTGATGGTTTTCTTCTTTTCGTCAAAAGAATCGTTTATCATGAGAGAAATGTATGCAAGATGGGAATTGGGAAATGGCTTTGATTATTATTTCGGATATCGAACAAAAGGGTAATGCCCGTCGCTCGCGTCGTCCATTCAACCCTTTCTTTTTTGTCAAAATCCAGAGTTTGTCAGAAAATCAAATCAGGGGGACGACGAACGTCGAATTGGGTTGGGTGGTTTTTCTTCCTGCAATTAATATATAGAGGATTATTATACTTTTTTTTTCAAGTGAAAATGACCACAGGGCAGGAGGGTGCCGGAATATTGCATTTTACGTTCTGACAAACTGAGGAAGTAATCTTAGGAATTATTTTGTCCAAAGACGACCGCAGCTGGGTGTTTTTCTATTACATGTTCTTGTGTCTGGTAGCCTTGGTTGAATTAAGGGTGGAAAAATAAGGATGAGGATGACTGTGATTGGTGTAGCGATGCAATAGGGAATAATTGTGCCACCATATTGATTTTATGGAAAAGAGAGAGTTTGGGGGAGTTGGTAAACGGAAAACCCTAGTAATTGGACTTTGAAAGTGTCTTTAAAATGACGAAGGAAAAATGGTGGAAGTTAGGAATTTCAATGAATTTCAAAAGTTGAAGAAGCTATTTGATTTAACGATTTAAGAAAATCAAAAGATTAGTTGAACTTTTGAAAAATTCTTCGAATAGTCAAAAATGAAGGGTGGAAAAATGTCATATTTGGGATCCATCAATTAAATTATACCCGCTAATAGTGTCTCGGTGATTTTGAGAAGGACAGCATACCAGTTAAGATGGACTCATAAACGACTGAATTAAGACCGCAAAGCTCTAACTGTCACTACTGAGTATTGGGAAATTTTTTAACTTACCGATTTGGAGTATGAGGTCTTATCAGAAACAAAACAATACATTGTGCCAATAAAATCCAAATGGATGAACTTATGAAGGAAGCCCATATTCTGGAATCTTTTAAATGGATTTTTAATAAAGGTTTTTGTCTAAGGCTCTGAGATCTATCTGTATCATTGTATACTCGTATAAGCGGAAGTACGTCAAAGCTTTTTTTTTAAATAAATTAAAATCTTTCCAACTCAACAACGGTTAACTGTGATCCAGTGATTTCAAACAATAAACGAAAAAAAAACTCACAAGCAAATACCGGTCAGGTACGACATGTTTGGGAACATTAACACTGTGCAAACAAGAATGACGCCAGTCTTCAGTTGCGCCTCCACAAAACATCATTATTATTCATCCATCCAAAACCAAATAGAGACAAAACGAAATTGTCCCTTTTCAACTTGCCGTCCATCCGAATCAAATAAATAAATAAGACCTCTATCATCAGAACAACATTCTTCTAACAACGAACACGCGCCAGTATAAAAACCCAAAAACTACTTTCCCATTCCCTTCATCTCACCGAGCAGGTGGGTTGCAAGGAACTATTCAATAGAGTTCTTTCCTTTACGTTTACAACTTTCTTTGGCCACTGAATTAAGTGTCCTTTTATATTGAATTTATACTTTTGGTTTGAAAATTTTGTCGATAAAGAAGGACACAAAATATCAAATTATTTATTTTTGTAAGAATATAATGAGAACCGTTATCTGAGAAGCCTATTCCGCAAAACGGTTCACACGAATCTTTTCGGTATGTTAAATATGTATTTGTGTGTGGACTTTAAAGGATATCAACAATAATTTCAGTTTGACAAAAAATAAAGGAGAGAATGCCACTTTGACCGGAAAGACAAGTGAGTAAAAATGACAGTCCATCAAAACGAATGAGCCGACTCGAATTTTTAGTTCCTTGGCTTTTATTTTAAAGGAAAAAAGGACAGTTTGAAGTTTGATGGTAAGATTAGGAATTTATTTTGTTTGAAGGAAGTAAATTGCATGGATATCAACATTCATAGGAAGAAGAATTTTTAGACCATAAGATTGGCCTGGGTGGCTGATAAAAGTTTTTGGAGAATTTAACCATTACTATTGAGTAATGGCAGTGAGAGTAATGGTGCAGGGAAATATGTTACTCCACGGGAACTATGTAACTTCATTGAGGGATTTAGTTATCACTTTAGTAAAGTGGATCTAGGATCTTATGTTCATGTACGGTGAGAACTTAGTTCACTTTCTTATGGGAACTAAGTACACACTTTTATGTATGAAGTTAATATCAATAAAAACAAGCTTAAACTAATTAAAGGCGTGGGAATAAAAAAAAAGAAGAATGAAACAAAAATTTTAAGACAGCAGTTAGCAATAGTAGAATTTTTATGAGTGCAGTCGGTTCGATCATTTTTCTTATTTTTTTCAGAGTCTTGAAAACTGAGTTTCTGAATGAAGCATGGACGTAAACATTGAGAATCTTTGTCATTCGGAAAACCATAATAATTATATTATTAAAAATTCGCGTGATTCTTTTTATTATCACACCATATAGTGGGTCAGAGGTGGGTCAGTAGTCTCAAAATAAAATTCGGCACTTATGGCCCACCATAGTAGGTCATTAGTACCGCAAACCATTTTCAGGACTTCTGGATTTGGGACCAGATTCCCTATGGCAATTTTTTCTCAGTTAAAGTGGCAATTTATTTCTTATTCAAAGGGAACTAGAACCACTAGTGTTTTAAGGAATTTAATTTCCACAAAAGTGGACTAAATTCTCATTTGTGGGAACTAAATCCCTCAGTGGAGCTAGTTCCCTTGGAGTTATTTCCCTGCACCGTAAAATGTGTTACTTTAGAATAGCTACATGCACAAATTGCGGAAAGGTCCTTAGCGAATGTCCACTTTGTTGACAATAAGCTGTACATAATTTTGTGTGAATTTTCGATGTGAATGAAAATAATGTTACGTAATAGTTTCCTCGACTATTAATTATTGGTCTTTTCTCTCCCCGTAGAGTTTTCTTTCCCAACCCAATACTGAATCTACCTAATGTACTGTTTCAATGCAGATGGCACAAAACTCTCGTATAAGCTGTATGCAGGGTCAACACTTTATATTCCATTTCCAATATTGTCTAAGTAGTTCAGAATAAACCCATTCGTGTGCTGTGCACACCCCTTCCCCTCCCTAATCAACCTTTAAACGAAAAATTTGCGCTTAAGTTAAAGAAGCTTGGATTAACGTTGCTTAAATCTTCGAATTGATTAAATAAAGAATTTTCTACTTAAATCATTCTTAGAGGTTGCTTGTAATATTAAGCGTCGACGACGATTGCGTACAGAACGTCCCAAAGGTCGATGTCATATTTTTTGAAAATTAATATTGTCATACCAAGTGACCTCGAAAATATTCAGCGATATTGAACTTTGATTATAGTAGATGTCAGAATGAAAAAAAAAAATATGAATATGAATTCGTTATCCGTCATTAACTTGCCTTACTCATCGTCGTCATTAACAAAAACTCTAATATTGAGGTTGTTTAAAATAACAAGACAACAATTGATACAAAAAACATAAGGTTCTCAAACAAAAAGTAAAAAAGCGTATAGAATAAAAAATCTATAAAAACACGTATACGCCCGAGTGTACATTTTCATTGAAAATTTTCCCAGGCTTGCAAGCGAAATCCAAAAAGATCTTACAATTACCAATAACCTCTGGGTGTTCATTGTCATGCCCATAGATTAACTGTTATCTATCAAATCCATCATTATGTTCCAATCACTGATGTATTCCTTGTATTTTTATTATTCTTTCGACATACATTCGCTCCTTCATAAACCTCACAACAATGACAACAATATCTCCAGATTCCAGGATAGATGTCAATCAGTGAGAGTAAATAAAATAAAATTGACACTTTGCACCTTTCGACGGTTTATCGTCACTCTAATTCCTACAGTTAAGAGCATAATTCAAAAACCACACACAAAACTGTATATCCATTCAACCCTTACATTACTTTACAGTACAAGAAAATAATGGACATTGCAGGAAGTTTTCCATTCACATCCAAAAATGACAGCACAAAAAAAAGGTGTGACAATCTGCAATGAGATGAGCATGCAAAATTTCTTCCTCTTTTTTTCTGGACACAAATCTCTGGATTATCACTTCCAATCGGGTTTGTGAGAAACGAAAAAAAAGTATGCACTCGATTCTTGATTTGAAAATACTTTATCTTGGAAATTAGGGAGGAGGAGGAGGGTATTGTTTTGACACAAAAAACAGTAAAAATTGTCATAAATCCGGAAGGGTTGATTGTTTCTTTGGTCTTGTGTCTAACCATACAGAAATAGGAGAGAAAAGATAAAATGAAGTTCCTTTCTTTTGGATGCTACTTTTTGGACGAATGATCCTTAAATGAAACAAATTACAATCAAATTTGTTTTCTAGGCAGGAACGGAAAACATTTATAGGACCTTACAATGAATGGCAAACGCAATGTGTTCATTATTGAAATAACGTTTTCTTGAGAATATATGTTCGAAAAATAGTATCACAACGAAAACGATTCAATATCCTTGAAAGGCATCAACAAACTTCACAAATTTAAATTTATTGAAAACGAGGAAATGAAGCGGCAACAACGGAATCAACATTATCCACCACGTGGATGCTTAACCGCTTTCCGGTTTCCGGATTGCGGGTTCTAGTTGGTTTTTGTTTTTCTTCAAAATAATGTTTAATACAGTTCCTTCGTTCTTATGCTTTAAAGCTGCTCGACACTTTCGCTTAACGCCAACGGTCGGATTATTAAAATGTATGCTATTGCATTTTTGGACTAGGGGCAGTCATATTTTTAATTGCGTTTCACATCTCAAATTATGTCTTAAAAGGTTAAAGTTAGGTAGAGGGAACAATCAGAACTTAAGAATGTATTACTGGAAGGTTCATCAAACACCTTGGCAACGCTCAAATAAGGGTTCCCCCATTAACATATGCGTATATACTTTTTGTTACACATTCAAACACAATTGAGAAAGAAAAATGTGTAAAATCCTTTCCCATTCTTATGTGAAAATGGGCAATTTCGCAAAAATAGCCACTACCCTTTTTCTGTCGAGGTAATTGTTTTTCCATAAAATCCTTTAACAGGACGACAAGAACTTAATGGACCTGAAACAGAGGTATTTATAAAAGGTATTTTACATGTATTAGGCTCATTTTAGCAATAAAATTTCTTAATTCGAAAGATTTGTCCATTTTGCAATTAACAGAAGCTGACAATTTCTATTCAAAACAATAAATATGCAAAATATTTCCTATCATTGTTGTTCTGCTGTTCAAATGAATACGCAATAAATGCTAAGGTAAAGGTCGGTCGGTTTTTGGGACTTTGTGGACAGGTAGTTGGATGATTCCTGACGGATAAGACGTTTAAGAATCTATTTGATTGCAAATGTCGATTTTTAAAACAAAAGAATTATGACGACGACGCCCGTAAGCCGTTGTCGACACACTTCCTTTTTCGTTAAGGCATTAATAACATAGTTTAATATTCCTTTGTAGTAGATATAAGTTCTTTTAATGATTTCTTAATCCTCATTCGTTTAGCTTTTCGAAAGACTGAAGTCATACTGGTCGAGTTGATATCCTATGGACATTTATTTGAAACTTTGATAGCCGTTAAATATACATATATATATATATATATATATATATATATATATATATATATATATATATATATATAAAATGATCCTCAAAAAAAAAATATAAACAAAGATAATGTTTAGAACTAACATAAACTTAAACAAAAACAATTTTTTTTTTTATTGATACTTTGTAAGCTACTTATCTTTAAAAAAAACTCCAAATTTTCCATCGATTTTCATGATTTGAAGTTCTATTGAGCGGTTGGCACTTTGGCTTCTGATAGGATTTTTTCAACATTAACACTCTTTTATGAATATGAAGCCGCTCAGCAGAAATGGTCAATGGACAGAATTCAGACCCGAAAACTTAGAATTCATGTTAGAAACCCACTTCCTGGGTTTCAACAAGATATAACTGCAATCAACTATAGTCAAACTATTTTTCATATACCAAAAGTTGAAAAACTTAACTACACAAATTAAAGAGTCAACTTTCGTTTATCGTTAAAACTTTTTAGAGACTTCTTCTGCATCCGAAGGGGCGTTCAAAAAGTGCAAGACAGTGCAGTCAAAAAAGCCTGTATCGATCACAAAAGAGAAAACTCAAGACTCAACTACTAACTGGATAATGTGTATGCTAAAATACAAAATGGATCAACAGTGAACTAGATGGAATAGGGACAAGATCATCTACATCCAGTGAACCAAAAAACCATTTCTTTACACATATCTTCCCTGATAGAATGCACTGGGTGAATAAGGAAAAGCACAATTAAGGATCGAGAATCATATACACTGTCCGCTCAAAAACAAATATGTACTTAACCAAGTAGAATTCAAATCGATGTCTGCTGAAACATGAGAGTTTGTTTTTTTTTCTGATGGGTTCCAGGCCACAGTGTGTGGCTGGGATAAAGTGAGTGAGTTGATTAGCTGTCGAGCAAAGGTACAACGCTGAACCAATCCTCCATTGATTCTACTATTAAATATACTCTAAAAAATATTTGAAGAATGGAAAAGCCTTGAAACATATTCCACAGCAAAGCTATTCGCGTATTGTGAGTATTTAACAAATCAGATTCCAGAGTGAATCTGATACTTTATTTTTAGCAAAATGGTTTTAGTATTTTCTTAATTTCTCGAACACTACTAAAACTAAACAGCATGGAGTTTTGAAAACAAAACTAGTAGATTCTTAATTACATTTAATTAAAAAAAAAAATATTACATAAAACTGCCCTTTCCGTCTAAGTGGGAGGGGGGAATAGACCCCCTTCTATACAGTTTTTTCTTGTCTTATGCAAACCTATACGATCTTGCCTTTTGGCGGTGACGTGAAATAACGCCCAACGAAATAAGACCAAAATTCGAAAATTTGGTCTTATTTCGTTTTCGAAAACGAAATAAAACCAATTTTGAAATTTGGCTTTATTTCATTTGCTAAAACGAAACTAGGCCATTTTGGTCTTATTTCGTTTTTAAATTTATATAAACTCCTGTTAAAATATTTGTCAACACTTAAACTTTTTTTGCTTATAGAAGAATTCGCGCGAATTTTCTGATTTGCCAAATTTGCCCCTTTGCAATGGCTTGGTAGCTTTTTCCCCTTGACATCTGATCGGGAGCTTGCAAAGTTTTGTTTCATAAATCTACATCCTTTTTCTTTTGTTACGTAGGAACAATAATTTTATATGCAATGTATATCAATTGAAAAACCTTGTTTACTTATGTGTTTAATTGGTACCGTGTCATATATATGAAACAGTCATATTTCCATATATATGGCCATTTTTAACTTTTCTAAAGTGTCAATCTACCATATGATGGCAATAATTAACATTGTAAGAGTCAGGTCCAGGTGGCCATATTTACTTGCTACTTTTTGGAATAAATGGTCAATATAGAAAACATTTTGAATTTACAAGAATGGATTGAGAGAAAGATAATTGTCACTCGCGCAAGACGTACCGAGCGGAAAAAAATGTTTTGCCCTAGGTGTGAAAAAAAATTCGCGCAGCGGAAAATTTTTTTTTGCCCCAGAGAGAATCAATTTGGGGTGTGAAAATAAAAAATTCGCGCGAATTTTTTATTTTCACACCCCAAATTGATTCTCTCTGGGGCAAAAAAAAATTTCTGCTGCCCGAATGACGGTTATTTTTCTCTTAATTTAAATTTTATATCAAGTAAATAATTTAAAATCTTTCTTTGGAATTCATAATTTTTTCAATAGATTAAATCATGTAAAAATAACAACGCAATTCTCTGCAAAATTTGCAGAGGAATTGTATAAAATATCTAATGTGTTTAGAGTTTAAATACATGTTAATGTACTTATATTTACTTCATTAATGTTGATTACATGAACGTTTGTTTAGTTTCAATTCTTTTTTTAATTATCATTTCTTCGTTATATAAGAATCTTTTTTCACTTAAAAAAGAATATTTGAAGTTCTTTTTTTTTAGGGAAAACAAAATGATTTGAAGGTGTCATTTGGCCATATGTGGGTGTACAAAAAATGTTTACAAAGAATTCAGCTATTTTTTCAAAGAATTATTCGGCTTGAATTCTTTTTTAAGATTGCAAAAGAGCTGAAAAACTTCTTTTGAAAATTTTGGCCTTATTTCCAATTTTTTTTGGCGCAATTTCCAACTCACCTAAGAATTAAAGCCAAATTGGGGTAGTTTTTTTTTTTTTTTTTTTTTTTTTTTTTTTTTTTTTTTTTTTTTTTTTTTTTTTTTTTTTTTTTTTTTTTTTTTTTTTTTTTTTTTTTTTTTTTTTTTTTTTTTTTTTTTTTTTTTTTTTGTTGATGAATATAACAGTCTCTTGGCTTCAAAAAAGAAGGCCGACAAAAGAAATCGGTCTCGTGAAGAGACCGTAAAACCCTCAAAAAAGCCAAAACCAAATGCACCAAACTCTAAAAAAGATGAGAAGGCATCATCTTCCAGAGCGGCGCAACAGCGTACTTTAAGTGAGGTTGTCAGAGACGACCTCCAAGTATCGGTTGTGGATGAGCTCTCCAAAAACAGCAGAGGTCTGCTGGCTGTGTGGAGTTCTATCGAGGCCAAGCTCTCGGAGATGGTGTTTTCTTACACAATCTCGGCAATAGAGGGTCCCTACCCTAGTTTTGACTCTGGCGAGGTGCTCAGGGGACACAGGGTAATCAAATGCGAAGACGTGTTTTCCAGGGATTTTCTTAGATCATGCATTGCTAAGATAAGCAATGACTGGGAAGGCTTGAGACTTAAGCTTATCCCAGCTAAGGACATCCCCAGACAGCCGAAGGCTCGCATTTGGTTGCCCCTCATGAGCATCAAGCCAAGCGGACAGGAGCTGATCCGTGGTCTTCAGAGGCTAAACCCGTTGGTTTCAATGCGTGACTAGACAGTCATCAAGGCTGAAGAGCCGCAGAAGAACAGCGCGTCCTATCTTTTGAGGATTAGCGAGGAAAGCTTGGGGGCCCTTGAGAAGGCTGAATATAACCTTAGGTTCGGCATTAGAAATGCCAAGATTAAGGTCCTGCAGAGTCAGGGAGCAGACTGCGACAACAATGATGGCAAAGTCATGACCGACGATGACATCATTGTTGTCGAAGTCCCCGGCGAGGCGCCGCACAGCGGAAAAAACCCCCAAAAGTAAAATATTTCTTTCAGCAATTTTGATCCTATATTTCGATTGGATAAATATACAAATGCGAAATAAAAAACAAATTCTATTTTTTTCTCACTCTGGTTCTCCATACCATCAATTCAATGTTGAGTCTATTATAATTTTCAGAATTCGGAAAAAAATGTAAGCGGTTTTTATGTGTAATTTTTTTGAATGAGAATCAATTTTAGGCAAACAAAAAATGATTTTTATGTTGAATATAACATTTTGCATTCATAATCCGTTCAGAATTTCTTAATTTGATTTTCAATAAAAAAAATTAATAGCTTCTAATCAAGGTACTTCGAGAATTAGGCTTAAAAGTTGTTTATTGGACATATTTTTATAGAGCTAAGCGTTGCTAATTTTTGGCACTTACATTTTTTGTTTCCTTGTTTAATAACGTAACAACCCTGTTAAAACTAACGGTCACTTTAAGTCACTTTGATCGTGAGAACGTTTTTGTGCAAAATCACGAGGTCTTATTTCCTTGTAAGAAAATCAGGGAAATTAAAACACTTATGAAATTTTTTGGTATGCAACTTTATTAAGACATTATATATAAACGTGTTGACGAAATTTCCAAGAAATTGGTTGAGCCGTTTTTGAGAAATCTGGAAAAGAGTGTTATAAACCCAAAAGGTACTACAAAAACGGATCTCCTTTCCGATTTTTTTGTTAATGAAGATTATATTTTAAATAATAACTTGGAATGCAATATCACTAAGGATAATGTTAAGTATAATTGTGCAAAATTTTAACAAAATCGGTAAAGCCGAAATGGAGATATACGGGAATAATCAAAAAATCAGCCGCAAAGTCCCTAGTATTAGAATTTCACTTCGATACAGGGCCAGTAAGAGGTATAGATAAATATCTGAAAAAATTAGAGGATTTTTTCTTATCTATTTGGAGACGATTGAGCGGTTGTCTTCATTAATTTTATCTTAAGGACCACCCTAATGTATAAACATATAAATACAACATTCGTTTTTATTAGTTTTTTTTATTAAAATTACAAAATTTTTTTTTTTTTTAAGTTCAATAATTAAAATTCAAAATATTTATAGAACATTTAAAATTTCAACAAAATCGGTCCATCCGTTAAGTTTTTATAGGTTTTTTCCATAATGTCCATAGAATGGAACCACTGTGCGCCGGGCCCTGAAGGTGCAGGCCCTTCTTCAGGCAATTAAAAACACGCTGCGTTCTATACAGATTAATCTGAAGCACTCGAAATGTGCCTCAGATAATCTAAAGGTCTTCCTGAGTCAGGAAGACTTGGACGTAGCGTTTGTACAAGAACCTTGGGTGAATGGCCTTAGAGTTCGAGGCCTTCTTGATCACAAATACGACCTTTTATATAAAATCCCTAATATTGACCAAGGAAAGCCTAGAACCTGCATTCTAGCTAAGAAACACTTAAAAGCTTTTTTGTGTCCCAACCTTAGCACCCCCGATCTGACAGTTGTCAGAACTGAAGGAAGGAATGCTGGCTTACTTCTGGCATCGGCTTACTGTGGCCACGACCGGCAGTCACCGCTGGAAGAGTTGGAGACCCTGGTAACCGCTTCCAAACATCAAAAGATAGGCCTCCTGATTGGGTGCGACGCCAACGCACGGCATTCTCTTTGGGGCAGCACGGTAATTAATGAACGAGGTGAGTCACTTTTTGATTTCATTATTAACAATAATTTAAATGTATGCAATAGAGGTAACACCCCAACTTTCATTTTTCCGAGCTCGGATAACTTCGAAGGTTGGGAAGATGTACTTGATGTTACTCTATCAATTAACAATCTGCATTCTATGGTGGAAAATTGGAGAGTCTCACTTGTGAACTCTCTCTCTGATCACAGGTGGATACTCTTCAATATAAATTTTGAGTCTGAAATTCCTCCCCCTCACAGAAATCCCAAAAAAACTGATTGGAAGAAATTCAGTCAAATAATTAACACGAAACTGCGTAACACACCAAATCGGTGTCCAGAGTCGGTAAGTATATAAGCGAGCCATTGCCAATTCTAAACAGCAAAGCTGGAGGGAACTAGTCAGAAGCTTCACCAATAAACGACTGACTAACTTAATTCTAACATCAGTCATTCTTACTTAATCTTAATGCTAAATTATGAACTCTCAAATACAGGTTTATCGTTAGCTTTACATTTTAGTGACAGTGATTGAACTTAGTATGGATCTCAAATACTGGTTTATTTACGTTAAAGAATACTGGCTTTCGTTTTTGGTGCGTTGCTCTCGTTAGTTTTACATTTTAGTCACAATGATTAAACTAAGTATGAATCTCAAATATTGGTTTATTTAAGTTGTGCAGTATTCTTAAAGAATACTGGTTTTCGTTTTTGGTGCATTGCGCAAAATATGAATTGGTCATCGATCAAGTGGACACAGGGTGTGCTGTGCATAACTCCTCCGCCCCCAGATTCAAGCGATATCAGGGGTGTTGAACAGCTGATACATACATTTGATTTGGTAAATTTAATTATGACTATGAGTAGGTCTTCGAATTCATGTCTCTGAGTTAAGCTAATGGTTGCTCGTGATGTGATGTTTAAGATAATGATTTTCGTTACTAGATTTATGTTACATAGTAGATTTACTGTCATTTTTATAGTTTTGTTTTGATATTTCGAAATATTCTTTGTCTGTTACAATTCTACAATAATTTATTTTAAATTTTTTATATTTAAAAATTAAATAATTAATACTATATTGATATATATATATATCCTGTATATATATTTATAATTTTAATGCACTCTAATATATTTACTTACTTATACATTATACGTTCTTATTTAGTTTTAACATAAGTTATTTAAAGCTTCACAAATCCTCTTAAAGTAATTTTTGTTTTTTTTTGTTTTACCAAAGTGAAACTATTTAATGAATCCGAACATCCCATTCTATTTTTTTTTTTGATTCTTGAATTAGGATTGATTCTCAATGGTATGTAATATATACAAATACATAGGTAGGTTCCATGGTAATTTATTTTGCATATAATATTCATATAAGAATGTATGTTTACTAGCTAGTATGCTGTTTGAACTTTCGCTTACTTTTTATTTTGTTTTTGTTTGATTTTCTGTTTTGTTGTGTTAAAACTATTACTTTTTTAGTCGACTTAACTTTTAATTTCTTAGCTCTAGGGGCTAGTTTGTTACGTCTATTGTTAAACTCAAAAATAGTATCGTTATCTTGAAAAGTCGGTGCATCTTCTCTTTTTTGATTAAGTTTACTAATAATTTTGCTTTTATGTTGTTCTATTTTATTTTGTACTTGTGGAAAGAGAGTGGTTTGAAACTGTTGCAATTTATTTAAGTAGTCATGCTTGGATTCATAATTTATGGTCTCAATAAATGTAGGCGCTCTGCCTGTAAAGAGTTCTATAGGTGTCAAGTTTGTTACAGAATGAATACTGTTATTATAGGTTGCGAGAGCTTCATTAAGTATGTCCTTAGGTATTAATTTTTTATCTCTATCGTTAATAATTCGATATATTTCCGTTAAAGTGGAATGGAATCTTTCAACAGTGGAGTTGCCTGTAGAGTTTTGAGGTGTTGTGATGTGTAAGGCTATGTCGTATTGATCACAGAATTCCTTGAAAAGATTTGAGTTAAACTCTGAGCCAGGGTCACAAACAATACTTTTTGGTTAACCATGGTGACTGAAAAATTCTCTCAAAGATTGAATTATATTCAAGCTATTTCGAGCTGACAAAATATAGGCGGATGCAAATTTCGAAAATCTATCAATGATAGTCAATATCTGTTGATTATGAATCGCGTAGACGTCAATGTGCAAGGTATCTAATGGTAGACTGGGTGTTTTAGTAAGCTCGTACTTTACTTTCGGAGAATGTCTCTCGTATTTCAATACCTGACATTTTTCGCAATTATTTATTATTTTTGTAATTTTGGTTTTCATATTTGGGAAATAATAAGTCCGACGAAGGTGTTGAAATGTCTCATTAATACCCCTGTGGTTGGATTTCAAATGATATTCATTTATAATTTGGTCTTGATCATCATTTTGAACTATGTCGTTTAAAATTTCCTTACAGCGAACAAGTTTAAATATCTTGCGATTAGAAAAAAGTTTTGAGTAAACAGTTTGAACCATTCTAAAAGTCTCTTCATCCGTGTATAAGGCGAGAAGTTTTTTCGGAGTTAAATTGTCCTTAAGAATAGATGTTATTTTCTCTTCACTGTATAACTCTGATTGTCTAAATGCTCTTCTTCGTTTAGTCTGGTATAGTATCTTATAACACGTTTCAGGAATTATAAGGATATCAGTTTTAAGAAGGACTAGCTGATCAGTGAACTCATTTAAAGGGCGTTCTGCAATGGGTATGCCATCGCCTAGATTTTCAGAAGCAGAATGAATGGTGGATAGATTGGAACTTGTTTCTAAATCTGCTACGTTATTCTGCAAAGATTCATTCATGTTAATTTCAATGCGGCTTAAAGCATCGACATTGGTATTTAACTTGCCTTTCTTGTAATGAATTTCGTATTCAAACTCCTCAAGCTTTAGTCGCCATCTTATTAATTTAGAGTTTGGGTCCTTTAAGGAAAACAGCCAAGTAAGTGGTTTGTGGTCAGTGATTATGTGGAATTTGCGTCCATATAAATATGGGCGAAAATGTTTAGTAGCCCAAACGATAGCGAGTAACTCTTTTTCCACTGTACTGAAGTTGATTTCTGAGTCAGAAAGTGTGCGTGAAGCATACGATATGGGCTTGTCTGAACCTATTGGGCCCTGACTCAAAACTGCTCCAAGAGCGAAATTGCTAGCGTCTGTGGTGAGGTTAAAAGGCTTCGAAAAATCAGGGTACTGCAAAAGAAGGTCATTACTGAGTATGTCCTTACAATGTTCAAAACAACTACGATACCGCTCATCCAACAATATGGTTTTTCCTTTTTTCAAACATTCCGTCAATGGTTTTGTTAGTTTGGCAAAGTCTTGTATAAACTTCCTATAATACCCTAACAGGCCAAGGAAGGATTTTATTTGTTTTTGGGTGCGGGGAGTCGGAAATCTCTTTATTGAGTCTATTTTTTCAGGGTTGGGTCTAACACCTTCAGGGGTTACAATATGACCAAGAAACGCAACTTCTTTTTTCAAAAACTCAGATTTATTGAGCTGAACTTTAAAGTTAGCTTGTTGCAATTTGAAAAAAAACTTTTTTAAGATTTTCCAAATGCTCCTGAAGTGAGGAGGAAAACACTATAATTTCATCCATATAGATGAGACATATTCTTCCTTGCAAGTCCTTCAAAACGTTATCCATCACTCTTTGGAAGGTACATGGAGCGTTTTTAAGTCCAAATGGCATTCGGACAAATTCATTGTGACCATTGTCAACTGTGAAAGCTGTTTTATTAATGACTCTACGGTCTACTTCGATTTGATGAAAACCGGAAGCCAAATCGAGAGTAGTGAAGTACATACTTCTTCCTAGTTTGTCTAAACTGTCTTCTATGTTGGGAACTGGATACCTGTCGCCGATTGTTTTATCGTTGAGCTTGCGATAATCTACTACCAATCGCCATTTTTGTTTATTTGAGGCGTCAATTTTTTTGGGTACAATCCATATTGGACTGCTCCAAGGAGAGTAGCTAGGTCTTATTATTCCTTGTCTAAGAAGTTCTTGTATTTGAGTTTGAATCTCTGCTTTGTGAATTTCCGGATACCTATATGACTTTGTATAGATGGGTACATCATTATTTGTTCTAATGCGGTGTTTGATCGCGTTTGTGAACGACAGTGTGTTCCCTTCCTTGAAAAATATGTCTTCATATTGCCTACAAAGCTTAAGAAGTTTGTCCTTTTCCTCTGCATTCATATGGTCTGTTCTGAGTAAGTTTGTTATGTCGCTATTTGATACTTGTTCAGTTTCGAATGAGTCATACTTTATGTTGAAATTGTTTACCTCGTTGTATTTATTAAAGAATACAATTTTTAAAACTTCTACGAAACTGTACCAGTTAAAAGATCTAAAAATACCTTCGGGTATTTTTAAAAATTTGCTCAACATTGTGGGTTTAATGTAAATATCTCCGTTTTCGATATCTACTGGTAAACATACTACAATCTTAGAGTTTGGAGGAATACGAAAAATTTGTGAGTTGTAGTTAGGCTTAAAGTGAAGAGGAATTACAGCATTTTTCGTTTCTAAGAGTTTATCTTTGAGGTTTACTTTAGCTTCTAAACGTTTCATCATCTCTAAACCTATTAAACCATCAAAATAGGAGTGAAATTTAAAAACTAAAAACTTGAAAGTCTCGTCCGTATTTAATTCCTTAAACGCGGGGAGCGTCACTTGCTTATTTAATTTGTGTTTGTTGAATATAATACTGATCAAAACTGTCTCAATAAATTCATGTGCGTTGGGGTTTGTAACTTGGGGGTCAATAAAATTTACTGATGCACCTGTGTCTATTAAGAACTTGAGTGGCTTTCCTGAATCGGAAATAACAGATATATAGTGCAATACATTTGTGGTCTGTTTTTTTATGTCGATGAATCCCACTTGTTTTCCGAGGCAATAAACTGAAAATTTGTGTCATCGATTTCGTGGCGGTTTCTTTCGTCATTGTTATTATACAAATTTTCGTTTATACCTTGATTTTCAATGGGAGTGTATTGATCAAGTTGTGGATAATAGTATTGTCTCGGGTTGGACTCAAGGTAGTTCGTTGAACTCATTTCGCTTAAAGGGTTGTGATAGTGTGACGGTTCGTGTTCTAGATTAAAAACTTCCTTGGGTGTGTAATTGTTGGGAGTGTTATTATGCGTACTGAATAAGTTTTGTGCTCTTACATTTGATTGTTGCGTTCTTGTGTTACGGGTTGTACCGCTTGATATGTCCATTGGTATTGGGGGAGGTTGAGTGGCGAATGTTGATCTTGGTGCAATCTGGCTTTGATTTTGGTTTGGAGTATATTTGTAATTCATTGGAATTGGCTGAGAAAAATTTTGTGTTTTGGTTGTTACGAAATTTTGATTTTGAAAAGGATTTGAATTATTATTAAATGAGGGAGTCATATTTTGATTTTGTCGGTGATTCGAGTATGTGGGAAGGTTTTCATTAAATTGATTGTTATTTTGAAAGAAAGGTTGTATGTTAGGTCTAGAGGGAAATAGCAAATAGAAATAGTTGGCCTTTGCCCAGTCGAAAAACTACTGTTGCTATATCTAAATGGATTTTGATTTGTCGACTCTGATTGGTATGGTCTCGTTGGCTTCGAAGCAACGTTAAGAGTAGTGTATTTCATGTAGTACGAGTTTTGTTCCTTAATACAAAAGTTAAATGCTTCTTGGAGAGATGAAGGTCTCATAGCTCTAATGGTAGAGCCAGACCCCTCTTTACCACTGGGCCCACTGGGCCCAGGCCCAGGGCCCCGCAATCACCAGAGGCCCCCAAATTGCTGAAACATCACTTAACATCTATTGGTCTATTTTCAAGTAAAACAAAAATTTCGATACAATTTTAGATGCATAAAGAATGATCAGAATTCGTACTTTCCTTGCTGAACAGCAACCTTTGCTGAACAATTTAAATCACATTCACTGCGAAATTATATTCAAATTAAAACAGAAATATGAATAACTAACTGAGTGGCAATGCAGTTTGCTTTCTGACAGAATCTTTCAGCAAATATCTGTAATGAATTTATTCATGTCATGGAAAGACAGGTTTTGAAAACTATTGTAAAAGAAGTCAAAATGGCAAAATATTTTTCAATTAGCGTTGATAGTACACCCCGATCTGTCTCATGTTGATCAACTAACATTTATTATTCGTTACGTAAAAGATCACAAGCCTGTTGAAAGGTTTTTGGACTTTATTCCAATTAACGAACATAGATCTGATTATTTAGCGGAAACCATACTGAAGTTTTTGGAGGATCATGACCATATGCAGGGCACTCATTAAACCTGGTAGGAGTGTATGCCGCTGGGTGTGTCTTAGAAGCAACCAAATTATTTGAAATTATTCAAAAATTGTATAACTTTTTTTCGGTATCTTCTCATCGATGGAGTGTGTTGACTGCTCATTTAGGTCCAAAAAAAGTTTTAAAAAGTCTTTCTCAAACAAGATGGTCGGCGCGAGCTGATGCACTAAGCGCCTTATATAAAGGTCATCAAGAAATTGAAGAAGCTTTAATGTCCATTGCGAACGATTAAGGACAGGCACGAGAGGCCAGAGAAGAAGCATTTAGTCTTTGCAAAAAATGTACAAGCTTGAATTTACCATACTTACAGAACTTTGGAACTCTGTATTGCAAAGAATTAATAAAACAAGTACTTTACTTCAAAAACAAAATATTACCCTGGATGTTGCAATAAATTTGCTGAGTGCAATAGATGAATTTATAATTGGGCTCAGGGACAATTTTGATAACTTTGATTTATCAGCCAGACAAAAAAACCCGAATTCCGAATATAAGGACCTTTCTGAAAGGATGAGGTGTAGAAGCTCAAGCCAGACTTTTTTTGACGGCTCTAGACCCTCAGTAATTCTTGCTGGGAAAGAAAGATTTAAAATTGAAACCTTTCTTCCCATTGTCGACACACCAATAGCGTTTTTTTTTTTTTTTGGTAATCCGGAATTGTACACAGAACTATCCGATTCCGGATTCCAAACGAACAGGCAAACACATTTTTTTGCTTCTAAGGGTTGAATGGTTGTGTATTTGTGAAACCTCATATGAAGAATTACAGACGACATGACATTGTTTTTAATTTCTTTATTTGTAGATAAACATGGTAGCGAGTACGTATATGCGAGTGTGTGCATGTATGCGTGATTCTGTTTTTGATTCTGACTTCAAATTCGGAATCGTTTTTCTGTTCTATTCACAACAAGAATTGTCATCTTGTGCCAAGTGAACGAGTACCTACAGAACTGTTCGGAACAGTTCCGGATGACCAAAAAAAAAACGCTATAAGCGTTCATTTGAAACAGCGACTAGGTTCGTATGCGAAGATTGGCCAACGTTTTGACTTTTTTTCGATTTAAAAAATCAGAAGACTTAGATTTTTCTGAATTTCTCTGAATTCTGAAGACAACTGCAAATCTTTTGCTAAATTTTACACCGAAGATATGAACGGAGATGAACTACATGCTGAATGCCTGAATTTAAAAGACTGCTTGAAAATTAGTCGACACGAAAATGAAAAAAACTGACAACATTCTAGAGCTTTATAATTTTTTAAAAACTAATAAAACTGAAGATGAATTTCCAAATGTTGAAATTGCACTAAGAATTTGCTGAAGTATGATGGTGACCAATTGCAATTGCAGTGGGGAACGTTCCTTCTCTAATCAAAAACGAACTCAGAACTACAATGATTCAAGATAGATTGACATGTTTGTCGCTGATGTCAATCGAAAGCGACATCCTCAGAGGCATCGACTTTGAAGATGTGATCAATGATTTTGCTTATCTCAAATCAAGAAAAAGACCCCTTCAATAAATATTCCTTTCTTTTAACTGAAAAATATAGTCTGTGTCATTATATTGTTCTTTAAATTACATTCTCAATAACTTATTTAATTGTTTGTTATTTAAATTTTGTTTATTTTTGAATTTTTATATGAAATATTTGTTTTTTGTTTTATTTTTACATTGTTTATGTTTATGGTTTAAATGCTGCAATAACTATTTATCTTTTTAATGAATTAAAAAAAAGTTATTTATTTAAAGAATTAAAAGAATAAACTTCAATTCAAAGTTACCTATATGATTTTTTCTGTATACCTTTATTACACAACATAACATTTTTATATAATCATACAGGGGCCCCATTTTCGAAAAGTGTCCAGGGCCCCCAAGAAGGTAAAGACGGCCCTGGGTAGAGCCTAAAGGTTCTCTTAAGCCAATGAGAAAAGTGTTAAGGCACATTTCTGAATATAGGCCTTCTTTGGCTGAGATTACATTAGGGTCCCTTTCATGGATGTGCACATGGTTATTCAGCGTTGATAAGATGTCTATAATTTTAGAGTAATATACTTCAAGTGTATCGTTTGCTTGTTTTATATTATGCAAATCCCTTATGAGAGACGTCTCACTTCTCTTGTCAGAGTAATGCAAAATTAAATTTGTTTTAATAAGGGACCACTCTAGAGGTGTTCCGAACATGTTCAGGACTTCATTTGCTTCACCGGTAATTTTGTTTCGAATTGCTCTCATTATAATGCGAGCATATGGTGTGTTGCTTATACTGTCCATAACACTAAGTATTTCCTCAACATTGTTTAAAAATTCAAAAAGCAGTCTACGATTACCACTGAATTGCGGAAGATCTTTAACGGCATCTGGGATTTTAAGAGTATTAAAAATACTATTAATTGCACTCAAATTCATGCCATTAATTACACCGTTATCTACACTCCCTATATTGAAATTCATGTTACTATGTTGTCTTGAATTATTATCAGGGTATCGATTACTACTGTTATTTTCATTTGAACCGTTACCTGTGTGATTTATTAAGTTACCATTTAAACCCACGCTACTATTTATAGCGGAACCATTTGTACCCAAGTTATTATTTAACACTAATTGAGAATCACCGTTATTTGCCATTGAAATTTGAGAGGAATGTTCGGTTTCGTCACTTTCACTTTCTGAATTATAAGTAGGTCTATATTTATTTGAATACGGTTTTTTAATATAATTTTTTGATCTATTTCTATGCATGTGAATAATATATTTATATATAAATGGAATATTTTATTTATATACTACACTTTTATAGTTATTTATTTACTTAAGTAATCTTCTTATTTTAGGAATAATGAAAAAAAAGTATGATTTCGTAGTTTTGTTATTTATGTAGAAATGTATAATATGTAATTTAATTTTTGTAATTGTTCGCTTGTTCAATACTTCTTACAACTTAAGATTTGTTCTTCTGATGTTCTTGTGTCCTTTTGATGTTCTTATGATGTTCCTTTGGGCTGTGAGATGTGCCCTAATCCTCGTTTTGCAAAATATCCATCTTACACCAATATTCTTTTGGTGCGAAACTCATGTGCAAAATAGTTAGTACTTAAGTGAATTGTTCTTGTGCAATATTCATTCGCAGCAAAAAGTACTTATATCAATATGCCTTTGATATTCTAACACGCGGTTTCCGAAGTTTTGCTAACACCGACTGCGCCAGTTATGGTTATTTAATCATACAAAAAAAAGAACAGTTTTTCTTCGAACAAATTTATTAACTTTAATTTGTGTAACTAGTCAGAAGCTTCACCAATAAACGACTGACTAACTTAATTCTAACATCAGTCATTCTTACTTAATCTTAATGCTAAATTATGAACTCTCAAATACAGGTTTATCGTTAGCTTTACATTTTAGTGACAGTGATTAAACTTAGTATGGATCTCAAATACTGGTTTATTTACGTTAAAGAATACTGGCTTTCGTTTTTGGTGCGTTGCTCTCGTTAGTTTTACATTTTAGTCACAATGATTAAACTAAGTATGAATCTCAAATATTGGTTTATTTAAGTTGTGCAGTATTCTTAAAGAATACTTGTTTTCGTTTTTGGTGCATTGCGCAAAATATGAATTGGTCATCGATCAAGTGGACACAGGGTGTGCTGTGCATAACTCGTGTCGACGGCGGATTTAGAACACATCGATACCTTGATAAATAAGGAAAATATTGCTTGGGCAATCAACACATTTTCCCCGTATAAGTCTCCAGGCCTGGACGGCATAATGCCGATCATGCTTCAGAAAACGCAATTTCTGGCGATTCCTTGGCTGGAGATGATCTTTAAAGGATGTCTCTGTCTAAATCATGTTCCCGAGTCTTGGAGACATGTTAGAGTAGTTTTTATCCCGAAGGTCGGCAGGCGAGGGCATGAATCCGCGAAGGATTTTAGACGAATAAGCCTTACTTCCTTCGTGCTTAAGACAATGGAGCGCATCCTTGATTACCATATCAGAGGCATTCTAGATGTATGTCCTCTTGAGAGTTCTCAACACGCTCACCTTAAGGGCAAGTCTACGGAGACAGCCCTACATGAGGTAGTGCGTACAGTTGAAAAAACCATACATTACAAATAATTTACTCTCGCTACCTTCTTAGACATAGAAGGAGCATTTAACAACGTCTTAACAGAATCTATTCAAGAATCACTAGTTGACCAGGGTGTAGAGGACTACATTCGAAACTGGATTGTATCCATGCTCAGTGATAGAAGAATTCAAGCTACCTTAGGTAATACTTACCTGACCAGGCGCGTAAGCAGGGGAACACCTCAAGGGGGTGTTCTGTCCCCCCTTCTTTGGCTTCTGGTCATGAACAAAATTCTCATTAAACTGGAAAGATGTGGTGTGAAGGCCGTTGCCTACGCAGATGATTTGGTGATATTGGTATCAGGTAAGTTCACTTCCGTGATTAGTGAGATTACGGAGATGGCATTGCTAAAAGTTAGCAACTGGGCTACAAGCTGTGGCCTGGGTGTCAATCAAAGCAAAACTGAACTGATGCTCTTTACTACCAAAACAAAAGTACCACCCTTCACCCTCCCTCGCCTCAACGGTGAAACTCTTTCCTTGTCTTCCAGCGCCAGATATTTGGGAGTAATACTTGACCCAAAGTTAAACTGGAAACTTAATATCGAAGAAAGGGTCAAGAAAGCCAGCATAGCTTTCTATGCCTGCAGTAAAACTTTTGGGAAGAAGTGGGGCTTGCAATCGAAGATAATCTTGTGGACGTATACAGCCGTGGTCCGTCCAATCTTGACCTACGGTTCGATTGTTTGGTGGCCCGCACTCAGCAAAGCCTAAAATATAACTAAATTAAAAAAGGTTCAGAGAACAGCTAGTGTTGGCTCCACTGGAGCTTTGCGCTCATGTCCATCGGATGCCCTTAACGTTTTTCTTTACCTCTTACCAATAGACCTGCATATCAAATATCTAGTATCTTGCAGCGCGTTGAGACTTAGGGAATCGAATAGTTGGTATTCTAAGCCCTATGGTCATAGTAATATTACTAACCTCATCCCAGCGGACATCTTTTCGACAGAAACCGACTACTGCACCCCTACTGTGGACCTCAGTGCGGATTTTAAAGTTATCATCCCTTCTCGAAATGAATGGGATGATGACTTAGTGACGAGAGGCTTCGACACAACTATTTTCACTGACGGCTCGAAGATGGAGTGTGGGGTCGGTGCAGGAATTTTCTCCGAGTCTTTAAATGTTTCCAGGTCTTTGCGACTTCCTGACTTTGCTAGTGTTTTTCAAGCTGAACTACTCGCGATCAAGGAAGCATGCAAGTTACTAAAACTAGATCCAAATCAAAACCGCAATACAGCTATTTTTTCGGACAGTCAGGCGGCTATTCAAGCGATTGGCTCGTCCACTTCATCCTCCAAATTAGTTCAACAATGCCGAAGTGAGTTAGCGGGCATGAACATTGGACTCAAGGTCACTCTCATCAGGATTCCGGGTCATAGAGGCTATGAGGGCAATGAACGTGCTGACGAGCTGGCTAGGCAAGGATCAGCCCTTCATAGCTCACTCGCGGAAAGAGTCAACATTCCTCTTGGTGCTATGAAGGGCAAGATCTTCTCAATTTTCCTCGCTGAATCAAACCACAGGTGGAACAGCCTAACCAACTGTATCATATCTAGAAGGATATGGCCCACCTATAACAAATCCCTCACTAATAATCTTATTTGCAGACCTAGGCAAGACATAGCCAGGGTCGTCGCTACATGCACCGGACACTGGCCTGTTGGAGAACACGCATCTAAGCTGGGCATCCCCCACAATACTTTCTGTCGTAGTTGTGAGGACCAGCGAGAAAAAGAAACTGTTCTTCGCTTCTTATGCAAGTGTCCTGCCCTAGCCAAAACGAGAGCCAAAACATTGGGAAAGTCCTTCTTCAACGACTTCAATGAGCTCTCAGAACTGGAGGTCAAAGATTTGATCTCCTTTCTAAACGCAACAAAGTGGATTTGAGGCGCACTCAAAACTCAGTATTATATATAATCCCTCTTTTAACTACAGGTCAAGCGAGTATTTTATGGTATCAAAACGGCGCAACTCAGCGCTAATTGGGTCACCGAGCTAGATTGCTCGTGGCCACCATTTCAACAACTACCTACTACTGCTGGGGTAGTTTCATTTTTGAAATGGAAATAAGGCTGAATTTCATAGTCGGTTTTATTTCGTTGGGCGTTATTTCACGTCACCCCTTTTGGCACAACTTTCGTGAATCACCCTGTATGAGTATTTCGTGAATAAAATATTTATCGTTTTTTATTTTTTATATGATCGATGGGGTAGGCAAAAAAACATTTTACATATGTACCTACATACCTTTTGAGTATCATGAAATAAGAAAATAAGATAGCCCTAACTGTTTATGAGATTTAAGCGGTCAACTAAGGACCATTGTCAAATATTTTCAAGTAAAATGGAAAGGGCTTAGTATCTAACTCCTCATGTCTTTTTCAATGACCTGTTCAATATCTTAAATCCCTAACGTATTAGAAAGAAGAAATATTGTCATTCCTTCGGAAGCCAACAAGATTAACCGAACTTTTTGCAAATATGAAAAGTAGATTCAAAATACATAATCTCTTTCAACAAGACTTCATAGAGATCTACATCCTTGATGATTGTAATTGCTCAAGGAAGAACCAACATACCTGTTCTTTCCGTCCAGATTATAATAATATTTTCCTTCCTTCCTTTTCGGAAACGGTAATGGTAATTGAGAACGGGGCAGGGACATTACTCCACGGGACATAAGTCCATAATGGAATTATGTCCCACTTAGGTGAGACATAAGTCCATAAATCGATTTTGGACTTAAGTCCCACTTTGGTGGGACATAATTCCGTAATTTTTGTTTGATAAATGGGACATAAGTCCACAATTTTTAATTCATCAAACACCATGAACAAAATAATTATTTTATTTTAAAATTTGAGCCTTTATGGTGAGAAAGTAGAACAATAATGATTAAACATAAAACATTCGAAATAATTTACATTCATTTCTTCTGACTTCACTTAATTAGGTTGCCGTGTCATATGGCTACGTGTCATAAGGCCATATTTCGAAACACGTTGTTGAATTGTCATATAGCCATATTGTCACTTTTCTAAAGCGCCAAATGACACTTGTAATAATTTTTTCCTGAAAAAATATCAATATTTCAAAGTTTAAATAGAAAAGGATTTATAAATAACAAAAATAATATATTTAAAAAGGAATTTAAACATGTAACATGTATTTTAACACTGACTACTTTTGATGCTTTCTAAAATTCCTGTGCAAATATTCCAGAGAATTGCGTTATGATTTTTACATGAGTTTATCTTTAGAAAAAATTATGAATTTACAAAGATGGATTATAATTATTTATTTATTTTTATATAATTTTAAATTTAAATAAAAAAAAAATAATCGTCCTTCGCGCAGCGGAAATTTTTTTTTGCCCCACAGAGAATCAATTTGGGGTGTGAAAATAAAAATTTTTTCACACCCCAAATTGATTCTCTGTGGGGCAAAAAAAAATTTTCCGCTGCGCGAAGGACGATTATTTTTCCGCTCGCGCGTGTGTTTTATTTTCACATCTCTTGGGCACCCCTCGTTTCACTTTGTGCGGATAAAGGTTATTATTTTTCCTTTAATTTAAATTTAATATCAAGAAAATAAATTAAAATGTATTCTTAAAAATTCATAATGTTTTCTGTAGTGACAATAACAAAATGTCGCAGGTAAATATGGCAAAATAACGCTCTTGAAAAGTGAAAAATAGCCTTATGTTCCAATATCTCTATATGATAATTTCACAATGTGTCATATGACACGTGACCATATGACACGGCACCATATCCTTTTCTTTCCTCTCTAATGAGTAGCAAGTCAGAAGAAATGTATGTACATTCATATGATTCAAATTATTGAAGCCAATTTATTTGTTTGTAATACAATAACTGTATTTATGTGAGAAATTTTTTTGGATATCAAAGCAGAGAAAAAACTGAATAAGAGGAATGAAATCACTTCGATTCTTCAGACAACGGATTTTCAGGACCATAAAATCTCGTCCAAAAGCAAAAACAAAACATATTGAGAAATGGGACATAAATCCAAAATTATTTTTTGCGGAATTATGTCCCGCCAAAGTGGGACTTAAATCCAAAATCGATTTACGGACTTATGTCCCACCTAAGTGGGACATAAGTCCATTATGGACTTATGTCCCGTGGAGTAATATCCCTGCCCCATTGAGAACGAATATTAAAACTTTAACGCACGATCGCACATTTTCATTTAGTTCCGTAATTTGAATGTTGTGCACTTATGGCTTTTGTTTAGGTATCATTTTTTTTTTTTCATCAACAAAAACTCTTATAATTGATGTGGAATATTAGAATCTAGACATTGACCAAATTTCATTCATAAAAATCCACTTCTGCATTTTATGAACCAAAAAAAGAAGAAGAAGATACAAATTGGTGATATTACGCATGATTACTAGACCGAAAGAAATCTACCCAAACAATTCCAATGGTTCAGGTTTAGGGTTTGCTTCAAAAGGAGATGGTCAATTAGTGGTTGAGAGGAAGTTGATACTTTTATTTTAAAATATGGTATTGAAATAATTGGGTTTCAAAATCCTTTGGTTGAGGTTTTAACTTGGACTGTATCGAATGTAAATATTGTGACTGGGATTTGAAGATCACTTTTCGTACCGGATGTCAATAAATACTTAGATAATGATGTAATGGATCCATCCGCGATTTAGATTAATTGCCAGAGAGCAAAAGCAAGGCAAACGTGGGATAATGTTAATGGTGATTGACGATGTAAAGAAAATGCTAATATTGACTTTGTTTTCATTGGTATCAATCGTATTTCGTGTAGGTATTATTTCCTTTTTGATAAGTTTGAAGTCTGGGAATTTATTTGATGCATTTCTATATCATGTTGTTTAAATGTTTACTGTTTTTGATTATTGTACGTTAGTTTTTGTTATAACCTCAGGATGAGGATGAGGAGGAGGAGGAAACAGTTCTTTACCTCCTCAGCACCTGTCCTGCTCTGGCTCATAAACGTATGATTCACTTATGAGAATTATTTTATAATGATCTAAATGATCTCAAACACATTTATATAATTAATCTTCTACGTTTCGTAAGGAACACTAATTGGTTTTATTGAGCTTTCGAAGAAGACCCGTGTGGCATTCAATTGGTCTAAGTGTATCTTCTTAAATCCATGACACAGCCACTTTAACCTAGCCTATTTAAATTTATTCGAAAACGGATATACGTTTTAATCCTCTGCCTCACATGATAACAGTTAAGTAACAAAAATACTTTCTGTAAACTCTAAGGTTGTAACTACCCATAAACGTATTTTTCATCCTGATCATTAGACCATGTTCTTACATAAATGTTCGCCATTTATTTGGTTACTGAAAGAGAAAGTTAACATAAAACGAATTCTTTTCGATTAGCAACTATTACGGAACACTTGTGTTTGTTTTCTTAATGAGTTCTAGATTTCAAATTGTTACCTAGCAAACCTGAAATTCTTTTGAATAAGGTCTTCCTAATTATAACATTAAAGACATCTGCCAACATTTCAAGAATCCATGATATAGAAAACTAAAAGAAACTCGAACTCAGCAATTATTAATGAACTAATGAACGATTAGTGTATTTAAAATTTTCACTTTTCAGAAGTCGCGATGCTACCGGCAACGCACCGTCATAAGCAGGCCAGCACACATTTTGCGCTACCTCATGGTCATGGTTGCACCTCGTCATAAAAGGGATCATGACGAGATCTAGAATGCCAAAAATCTCGAATGCCGAAAATCTCGAAAATAAAAAAAAATATCTAGAACGCAAAAATCTCGAATCTACAAAAATCCAGAATTAACAAAAATCTCGAAAGACTCTATCTAGAAAAAGATCTCGAAAAAAAATAAAAATTCGAGATTTTTTTTTTGTATTTTTAACAGTTAAAACTCAATAAAACACAAATACATCAGTTTACCCAATATTTTATTTTCTGAGCAAGATATTGCAGAACTACACAAATCAACATATTTCTTACTAGCCGACCCTGCGAACTTCGTCTCGCCACCCTTCAGAGCAACTCATAAATAATTGTTACTAACACAGGTATTGTAAAAATGCAATTTACTTGAATCCAATTAACATAGAAAATTACATATCTGAGTTTTTCCAAGCATTAAAACTTACTTTCTACTCTCATTTAAGCATGCAGAAATATCAAATTTCGTTGAAAAATTTAACAAATTCTCGTGATTTCCAGTAAGTTTGTCCCAAAAATTTGTTTTTACCAAGCCTATACCTACAGCGAAAATTTACATAAATGCATTTTGAGGATTGAGTGGATTAAGAGTCTCTACCCGACATACAAACACACCAACGCACTTTAAATTCTATGCAAATGCTTGATATTAGGTGTTGAAGTTCTTTGTGCTCTGGCAGAGTTTTCCGACTTACCTATCCAAGATTTTCCAGTTTTCCATTTAAAACCAATGGACCTGCAATTACATGTAATTTTCCCTATCAATACCAATGAAGTTTCTAAGATTTTCATCAATAACTTTTTATATTCCATTCGAAATCCCATTTTGAGATTTTTCAGTTTTCCATTTCTTAAAACCAATGCACCTACAATTAAGTGGAATTTTCGGTTTGAAAACCAATGAGTTTTCCGAGTTTTTCATCAACAACTTTCTGCTTTCCATTCGAAAACCCATTTTGAAATTTTCCAGTTTTTCATTTTAAAACCAATGCACCTACAATTACATACACTTTTACATACCTACACAATTACATACCTTTGGAAGTTTGTCATTCGAAAACACATTTTGAAATTTTCCCATTTGAAAACCAGTGCACCTACAATTAGATACGTGGAATTTTCGGTTTGAAAACCAATGAGTTTTCCGAGTTTTTCATCAACAACTTTCTGCTTTCTTTTTTCCATTCGAAACCCCGTTTTTAAATTTTCCAGTTTTCCATTTGAAAACCAATGCACCTTCAATTACGTGCAATTTTCTCAAAATGAGTTTTCCGAGTTTTTCATTAAGAACTTTCTATTTTCCATTCGAAAACCCGTTTTTAAATTTTCCAGTTTTCCATTTGAAAACCAATGCACCTACAATTACATGCAATTTTCCCTTTGGAAACCAATAAGTTTTCGAGTTTTTCATCAAGAACGGTCTCTTTGCCATTCGAAAAGTTTTCCAGTTTTCATTTGAAAACCAATGCACCTACAATTACATAAATTTTCCCTTTGGAAACCAATAAGTTTTCCGAGATTGTCATCAAGAACTTTCATCAAGAACGAAACGAAAAACGTACGGTTACATGCAATTTTCCCTTTGGAAACCAATAAGTTTTCCAAGCTTTTCATAAGGAACCTTCTATTTCCCATTTGAAAACCCATTTTCAAATTTTCCAATTTTCTATTTCATAACCAATGCACTTACAGTTACATGCAATTTTCACTTTGGAAACCAATGAGTTTTCCGAGTTTTTCATCAAGAACTTTCTATTTTCCATTCGAAAACCCGTTTTGAAATTTTCCAGTTTTCCATTTGAAAACCAATGCACCTACAACTACATGCAATTTTCTCTTTGAAAACCAATATTAATAATGCGAAATTTTCATGCACAGGGATTGGAAACTAAAATCCATGCTTTTTTTTAATATCGATGTTAAAATTTTCTTTTGTATAAAATGTCGTGCCCAAGAATTTGCGTGTAAACATTGCTTGGTGCAAAAGCTAAAGTAGGAGTTCAGCCTTAAATATACAATAGAAGAATGAATGAAATGAAACGAAATGAAATTAAATTAAGAATAGAGAGACGTTTCAAAAATTGATGTCGGCTGTCAGTTTTTTGAAATTCAAAACAAAATTTTCGAGTAAGTACATTAAAATCAATGTTTTTTCCTATTAATAATTATTTCTTTTAATTTCAGAATATCCTACTGCACATTCAGTGCACCGAAGAAGGATTCGGCTACAATTATAAGGTGAGACTTTTGTTTGTTTGTTAGTTTATCGACTACAAACATACAACCGACAAACAAACAAAAGTCTTACTTTATATATATTTCTTATATGCTACAGGGTTGCATACCCCTGCTCGGAGGGAATTTTAACAACAATGTGCTTGTCATTATTCTTGACAGTGATTACTCTGGCACGACAATAATGCGATTTGTTAAGCTCACACAACCAATAAATATTTATTATTAACGCATTTGTTACAATGATAAATAAATCTCTCGATTTCAATTTTAATATTTCCTTTATTTGTGACAATTTCATTTACTTTCATCTTTATAGAGGTAATTTCAAGTTCATGTTAGACTAATTTTAATAATACTGAATTTACTGTGGATTTTCTTACAGTTTCATTGACAATGTGTTTAGATGGGTATTTGTTCTCACAGGTGCATGAGTAGCAATGTTCAATTGATAACTTTACTTGTCAACTTTAAGTTTGTTAAGGAGAAGTAAGTTATCCAGAATGTATGTTTGAATTTTTGAGACAATGTTTAAAATTCGCGGCGAATTTTAAACATTGTCTCAAAAATTCAAACATACATACATTCTAGATTTTTGCATTCGAAATTTTTTTTTTCTAGATTTTGGCATTTCGAGATTTTATTTTCTAGATTTTTGTTTTCGAGATTTTTTCCATTCTAGATTTTTGTTTTCGAGATTTTCATATTCGAGATTTTTACTTTCTAGATAATATATTTCTAGATATCGTGGTAGACCCGTCATAAAACCCTAATTCGTGCAATTTTCTTGGAAGTCATTGTGTAATAAAAAAATACTAAAAACCCTTTGCATTTTTAGGAAATATTCAGAAAGAAAAGATTTAAATTTGCAGTGTCTATACCAAGACAATCCTTAAAAAAACGAATTTCTCAAAGGAACCGGAAAAATAAAATATTGTCATTGAATGGCTTTTTTACTGGTAGGTTAAGGCATTCGTTTCATCAAGAAGGGTTAAAAACACTTTAATGCATTTGAGCCTGTATCAACCCTTTTTAATTTTTACGACCGCATGCAAATATTATTGCCTGTCATAAAAATTTGCTCGTACAGAAATTCCTCGAATGAAGAAAAAATTGTCAAAGTGGTAGAAGGTATGCCAATCCTTTGTCAAAAATTTTGCAATGTTTCGTTCGTTCGAAAATTGCGATACATATCCTTCTTTCTCTCATGATGACACACTGTCCAGTCCAGAGCTAAGGATTAAAAATATAATTTCTAAAAACAATAGGACCAAGCATTTGTGTCAACAAATTCTTTTTTTCTCAATGGACAAGAATGGACAAACACGAACACCCAGAA
Source organism: Sphaerophoria taeniata (assembly GCA_943590905.1). Lineage (NCBI taxonomy): Eukaryota > Metazoa > Arthropoda > Insecta > Diptera > Syrphidae > Sphaerophoria > Sphaerophoria taeniata. Next base: position 74,290,638 of record OX016542.1, on the reverse strand, counting down.
AAAGGCTCTCGGCTGGGCTAGGTAAAGGTGCCGTTTATGTTTCGAACAACTCCTTTTCGGTCGAAATCTTGTGCAAATGGAAGGTCATCGAAGCAAAACAGTTATATTGACATTCATACACAGAAATGGACAACTTTTGAAGAGTGGACAGTAAATATTGAGCAGGATGCAATTTCGAGAAAATAGCTCTTTGCTTATCAACATACCTAACGGTCAACGGAAAGGGCTGAGGCTTAAAATAAATAAAGAGAGGAAAGAGTTGTTATGATAGGGAAGGACTTTAACTTGTCAAGGTTGCCGGACAATAAAAATGTTGACTCGTACTGTTCCCAAGGATTGTATCTATTGCAATAGGCGGGCGCCAATTTGATATGCTTGTGCTATTTACGTGGATTTGAAATAAATTAGCCATTGTCTTATTTTTGAAGTGTGTTTGCAATTTTTGACAAAATGCACCCTCAGTCGTTTGAACATTTGGCAATGTTTTGTAAGCAAACATTTTCAGACTTCCGAGAAAAAACAAACAGAATATAGACTTAAATAACTCCAGTTCCGGCGTAAAGTGAATAATCTTTAAGGAGCATATTAGAAAGCTCGAACTTCAGAGGACAATTTCTTGTGGGCGAAAGAAGTATATGTCAAAAAGGAACATTTTTAATTTAAGAAAGCTGTTTTGTTAATCTCTGGGGCTTGTGATCAGTTAACATGCAATAAGATGAACAAATGTTGTTGAATCATACAGAATGAATGAAAGAGTTTTCGGTCTCCTTAACCTTTCTTCAAAACTGAACTTTATGAGGATAAAAATGTGTATTATTCCTGAGTTTTTTTTATGTACCTTGGTGCACATCAGCTTTCCTTTTAAACCCTTTCAAAAACACTTTCCCTAAAAAAATGCACATTCCAAGCAAAATATTTCAAACGCAACATAAACAAACTCCTAACGGTGTTCTTCTCTAGAATTCAGCAAAACTCTTTTTTCTACATTCATAAAATTGTCGAGTCTTTAAAAAACACTCTGATTTTACCTAAGAAACTGCAATAAAAAATTTATATTTTTTAAACCGAAAACTATAAAACTCTTTCACCCAAGACAACGCACACACCTATTCTGTTCATTCTTCCCGTAATAAAACGAAAGAGTTTCAGATTCTTTTCTGCGACTGTTTTTAAGAATTCGCGTTTATTATTGCCAACCCTTTCTAAGGTTGCGTTGGTTAAAAAATATTGTTTACAACATCCACCCGTCATAAACATGTCTTTTTTGCATCAAAGAAGAAAAAACATGGTTATTTTTTTCAAAACTCAAAACCATAAGGAAACAATAAAGCCCACAATAACCAAGAGCCTTTATGTAATAGCGGAACCACAAAAAGGTGCGAAAATTCCACTGGTGTACGTATTAATGGCCTGTAACTGAGCTGCATCGAAAAACTGATTACCTTAGACAGGTCAGAAAAGTACGCACGTACACAACCCTCTTCTTTATTTCGAAACTACCCTTTCGAACTGTCTAGTCGAGTAAAACGAGTTCCCAATCAACAATTTGTAACCTTGGTTGTAGAATAACTTCAGTTTTAATATAACTTCTTAAAACCTTGGTCACAAATTGGCTTGAAAAAAGTTATGTCGTAACGACGGTCAAATATTGGGTTTATTCCAAACCTATATTTGACATGAGTGAGTTCCTGGTAAAATTCAATCGTTATTTTGAGGTTTCTTAAGAGCACGAGTTAGAAATGGGTTACCCAAAATCCTCTATTGAACTTGCATTTAAAAATGGTTATTTTTTAGCCATCAAGTAACCCGATTTGCAAATATGAAGTAAAATTAAACCAGTTTTAATATAACTTCTTAAATCCTTGGTTAAAAATTGGATAGAAAAAAGTTATGTTGCAACCACCGGTAAAATATTGGGTTTTGTATTTACCTTTTTTCAACCAATCTAAAACCTAAGTTAAAATTAAACTTCATAGTGTTCTATTGCCATCTGCTATTTGTATTTGTATTTGTGTTTGAACATTATATTCCTTCTTCAAAGTTCAAAATCACATTGTCGTCTTGTCTCTCAAAGTGGAAACAACGTAGCAAAGTTGTTGAAAAATTGCTCTCAAAAAAAAAAAAATATAAGTTTTAAAAAATTAAAAAAAAAGATTGTGCTTGTGAAGTGAATATGAATCTAAAGTGAAATTTAAGGTAAGTTTTTATTGCATGCAATTGTGATCGTTGAATTCAATTCGGACTGGTGAATTTTGTTTTGTTTTGTATGTAAAATGTTAGAAAATAGTAGCGTAATGTGCTGTTAGAGTTGGTTCAAAAAATATTATTTGAATTGATTCTAACTATGTATTGCATATGTGTTGACAAAAATTATAAAAACAAAACAAAAATGGGCTGCGTTAATGAGAACGGCATATTAGTTGTGAAATAACTTTTTTTCCGGTTAAAATATAACCTTTTACACACGAAGTACATAGCTGCTTGTGATAAGTTACGTTTTAACTGTAACTGTTTGTGCAAAGTAGCTGTTTTCCTATGTGTAAAAGGTTATATTTTAACCGTTAAAAAAAGTTATTTCACAACTAATATGCCGTTCTCATTAACGCAGTCCTTTTTTGTTTTGTTTTTATTATTTTTGTGAACACATATCCAATACATAGTTAGAATCAATTCAAACAATATTTTTTGAATCAACTCTAACAGCGCAATGTGTGTTTATATGTTCTAACTACATACAAAACGGACTGGTGAATTGAATTCAACGATAACAATTGCATGCATATAAATATATATATATATACGGATTTTTACTTCTTATGTACGATCTGAGGGGTTATTAACAACTTTTCGCACCATAGCCAAATTTATGTTTTGCGACGAATTGTTAATGCAATTTTCCTGGTTGGGAACTGCGACTCAGAAGAGTTTCGAGCACTACAAACATACGTTCGACGTCATTCTGGAAGCCGTGAGGGAGAGATTTCCAACCTTCAGCGATGATGCAGATGCAACCGCCCTTTTCAAGGCAAATCTCAAGCAAGCCCGTTTCAGACTTGGAAAATGCTTGCAAGTTAAATTAAAACAGTAACTTGAATCGTAAATTCTTTCAAGCAACGTTCTTATTACTTATAAATTTTGATACACATACTTAATTATGTTTTGCATGTATGTAATTTTGACTCGAAATTGTGTTATATAATATGATTATAAGTAGCCTAAATTAATTAATTACTTTTTTCTTAATTATTTATAGTATAAATCTTATTCCTTTTTTTTAAATTTTATTTTCAGGGATGAAAGTACAACTAGTTCAACCTAATTAAACCGCTGCCTGTTTTGAAAGGAAGAAGGTGCAATCACCTCACCGTAATTAAACCCCTTTTTAGAGGCGCACGCTTCATACTCGGAATATGAATGTAAGGAAAAATTAATATATCTTAAAAGTTTCATAGATTTCTAATGGTAAATCATATTCTTTTTTTCTTTTTTTATTTCATTTTCAGGGAAAGTACAACAACTTAAACATTTCAGTGAACATAAATCATCAAAACATCACTGAAAAAAAATGTATTTTTATTTTGTTATTGGCTTACTTTTTATATTATTTTAATTAATTAATATATTGATATTATAATTAAATTATTTTATCAATAAATGTCAATAAGGAAATATCTGTTTAGTTTTGAAAAAAGACTTCTTTTTCAGCTTAAGGACTACAAGGATTTTGTTCACATTGGCAGCATTAACACTTTTCTTTGCGTTGCATATACAAGGCGTTGTACATTTTGAAACGTTCACAAAACAATGTATTCAAACGTTTCCAAAAGGTAAGCAAATAACCTCCACAAAATAGTTCTGCATAAACCGTCAACAAACGGTTATAAAAAAGCTAAACAAAATTATTAGCAAAATAACCTTACTGGAACGGTTCTAAAATACGTCTCAACGACGTTTCGAAAAAACGTTAACAAGAGGTAGAGAAATAACCTCAAAAATAGGTTTTGCGTAAACCGTCAACAAACGGTTTTAAAAAAGCTAAAAAAAAATTGGTAGCAAAATAACCTGGAACGGGTCATAAATACAGGGTTTATTTTTAACTTCAATTAGAAGTTGTAGGCTGACCGTTTAAAAACCAGTTTCTTTATTACCTTTTCATGACTGGGGTTACAAAGTAACTGACCATTTTCGGACATGAAGATGCTGCTTTAAGACGTCTTTTGAACCAATTTTAAACTTGTTAGGTTTCTCAACCCAAGTTATAATCAGGTTTTTAAACGGCTTTTTAACCAAAAATTGTTGATTGGGTTGAGGTTGTTTGTCTCTTTTATTTTCATGGTTTTCGGGGACAGAGATAAGAATTGCAAAAATACACTCTCATTCACCCTGCTGTCACGCACTTGTCTTACGTTTTCCGAGCTAGGTAACGGGACGGTTGGTTCTTCTCATCTTTACACAGAATTGTAGGTATATAAGGTCGGTTTAAAATCTGTGACTCGTTTGTTTTGAGACAACGACGCACGGCGAGGGCGACAGCAACAGCACAGAGAAAATTTAAAACATATTTGGAGCTCTTTTATGATCGACTTTATTGAGCTGACAGAAATTCATATTTTCGAAATAAATCATCACAAAACATAATGGATGCTGCATGATAAAATTGTACCTGTACAGTTCTAGTTGGATATGAAGAAGAGAAGTGTGTTGAAAACCGACACATATAAAAATATTTAAAAACTGTTTTTGACATATTCAAATTATTTTTGACGTCTATTACGCCAGCAGAACCATTATAAGCCGGTACCAAAAAGTATTCAGTATTTTGTTGCTAACTTGTGCCGCAAGAATTGATTTTGTTGCTACACTAGTTCTTGGAAAAATCGATGTTCTGCTAGCATAATATTACACTAGCAGAACCAAATTTGAACCAATGAAACTAACGGCATATTTTGTTGCTAATTTGTAACTAATTTGTGCCGCAAGAATTAACTTTGAAAAAAGCGCGGATACGTTTCTTCTTCTCTCTTCTGAAAAATAATAAGTATACGCCCGAGTGAACTTTCCCATAAAACGTTGATTTCAATACCTGCAAAGGTATTTTTAAAGAGAAAACAACAATTACCGGGCCAGATAGTAGAATAAAAAAGTATCATATAAAAAAAAAACTTAAACACATATTTTATTGCGGTTCGTTTATGTACACAATTAGTCTGAGTATACAATTTTTGTTTTCTCATTGACGAATGTCGATTTTCTTTAAGGTAAACAAACTCCATATCCATGAGTGATTTGCTCTTCTGAACACTATAGCCGTATAATTGCCAGTTACGGCAGCAAGCCAACTATTCTGTGCACCAACATGTTTTTACTCTGTTTTTTGGGATGTAGTAGGTGTTTTTGTATATTTTAGAATGCAATTGGAATGCTTTTCCCTTCAGAATTGAAAAATTCGAGAAGAATCGTATCACCTAGAATATAAAATTAGTTAATTAATTAATTGTAATAGGATTTTGTTTAGTCAAGGAATAAGGCCATTGTCAAGGCTAAAGGATATTTTATGGAATTATTAAGTGAATAACTTTTATAAAATGCTTTTAGAGAAAAGTGTATAAGATTCATTGTATGCCTTTCAGAGTTTCATAGCTTATAAAAATTAAAAAAATGTTCGGTTCAATTGTGCGAAATTTGATTCGCATTCGAGATAAAATCAACAACGGACATTTTTTCCAAAATATAAAAAATATAAACATGAAAACGGTCGAAAGAGAAATTAAGTTAAAAAAGTGGACAAGTGCGAGATAAACTCGCTCGAGGAGGGTTCCGTACTCGATTATCCGACCCTCCTTTTTTCAGTTTTGAAGGATATTTAATACAAGGATTAAGATATGAAACCAAACATTTTCTTGGAAAATAATTTGAATAGTCTTTCTGCCTATTTCCTTCAATGACTTCGAAAGTCTGTATCTTAAAAATCTGGTAGCATATTTTTGTATCTTTTCTCTTTAATAACTTCGAAACTATTTATCTCAAAAACATTAAAACAACATTTTTAGATTACTACTGAATATTAAAGTATGTGTACATTGCAATCGGCCTAGCAGATTCGAAGAAATCGCTTGTGAAAGTCGAATGAACAGAAAACGAACTCTGTGTAAGGAACCCTAATACATATTCGGAATTATGCTTATTTACTCATCACTGTATGTTTTTTGTTTTTTCTGTAATCTACACGTTTTAACTACACTTTGAAATTATTTTGGAAATGCCTGGCCATGCCCTTTCGGAGATGAGGAGGGTCACCCCCTTGAGTGTTTTTCATAGTCCTTTTTTGTTGTTTTTTTTTTTGAATAACTTCAAAACTATTTGCCTTGAAAATATATCGTAATTTACATTATTACTGAATTTTTTTTTGTTGTCCTGTAATCTATACAATACATATGGAACAATTTTTTGAAATTATTTTGGAAATTCCAAGCCCACCCTTTTTGGTGATGAGGAGGGTGTAAAGTTTAGTTTTTTGAATTTTCGACCTTTTTTGTTGTGTTTTCTTGAATAATTTCAAAACTATTTGTCTTAAAAATACAAACAAAATATGTTTGTCATTGCAGGCAGTTAATGAATGATTGTACTTAATTTGAATTCAATAGGGTTACCACCTGTTCAAAAAAATGGTTTTAAAATTTAATGAAATTGGAAACTAGTATATTGAAAATTTTTAACTGTGACTTCTTATTATTTTTCCGGTAATATTCATGTTATAGACCTATATCTCAAATTTTGTTAAGAACTTTAGTTCTAGTAGTTTCGGAGATTAGGGGGGGGGGATAGCCTTTTTTTGTCATTTTTGCCTATTTTTCCATATTTTCTTAAATAACTACAAAACTATTTCTCTTAAAAATATAAAAAATATATGATTGTATTTCTACTTAACACGTTGATATATTGGCCAACTTTAAACTCAATTGGTAAAACAGTTTTGAAGGAAATAAATTGTAAAGTTGAGTTAAAAATTAAAAAAGCTACACCAAATATTGAATCATATCTGTGTTATATGTAACAGTACAGTTCTTATTTTTTTCCTGTAAACTACAGATTGAGACCTATTCTCAGTATCTTTTTCATAATTTTAGGCCCAGTAGTTTCGGAGATCAGGGGGAAGAATTGTAATTTTCGTATTTTTTTATCTTTTCTATTTAATAACTTCGAAACTATTTATCTAAGAAACATGAAAACAAAAAATATTACACAAAAAATTTCGATTTATTAAACTTCTAATTTATAAATTCCCATCATTTATTTCACTTCTTGCACTTTTATTTACATAAACTAAGGCAGTTAAATTGTTTAACTTCGTTCTTTTTTTTACTTAATTTCTTTTTTGAACTGCTTGATGTGCCCTCTGTCTTTAATCTTTATTCGACCGTTTTCATGTTTCTATTTTTTATATTTTGGAAAAAATGTCCGTTGTCCTAAGGTCGCAAATTTGATTTTATCTGTAATGCGAATCAAATTTCGCACAATTGAACCGAACATTTTTTATTTTTATATGCTATGAAACTCTGAAAGGCATATATGAATCTTATACACTTTTCGCTAAAAACATTTTATAAAAGTTATTCACTTAATAATTCCATAAAATATCATTTAGCCTTGACAATTGCCTTAATCCTTGACTAAACAAAATTCTATATAAAAACTTATAATACATAATTGTAATTTTATATTCCAGGTGATACGATTCTTCTCAACATGTTCAATGCTGAAGGGAAAAGCATTCCAATTGCATTCTAAAATATACAAAAACACATACTACATCCCAAAAAACAGAGTAAAAAAATGTTGGTGCACGGAATAGTTGACTTTTACGGAGGCCAAGTAAATAAAAACGAGAATCATGAGAATCATGCTGCCGAAACTTGGTATTATACGGCTATTTTTTTTTCACGCCTCTTTCCCCCCCAGCTACCGCACGCGCTGGGGTCCATTTTCACCGAGTACGATAACAATTACGGTTGCTAGTCGTATCGGCTATAGAAGAGCAAATCACTCATGAATGGAGTTCGATGACCACAAAGAAAAATCAACATTCGTCAATGAGAAAACAAAAATTGTACCTAGACTAATTGTGTACATAAACGAACCCCAATAAAATAAATGTTTGAGTTTTACAAGAAGTAAACAACTGCTTATATGATACTACTAACTGACCCGGTAAATGTTGTTTTCTCTTTAAAAATACCTTTCCAGATATTGTAATCAACGTTTTATGGGAAAGTTCACTCGGTCGTATACTTATTATTTTTCAGAAGAGAGAAGAAGAAACGTAACCGCGCTTTTTACCGAAAACTATTTGACCAATAAAATTATATCTTGCTGCACAAATTATCACTGGCTGCATTGGTTCTGCTTGCATTATATTACGATTGCAGAACATCGATTTTTCCAAGAACTATTGGAGCAATTCTTGCGGCACAAATTAGCAACAAATAAGCAACGAAATACTGAATACTTTTCGGTGCCATCTAATGAAATGGTTCTGCTGGCGTAAAAGACGTAAGGAACTGACATGATTTTTAGCTTAAATAGTGGTGGATTATGGGTAAGAGAATCAAAAAGGCTAATTTTTATGCCGGTTATCGCGGATAACACCGCGGTCACAGCTACGTAAATTAGAATTACCATGTTTATCTGAGAGTTATAAATTTCGGCCGAGTAGAGGCTCGCGGGGTCGGCTAGTACTATATAATTCAGCGATGTCGCAACAAATTGATGTCCGAATGCAACGAATCGTCGAAAACTATTAAAAGCGCCCATTTTTTAAAATTTTTAAGACCGCAATATCAAATTGGAGTATTTGATATGCACCCGTCAGCCGTTGATCGTTCTCCTGTTTAAAAGCCTCAACTAAAAAGTTTGGGGAAAATCCGACCAAAGTTGATGTGGTAGAGTGTAGAGAAAAAGACGAAGTTACGAACCAATTGTGATGCTTGATAGAAATCTTCAAGTTTTGCCATAAATGTCTTTATTTCGCAAAGAAAACACTCTTATCTACGAAGCCGAAGTTAAAAAGAATTAATAACTATCGAATTCAAAGAACTGAAGGTAATTACATCTGCCAGAAACAAGCAAGAACGCAACACTGTTTAGAATTTTGAATTTTTTTGCCAGGTTTTGGCAACAATAAACGTTAACGAAGCAGATGCTATCTTAAAGCGGAACCCTTTGAACTGGACATTTTTATTTAATCCTTCAACTGGTCACGTGCTTCAAAAACATATTTCCGACGATCTTTATCAAACCAAAAAATACTTTGATGTGATATTCTGCTGGACTATAGAGTATCCCAATTTATTCACCGGCACGCTCAAGACCCGAGGGACACATTTTATCCCTTTTCGTAGAAAAAACTATCTTTACTAATCTCTTAATAGGACCTGTAGATATGATCCTCATGCCTCATCTAAGCGATATGATCATTTTTTGTCATTTTCAAATAATTCTTTCACGATCTATAAAACGAAAAACCATAAGCAGAATCATAAAAGAAGAAAAAAAAAATATAGTGACGTGTTATGACGAATCTATTATCATCAATTTTTTTGCTTGCATTGTTAATTGTGAGCTCGCAAAATAGTTGCAAAGATAAAAAAGACAAAACTGTCAGTGTCAGAAAAAATTTGACAAAGAAACGTCATTATTCCAAGGTATTGTTCTTTGAAGTCAATTATCTATTGTTAGAGGCTGACATCTTTGTTTCTTGAAGTTGCATACAATGGACAAGGCACAATAGACAACCAACCAAAACTGACCACACAGCATTTTTGATTGATTGCAAGGATTCTTGTTTGAATCAAAAGGTTTTAAATGAAGAAAAAAAATTAGAGGACTGTATATTATTTAAATATGAAAGATGATTTATGATGTTTAGTATGCCTAACAATCTGAATGCAACTTAGAATTTTGTTTAATATTTTCTGCATACCATTGGCTAATAAAAATATAAACTGATGCAAACAAAAAACCGCAATGGACTTAAATAATAATTACTGTGGAGGCCTTAGGCTAAAAACACACCGAAGCGGACAAGACGACTTTTTGTCTTTCGACAAAAAATCGCGGACACAACACACAAGTCCATTGCTCTTACGAGGCAACACACACCGAACAAGACACGACACGACAAAAAGTCGTGTCCGTCCGTCGGTTGCTGTAAATACATGGGGTTGTATAGGAGCAAAACCACACCAAAGAATTTAAAAAGTCCCGGACAAAATGTCGACGCCTGAAAGTACACACCGTCTTATGAAGAACCACACACCAAAGTGAACAAGACAAACAAATAGATTTCGACAAACGGACATGTCGGTTGCTCATGCTCATAGTTGGATTTGTATTTTATTGCGATATTTCTTGTTGTATTTTGTTCAATTTGGTATGGATGTTTTTGTAATGGTAAAAAGAAAAAGAAGAATTAAGAAAAACGTAGAGATTTCTTTTGTGTGGATGTTATGTTTGTGGTTTCAAAGAAGTCTGCATGAAAACTCGTGTATGTAAATTGTATATGCACATGTAATTCCAAAATGTGTCTGCAGAGTATATCTAGTAAGGACGCTCTCCCCGTGGTTCATTTTTGTTCACATTTTTGGATCCCGTTAGGCCTCACGTACACGAGAAATAGTATAGTGCCGTCTATTTCTTGGTGTTGTACTAAGAAGGAGAAAAAACAAAATGAGCATTGTTTTCGTAGGTTGTCAATGACAACTTGTTCATTTCATTTTCAACCCTCATCCCTCAACCTCAATTAGTGTGACCACTTTCATTCAAATAAAACATGTTAGAAGGGTTGATAATTGAAATGTATATAAAATGATCTTATAATAGATTAGTGTGGTCACTCCAATTCAATCCAATTATTAGATATACTCTGGTTTGCCTGTTTCTCGATGAATGTGTTGGTAACATATGTACATCGAGGAATAAAAGAAGCGAAATAAAAATCAAGATAGGGAAAACGCAATCTAATTTTTTTTTTCGATTTTTGTTTTCTTTGTTTGTCCGCTGGCAAAACACACCGAGTACGACAAAGACAAAATATCTTGTCGTTGTCGTCCTCGGTGTGGGGTGGATTACGACAAGACTTTTTGTCTTGCGACAAGCAAACATTTTGTCCGCTTCGGTTTGTTGTTAGCCTTAAACATCGCATCGAACCCTACAAGCAGAATAACGTAAGGCTATTAATTAATTCTTGTAACGTTGAAGTCTAACTTTTCGGAAAACATGGAACTGAGAGTTGTACAACAATTTAAATAGGAGTGAATCTGCAACAATAGGTGTACCTTAATTTAATAAACGATTTTAGCCTACCTATTGACATTATTTTTAAAAACTGATAAAAAATAGGGATGTGTAAATGTGTGCGAAGATGGGGTTTTGGGTTTGAAACAGCGCCTGCAGCTCTGCGAACGGGGTGTACAAACACTAAATCCTCGATTGTACTATAAGTTTAAATCTGAAGATCCTGAAATCACGAATATCTACATTTCATTTCATTCCACATACACTGATTTAAAAAAAAAGTTCTTTTTTCATATTCTCTAATTCTAATTTATGGACAATTGGACAACCTATTTTTCAAAAGTGCTTAGGAGTTAGGACCCATTGTGATACCCATACCACATGAATATAGGGAACTTCCAACATGTTGAAACATTTATAGCTTTTTTCAAAGCAAATAAGACTTTTTATGTCTGTACTGCTCAGTTCGCTGGTGTCATTGTAGTAAGGCTCTCATAGGTGAGTTTTTTCAGGGCATGAACATAGCAAATGAGGAATTGTTTCCTCGTATCATCCTCGTCCATGCAGCTTCTGCAAATATCATTTGAGAAGACGCCAATCCGTGGGGCAGTTTTCAGTGATGGCACGTACTTGGGAGTTTATATGCAGTCTTTTCAGAGTACAGATCCTTTGTCCTTTTAGGATATATACTGGGCCAGTAGAAATCTTTTTGGGTATTGAATTGAATGAATTCAAAACTGGGGAGAGGCCAAAATATTTATATTTCCACTAAGATGATGCTGAGAGACGAATGTCCAGTCCCGCCGATGCGATGTAAGCATATTCAGTGCATTTTGTAGGAGGTCTCTAGAGTGTTAGGATTCTTTCCTGTGACGGAAATAGCATCATCATCGCATAGACAACTTCTTTATAACCCTCTCTCTCTAATGAAATGAACAGTTCGTTGACCACCGGATTCCACAAAAGAGGAGCGGTGAAGTGCTTACCTACATCAGAAAACAAATAGCATTTCGGTAAGAAAAAAAGGTGACAACCTTTCTACAGGAGAACATCTGGCATCTCTTATCTAATGTTGAAAATTTGTAATATCAAAAATCAGACAAAAAACGAGAAATATGTGTAGTGAACACATTTAAAGTTTTTGAAAACTTTTTGTTGGAAGTACGGATTTGAGTCTGGTGTAACAAGGCTACTACTATTAGAAAGTCAAACTTTGATAAGTAATTATACTAATCCCTAAAAAATCAACCCACGATAAGATTCAAAACTCTAACCAAAATCGCTCAAGTCGAATACTGACATCGAAAAAACTCACAGACTTACACGTGTTCAAATAAGCCTTCTCTCTCGCACCATTGTTTTTTAAACCTTCTCTATGTCATGTATGCATATGACTCATCCAGCGATATTTTTCTCATCATTCTACAAGTGGTCGCAAGTGTTTGATTTAAATCCTCGCCACAGCGAATCATAATAAAAAAGCCTTAAATTTCCAATGCTGAATGCTCATTTTCACACCATAACCCATGGGGTAGAAGAACAATAAAAACCAATTTAAAAAAAGCAAATTGATCCACTCTGTGCAGCCCTCCGCTGGTTGCCAGTGAGGGCAAGCACCAATTCAAAAGGTGCCAGAGAGTTTTTTTGTTATTCCAATGTCCAGCGAAAAGGTCCTCGTTAATCCTTCTTCATTGTCAACAAAAAATTACCTTTTTTGTTGTTACGTTTGTGTCACACCTGACAGCTACTATTGTGTACAGTTGCTTTGGCATTAAAAAATTACACGTGGTGGTCATTTAATGCAGTCGTGTGAAGCTCAAAAAGAGAGGATTAAGGGACAGTGTCTGCTTTTTTTTCAATAAATGAGCATTCAGAAGAAGAAAAGAGAGTTCTTGAAAAAATGACTTAGATTGATTCAGAGGATAAGTTTAAGCTTACTTTAAACATAGTGTGTAAAATATTTGAATGCAGACCAATGAGTGCCCCTAGCGTTGCATTGGGCGCCATTCTGTTTAAAAGTCAAAAATCCACACAATAAACTTAGGTGCCTTTACAATACCATTCGTGACGAAAAGTCCTGAACATTTTCTTACCAAAAATATATAAATTCTCAATACATCCTTAAACTTTAATCCACTAACTTTTTGTTATTCGACGTTGGACAACAATCGTCTCAAAAATTTTTCAGTAGTCTTGCAATTTAAAACAAAAGAATCAAAAACTCTTAAATTCCATGACTGCTTCTTTCCTAGAATAAAAATAGATCAAGGAATAAAGAAGAACGCGGCTATTGTGCGGTTCTTCAATATTTGTTTTTCCTTTATTTTAATCGAGGTTCAGTGTTCAGGGGTCTGCGTGTGACTTTTTGACAAGCTATTGAAGAAATGCAATTTTAACGAAACTAATAAAAATTGCACAGCAACAAGGCGTAGCAGTAACTGATAATCCGGTAGCTGGAAACGCAAAGGCCAGTCGAGCAATGTATTGACTTTTGTCTATAAAAACGTTCCCTCAGGTATATAAAAACAAATTCTCAAGAAAGGTGATAATGAGGGCGTGTTTTGTTTGACTAAGTTAGGATGATTGTAAAATCTTTAGGTTAGGGATGGGACTGGGACATTCAAGATCGTAGAAAAGGACTGTCTTAAAATTGGTATGTGATTTTTTTCTTTTTAATGCTTAAATCTAATTTTATAAAATATAATTTTACTATATTATGTACCTAAAGTTGAACAGAAAGACAGCCGATTCTCATTTTTTTAGACCCAAGTATTCTCAAGTGTCGTACAGCGTCCTTCCAAAACACTTTCTTGATATAAAGCATTTTCCGAGGCTACAATTCTTCATAAGCAGTTGGCGTACATCGAAAATATTATCCCCTTCATTTCCGCATGTCACTCGCTTGGTATAGCATTGTCATTATTTTTTTCGAATCAACTTTTTTTGCAAACAACGGAATGTCACTGATAGGTTCAATCCAAGAATCCTTTTCGTCGAGCATCGGACAAGAGTTCGCAACATGCATAGAAAAAAAAAATATTAATAAGAAAAAGAATAATAATAATGGGCAACTCCTCGTTCGGTCGTCGTCGTTGGATTTCCTCATTTCCTATCGCATATTATTAAACCATATTTGTATGGGCTGACCATAACAGAAAGATTTTCCACAGATTACAGTTTGCCATACAATGAGCAAGGATAACAATACATTGTTCCTGTCCATTTCTGGGGTTGATTAGGCTGACATCTGTCCTCTCGTTTGGTGCAAGCTTTAAAAAAAAACAAAATCTATCAAAAATGGTTCGTCCGAGCGGTTTTGGTTTCGTTTTCCTTTCCGATAAAATGGCGTTTTGTGTACGTTTTAATTATCTTTATCTTTCTATCTGCTAAATTATAGTATTTTCTTCTTTGTGAAGTGCATATGGTCAGCTAGGGAATGTCGTAAGACTATCATCTTCTTCGAGATGTATTATCTGTTTCTCATTTTTTCATTGATTGTGTTTTTCGAAGGATGCAAAAACCCTTTTTGGATTTTCAAACAAGCGGATGGATAAAAAGGATTTATTTTATAATTTCTTTTGTTTGCGAAAATCATTACGTTATATTTGTTTTGTAAAAATATGAATTTCAAGAAGAAATTTAAAAAAAATAATCTTTCGCGGCTTTCTAGTTAACATTGAGCTTCAGAATTTAATTTTATCAAGTTGGATGGATGCTGATTGATTTAAAAAGTCAACTCGCACTTATATACCATATACCCACGTTGTTACTTTCCCCAACCATCGTGAGTATTCAGTAACACAACTAGGGCTATGTTATGTTAGGACCTGCTACTACAATTTCTTGCTCGTTTCTCATGTATCAACGTATCTGCTTCACACTGTTGGACAAGTCTCTCGGTTTGGTATTCTTCTAAGCAAAGACATATAAGGCCAACCTTTCTTCATAGTTCTCAGTCGTTTCGCAACGTTGTGTGGCATTGCCTTTATGGCAGGATTCTCACGTCCTCTGCTTTGAAAATGACAATACAAGGTGAGGCCGTCGAAGAAACTTTTTTTTAAATGATTGAGGCTTCCTCGATTCTTCGAACTCCTGATTCCCTCAAGCTTTTGTTACTACTGATCATACGAAGCATCTTGATCTTATCTGCCTTTATTTTACTCTGATGCACATCCAGTTCTGGAAGCAGGTTTCTGGAACTCCCCATTGCACGAGAAACCATCCGTAACAGATCTCCTCGTTGTCGTTTGAATTCTTTTTCAAAATTAACCCATACGAAATCCAACTCATTAAATGTACTTTGGATTGATTGGTATACCCGCAAAATCTGCTAAGCAAGTCGAGCTCAGATAAGATTATGATGTCTGACATCAGTTTCCCTTCCCAAATTGCAAGCTTAGCGTCAAAAATCATGTGCCATCTGACAAACTCTGAGGATATTGCAATCAATCCTATTCCTTTCTCATCATATGCTTCTGGTGAAGGTATAAAATTGTTGCAACGCAGAGATGATTCACCATTCATCCAATTTCACTCTTAATACTTTGGATCTCCTAGTTTATGCAATGTTCGTCGATTCAAAGGATAGGCAAAGGGGTAGGTATCCTTACAATGGGGGAAAAATATATATATGGCTTATGTCTGTCTCCCAGCACATATCCTTTTAAAGCATTATGCCATAAAATTTCGCAACCCCAGAGTTCGGGCATCATGGCCTACTCCATACTTCCAGCTCCAACAGATGAGCCAACTGTCCTTCGTTTTATCTTGAAATCAGCTAAGAGAACCCAGGGCTTGGGTTCGTTAGTACTGGTACATCTGCAGTTTTAAGGCAATGACTGGCTAAAAAAGTACTGTTGGAACTGAAGGGCTGCCCCTATTGATATGGTATGCCACTACTGGCAGTTGAAGCATAGCACTACTTCTTCTTCTTCTGTTAATAGCTTTTCTACCCATTCTTTTACATCAGCAAACATTATATAATTAACCAGCTTATGGATGGACAAATTTTAACTAATAAGTCTACTCTCTTTCCAGCTATCAACAATACCCTCTCAACTATGCGTGAAATGGTCTCCCTTAACCAAATGCATCGTCGTGGACCGCACATTAAGACCCGACCACCTCGTCAACCACTCGACGGCAAACCATTTGCCAAGGGAGTCATCCTCAAAACACTCATCAAAAAACCCAAGAAACCCAATTCAGCAAATCGAGAGTGTGTCCTCGTGCGTTTGTCAACTGGCAAAGAAATGGTAGCCTATATCCCCGGCATCGGTCACAATCTAAAAGAGCACAATATTGTCCTTTGTCGCGTGGGTCGATTACAAGATGTACCCGGTGTCAAATTGAAGTGTGTTCGAGGAGTCTATGATCTTCCGCATGTAATCAAAAAAACACAACAATAAAGAAAGACCTAAACACCATTTTTAGCAATAAAAGAGGCAATTTGTTATTTAAATTCGATGACAAGAAGATTACAATCTCCTTAGCACGGGGAACATCATTATCATCATTAGGTTCATCTTGTTCTTGGATCTTAAGCCAATAGAAAAACAAAATGTTTCAGGAATCTAAATACATTTTTGTATGCTCTGCTCATCAAGACGCAACAATCAGAGAATTACGAAATTTTACGGTTTTACTCCGACTGTGGGCATTGTTCGATGTCTTGTGGGTAGATCCTTGGCTATCACAATACCTTTTCACCTTTAACTGGTGCCCGAAGAATCTTAAGATACTAAGAAGCCCTTCTAAAGGACCATAAATGAGTTGTAAATGTTAGGGATGACATCCTTAAATGCAATAATGCGACAACCAAGGAAGTCATTTTGTGGTCATTCCATGTCCATTGTTCGTAATAACATATTCGAAGGAGTATTAACAAAAAAAAATCTTTAACGGGAATAATAATGTCCTTTTTGCCATGAGGATACGATTAACATCAATCTATCGTTTTTCATATATTTTTGTCGCAAAATATGAAAATAAATATTAATGACTGTCCTGTACGGTAGGGTTTGCTTTGGAACGGTCAGAAATACAATCAAAAGGATTGGCGTAGGAAGGAGTTTCTTTATTTTTCTTTTGCAACAAAACTAAATAATTTACTGGCGATTTGGGAAAGTCGGCTTCTTATGATGCTAAGGACAAGTAGTATAAAATTCTTAAGGTGTCATGCAATGTGGTCGCAGCACCCACATGTTCTCGGAAGAGGATGTGAATACTGAATACAAAGACAAACAAAAATTAATGTAATTTTTCAAAAAACATGAATCTATGGACATGGGTAAAGTTTTTTTTTTTTAAAGAGATTTTCAACCCAACCATCATAGCAGTCATCAGTAGGTTAAGAGGTTAAACGGGTTGTAGAAAAGAGTCAAGAAACGATTAAGTGTCGAAGCTTCAATACTACTTAAAGTAGGTAGATATTTCTCTTAATATTTTGCAATATTTTCAGAAATAATCCCTCCTATAATCAAAGCCCCCTTTTTACTTTTAAACCAACTATCCATAAAATATTGTACATACACTCTGTCTCTATTTGAAGCACAAGAGCGATATTGTGTATGTGTTTGTAGTAGAATAAGCAAAAGTTTTATTTGTTTGTCACTTATCAGTGAGTAGAACAAAAGCGACTTCTATTAGAAAGATAGAAAAATAATTAGATTTTAAGTCAACAGCCTTATGGCGAAATTTTTTTTTGGGAATCGAGAATCGAGGTGCGCAGGGGGCACCCAAAAGCAAAGCAAGAAATAACTGATTCTGAACCGTGATAGAGTAGTGTTGAATAAAAGTGCACAGTCAAAGTGTTGAGCTGCAAAGCAAACATTTTGAGAGTGATTCGAATAAAGGAATTTCGTGAATAATTGAGACAGGACAACGTCTGTCGGGTCAGCTTGTTGAATTTGTAGTGTTTGGCCTGATCTGTATGGCGCACTAGTTTGAAAGTGAAGTAAAACTACTGATTATTTTAAAGGAATCTAGGGCCCACTCTATTAATAATGCAAAAAATTGCAAAAAAATACTGGTGCCAGGATAGGCCTCGTCATACCGGGCTTAATTTGTTGGTATTTCTATAAACTATCTTTTAATATAAAAAATTTTGAAATCCGTGTAAGTGCACTTTTAGGATTGAGGGCTCCCGGTGTATTATCTATATATATAGAGGAACAGCTTAATTTTTGTGTTCGTTCGCTAACTGGGCACACTGGTTGACCGATTTTCCTAATTTTTTCTCTAAATGCAAGAGGTATTATGGTAGAAGGTTTAGAAAAAATAAAATGTATATTTTTCAAATGCAATCAAATGACAAACGGTGCTAATGTTAAAAAAAAATATTTATTTCACTACAAAAAATTTTTTTTTCGAAAAATGTCAAATCCAAAATATTTTAGAAAATTTTATATTTGCTATATGTATGTATGTATGTATAGGTACATATGTATCTACACACATATACAAATGTATATGGACAAAGGATAATCAATTTTCCCCCTTCATCTGAGCCACAACCGGGATCAGCAAGTTCTTCCATATATCCCGGGGAAATCTGTCCTTAATTACAAGAAGACCTGCTATTCTTTCTATTCTACACAAATATTGGTGGTGTTATGCAATTGATGGCCGCTGCAGAATTTCGTAATCGAGAATGTCGGTATCACATAGAAGATAAAATTTGGATAACTCGAATTCCAGGTCTTAATCAATATGAAAATAACGGTACAAAGGAACGATGAACCTTTTGTTACTTCGATGTACAAACTTGGAAACGAATGTCCAAGGTTTTCCAAATCGATGCTAAGAAATTAGATAAATGTCCTTAAATAAGTGCGTTTATGAACTTAAATGGACAATCTGTATAATAAACAAAATCGAAATCAAATCAAATCGAAATCCAGTTTTGCACCCTCAGGCTGTGAGCGTCGCCGTGGTGTACATTCATACACATGTACTATCCCAGCGCAAATTTGGTTTGCAACGCTGTGTTCTACCATGAATTGTACCTCAAAAGACTTCCCGACCCGTTCCTCTTCGGTCATACAACTTGGTGCCCACTAGAGTCTACCACGCTAAATTTTTTTTAGATTTCATATACATACAAAGCTCAAGGTTATATCGTCTCCAGAATCGTCTTCCTCACAAACAGTGAGAACTAAGAATTCAGAGTGCCATTGGCTTAGCATCCAGGTCTCAGATCCGTAGGTGAGTACTGGTAAGACTATCGTCTTAAAGCAGCAGCTTAGAAGTAATGCAATGGGAACCTTTTAGGATATAAATAGCCTTGAAAGACTTAAGAAGGTTCTGTGGGCTTTGAGCAGCCAGCCGCCTGCGTATTTCTTCTTCCATATTCTTATCGGCTGCTACTACATATCCAAGCTAATTGAACGATAGCACCACTTCGAATTCATGCACCTCCACCTTAATAGTTGTTCTTCTACTATTGCTAACGTTTTCAGCAGACGCGGCCACCATGTAGGGTAGACTGGGAACGGTTGAAACAAAGGACGGTTGAAACAAATCAAATTTTACAGGAACAGTAGGCGATACGCGAACGTTTGTCAAAAGCAAACGAAGCGAAAACATAGTTCTACAATCGTAAGTTTTCATTTGCACGTGGCACGTGGCAATCGTATGAGAGAGCACTTTTTTTATATTGGCAACCAAAAGTAAGTATTTATGTGCTGTTTTCTTTTTCAATAACTGAATTTCTATTTATGTAAGAATATTGTGTATCTGTTTATGTTATAAATGAAGAGTGCATAAAGTATCGCAGTGCCTTGCTTCAACGTGTTTTTAATGTGACAATAGTTATATACAATTTTGTATTTAAAGAAGGGTTGGGGACGGTTGAAACATTTTTTTTGGGTACGGTTGAAACAAAATATTTACGTAGTTTACGTAGGAGCTCATATGTTTGCCACAATTGCGACTCGGAATATTCCGATTAATTAATTTTTTGTTTAAAAAATACGATGAAATAAGGTTTTTGTTCAGTTTATTTTAAAATTATTATTTGTTTAAGTTTGTTTTGTTTTGTAAAGATATGGATAATTTATTTATTTATTTTCGTTTTGTTTTGTTTTATTAATTGTTGATTTTTTGTGCTATGTTTTGTTTAAATAAATTATTATTAGTAAAAAATTAATCACCTAATGGAATATGTGATAAACATTGTAAAACAATGTCAAAAATAAAAAATATGTTTATTATATCATCCTGTTTCAACTGACCCAAGTCCCTGTTTCAACCGTCCTTGGTAGGGGTACGGTTGCAACAAAAAAAGATGTCTTTTTAAATTCCATATTTTTCATAAAATAATGCACGTAGGAAAAAAAAACCCTTTTGTCAATACCCAAGCCCAAGTCAATATTTGTTTCTCAAATGCATTAAAGTAAGTAAGCCTGACAGCTTCGTTTCATCATTTAAGATAACTGTCCCAAGCGACCGATTCGATCCGATTATCAATTGTCCTTGGCCGCCGCATACCCTTGTTAAAGAATTCATCGCCTCTGGTAGAAAGAAATTGGTTTGCAACTCCATTGCTCCAAAAAACTTATCAGGTTTTCCTTCTATTACCAGAACGTAAGAGGACTTCGTAGTAAGACTACTACAGTTTTTAAAAATTCTCAAACATTTTCGTATGATCTTTTTGCTTTTACCGAAGCGTGGCTTAACGCCTCAATATTAGACGCTGAGCTTTTTGACAAAGATTTCATAGTTTATCGAAAAGATCGTCATGAAAATGAGTTGAATTCAGTTGGTGGTGGAGTCCTTATTGCTGTTCGTAATAGCTTGTACTCGTCCCTAGTTATTATTCCTTTCGTTCTAAATTTAGAACTTATATGCATTAAATTAAATTTACAAACAAAGGAAGTTTTTATTATTAACGTTTATACTCCACCTAAAAGTCCTAATTCTGTCTTTATTGAATTATCATCAGTTCTTGACTATATCATTAGCTGCTCAGGCATTGAGAGTGAGATAATCTTGTTGGGTGATTTTAATCTTCCTAACATTAACTGGGTTCCTTCTGAGGATGATTCTCATTTAGAAGCTTCCCCAAGTTCTTCTCAAATGGAGCTCCAAATGTTAGATAATATAATCTCAGCGGATTTACAACAAGTAAACTCTGTTCTAAATTCGTTGAATAGGTCACTTGACTTGGTTTTCTCATCTAATGCGGCCTGTACAGTGGTGGTTGAATCCGCTTCTTCAATAACTAATATTGATAATTATCACCCTCCTTTAGATATTATTCTTGACTTGAGTGGTCATTTACTAGAAAATAGTAATTCTCATGACTGCTCATACAAATACGACTTTCGCAGAGCCAATTTTCAACAGCTTTCAGATAGTTTATTAAATTGTGGTATTGAAAACTTACCATTTTCCTATAACATTGACGAAACTGTCTCGAATTTCTATGCTGTACTCATGAGATGTATAAACGAAACTGTACCTAAGAAAAAAATCAGCCAAACCAACACCTCTTGTCATCCTTGGTACACAAAAGAGTTAAAAAGCCTCCGTAATAAGATAAATAGGGCATGGAAAAATTATATAAGATCCATGTCTTTAAACAACCAAGTGGTTTATATATCTCTTTTCGAAGAGTTTAAAAGATTGTCATATGATCTTTACAATGATTATATTGCTACTATGGGTGATTCCTTGAAGCAAGACCCTAATTTTTTTTGGAATTTCGTAAACCCTAAGAGAAAATGTGATGTTTAACCAGTTAAGCTCACCTACAACAATGTAATTTTGAGTTCTACTTCTGAGATCTGCGATGCATTTGCCAATAATTTCAGTCAATCTTTCATAGATACTCCCGTTGATGTAGACGTTGATTTTTTCAATTACTTGAAAAATAGCAAACAAGTAACGTTTAATAATGTCCCGATCGAGATTGATCAAGTCCTAAGATTTTTATCCCTTCTGAAAGAAGACTATTCTTCTGGTCCTGACGGTATTCCTCCCATATTATTGAAAAAATGCTATTCAGTTTTAGCTAAACCTCTTAGTAAAATATTCCAACTATCCTTGCGACTTGGAAAATTTCCTTGCGCCTGGAAGATTGCTTACATCACGCCTGTTTTTAAAAAGGGAGATAAGTCGCATATTGTTAATTATAGGCCTATTTCTAAACTTTCTTGTATTCCTAAACTGTTTGAACAAATAGTATGTGACAGTTTATCCTTTCACTGTAAAACCATCATATGCAGTGAGCAACATGGCTTTATGCAAAGGAGATCAACTGTCACAAACCTTCTTGCCTTTACGCATAATTGTCTGAACAGTGTAGAACATGGACTGGAAACTGATTGTGTATACACAGACTTTTCAAAAGCTTTTGATCAACTGTCTCACTCAGTTATCAAGTTGAAATTACAGTTATTAGGTTTTCCCCCTGGGCTTGTTTCATGGATTTCTTCTTACCTTGAGGATAGAACTTATCAAGTTAAATTCAGAGATATGTTTTCGAAGACTTTTACTGCAAAATCCGGTGTTCCACAGGGTAGTCATTTAGGACCTCTTCTATTTATTTTATCAATAAATGATGCACCGTTATGTGTTCTAAACAGTGAAATTCTTATTTTTGCAGATGATATGAAGATCTTTAAGAAAATTACATCTAACAATGATCGCATTCTTCTGCAAAATGATATAATAGGTTTTCTGTATGGTGTAATAAGAATAGTTTAAATCTTAATCCGTCGAAATGTCAGATAATGACATTCTCAAAGAAACGAGCAACTTCGACTTATGAGTATTATATATCTCAGCAAAATCTTTCTCGTGTTTTTAAAGTAAGGGACTTAGGGGTTCTTTTTACACCGAATTTAGATTTTACAGAGCACATTAACAACATTGTTAATATGCTAGGGTTCGTGAAACGTTGGTCAAAAGAATTTCTTGATCCTAATGTCACCCTTTCTCTTTATAATTGCCTTGTTCGTCCCCACCTTGAATATGCTTCACAGATTTGGAGTCCTTATTATGACGTTCATATTGACAGGTTAGAATCGGTGCAACGTAATTTTACTCGTTTCGCATTAAAAGGTATTCAATGGCATGATCCTCGAAATATTCCATCTTATGAGGATCGAGTATCACTTCTTCAAATGCAAACGCTGTCTCAAAGAAGGATCAACAATGATATAGTTTTCCTTCATCAACTTATTACAGGCGTCACAGATGCACCAGACCTTCTTAGTGCTATACTTTTTCACTATCGGGGAGGAGGTTATCACCTTCGTAGCACCGATCTAATTAAAGTCCCAAGACATAGGACCAATTACGGAATGCATGAGCCCTTGACAAGGATGAGTAGGCTTTTGAATTATAATACGGATCTTATTGACTTTCATATTAATAAGAATAAATTAAAGATTATACTTAAAACCAGTGTGGCACGCTCTTAAATGTTTTTTGTTGTCTACTAACGTATTTTTTTCTTTTTTTTTTATTATTTGTAAAAAAAAAGAAACTGACTCTTTTTTCTTTTTTTTCTTGTATTTTTTACGAACTTGACAAGTGTTTTCTAAACGCGTATTTACTTTTTTCTTTGTTTTTTATATATTTAAAATTTTTTGACCTAAAATTGTTTAAATTTTTGATTTTAAAATTTTGCATTTTTTCTTTTTTTACTTTTTGTAATATTTTAATATAAAATTTTAATTTATTTTGTCTTTCTTGTTGTACCTGCTTATATTAAGCAGTCCCAAACTCTTGTCTTCCTGGTACCTATTCGTATCACCATCACTTTTTTTTATTATTTTATTTATTTCAAATAATTTCAAATAAAGTGCCGATACGACTTGCAACCGTAATTGTAATCGTACTCGGTGAAAATGGACCCCAGCGCGTGCGGTATCTGGGGGGGAAAGAGGCGTGGGATTTAAAAAAAAAAGGACTCAAAAGTTACTTTTCAGTTGTAGATGAAACCCCGCTTTTTTATTGAACATATCCACTTCATCGATCGGTTTACAGAAATCAAAGTTATGGACAATAAAAGCAAAATTGTCTCAACCGTACCCAGTCTACCCTACTAAGTTAAGTGGGTTTCTTCCAATGTCGTCTGCGTATGCCAATAATTGGGTGGATTTGGTGACGATAGTCCCGCTGATAGATGTGCCAGAACCACGGATTGCTTTCTCCAACGATGGGTTGTCAATATTTTTTTGTTAAGAACATTTGTTTTTATTCTTTTTATTCGAAGGGTTTGAGAAAGGACGGTTGGACGAAGCTTAAGTTATTGATTCAATACTTATTGCAAAACAACAATGAAAATTAAAAAAATATGTGCACGACTGGGTCGTACGAACTTGCCCCTGTATTACAAATTATCTTCTTCTTCTTATAAAAATGTATGTACATATACATATGTATGCATATATCCAATGGAATCCGAAATGGCCCCTCAGATATTTGTGAAATTTTCATGGTTAATACTGTTGTATTCAGTGGTGGTTTCTGTGAAAAAAAATGCAAGAACTTCTGGAAGAGTGGGAAAACTGAACAAACTGGAAAATCCAAACAAAGGGCAGATATTTGATTTTTTGCTTGGAATTTTTTGTTTCAAAATGTGGTTTCGAATGGAAAATAGAAAGTTCTTGAGCAAAAACTCGGAAGACTCACTGGTTTTCAATGGGGAAATTGCATGTAATTGTAGGTGTAAACGGAAAAATGGAAAATTTTGGATTGGAACTCTTAAAACTCTGCGAGAGCACGAATTTAGCATAGAGCGAGCATAGAATTTAAGGTTGCAAAGCTAGGAAAAAATTCAGATATGTAAATAGTTCTCTAATCAAGAAAAGCTGTGCTTCTCCCATGGACAGCTATATGCGTTGCGTTTTCACGGGTGTTCAATGCCCAGAATCTTTTCATTGTTTCACTTAACATCCTGTACAACACCATATTAAAATAATTAGTTAACTTTAACTTAACGCGGGCAAAGCCGCGGGTACCAGCTAGTTAGTGATAAAAAGATGACGATCTTCATCTGAAATTCACACACATGAAATGACAGATCGGAACTGAAAAGAATACTAAGGAGAAACACTGTAAACATCGGTCTGTTATTGTTAAACCCTTTTCAATAAAACCAAAATGTTCTACGTTGGTACCTCTTCAAATCGCGTGGGCAATCTTGAAATCTCTGTTGAAAATGGACTCCTTTCGTTTGTTTGGATATTTGAATTTGATGAGCCTATTTCTTCTTATTTCTTGTCCACGTGCCTCTTTTATAAATTTTCCGTAGAAAATCAACAAAAATGTCTCGTGCATTCAAGTTATGAGCTAGACATTGGCTTGAGGACAGTATTGTTCCAAATGCTTCCTCTCCTCGTCTATGATTTAATATTCACCTGTTTTCTATATGCGACCCATATGACTTTATTTTCCTATGTGAAAAATTCTTGAAATTCCTCGAAACTTGAATGTAATATTAGTTTATTTTTTTATTTGACTTAGGGCTCACACATATGAAATTCATTATACATACAATCAGCTGCCTCTGCGGACCATGACTCGACCCGACTCCTTGACCACAACTTGAGACAGTCCTCTTTTGTCTGGTGGACAGAAATGAAATTCTTTCATACATCTTTGGCACAATATGCTGATATTGTTGTTATCCTTAAGGATTTGACTTGACTATAAAGAGTTACTAATGATTTTTCTTTCCGTTTTTTGTGCGTGGTCTTACGAATTGTTGATGATTAATTGTTTGGACTTCTGGACATATGCGATGGTCACTAAGGGTGCATATGTGTATGCGCAATGAGTTTGGAATTATATTGAGTTGTCCTAATTGATTTGGATAAATGTTAACCAAACGAGGATAATTTGGTGCAATGTGTGACCATCGAGACTTAGCGTTGGTCGATGTAAGTGAAAGGAACCAAAACAGCTTAAAAGAAATTGCATCAATAGATTAAAATGAAACAATTTGTCTTTCTTGTCAAAGGAAAACCATAAGTTAGTTGAAAAGGCAGTGACTTTTCAGAGAGGAGATCATGTTTCAACAGAGTTCGCCTGAGAAATGGCACAAATGTATTTAAGAGTTATATCAATGCAACGTAATGACTCGTTGGGATATTCAGATAGGATATCTTATGACTATAATTTTTGATGTTATGTATTTCTGCCTTTCTAACTACAGATATCTGCCCTTAAGTTAAGAAACCCTCAAAAATCAGATCCATTCACTCTCATATTGTGTGTCCAAACAATTTGGGTGGTCAACTTCAATGAAAACAAAACTACATGAACATTTTTTCTCCTAAGCAAGTATCCAGGAAGCAACCCCAAATTCCCAAAATATAAGATCCAATACCACCACAAAAATCTGTCGTTCAAACTGTCACTGCCCCTCGAACCAGAGCCATATAGCAAAAGCACGTCACTTAAATCACTTCAATTGCCAAAGACTACTCAATATTTTCCAAAAAAAAACTCTTTTGTCGTAAAATAATCAAATATTGAATGGATCCGTTAGAATCGCAAGCACCTACCTTAAACGTACACAAAACACAAACCAAGAATAGCAATGCGGAAGGGGTTACGAATGTGACGATTAACTTGTGAGAAGGGTTGCCTTATGCTGATCAATTAAACCACGCACCCCCGCATGATGACTGCAGAAATCCGTCCGGCACCCAATGAATGCGGAAGAAACCGCAAAATTCTGATGGTTTTCTTCTTTTCGTCAAAAGAATCGTTTTTCATGAGAGATATGCATGGAGGATGGGAATTGGGAAATGGCTTTTATTATTTCGGATATCGAACAAAAAGTAAATGGCCGTCGCGTCGTCCATTCAACCCTTTTTGTTTTGTCAAAATCCAGAGTTTGCCAGAAAATCAAATGAGGGGGACGACGAACGTACACTAATATTGCCGATTGGGCTTTCTTCCTGCAATGAATAAATATAGGATTATTATACAGTTTTTTTTAAGTGAAAATTACCACAGGGCAGGACGCATGAGGGTGCGTTAATGAAGTCGGAATATTGCATTTTCCGTTCTGACAAACTGAGGAAGTAATCTTAGGTTTGATTTTGTCCAGAGCAGACCGCAGCTGGGGTGTTTTTCTATTACATGTTCTTGTGTCTGGTAGTCTTGCTTGAATTAAGGGTGGACAAATAAGAATGAGGATGACTGTGATTGGTGTAGCGATGCAATAGGGAATAATTGTGCCACCCCACCATATCGATTTTATGGAATTGAGAGAATTAATGGGGGAATTGGTAAACGGAAACCCCTCCTCTTTAAAATAGCGAAGGGAAAATGGTGGAAGTTTGGAATTACAATGGATTTCAAAAGTTGAAGAAACGTTTTGATTTAACGGTTTAAAAAAATCAAAAGTTTAGTTGAACTTTTAAAAAATTCTTCGAATAGTCAAAAATGAAGGGTGGAAAAATTTCATATTTGGGATCCATCAATTAAATTATACCCGCTAATAGTGTCTCGGTGTTTTTAAGAAGGATAAAGGAACATACCAGTCAAGAGGGACTCAAAAACTACTGAATTTAGACCGCTTACTGTCACCACTAAGTGCTCTGTGAAGAGTGGGTGAGGAATTTGGAAAGGGTTGCTTGCAATTTCGAGTACAGATTTCTTGCCGCTCATGTGTGGAAGGTTCAACCTCCAAGCTGGTGCAGAGTGGTAACCAGACTTCGGTCTGGGCGAATGGGCTTACGTTTCTCATTGTACAAGTATCAATAAATTTTTATGGAAACACGGTGATTAATGAGACTGTACTTGAAATCAATATGATAGAAAAGGCACTAATGAGTGTTCTTTAGAAATTTGGTGTTACATTGCAATGAGTCATGCAGTCTTCCAGCTTGGTTCACCGTAATTACAACTGGCTAGAGACTGCATGACTGAGGACACCAATGTTCCAACCTCAACGAAGCTGGAAAAATATCCTTTTGGTTTGTACGAATGTGTGATAATTTCACACATTCGAAAGTATGTATGATAATTTCATACATTCAAAAAGAGTACAATAAAACAAAAGAGACTACCAAGTCTTCAAAAATAAATTGGTGCTCTGGTTGTTAAGCCCCATTCATTGAGTCTATATGACCGTTGAATGTCAACTACAGTTGCGGTAGGCGGTAGGCCCCCTTGTGGGAGTTTCAGAGTGGCTGTTGTTAACGAGAGATTCGTTCTCGGGAACTGAGTTGGTGCTCCAATCTCAGTTATATAGATAAAAACACATCTACCAGTATGGCTTTCAGTTTTGGTTCAGCAAACTGGTACTTGTGTTAAATGGAATTGACGGAAGATAAATTTTTTGGCTAATTGGGGCTTATGCTTCAAGATTGATCTTGTGCAGGTTCTGTTTACACAAGGCAAGAACACTATCAAATATGTATGAAATTCATATGCATATATAGATAGAGTGGATTGGATCCAATCCACCGTGAAATTAGGGCCTTGAGCCAGGTGTTCACGTAAATTGTTTCCGTATCTGTCACCACTGAGCATTTATTATGCAATTGTTTAACTTACCGAGACCGCCGAGTATGAGGTCCTATCCGAAAGATAATAATAAATTGTGCCAATACAGTACAAAATCCCAATGGATAACTTTTTGAAGAAAACTCATATTCTGGAGAGCAGTTGACACGATGGAATTATTAAAAGGCGTTAAGAATACCTAACCTTTTATCCAAAACCTTTGAAACCCGAAAGACTAAAGTGTGTTCATACGGTTGATTTACTTTTGTCCGTGGCGTAGTACCTGTTGAACTCCGCAAACAAAGCCGGTCGCGCTGATTACGTTATTAGTCAGGAGGGTACATAGCAGAGCAGACTACTATTCAGTTCAACGCTATTAAAATCAATTAAAATCATTAGTGTAATTTTAAATGGATTTTTAATACACAGAAAGAAATCGAAGATCAAATCAAGAAAAACAAGCGGTAAATCACGAAAAATGAATCTAGTTATGGACCTTGGATTGGGAATCAAATATTACGAATTCGTGTTTGTAATTTATGAAAAAGAGGAAAATGAAGACATTACGACTCAATAGTTGTAATTCTACACTTTTGAATCGCAACAAAAAAAGCATTTATGATTCAGAAGCGTAATTTACGATCAGCCAGTTGTAAATTTACATTTAGCTTGTCAAGAATTACGACTCAAAAGTAGTAATTCTACACTTTTGAATCATAACCAAAAAAAGCATTTACGATTCAGGAGCGTAATTTACAATCAGCCAGTTGTCAATTACGTACATTATCCTTTTTGTTTTTTGTTTGTTTGGGGAGATCTCGCCTCTTTTTCTCTCTCCCTTCCTCGTCCTTTCCCCCGGTAATATTCTCCCTTCCCCTCTCTCACCTCACCGATCAATCTCGGTACTTCCTTCTCATTCTGCACTGCTTAGTGGCGACTATTTTTTTTTTTTAAATCCGTCACTCCGCACTGCTGGGATTCGAACCCAGGCATGAGAGATGAGAATGCACGACGGTCTCTTGATCGGCACCTCTACCCACTGAGCTACATGACGCTTTATAAAATTGGAATTGATTTTCGACCGCATGAAAACTAGGGAATAAATAAACAACACAAAACGTTTTTCTTTTTCAGGAAATATTGTCGTAATTTACGATTCAAGAATCGTAACAAAAAAAAACAGTTTGGATTCAAAAGTAGTAAAATGCGATAAGAATTCATGGTTTAATAAACACCTATTTTTTAATTCAGGAAATATTTTTGTAAACTACGATTGTCTAAGATCAATTCGTTCATTTAGCTTCAACAGCTTTGTTTTTAGAATATTGAGATCATAAATCTCGATCTTTGATTTTGTAAATCAGAATTATTTAGTCGTACAATTTATATCATGCTCCAAATGTTTAAAATTACGAATACAAAATTTTTAAATTGCTCTTACAGTGGAAATCTAAAATCATGACATTTTTTCGTAATTCTCAAATTATACAGTTTTGTAAATTTAGACGGAATAAAGATTGAATTACAATTTTGACTCTCAGTTTACGAAAAAAGGGGGATGATTTACAAAAAAAGATTTTTCATAAATTACGACATAGAAATTCGTGATTACTGATTTTTCATTTCTTTCCGTGTAAAGATTTTTGTGTAAACGCTCTGAAATCTATAATTATATACCATGTTTACAAGAGGTAACTGTTGTAACTGTGATGAGTTGAAATGAACGTCACAAAACAAAGACAACCCCCCCCCATTGAAGTTGAGGCGATTTTACAGGTTAGCATTGCGCTGCCATTCAATTCGGTTTTATTTCGAAAAACATGAGCAGCTGGTTGGAACGAAATCATAATGTACGACCTACATATGTTTAGTTTCTTTTGTTGGTAGTTTTATTGTAAGATCTAAGGTGTTATATTGTTTGTTCCTGATTGATTTGAATCAAACAAAAATACAGCCACACCGGCACATAGTTTTTGTTGACAAGACATAAAATTAAACACATTTACAAAAAAAAAAAAAAATTTTGTCGTATATTTTTTGTTTTTATTCAATTTTTTTAATAGAAAGATAAAATAAAGTGGCACTTTATTGGATTAATTTCTTAAAATGTCTTTTAGTCTAACTTTGGCGAACGTCACGTTGACGTAGACCCCTCTCCCCCCTTGACACATCTTGTCACGCTCAGCATGAGTAGGTAGTGAAATTTCATCATTTCAATTCAATCCTCCACATAACAGAGAGAATCTCCAAATAAACCTCAAGCACTGTCATTCAATACTGAAATACAAACACATTTAACTTAAACTTAAATTTTAAATTTTTCCCAAGATTGCAAGCAAAATTCCAAAAGATTTTACAGTTACCAACAACCTCCGGGTGTTGATTGTCTTTCACATAGATTAACTGTTATCTATAAAATCCATCATTATGTTCCAAGCACTGATGTATTCCTTTCATTTGTATTATACATTTGCTCCTCCTTAAACCTCACAACAATGACAACAATATCTCCAGATTCCAGGATAGATGTCAATCAGTGAGAGTAAATAAAATAAAATTGACACTTTGCACCTTTGGACGGTTTATCGTCACTCTAATTCTTACAGTTAAGAGCATAATTCAAAAACCACACACAAAACTGTATATCCATTCAACCCTTACATTACCTTACAGTACATGAAAATGATGAACCATGCCAGGATATCCTTATTTTACGGGACATTTCAGGAAGTTTTTCCATTCACATCCAAAAATGACAGCAAAAAAAAGGTGTGACAATCTGCAATGAGATGAGCATGCAAAATTTCTTCCTCTTTTTTTCTGGACACAAATCTCTGGATTATCAGTTCTAATCGGGTTTGTGAGAAACGATTTCGTTTTCAAATTCAAAATTCGGGTTGAAAAACAAAATAAAATGAGTATGCACTCGATTCTTGATTTGAAAATACTTTATCTTGGGAATTAGGGAGGAGGAGTGTATTGTTTTGACACAAAAAACAGTAAAAATTGTAATAAATCCGGAAGGGTTGATTGTTTCTTTGGTCTTGTGTCTAACCATACAGAAATAGGAGAGAAAAGATAGAATAAAGTTCCTTTCTTTTGGATGCTCCTTTTCTGACGAATGATCCTCAAATGAAACAAATTACAATCGAATTTGTTTTCTAGGGAGGAACGGAAAACATTTATAGCACCTTAGAATGAATGGCGAAGGCAATGTACTGAATGTTACTGAAAATAACGTTTTCTTGAGAATATATCTTCGAAAAATCAACTGTCTTCACAAATTTAAATTTATTGAAAACGAGATGAAGCGCAAAAACGGAATCAACCTCGTGGATGCTTAACCGCTTTCCGGTTTCCTTATTGCGGGTTCTAGTTTCTTTTTGTTTTTCTTCAAAATAATTTTTAATATATAATCTTATGCTTTAAGGCCCGGTACACACTACACACACGCGATTTTTTTTGTCGCGGTGATTTCGTAACTATACAGTGCACACTTGCGTCATTTTACCGCAGGTTTCAATCTTTCGATTGAGTTTGTCTTTCAATAATGGAGGTTTACAGGAAGAAAAGACCTCGCGTATAAAAATTATATTCTTAATAAAAAGAAACGACGTCACTGACGTTAATGACCATCGGCTAACAAAAGGACAGTTTTATTCATCGTTTCCAAATATGAAACGAAATCCTAAAAATTTTTATAACTATTTTCGAATTAGTGTAAGATCTTTTGATGAGTTGGCGGTCAAAGTTTCACCAAAAATCAAAATCAAATAAAAAGAATCCACTATCAAAATCATCCATATTTTCCCTTTCAATTTGATAAAAACTTGCGGTAAAAAAACGCATGTGTGCACTGCCCAATAGAAAACAATGTACTACAAGACGCAAATGCGATTTTTTGTCGCTGCGACATCACTGCGATATCGCAGAAACTTTTGCGTCATTTTACCGCAGAAATTTGGCTAAGATATCGCAAGTGTGTGTGCAACACTCCATTTGATTGTGAGTACCAATGACGCAAAAGCAAGAGCGCAGCTATATCGCCACGACAAAAAATCGTGTGTGTGCACCGGGCCTTATAAGAACTTTGTGTCTTTCATAGGTTCGCAGTTAATTAAAAGTCTAAATTTGGGAAAAAATTTAAAAATAAGAAGCAATTGTGACAGCGAACTACAATGTGACCAGGGTCGTTAGTATTGTTCGTCTCAGCAACAAAAAGAGGAATACAGCTAAATAAACTTTTACTATAGAGAAATTTCCCTGAAAAGTAAAGATCTTCTTCATGACTACTCCGAAAGCGTTTGCTCCACTTTTTTTCTTTCGAATTCGCTCCGAAATTTTATAACTGGGGCTTTGTATATACACATTATAGTAATTGCAGCGTACAAAGACTGGGGTTCAAACCCTGGTATGGAAAAGTGAAACCTTATTTATAACTGACCAATGGGAGAGAACAGTGAAGTATGCACGAATATTGTATGTTAACGATCGACCAATCTGGATGAAGAAGCATACCAATTTCATAGTTCCAATGTATGGCGGTTAGCTTTTAATAAAAAAAAAACAATAAATACCTATGTATATTTATAAAAAAAACTGGATTTATTTGTTCCCCCCTTGATTTTAAATACAAATAATTGTCTTATTTACAATTCAAAATATACAATTTACAATTTTTTGTTACTTTAGGCGTTCAACGCTTCGTAAAACAGCATATCTCCTCAAATTTCGATCTTTTGTTTGATGCTACACCTTTGTATAAGCTTCCAATTGTTTCTTCAAAGCGTCAATCTGGCAGAGCAGTTCGATATTTTGTCTTTCTAGATAAGCCGCTCGAATGGCAATTTCGTCTTCCTTAATTCGACGGCGGTCTCGCGATTTTTTCGCCGCAGCATTATTTTTCCGTCTTCTCTCGTAGTAAGCCTCATCTTTAATATCTCCCGAATTGCTAACCCCGTCGC
The DNA here is from genome assembly GCA_943590905.1 of Sphaerophoria taeniata. Lineage (NCBI taxonomy): Eukaryota > Metazoa > Arthropoda > Insecta > Diptera > Syrphidae > Sphaerophoria > Sphaerophoria taeniata. The sequence goes on along the minus strand of OX016542.1, from coordinate 74,256,907 downwards.
TGTTGTTATTGTTACCGTCGTTCTTGGTTGTATTGCCTTCTGCACTCGATCCATTACCATTCGAAGATGAATCGTTATCACTTGATTCGATTGCTTTGTCTTCACATTCACTATTGTGGCTGCGATGATTGGTTCTTCGCATTTTTGGATTTGTCACAGTCCGGTGTCCCCCATTTGAGTCGCGCAGATCGTCTAGGGCCCGCTTGCGATATGTGCTATAACGCTCCATGGTGGTTTTGTCAAAGAGTACATCGGAAGCGGCGAAATGGGCAGCCACCATGAGTGGATCTCTCGGGAAGGCATTAAATGGTCGTGTTGATTTACTTACGCTTACAGCTCCAGTTGTTGCGGCATTTAGGATGTTCGGAAACAGAATTGCGGCATCGGACGAAAGTGCTGGAAGATTGCTGCGGTCTGATCGCGGACTGCTTTGAGGAGTGATTTGGTTTGCCTTTTGGATCATGACCGTTGCTGGGTGTGGTGGAAAGACTGGTGACGAATTCGGGGTAAGAGTTGACACTACTGATGGCGGTGGCGAGGAAACTTCCTGCTTGATGTGTGGATAATACAATGGATAGAGAGAGGCGATTCCTTGGGCCAATGGTGGGGCTAACGTTGGTGGGCTTGATTGTAAGAAGGCGGTTTTGTTTGGTGCTAAATCTGACAATGATGATTGGGTGGGTGCTGACAATGTTCGGGGAGATCCACAATGTGTACTGGGTGACGCGGTCCCAAAACTTGAAGTAGAATTATAGGGAGATGGAGTTTTACGGGTCTCAACTGAATCACACCTGCGTGATAGATCCAAAACCTGGGCTTCCGGTGTGAAACGTCCCACTTGTTGATTATAGTGTTGGTAATTTCCGTAGGGACTATACATATCCATCTTGGGGCCAGGTTGACCTCCGTGAAGAAGGTTGTTGGTACAATCTGAAAACATAAAGACAAAAATAATCAGAATATGTCGAATACGGTTGTTTTTTAAATATTTTCTTTTCAAGTTTCAAAGAAACGACACGTCGGTTTTCAACACACTGGATTTGAGAACTTACCGTTTTTCATATCCAACAAGAACTGTCCAGGTACAATTTTATCATGCAGCATCATTATATTTTTTGGTAATTTATCTCGAAAGTAAAAAGTTTCGCTCAGCTCAAAAAAGTTGATCACAAAAGAACTCCGAATATGTTTTAAATCTTTCTCTGTGCTGTTGCTGTCGCAGTTGTCTCAAAACTAACGAGTGACAGATTTTGAACCGACCTTATATACCTACGGTTCCGTGTAGGGGTGAGAAAAACCAATCGTCCCGTTACCTAGCTCGGAAAACGTAAGACAAGTGCGTGACAGCAGGGTGAATGAGAGTGTATTTTTGCAATTCTTATCTCTGTCCCAGAAACCCATGAAAATAAAAGAGACAAACAACCTCAACTCGTTTTTCTCGACTAGACAATGCGAAGTCGAAAGGGTAGTTTCGAAAAAAAGAAGAGGGAGGTATCGCCTCCGGAGAGGGTTGTGTGCGTGCGTACTTTTCTGACCTGTCTAGGGCAATCAGTTTTTCGATGCAGCTCAGTAACAGGCCATTAATGCGGATTATTGCAATTCTGGTAGGTATACGTACACCAGTGGAATTTTCGCATCTTTTTGTGGTTCCGCTATTACATACGTCCATCCGAGTCTTTAGGTATCTATAAAGGCCCTTGGTTATTGAGGTCCTTATTGTTTCCTTTGGTTTTTGAATAACCGTGTTTTTTCTTCTTTGATGTAAAAAAGACATGTTTATGACGGATGGGTGTTGTAAATAATATTTTTTAACCAACGCAACCTTAGAAAGGGTTGGTCATAATAAACGCGAATTCTTAAAAACAGTCGCAGAAAAGAATACGAAACTCTTTCGTTTTATTACGAGAAGAATGAACAGAATAGGTGTGTGCGTTGTTTTGGGTGAAAGAGTTTTATTGTTTTCGGTTTAAGAAAACAGTTTCTTAGGTAATATGAGAGTGTTTTTTAAGGACACGACAATTTTATGAATGTAGAAAAAAAAGTTTTGCCGCATTCAGAGAAGAACATCATTAGGAGTTTGCTTATGTTGCGTTTGAAATATTTTGCTTGGAATGTCAATTTTTTTAGGGAAAGTGTTCTTGAAAGGGGTTTAAAAAGAAAGCTGATGTGCACCAAGGTCAGGAAAGAAAAAAAAAACACATTTTTATTTTCTTAAAGTACAGTTTTGTAGAAAACTTAAGGAGACCGAAAACTCTTTCTTCTTTCTGTATGATTCAACAAAATTTGTTCGTCTTATTCCATGTTAAGTGATCATTAGTCCCAGAGAACAACAAAACTGCTTTCTCCCATTCAAAATGTTTCTTTTTGACATATACCTACTACTTTCGCCCACATGAAATTTTATTCACCGCATCATAAGCCCCTGGAGTTTGAGCTTTCTTATTATCATCCTTAAAGTTTTTTCACTTTATGTTGGTACTGGAGTAATTTACGTCTCTTTTCCGTTTGTTTTTTCCCGGAAGTCTAAAAATGTTTGCATACAAAACATTGCCAAATCTTCAAACGACTAAGTGGGCATTTATGTCAAAAATTGCAAACACACTTCGAAAATATGACAATGGCTAATAAATTTCAAATCCACGTAAATAGCACAAGCATATCAAATTGGCGCCCGCCTATTTCAATAGATACATCCTTGGAAACAATACGAGTCAACATTTTTATTATCCGGTAACCTTGACAAGTTAAAGTCCTTCCCTATCATAACAACTCTTTCTTCTCTTAGCCTTAGCCCTTCCTTTCCGTTGACCGTTAGGTATGTCGATAAGCAAAGAGCTATTTTCTCAAAATTGCATCTTGCTCAATATTTACTGTCCACTCTTCAAAAGTTGTCCATTTCTGTGTATGAATGTCAATATAACTGTTTTGCTTCGATGACCTTCCATTTGCACAAGATTTCGGCTGTAAAGGAGTTTTTCGAAACATAAACGGCACCTTCACCTAGCCTTGCCTAGAGCCTTTTCCTGGTTGTTCGTGTTTGTCCATTCTTGTCCATTCAGAAAAGAATTTGTTGACACATTGTCCTATTGTTTTTAGAAATTATATTTTTAATCCTTAGCTCTGGACAGTGTGTTATCATGAGAGAAAGAAGGATATGTATCGCAATTTTCGAACGAACGAAACATTGCAAAATTTTTGACAAAGGATTGGCATACCCCTTCTACCACTTTGACAATTTTTTCTTCATTCGAGGAATTTCTGTACGAGCGAATTTTTATGACAGGCAATAATATTTGCATGCTCGTAAATATCAAAAAGGGTTGATTCAGGCTCAAACCTGAATTAACCCTTCTTGACAAAAGCCGTAACCTACCTGTAAAACAGCCATTCAATGACAATTTTATTTTGCCCGTTTGCCGGTTCCTTTGAGAAATTCGGTTTTTTAAGGATTGTCATAAAACCCTTTGTAATAGACACTGCAAATTTAAATCTTTTCTTTCTGAATATTTCCTAAAAAAGCAAAGGGTTTTTGGTATTTTTTTATTACACAATGACTTCCAAGAAAACTGCACGAATTAGGGTTTTATGACGAGGTGCAACCATGAGGTAGCGCAAAAAGTGTGCTGGCCTGCCTTTGACGGTGCCGGTAACGACGCGACTTCTGAAAAGTGAAAATTTTAAATACACTAATCGTTCATTAGTCCATTAATAATTGCTGAGTTCGAGTTTCTTTTAGTTTTCTATATCATGGATTTTTAAAATGTTGGCAGATGTCTTTAATGTTATAATTAGAAAGACCTTATTCAAAAGAATTTCACATTTGCTAGGTAACAATTTGCAATCTAGAACTCATTAAGAAAACAAACACAAGTGTTCGGTAATAGTTGCTAATCGAAAAGAATTCGTTATATGTTAAGTTTCTCTTTCAGTAACCAAATAAATGGCGAACATTTATGTAAGAACATGGTCTAATGTCAGGATGAAAAATACGTTTGTGGGTAGTTACAACTTTAAAGTTTATACAGAAAACATTTTTGTTACTAACTTAACTCTTATCATGTAAGACAGCGGATTAAAACATATTCTCTCGTTTTTGAATAAACTTATATACAATTGTTTCTGTCTTAGGGTTAACCTTCTTAAAGAAAAAGTACCTATGTATCTTTTTATATTTTAAAATAAGTCGCTACACTATCACATGAAGAATTCTTACTTTTGGCATTAAACTTACACTCGATTCTCCCCCTTGTGAGGAATCACAAGTCATAAGCCCTTGTGACTATTTCTTGTGAGGATTGTTGTGATTCGATAACATTTGTCGGATTCTCCCAAAATCCTCACAAGAAAAGTCAAAAACGAAACTTACCACAGCCAAGGTGCATGTGGATATGTCATCCTCATCAGCTTCCCATTGCAAATGGTAAGAGGACTTCGGTGGAGCAACTAAAATACTTCGTGGAATTCATGACCGACCAACAAAAATGACCCAACCGATCCGGAAAGGGTAAAAAAATTATGGGGTCAGCTGGGAGAAGCGTTGAATGCCATGAATGGGCCCACCAGGTCAGCCGCAAAATGGAAGGAAGTATGTACATAATGTAATTATTGTTACAAAAAGCCGCCTTTGCTGCAATCTTATCAATTTTATTAGCTTGCTTCAAATAATGTACTGTTTTAAAATTCTTACTTTTCACTTACGGAGGAAATTTCGTCAATAATATGTGCCATAATCATTTCAACTTCCATTTTTTTCACTATACTCATAAATCAAAATTTCAAATCTCAAATAATTTTCTAGTTATGACCTGCTATAAGGGAGATCACAATTTCGATTGTTTTTGTGACTCTCACAAGTTGTGACTTTGGGGGAGAATACGAAAAAGTCACAAGATTAATTTCATCTCTTCTTATGACTTGTGAGGTATCAGTGATGATGGGGAGAATCGGGCTGTTAGTAGACAGACTCCGTTATGCTGAATACCTCCATAGATCGTTAAACATTTTGGGGTGCAACTCATGGCAGGAGACAACGTGACAGTCCAAATTTGAGTTGAAAGGATGGTATAAAAATGGACGACCGAATCCTGGGGTGCGAAATTGACTATATTATAAAGGTAAACAATCTTAATCGTCAAGATTTTGACAATTATAGAAAACAACTCAATATTTACCTAAAAAAATTAAATAAGAAACCCGGATTCCACATTCTACGTCTTTCTGTAAGGAGTTATTTGGACCGAAATACTTTAATGTATTCAAAAGAATTCGAATTGTATGATCTGGCAAATCGAATCCATCATACAGGAGTTTGGAAACATGTTGTATTACACAACTTTCGCGGCACCAATATCACATGCAAGAGTCAAGTCTGAGGTTATAACAAAAACTAACAAACAATTAGCATACAATAAGAGTAAACAATATGATCTAGAAATGGAGCAAATAAATTCCCAGACTGCTTGGCTGAGAAATAAAACCTTGATAACAAGAATACATATTTACAATGAAAACAAGTCGGAAGCCTTAAATGACTTCAAACTTATCAAAAAAGAAATAATACACGAAATTCGATTAAAACCAATGAAAACAAAGTCAATATTAGCATTTTCTTAACATCGCCAATCACCATTAACATTATCCCACGTTCGCCTTGCTTTTGCTCCCTGGCAATAGATCTCAATCGCGGATGGATCCATTACATCATTATCTTAGTATAAATTGACATCCGGTACGAGAAGTGATCTTCAAACCTCAGTCACAATATTTACATTTGTTTCAGAAGATCAGGCAGTAGTTTGATATTGTTGACAAATCTGTTATCATCTTATCATACAGTCCAAGTCCAACCTCAACCAAAGGATTTTGAAAATTGAAACCCAATTATTTCAATACTATGTTTTTAAAATAAAAGTATCAACTTCCTCTCAAGCACTAATTGACCATCTCCTTTTGAAGCAAACTCAAAACCTCGGCCATTGGCATTGTTTGGGTAGATTTCTTTCGGTCTAGTAATCATGCGTAATATCACCAATTTGTATCTTCTTCCTTATTTTTTGGTTCAAGATTATACAGAAGTGGATTTTTATGAATGAAATTTGGCCAATGCCTAGATTCTAGTATTCCTTATCAATTATAAGAGTTTTTGTTGATCCTGAAACAAAAAAAAAGATACCTACACAAAACCCATAAGTGCACAACATTCAAATTACGGAACTAAATGAAAATGTGCGATCGTGCGTTAAAGTTTTAATATTCGTTCTCAATTACCATTACCGTTTCCGAAAAAGAAGGAACAGGAAGGAAAAGAATATTATAATCTGGACGGAATGGACAGACTAAAAGGACAGGTATGATGGTTGTTCCTTGAGCAATTACAATCATACATAAGGACGTATTCTTACAATGATTTTGAAGGATGTAGATCTCTTGTTAAAAGAGATTATGTATTTTGAATCTACTTTTCATATTTGCAAAAAGTTCGGTTAATCTTGTTGGCTTCCGAAGGAATTCCAATAAATATTTCTCTTCTTTGCATTAATACGTTGGGGATTTAAAAAGAGAACAGGGCATTGAAAAAGACATACGGAGTTACTAAGCCATTTCCCATTTACTTGAAAATATTTGAGAATGGTCCTCATTTTTTTGGTCTCAATATTTTTCTTACGTAAAATCGGAGATCGCGTTAATCTCAAAAACAGTAAGGCCTATCATAAAATACCGTCTCAAAAGATCATATAAATTTAAACGTATAAAGGGTAATTTTTTAAGGGTAATTCACGAACGTTGTGCCAAAAAGCTAGAGCGTGCAGCTTGCGCTCAGACAAGAAAAAAATCGTATGGGAGGAGGAGGAGTCTATTCCCCCAATTTAGACTGGAGGGACAATACAAATCAACGGCTTTGTCCTAAACGTGCGTCGCCGCCGCCATTCTGTACCACGTATAAAGTCAAAATGTTTGTGTTTAAATAGTTTTTGAAAAATTATTTTTCAAACTCATAATTTTGAGAAAAAAAAATTCAAACTAATTTTTTTCAAAATTACCTATACGTAATTAAGGCCCATTTGCTCATTTTATATGGGACGTTCCGAAATTCTTAAGTTCCACATAAAATCTCCATACAAAAGGAGATCTTTGAGTAGAACATAAATTTATGTTCCGAATGAGCAAATGAGCCTAACTATACCTACTAATTATGTTTTCAAAATTCAATGCTGTTATTAATTTTTAGTCGAAGACAGAAAACGTCTTGTCGTTTTTGAGAAATTAAGAAAAAAATAAAACCACTTTTTGCTTAAAGTTAACTAATTTATGGCACATCAAACATTCTTATTAACTTCCCAGAGGAAGTTATTGTAATGGAGCCGATTTTGTGAATCTCCAGTTTTTGCTTATCTCCATGCTTCGAGGTCAATAGAATCCGAATCAACCCTTTTTATGATGATATCTGTGTGTGTGTATGTATGTTCGTATGTGCGTTACGTTTTTTCGGCTCGATTATCTCGCGAACTACTCATTGTATTGCCATGAAATAGGTCTCACTCGACGCGGTATTGTCTTGTAAAGAGCTGATTAGGTTTTGAGCGAAATTCGCTAAGCTGTTTTTTAATGGCAATCAAAAAACTAAGACCCCTAATATAATGAAAATTATGATAATTTCTGCAAAAATGTCAACAATAGTTCAAAAACTCTTATTTATCAATTTAATAAAATATATTATTTGTTAATTATTTGTTATAAACAATTGAAAATTAGTTTAATCGGATTTATTTTCGTGGTTATAAGGAAAAACAGTCAATATGAGTGCAGGAATAGAATATTTATGACTTTTAATCGGTAAAAACTCATTAGTATATAATTGATAACAATTTGATTTGTTATGAACAGTTGAATATATAAGTCGTGTGAGTTTAAATCTTTCTTTATATAAAAATGGATTCATGTTTGTTTGTTTTGATGTCCGGTATGGAAGCCTAAACGAAACGGACCAACAGATATTAATGAAATTTTCATGGTAAATACAGTTGTATTCAGGGATACTTAGTGTGAAAAAACAATATTCAGGAGTCTCATAGACTATATTTTATTACTAGCTGACCCACCAAACGCTGTTTTGCCATATAAATGTTAATCTTCGGAAATTCTAATCTGATTAGAAAAATTCTGTCACCAATAGAAAACTACAATATTCAGGAGTAATATAGGCTGTATTTTACTGTGCAAAGTAGTTGCGCATGAATCCACGAGTTTGTACGACAAACTTTTGACAGATGGCGCCACTGTTATTCAATTAGCTTCATGTTTTATGGAATTTGACTTTAAAAACCAACAAGCTTGTACAACTACAACGGGATGCATCGTATCGGCTGGCAATTTTACAAAACAACTAATGTTTTTGCGTATTATCCTACTCTGGGAAGTTAGTCGTGTGGACTACATGGGTCGCACTCATATTTTTTTATTTGTTTTTAGAGAAAAGTTGAGTTTCATGAGGACATAATAAAGTGAAAAACAGTTTCGGATTCATCTGTATTTTGTTTATTATCAACGACTGAAAAATAATCTCCCAATTTTTTTCATTATGACTTTACATTAGGCTTTATATGTATGTATGTATATGTATTTATATAAATTGACAGAATGGCGCGCGTCGGCGTTGTTGACAAAACCGTTGATTTTTTCTTAATCATCCTTATCACAGGCGCTGACGTAATAGATTCGTACTTCGAATCCCGACAATAAGTATCATACATAGATCCCGTCGTAAAAAATTATTTGCTACGAAATTCGGAGTTCGTGAAATTGATATCAGAACAGAAACATTAAATGTAAAAAAAGAGCCAAGTTCTCTTGTATGAGAACAACACTGTGTAAAAAGTCAGCCACCAAAAGTAATGAGATCTAAAAGAACGCCAAGTTCTTTCATGTAAAAGTGTTATATTGAATATTTTAAATCATAGAAGATAATACAATAAACAAAAATATTAAAAGAAAATAGAAAATAGTTTGGATGAAAATTTACAAGTTCACTGTTCAAGTTTTAAAATGTTATTAATCACGCTTCAAATGAAAACTTGCCAAGTGAACTTGTAAATTTTCATCCAAACTATTTTCTATTTTCTTTTAATATTGTTGTATTATCTTCTATGATTTAAAATATTCAATATAACACTTTTACATGAAAGAACTTGGCGTTCTTTTAGATCTCATTACCTTTGGTGGCTGACTTTTTACACAGTGTTGTTCTCATACAAGAGAACTTGGCTCTTTTTTTACATTTTATGTTTTTGTTCTGATTTCACATCTTTTTGCAAAGTTTTTTTTTATGGAAGCATGAACCTCGAAATAACTTAATAAGCTAGCAATTTGCAAACTTTAACAATATAATTGGAATTGCTCTGCCAACTTATAAATAAATAATAGGTAGGTTAGGTTAGAGTGGCTGTCTAGATGTCACATTTAGACCCCAAGGGTCCATTGTGAAACCACTAAAGAAAGTTACTCATGGTGTTTTATGAAGTTAAACAAACCAGAATTCTAAATTTCAACATCCTATCACCATTTTAAGAAAGTAGGCAGCAGCCACGCCCCTTTAATGAAACTGCATTTTTATACTTATATTTTCTCTTATACTCAACCGAAACCCTATCAAAATTTCGAATTTAAACGTTTTCGACCATTTTAACATATTGGGCGGATACCACGCCCCTAAATGGAAATAGATTTTTTTTCATGTTATTCAACCAAAACCTTACAAGAATTCCAAATTTCAACATCCTACGACCGTTTTAAGATAGTAGGCGGAAACCACGCCCCTAAATATGAAACCAAAATATTTTACTTATATTTTTCCTTATATTCAACCAAAACTCTATTAGAATTCCGAATTTCGAGATCCTACGACCAGTTTAAGAAAGTGGGCAGATACCACGCCCCCTGAATGAGCAAATTGAAATTTTCGATTTTTTCCTTTGTATACACCTGAAAACCTACCATTGTACCAAATTTCAAGATTCTGCTATTGTTAGAAGTGCTTCATAATTTTGATGATCAGTGAGTCAGTGAGTCAGTGAGTGAGTGAGTCAATTACGGTTTTTGAAAATTTTACTGTTCAATATCTCAGGAAGTAGTGATTCTACAAAATTATGTTTTTCACAGGGCCTTTGTGCCCATGAAGTTAATACGTTATTCAAATTTGAAGCTTCTAGTAGTAGTGCTAGAACTTGGCTGGGCACTACCGTGCCCTTTGATAACTAGCCCCGAACGAGTAGGAAGTTTGATTGTTTTTTCTACGACCTTTTTTTTTGATCGGAGCTATATAAATTCAAATTCAAATGGACATAACAATATTAAACATTCAGTTAACCCACGTTATTAATACCTTAACGAAAAAGGAAGTGTGTCGGTCGTCGAGGGCTTACGTCGTCGTCATCATTCTTTTGTTTTAAAATTCGACAGCATTTGCATTTATCCATTTTGAATCATCCAACTACCTGTCCACAAAGTCCCAAAAATTGACCGACCTTTACCTTAGCATTTATTGCGTATTCATTTGAACAGCAGAACAACAATGAGAGGAAATATTTTGCATATTTATTGTTTTGAATAGAAATTGTCAGCTTCTGTTAACTGCAAAATGGACAAATCTTTCGAATTAAGAAATTTTATTGCTAAAATGAGCCTAATGTATGTAAAAGACCTTTTGTAAGAGACCTCTGTTTCAGGTCCATTTAGTTCTTGTCGTCCTGTTAAAGGATTTCATAGAAGAACAATTACCTCGACAGAAAAAGGGTAGTGGCTATTTTTGCGAAATTGCCCATTTTCACATAAGAATGGGAAAGGATTTTACAATTTTTTCTTTCTAAATTGCCTTAGAATGTGTAACAAAAAGTATATACACTTATGTTAATGGGGGAACCCTTATTAGTGCGTTGCCAAGGTGTTCGATGAACCTTCCAGGAATATACATTCTTAAGTTCTGATTGTTCCCTCTACCTAACTTTAATCTTTTTTTTTTTTTTGAGATGTGAAACGCAATTAAAAATATGACTGCCCCTAGTCCAAAAATGCAATAGCAAACATTTTAATAATCCGACCGTTGGCGTTGTGCGAAAGTGTCGAGCAGCTTTAAAGCATAAGAACGAAGGAACTATATTAAACATTATTTTGAAGAAAAACAAAAACAAACTAGAACCCGCAATACGGAAACAGGAAAGCGGTTAAGCATCCACGTGGTAGATAATGTTGATTCCGTTGTTGCCGCTTCATTTCCTCATTTTCAATAAATTTAAATTTCTGATGACTGTTGATGCCTTTCAAGAATATTGAATCGTATGCGTTGCGATACTATTTTTCGAAGATATATTCTCAAGAAAACGTTATTTTCAGTAATATGTAGGTAGGTACATTGCCTTCGCCATTCATTCTAAGGCCCTATAAATGTTTTCCGTTCCTCCCTAGAAAACAAATTCGATTGTAATTTGTTTCATCTGAGATCTGAGGATCATTCGTCAGAAAAGTAGCATCCAAAAGAAAGGAACTTCATTCTATCTTTTTTCTCCTATTTCTGTATGGTTAGACACAAGACCAAAGAAACAATCAACCCTTCCGGATTTATGACAATTTTTACTGTTTTTTGTGTCAAAACAATACACTCCTCCTCCCTAATTCCCAAGATAAAGTATTTTCAAATCAAGAATCGAGTGCATACTCATTTTATTTTGTTTTTCAACCCGAATTTTGAATTTGAAAACGAAATCGTTTCTCACAAACCCGATTAGAACTGATAATCCAGAGATTTGTGTCCAGAAAAAAAGAGGAAGAAATTTTGCATGCTCATCTCATTGCAGATTGTCACACCTTTTTTTTGCTGTCATTTTTGGATGTGAATGGAAAAACTTCCTGAAATGTCCCGTAAAATAAGGATATCCTGGCATGGTTCATCATTTTCATGTACTGTAAGGTAATGTAAGGGTTGAATGGATATACAGTTTTGTGTGTGGTTTTTGAATTATGCTCTTAACTGTAAGAATTAGAGTGACGATAAACCGTCGAAAGGTGCAAAGTGTCAATTTTATTTTATTTACTTTCACTGATTGACATCTATCCTGGAATCTGGAGATATTGTTGTCATTGTTGTGAGGTTTATGAAGGAAGGAGCAAATGTATAATACAAATGAAAGGAATACATCAGTGCTTGGAACATAATGATAGATTTGATAGATAACAGTTAATCTATGGGCAAGACAATCAACACCCGGAGGTTGTTGGTAATTGTAAAATCTTTTAGAATTTCGCTTGCAATCTTGGGAAAAATTTAAAATTTAAGTTTAAGTTAAATGTGTTTGTATTTCAATATTGAATGACAGTGTTTGAGTTTTATTTGGATATTCTCTCTGTTATGTGGAGAATTGAATTGAAATCATGAAATTTCACTACCTTCTATCTCTCTTTATAGTTTGGAACACTTAACTTCAGGTTTATGCTTTATTTTAGGTAAAGCCTAATATAAATAGAAAAGTCATTCTAAAATGTATGATTTTGTTAGCAAGAAAAACGGTGTAGGGAACTAACTTCACTGGGCACTACCTTCACATGAGAACTAACACGTCTATTAAGTTGGCAAACCAATATGAGCCAGTGCCGTAAACCAATTATCATTAATTGTGTAATTTATTATCGGTTAATAAAGTTATAATAATAATAATAATGAATACAAATACAAAAATACAATGAAAATGTACACTCGGGCGTATACGTATTTTTATAGATTTTTTTATTCTAAACAGTAAACGCTTTTTTTTAACTTTTTGTTTGAGAACCTTACGTTTTTTGTATCAATTGCTATCTTGTTATTTTAAGCAACCTCAAGAGTAGTGTTTTTGTCAAGAGTAGTGTTTTTGTTACTGACGGCGATAAGTATGGCGAGTTAATGACGAATAATGAATTCATATTCATAATTTTTTTTTTCATTCGGACATCTAATATAAACAAAGTTCAATATCGCTACATTTTCGAAGTCACTTTGTATGAGAATATTAATTTTTAAAAAACATGACATTGATCTTTGGGACATTCTGTTTGCAATTAGATCGTCGTCGACGTAGAAAATCCTTTATTTAACCAATTTGAAGATTGATAATACGGTCATTTAAGCTTTCATCTGCGGAATAATTCCTAGTGGGCTAGATTTTTGTGTACACCTTTATTAACAAGCTGTTATGAAGATGTGAAAAATCGACATTGATATCGAGCCGGCTAAAAAAGTTATGGTGGTCAAAAGGACCTATTGCCCGGAAGTCAAGGTCAATTGGTCAAGGGCAAATTGTTCGTCTTGAGATTATCTAAAAACAATGCTCAAATCATGTTTCCGTAAAATTAACCGTTCTTGAATTAGAGGGGCTAGAAGGAGCTCACATTTGCTCAATTGTTTAATCAAGTCTTAAAGTGTTTTTAAAACTTCTATAGATAATACTTTTGCGTTTTCTCACCATCTTCGTTCGTTAAGAGAGCGTTATGTTCGTAGGCATAATCCAGGATGTGTAATAAAAGGTTTTTTTTATTTAAAAATAAATAACTTTTTATTGCAATATTGAAAAACGCAGGAAATAAAGACTTTAGTACATAATTGGAGAAACATTTATCATGATACTTAGCTTTGACAGATAAAAATAAATAAAAATAGAGTGGCGCGACAGCTCTTGAAGAGCCAAGGCCTAAGTGGCTTACTCTCATCAACAATTCTCTGAGTGCGTGTGAAGAATTGAGGGGACCTACAATTTAATGCCGATTCCGAACGGCAGAGTTGAGAAGCACTTTTTCATGACAGATTGATACTCTTGGAAGGTTTGTCAGGTCTTCGCAAGAGACAGTGCCCGTGAAAGATGAAATAAAAACTTGGCCTGAGTAGGATTGGAACCAACGATGTTCTGCTTAGCAGCCAACGCACTTACCAACTAAGCTACGGGCAACTGCTTTGACAGATACAAAGTCATATTCAAAATTCACACGCTCCTCTATACTTCTTCAATATTTATCACCGCGCGACTCTGCAGCTATGTCCTTAAATGACGCGACCTTTTGACCACCATAACTTTATTAGCTGGCACGATATCAATGTTGATTTTTCACGTATATTATTTTCATTCACATCGAAAATTCACACAAAATTATGTAAAACTTATTGTCGACAAATTGGACATTCGCTAAGGACCTTTCCGCAATTTGTGCATGTAGCTATATGCCCACATTCTAGAATGACACATTTTACGATGTAGGGAAATAACTCCATGGGAACTAGCTCCACTGATGGATTTAGTTCCCACCAAATGAGAATTTAGTCCACTTTTGTAAAATGTAGTTAGTTCCCATTCACGGGACACTAGTGGTTCTAGTTGGTGCAGGGAAATTACTCCACGGAAATCTGCTCCACATGGGAATTTACTCCACTCAAAGTGGGAATTTGCTCCACTTTTTAAAGTGGAATAAATTCCCACTACGAGTGGGAAATAACTGCATAATTGTGTGAGAAAGTAGTCCACTAAAAGTGAAAAGTGTGAGAAACAATATTATTGCACTTCTTATTAAAAAAAATTTCAGAATGTGATTTTTTTTTTGAATTATAAAAAGTCTTAACAATAGATAGGACCATTTTTTTACTATTTGTGGACGAAATTGACAGAGCAATTCATTTTTCAAAACTAACTGCTGCCGTTTTCTTTACTTTTTAAAAGAAACCACAACGCACCTTTGTAATGCACGCTTGTGTCTGCAAAGCAGGTGCTGCATTGAAATGATTCATTTTGGACATCTTTTTTCACTTTCGTCTAGACTCTAGAGATTATGACGATCTGGAACATCAAAAATAATTTGGGGTGTGAAAATAAAAAAAATCGCAAAATTTTTAACGCTCACTTGCAATTATTGTACCCGCTTCATTTTTTGTTTCAAGCTCCAAATCCTTTATTGAAATAATATTTTAAAACATGTGAGACTGAGTTAAGGTTTAGTATTGCAAAAATAGTACCTACTAACGTCTGCATCCACATGATGCAAGAAAACTGAACAGTGAAAATCATATCAATACAAAAAAGTCTTTCTAATGGAGCTGTTGATATAATAGAAACAGCTCAGTTATTTTAGGTGACAAAAAGATGCAATAAGATGAAGCTGGGTTCAAGTACTGTGTGCTTGTAGAATGCCCTACTCTCACCGAACACCAAAGTTCAGAAGAACGTTTTCATGGGGAAGAGTTTCCTTAACGTCACATAGACTTAGAGCATGTGGTATGTAAACCTTGAAAATATGTTCAAACTGTCTACTCAATTTATTGGTTTACAAAATGTTTAAAACTTATCACGAAGAAACCCCGAATTTAATTTCAGGACTAATGACCCACCATAGTGGGTTTGTAGTCCCAAAATAGAATTCGGCACTTATGTTCAACCATAGTTAGACTGTGCGGAAAAATAAACAATTGTTTAATTTGTAGAATTGTAATATTGTGTTCATAGTCAATAAATTGGTTGAATTTATCACATAAATTGATTGCATTATAATAACTAACATTCCTCGTAAAAACCTGTAGAGCTCAGTTTCATGCTGGGAAATAATTCCACCAAAAAAATTGTGCAGTTATTTCCCAGTTGCAGGGGGAATTTATTCCACTTTAAAAAGTGGAGCAAATTCCCACTTTGAGTGGAGTAAATTCCCATGTGGAGCAGATTCCCGTGGAGTAATTTCCCTGCACCGTTCTAGTTCCCTTTGAATGTGAAATAAATTGCCACTTTAACTAGGAAAAAATTGACATAGGGAATCTGGTCCCGAAAATGGTTTGCGGTACTAATGACCCACTATGGAGTGATAATAAAAAGAATCGCGCGAATTTTTAACTTCCCATAGGAAGTTATTGTAATGGGTCCGATTTTGTGAATCTCCAATTTTCGCATTTCTCGATGTTTTGAGGTCACTAGAGTCCGAATCAACCGTTTTTAAGATGACATCGGTGTGTGTGTGTATGTGTGTTCGTATGTGCGTTACGTTTTTTCAGCTCGATTATCTCGCGAACCACTCATCGTATTGTCATAAAATTGGTCTCATTCGACGCGGTATTGTGTTGTTAAGAGCTGATTAGATTTTGAGCGAAATCCGCTTAACGGTTTTTAAATGGCAATGAAAAATCTAAGACAACCTTATAAAAAATGAGTTATTTTTATTATAAAAAAGGGTTTTCCAATATGAGGTGTTATTTTGAATAGCCCGCTATTTCGGTAGTTGTCACTTTTGAAGCTGTCATTTTTTGGCATTTGACAAGTAGAAACTACGCCATTAATAAAAATGGAACGATACACGCTTCAACAACGCATTGAAATTATTAAAATTCACTATAAAAAATGGTGAAAATTTGGCAGAGACGGTTCGCACAAATAAAACATTTTTGGGTCGTCGTGAAGCACCTTGTCGGACCGCAATACAGAAATTGGTGGACAAATTCGAGCTGTTGGGACAAGTTAGTGATGTGAAGAATAAAACCCGTGCACGTCGCTCAAGAACAACTGAGAATATTGCTGTTGTAGCCCAAAGTGTTGAAGAAAACCCAGGTTTGTCCATTCCTCGTCGTTCTTTGGAATAAGGCATTCCACAAACGTCATTACACCGTATTTTTCATAAAGACTTGAGTCTAAAGGCTTATAAAATTCAGTTAACACAAGAACTCAAGCCGGCTGATCATCAATAACGTCGTGTCTTTGCTGGTTGGGTCCTTGAAATGCATGAAAATGATCCGGAATTTCATCGAAAAATCATCTTGACTGATGAGACCCATTTCCACCTCGGAGGCTACGTCAACAAGCAAAACTGTCGCATCTGGGGCTCGGAAAACATAGGAGTTATTGTTGAAAAGCCTCTCCATCCTCAACGCGTGACTGTTTGGTGCGGTTTATGGTCCCGCGGGGTCATTGGACCTTACTTTTTCGAAAATGAGGCTGGAGCAACAGTTACGGTCAATGGATTGCGCTATCGAGATATGATTAATGATTTTAACTTCCCAGAGAAAGTTATTGTAATGGGGCCGATTTTGTGAATCTCCAATTTTCGCATTTCTCGATGTTTCGAGGTCACTGAATCCGAATCAAGCGTTTTTATGATGATGTCTGTGTGTGTGTGTGTGTGTTCGTTACGCGTTACGTTTTTCAGCTCAATTATCTCGCGAACCACTCATCGAATTGATCTCATTCGACGCAGCATTATGTTGTTAAGAGCTGATTAGGTTTTGAGCGAAATCGGCTTAGCGGTTTTTTAATGGCAATCAAAAATCTAAGACAACCCTAATATTATGAAAATTATGATAATTTCTGCAATAATTTCAGTAATAGTGCAAAAAATCTTATAGTTAGTGGGGAAAAAAAACACAATATTCAGGAGTAACATTTACTATATTTGATTACTAGCTGACCCACCAAACGCTGCTTTGCAGTATAAATATTAATTTTCAGAAATACTAATCCGATTAGAAAAATTGCTTCAATAATAGAAAACTACAATATTCAGGAGCAATATATGTAGGCTGTATTTTACTGTGCAAAGTAGTTGTGAATGAGTCCACGAAATGGTACGATCAACTCGGCAGTGGCAGATGGCGCCACTGTTATTCAATAAACTTAATGTTTTTCATAAAATCATCAGTTTTATGGAATTTGACTTTGAAGCAACGTGCGTGTACAACTACAACGGGATGCATCCGCTGAATATTTTGCAAAACAACTAATGTTTTTACGTATTTTTGTACTATGGGAAGTTAGTCGTGTGGACTCCATGGGTCGCACTCATATTTTTAATAATATAATTATTATGGTTTTCCGAATGACAAAGTTTCTCAATGTTTACGTCCATGCTTCATTCAGAAATTCAGTTTTCAAGACTCTGAAAAAATTAGAAAAATGATCGAACCGACTGCACTCACCAAGATAAGCTTGAACAAGTTCAATAATTCTACTATTGCTATAACTGCTGTTTGAAAATACTTGTTCCATTCTTATGTGTTAGTTCAAACTTCATACATAAAAGTGTGAACTTAGTTCCCTTAAGATCCACTTTACTGAAGTGATAACTAAATCCCTCAATGAAGTTACATAGTTCCCGTGGAGTAATTTCTCTGCACCATAACTCTCACTGCCATTACTCAATAGTAATGGTTAAATTCTCTAAATACTTTTATCCGCCACCCTGGCCAATCTTATGGTCTTATCCTCTTCCTATAAATGTTGACATCAATGCAATTTACTTCCTTCAAACAAAATAAATTCCCAATCTTACCATCAAACTGTCCTTTTTTCATTAAAATAAAATCCAAGGAACTTAAAATTCGAGTATGGCTCATTCGTTTGATGGACTGTCATTTTTACTCATTTGTGTTACCGGTCATACAGGAATGCTTTCCTTTATTTTTTGTCAAACTGAAATTATTGTTGATATCCTTTAAAGTCCACACACAAATATTTAACATACCGAAAAGAGTCGTGTGAACCGTTTTGCGGAAGAGGCTTCCTAGATAACGGTTCTCATATATTCTTACAAGAATAAATCATTTGATATTTTGTGTCCTTTTTTATCGACGAAATTTTCTAACCAAAATAGAAATTCAATGCACTCAATTTTGTGGCCAAAGAAAGTTGTAAACGTAAAGGAAAGAACTCTATTGAATTGTTCCTTGCAAACCACCTGTTCGGTGAGATGAAGAGATGGGAAAGTAGTTTTTGGGTTTTTAAATAGGCGCGTGTTCGTTGTTAGAAGAATGTTGTTCTGATGATAGAGGTCTTATTTATTTATTTGATTCGGATGGACGGCAAGTTAAAAAGGGCAATTTCGTTTTGTCTCTATTTGGTTTTGAATGGATGAATAATAATGATGTTTTGTGGAGGCAAAACTCAAGACTGGCGTCATTCTTGTTTGCACAGTGTTAATGTTCCCAAACATGTCGTACCTGACAGGTATTTGTTTGTGAGTTTTTTTTTTGTTTATTGTTTGAAATCACTGGGACACTGGGCAACAGTTAACCGTTGTTGACATTGAATTTTTTTCGAATTAAATCCTACTTGAATGACAGCGCAATGCTAACATGTGAAATCGCCTCAACTTCAAAGGGGGGGGGGGGGGGTTCTTTGTTATGTGACGTTCACTTCAACTCATCACAGTTACAATAGTTACCTCTTGTAAACATGGTATATAATTATAGATTTCAGAGCGCTAAGACAAAAACCTTTATTAAAAATCCATTTAAAAGCTTACAATAATGTTTTTAATTTATTTTAATAGCGTTGAACTGAATTGTAGTCTCTTGAATAATAAGGTAATCAGCGCGACCGGCTTTGTTTGCGGAGTTCAACAGGTACTACGCCACGTGTCAAAAGGAAAATCAACCGTATGAGCACACTTTAGTCTTTCGGGTTTCAAAATTTTTGGATAAAACGTTAGGTACTCTTAACGCCTTTTAATTATTCCATCGTGTCAACTGCTCTCCAGAATATGGGTTTTCTTCAAAAAGTCATCCATTGTGATTTTTTACTGTATTGGAACAATTTATTATTTTCTTTGTGAAAGGACCTCAAACTCGGTCTCGATAAGTTAAACAATTGGCCAATATACTCAGCAGTGATTATAAGCGGTCTAAATTTAATAGTTTTTGAGTCCCTCTTAAGTGGTATGTTCTTTTATCCTTATTAAAATCAACGAGATACTATTAGCGAGTATAATTTAATTGATGGATCCCAAATAAGACATTTTTCCACCCTTCACTTTTGACTATTCGAAGAATTTTTCAAAAGGTCAATTAATCTTTTCAAATCGTTTCTCCAACATTTGAAATCCCTTGAAATTCCTAACTTCCACCATTTTTCCTTCGCCATTTTAAAGACATTTTCAATGTCCAATTAGGAGGGTTTTCCGTTTACCAATTCTCCCATACTCTCTCAAATCAATAAAATCGATATGGTGGCACAATTATTCCCTATTGCATCGCTACACCAATCACAGTCATCCTCATCCTCATCCTCATCCTCATTTTTCCACCCTTAATTCAAGCAAGACTACCAGACACAAGAACATGTAATAGAAAAACACCCAACTGCGGTCTGCTCTGGACAAAATAATACCTAAGATTACTTCCTCAGTTTATCAGATCGGAAAATGCAATATTCCGGCTTCATTAACGCACCCTCCAGCCCTGTGGTCATTTTCACTTGAACAAAACTGTATAATAATCCTATATTTATTCATTGCAGGAAGGAGACCCAATCGACAATCTTTGTGTACGTTCGTCGTCCCACTCATTTGATTTTCTGACAAACTCTGGATTTTGACAAAACAAAAAGGGTTGTTGAATGGACGACGCGAGCGACGGGCATTACCCTTTTGTTCGATATCCGAAATAAAAATCAAAGCCATTTCCCAATTCCCATCTTGCATACATTTCTCTCATGATAAACTATTCTTTTGACGAAAAGAAGAAAACCATCAGAATTTTGAGGTTTCTTCCGCATTCTGGGTTCTGGATTTATGTGCAAAGTCATCATGCGGGGGTGCGTGGTTTATCAGCATATGCCAACCCTTCTTAATAGTTAATCGTCACATTCGTAACCCCTTCCGCATTGCTTCATATTCTTGGTTTGTGTTTTGTGTGCGTTCAAGGTACTTGCAATTTTAACGGGATCCATTCAATATTGATTCTTTACAACAAAAGTGAAAATATTGAGTAGTCTTTGGCAATTGAAGTGATTTAATTGACACGCTATCGCTTTATGACTCTGGTTCGAGGGACAGTGACAGTTTGAACGACAGATGTTTGTTGCGGTATTGGATCTAATATTTTGGGAATTTATGGTTGCTTCCTGGGAAGGTACTATCGACTCTTAAAATTTGCTTAGGAGCAAACATCATCCTGTAGTTTTGTCGTAAATGGAGTTGACCACTCAAATTTGTTGGACACAATATGAAAGTTTATAAATCTGATGTTTGAGAGTTTCTTAACTCTGTTGAAACATGATCTCCTCTCTGAAAAGTTGCTGCCTTTTTAACTAACTAATGCTTTGACAAGGAACACAAATTGTTTCATTTTAATCTATTGGTGCAATTGCATTTAGGCAGTTTTGGTTCCATAACATCATTTGCATCAACCAACGCTATGTCTCGGTGGTCACACATTGCACCACATTATCCTCGTTTGGTTAACATTTAGCGCCTGTATCCAAATCAATTAGGGCAACTCAATATAATTCCAAACTCATTGCGCATACACATATGCACCCTTAGTGACCATCGCATATGTCCAGAAGTCCAATCCATTAATCATCAACAATTCGTAAGACCACGCACAAAAACCGGAAAGAAAAATCATTAGAAACTCTTTATGGTCAAGTCAATCCTTAAGGATAACAACAGTATCAGCATGTGCCAAAGATGTATGAAAGAATTTCATTTCTGTCCACCCGCCAAAAGAGGACTGTCTCAAGTTGTGGTCAAGGAGTTGAGTCGAGTCATGGTCCGCAGAGGCAGCTGATTGTATGTCTAATGAATTTCACATGTGTGAGCCCTAAGTCAAATAAAAAAAAAAAAACAAAACAAAACAAAAAACAAATATTACATTCAAATTTCGGGGAATTTCAAGAAATTTTCACACAGGACAATAAAGTCGCATAGGCCCATATAGAAAATCAATATTAAATCATAGACGAGGAGAGGAAGCATTTGGAACAATATTGTCCTCAAGCCAATGTCTAACTTATAATAACTTGAATGCACGAGACATTTTTTTGATTTTCTACTTAAAAATTAATAAAAGAGGCACGTGGACAAGAAATAATAAAACCGAGGCTGCTCAACTTCAAATGACTAAACAAACGAAAGGATTCCCTTTTCAACAAAAATTTCAAGATTGCCCATGCGATTTGAAGAGGTACCAACGTAGAACATTTTGATATTGTTGAAAAGGGTTTAAGAATAACAGACCGATCTTAACAGTGTATTTCTCGAGTATTCTTTTCAGTTCCGATCTGTCATCTCATCTGTGTGAATTTCAGATGAAGATCGTCATCTTTTCATTACTAATTAGTGAACTTAAAATCAAATATAATTGATATTGTTAGTTCTGTTCCGGCCGGCCGGCGCGGGCGTTGCGTTGGCGCACGGCATTTATTAATTTAACTTGGTGATTAAAATTTGAAAATCACTTTGATTTTGTTATCAAACAATGGACGTGTGACTTTTGAAGAATACTTTTTTCTGAATATTTGACCTCTTTGAGTGGGTCCTAGATTCCTTTAAAATAATCAGTTGTTTTACTTCACTTTCAAACTAGTGCGCCCTACAGATCAGCACAAACACTTCAAATTCAACGAGCTGACCCGACAGACGTTGTCCTGTCTCAATAATTCACGAAATTACTTTATTCAAATCACTTTCAAAATGTTTGCTTTACAACTCAACACTTGACGGTTCGCTTTTATTCAACACTTTAATTTATCACGGTTCAGAATCAATTATTTCTTGCTTTTCTTTTGGGCGACATACATCATAAATTATTTCTAGAAAATACTAGGCCCCCCTGTGCCCCTCGATTCTCACCAAAAATTTTCGCCGTAAGGCTCCTGACTTAAAATCTAATTATTTTTCTATCTTTCTAATAGATGTCGCTTTTGTTCTACTCACTGTTTACCAGTATGGAACAGTAACCTTGTACCTACTAAAAATTACAAACAAATAAATTGTGTTTCAAATAGACACAGAGTGTATGTACCTACATTACAATATTTTATGGATCGTTGGTTTAAAAGTAAAAAGGAGCTCCGGGTATAACTTAAAAATTTTGATTTAATTGGAAAATATTAAGAAAAACATCTACCTACTTTGAGTGGTCTTGAAGCTTCGACACTAAATCGTTTCTTGACTCATTTCTGCAACCCGTTTAACCGCTTAACCTTCTGATGACTACTATGATGGTTGGGTTGAAAATCTCTTAAAAAAAAACTTTACCCAGATATGTTTTTGAAAAATGACAATAATTTTTTTTTCGTCTTTGTATTCAGTATTCACATCCTCTTCCGAGAACATGTGGGTGCTGCAACCACATTGCATGACACCTTAAGAATTGTATACTACTTGTCCTTAGCATCTTAAGAAGCCGACTTTCCCAAATCGCCAGTAAATTATTTAGTTTTGTTGCAAAAGAAAAATAAGGAAACTCCTTCCTACGCCAATCCTTTTGATTGTATTTCTGACCGTTCCAAAGTAAACCCTACCGTACAGGACGGTCATTAATATTTATTTTCATATTTTGCAACAAAAATAAATGAAAAACGAAAGATTGATGTTAATCGTATCCTCATGGCAAAAAGGACATTATTATTCCCGTTAAAGATTTTTTTTTTAATACTCCTCCGAATATGTTATTACGAACAATGGACATGGAATGACCACAAAATGACTTCCTTGGTTGTCGCATTATTGCATTTAAGGATTTCATCCCTTACATTTACAACTCATTTATGATCCTTTAGAAGGACTTCTTAGTACCTTAAGATTCTTCGGGCACCAGTTAAGGGTGAAAAGGTATTGTGATAGCCAAGGATCTACCCACAAGCCATCGAACAATGCCCACAGTCGGAGTAAAACCGTAAAATTTCGTAATTCTCTGATCGTTGTGTCCTGGTTTTCTATTGGCTTAAGATGCAAGAAGATGCACGTGATGATGATAGTGATGTTCCCCGTGCTAAGGAGATTGTAATCTTCTTGTCATCGAAATTAAATAACAAATTGCCTCTTTTATTGCTAAAAATGGTGTTTAGATATTTTTTTATTGTTGTGTTTTTTTGACGACATGAGGAAGATCATAGACTCCTCGAACACACTTCAATTTGACACTGGGTACATCTTGTAATCGTCCCACGCGACAAAGGACAATATTGTACCTTTGTAGATTGTGACCGATGCCGGGGATATAGGCCACCAATTCTTTACCAGTTGACAAACGCACATAATTGGGTTTCTTGTTTTTTTTTTTTTTATGAATGCTTTTTTGGTGAATGGTTTGCCGTCGAGCGGTTGAAGAGCAGGCCGAGTTTTGATGTGCGGTAGACTTCGATGCATTTGGTTGAGGGAGGCCATTTCACACATTGTTGAGAGGGTATTGTTGATGGCTGGAAGGAGAGTAGACTTATTAGTTAAAATTTGTCCATCTTTTAGCTGGTTTTTTATATAATGTTTGCTAATGTAAACGCTTGGAACTTGGGAGGAAAAGCTATTAATTATACCAGTAGTGGCATACTGTATCAATATGGGGTGGCCCTTTAGTTACATGCCCTGGGTTCTCAGTGACGGGCGCACTGGACTGTAAACGAAGAACAGTTTCCCCTTCCTGTGGCGACGTTCCGGAGGATATGTACGTATCAACTAATAACTGGCCACAACGTTAGAAACTTTGAGCAGGAAGGATGGAGTAGGTCAAGAAGTCCGAACTCTGTGGTTGCGAAATTGTATTTATGGCATTATGCCTTAAAGGGATATGTGCTGTAAGGCAGATATAAATATATGCTTCCTCAATTGTTAAAATACATCTATGGCTAGCTTTGAATCGACGGACACAGCATGAACTAGGAGACCCTTCCCTAAGTATTAACACCGTAATTGAGTGAATGGTGAATCATTTCTGCGTTGCAAGAATTATATACATTCAGAGGCATATTAGGCCTTAGATAGTCTAATAGGATTGATTGCAATATCCTCAGAGTTTTTTAAACAGATGGAAGACATCGGGTTCAGATGGCACATGATTTTTGACTCTAAGCTTGCAATCTTTGAAAGGAAGCTGATGTCAGATATCATAGCCTTGACTGAACTCGACTTGGGTAGCTGACTTTGCACTCCAATAAATCCAAAGTACCTTGAATGATATATGGATATCGTATTGGTTAATTTTGAAACAAACGTACAAACTGCAACAGCCAGTCCGGAAAATTGGTTCCAGAAGTGGAAGGAATAGAAATTCCTGCTCTTTCTTCTGAGATGGAAAAATTCTCCGTTATCATTGCGAACCGTATGTGAGTGTTTGATGCCCAATAGCAGTGTAGAGCCTGTCGCAACAGTTTGAGACAGATACGCCCTTACAGGCGAAGGGCAAGAAAATGTAGTAGCAGGTCCTAAAATAGCCCCAGTTCCGTTACTGGCTACTCACGATGGTTGGGGTAAGCTACAACGTGTGTATGGAGGTGTGTATGTGCGAATAGATTTTTTAAATCAATCAATCCACCCACCCACCACCCAACTTGATGAAATAAAACTATGAAGCTCAATGTTATCTAGGAAGCTATAGGAAAGATTCATATTTTTTTATTTGTTCTTGAAATTCATATTTTTACAAGCAAATATAAGGTAATGATTTTCACAAACAAAAGAAATTATAAAATAAATCCTTTTTATCCATCCGATTGTTTGAAAATCCAAAAAGGGTTCTTGCATCCTTCGAAGAACACAAAGTCACAAACAATGAAAATATGAGAACTGAGAAGAGATCATCTCAAAAAAGATGATAGACTTATAACATTCCCTAGCTGACCATATGCACTCCACAAAGAAGAAAATATTATAATTCAGCATAATTTTACCAGCAAGACAATAGGAAGATAAAGATACTTGAAACGTACACAAAACGCCATTTTTCGGAAAGGAAAACGAAAGCAAAACCACTCGACCGATAGACATTGATTTTTTAAGGGTTACACCAAATGAGAGGACAGATGCCAACCCAAACATACCCAGAAATGGACAGGGACATTGCTTTGTTATCCTTGCCCATTGTATGGCAAACTGTAATTTGTGGAAAATCTTTCTGTTATGGTCAGCCCATACAAATATGGTTTAATAATGTGCGATAGGAAATGAGGAAATCCAACAACGCACGACGACCGAACGAGTGGCTCATTATTATAATTCCTTTTCTTAATATGTTTTTTTGTGTGCATGTTGCGAACTCTTGCCCGATGCTCGTGAAATATACATTTTCCCATACAATTGATGAAAACGCGTAGTGCGGGTGATTCATATGTTGAATTATTGTGGGAAAGGTAAGAAATCAATTTCGGACAATTGAATACAGGATCGAAAAAGGATTCTTGGATTGAACCTATCCGTGACACTCCATTGTTTGCATAAATAGTTGATGCGAAAAAATAAAGACAATGCTATACCAAGCGAGTGACATGCGGAAATGAAGAGGCAAGAGGTATAGAGGATAATATTATTTTCGATGTACGCCAACTGCTTTTGAAGAATTGTAGCCTTGAAAAATGCTTCATATCAAGATAGCGTTTTTGAAGGAAACTGTACGACACTATAGAATACTTTACATAATATGGTAAAATCATCTTTTATAAAATTAGATTTAAGCATTAAAAGAAAAAAAAAATAGCATACCCATTTTAAAACAGTCCTTTTCTATGATCTTGAATGTCCCAGTCCCATCCCTAACCTAAAGATTTTACAATCATCTTAACTTAGTCAAACAAAACACGCCCTCATTATCACCTTTCTCAAGAATTTATTTTGATTTACCTGAGGGAACCTTTTTATTGACAAAAGTCAATTCATTGCTCGGCTGGGCCTTTGCGTTTCAAGCTACCAGATTATGTGCAATTTTTATTAGTTCCGTTAAAATTGCATTTAGACAATTTCAATAGCTTGTCACAAAGTCACACAGCAGACCTCTGAACCTGGATTAATATAAAGGAAAAACAAATATTGAAGAACCGCACAATAGCCGCGAAGATTATAAAAACAAGTTCTTCTTTATTTCTCGATCTATTTTTGTTCTAGGAAAGGAGCAGTCATAGAATTTAAGAGTTTTTGATTCTTTTGTTTTAAATTGCAAGACTACTCATTACTGAAAAATTTGTGAGACGATTGTTGTCCAACGTTGAATAACAAAAAGTGAGTGGATTAAAGTTTAAGGCGGTATCAAGAAGTTATATATTTTCGGTAAGAAAATGTTCAGGACTTTTAGTCAGTCACGATCACGAATTGAATTGCGATATTCTGGTGTGTCGAAATTTTCGGAAAGCACCTAAAAGTGCAACTGATACTGAATACTAAGTTTACTGAGGTTTATTTGGCTTTTAAACAGAATGGCGCGTTATGCAATCGTAGGGTTCACTCTTTGCGCTGAATTCAAATGTTTAAAGTAAGCTGAAACTTCTCCTCTGAATCAATCTGAGTTATTTTTTTCAAGAAGTTTCTTTTCTTCTCTTCTATTTTTGCTTCAAACGATGACGGCATGAGCATGCTGAATGCTCATTTATTGAGAAAAATAGATATTGTCCCTTAATCCTCTCCTTTTGAGCTTCTTGCGACTGTTTTAAATGACCACCACGTGTACTTAATGCCAAAGCAGGTGTACACAAAATTAGTTGTCAGGTGTGACACAAACGTAACAACTAAAAGGTCATTTTTTGTTGACAATGAAGCAGGATTAACGAGGACCTTTTTCTCTCTCAGCGTAATGGATATAAGAATAATAAAAACATCGGTGCTTGCCCTCACTGGCCACCAGCGCAGCGGGCTGAACAGACTGGATCAATTTGCTTTTTTTTAATTGGTTTTTATTGTTCTCCTTCCCATGGGTTATGGTGTGAAAATAAGCATTCAGCATTGGAATTCTTTTAGGCTTTTAAATTATGATTTGCTGTGGCGAAGATTTAAATCAAACACTTGCGAGTTGCGACCACTTGTAGAATTATGGGAAAAATAACGCTGGATGAGTCATATACATACATGACATTGACATAGAGAAGGTTTAGAAAACAATGATACGAGAGAAAGGCTTCTTCGAACACGTGTGTTTTTTTTATGTCGGTCGGTATTCGGCTGGAGCGCTTTTGGCTAGAGTTTTGAATCTTATCGTGAGTTGATTTTTTTTGGCATTACTAATTCTAATAACTTAACAAAGCCTTGTTACACCAGACTCAAATCCGTACTTCGAACAAAATGTTTTCAAAAACTTTAAATCTGTTCACTACACATAGATATTTCTGGTTTTTTGTTTAATTTTTGATATTAAAAATTTTCAACATTAGCTAAGAGATGCCAGACGTTCTCCTGTAGAAAGGTTATCACCTTTTTTCATACCGAAATGCTATTTGTTTCCTGATGTAGGTAAGCACTTCACCGCTCCTCTTTTGTGGAATCCGGTGGTAAGCGAACTGTTCATTTCATTAGAGAGAGAGGGTTCCAAGGAAGTTGTCTATACGATGATGTTGCTATTTCCGTTACAGGAAAGTATCCTAACACCTCTAGAGACCTCCTATAAAATGCACTGAATATGCTAACATCGCGTCGGCGGGACTGGACATTCATCATCTTAGTGGAAAAATAAATAATTTGGCCTCTCCCCAATTTTGAATTCATTCAATTCAATACCCAAAAAGATTTATACTGGCCCAGTATATATCCTAAAAGGACAAAGGATTTGTACTCTGAAAAGACTGCATATAAGCTCCCAACGTGTCATCACTGGAAACTGCCTCACGGCTTGGCGTCTTCTCAAATGATATTTGCAGAAGCTGCATGAACGAGGATGATACGAGGAAACAATTCCTCATTTGCTATGTTCATGCCTGCGTTCTCCATAAGAAGAAACTCACCTATGAGAGCCTTACTACAATGACACCAGCGAATTGGGCAGTACAGACATAAAAAGTCTTATTTGCTTTGAAAAAAGCTACAAATGTTTCAACCACTAGGAAGTTCCCTATAATCATGTGGTATCACAATGGGTCCTAACTCCTAAGCACTTTTGAAAAATAGGTTGTCCAATTGTCAATAGATTAGAATTAGAGAATATGAAAAAAGAACTATTTTTTTTTTTTAAATCAGTGTATGTGAAATGAAATGAAATGTATTCGTGATTTCAGAATCTTAAGATTTAAACTTATAGTACAATCGAGGATTTAGTGTTTGTACACCCCGTTCGCAGAGCTGCAAGCGCTGTTTCGAACCCAAAACCCCATCTTCGCACACATTTACACATCCATATTTTTTATCAGTTTTTAAAAAGTTATTCAAGACCGTGTTTTCCTCTAAATGTCAATAGGTAGGCAAAAAGTCGTTTATTAAATTAAGGTATACCTATTGTTGCAGATTCACTCCTATTTAAATTGTTGTACAACTCTCAGTTCCATGTTTTCCGAAAAGTTAGACTTCAACGTTACGAGAAATAATTAATAGCCTTACGTTATTCTGCTTGTAAGGTTCGATGTGATGCTTAAAGCCTCCACAGTAATTATTATTTAAGTCCATTGCGGTTTCTTGTTTGCATCAGTTTATATATTTATAAGTTGCATTGTGATTGTTATAGAAATATAGACACACTCAATCTCATAAATCATCATTCATACGAATTAAATACTGTCCTCTAATTCTTTTTCTTCATTTGAAACCTTTTGATTCCAAGAAGAACCCTTGCAATCAATCAAAAATGTTCTATGGTCAGTTAGCCTTGCCCATTGTATGCATTGTAACAAAGACATCAGACTATAACAAAAGATAATTGACTTCAAAGAACAATATCTTGGAACAATGATGTTTCTTTGTCAATTTTTTTCTGACACTGACAGTTTTGTCTTTTTTATCTTTGCAACTTTTTTGCGAGCTCACAATTAAAAATGCATACAAAAAAATTGATAATAATAGATTTATCGATAGTTCTGTTGGTAAAGCAAGAAATGGACTATTATTATTATACTTCCCACATTCTGTGTTTCCGTCTTCATATTTTTCGTTAATCTTAAAATCTTATTCTGCCTTCGTTATCTTCGTATTCCTTGTTATAATCTTTAAGTCTGTGCATTAATTTTCAGTTTCTTTCTGTTATCTTCTGTTTTTATTCTCAATATTATGTTTTTTCAAATAAGAGATTCAATCAATATAAAACTGAACGACATAAATTTCAATTAATTCAATTAATACAATTCAAAACATCTACATAAAGTTATTTAATCTAAAGTAGCCCACACTTATAACGATTAAGTGTATTGCTCCACTGCCGAGCATCTTCACATTCGGAAGTATGTTAACGTTCGGTAGCGGCGGACGCCACAGCACAAGATTCGTCATAACACGTCACTATGTGTTTTTCTTTTCCTTTATGATTCTGCTTATGGTTTTTCGTTTTATAGATTATGAAAGAATTATTCGAAAAATTACAAAAAATGATCATGTCGTTTAGATGAGGATCATGCAGGTCCTATTAAGAGATTAGCAAAGATAGTTTTCTTCTGCGAAAAGAGATAAAATGTGTCCCTCGTGTCTTGAGCGTGCCGGTGAATAAATTGAAATCCTCTATAGTCCAGCAGAATGTCACATCAAAGTATTTTTTATTTTGATAAAGATCGTCGCAAATATGTTTTTGAAGCACGTGACTAGTTGAAGGATTAAATAAAAATGTCCAGTTCAAAGGGTTCCGCTTTAAGATAGCATATGCTTCGTTAACGTTTAAATTTGCCAGGTTTTGGCAACAATATGATTCAAATTCTAAGATGTAATTATCTACAGTTCTTTGAATTCGATAGTTATTAATTCTTTTTAACTTCGGTTTCGTAGATAAGAGTGTTTTATTTGCAAAATAAAGACATTTATGGCAAAACTTGAAGATTTCTATCAAGCATCACAATTGGTTCGTAACTTCGTCTATTTCTCTACACTCTACAACATCAACTTTGGTCGGATTTTCCCCCAACTTTTAAGTTGAGGCTTCTAAACAGGAGACCAACCAACGGCTAACGGGTGCATATCAAATACTCCAATTTGATATTGCTGTCTTAAAATTTTTTAAAAATGGGCGCTTTTAGTAGTTTTCGACGATTCGTTGCATTCGGACATCAATTTGTAGCGACATCGCTGAATTATATAGTAGTAGCCGACCCCGCGAGCCTCTACTCGGCCGAAATTTATAACTCTCAGATAAACATGGTGATTCTAATTTACATAGCTGTGCCCGCGGTGTTATCCACGATAACCGGCATAAAAATTAGCCTTTTTGATTCTCTTACCCATTAACCACCACTATTTAAGCTAAAAATCATGTCAGTTACTTACGTCTTTTACACCAAAAGAACCATTTCATAAGCCGGCACCGAAAAGTATTCAGTATTTCGTTGGTAATTTGTTGCTAATTTGTGCCGCTAGAATTGATTTTGTTGCTCCAATAGTTCTTGGAAAAATCGATGTTCTGCAATCGTAATATAATGCAAGCAGAACCAATGCAGCCAGTGATAATTTGTGCAGCAAGATATAATTTTATTGGTCAAATAGTTTTCGGTAAAAAGCGCGGTTACGTTTCTTCTTCTCTCTTCTGAAAAATAATAAGTATACGACCGAGTGAACTTTCCCATAAAACGTTGATTACAATATCTGGAAAGGTATTTTTAAAGAGAAAACAACATTTACCGGGTCAGTTAGTAGTATCATATAAGCAGTTGTTTACTTCTTGTAAAACTCAAACATTTATTTTATTGGGGTTCGTTTATGTACACAATTAGTCTAGGTACAATTTTTGTTTTCTCATTGACGAATGTTGATTTTTCTTTGTGGTCATCGAACTCCATTCATGAGTGATTTGCTCTTCTATAGCCGATACGACTAGCAACCGTAATTGTTATCGTACTCGGTGAAAATGGACCCCAGCGCGTGCGGTAGCTGGGGGGGAAAGAGGCGTGAAAAAAAAATAGCCGTATAATACCAAGTTTCGGCAGCATGATTCTCATGATTCTCGTTTTTATTTACTTGGCCTCCGTAAAAGTCAACTATTCCGTGCACCAACATGTTTTTACTCTGTTTTTTGGGATGTAGTAGGTGTTTTTGTATATTTTAGAATGCAATTGGAATGCTTTTCCCTTCAGCATTGAAAGATTCGAGAAGAATCGTACCACCTAGAATATAAAATTACAATTATTATAAGTTTTTATATAGGATTTTGTTTAGTCAAGGAATAAGGCAATTGTCAAGGCTAAATGATATTTTATGGAATTGTAAAGTAAATAACTTTAATAAAATACTTTAAGAGAAAAGTGTATAAGATTCATATATAACTTTCAGAGTTTCATAGCTTATAAAAATAAAAAAATGTTCGGTTCGATTGTGCGGAATTTGATTCGCATTCGAGATAAAATCAAATTTGCGACCTTAGGACAACGGACATTTTTTTCCAAAATATTAAAAATAGAAACATGAAAACGGTCGAATAAAGATTAAAAACAGAGGGCACATCAAGCAGTTCAAAAAAGAAATTAAGTTAAAAAAAGAACGAAGTTAAATTGTTTGACTGCCTTAGTTTATGTAAATAAAAGTGCAAGAAATGAAATAAATGCTGGGAATATATAAATTAAAAATTTAATAAATCGAATTTTTTTGTGTAATATTTTTTGTTTTCATGTTTCTTAGATAAATAGTTTCGAAGTTATTAAAGAGAAAAGATAAAAAAAATACGAAAATAACAATTCTCCCCCCTGATCTCCGAAAATACTGGGCCTGAAATTATGAAAAAAGATACTGAGAATAGGTCTCAATCTGTAGTTTACAGGAAAAAAATAAGAAGTCTGTACTGTTACATATAGCACAGATATGATTCAATAATTGGTGTAACTTTTTTAATTTTTGACTCAACTTTAAAATTTATTTCCTTCAAAACTGTTGAGTAGAAATACAATCATATTTTTTTATATTTTTAAGATAAATAGTTTTGTAGTTATTTAAGAAAATATGGAAAAATAGGCAAAAATGACAAAAACAGGCCATCCCTCCCCCCAATGAACATGAATATTACCGGAAAAATAATAAGAAGTCACAGTTATTTATGTAACATGCAAAATTTTTCAATATACTAGTTTCCAATTTCATTAAATTTTAAAACCATTTTTTTGAACAGGTGGTAACCCTATTGACTTCAAATTAAGTACAATCATTCATTAACTGCCTGCAATGATAAACATATTTTGTTTGTATTTTTAAGACAAATAGTTTTGAAATTATTCAAGAAAACACAACAAAAAAGGCCGAAAATGCAAATAACTAAACTTTACCCCCTCCTCATCACCAAAAAGGGTGGGCCTGGAATTTCCAAAAAATTTCAAAAAATAGTTCCATACGTATAGATTACAAAAAAACAAAAAAAAATTGCAGTAATAATGTAAATAACGATATATTTTCAAGGCAAATGGTTTTGAAGTTATTCAAAAAAACCCAACAAAGAAGGACTATGAAAAACACTCAATTTCACCCCCTCCTCATATCCAAAAGGGCTTGGCCAGGCATTTCCAAAATAATTTCAAAATGTAGTTAAAACGTGTAGGTTACAGAAAAAACAAAAAACATTACAGTGATGATGTAAATAAGCATAATTCCGAATATGTATTAGGGTTCCTTACACAGAGTGTAAACGAAACCCTTATAACATCACTTCGTTTTCTGTTCATTCGTCTTTCACAAGCGATTTCTTCGAATCTGGTACTTCGATTGCAATGAAATTTGGTACACATAATTAAGTATTTAGTAGTAATCTTAAAATGTTGTTTTCATGTTTTTAAGATAAATAGTTTCGAAGTTATTAAAGAGAAAAGATACAAAAATATGCTACCAGATTTTTAAGATACAGAGTTTCGAAGTCATTGAAGGAAATAGGCAGAAAGACTATTCAAATTATTTTCCAAGAAAATGTTTGGTTTCATATCTTAATCCTTGTATTAAATATCCTTCAAAACTGAAAAAAGGAGGGTCGGATAATCGAGTACGGAACCCTCCTCGAGCGAGTTTATCTCGCACTTGTCCACTTTTTTAACTTAATTTCTCTTTCGACCGTTTTCATGTTTTTATTTTTTATATTTTGGAAAAAATGTCCGTTGTTGATTTTATCTCGAATGCGAATCAAATTTCGCGCAATTGAACCGAACATTTTTTTAATTTTTATAAGCTATGAAACTCTGAAAGGCATACAATGAATCTTATACACTTTTCTCTAAAAGCATTTTATAAAAGTTATTCACTTAATAATTCCATAGCCTTGACAATGGCATTATTCCTTGACTAAACAAAATCCTATTACAATTTATTAATTAATTAACTAATTTTATATTCTAGGTGATACGATTCTTCTCGAATTGTTCAATGCTGAAGGGAAAAGCATTCCAATTGCATTCTAAAATATACAAAAACACATACTACTTCCCAAAAAACAGGGTAAAGAAATGTTGGTGCACGGAATAATTGGCTTTAACGGAGGCCAAGTAAATAAAAACGAGAATCATGCTGCCGAATCTGGGTTTTATACGGCTATAGTATACAGAAGAGCAAATCACTCATGGATGGATTTCGATGACCACAAAGAAAAATCGACATTCGTCAATGAGAAAACAAAAATTGTACTCAGACTAATTGTGTACATAAACGAACCCCAATAAAATATGTGTTTAAGTTTTTTTTTTATATGATACTTTTTTATTCTACTATCTGGCCCGGTAATTG
Organism: Sphaerophoria taeniata; assembly: GCA_943590905.1. NCBI lineage: Eukaryota > Metazoa > Arthropoda > Insecta > Diptera > Syrphidae > Sphaerophoria > Sphaerophoria taeniata. Next base: position 74,222,359 of record OX016542.1, on the reverse strand, counting down.
TTGTTTTCTCTTTAAAAATACCTTTGCAGGTATTGAAATCAACGTTTTATGGAAAAGTTCACTCGGGCGTATACTTATTATTTTTCAGAAGAGAGAAGAAGAAACGTAACCGCGCTTTTTTCAAAGTAAATTCTTGCAACAATTGCAATTAGCAACAAAATATGCCGTTAGTTTCATTGGCTCAAATTTGGTTCTGCTAGTGTAATATTATGCTAGCAGAACATCGATTTTCCAAGAACTATTGTAGCAACAAAATCAATTCTTGCGGCACAAGTTAGCAACAAAATACTGAATACTTTTTGGTACCGGCTTATAATGGTTCTGCTGGCGTAATAGACGTCAAAATTAATTTGAGTATGTCAAAAACAGTTTTTAAATATTTTTCTTATCAAGTTTCAAAGAAACTTGACGTCGGTTTTCAACACACTTCTCTTCTTTATATCCAATTAGAACTGTCCAGGTACAATTTTATCATGCAGCATCATGATGTTTTGTGATGATTTATTTCGAAAATATGAATTTCGGTCAGCTCAAAAAAGTCGATCATAAAAGAGCTCCAAATATGTTTTAAATCTTTCTCTGTGATGTTGCTGTCGCCCTCGCCGTGCGTCGTTGTCTCAAAACAAACGTGACAGCAGGGTGAATGGGAGTGTATTTTTGCAATCCTTATCTCTGTCCCAGAAAACCATGAAAATAAAAGAGACAAACAACCTCAACTCGTTTTACTCGACTAGACAATGCGAAGTCGAAAGGGTAGTTTCGAAAAAAAGAAGAGGGAGGTATCGCCTGCGGAGAGGGTTGTGTGCGTGCGTACTTTTCTGACCTGTCTAAGGTAATCAGTTTTTCGATGCAGCTCAGTAACAGGCAATTAATACATACACCAGTGGAATTTTCGCATCTTTTTGTGGTTCCGCTATTACATACGTCCATCCGAGTTTTAAGGTCTATAAAGGCTCTTGCTTATTGTGGGCTTTATTGTTTCGTTATGTTTTTGAGTTTTGAAAAGAATAACCGTGTTTTTTCTTCTTTGATGCAAAAAAGACATGTTTATGACGGGTGGATGCTGTAAACAATATTTTTTAACCAGCACAATTTTAGAAAGGGTTGGCCATATAATAAACGCGATTTCTTAAAAACAGTCGCAGAAAAGAATGCGAAACTCTTTCGTTTTGTTACGAGAAGAATGAACAGAATAGGTGTGTGCGTTGTTTTGAGTGAAAGAGTTTTATAGTTTTCGGTTTAAAAAATATTAATTTTTTATTTCAGTTTCTTAGGTAATATGAGAGTGATTTTTAAGGACTCGACAATTTTATAAATGTAGAAAAAAGAGTTTTCCCGAATTCTAGAGAAGAACATGATAGGGGTTTGCTCATGTTGCGTTTGAAATATTTTGCTTGGAATGTGCATTTTTTAAGGAAAGTGTTTTTGAAAGAGGTTTAAAAAGAAAGCTGATGTGCACCAAGGTACATAAAAAAAACTCAGGAATAATACACATTTTTATCCTCATAAAGTACAGTTTTGTAGTAAACTTAAGGAGACCGAAAACTCTTTCTTCTTTGTGTATTATTCAACAAAATTTATACGTATTGTGCCATGTTAACTGATTATTAGTCCCAGAGAATAACAAAACTGCTTTTTCCCATTCAAAATGTTTCTTTCTGACATATACTACTTTCGCCCACAATATATAGCCCTCTGAAGTTTGAGCTTTCTAATATGCTCTTTAAAGATTTTTCACTTTATGCCGGAACATTCCGTTTGTTTATTTTTCGGAAGTGTAAAAATTTTTGCATACAGAACACTGCCAATCTACTAAGTGCGGATTTTTGTAAAAATTGCAAACACACTTCGAAAATAATAATATTTCCGTCCACGTAAATAGCACAAGCATATCAAATTGGCGCCCGCCTATTTCAATAGATACAATCCTTGCGAACAGTACGAGTCAACATTTTTATTGTCCGGTAACCTTGACAAGTTAAAGTCCTTCCCTAGCATAACAACTCTTTCCTCTCTTTATTTATTTTAAGCCTCAGCCCTTCTTTTCCGTTGACCGTTAGGTATGACGATAAGCAAAGAGCTATTTTCTCGAAATTGCATCCTGCTCAATATTAACTGTCCACTTTTCAAAAGTTGTCCATTTCTGTGTATGAATGTCAATATAACTGTTTTGCTTCGATGACCTTCCATTTGCACAAGAAATCGGCTGTAAAGGAGTTTTTCGAAACATAAACGGCATCTACACCTAGCCTAGCCTAAAGCCTCTTTCTGGGGGTTCGTGTTTGTTCATTTTGGTCCATTGAGAAAAAAAGAATTTGTTGACACAAATGCTTGGTCCTATTCTTTTTAGAAATTATATTTTTAATCCTTAGTTCTGGACAGTGTGTCATCATGAGAGAAAGAAGGATATGTATCGCAGTATTCGAACGAACGAAACATTGCAAAATTTTTGACTAAGGATTGGCATACCTTCTACCACTTTGACAATTTTTTCTTCATTCGAGGAATTTCTGTACGAGCAAATTTGTATGACAGGCAATAATATTTGCATGCGCTCGTAAAAATTAAAAAGGGTTGATAGAGGCTCAAATGCATTAAAGTGTTTTTAACCCTTCTTAATGAAACGTATGCCGTAACCTACCTGTAAAAAAGCCATTCAATGACAATATTTTATTTTGTCGGTTCCTTTGAGAAATTCGGTTTTTTAAGGATTGGCATAAAACCCTTTGGAATAGACACTGCAAATTTAAATCTTTTCTTTCTGAATATTTTCTAAAAAAGCAAAGAGTTTTTGGTATTTTTTTATTACACAACGACTTCCAAGAAAACTGCACGAATTAGGGTTTTATGACGAGGTGCAACCATGAGGTAGCGCAAAAAGTGTGCTGGCCTACCTATGACGGTGCCGGTAGCGACGCGTCTTCTGAAAAGTGAAAATTTTAATTACACTAATCGTTCATTAGTTCATTAATAACTGCTGAGTTCGAGTTTCTTTTAGGTTTCCATGTCATGATTTCTAAATATGTAGGCATGTATGAATGTCTTTGATGTAATTAGAAAGACCTTATTCAAAAGAATTTCACGTTTGCTAGGTAACAATTTGCAATCTAGAACTCATTAAGAAAACAATCACAAATGTTCGGTAATAGTTGCTAATCGAAAAGAATTCGTTATATTATGTTAACTTTCTCTTTCAGTTACCAAATAAATGGCGAACATTTATGTAAGAACATAGTCTAATGGTCAGGATGAAAAATACGTTAATGGGTAGTTACAACTCTAGAAATTACATAAATCATTTTCGTTACTTAACTTTTATCATGTGAGCCAAAGGACTAAAACGTATTCTCGCGTTTCTGGATAAACTTATTTAGAAACAAAAACAATTGTTTCTGTCTTAGGGTTAACCTTAAAGAAAAAGTATCTTTTTATATTTTAAAATAAGTCACCACACTATCACATGACTATCAGGTTCTTAATTTTGGTTTGAAATTTATTATTATAATTTTCCCCGTCACGAAAAATCTACTTTTAAATGAAAAGATCCAATTAAACCTGCTGCCAAGATCTCAATTTTTTGTCTGAGATTTCTGAGAATTTCGTAAAAAAATAGGTTTTTTAACGTTCCTTCCGAGTAGTTCGAGCTCGAATACATCTTCAATGTTGGGAATACAAACAATTATTAAACTTAGTAGATAGACTCCGTTGGGCTGAATAGCTCATTAAACCTTTTGGGGTGCAATTCATGGCAGGAGACAACGTGACAGTCCAAATTTGAGTTGAAAGGACGGTACGACCGAATCCTGGGGTGCGAAATTGACTGTATAAAGGTAAACAATCTTTATCATCAAGATGTTGACATTTAGAAAAAAGCTCAATATTAACCTATAAAAATTAATTAAGAAACCCGGATTCCACATTCTACGTCTTTCTGCAAGGAGTTATTTGGACCGAAATACTATAACATATTTAAAAGAAAATAAGCTTGGAAGCATGTTGTTGTATTTCAAGACCTCCGTGGCACCAATATCACATCCAAAATCAAATTGCTGTTTTAGAGTCAATGTCAAGTCTGAGGTTGTAACAAAAACTAACGTACAATAAGAATAAAAAAGTAAACAAGATGATCTAGAAATGGAGCAAATAAATTCCCAGACTGCTTGGCTGTGAAATAAAACCTTGATAACAAGAATACGTACATATTTACAATGACTTAACAAGTCGGAAGCTTTAAAATAACTTCAAACTTATCAAAAAGGAAATAATGCACGAAATACGATTAATACGAATGAAAACAAAGTCAATATTAGCATTTTCTTAACATCGTCAATCACCATTAACATTATCCCACGTTCGCCTTGCAATAGATCTCAATCGCGGATGGATCCATTACATCATTATCTAAGTATATATTGACATCCGGTACGAAAAGTGATCTTCAAACCTCAGTCACAATATTTACATTTGTTTCAGAAGATCAGGCAGTAGTTTGATATTGTTGACAAAAATGTTATCATACAGTCCAAGTAAAAACCTCAACCAAAGGATTTTGAAACCCAATTATACCAAAACCCATATTTTAAAATAAAAGTATCAACTTCCTCTCAACCACTAATTGACCATCTCCTTTTGAGGCAAACCCAAAACCTGAAACATTGGCATTGTTTGGGTGGATTTCTTTCGGTCTAGTAATCATGCGTAATATCACCAATTTGTATCTTCTTCTTTTTTTGGTTCATAAAAATGCAGAAGTGGATTTTTATGAATGAAATTTGGTCAATGCCAAGATTCTTATATTCCACATCAATTATAAGAGTTTTGTTGATCCTTAAAAAAAAATCATAACAAAACCCATAAGTGCACAACATTCAAATTACGGAACTAAATGAAAATGTGCGATCGTGCGTTAAGGTTTAATATTCGTTCTCAATTACCATTACCGTTTCCGAAAAGGAAGGAAGGAAAATAATATTATAATCGTCCAGAAAGAACAGGTATGTTGGTTGTTCCTTGAGCAATTACAATCATACATAAGGATGTATTCTTACAATGAGTTTGAAGGATGTAGATCTCTATGAAGTCTTGTTGAAAGAGATTATGTATTTTGAATCTACTTTTCATATTTGCAAAAAGTTCGGTTAATCTTGTTGGCTTCCGAAGGAATGTCAATACTTTTTTCTTTCTTTCTAATACGTTATGGATTTAAGAAAGAGAATAGGTCATTGAAAAAGACATAAGGATTTACCAAGCCATTTCCCTTTTACTTGAAAATGGTCCTCATTTGTATATCTATTCCTAATATTTTTCTTACGTAAAAATCGGAGACCGCTTAAATCTCATAAGCAGTTAGGGCTATCTTGTTTTCTTATTTCATGATACTCAAAAAGTATGTACCTAATAGGTTTTTTTGCCTACCCCATCGATCATATCAAAAAACGATAAATATTTTATTCACGAATTACGTATACAGGGTGATTCACGAACGTTGTGCCAAAAGGTAAGATCGTGTAGGTTTGGATGAGGCAAGAAAAAAATACATATGGAAGGGGGTCAATTCCTCCTCCCTTTTAGACAGAAGGGGCAGTTTTCTGTAATTTTATTTTGTAAAGATAAATATTAAAAATCAACGGCTTGTACCCTTATGCAAAGCCAATATTTTGGTTTTAAATTTAATTACTTTTCAAACTCAAAATAAAGTATGGCGGTAACTACATCAATTGACGTCATTTACTTAACCCAACTAGACCTAAATACACTACTAAAAAAAATTAAAGAAACACTTGGAAAAAACTCAAAAATTGAGTGGTTTTTTATAAGGCTGTATCTGAGTAGAAAAAAATCGGATTGAAGTGAAATAAAAAGTTTTTCAATTTTGCATGTAAGCCCATTTTTTTATTAGATAAAAAATAGTAGCCATCTAAAAAAAACAGCGAATAAATGCCAACAAAATTCTCAAATTGAATCTTATATTGGTTGGATTAAAAAAAACAATCAACTTACTTTATGACAAATCAAGCTTTATTGTTTTTCGATTTTGGAATTGAGTCAACATTTTTTAAGCTCAAGCGAAAACGACTAACGGTATTTTCTAAACTCAAAATAATTTGAAAAGAAAAAAATTATAACCTTTGAAAAACTTTTTATTTCACTTCAATCCGAATTTTTTCTACTGCGAGGTACAGCCTTATAAAAAACCACTCAATTTTTGAGTTTTTTCAAGTGTTCCTTTAATTTTTTTGAGTAGTGTATTAAACGGCTATCAAAGTTTCAAATAAATGTCTATAGGATATCAAGTCGGCCAGTATGACTTAAGTCTTTCGAAAAGCTAAGCAAATCATTAAAATAACTTTTACTACAAGGGAAAATTAAGCTATGAGATAAAAAAAGGATCAAACAATTTAAACTTATGTTATTAATACCTTAACGAAAAAGGAAGTGTGTCGTCAAGGTCTTACGTGCGTCGTCATCATTCTTTTGTTTAAAAACTCGACAGCATTAGTCCATTTTGCAATAAAATAGATTTTTAAACTTCTCGTCCGTCAAGAATCATCCAACTACCTGTCCACAAAGTCCCAAAAACTGACCGACCTTTACCCAAGCATTTATTGCGTATTCATTTGAACAGCAGAACAACAATGAGAGGAAATATTTAGCATATTTATTGTTTTGAATAGAAACTGTCAGCTTCTGTTAACTGCAAAATGGACAAATATTTCGAATTAAGAAATTTTATTGCTAAAATGAGCCTAATGTATGTAAAAGACCTTTTGTAAGAGACCTCTGTTTCAGGTCCATTGAGTTCTTGTCGTCCTGTTAAAGGATTTCATGGAAGACCAATTACCTCGACAGAAAAAGGGTAGTGGCTATTTTTGCGAAATTGCCCATTTTCACATAAGAATGGGAAAGGATTTTACAATTTTTTCTTTCTCAATTGCCTTAGAATGTGTAACAAAAAGTATATACGCATATGTTAATGGGGGAACCCTTATTAGTGCATTGCCAAGGTGTTCGATGAACCTTCCAGGAATATACATTCTTAAGATCTGATTGTTCCCTGTACCTAACTTTAAACCTTTTAAGACATAATTTGAGATGGGAAACGCAATTTAAAATGTGAATGTTCCTAGTCCAAAAACATTTTAATAATGCGACCGTTGTTCGAAAGTGTCGAGCAGCTTTAAAGCATAAGAACGAAGGAACTATGTATTAATCATCATTTTGAAGAAAAACAAATACAAACTAGAACCCGCAATCAGGAAATCGGAAAGCGGTTAAGAGTGTTCCGGAGCAAAAAAACGTTTTTTCAAATCGTATTGTGAAGCGATTGTATGTCGTATCGAAATGATTTAGGTGTCATTGTGTAGACAAAAACTGTTTCTAAAAAACTATTGAAGCACAATTTCAATTTAGCACTTCGTTAATTAGTAGTAAAGGCTCAAAAACGTCAAAATGGCCAAAAATCGTACTTTTTCAAAGAGAATTCTATCGAAATAAAAACATTTTTCGCTAACATTTCTTTATGCGCATAAAATTCGACATTTAAACTGTATAACTATTGGAGAAAGAATTAACTTTGTTTAAAAAGAACTAAAAAATTATGAATAAAATTTGTATTATTGATAAGCAATTTTTCTTATGATGTGATATTTATTTTTTTTTAAGCTCTTCATTTATTTAGCACGTTACCAATGGCAATTATTGGAAATGAGAATCCTGGATGAGGTTAACGATGCTATCGTTAATAGCAGGCCACCACCACTCTTCGGGAACCTCAGAACCATCCATGGGTTCAAAGTTTTGACGTGCGAGGACGACCATACTCTCGCTTTCCTGCAAGACTTCGTCAAAAGGACGGTAGCTCCCTGGCCCAACGCTGATCTCCGTTTAATCGGTACGAGTGAAATCAGCGACATCGTCAAACCCAGGCCAGAATGACTATAAAAGGTCCTGCGATACCCCGAGATCGCGTAGAAAGGTATCTTTAGTCTCTAAACACTGAACAGCTAAGCCAAAGCTGGAAAGTAATAGAGATGGGAGAAAGAACGGAGGAGGGTACAGAGGTGGTGGTGCAACTTAGCCACAAATCTATACCCCTTTTGCGGAAAATTGGTTACAAAGTACGCATCGGCATAAACCGGTGCAAACTGCGGCTTATAACCAACAAGACAACCCAAGTAAGTAAGGCAGGGCGGGTTTTTAATAAAATATGAATATGAAATTGATACAAATTAATCTTCATCATAGTAAAGCCGCCAGCTCCAATCTTGTCTACATCTTGGGAAGTAGACAAATAGACATTGCCCTGATTCAAGAACCCTGGACCTCAGGTGGCAGAATCAGAGGACTAAATGCAGCAGACTTCATCCTATACAAAGCCACACAAGTGGCAAATAGTAATATTAGATCCTGTATTTTATCCAGGAAGAAGTTTAATCTCTTTCTTTTAGCAAATTACAGCGATCCAGACCAGTGCGCTGTCAAGCTTGAAAGGGAGGGACTCCCACCACTGATCCTGACATCGTGCTATATGCCATATGACGGAACAGAAAGACCTCCCGCTAATATCACAAGCCAACTTGTGGAGAAAGCTGCCTCTGAGAGATGGGACGTGGTACTAGGTTGTGATGCTAACTCACATCATACCCAATGGGGTAGTACCGACATCAACAACAGAGGTGAGTCCCTTTTTGAATTCATACTAGACCAAAATCTTCTTATAGCAAACAGGGGCAAAGAACCCACGTTTGTAACAAAAGATAGAAAAGAAGTGCTTGACGTTACCTTAACCAATAACTCAAGCACAATAGTAATAGATCAATGGAATGTTCTTAAAGAAGAATCATTCTCAGACCATAAACTGATAGGTTTCTTGATACAAAATGTAGTAGTAACTCCAAAACCCTTCAGGAATTTCAGGAAAACAAACTGGAATGTATTCTGTAGGGAAGTAGAACAGGGGATAAAAAACCCGGACTCACTTCTAATTCAAAACCCTTCCGACATAGATCTTGCGTCAGAAAAACTCAGAGTTGTTCTGAACCACGCTTTAGAAAAAAGCTGTCCCATCAATCATATAGGGAAAGGTAGGAAAAAACCGCCCTGGTGGACTACTGAAATAGGCAACTTAAGAAAAGAAACTAGAAGACTTTTCAACGTTGCAAAAAGAACTAGGAAAGAAGCTGACTGGGAACATTATAAGACCAGTCAACGTATGTTTAAGACCGAAACACAACGAGCTAAACGTAGGCAAGACTCAGGAAAATTCTGACCAAGGATTCAGTCACTCTAGGTTCTCTCAAAAGACCTACAGGCAGCTGGACTGAATCCGGTGGCGAAACGCTTGAGCTCCTTGTAAACACTCATTTTCCTGGCTGCGTAGCTGATATCCGCAGTCCAGAAACAGAGTCTTATACAGAAACCCTAGTACCATCGGATATTATAACGGAAGAAAGGATAAAATGGGCCGTTCAATCCTTTTCCCCGTACAAATCCCCTGGTCTAGACGGAATCTTCCCTATGATGCTTCAGAAGAGCATTAACCTTATCATCCCACACCTAGCTAGCATTTTTAATAATAGCCTTAAATGGGGGTATGTTCCCTTATCGTGGCGTGAGGTAAAGGTAGTTTTCATCCCCAAGGCTGGTAAACCTAGCCACACGGAGGCCAAAGACTTTAGACCCATTAGTCTGACTTCGTTTATTTAGAAAACGTTTGAAAGGTTAATTGATTTACACATCCGAAGTACCCTGAAACCGGACTGTATATCGGAATTTCAACATGCCTACATTAAAGGAAAAAGCGTTGAAACAGCATTGCACAGGGTTGTCAGCGTCATAGAAAAATCACTGAACGACAAGGAAAACACCCTTGCAACGTTCTTAGATATTGAAGGAGTCTTCAATAACGTGAAGAACGAAACAGTGAAAGAAGCCTTGAACGACCACAAAAATGAAAAAGCAATTGCACATTGGATAATGTGTATGCTCAGAAAGAGACAAATTAACTCTCAGCTAGCGGAGGAAAGGATGAGAGTAACAACATCTAGGGGCACCCCTCAGGGTGGAGTTCTCTCACCGCTACTTTGGGTTCTTGTCATGAACGGCATACTCTCCAAATTGAAATCAAGTGGAGTAAGGATAATAGCCTATGCTGATGATCTTGCATTACTAGCGACTGGCAAGTACCTTCCCACTATCAGTGAACAAACTGAATACGCCCTCTCGTTGGTAAGTAAATGGGCTAAGAACTCTGGGCTGAAAGTTAATCCAGCTAAAACAGAGCTAGTGCTTTTTACTAACAAACGCAAAATACCTGATTTTAAATTACCTTCAATTGAAGGCTGCCCTCTTAAAATCTCTGATCACGCAAAGTATCTCGGTGTGATCTTGGATAGAAAACTAAACTGGGGCCTGAACACCAAAGAAAGATTCAAAAAGGCATCGATTGCCTTCTACTCCTGCAATAGAATTTTCGGAAAAACCTGGGGACCAAGCCCTAAAATTATCAGATGGATGTATTCGGCAATAATTAGACCAATACTAACCTATGGTAATTTGGTATGGTGGAAAGCTTTAGGAAAAAGCACGAACCTGAAAACTTTGACAAAAGTTCAAGGACTTGCGTGCACTGGCATTACGGGGGCAATGAGATCCACTCCAACTGCAATACTGGAAGTTATACTCAACCTTACTCCCCTAGACCTCTTTGTTCAAGAATCTGCAGCAAAAAGTGCCCTGAGACTTAGTCAGACTAATGTCTGGATAAATAGCTCCATAGGACATGCCCAGATCCTTCATAAAGTTATGGGTCATAGTACTACAACAGACTATAAAATACCCGAACTTGATTTTCACAAACCATTCCAGGCTGCCAACCCAAGCAGAGAGGAATGGATAGATAATATTCCATATTCCAGTGAGTCGTCAATAGCTATCTACACTGATGGCTCCAAGATGGACACTGGTGTAGGGGCAGGCTTCTATTCTGAATCTTTCAAGTTAGCCGCTTCGCTTAGGCTTCCAGACCACAGTAGCGTCTTCCAAGCGGAGGTCCTGGCAGTGACAACAGCTGCTAAAAAGGTATCAATGATGGCGATACCACGAGCTGATATCACCTTTTACATTGATAGCCAAGCGACAATAAAAGCGATTACTGCAACTGAGGTAAAATCAAAGCTTGTCTCATGCTGCCGCGAAGAGCTTAAGGTTCTTGGCGCACAGCACAACATTAGACTCTGCTGGGTCCCAGGCAACAGCGATATACTAGGTAACGAGAAAGCCGATGAATTAGCAAGATTAGGGTCAATGCTTGACGTAAGCCAAGCTCAGCTAGTTAGCACCCCTACATGTTATTTAAAACAAGAAATCTCAAAGGTAATAACTGTCAAGGCCGATGAAAGGTGGAACCTTCTTGACACCTGCGGCACTACAAGAAAGATCTGGCCCTGTTTTAACAAACAGAGAACGGAAAGAATTATGCAGCTACACAAGGGATCACTTCGATCTCTTGTAGGCATAATCACCGGACACAATCTATTAGGCTATCATATGAAAAAGATGAAAATCAGCCCAGATGATCTATGCAGGGGTTGCGGTGACGAGGAGGTGCATGAGGACACTTCGCACTTCCTGTGTCACTGTCCCACACTCTCCCATCAAAGGAAGAAACTGCTTGGCAACTATTTCTTCGGGGATCTAGAAGAACTTTCTAGTACGTCAGGTACTAGCATTCTGAACTTCGTCAAAGCCTCTAAATGGTTTGACTGACTGAACACATAGGTTTTTCTGATTAGCTTGAGTAGCAATACTCGCGGGTATCACAATGGATCTGTATTGATCTAAGTGTGACAGTAACGACATCAACTGTCAGCCCCTTAACCTAACCTAACCTATTTAGCACGTACTTATTCTCAACACATAGCAATCAAAACATTTTGAAAAAACTTTGATCAAACACATTTTATTTCAAAATTAAGAGATAGCCAAATCTGCCTAAATTTGAAAATTGAAATCAGCAACGGCTGGCGGAAGTCACGATTCTCATAGGAAAGCGATCCTCTCTCTGTTAGTAAGATGCATTTAGTTCACAATTTGTCGTCTGCAGTTGGGTGGCGCTTCAAGCAGTAAGAATTTTCAGTTTCAGTCCGGAACACGCTTAAGCATCCACTTGGTAGATAATGTTGATTCCGTTATTGCCGCTTCATTTTCTCGTTTTCAATAAATGTAAATTTGTGAAGACAGTTGATGCCTTTCAAACATATTGAATCGTATGCGTTGCGATACTATTTTTCGAAGATATATTCTCAAGAAAACGTTATTTTCAGTAACATTCAGTACATTGCCTTCGCCATTCATTCTAAGGTGCTATAAATGTTTTCCGTTCCTCCCTAGATAACAAATTCGATTGTGATTTGTTTCATTTGAGGATCATTCGTCAGAAAAGGAGCTTCCAAAAGAAAGGAACTTCATTCTATCTTTTCTCTCCTATTTCTGTATGGTTCGACACAAGACCAAAGAAACAATCAACCCTTCCGGATTTATGACAATTTTTACTGTTTTTTGTGTCAAAACAATACACTCCTCCTCCCTAATTCCCAAGATAAAGTATTTTCAAATCAAGAATCGAGTGCATACTCATTTTATTTTGTTTTTCAACCCGAATTTTGAATTTGAAAACGAAATCGTTTCTCACAAACCCGATTAGAACTGATAATCCAGAGATTTTTGTCCAGAAAAAAAGAGGAAGAAATTTTGCATGCTCATCTCATTGCAGATTGTCACACCTTTTTTTTGCTGTCATTTTTGGACGTGAATGGAAAAACTTCCTGCAATGTCCCGTAAAATGAGGATATCCTGGCTTGGTTCATCATTTTCTTGTACTGCAAAGTAATGTAAGGGTTGAATGGATATACAGTTTTGTGTGTGGTTTTTGAATTATGCTCTTAACTGTAAGAATTAGAGTGACGATAAACCGTCGAAAGGTGCAAAGTGTCAATTTTATTTTATTTACTCTCACTGATTGACATCTATCCTGGAATCTGGATTCTGGAGATATTGTTGTCATTGTTGTGAGATTTATGGAGGAGCAAGTATAATACAAATGAAAGGAATACATCAGTGCTTGAAACATAATGATGGATTTGATAGATAACAGTTAATCTATGGGCAAGACAATCAACACCCGGAGGTTATTAGTAATTGTAAAATCTCTTGGAATTTCGCTTGCAAGCCTGGGAAAAAATTCAATGAAAACGTACACGCCCGAGTGTACGTGTTTTTAAAGATTTTTTTTGTTCTATTACGCTTTTTTTACTTTTTGTTATTTTAAACAACCTCAAGCTTACAGTTTTTGTTAATGACGACGATGAGTAAGCCAAGTTAATGACGAATAACGAATTCATTTTCATATTTTTTTTTCAGTCCGACATCTACTATAATCAAAGTTCAATATCGCTGAATAATTTCGAAGTCACTTTGCATCAGAATGTTAATTTTCAAAAAATATGACATCGACCTTTTTTGACGTTCTGTACGCAATCGTCGTCGACGCTTAATATTGTAAGCTACCTCTTAGAATGATTAAAGTAGAAAATCCTTTATTGAATCAATTCGAAGATTTAAGCAACGTTAATCAAAGCTTTTTTAACTTAAGCGCAAATTTTTCGTTTAAAGGTTGATTAGGGAGTGGTGTGCACAGCAAACGAATGGTGTGCGAATGTGAAATATTCGCGTCGATTAATATGCAGCCTTAAATTATAGTTCATTTTAATTCATTTTTAAATGTCATTTAGTTTATTCATTTTTATTTTGCAATACGTTCCACAAAACGTCATATTTAACCTTAAAAACTTTACAACGTCAAATAAGCTTTACGAATTACTGGTATAATTGTTATAATCGAGTGTACAACTCAAATTGCTATTTTATACGAAAACTAGCGAAACCCCAGCCCGCTTCGCAGGGCTTTAATTTTTTTTTGTATATATGCTTTATTGAGTATTTTATTAAAATTCGTTTTTGGTAAACAATATTTTTGGTTTTGTTTTTTTTTTGTGTGTTATTTAACACTGCAGTTAGGCTGCGTCCGTCAATTCCATTTATGCTGTTTGAACAACGATAGCAACTTAGAGGTGCTTCCACCAATGGTTTTTTCCGTCAATTTCTTTGTTTGGCTGGAGTTATAGCTATTTCACGGGTGCCAAACCGATCATTAGACTCCTTTGTTAGTGGTGCTGTCTAGTTATTTTTCATATTAATCGAAAAACTTTTTGAGTTCACTTTGGGATTTGAACCTAGGACCTGCTAGTTGTGAAGCCAATGCACTACGCACTGCGCTAACAACTCCACTGATTTTTGGTTTCTCATTGCAGACTTTTTATTGTTTATCATTTGCAATGAATATAGGCGCATTTTTACAAGCTCCTCAAAGTATATTTTTTGGTTTTATAAGGTTTGATGGTTTAACAACACGTGATAATGGTTAGCGTTGCAGACTTTCAGTATGAACTGTTCATGAAATAACTATGCATTATAAGCATGGAACGAAGCAGTTTGCTGTATTTCTTCGTTTCAAATACATGAAAGGTATGCAGCAGTTGTTAATTTGCCAATGCATTTAAAAATGGACAACGTGTATATTTTACACTTGGAAATTGTGTTTCAGCGCTAATTTATTACACCGCTTTCATTTGTAGGTAAAAAATTATGCATTTATATCGTTCAAAATCGTTGCATATCGATTTCAGAAACAATTTTAATTGTATCAACCGTTATTGCACCTTCATTCAACCTGGTGTGGTTTTAAACATTTTTTATATGCTTGGAAAGACGCATTGAATCAATTAATTTCTTGAACTTGCATTACAATAAAAATTGTCTGGAATTGTAATTCAGACTTAAGAATCAAGCGGAATTATTCCATTTCCCATGCCCATGTCCAATAACTGCCTAAAAAATTCCGGAGCCATACATTGTTTTGTAACTGCACATGAACATTTTGTGACTAATGTTATTTTCCTGACATACCAACACAAAACAGGCCTTCTTCTGCAGCAGTGGAACGTGGCAAAATCGGCAAAGTTTGTGGAAAGTCATCAGCTAAAAGAATCTTGGCGCTACTGCCTTTATTCCACAAAATAATCTGAAAATGTTGCAAGACTTTGCCCATTCCTATAACGTTTTTGAAATATTATGTGTAGATGATTCATTAATCTTCATACTCAAAGGCAACTTAAGAGCTGGATCCGCTCTACGGCCACCATGTGATACCTTGTCTACAATTCCAGAAGAAGCCAGAGCGAATCACACCTTTTCACAGTATCACACCTTGCATAATGGTGTCATGCACATACTTTTTTGATCGTTTAACTGCATCACATAAGTTTGCAATTATTTTAAATTCAATGCAACTGTATGGCCTTCCGCATAGTATCTCTTGATCAAGAATATCTTGCATTGCACGATTTGGATCAACCAATCCTAACTGTGATAGTGCTTTATTTGCAATCCCGGTAGAAAGTATACTATTTCCACGAATCCCTATATCCGACAGATGTGCAAATTCAATTTAAACGTATTCAATTCCCCATTGTATTGTCTGTTTGTGGATTGGATTTGAGCATTATTTTTTAACACCTTCTACCCATATTCTTCGTCTCGCCTGCCTTCTGACAAACTATAGAATAATAAATTTATAAACTTGGATAAAATGAAAAGCACGTTTATTCTTGATTTCTTTCAAAACGGAAGTGAAGTCCGACCATTTTTATATTTCATTCTTTCTGTCATTTTTAGTTCTTCGGTAGATGGCGTTCGCTCATCACCCATTCTTCTTAAGGTCTAATTACAATGGTTATGTCTTAATAATTCTAAGGGTCTACATGCAATATATTTATACCTTACAGCCTCGGCCGACCTGCAAAACAAATCGACCTCGATATGTCTATTTCTCATTCTAAACTAAATCAATAGTGTTGCTCGTACAACCATTCTCAGTAACGTCATCATTCTTCTTCGCAATCCATCTTCGTATACGAGCGGCCTGAACAACATTATTATATGGACGTTGCGTTATCTGACAGTTGTCCACATCTCGTATTACATACCGGTCATTTCCCAATACTTTGTGTATTACATACGGACCGCGATATTTCGGAATTAGTTTCTTGTTTACTCCTGGCGTGATATCAATGTTCCGAACTACAACAAAATCACCTACAGAATAGACCTTTGCCGACTCCGCTTAGCTTAATAATTTTCGTTATATGTTTGGGACTTTTGAATCGCCTCATGAGCACTAGCACGCGCAGCCGACAAATCCCGCTCTTCTCCTAAATTGAACCTTGCGTCTAAATATTCGGAGAATTCATCGATAATCTTACCCCTCTGTACTACCCCGAACAACAATTCGCTTGGAGAATGTTTTGTTGAACTGTGTTTTGAATTGTTCAAACCGAACTCTACTTCAGGAAGCATCTGAACCCAATCAGCATGATCGATCGGTTCACAAAGTTTCCCTAATATCGACTTCAATGTCCGATTTACTCGTTCCACTTGACCATTCGCCTGTGGAGATCCTACTGCTATTTTTACATGCTCAATATTGTGTTTTTTTTCAGGAAACCAGCAAATTTTAAACTCGTCGGATATGATACGTCTTGGACGGCTATAGTACGTAAAGTATTTTTCAAGACAAGCTTGAACCTCCCTGGAACTGGTAGAATTCACAGCGTATAACTTATTAAATTTAGTGAAAGCATCGGTTACTAACAGTATGTGTTTTCTCTTCGAATTTATAGACGGCAGTGATCCAAAATGGTCCACGTGCAAAGTATCGAATGGTTCAGGCTTCTTTACTATACTATACAACGTTCTCTCGGATGCCCTAACGGGAGCAGCATACATGATGCACCGAATGCAATTGCTTATAAAGCTTCCGATCTTTTCCCTCATACCAGGAAACTAGTAATGTTTTCGAAGACCCTCCAAAGTTTTGTCTACTGCCATGTGACCTAACTTCTCATGGATCAGTCTTATCACGTTTTCTTCCATTTCTCGGGCTACGTATAACAGATTGCTACCCTTTTCATTGACCTTAAATACTAGACCATCTTTCATATCAAAACCTGGAACGGGCCCTTCTTCTAACTCGCCACGTATTCTCACAATGCACTCGTCTCGGCTCTGTGCAGACGCGTAAGGGGATTGACTCGGTCTAATGACTTTTTGCTTTAACAAATCGTCTAATATTTTCTGTACCTCTACTTTCTCAAAATACGAAAGGCGTCTAGGCATCGTATGAAAAGGCGCACTATTGGTAAGTCTGATATGCATCTCGGAATTATGCGGTCTTACTTCTAAGTCAATTGGACATAAATACTCTTCATGAATAGTGTGTTTGATCATCTGAATACTATTATCCGTCAATGATTTATTTATATCTAAATGCATCTCAGTCTCGTCTTGCTCGCGTAATTGAATTGTGTACACGTCAGGAGAAACCGATTCACCCATTGAATCATGGCGATTCTTATTGCAAAATTGGACACTATCAAATAACCCACCCATCTGTTCATTCGACACAACACGTCTATCAATATTCATAATATTATCTGAGCAACTGAGAACGGCTGATGAAATTCTGTCTCTTTCAGCGAGTTTTTGTTTATAAGTTCGGATTCATCCGTAACACCGGTTTTTGAAACATCTTTTTTATTCTTTAAACACAAAACAATATTACATTTGTTTAGAAAGTCTCTTCCTAAGATAAGTGGTATATTCATTTAATCGTTAGGGAGGATTATTAATTGGTGTCGGAAACATAAATTCTTAAATTTTATAATACAATCGATACGGCCGAATGATGAGAGGGGTTTATTTCCCAATCCTCGGAATGACGTTTCATGTTTCCCGTTGGAAACATTTCTTGTGACCATTGAATGTCGAACAAAACTAACCGGACTACCAGTGTCAAACAAAGAGAAAAAAACTCGTAAATTTGCAATGCTCAGCAGACTCAAAATTAAAAGCAACACTTACATAATTAACAGCGTCAATAAATTCTGTATCGGATTCTTCTTTGGCAAAATCGCCATCGTCAACAGCAGCAACCAGACTGCGATACATCAGTTTCTTCGGGGGGGTTGGGACAGCTTCGATGGTCGTGGTCCATTTTCCAACATTTGAAACATGAACCAGGTGCTCGTACTTCGTATGGACATTTGCTCTGATAATGTCCCAATTTGCTGCAGTTAAAGCAGCGAGGCTGCTCGATGTCTTGGTGTTTTTTCTGTGGCATAGCCTTAGAAGCGCTTGTCTGGGATCGGGAACGACCTGCAGCATTTTCTTGGATGTGATTCATTATGCGGTCACGATGTATTCCAACTGCGACTTTCAGTTGGTCGATTGTTGAGGTTCCACTTAATAGCAAAGTAGCATCTTCGGCCGGCAGACGCATGCCATCTACAATTATGCCAACGATTTCGTGTTCTCTTAGTTGACTATGTCTAGCCAAGCCATTCATAATGAGTATGTAATGGTGCATATCCTCGGAGCTGCGGTTCCAATGGCGCTTGCGAAGTCGATTAATCACCTCGATGTAGCTGAATACTTGGTCAAATTCTTTGATTAAGACTGCTTTTAATCCCTCATAGTTGCGTTTCTCGCTTTGGCTGGCACAATCGGCAGCAGCACCAGCCAACAGACTTCGAAGGCATATATATTTGAATGCCTCGTCGCATCGGTATGTTTCGCAGATCTGCTCCAGGTCATTTATGAAATGCTTGACATTATAACCCGACATACGGTCGCCGCTGAACTTTGGGACGACACGTCACGGTTTACAGGTTCGGACGTCATTTTTTCGAACTGACGTGTGAGTGTCAGAAGTTCTTTTTTCTTCTTGAGGATATTTATCTGCTCCTCAAGAGCAGCCAGCTCATAGTCGGATTCACGTGTAGGAGTAACAGCGATAGTAGCAGCGGTGTAGGCAGCAGGTACAACGATAGATGAAGTTTCATCATACTCAGCAGGCGGATGAGCAGCAGCGGCAGTATAACCAGTGGGAACAAAATGTTTGGCGGCAGGAGCAGCATGTTCGGCATCTTTTACAGCAATGGCATCAGTTGTGGCAGCGGTAGCAGCGTGTTCGGCATCTTTTACGGCGATGGCATCAGTTGTGGCAGCGGTAGCAGCATGTTCGGCATCTTTTACAGCGGTGTCGTCAATTGTGGTGGCATCAGAGGCAGCTTGTTTGACTTTGTCGGCCGGGACAGTCACTTTAGCAGCTGGAGCAGCTTCGGTAGTGGCAAACGATTGCTCCTCGTCTCCCTGGCACTCTGCTTCTGATCCAGCATCAACTTGTATATCGTTGAGCAATGAACGTAGTTGTACAACAGTCGCAGTTTGAGGAAATTCTATTCCTCTTTCCTGCAGGAGGTTTACAATTTCCATTTTGTTTAATTTTGGCATTATTCTTTGTTTTGATTACCCCACATCGATAGATATAAACTGGGGCAGGGACATTACTCCACGGGACATAAGTCCATAATGGACTTATGTCCCACTTAGGTGGGACATAAGTCCGTAAATCGATTTTGGACTTAAGTCCCACTTTGGCGGGACATAATTCCGCAAAAAATAATTCTGGATTTATGTCCCGTTTCTCAATATGTTTTGTTTTTGCTTTTGGACGAGATTTTATGGTCCTGAAAATCCGTTGTCTGAAGAATCGAAGTGATTTCATTCCTCTTATTCAGTTTTTTCTCTGCTTTGATATCCAAACAATTTTCTTATAATATAAATGCAGTTATTGTATTACAAACAAATAAATTGGCTTCAATAATTTGAATCATATGAATGTACATACATTTCTTCTGACTTGTTACTCATTAGAGAGGAAAGAAAAGGATATGGTGCCGTGTCATATGGTCACGTGTCATATGACACATTGTGAAATTATCATACCTATAGCCATATTGGAACATAAGGCTATTTTTCACTTTTCAAGAGCGTTATTTTGCCATATTTACTTGCGACATTTTGTTATTGTCACTACAGAAAACATTATGAATTTTTAAGAATACATTTTAATTTATTTTCTTGATATTAAATTTAAATTAAAGGAAAAATAATAACCTTTATCCACACAAAGCGAAAAGAGGGGTGCCCAAGAGATGTGAAAACAAAACACACGCGCGAGCGGAAAATAATCGTCCTTCGCGCAGCGGAAATTTTTTTTTGCCCCACAGAGAATCAATTTGGGGTGTGAAAATAAAAAAATTCGCGCGAATTTTTTTATTTTCACACCCCAAATTGATTCTCTGTGGGGCAAAAAAAATTTTCCGCTGCGCGAAGGACGATTATTTTTTTTTATTTAAATTTAAAATTATATAAAAATAAATAAATAATTATAATCCATCTTTCTAAATTCATAATTTTTTCTAAAGATAAACTCATGTAAAAATAATAACGCAATTCTCTGGAATATTTGCACAGGAATTTTAGAAAGCATCAAAAGTAGTCAGTGTTAAAATACATTACATGAATATTTGTCTTGTTTAAATTCCTTTTTAAATATATTATTTTTGTTATTTATAAATCTTTTTCTATTTAAACTTTGAAATATTGATATTTTTTCAGGAAAAAATTATTACAAGTGTCATTTGGCGCTTTGGAAAAGTGACAATATGGCTATATGACAATTTAACAACGTTTTATATGATCATGTTTCGAAATATGACCTTATAATCACGTAGCCATATGACACGGCAACCTAATTAAGTGAAGTCAGAAGAAATGAATGTAAATTATTTCGAATGTTTTATGTTTAATCATTATTGTTCTACTTTCTGACCATAAAGGCTCAAATTTTAAAATAAAATAATTATTTTGTTCATGGTGTTTGATGAATTAAAAACTTCTGGACTTATGTCCCATTTATCAAACAAAAATTGCGGAATTATGTCCCACCAAAGTGGGACTTAAGTCCAAAATCGATTTATGGACTTATGTCTCACCTAAGTGGGACATAATTCCATTATGGACTTATGTCCCGTGGAGTAATGTCCCTGCCCCATATAAACTTGGATAAAATGAAAAGCACGTTTATTCTTGATTTCTTTCAAAACGGAAGTGAAGTCCGACCATTTTTATATTTCATTCTTTCTGTCATTTTTAGTCCTTCGGTAGATGGCGTTCGCTCATCACCCATTCTTCTTAAGGTCTAATTACAATGGTTATGTCTTAATAATTCTAAGGGTCTACATGCAATATATTTATACCTTACAAATTAAACAAAGATTTTGTCAAAACGCACTTCACAACTAACTTTCTACTTTTACTTGGTTCGACATCATTAAAACATGCGTTAAAATGCAAGTTTTCCCGAGTTTTCCGAATTTAAAACTCAGATACTTACTTCCCATTTCAAAGATTTGAAGTTTTTGTTGCTAAGCAACGAATTATCCACCTTTAGATACATATCCAACATCGTATATTTTATAAAAAATCAAATGTTTCGTTCATTTCCGCAATTTTCCGAGTTTTCCACCAAGAACTTTCTTTCTATATTTGTATTTGAATACCAATGCACCTACAATTCCACCCACACTGATAAGTTCAAGAACCTACTTTGTTCCATCGAGTTATTCCTTGTTTTCGAAGATTGTCTTACGATAGGAGAATATTATGTAACTCTTATTCTTGATAAGGCTGAAATATTTATGTATGTTGATTTTTTCCAGTTTTCCCGCTCTTCCGTATGGGTTTTGCATTTTTTTTCGCAAGAAACGTCCGTGAAAAAAATACAAACATAGAAAAAAAAAACACTTCCACTCAATTCAAAATAAACCAATTGTTTTTATTCTTCTTTTTTTTCAAGTCCATTCTTTAACAATTATCCTCTTTTCTCTGACCTTTAATAAAATTGAGCGTCTAGACATCTCTTAAAATTATGATAAACGCATTTTCCAAGGTTTCTAGCAAATTTTTTTTTATTGATATTGCCTTTTCCGACACCTCTAAAAGCGAACATCAACCAAAAAATTGAAAGTCCATCTGTATCCTTCCAAGCTTCAACACCACGTAAATTACAGAACAAAGGATCGAATATTTATTTGGGGATACATACATACATATGTACATACATATGTACTTTTATTTCTCATATCTGGCTCTGGCTGTTCTCGAGATTCTTTAGCAGGTATCAAAAAATAATGACATGAAATATGTACGAATGTTTCTCATTCTATTAGCTATTTACCAGTGCAACTAAAATTATGAAGAATTTCAGTATTCAGTATTCAGAATTTTAGTATTTACATAAATGTTTGTGTGTACATACATAGATTCTTATCTTGTTGCTAATGAAATTAAAAAACGACAGAATCTTCAATCGAATCGATCAGCTTGTAGTGTAGTGAATAAAATATTTTTTTTTTAACATTAGCACCGTTTGTCATTTGATTGCATTTGAAAAATATACATTTTATTTTTTCTAAACCTTCTACCCTAATGCCTCTTACATTTAGAGAAAAAATTAGGAAAATCGGTCCACCAGTGTGCCCGGTTAGCGAACGAACACAAAAATTAAGCTGTTCTTTTATTATATAGACTAGCAAAACCCCCGCCCGCTTCGCAGGGCTTCAAAAATAAATGTTTTTATTTTCAATTTGTTTTATGTGTGCTTTATTTAATATTTTTGTATTAGAATGCGTTTTTGATAAACAAATAATCGGTTGTATAAGGTCGGGTGGTTTACCATGACGTGATAATGGTAAGCGTTGCAGTAGGAGCTGTTGACGTATTTTTTCGTTCCAAATACGTGACAGGTATAACGGAGTTTATCCATTTGCCAGTGCATTTAAAAAAGGGACGGACAGTACGTATATTTTACAATTGAAAATAATGTTTCAAGAGCAGTAGAACCACCAAATACAAAAATTTAACCCCATTTTTTCGTTTTACTAAACTTATTTAGCTCTAAATAATTGGCTGCAGTCCTCTTATATCCAAATATCCAAAGAACTCAAAAACTGTGTCGTGTAAATTAGTACACAGTTTTCATGTAGGCAACAAATTAGCCGCGTTCGAGAGGAAGGACTAACGGACGATTCTGGAGACGATATAACCACGATATAACGAAATCTACTGCGAATCAGATTTTATGACAAAAATAGGTTGATTCCGGTGGGCTGGACCCCTAGAGATCTAGCTCTTATGAGCGGAGATGATTATTGTGATGAAATTTAATTTTCAGCTTATTTTATTACAGTTCTGTGTCGCCTTCTTATATACATACATATGTACAATAATAAATTTTCAATCAAAATAATTTTCGATTTGATAAACTTCGTCTGCCACCCCCTTGCCCACCAGCCAGCGCGCGTAGCGTCTTGTCTTGTTCATCATGTGCGCTTCAGAATTTTATAATCACTCTTAATCAACAACACGTTAACTTGGTAAGGATTGATATAATGTTGATAAAACTCCTTGGAAAATAATTGGTTCTAATGCATTGATTTCTACCAAAGTTGATAACAATAAAAAAGGTTATACTTAAAAGACAGCCATATACCGACATTTTTTAGACCATTTAATGAGAAATAATTCGTTTATACATATTTGTTGGGTAACTTGAATCACGGAATGGAATACTAAAAATATTAATAATTTTCCCCGTCTTTGCAAAATTTGTCACTGATTCTTCGCTCTTATTGGTCGTAGCCTAAAATCTTCCTCCGACAAAAGGCCTATGCAACACAAAAAGAATGTTTCAATTCAAACCAATATAACAGTTCCGGGAATAAGCACGTTCAAACAAACAAACTTGTCAGCCATGTATTTTCCCCCCATTATTTATTTATTCATCTTACGGTGATCTCGCCAGCAATTCGTTGTTAATTATGTTGGTGTACCCGGTGATCCTAGGCTCTGAGAACTCTACTTTCTACCTGTGATACCATTTCAATGCACACTCTCTTGTAATCATTCAATTGCAATCAGAAAACATCGCCGTACCTGTACTGCTCTTGGAATATCTGCAACATCTACGATTCTTCAAAACAGTTTTTGTATTCAAATTCAACAAAAACTACCTTCCAACTCGAAATTTTGTTTTCAACTTCTGCTGTGCCAATAGAATGATGAATGCGGCAGTGATTTTCGACTTCTTAAAATTACTTTTGTTAAAAGGGCTTCCAAATTGAGGAATTAAAATGGTCAACTTCCGATTCGATGATATTTCCAAATCATATGAACGATTTCCAGAGAACCCTAATTCTAGTTCTCTTCGGCGGACCAGAGCCTGGAGCCTGTGATCATTCTTTTGCCAAGAAACACAACGCAAAATTGAATTTATCGAATTGCAGTTAGGAAATTACGAAAGATGATGTTACGAACTTAACCTAATAGAAACGGGAGCGTCTACATCCACATATTACGCTTACCCATAGAATGGTTTTCATACCCTTACATCTTTATGGATTGGGGTGTAAGCTTCCCATTCCTATTTACAATACATTCCTCTTTATTTTCTATAAGGATGGCTTGCAAAGATGGCTTGAAGTTCCTATATTGTTCCCAGAGACCTACATGTACATACATACATAGCAAAGAAGGAAGACAATTTTCAGAGTGAATTTCTTTTTCCATATCGATTGTTCTCGGGAAATTCTTGGCCAATCGATTACAGCACAAAAATCATCTATATAGTTTTTGAGTTAAAGTTAAGAATAATAATTGTCATTTCGTATAATGCATCGATCGCCTAATGGTATTATAATGTTTTATAAAAGTTTTTGTATCCATGTAATTTAACGGTTGTTTTTTTTCGAGGTATAGAATTTTAAGTTGGCATTACTTTTCAAGACGGCGATTTAACAGCTGTCAAGTGATTTATTCTCAGTTTGGTCTTTGGTTTGGCAATTCATCATGAATAGACTCACGCCTGAACATAAAGCTTGCAAATTGTGCAATTTTTCTTCGAAAATAATGGTTCTGTGCATTTTATCGTCGACAAAATCGTCCATCAAAGCAGTTAATTCGATTAACCATGGGACGATTTCGCACCACATACACATTTACTGTAATTGATAACTCGCATCCCCAGAGACGCAGCCGTACGGTGCGTACAGAAGAAGCTATTGCTACTGTAGAGCGTTCAGCGTAGCATTGAGGAAGACTCGAATGAGTCCATCCACCATCGAGCACAGGAATTGGATGTCCAATGTCCATCCACTTTATGGAAGATTTAGCGGAAGGATCTTGGTTTGGGTGCTTACAAAATCCAACTCGTGCAAGCATTGAAGCCAAACGATCATCAAGCAAGGCGTAGACTCGTCGAATGGGCCCAAAACGAGATGGCCGTTGTTCCCGATTCTCATAATTTCACGTTTTGGACCTGTGAATTTGCCTCCAAGATCTTGTGATTTAACACCGCTAGACTATTTTCTGTGGGTTTATGTAAAGTCATTGGTCTATGCGGATAAGCGACAAACTCTTGACCATTTGGAAGACAACATTCGCCGTGTTATTGCCGATATACGGCCACAAATGTTGTAAAAAGTCATCGAAAATTGGACGTCCAGATTGGACTATATCCGAGCCAGCCGTGGCAGTCATATGCCAGAAACCATATTTAAAATGTATAATGCCACAAGATTATCTTTCGAATAAATAAAAAATTACGTCAATAGTATATTCCATCGTTGTTTTATTGCAATTTGAAGTTCTATATCTAAGAAAAACACCCTTTATGTACCTCTGCTCCTCGCATGTGGAGTTTCGACAGCAAAGCATGATGTGTTCAGTTTAATAGGTCCAGGACTAAATACTGGCTCCTGTCATATAAGCGGACATGAAAATGAATAAAAAATGTCTTCTTTTTCTTCACTGACATTTTATTTGTATGAATAAAAATAAAATATTTTACAAAATTTTCAAGTGAAAATGATCAGTTTTGTTCATAATTTGATGTAGTGAGAAAAAAAATGATTTTTTAACATTGGTACCATTTGTCATTTAAAAAGTATAAGTTTTGTTTTTCCTAAACCTTCTACCCCAATTCCTCTTGAGTTTAGAAAAAAAATTAAGAAAATCGGTCAAGCGGTTTGGCCGGTTAGCGAACGAACACAGAAAATAAGCTGTTCTTTTATATATATAGATTAAAACTGAATTTTGTTAATTATAAAACGAGAAAACGTCTTTCATTTAATCCTGAGCTTTTTCTACTAGTTCAGAAGTCCTGAAAATGGTTTGCGGTACTAATGACCTATTATGGTGGGTAATAAGTGCCGAATTTTATTTTTTGACTACTGACCAACCACTGACCCACTATATGATGTGATAATAGAAAGAATCACGTGAATTTTTAGTAATAAAATTATTATGGTTTTCCGAATGTCAAAGTTTCTCAATATTTACGTTCATGCGTTCTACTGTTGCTAACTGCTGTTTTAAATTTTTTTTTCCAATCTTATGTGTTAGATCCAACTCCATACATAAAACTCTGTACTTAGTTCCCATAAGAAAGTGAACTAAGTTCTAACCGTAGGTGCATGAGCATAAGATCCACTTTAATAAAGTGATAACTAAATCCCTCAGTGGAATTACATAGTTCCCGTGGAGTTATTTCTCTGCACCATTACTCAATAGTAATGGTTTAATTCTCCTTTCTCCAAATACTTTTATCCGCAACCCAGGCCGAGGCTTTCAATAAGTTATCAATCCAATTGAATCTTATGATCTAAAAATTCCTCTTCCTATAAATGTTGATATGCATGCAATTTAGTTCCTTCAATCTTACCATCTAACTGTCCTTTTTTCATTAAAATCAAATCCAAGGAACTGAAAATTCGAGTCGGCTCATTCGTTTTGATGGACTGTCATTTTTACTCACTTGTGTTACCGGTCAAAGTGGCATTCTCTCCTTTATTTTTTGTCAAACTGAAATTATTGTTGATATCCTTTAAAGTCCGCACACAAATATTTAACATACCGAAAAGATTCGTGTGAACCGTTTTGCGGAAGAGTCTTCCCAGATAACGGTTCTCATATATTCGTACAAGAATAAATCATTTGATATTTTGTGTCCTTTTTTATCGACGAAATATTCTAACCAAAAGCATAAATTCAATATAAAAGGACACTCAATTTGGTGGCCAAAGATTATATGGTTGTAAAAGGAAAGGAAAGAACTCGATTGAATTGTGAATTCTTTGTATCCTTTTTGACAATGTATTTGATTTCTTTGTAACCCACCTGCTCGGTGAGATGAAGGGAATGGGAAAGTAGTTTTTGGGTTTTTATACAGGCGCGTGTTCGTTGTTAGAAGAATTTTGTTCTGATGACAGAGGTCTTATTTATTTATTTGATTCGGATATCGGATGGACGGCAAGTTGAAAAGAGACAGTTTCGTTTTGTCTCTATTTGGTTTTGGATGGATGAATAATAATGATGTTTTGTGGAGGCGCAACTGAAGACTGGCGTCATTCTTGTTTGCACAGTGTTAATGTTCCCAAACATGTCGTACCTGACAGGTATTTGCTTGTGAGTTTTTTTTTTCGTTTATTGTTTGAAATCACTGCATCACTGGGCAACAGTTAACTGTTGTTGACATTTAAATTGGAAATGCATATTTTAATTTATTTATTAAAAAAAGCCTTTCCCTCATAAACGAGTATTACCACGTTTACAAGCAGAATCGAGAGCTCGAGTTGGATTAGAGTCAAATTTTTGATCCAGGTTTTTCGTTACTTGAGTTGAGTAGTACTTACTCCAGTTGGAATTTGGTTGAACTGATGTTGAGATGACAATTCCTCAAGTAATCGAAGTATTGATTTTGTTTCACTTGTGTTTTTATTTGTTTATTAGAAAATGCACGGATGAAACACGAGTGGAAACTGGAAACAAAGACCTAGCTTGTGTTTAAAACTTTTTTATACTGTGACGTTCATTTCAACTCATCACAGTAACAATAGTTACCTCTTGTAAACATGGTATATAATTATAGATTTCAGAACCTTTATTAAAAATCCATTTAAAAGCTTACATTAATGATTTTAAATAATTTAATAGCGTTGAACTGAATTGTAGTCTGCTATGTACCCTCCTGACAAATAAGATAATCAGCGCGACCGGCTTTGTTTACGGAGTTCAACAGGTGCTACGCCACGTGTCAAAAGCAAAAGGTAAATCAACCGTATGAGCACACTTCAGTCTTTCGGGATTCAAAGTTTTTGGATAAAAGGTTAGGTACTCTTAACGCCTTTTAATTATTCCATCGTTTCAACTCTCCAGAATATATAAGTTTTCTTCAAAAAGTCATCCATTGGGATTCTGTACTGTATTGGCCCAATTTATTATTTTATTTCTGATAGGATTTCAAACTCGGTCTCGGTAAGTAAGCAGTGACAGTAAGCGGTCTTAATGTAGTCGTTTATGAGTCCCTCTTAACTGGTATGTTCTTTTATCCTTCTTAAAATCACCTAGACACTATTAACGGGTATAATTTAATTGATGGATCCCAAATATGAAATTTTTCCACCTTTCATTTTTGACTATTCGAAGAATTTTTTAAAAGTTCAACTAATCTTTTGATTTTTTTAAACCGTTAAATCAAAACGTTTCTTCAACTTTTGAAATCCATTGAAATTCCAAACTTCCACCATTTTCCCTTCGCCATTTTAAAGAGGAGGGGTTTCCGTTTACCAAATCCCCCATTAATTCTCTCAATTCCATAAAATCGATATGGTGGCACAATTATTCCCTATTGCATCGCTACACCAATCACAATTCACAGTCATCCTCATTCTTATTTTTCCATCCTTAATTCACGCAAGACTACCAGACACAAGAACATGTAATAGAAAACACCCAGCTGCGATCTGCTCTGGGTAAAATAATACCTAAGATTACTTCCTCAGTTTGTCAGAACGTAAAATGCAATATTCCGGCTTCATTAACGCACCCTCCTGCCCAGTGGTCATTTTCACTTGAAAAAAGGTACATATAATAATCCTTTATTTATTCATTGCAGGAAGAAAACCCAATCGGCAATATTAGTGTACGTTCGTCGTCCCCCTCATTTGATTTTCTGACAAAGTCTGGATTTTGACAAAACAAATGCGACGGGCATTAACCTTTTGTTCGATATCCGAAATAATCAACGCCATTTCCCAATTCCCATCCTCCATGCATATCTCTCATGAAAATCGATTCTTTTGACGAAAAGAAGAAAAACATCAGAATTTTGCGGTTTCTTCCGCATTGATTTGGTGTTAGCCGCATGCGGGACGGATTTCTGGACTTATGTGCAAAGTCATCATGCGGGGGTGCGTGGTTTAATTGATCAGCATAAGGCAACCCTTCTCAATAGGAAATCGTCACATTCGTAACCCCTTCCGCATTACTTTATACTTGCGATTCTAACGGGATCCATTCAATATTGATTATTTTACAACAAAATGGTGTTTTTTTGGAAAAAGTTGAGTACTCTTGGGCAATTGAAGTGATTTAAGTGACGTGCTTTTGCTATATGACTCTGGTTCGAGGGACAGTGACAGTTTGAACGACAGATGTTTGTTGTGGTATTGGATCTTATATTTTGGGAATCTATGGTTGCTTCCAGGGCAGGAAACTATCGACTCTTAAAATTTGCTTAGGAGAAAACATCTTTCTGTAGTTTTGTTGTAAATGGAGTTGACCACCCAAATTTGTTGGACACAATATGAAAGTTAATAAATCTGATGTTTGAGAGTTTCTCAACTTAAGGGTAGATCTCTGTAGTCTTGAGAAAAGTTATTTAAAAATAATATGAAAAATTAATATCATATGATACCCTATCTCAATAACGAGTCATTATGTTGCATGGATATATAGGTAACTCTTAAATTCATTTGTTCCAATTCTCAGGCGAACTCTGTTGAAACATGATCTCCTCTCTGAAAAGTCACTGCCTTTTCAATTAACTAATGGTTTTCCTTTGACAAGAAAGACACATTGTTTCATTCAAATCTATTGATGCAATTGCCTTAAAGCAGTTTTGGTTTCATACTTTCATTTGCATCAACCAACTCGAACGCTTGTCTCGATGGGCACACGTTGCACCAAATTATCCTCGTTTGGTTAACATTTAGCGCCTATATCCAAACCAATTAGGATAACTCAATATAATTCCAAACTCATTGCGCACACACAAATGCACCCTTAGTGACCATCGCATATGTCCAGAAGTCCAAACAATTAATCATCAACAATTCGTAAGACCACGCACAAAAACCGGAAAGAAAAATCATTAGTAACTCTTTATAGTCAAGTCAAATCCTTAAGGATAACAACAATATCAGCATGTGCCAAAGATGTATGAAGGAATTTCATTTCTGTCCATCCAACAAAACAGGACTGTCTCAAGTTGTGGTCAAGGAGTTGAGTCGAATCATGGTCCGCAGAGGCAGCTGATTGTATGTCTAATGAATCTCACATGTGTGAGCCCTAAGTCAAATAAAAAAATAAACAAATATTACATTCAAATTTCGAGAAATGCCAGAAGTTTTCACACAGGACTATAAAGTCGCATAGGCCCATATAGAAAATCAATATTAAATCATAGACGAGGAGAGGAAGCAGTTGCAACAATACTGTCCTCAAGCCAATGTCTAGCTCATAATTGAATGCACGAGACATTTTTGTTGATTTTCT
The DNA here is from genome assembly GCA_943590905.1 of Sphaerophoria taeniata. Classification (NCBI taxonomy): domain Eukaryota; kingdom Metazoa; phylum Arthropoda; class Insecta; order Diptera; family Syrphidae; genus Sphaerophoria; species Sphaerophoria taeniata. The sequence goes on along the minus strand of OX016542.1, from coordinate 74,191,666 downwards.
ATGGAAAATTTATGAAAGAGGCACGTGGACAAGAAACAATAAACCCGAGGCTCCTCAACATCAAATATCCAAACAAACGAATGGAATCCATTTTCAACACAAATTTGAAGATTGCCCACGCGATTTGAAGAGGTACCAACATAGAACATTTTGGTTTTATTGAAAAGGGTTTAACAATAGCAGACCGATGTTTACAGTGTTTCTCCTTAGTATTCTTTTCAGTTCCGATCTGTCATCTCATCTGTGTGAATTTCAGATGAAGATCGTCATCTTTTCATTACTAATTCGTGAGAATAAAAATCGATTGATATTATGTATTGTTGGTTCTGTTCCGGCACATGCGTTGCGTTGGCGCACTGCATTTATTATTTTAATTTGGTGTTTCGAATCAGAAAATCGCTTTGATTTTACTGTGTAGGTATGTATCAAACAATGGACGTGTGACTTTTGAAGAATCCTTATTTCTGAATGATTAGCAAAAAAATCGGAAAAGGGATCCTGAAAATTTAACGTTTTTGAGTGGTCCCCAGATTCTTGACCCCACAGACGTTGTCCTGTCTCAATCTGAATTAAATATCGAATTCCAATTAGTATGTAGGTAGTAGGTACCATTAATAAAACCAAATTTTTCAAATAAAAAATTGTTTATTATTCTTATGCTTTATGATATACAAAAATAGGTTTCTTAGTACTCCGACATGGAAACAGGCGATACATAACAAATATGAAACTTGGGAAAGTTTAATCAAAACCTCTTAACCTCTTAACCTACTGAAGACTACTATGATGGTTGGGTTGAAAATCTCTTACAAAAAAAAAAAACTTAACCCATATGTTATGCATAGATTTGTTTTTGAAAAATTACATTCATTTTTTTCGTCTTTGTATTCAATATTCACATCCTCTTCCTAGAACATGTGGGTGCTGCAACCACATTGCATGACACCTTAAGAATTGTATATGCTACTTGTCCTTAGCATCTTAAGAAGCCGACTTTCCCAAATCGCCAGTAAATTATTTAGTTTTGTTGCAAAAGAAAAATAAGGAAACTCCTTCCTACGCCAATCCTTTTGATTGTATTTCTGACCGTTCCAAAGCAAACCCTACCGTACAGGACAGTCATTAATATTTATTTTCATATTTTGCGACAAAAATAAATGAAAAACGATAGATTGATGTTAATCGTATCCTCATGGTAAAAAGGACATTATTATTCCCGTTAAAGATTTTTTTTGTTAATACTCCTCCGAATATGTTTTTACGAACAATGGACATGGAATGACCACAAAATGACTTCCTTGGTTGTCGCATTATTTCATTTAAGGATTTCATCCCTTACATTTACAACTCATTTATGGTCCTTTAGAAGGACTTCTTAGTATCTTAAGATTCTTCGGGCACCAGTTAAAGGTGAAAAGGTATTGTGATAGCCAAGGATCTACCCACAAGACATCGAACAATGCCCACAGTCGGAGTAAAACCGTAAAATTTCGTAATTCTCTGATTGTTGCGTCTTGATGAGCATACAAAAATGTTCTTAGATTCCTGAAAAACTGTGTTTTTCTATTGGCTTAAGATCCAAGAACAAGATGATCATGATGATGTTAAGATAATGATGTTCCCCGTGCTAAGGAGATTTTAATCTTTCTGTCATCGAAATTAAATAACAAATTGCCTTTATTTTGCTAAAAATGGTGTTTAGGCCTTTTTTTATTGTTATGTTTTTTTTGATGACATGAGGAAGATCACACTTCAATTTGACATCGGGTACATCTTGTAATCGATCCACTCCACAAAGGACAATATTGTGCTCTTGTCGATTGTGACCGATGCCGGGGATATAAGCTACCATTTCTTTGCCAGTTGACAAACGCACGAGGACACACTTTCGATTGGCTGAATTGGGTTTCTTGAGATTTTTGATGAGTGTCTTGAGGATGACTCCTTTGGCGAATGTTTCGCCGTCGAGCTGTTGAAGAGGTGGCCGGGTTTTGATGTGCGGTCCACTACGATGCATTTGGTTGAGGGAGGCCATTTCACACATTGTTGTGAGGGTATTGTTGATAGCTGGAAAGAGAGTAGACTTATTAGTTAAAATATGTCCATCTTTAAGCTGGTTAATTATATAATGTTTGCTGATGTAAAAGGTTGGAAAGAAAAGCTATTAATTATGCCAGCAGTGGCATAGATACTATACCTATCAATATGGAGCGTCCCTTTAGTTCCACGCCCTGGGTTCTCAGTGAAGGGCGCACTGGGCTCTAAATGAAGAAAAGTTGCCCCTTCCTGTGACGACGTTCCGGAGAATGTATATCTACTTATAACTGGTCACAACGTAAGAAACTGAGCTGGATGGATGGGGTAGGCCAAGATGTCCGAATTCTGTAGTTGTGAAATTGTATGGTATTATGCCTTGAAGGAATAAGTGCTTAAAGGCAGATATACATATATGTATTTATGCTTACCCCATTGTTGGAATACCTCTACGCCTATGCTTTGAATCGATGGACACAGCATGAACTAGGAGACCTTTGTACTAAAGCAAAATTGGGTGAATATCTGCGCTGCAAGAATTCTTTACACCAGAAGCAATGAGGCCATAGAGAGTGTAATAGGATTGATTGCAATATCCTCAGAGTTTTTTTTGAAAAGACGGAAGACATTGGGTTCAGATGGCACATGATTTTTGACTGTAAGCTGAGGTCAGACACCATTATTTGGACTGAGCTCGTCTTGGGTAGCCGATTTTGTGGGATTATCAACCACTCCAATCAATCCAAAGTACCTTGAATGTTTTAGATTTCGTATGGGTTAATTTTGAAATTTCGTATGATCAGGAGTAACAAAAGCTTGAGGGATTCAGGAGTTTGAAGAATCGAGGAAGCCTTAATCATTTAAAAAAAGTTTCTTCGACGGCCTCACCTTGCCATTTTCAAAGCAGAGAACGTGAGAACCCCACAAAAAGGCAATACCACACAACGTGCGGATACGTCAGCGAACTATGAAGATAAGTTGGCCTTAAATGTCTTGCAAAGAAGAATACCAAACCGAGAGACTTATCCAACAGTGTGAAGCAGATACACCGATACGTGAGAAGCGAGCAAGAAATTGTAGTAGCAGGTCCTAACATAACATAGCCCTAGTTGTGTTACTGACTCTTCACGATGATTGGGGTAAGTTACAACGAGTGTATGGAGGTGTGTATGTGCAGCATCCACCGAACTTGATGAAATAAAACTGTGAAGCTCAATGTTAACTATAGGAAGCTTGGAAAGATTATTTTTTTTTGTTTATTTCTTCTTTTTCTTGAGTTAATTATTTTCGCAAACAAAAGAAATTATAAAATAAATCCTTTTTATCCATCCGATTATTGCTTAAAAATCCAAAAAGGGTTTTTCATCCTACGAAGAACGCAAACAATGAAAATATGAGAAGAGATCATCTCAAAGAAGATGATAGTCTTACAACATTCCCTAGCTGACCATACCAGTATACCAGCAAAAAAACATTGGAAAATAAAGATACTTGAAACGTATACAAAACGCCATTTTATCGGAACGGAAAAAAAACCAAATCGCTCGAACGAACCATTTTTGATAGACATTGATTTTTTGAGGGTTGCACCAAACGAGAGGACAGAGATGCCAACCCAATCAACCCCAGAAATGGACAGGAGCAATGCATTGTTATCCTTGCCCATTGTATGGCAAACTGTAATCTGTGGAAAATCTTTCTGTTATGGTCAGCCCATACAAATATGGTTCAATAATATGCGATAGGAAATGAGGAAATCCAACGACGACGACCGAACGAGTTGCCCATTATTATTAATCTTTTTGTTGTTAATATTTTTGTATGTGTGCATGTTGCGAACTCTTGTCCGATGCTCGAGAAATATATTATTTTCCCATATAAATGATGAAAACGCGTAGTGCGGGTGATTCATATGTTGAATTGTGGGAAAGGCAAAAAATCAATTTCGGACAATTGAATACAGGATCGAAAAAGGATTCTTGGATTGAACCTATCCGTGACACTCCATTGTTTGCATAAATAGTTGATGCGAAAAAAATAATGACAAAGCGAGTATCATGCGGAAATGAAGAGGCATGAGGTAGAGGATAATATTTTCGATGTACGCCAACTACTTCTTTTGAAGGATTGTAGCCTTGAAAAATGCTTTATGTCAAGATAGTGTTTTGGAAGGAAACTGTACGACACTTGAGAATACCTGGATTTTGATTGGAATTCGTCGAAGCAGTCAGAAAGTTTTTATTTTGTAATTGTAGGTTTACATCGGAGTTTGTTTCCTAATATGTTTGTAGCTTATATATAGACGCGCGACTGTCTTGGGAATCCATTTTTAATTTTATGCTTGTTTTTGTCTGTAAAATCCGAAAAAAACAAGTGAATTTGTCTTCGCTCAGCTATCTGCTCTATTTGCTCGGTCGAATAATCCTGAGCAAATAGATTTAGCTCAGAGCATGAAAATTCTTAGCTCCGATATATCGGAGGTAAAAAAGAAAACAGATTTTTTTTTTAACACATCCGTGATCTGATCTAATCTGCTCGGAGGTAAAAAAGAAATACCCCAATTGATTTTTTGAGGGTTGCACCTTATTGCAGGCTTATTAATTTTTTTTTCCTTCAGAATTGAGGGAAGATTTGCTAGCCAAGTCTCGATGGAACTGCTTGTTTGTCTCTAAAAAGAAATGAAGTCGTGCCAAGTCTAAGGTTCCTTACTGCGATTTCTTTATTGTTATAGCTAATATTGTGCGACAGTAAGTATGTGATTATAGCTTACTCGATTACGAAAATTTCTGCATTCTGGTCTTATCAAGAGGTTCTCAAATAGGGGCCTAAAAATGCGGCGAAATGGTTCCAGTAAAGGATGGTACGGCCGGCAGTGTTTGCTTCTCGCTCAACTTGGCGGGGGCATTGAAACGCATTCGTTCTCCGATCACAGGCTCATCGAAATTTTCTTCCAATAACCTTGTAACTGTACATACAAAAATCTGCTATCTCTTTTGTGCTTACATACTTGTGAAAACAACTTCAATTCAGATATAGCTGACAAAATACATACTTAAGATTTTGAAAATAATTAACATTATAAATCCCCTTTGACTCATGACATTAAAAAAATTTCTAACCTCATCATCCACCTCCTTAACATCATTAAAAGTGCAGTTAGGTAAACACCAATTTCGGCAAGCCCAGCCTACACCAAAATATTGCTAGCCCATTTATCTTTTTAGAGACAACTGTATTTGCATCTGAAGCAGACAAGGGCCAGACACTAGATATCTTACTTGAATGCCTATATGTACTAAGGGCAAGAGTAAAAAATATTACACTGCTTTAGTACTACCTCTTTATAGATTGAAAGTGCCTTCATTTAAGTTCATAAATATGCAAACGAAGAAGCCCTCATTGTGATAATCTACAAACTACAAAGTACATATTTATCTACATTCCACATCTAGGCGAGCCCCCTAAAAAGTTGTTCTTTCGCCTCTTTTTTCGATTCTTGTCATACACTTATTCCGTACTCAAATATGGTAATTTCGGTTGGTTGACTGCACTGAAAAAAATTAACGCAAACCCAAAAAAAGGAAAAAGCATAACTGGGGTGATGAGAACCATTCTAATACTGAACCCATAACCAATTGCTTTTTACACACAAGTATTTTTATTTAAAATTAAAAGTGCAATACTGCTGCCGAAATAATATTCGGATGTCTTATCCATTCAAAGCCTCCAAATATGCAAATGACAATCGGCTACCTGTTCGTTCAACTTTACATAATATAGTAAAATCATCTTTTATAAAATTATATTTAAGCATTAAAAAGAAAAAAAAAATCGCAAACCAATTTTAAGACAGTCCTTTTTTACGATCTTGAATGTCCCAGTCCCATCTCTGACCTAAAGATTCTATAATCATCCTAACTTAGTCAAACAAAACACGCCCTCATTATCACCTTTCTAAAGAATTTGTGTTGTAAGAGTGTGTTTCTCTCGAGAAACCTCAAACCTTTTGCTTTTTATCAAAGGCTGGGGTAACTCACCGGTTCCAGGGTTCTTTACCAAAGAAGCAATAAAACTTTGGTTTTCTATAAATATTGATTATAAGATTTATTATTCATTAATTAAATATTATGTACATTATTTATAATAGAAGTGTCAACATTATATAACAATTGGTTTCAACAATATTTAACAATTACTGGTAGTGACAATATTTAACAGGAAGGATAATCAATTAAGTGTAACAATATTTAACAGGAACTGGTAATAAGTTAAATGTAACAATATTTAACAGGAACTGGTAACAATATTTAACAGGAACTGGTAATAAGTTAAATGTAACAATAATTAACAGGAACTGGTAACAATATTTAACAGGAACTGGTAATAAGTTAAGTGCAACAATATTTAACAGGAACGGTTAATTAAGTGTAACAATAATTAGTAATAGTGTGAAACAACAGGTCAATTCTTATTAGAGACTGAGAAAGCAGTCGTACACTTTATCACAGACTGAGACAGCAGTCGTATACTGTAATCACAGACTGAGACAGCAGTCGTATACTGTAATCACAGACTGAGACAGCAGTCGTATACTGTAATCACAGACTGAGAGCAGCAGTCGTATACTGTAATCACAGACTGAGAGCAGCAGTCGTATACTGTAATCACAGACTGAGAGCAGCAGTCGTATACTGTAATCACAGACTGAGGAAGCAGTCGTACACTTTATCACAAACTGAGGAAGCAGTCGTACACTTTATCACAGACTGAGACAGCAGTCGTACACTGTAATCACAGACTGAGTGACAGCAGTCGTACACTGTTTTAAGTTGCTATGTCCACGTCAACTTTGGACTAGCCCCTTTTTCAAAAACTTAATGAGAGTCTTTCTATTTTATTTAGGTATTTCTACCTGTATATTTTATATTCGAAAGATCTCCGATTTTATTGAAATTTTATTGTTCCTTTATTGATTTTTGAACAAAAGCAAACTATGAATTATAAATTTAGAATTCAAATTCATAAACAAAACGGAACTGATGTATGTAATGAATACGTTTCATTACATTCTCCTCCTTCTTCGGAGACGAGAACCTTCTCGTCTGGAAAGTCTTAGCAACGTCGAACAAGTGCATATGAATGTATTGATTGTGTATCATTACATTCCCCTCCTTCCTCGGAGACGAGAACCTTCTCGTCTGGAAAGTGTTTGAGGGGTAAAAACAAATGGGTATGGACCCTTCCAACGATACCCAATCGGTGGTACACGCAAATGGCACGATAAAAACTGGTAACTGGGTTTGGACCCTTCTGTCGGTGTCCAATGGGTGTATCCGCAAAACGTGCGGTAGAAACTGGTTACTGGTTTATATACAAATTATATTTCAAACACCTTCTTTTTGTCGTAGAAGGTCATTGTTATTACATTTTTATTTTTATTAATTTTTATTCTTCCAATGGGTCTTTGAATAAAAAATCGTTGTCTGGTTAGTTCTTTCTGGAATAAGAAATGTTTGGTCACTTGTATACCTTTAAATGGGTCTTCTTGTGAGCCAATCATTTTCTTCTGACATTTCTTCTCTGCGCTCTCTGCAGTCTCATCCGCAGAAATTGGACTATTCGGATTTATTTTCAGCACATCTATATCGTCGGTTGATGCTGTTGAAATCTTCTTTGGTAAACTCGGAATTTTAGTCTGCTGGTTCTGTCGTTTGGCTGTGTCCCTCATTTGCCTTCTTTTGATCACTTTTTCTAAAAGTGGGGTCGGGGTAGTTTGTTCAATAGCCACAATTGCTATATTGTTTGATGGTTTAAATTTGGCTGGCGCAGTTCGTTGCTCAATAAATGGAGATTGAGTTTGAATATTTTCTCCTTTTATCTTTGGACGTTTAGTAGCTGTCATATCACTTTCTATAGCGGGGTTTATTGTCTTTTGATATTTTGAGATGGATGGTCGGGTTTCCTGCATGTTGAGTAATTCTTCCTTTTTGATTATTTTACAGCATTCTCTTATACCTGGTTGTAATTTGTCACGTACCATTATCTTACTATCAGCTATAGACATGGAGAAGCCAACCTGGTGAAGCAAATCAATTCCTATGATGGCATCTTGACCGATTTCTTTTAAGAATGTTACTTCTCCACAAATTTGTTTGCCCTTGTAGTTAAAATCAATGCAGTAATGTTCATTCGTTTTCACTGGATTACCGTTTGCTAACCTTATTTCCATGGGTGCAATCCTTACTGGTGTGTTACTGAGTTTCTCTCGAATTGTTATTCCGATGAATGACTTGGTAGAACCAGTATCGATAAGGGCTCGGAATTCTTCACCTCCAATTGTTATGGGAATGAAATACCTGGGATCCTCTTCACAAGTTTCGGCAATAGTTTGTTTCGGCACTCGGAAGTTTGCATTTTGAAAATTTTGTCTGGTCCTCTTCGTTTTTCTGCACCTTCGGTAGTTCTTGAAACATTCTGTTCGGGATACACAGTTTGATACTTGCATTCTGTTCAATGATTTCGGATCCCCATTGTTGATGGCCGCAGTTCTATTAATTACATTCTGTTGGATTCTTTGGTCTGTATGACAGGAACAATCTTTGGTCAATCTTCCGTCTTCCCCACAGAATGAACAGAATAGTCGGAATGGTCGGTTACAATTCTGTTGCTGGTGTCCTCTTTGTTTGCAGTGCCAACAGTGAGTGGATCGATCGTATGGTACTGAATTAGTTGCTCTGAATGGATTGACATTAGTGTTCAGACCGGGTCGAGGATTCCTTACCTGTGTGTTGGAATTAAATACTGGTCTCTGGTTGCGTTCTTCTGTTCTAACGAATTCTAGTTCTTCTGCTAGTTCGATTAATTCTTCGAGCGAATGAAAATCTCTTCTTCGGATGTGAAGACGGTACTCTGTTCGAAGACTGTCGTAAATTCTGTCAAACATTTCTGAAATTTTCATTTTAGGGTGTTGTCGTATAAGGTATTCCATGCTTCGAATAAAATCCTTAACTGTTTCCCTAGGTCCTTGCCTTTTCCTCATTATTTCATCTTCCAATTTATTTATGTAACGAGGTGGTAAATAGTATTTGAGGAATGCTTTTTGAAACGCATCCCATGTTTGAAATTCCTCCCTATGAATTCTGAACCACTCGAGAGCTGGTCCTCGGAATATTTCTGGGAGTGTTCTTGGGATTTGGTCTGGTGGAATCGCATAACATTTTATCAATTCGTTGATTCTTTCTAAAAATTCGTTCGCTTTCCCTGATCCATCAAAATGAAGATTCCATTTTCTCACGGTGTTCATGACCTCGGCATCATGATGTACAGGGTCTGGTGATTGAATTATACGGTGATGTGTATTTGGTGGCAATAACAAATTCTCAGTTATTTCTGGTCTGATAGCAGTACTAACGGGTTCGATTCTTGGTTGGTTCGTGACATGATTTTCAGAACTTGGATGTGATGAAACTTCCTCATCGTCAGATTCCAATCTATCTCTTACGATTTCTTGAATTTCTACCCATAGCTCTCTGGTGGATATTGCATTTAGCGAGTCGTTAATAAATTCTCTTGTTCTTTTCCTTAACATGGCCAAAGATCCACTTGTATCCATGTTTTGTTTGGACATTTGCTCAATTATTTCTTTCTTGGATAAAAGAAAAATCCATCCTATAATATCTTCTTTATAACAAGAGTCTTCCATATTGGTGACCAAAAGACTCGGTTCAGATTGACTTGTTGTAGTTTCAGGATTAGTTTCTTGGTTTTTCGACATGATTTTCTGTTGTCTCTCTTTTATTCGATTACTTCTTCTTATTGGAATATCAGTTGGTCTAACGATTCGTTTAGACATAAGTTAGTACCGGTTTTCTGGATCTTATTCGGTGGAACTTTTTGAAGTTTCTTAAAATCACGGTTGATAATGCTTCTACGTTCAACAGCGGTCGGAATTGACGAACTTCAAAATAGTCCCTGCTCGGGCGCCAATTTGTAAGAGTGTGTTTCTCTCGAGAAACCTCAAACCTTTTGCTTTTTATCAAAGGCTGGGGTAACTCACCGGTTCCAGGGTTCTTTACCAAAGAAGCAATAAAACTTTGGTTTTCTATAAATATTGATTATAAGATTTATTATTCATTAATTAAATATTATGTACATTATTTATAATAGAAGTGTCAACATTATATAACAATTGGTTTCAACAATATTTAACAATTACTGGTAGTGACAATATTTAACAGGAAGGATAATCAATTAAGTGTAACAATATTTAACAGGAACTGGTAATAAGTTAAATGTAACAATATTTAACAGGAACTGGTAACAATATTTAACAGGAACTGGTAATAAGTTAAATGTAACAATAATTAACAGGAACTGGTAACAATATTTAACAGGAACTGGTAATAAGTTAAGTGCAACAATATTTAACAGGAACGGTTAATTAAGTGTAACAATAATTAGTAATAGTGTGAAACAACAGGTCAATTCTTATTAGAGACTGAGAAAGCAGTCGTACACTTTATCACAGACTGAGACAGCAGTCGTATACTGTAATCACAGACTGAGACAGCAGTCGTATACTGTAATCACAGACTGAGACAGCAGTCGTATACTGTAATCACAGACTGAGAGCAGCAGTCGTATACTGTAATCACAGACTGAGAGCAGCAGTCGTATACTGTAATCACAGACTGAGAGCAGCAGTCGTATACTGTAATCACAGACTGAGGAAGCAGTCGTACACTTTATCACAAACTGAGGAAGCAGTCGTACACTTTATCACAGACTGAGACAGCAGTCGTACACTGTAATCACAGACTGAGTGACAGCAGTCGTACACTGTTTTAAGTTGCTATGTCCACGTCAACTTTGGACTAGCCCCTTTTTCAAAAACTTAATGAGAGTCTTTCTATTTTATTTAGGTATTTCTACCTGTATATTTTATATTCGAAAGATCTCCGATTTTATTGAAATTTTATTGTTCCTTTATTGATTTTTGAACAAAAGCAAACTATGAATTATAAATTTAGAATTCAAATTCATAAACAAAACGGAACTGATGTATGTAATGAATACGTTTCATTACAGTGTTGATATACCTGACGGAACGATTTAATAGACAAAAGTCAATTCATTGCTCGACTGGCTTTTGCATTTCCAGCTACTGGATTATAAGTCACTGCTACACCTTGTTGCTGTGCAATTTTTATTAGTTCCGTTAAAATTGCATTTAGACAATTCTTCAATAGCTTGTCACAAAGTCACACGCAGACCCCTGAACACTGAACCTGGATTAAAATAAAGGAAAAACAAATATTGAAGAACCGCACAATAGCCGCGTTCTTCTTTATTCCTTGATCTATTTTTATTCTAGGAAAGAAGCAGTCATGGAATTTTAGAGTTTTTGATTCTTTTGTTTTAAATTTTAAATTACTGAAAAATTTGTGAGACGATTGTTGTCCAACGTTGAATAACAAAAAGTGAGTGGATTAAAGTTTAAGGATGTATCGAGAAGTTATATATTTTCGGTAAGAAAATGTTCAGGACTTTTAGTCAGTCACGATCACGAATTGAATTGCGATATTCTGGTGTGTCGAAATTTTCGGAAAGCACCTAAAAGTGCAACTGATACTGAATACTAAGTTTACTGAGGTTTATTTGGCTTTCAAACAGAATGGCGCCTTATGCAATCGTAGGGTTCACTCTTTGCGCTGCATTCAAATGTTTAAAGTAAGCTGAAACTTCTCCTCTTAATCAATCTGAGTAATTTTTTTTCAAGAAGTTTCTTTTCTTCTCTTCTATTTTTGCTTCAAACGATGACGGCATGAGCATGCTGAATGCTCATTTATTGAAAAAAATAGATATTGTCCCTTAATCCTCTCCTTTTGAGCTTCTTGCGACTGTTTTAAATGACCACCTCGTGTACCTACTTAATGCCAAAGCAAGTGTACACAAAATTAGTTGTCAGGTGTGACACAAACGTAACAACTAAAAAGGTCATTTTTTGTTGACAATGAAGCAGGATTAACGAGGACCTTTTTCTCTCTCAGCGTAATGGATATAAGAATAACAAAAACATCGGTGCTTGCCCTCACTGGGCACCAGCGCAGCGGGCTGGACAGACTGGATCAATTTGCGTTTATTAAATTGGTTTTTATTGTTCTCCTTCCCATGGGTTATGGTGTGAAAATAAGTATTCAGCATTGGAATTCTTATAGGCTTTTATATTATGATTCGCTGTGGCTAAGATTTAAATCAAACACTTGCGAGTTGCGACCACTCGTAGAATGATGGGAAAAATAACGCTGGATGAGTCATATACATACATGACATAGGGAAGGTTTAGAAAACAATGATAGATACGAGAGAGAAGGCTTCTTTGAACACGTGTGTTTTTTTTATGTCGGTCGGTATTCGGCTGGAGCGCTTTTGGTTAGAGTTTTGAATCTTATCGTGGGTTGATTTTTTTTTTGGATTACTAATTCTAATTACGTAACAAAGTTTGACTTTCCAAAAGTAGTAGCCTTGTTACACCAGACTCAAATCCGTACTTTCAACAGAAAACTTTCAAAAACTTTAAATCTGTTCACTACACTCTACACATACACACTACACGATGTGCTATTTGTTTCCTCATTAGGTAAGCACTTCACCGCTCCTCTTTTGTGGAATCCTGTGGTCAACGAATTGTTAATTTCTTTAGAGAGAGAGGGTTACAAAGAAGTTGTCTATGCGATGATGTTGCTATTTGCGTCACAGGAAAGAATCCTAACACCCTTAGAGACCTCCTACAAAATGCACTAAATATGCTCACATCGCGTTGCCGTGCGTCGGCGGGACTGGACATTCGTCTCTCAACATCATCATTAAAAATAAATATTTTGGCGTCTCTCCAGTTTTGAATTCATTCAATTCAATGCCCAAAAAGATTTATAATGGCCCAGTATATATCCTAAAAGGACAAAGGATTTGTACTCTGAAAAGACTGCATATAAGCTCCCAAGTATGAAGTACGTGTCATCACTGGAAACTGCCTTACGGCTTGCTGTCTTCTCAAATAATATTTGCAGAAGCTGCATGGACGAGGATGATGCGACGAAACAATTTATCATTTGCTATGTTCATGCCCTGCGTTCACTGAAAAAATAACCGTTGTCATATTGACAATTACTGGTTGTTAACCGAAAATTGTCATATTGATCAAAAAAAGTTTCAATGTGATGTAAATTTTCAAAAGTCGTCTCAAAATCTAACAACTTGATAGTAAATGGGACAATTTGAAATTTTCAATATCTTGTTGCTAGTTTGAAAATCAAAGTTGTAGTTTTAATACCTGAGATGATCAATTAGAAGATTATGGTTGTCAATATGAAAACCTTAGGTTGTCCGTCAGTTAAGTAAGAACTACAATCATCATTTGTACAACAATGATTATCAATATGATTACTACCTTAATGCAACAAGTGCATTGAAAATAAAATCATCAAATTGACAGTTGCAGTTGTTAATGTGATGACTGAATTTTACCGGCATCAAATAAAAAATTAGAGTTGCTATATTGATAATTTCGATTGTTAGAATATAAATCAAAATAAATAGAAGTAAACAAAAAATAAATAAGTTCCTTAGCGAAGACTTTTCGTTGACAAAGTTTTCGTATTGAAACCCATGTTGTCGATATGATGATGGAGTTTTTTTTTCGTTATCGAAATATGACGTGATCTAAAATGGGGCTTTATTTTCAAGACGAAATTGGAATAATTTATGGAAATAAAGCCGCATCTTACTTGGAGGAAATAAGTCCATATTTACAAAAAAAAAAAAAATGACCACATCCTTCCCAAAGGAAGTTATTGTAATGGGACCGATTTTGTGAAGTCACTAGAATCCAAATCAATCCTTTTATCATGATGTCTGTGTCCTAGTTTTTTGACCTCCATCAAAAAACCGTTAAACCGATATTGCTCAAATCTAATCAGCTTTAATAAGGCTGAGTGGTTCGCGAGATAATCGAACACATACGCACATATGAACATACGTACATACAGACATCATGATAAAAAGGGTTGATTCGGATTCTAGTGACCTCGAAACATAGAGATATGCAATAACTGGATATTCACAAAATCAGCCCCATTACAATAACTTCCTATGGGACGTTGGAAAACGGTTCTATGATAGGAACCGTTTTGGAGTAATACAAAAATAATTTGTTTATACTAAAAACATCAATGTTCCGAAAAAAAAATTACAAGGATGTTTGGAGAAAATTGGAACTAACATTAATTAATAGGATTTTTCGAACTATTGTTGTTTATGATTATGATAATGATCATAATTTTAATGCATAAATGACGAGTTTTTGTTTTTTAATTCAATTTTTCAAAACTTGACTTTGAAAGCCTTATCAGTTATCACAATGGGCCTTTGATCGGCCTAAGTGTGTCTCTTAATATCCATGACAGACACTTTAACCTAAGCCTTGCAAGAAATCAAAAACTAGAAGTTTTTTTTATTATTTGCAAAGCCTTCCAAGTCGAGTTTTGAAAAATTCAAATCTTTAATTAAATTAATCATATTTACAATTGCGTTTGTCAATCAGATGATTGACCACATCAGGTTGTCATATTGTAAAATATGGTCATCAAATGGACAATTATTGTTTTTAGTACGAAAATCGATTTAATCTTGAATTGAGCAAGAACAAACAAAAACAAACGATAAATTGCTTATGCCGTTATCAAAATAATTGTATTGAAAACCATAATTGTCAAGTTGAAACCGAAGTAGTCAATGTGATGCTTTAACCGTTTTTAAAAATCATATTTACAACTGCTGTTGTCAGTACGATGATCGACCACATAAGGTTGTCATATTGAAAACTATGGTCATCAAATTGACAATTATTGTTTTCAATAAGAAAATCGAGTTTATCTTGAATTCAACAAGTACCTAATATAATCCTCATTTAGTAGTTGTGCATCAAGTCTATCAGACGTTCGTGAGTGAAGTGTAAAAAAGTGGAAAATATACAAGTAAATCAAGAGTTCAATAATCAAGAGTTAAATAGTCGTCTTAAACAATTTAATCCCATGCAGAATATTGTTACAGGTAAGGTAAGAGTTAAATAATCAAGAATAAAATACTCTTAAACAAATTAATCCCAAGCAGAATATTGTTATAGGTAAGGTAATTAATAAAAACCTGTTCCTATTAAATAAATAAATAGCGAATGGCGGGACAGCTGTTGCAGAGCCACCTAAGTGGCTTACTCTTATCAACAATTCTCTGGGTGTGTGTGAAGGATTAAGGAGACCTACAATTTAACGACGATTCCGAACGAGTAAGTTTGAGAAGCATTTTTTTCGTGACTGATTGATACTCTTGAAAGTTTTGTCAGTTCTTTCCGTGAAAGATGAAATAAAAACATTGGACACGAGTAGGACTCGAACCCACGACAATGTTCTGCTTAGCAGCCAACGCACTTACCAACTAAGCTACGGCCAACTACAGATAAGTACGTATTGGACACTCAAAAACACAAAAGAAGCGGATTTTGAGAAAGGTAAACTACTTATTGATTCTTAACAGAAGTAATTCTAATTGTTTCTTCTTAAATTATTATATGTAGATGAAGTTATCAACACCAGTACCAACCTCAACATCAACACAAACACCAAGCAACACCAACTCCAGCACCAAAACCAACACCAACAACAGCACCAACACCAGTACCAACGACAATAAAACCATCAATAATAACACCAATTTCAGTATCAATCACATTACCAACGCAATCACAAAAACCAAGTTCAAGACGAACACCAGCACCAACACCATAACCGACACCAGCACCATCACCAGCACCAACTCCAACATCAATTTCTACTACAAAACCAAAACATTTGCAAAAACCAAGTTCAAATCCAAAACCATATTTTATTAAGAATTATAATGTAAGTATTTTTATAAGAATTATATGTATGTATATTGTATTTGTACGTTGACTTAACTGTAATAATGAATAATTAAACATATTCCAAAAATCTAGATCTGCCTTATATTTTAAACAATTCTTGCAACTCATATTTCAGAAAAAGGGGTGTCCTGGATACGAAAGCGGTAATCTTATTGAAAATCGAAATTTTAAAGTGTATCATAATGATTGTAATATTGCAAACCAAACAAATTTTTAAATTTTCAAACTAGCAACCACAGTTTTCAATATGACAACAGTAGTTTTCATATTAAATACCGTGGTTTTAAATTGATTTACTGTGTTTTTCAATATGACTGCTGCGGTTGTCAATTTGAAAATCATGATCTTCAAATTGACAGTAATGATTTTCAATCTACCAACCACTGTTTTCAATCTGACAACCGTAGTTTTCATATTAACTACCATGGTATTTAATTAGTAAATTGTATTTTTCAATATGACTACTGCGGTTGTCAATTTGAAAATCGTGGTTTTCAAATTAACAAGAATGATTTTCAATCTACCAACTACTGCTTTCAATTTGACAACCGTAGTTTTCATATTAACTACCGTGACTACTACGGTTGTCAAGTTGACTACCGTGGTCTTCAATTTAAAAGTAATGTTTTTCAATAAGCCCTCCTCGGTTTTCAATTTGATAATTTGGGTTTTCCAAATGACTACTGCAGTGTTTACTAGGACTGTCATAGATTTCTATATGACAACCATGGTTTTCGATTTGCCAACGCAAATTATCAATGTGACAATCCCGGTTTCGAATCATTAAATTGAAAATTTTAAATTGTCATATTTACTACTGCGGTCATTGGCTGTAAATTGACAACAAAATTGTCAGTTGAATGTAAAAAAATAATCAATATGACTGCTGTTTTTGGTTCAGTGTTCTCCATAAGAAGAAACTCACCTATGAGAGCCTTACTATAATGAAACCAGCTAACTGGGCAGTACGGACATAAAAATCTTTTTTTTGCTTTGAAAAAAGCTCCAAATATCATAATGGGTTATTACTCCTAACCACTTTTGGAAAATAGGTTGTTCAATTGTTAATAGATTAGAGAATAGGAAATGAGAGTTATTTTTTTTTTGTCTTTTAATCCGTGTATGTGAAATGAAATGAAATGAAATGAAATGAACAGCCCGATTCTAAAAAACAATTCCCCGAGAGTTTGTTCCCTTCTCCCTACTCTCTTATTACAAACAAAACATCAATAAGTCTCCGGGAAATTATTTGCTTTTTAAATTTCCCAATCTTCGAAAAAGGCAAAAAAATTCTCCGGGAAAAATAGGAGGCATTCTAAATGTAAAAAATAGGGAAAATTTTTACTCGTCTCCCGTCGAATCATTCCCCGGAAATTTGTTGGAGAATTATAAACGAAAGTGGAAGTTTTTGATTTTGCATCGAAAATAAATTTAAATTTTATAGGTCTAAAACACCTAGTAAGTCACAGCTGCAAATGTTGCAGAATTTAAAGGAGATGTCGCCTGCGGATTCCAGAGCATAGAGGAGGTATTACCTAGAGTTGCAACTCGCAACTTGGTTTCTTTTTTTAAAAATCACCGTCCAAAAAATTTTGTGTTTACTCTCTTTTCTTGTGTCCGTGTATCTGTGTAATTCCATATCAATGCAAAATGCCTAATGAGAACCTAATAAAATGAGTAATGACACACCCAACAAGAACTTTTTCATTAACTCTTTAACATTTTTGAAATATTAAAACCAATACATTTATTGAAATGTAAAAAAAAAGCAAATGTACACACAGCCATTCTGGCAACACCAAATAATTAAATACACTCCTTTGATAGCTTCTGGCAGCTCTTTCCTATCGTCTCATATGACAAATATGACAAACAGCTGTTTCGAACATTCAGAATTTTTGTTCCCGCTTTCGAAGGGAAAAATAATCTCCCGATGAATTCAGAATAAGGGAGAGAACTCCCGGGGAGAACACATCTCCCGGGGTGTACTATTCCCGGGGAATATTTAGAATTGGGCTGGAAATGTATTCGTGATTTCAGGGTCTTCAGATTTAAACTCATAGTACAATCGAGGATTTAGTGTTTGTACACCCCGTTCGCAAAACTGCAGGCGCTGTTTCAAACCGAAAACCCCATCATCGAACACATTTACACATCCCTATTTTTATCATTTCCCTATATTATTTATTTAAACGTCAATAAGTAGGCTAAAAGTCGTTTATTAAATTAAGGTTAGGTACCTTGTGGCAGATTGACTCTTATTTCAATTGTTGTACAACTCTCAGTTCCATGATTTCCGAAAAGTTAGACTTCAAGGTTACAAGAATTAATTAATAGCCTCACGTTATTCTTCTTGTAAGGTTCGATGCGATGCTTAAAGCCTCTACAGTAATTATTTAAGTCCATTGCGGTTTTTGTTTGCATCAGTTTATATATGTATAAGTTGCATTGTGATTGTTAGACACACTCAATCTCATAAATCATCATCATACGAATTTAATACTGTCTTCTAAACCTCTAATTTTGTTTCTTCATTTGAAACATTTTGATTGTTGATTCCAACAAGAATCCTTGCAATCAATCAAAAAAAATTTCTATGGTCAGTTTTGGTTGGTTGTCTATTGTGCCTTGTCCATTGTATGCAACTTCAAGAAACAAAGATATCAGCCTCTAACAATAGATAATTGACTTCAAAGAACAATATCTCGGAACAATGACGTTTCTTTGTCAACTTTTTTCAGACATGACAATTTTATCATTTTTACCTTTGCAACTTTTTTGCGAGCTCACAATTTAAAATACAAAAAAAATTGATAATAATAGATTCGTCATAACACGTCACTAGATATTTGTTTTCTTTTATGATTCTCCTTATGGTTTTTCGTTTTATAGATCGTGAAAGAATTATTTGAAAAGGACAATGATCATATCGGTGAGATGAGGATCATGCAGGTCCTATTAAGAGATTAGTAAAGATAGTTTTTTTCTGCGAAAAGGGATAAAATGTGTCCCTCGTGTCTTGAGCGTGCCGGTGAATAAATTGGGATCGTCTGTAGACCAGCAGAATGTCACATCAAAGTATTTGTTGGTTTGATAAAGATCGTCGGAAATTTGTTTTTGAAGCACGTGACCAGTTGAAGGATTAAATAAAAATGTCCAGTTCAAAGTGTTCCGCTTTAAGATAACATCTGCTTCGTTACCGTTTAAATTTGCCAGGTTTTGGCAACAATATGATTCAAAATTCAAAACATTGTTGCGTTCTTTCTTGTTTTTCGCAGATGTAATTACTTACAGTTTTTCGAAATCGACACTTAATAATTCTTTTTAACTTCGGCTTCGCAGATAAGAGTGTATTCTTTGCGAAATAAAGACATTTATGGCAAACTTGGAGATTTCTATCAAGCATCACAATTGGTTCGTAATTTCGTTTATTTCTGTACACTCTACCACATCAACTTTGGGTGGATATTCCCCCAACTTTTTAGTTGAGACCGATCAACGGCTAACGGGTGAATATCAAATACTCCAATTTGACATTGCGTTCTTAAAAATTTAGAAATTCCTTATGTGCGCTTTTGATAGATTTCGACAATTCGTTATTTCCCAAACCAAAACGAAATAACCCCTGCAGGAGTTTCATAGTTTATAAAAATTTTAAAAAATCGATTCAATTTATAAAATTAAAATTTAATAGATCTGAAACTTTTTGTGTAATATTTTTTGATAAACAATTATTGAAGATAAATTGTTCATGATTTTGATTTGAATAAATCTTTATGAAGTTTTTTAAAAATATTGGAATAAACGACCTATGAAAAAGTTCACTCGGGCGTATACTTATTATTTTACAGAAAAGAAGAATCAAATTATTAATTTAATTAAAAAGTAAATTTAAATAAAAGTAGCTTGTTATATTTTTACTGAACTATTAATTAGTATGCTTAACCACACATCATTTACCTTTTATACAATATATACACAGTAAATAGATTGCTTCTTAAGAAGTATATAAAGTTTCACGCACATAAATAAGCCGTGAAGGTCATTGATAATCGTAAGATTGATAATTGTACAATATGGTAAGCAAGGTTCTATCTGTAAATAAAAATAATCTACTGTGACGAAGTTCAATCTGGTAGTTAAAACCTGCCTGTCCTTCGTCTAAAATCAAGGTATGACATTAACACACAGCGAAATATTCAACATTCATTTTTTCGAAATCGATATGAATGCTAATAAAAAATTCTTGTCCTAAGGGTGCGATATTGCGCAATGATTGGCTTGTATTTTTCACATTCACACTGCAAACAGCATGGAATGTGGCATTTTACATTGAATTTTATTGTATTTTATTCAGTAAAAGCATTTTATAAAATTTATTCACGGTACAATTCCATAAAATATCTTTTAGAAACTAAACAAAAGTTTATATAACAAATTATAATAATTATAATTTTATATTCTAGGTGATGCGATTCTCCTCGAAATTTTCAATGCTGAAGAGAAAAGCATTCCAATTGCATTCTTAAATATACAAAAACAAATGCTACATCCCAAAAAACAGGGTAAAAACATGTTGGTGCACGGAATAGTTGGCTTTTACGGAGGCCAAGTAAATAAAAACAAGAATCATGCTGCCGTTAGTGAGTATTATACGGTTATAGTGTACAGAAGAGCAAATCACTCATGGATGGAGTTCGATGACCTCAAAGAAAAATCGACATTCGTCAATGAGAAAAAAAAATTGTACCTAGACTAATTGTGTATACAAACGAACCCCACTAAAATATGTGTTGAGTTTTACAAGAAGTAAACAACTGATTATATGATACTTTTTTATTCTATTAGCTGACCCGGTAAATGTTTTTTTCTCTTTGAAGATATTGAAATCAACGTTTAATGGGATAGTTCACTCGGGCGAATACTTATTTTTTTTTCGGAAGAGTAGACCATCGATTTTTGCAAGAACTAGTGTAGCAACAAAATCAATTCTTGCGGCACAAATTAGCAACAAAATACTGAATACTTTTTGGTACCGTCAAAAATAGTTAGAATATATCAAAAACAGTTTTTAAATATTTTTCTTTTCAAGTTTTCAACACACTTCTCTTCTTCATATCCAATTACAACTGTCCAGGTACAATTTTGTCATGCAGCATCCGTTATGTTTTGTGATGATTCATTTCGAAAATATAAATTTCGGTCAGCTCAAAATAGTCGATCACAAAAGAGCTCAAAATACGTTTTAAATCTTTCTCTGTGCTGTTGCTGGTCGCTCTCGCAGTTGTCTCTAAACTAACGAGTCACAGATTTTGAAATTTGAAACGACCTACGGTTCCGTGTAGGGGTGAGAAGAATCAATCGTCTTATCTCTGTCCCAGAAAACCATGAAAATAAAAGAGACAAACAACCTCAACTCGTTTTTCTACACTAGACAGTACGAAGTCGAAAGGTAATTTTCGGAAAAAAGAAGAGGGAGGTATCGCCACCGGAGAGGGTTTTATGCGCGTATTTTTCGATGCAGCTCAGTAACATTAATGCGGATTATTGCAATTCTGGTAGGTATACGTACATCAGTGGAATTTGCGCTACTTTTTGTGGTTCTGCTATTACATACATCTATTCGAGTTTTCAGGTATCTATAAAGGCTCTTGGTTATTGCGGGCTTTAAAGTTTCATTATATGTTTTTGAGTTTTTAAAAGATTAACCGTGTTTTATCTTCTTTGATGCAAAAAAGACATGTTTATGACGGATGGGTGTTGTAAACAATATTTTTAAACCAACGCAATTTTAAAAAGGGTTGGCCATAATAAACGCGAATTCTTAAAAACAGTCTTAGAAAAGAATGCGAAACTCTTTCGTTTTATTACGGGAAGAATGAACAGAATAGGTGTGCGTTGTCTTGGGTGAAAGAGTTTTATAGTTTTCGGCTTAAAAAATATAAATTTTTTTATTGCAGTTTCTTAGATAATATGAAAGTGTTTTTTAAGGACACGACAATTTTATGAATGTAGAAAAAAGAGTTTTGCCGAATTCTAGAGAAGAGCATCACTTTGCTTATGTTGCGTTTGAAATATTTTGCTTGGAATGTGCATTTTTTTAGGGAAAGTGTTTATGAAAGGGTTTAAAAAGAAAACTGATGTGCATCAAGGTTAAATATAAGGAATGAAACACGTTTTTATTCTGTTAAAGCTTAAGGAGATTGTTCGTCTTATTCCATGTTAAGTGATCAGTAGTCCCAGAGAATAACAAAACTGCTCTCTCCCATTCAAAATTTTTCTTTCTGACAAATACTACTTTCGTCCACAATATATAGCCCTCTGAAGTTTGAGCTTTCTAATATGCTCTTTAAAGATTTTTCACTTTATGCCGGAACTGGAGTAATTTAAGTCTACATTCGGTTTGTTTTTTCTCAGAAGTCTAAAAATGTTTACATACAGAACACTGCCAATCTACTAAGTGTGCATTTTTGTCAAAAATTGCAAACACACTTCGAAAATAAGACAATGGCTAATATATTTCAAATCCACGTAAATAGCACAAGCATATCAAATTGGCCTATTTCAATAGATACAATCCTTGCGAACAGTACGAGTCAACATTTTTATTGTCCGATAACCTTGAGAAGTTAAAGTCCTTCTCTATCATAACAACTCTTTCCTCTCTCACACTCAGCCCTTCCTTTCCGTTGACCGTTAGGTATGTTAATAGGCAAAGAGCTATTTTCTCGAAATTGCATCCTGCTCAATATTTACTGTCCACTCTTCAAAAGTTGTCCATTTCTGTGTATGAATGTCAACATAACTGTTTTCCTTCGATGACCTTCCATTTGCACAAGATTTCGGCCGAAAAGGAGTTTTTCGAAACAAAACCGGCACCTACACCTATCCTAGCCGAGAGCCTTTTTCTGGGTGTTCGTTTGTCCATTCTTGTCCATTGAGAAAAAAAGAATTTGTTGACACAAATGCTTGGCCCTATTGTTTTTAGAAATTATATTTTTAATCCATAGCCCTGGACAGTGTGTCATCATTAGAGAAAGAAGGATATGTACCTATCGCAATTTTCGAACGAACGAAACATTGCAAAATTTTTGACAAAGGATTGGCATACCTTCTACCACTTTGACAATTTTTTCTTAAATCGAGGAATTTCTGTACGAGCGAATTTTTTTGACAGGCAATAATATTTGCATGCGCTCGTAAAAATTAAAAAGGGTTGATTCAGGCTCAAATGCATTAAAGTGTTTTTAACCTTTCTTGATGAAACGTATGCCGTAACCGTAACCTACCTGTAAAACAGCCATTAAATGACAATTTTATTTTGCCCGTTTGCCGGTTCCTTTGAGAAATTCGGTTTTTTAAGGATTGCCATAAAACCCTTTGAAATATACACTGCAAATTTAAATCTTTTCTTTCTGAATATTTCCTAAAAAAGCAAAGGGTTTTTGGTATTTTTTTCACTTCTTTTTTTTTTTATTACACAATGGCTTCCAAAAAAACTCCACGAATTAGGGTTTTGTGACGAGGTGCAATCTTGAGGTAGCGCGACTTCTGAAAAGTGATAATTTTAATTACACTAATCGTTCATTAGTTCATTAAAAATTGGTGACATCAAGTTTCTTTTAGGTTTCTATATCATGAATTTTTAAATATATAGTCATGTATGGATGGCTTTAATGTTATTAGAAAGACCTTATTCAAAAGAATTTCACGATTTCATTGTAATATATAATATGTAAATGTAGGTAACAATTTGCAATCTAGAACTCATTAAGAAAACAATCACAAATGTTCGGTAATAGTTGCTAATCGAAAAGAATTCATTATATTATGTTAACTTTCACTTTCAGTTACCAAATAAATGGCGAACATTTATGTTAGAACATGATCTTTTGCCCTGGCTGAAAAATACGTTTGTGGGTAGTTATAACTTTTGAGTTAACAGAAAACATTTTTTTTACTTAACTTTTATCATGTAAGACAGAGGATTAAAATATATTCTTTGTAAAAACTCTTGGTAGCTACGAAGCTTTCTGGAAATAAAACTACTTTTAAGTTTGAATGAACGAAGTCGAATGAACAAAATTGAGTTTATTGAAAATAATATTGAGTAATATAAAAATAATATAGTGAACGATTAGATTAAACAAAGTGGGTTCCCAACACTCCCCCTCGTTAACAATATTTTAACCTTAAAATAATCATGTTTTGAAAATAAATTGCGTCAACATAAACAACCATGTATAATGATAGCCTGCTGCCGTTAATTTCTGCTGAGTACAAACAAGGGTCATTGAAAATTTGTTGATAACCTGGTTTTATGTCGTGTAATTTCTCCATTTGTACTTGATTTAACTTTATAGACCCACTTTCCGTCAAAAGCCGTTCTGCCTGTTGGTAAATTCACTAATTCAAAAGTTTGATTGTGTTCAAGCGATTCTATTTCAATTTTGCATGACTTTAAGCCAATCTACTTTATTTTTGCTGTTAATCGCTTTTCATTGTAGTTCTTCGGCTCAATAGTTTCATGTAACACATTTATTTCATTGCCAAATCTTGTTTGTGGGATTCCTTTGCTTTTGCGTTTTGATACACGCCTATTTACTTGATTTTCTTCATTTTGTGTCTCCTCCTGGAAATCATCACCATTTGCCTGGTACTTAACAAAAAAAATTTCAAAGCCAACTTTGCTTTGATTTTTCTGAATTGCTTTTGGATCGCGATGCCCCATACGAGGGTGCAATGCATGTATGCATTTATCATTGTGTGCTTGTACTGCACATACTGTATTTGGACGTCTCAACACATACAAGTCTCCAAAGACATCACAGACTGCAATTTGCTTACCTTGATATTTAATTTCGCATTTAACACCACTTAACTCAATGTGCATGGCTTTTTCTGCTAATTTCTTGACAGAAAGTACATTCCCAATCAAATCCGGTGCATACAAAACTTCTGTGGCCAATGCACGTCGAACATTACCACTCTCATCTGAAAATGTCAAATAACCAGAGCCAATGCCATAAACAATTGTCTTTTCGCCTGTAGCTGTCTTCAACGTATTTTTATATAATTCATCAATTCTGTTGAAAAAACTTTTGTCTTTAACTGCATGCCGTGTTGCTCCTGAATCGATTATCCAATCAAAACAATCGCCACTGCTGCGTACTGAAAATAGAAAAACTTCTTCTGGTTTAACTGAATTTGAAGTTTTTTCACCTTCATGAACACAGTTTACTTCATCGTTCTCGATGCTATTACTGCTTTGAACGCTCTTTTTCGCCAGCCAGTTCTTATACTTGATGCCATTTTTCTTTATGTGTGTTTTATATTTACAAAAGAAACACGCTCGTGTCGACGTGGATGCAAAAATCTTAAAAATCGAGTCATCTTCATAACCCTGAGGTAAATGACGTTCATATTCTGAAGTAACTCGTTACTTAACCATTGAAAATGTGACTTCATCTTCTTTTCTTGACTCTAAAGTGGTAAATAACGCATCGTAACTAGGGGGTAAACTGCTTAGTAACATAGCTGCACTCCAACCATCCGAGAATGCTTTTGTGCCACCTGCGATATCACTTAACTTTGTGAACAAATCAGTCAACTTATTTGCATCATCGTTTTCATATCCAGTTTGAGTGAACAAATTTGTCGCATTCAAAATACCTTGTTGGTTAATTTTTTTTTTCGTGGTAGTCCTTTAATGCATCCCACATTTCCCTGGCAGTCTTTTTAGTCCGAATCAATGCAATTTGATCTTCTTCAACCGACAAACCGATAATACTTCGAGCTTCATCATCCTTTTCAATCTAAGCTTCAATTTCATTTTCATTCTTTATTTCTTGATCTTGTATTTCTGGATCTGGTTTAGCTTTAACGATTACTTTTGTCCATAAATTTTTGCTCCTCAAAAGTAATTCGATCTTATACTTCCAATTGGCATAATTCAATTTGGTTAAAAGCACATTTTTAATGTCAGCCATAGGAAAAAACTTTTCTTCTCGAAACGTCTTCGCAAATTCAAAAAACTTTATATTTTATTTCTCTTGGGCTCATAACCTGTAGAAACTCTTGGTTGCTAATAGGCTGTTCCCACCAACGTGATTTAGCTAAATCCACTTGATTTAGCTAAATCACATAATTAATTTCATGATTTGTCATACATTTTTAATGATTTGAAATTACCTGGGGTGGTGTAGTGTATGCGTAACGTAACGTAACGTAACGTAACGTATGTTAACGTAAGTCTATCTTAACGTACGGCTTATTCAGGTACCCTCACTACACCGGCTTAGAGAGGTATACCTGTCACTGTCTCGAGCGCATGTTGCACACACAGAGTCAGTCGGTGATTGATCCTCGTGCAGTGCGGATGCATACGTTGGCGAGCCTGTGAACATTGCAAACATTACAAGTGGCGACGAGTGTAAAATAGATAATTAATAAACAAGAGTAAATTATTGATATTATTTGTGTGGGTTCCTTCCCTTCCTTTGTAAGGAAAACACAGATTACACTTTTACTGTTTGATTTTTATTTGATGTTTATTATTATTTAATGATTCAAATAAACGAAATACAATATTAATGGATACTTCTTGAATTGAGATGATTTAAGTTAATTTTTATTTAAAGAGCAAAGGAAAAAAAAAACCAATCTGTCCACCACTGAGTCCTTCGTTGAACTAACTACCTATGTCTCGTCTTTTGTTCGTTATGTTTTTCGCGTCTCGTTCAAAGTCAGTTATCTTCGTTTAGTTTTATTCGTACTATATAGTCAGTGTTGTCCTCGTCATAATTCCGCACCCTACATTCGGCCATCCTGATTAGGCGTTCGCCCCGAACGATCCAGCCCAGAGTTTCATACCATCGGCAGCCGCAGTAGTACGCCCCGGCCCAGAGTGATCCCCAATCTTTTCCACCTCATATCTATCATGCCTGCACACCCTAACAACCTTATACGGCCCAAGATATTTTGGTTTCAGCTTCAATCCGGGCCCGAATTGGGTTCTTCTTACAGCAACTAAATCGTTCATCTTATACTTCAGAGCTTCCTTACGTTTCCTTAAGTGGTAACGATAATTCTCACTTTGAAGTTCTGCAATGTTAGATTTAGCTTCAGCTCTGACCTCTTTTCTCTCAGCATCCAGTTCCTCGTACATCTCTTCGTTGAGTATGTCTTGGATATCAGGCATCTCTCTCAGCCGCATCTCGATCCCCGTTAAAATCTTGAATGGTGCAATCTTGGTGCTTCTTGGTGGCGTGTTATTGATCATCTGTTGCACTTTGTCTACGTTCTTATACCATAATCCAGGATTTTCGATAGATAGCTTTGTCAACATCGGTATAAGGATTCGGTTGACCCGCTCTACTTGGCCATTACCTCTTGGTACGCCCGTCGTTATAACCAGATGTGTAATATCTTGCTCTTTACAGTACTCTTCAAAAGCGTTCGAAGTGAATCCCGTTCCACGATCTGAAATTATTCGCTTCGGATTCCCAAAAATAGCTGCTTGTTTCTGTAGTCTTTCTATTACCTCTTCTGTACCTGTACTCTTAGTGGGGTACAGCCACACAAACTTAGAAAAAGCGTCGACCACCACCAAAATATGGTTGTATTTTTTCTTCGTATCTTCCATTGGGCCTATATGGTCGATGTGGTAGGTCTCAAGAGGGTAGCTTCCTTTGTCGATTGGAGCCAACATTCCTTCAGGCTTTCCTCCCTTTCGTTCGGCTAAAATACACTCGACACAATTCTTGACCATTCTAGTGACTTTCATTTTGGCGTTTCTAATGAAGTAAGTCTTTTCCAATATCTCTTGCGTCTTTTTGGCAGCAAAGTGGCCCTCTTTGTGTACCATCTTCATAATTTCATCTTCCATGGAGGATGGTATAACGACCAATTCCAAAGCAGAATCTTTATAAAGGATACCGTTTTTCACAAAATAATCTTCGAAGGGTTTTTGCTTCAAGACCTCGGTTATTGCCTTCAAATGTTCGTCTTGTGCCTGTGCCTCTTTAATCCTATACGACAAAGTCCCTACAATAAACATGCCCACCCGACTCAATGCAACGACATGACGCATCGCAGTGCCGCTCCTATGCACGATTTCATAGTCGTAGTCTTGGAGGAACATAGCCCATCTAGTCACTCGCAAAGGTACTTCTTTTTTATTCATTGTCATCTTAAACGCATTGCAGTCAGTTATTATCCTAACATGCTTTCCTAGGACATATATTCTCCATTTCTTTAATGCACCTACAATCGCTAAGACTTCTAACTCGTAAGAGTGCAGTTTTTCTTCATATGGACTCGTCTTGCGACTCATAAACTGCACCGGATGAAATTCTTGATCATCATTGTTCTTCTGCAATAACACTGCCCCGTATCCATACATGCTTGCATCCGTATGAATCTCCGTGATGGCTTCGGGATCAAACAGTTTGAGGACTGGAGGTTCCGTTAGCATACACTTCAACCATTCGAAAGCACGCTGCTGCTCTTGTCCCATCACAAATGCTTTGTCTTTCCGCAGTAAGTCACTGAGAGGTTTTGCCCTAGTGGCATAACTCTTAACGAATCTTCGAAAGTATGACGTTAATCCCAAGAATCTTTGAAGAGATTTCTTGTCTTTCGGCATTGGGAAGTTCCTAACAGCTATCGTCTTTTCATCTGAAGGTCTAATTGTTCCGTTTTCTATCTCATATCCCAAGAAACTAATTTGTTTTTGCAAGAACTTGCACTTTGCCCAGTTAATCTCAAGCCCATTCCTACTGACCACGTCTAAAACTTTCTCTAATCGTGTTAATGCCTCTTCTTCAGTGCTCGCAGGAATGATGACGTCATCCATGTACACTTGCACCACACCTTCGTTGATTAATGGTTGCAAGGCATACATGATAAATCTTGTAAACACTGCTGGGGAATTGCAAATTCCGAAAGGTACTTTAAGGAATTCATATTGCCCATTGTGGACAATAAACGAAGTGTACTTCCTGCTATCTGGATCAACAGGTACATGGAAAAATCCATTGACCAGATCGAGGGTCGTAAATATCTTCCCCCTCTGTAGTTGTTCCAACACGTCATCTATCAGTGGCATGGGGAAATGGTCTTTTACCATTCTTGCGTTGAGTCTACGAAAGTCACAACATATTCGCTTTTCCCCATTTTTCTTCGATACCAGAACAATTGGCGAAGCGAACTCTGACCTACTCTCCTGTATAATTCCCTTCTTTAACCATTCCCGCACCTGCCTTTCAACTTCCTCCTTATCTTGTGGCGACATCCTCCTTGCCCTTTCGTATAATGGTGTCTAATCTTTCATTATTATCTTCATACTGATGGGTGACTTCACAACTTCCTCTGGCTCATACTCGTCGATTAAAATTTTGATCTGCTCTTGAACATCTTTCGGTAGATGGTTCAAGTCAACTACGGACATGGCATCTTCTTCCTCTACTCCAAAACACATAGCTTGAAACTCTACCAACGCATCAATACGTGGCCTTCCTGTTGATTCTCGGGTCGATCCTCGCGTCTGGACATCTTCCTTCTGCCTCCCAATAACCCTTGATTCAACCTTCTCCTTTTCAAACTTCTCCTCTTCAACCTTCTTATCCTCAACCGACCCATCTCCTACTTCTTTCCCATCATCAAAATTAACCTGAGCCCTACTTTCACCCTTCAGTATCTGTACGTTATTTGACGTACCTGCTGCTTCTTCAATTCGACATCTAAACCTTATATTCTTACCCTGTATAGTGACAGACGCTTGACTGATCACATCAGCACCTACAACCATCGAGAACAACATGTCGCGTTCGTGCACAACATGAAGCCTGACATTGAATGGAATTCGGTCGATTGTCACGATCGCATCAAAATATCCTAGCGTTCTGATTTCCTTATTTCCCAGCCCAGTAAGGATAGTTGGTCTTTCTTCTAATACCACATTTGGAAAACGCAATAGCATCTCGTATCTAAGCAGCGACAAATCACACCCTGTGTCGATAAGTGCAGTCACCTCAACACCCATCACCTGTACATCTTTCATTAAATTTCCTGTATTGCTTCCAAAATGTGCTTGAGCTCTTGTTTCTACTTTTGCGTCCGCCGCTGACCCCTTACACTCAAAAGACCTATGCCCCT
This sequence comes from Sphaerophoria taeniata, assembly GCA_943590905.1. Classification (NCBI taxonomy): domain Eukaryota; kingdom Metazoa; phylum Arthropoda; class Insecta; order Diptera; family Syrphidae; genus Sphaerophoria; species Sphaerophoria taeniata. Next base: position 74,161,497 of record OX016542.1, on the reverse strand, counting down.
TAGCACCACATTTAAAACATTTGTATCCCTGCGGACAAAACCTTGCCAAGTGATTCGATTCCCCACACTTAAAACATTTTCTTGTGTCCTCCGGTTTGGCTGAAGTTAGTGCTTCGCGCTTCACCGAAGTTGCAGGTGTAAATCGTTGAGGGATATCAGACACCGTTTGTTGTTTTATACGCTCATAAACTCTGAGCTTTAATTTAAGCTCGTCAATCGTGGTCGCTTCGTACAACACTACCTTATTTATTCGGTCATCTTTCAACCCCGCAATAAAGTAGTCAATTAAAGATGCATCATCTATTCGCACTGGCTTCGCAATTTCTAACAATTTATAAAGATATTCTTTGTAGGTCTCATTGGGTTGCTTTCGTCGACTCCTCAAACGTCTATGTATTTCAGCAGAGCTAATCTCGACAGCGAATTCTTTTTTCAGAGCTCTCTTCAACGTTTCCCAATCGCACACATCACGCTCACTCTGTATAAATAATCTAGCTGCCCCTGTAACTAACCTTCTTCTAAACACGAATTGTTGCAGTCCACCAAAACCAAGGACCGCACAAGTGTCTTCAAATTGTGCCACCCAATCATCAACATTTTGCATGCTCTCACCCGAAAAAGACGGTACAGCATCTTCGATGTCTCTGAAACTGAAAATGCTTGGTGGCAAAAATCCAGTCCCAGAGACAACATTCTGCCCACCGGCTCTCTCCTGCCGATGCGCACCCTCCCCGCTGCCGATGGCATCGCTAAATTCATCATCTCCAGAGCCAGACATTTCCACATCAGGGTTAATTTGATGGTGTGCCATCAATCTCTCTATCAAATCTTTTTTGTTGCCTGTCAATGTCAACCCTACGTCTCTTAGATGTGTTTTCAACTCCTCTACTGTCATCGTCCTAATCGTTATTTCATTCATTTTTACTATAACTTTTCCTTTACCCCTTGTACACAACAAAATTTTAATACAGTTAATAAAAATTAATGAAAAGATCAATATTAATTACTACTTGGAATACAAACTTGCTTTCAATGGTTAAATTATTAGAATTTTAAAATTTACTGATTTCAGAATTCAAACAAAATTACAAAATGAATACGATACAATACATACAAATCAATACAAAATGAAAATATTTACGCCGCTACTGTGTTGTCTTCTTTCTTCGATGCTCTTCTCGCACTCTCGCAGCTGCACGTCTTCACGACGGTGTTGGTGTTTATCACACTTAAAATTGTCTTATTGTTTTTGTGTCTTTCTTTCACTGTTCACTCTCTTGATTGTTTTTCTCTTCTTTTTTTTCAGTTTCTTTAATTCTTTGTTGTTTCTCTTTTCAATTTGGACTGTCGTCTCTCTATTTTAATGTTTCTCGTTTTCAAACTTTTATTGTTTTTTATTTTTCTTCTCTTCTTTCAATTATCGTGCTTCGTCGTCGTCGAGATCACTCACATACACAAGGGTGGTTTTTCTTCATCTATCGTCTATTATGTGTGTTGTATACACACAAAAAAAACACACAACGCACAACACATTGGCTTGGTTTGCAAAACGAATAACGGCTTTAACGTTGAATTGACAAACGGATTGGATGACGCCTCACTGTTTGCAATTTTTTTTTTATTTTGTTCGCACAAAAGGTCAACTTTCAGAATTTTAGTTTTTATTATTAAATTCACTTATATCGTCACTGTTTTTTGGTTCCTCTCAATTATGGTTCCTTCCCTTCCTTTGTAAGGAAAACACAGATTACACTTTTACTGTTTGATTTTTATTTGATGTTTATTATTATTTAATGATTCAAATAAACGAAATACAATATTAATGGATACTTCTTGAATTGAGATGATTTAAGTTAATTTTTATTTAAAGAGCAAAGGAAAAAAAACCAATCTGTCCACCACTGAGTCCTTCGTTGAGCTAACTACCTATGTCTCGTCTTTTGTTCGTTATGTTTTTCGCGTCTCGTTCAAAGTCAGTTATCTTCGTTTAGTTTTATTCGTACTATACAGGGTGATTCACGAGCGTTGTGCCAAAAAGCTAGAGCGTGTAGGTTGAGTTGAGACAAGAAAAAAATCGTATGGGAGGGGGGGGTCTATTCCCACCCGTTTAGCCGGGAGGGGCAATTTTCTGGAAAATTGACTTATTTTGTTTAAAAAAATATTAAAAATCAACGGCTTCGTTTACAACACCGTGCTATACTTTTCTGAAAAGCCAAAGACTTCTTCTTTCATTTTGTTTTTAAATTAAATTGTTTTAACGAATAGTTTAAGAAAAATAAATTTTCAAATTCAAAATTTTCAAAAAAAAAGCAAAAAAAAACTTTTTTGAACTAATTTTTTTCAAAATTTTATGTAATTAAGTACTAATTTTGTTTTAAAAATTCAATGTGTTTGTTAATTTTTGGTCGAACACAGAAAACCGGATGCAAAAATGTCTTTTCGTTTTTGAGAAATTTAGAAAAAACCAAAACCATTTTTTTCTAAAAAAATCTTTGTTTTTATTTTTACCTATCTGGACTTTTAGTTCAATTTATTAGTTTAATTTATAAATTTAATTTTTTGTAATTGGAGTTTTATGAGGACTCAATAAAGTAGAAAAGTATTACATTATCCCTGGATTAACCATTTTGTTCATTGATAACGTCTGCAAACTGACCTGTAATTTTTTCTTACTATACCTGGGGCCGCGGCCACTCGCCGGCGAAGAGTTCTACCTGCTAGGGGCTTAAGATAATTAAACCGAATTTTTTCTTGAATGAAAAAACAATTAACAACCTAAAGGTAAATAAAAGGCATCGCATATTTACTAAACAACCATTTACAATTAAAATATTAACTCATCAACACATAACAATAACAAACTCATATGCTCGAGAAGAGTAAGCGGACAAGAACTTCTGCTACGGTTTAACTTGTTGTCGAGATCGGGAAGCCGAAATACTCTACGCTGAAAGGTATCCCAATAGATGGCGCCCAAGTCGTAGCATGTTTTCAAGAATCCGCCGACGAGAGCACTGAGAGCTAGAAGTGAAAGGTCAATGGCAGACGTTATCAATGAACAAAATGATTAATCCAGGGAAAATCCAATACTTTTCTACTTTATTGAGTCCTCATAAAACTCCAATCACAAAAAGTTAAATTTATAAATTAAACTAATAAATTAAACTAAAAGTCCAGATAGGTAAAAATAAAAACAAAGATTTTTTTAGAAAAAAGTGGTTTTGGTTTTTTCTTAATTTCTCAAAAACGACAAGACATTTTTGCATCCGGTTTCCTGTTTTCGACTAAAAATTAACAAAGACATTGAATTTTTAAAACAAAATTAGTACTTAATTACATAAAATTTTGAAAAAAATTAGTTCAAAAACGTTTTTTTTTGCATTTTTTTTGAAAATTTTGAGTTTGAAAATTCATTTTTCTTAAACTATTCGTTAAAACAATTTAATTTAAAAACAAAATGAAAGAAGAAATTTTTGGCTTTTCAGAAAAGTATAGCACGGTGTTGTAAACGAAGCCGTTGATTTTTAATATTTTTTTAAACAAAATAAGTCAATTTTCTAGAAAATTGCCCCTCCCGGCTAAACGGGTGGGAATAGACCCCCCCCTCCCATACGATTTTTTTCTTGTCTCAACTCAACCTACACGCTCTAGCTTTTTGGCACAACGCTCGTGAATCACCCTGTATAGTCAGTGTTGTCCTCGTCATAATTCCGCACCCTACATTTGTTTATGTGAGTGATAAAAAAAAATAAAAAATGTGAGTTATAATATTTTACAAAATATGCATGTGTTATAATATAAATAAAAATTTCTAAAAGAAAAAAAAAAGCGCGGTTTGAAATGTTTGTGCATGTTTTGTCTTGTTGTCAGCTTAATTGGTGTGTTTTGTGCATGTGAATGGTTATAATAATAATAATTATAAGTGGAAAATATTTCCACCATTAAATTGGACTATTTTACAGAAGGTAGAAAAATAAAATAAAATAAACACCTTAATGCATTAAATTGTACAAGGGATTTGATAATTCCCTCCATTTAATTGGAAAATATTTGGTTTCTTTTATTCCCTCCATTAAATTAGAAAATTGTCGGTAAATATGCCTACATTAAATTGTAAATGAAAGAAGAAATGGAATTTGATAAATTCCTGCATTTAATTGCAAAAGCGCGGCTTAAATTCCCGCCAAAACTGAAATACGTGGAATTTGATAAATTCCTGCATTTAATTGCAAAAGCGCGGCTTAAATTCCCGCCAAAACTGAAATACGTGGAATTTGATAAATTCCTGCATTTAATTGCAAAAGCGCGGCTTAAATTCCCGCCAAAACTAAAATACGAAATTCATAGTCAAGAAAGAGAAAACTATGTCTGTATTTGGAATGCAGTAGATCAGATCTTGGTTAAAAAACCTACATTAGATTGTAAAAAAAAAATTATAGAAATAATAAGCATGTTTTTGTGTAAATGCGCACATTCATTAAATTGAAAATTGACTTGAGTTGAATGACAAATAATAATAATATTAAAAAGAAGAGCGTGTTTGAATCGCTCCTGGTCAGGAACAACAAATTTATATCTGTTTACTAATTTACATGCAGCATGAGCATCAGCTAAAGAGATAGAATGATAGGAAACGTATGTATGATGGATTTGAGAAGCAAACAAATTGTTTTTTTTTTACAGAACAACTCTCACTATACAACTGTTTTTGATTGACATCTGTCAATAATTAAGAAAGTCAGAGTTCTGTGCGGTCCTCTTTTTTTTTTATTAATATATACTTTTAAAATAGTCTAATTTACTCTAAAAAACACTTGGAATCGTTACTTAAACCTAATTTGCATAGAATAAACACTTTATTTCGTTCGATTGCACATTTAAAACACAAAATTTGCATCATTTATCTGCGGTATACTCAGCAGTGCACCGTTAATTAAAATTGCATATGCCGCTAAAGCGAGGTAGAGAAGAAAACTCCCCAGAAAATTCAAGTAATTCGAAAAAAGTTTCCATCGAAAAAATAAGTAATATGGCAGTTGGAAATATGTCTATCGATCAACTAAAAGTAATTTTGTTCGATTGCATTAACGAATGCGTCAACCCGAAATTTGATGGCGTTGCTAAAAAGGAGGACGTTCAAGCTATTGCTTCCCAAATGCAGGCACTTAAAGCACACAATGAACATCTTGTGCAAAGAGTAACTGCAATGGAGAATTACTGTCAACTGTTAGAGCGCCAACTGGACATCCTTACACGAAAAAACTATGAAAACACTGTTGTCGTGCATTTTCCGGCAGAAGGGAAGACCAATAAAGTTGAATTCGCAAAACAAACTTGCATGGGTCTTCTTCATCTTCAAGAAAGTGCAGAATTACCGATTAAAAGCACACAAGAGTTCACAAACAATAACACAAACAAATCCACTGTGGTTTTAAACTTTCATCCGGGAGACACTGCAAATAAAGTTATTGATGCAACGCCAACTCTCAAAAATTCTGGTATAGTTATTCATCGCGAGCAATCTTTAATTACACGGCAAAAAAGGAAATCACTATACGATATTAAAACTAAACTACTCGCCATAACACCAAGTGCGAAAATCGTGATAAGAGGAGTAAAACTTCACATCAATAACTTCGCGTTTTCCTTCAACTTTGCACGCGGATTGATTGTAAACAATGTGGAAGAATATTCATTTGTCAAGAACACATTTGGAGAGAGTGGACTTCAATTTTTTGACAGCTACAACAATAAACAACCCTATGCGATACTAGCCCCACCAAACAGTCAACATCAACAAACTACATCCAGCGTTCAGCGGAGTAAACATCGTCATCAATTGTAGGACAGTGTTGCCGTCTGCCAAGTAATTTTAAATTTAAAAATTTTAAGTTATAATGTATCTGGACTTAAAAACAAATTAGCAATTCCAGATTTTTTTAAGTATATTCTTAATTTTGATATTATTATTCTGTTAGAGACTTTTCTTGAAGATGGTCAGGAAACACAATTTTTTAAGTTTTTCAAAGATTTTTTTATTAAATTTATCCCCGCCTCACGCAGTAGTATTTTTGGTAGAGCGAGTGGAGGTTATTTGATAGCAATACGATGTAGTTTAAAGAGTTTTGTTTGTATTAAATCTGTAGCGAGGAAGACCGTTATAATGTTAAATCATAGGCATGAACAATTTTACATTCTTCCAACTTATTTAAATTGTACCAATTGGAATAACGATTTTAACGAACTGCAGACCTTTCTAAATGAAACTGATTTTAATAACATTTTAATATTAGGTGATTTAAATGCGAGAATCGGTGAATTTCAAAATCTAGCTTCTCTGGTGAACAACACCTCACACGCTTTTGAGAGTTTGAGAAGGTCTTTGGACATAACCGTTAATAGTTCTGGCAGGCGTTTAATGAATTTGGTTGAAGACTTCGGTTTAATGGTTATGAATGGAATAACTAAAAGAGATAGCAGAGGTGAACTTACATTTGTTTCTGGTCAGGGTTGTTCTATGATTGATTATTGTTTGGCTAGAGGTGATTGGCTAACTGCAATTGAGGATTTTGAGGTGCAACCCGTAAGCTATTCAGCACATCTTCCAATAGTGACATCCATACAATTTATCAACTTCGATTCCACTCTGAGTGAACCACAACAAAAATATAAATGGGTCGATAGTCAGGTAGCGCTCTACAAGCGTAGACTCGATGCCAAAGTAAATAGCCTACCGAGCAATGTATCCTGGTCTTGTGAGCAGTCGGCTGATGAAATAATTGAAATTATCAAGAGTTCAGCCATGCCAACCAAAAACAAACAAAATTTTACTGCTGAGTGGTACGACTGGGAATGCATAAAACTCAGAAAAAAATCTTTCACAATGCTCAAAATTTTTAGGAAAACCAAGTCTAGTTTCTTTAAATCACTTTATTTAGATGCAAACAAAACTTATAAGAGAGTATGCAAAGATAAACAAAAAGCTTTTATGTGTGGTCTAGCAGCAAGTTTATCCAAATGTAAGGACTCGAAATCATTTTGGTGTAAAGTAAGATTGTTAGGTGGCGGCAAAAAATTTTCAGCAACAACAATAAATATCGAGTTACTAGCAAATCATTTTAAGAGACTTCTAAACGATACAACAAACTCACAACTTTTTCAATATGCTCTACCCTCAATCTCTGTTCCAGAACTAGATGAACCTATTTCAAATAATGAATTACAAACAACTCTTAAGAATATGAAAAACAATAAGGCAGCCGGGCTAGATGGAATTCCAGCCGAGTTCTATAAAAACTCCTCCCCGTCCTTCCTAAATCTTCTTCTTGATTTTTTTAATAAGCTTCTTGAAAAGGAAGAAATACCTCAGTCTTTTTTGATGTCACAAATCTGCCCAATTTTCAAAAAAGGAGATCCCAGCTCACCAGAAAACTATAGAGGCATTTCAATTCTTCCTTGCTTGAGAAAAATATTTACCCAAATTCTTTATTGCAGGCTTATGAGGTGGGTAGAAGAGAAAAAACTGCTAAGCACTTTCCAAGCCGGTTTTCGCTCTGGTCTTTCAACTGTAGACCAAATATTTGCACTCTCAAATATAGCTAAACGTTTCATCGATAACAAACAAAAACTGTATGCCTTCTTCATCGACTTTAGAGCAGCATTTGACACTATCAATCGGAACTCACTAGTTTATAAATTAGCGAATTTAGGTATATCGGCGAAATTTTTAAAGCTTTATAAACTTCTCCTCACCAATACTTGCGCTGCTGTGTCAAATGGAAGCTCCATGTCCAGTTTCTTCAAAACTGAAAGCGGCGTGCCCCAAGGTTGCTCCTTAAGCCCGATTATGTTCTCCCTTTTTATTGACGATGTCTCCAGTGATTTGCCTGGGGGTGTAAGGTTTGGAAACCTACTTATTAAGGTTCTACTTTATGCAGACGACCTAGTTGTTTTGGCGGACAACCCAACCACACTACAGTTACAAATTAATATACTGAAAACTTTCTGTGATAAATGGGATTTGAAAATTAACACCTCAAAATCAAAAATTATGATCTTTGAAAGCACACGTCGAAGGAGGAACCCGCTCGAGTCATGGTCATTGGATAATGAACCTATAGAGGTGGTTAACCAATTTAAGTATTTAGGTGTTCTGTTTTGCAGCAATCTGGATTTTCGTCCCCACGTCAAAGAAAAATGCTTGTCAGCAAAAACTGCAATTAACCTTATATGGAACAAAATCTTCTGCAATAAGTACATTGACATATCGGCTAAATTTAGAGTTTTTGAAGCCACTATAAACTCATGCTTATGCTATGCAACTCAAGTATTTGGTTACCAAGATCTCGATGAATTTGAGATAGTGCAACGCTACTTTTTCAAGCGAATTTTTAAACTCCCAAATTCCACTCCAACTAACGCTATACATGTAGAATCAGGTATCCCGCCAACTTTTCTAAAAAATCTTAAATTTAATGCCGATTACATAGTTAAAGTAATGCAAAGGTCAAATGAAAATCTCCATAAGCAAATGATGGATTTCGCATTCCGAAGGAATTTGTCGCCGTTTAAAGAATGGTATGATATAGCAAATGCGCACAGTTTTGATCTAAATCTTAGAACAATTTCTCCTGCTGATTGGAAAGGTAGCTTCTATGATTGTATTTGGTGGATGATTCATTGTATCTTAAGTTCTTGAATAGAGCTCAAACCTCCCCAAGCAGATTGGTCTATAAGCAACTCAATCACACTTTGTTTGTAAACAATTATTTTAATAGCAAACTGTCTGCAAAACAAATAGGTACGTTGTTTAAAACAAGGACTGAGATGCTTGATTTGAACTACAAACCTCACAGAAATGATAATCCCAGGTGTAACCTCTGCAACAGAAATGAAAACGAAGATGTCAACCACTTTTTAGCCGTTTGCCCGATTCTGCAGGAACTTCGAAGACTTTATTTCTCAAAGAGCTTTCTCAATATCCAGGAAGCAAAAGAAATCTTAAACGGAGAGTACGGTTGGAAAAATCTTTATAGTTATATTGATCATGCCTTAGATTATCGAAACAGTTTTTCAGAGTAAATTAAATTATTTTGAATATTATGTATCTGTCTTTTTTCATCAGGGAATTTATATTTATAAAAAAAAAAACATTGGATGCTATGTTATTTTAATTAATTAAATCTATTTATTTATTAAGTATAATCTTAAACTTTCTTTTTGTTTATTCTCGATAAATGTCAATTTTCAGGCAGACGGCAAATATATATTTTGCCATGCTAATGTTCTTGTAAAATGTTTCAAATGTATCTCGAGTTTTGGTCAAATAAAGAATTTTTAATAATAATAATAATAATAATACAACTGTTTTTAATTTGACATGGCAAACACCTTGCCAACATTGGAAGGCTTCTCTTTGGATGGGGATAGCACATCAGTTGGGTTGAGATGGGAGAAGTGGAAGAGAGCTTTCGATATTTATTTGGAAGCGGCATCAATTGAATCTGCTGTGAAAAAAGAGCAATCCTCTTACACTTTGGTGGTCTGGGTCTGCAAGAGGTTTTTTACAATCTCCCAGGTGCTAACATTGACAGCACTGCTGATAACGATGTGTTCTCGGTTGCTATACAGAAGCTAGACGAGTATTTCTCTCCAAAGCAAAGCAAGGTGTATGAGAGGCACGTTTTTAGACTTCTCAGGCAAGAAGAAGGGGAGAAGTTTGAGAAATTCTTGCTTCGATTAAGAAATCAGGCTAACAAATGTGGGTTTCAAAATTTAGATGATAACTTAATCGATCAAATTACTGAAAAATGTACCTCAGACGATCTAAGGAAAAAAATATTGACAACTGGCGATAGTATGACGATAGACAGAATTCTAATAGAAGCAAATACGCAGGAGGCTGTAAGCCACCAATTAGAAGGTTATGGGAACAAAACTAAATCAGAATTGATAAACGCAATCACAAATAAGAGAAACGACACGAAGGCAAAAGAAAAATACGAATACAAAATGCAAAGAGATAACGAAAAATCATGTGGGAGGTGTGGTAATAAGAGACATTCTTCCCAAGATCCTAAATGTCCTGCTAGGGACAAAAAGTGTCACACTTGTGGTCGCATTGGACATTTTCGCCAATATTGCAAATCTCAGGTTGGGCAAAAACGAAAATTTCAGGGTTCTCGCAGGCATGGTGACGGTCCAAGTTTTAAAAGAACGAGAGATAACACGGATAAAATGAACTATGTCGAAGATGATAAAACTGAGGTGGATTACGTTTTCCATATCGACGATGATGCTTCCATTGAATGTTTTGTAGGTGGAATAAGAACAAAAATGTTAGTTGATTCGGGATGTAAGCTTAATTTATTGACAGACAAAACCTGGGAATGTTTAAAAGCTAAAAAGATTCAAGTATACAACCAAGTCAAAAATCCAAACAAAATATTTCTTGCGTATGGTAGCCACACCCCATTAGACGTTAAAGGGTCATTTGAAGCCAACATTAAAGTCCATGATAAAGAACAACAAGCTACATTTTACGTTATTACGGATGGAACAAAGGACCTACTAGGAAAAAATACCGCAGTTTCATTAGGAGTCTTGAAAATAGGGGTCGAAATAAATCACATTGCGAGCAACATAAATCCTTTTCCGAAGTTTAAAAATGTATTAGTGACAATTCCCATTGACAAGTCCGTTCACGCTGTTTCACAGCCATGCAGGAGAATACCCATTCCTTTAGAAACCCTAGTAGAAAAAAAGTTAAAAGAGCTATTAGATTATGATATCATCGAAGAGGTACACGAACCATCAAAGTGGGTATCTCCTATAGTTCCAATCCTCAAAAAAAAACGGCGAGCTGCGTCTTTGTGTAGATATGAGAAGAGCAAATGCTGCTATTATGCGAGAAAATCATCCCTTGCCAACAATGACCCAAATGCTGCCTAAATTCCGAGAAGCTTGTTTGTTTAGCAAACTTGACATCAAAAATGCGTTTCACCAAGTTGAACTCCACCCCCACTCGAGACACATAACGACATTCATTACAATGAAAGGACTTTTTCGCTACAAACGATTAATGTTTGGTATTAATTGCGCCCCAGAAATTTTCCAAAAAATACTTGAGAAACTGTTGATAGGGTGTGAAGGTGTCATTATTTTTATAGACGACATTTTGATTTTCGCAAAAAATGACGGTGAACACGATATAAGACTTAAAAACGTCTTAAGAATCTTAAATGAAAACAACGTTCTCTTAAACGAAGACAAATGCATTTATAAAGTTAAAGCCATTCAATTTTTGGGCCACGAACTTACACCGGAAGGTATCAAGCCTTTACAGAAATATGTTGAAAGCATTTCAAAGTTTAGAGTTCCGAAAACACTCGAAGAACTACAGAGTTTCCTAGGACTGGTAAACTTTATTGGCAAATGGATACCAAATCTTGCGACTACAACCGAGCCTCTCAAACAACTTTTAAGAAAGAAATTGGGAAAAAATGCCAACTTAGATAGGTTTTGGTTAAAGGAACAAGATTTGGCCTTTTCGGAATTAAAAACAACTCTCACAAAAATCCAGTCTTTGGGATATTATGACGTTAACGATAAAACACAGGTCGTTGCCGATGCTAGCCCAGTTGGATTGGGAGCTGTCTTAACGCAAATAAACTCCAAAGGTCCCAAAATCATCGCATACGGAAATAGAACATTGACAGATTGTGAACGCAGGTACAGTCAAACTGAAAAGGAAGCCCTTGCTCTCGTGTGGGCAGTAGAACATTTCGACATCTACCTTTTCGGAAAAGAGTTTGACCTTATCACTGACCACAAGCCCCTAGAAATAATTTTCGGTCCTAAATCAAAACCCTGCGCTCGCATCGAGAGATGGGTATTAAGACTCCAAGCGTACAATTTCAAAGCTATTTATAAACCCGGAAAGATGAACATTGCCGATCCGTTGTCGCGCTTATGCGTTTATTCTGATCCAACACCACTTGGAGCAGATACACATGTCTACCAAATAGTCGAGCATTCGCGACCGCTCGCAATTTCCTTGGACGAGATAATGATGTGCTCCGAAAATGATCCTGATACGAAATTCGTTTCAAAGGGCATTTATGATAAAGAATGTGACCAATCTGTGAAGGGATACAAAATTTTTGAAAACGAATTATGCTTTTACGATAATATATTGTTGAGAGGAAATAAGATAGTTATTCCGAAAAAACTAAGAAATGACGTGCTTAAAGCAGCCCATGAAGGTCACTCAGGTATAGTCGCAATGAAAGGACGTTTGAGAGCAAAAGTCTGGTGGCCTCGTATGGACAAGGATGTCGAAAACCTGGTGAAATCGTGCAAAGGTTGCACTTTGGTTAGCATGCCAAACCCCCCGTTTCCCTTAAAAAGACGAGATTTACCTACAGCTCCTTGGGTTGACATCGCAATGGACCTTTTAGGCCCCCTTCCTAGTGGTGAATACTTATTTGTCGTAATAGATTACTATAGCAGGTACAAAGAAATCAAAATAACAAAAGTAATAACCAGTTTCGAAATAATAAAGATGCTTAAAGAGATGTTTAGTAGATTAGGGTTCCCAGTTTCCATCACGGCTGATAATGGAAAGCAATTTGTCAGCGAAGAATTTAAATCCTTTTGCAAGGAATGCAACATCAGACTTTTTAGCACGATTCCATACTGGCCCCAACAGAATGGAGAGGTCGAAAGACAGAATCGGGACATTCTAAAACGGCTAAGAATTTGTAAAATTGAAAAAAAAGACATGAAAGAAAGCTTATGGGAATACCTCATGATGTTTAATAGCACACCGAATTCCACGACTGGTAAGACACCATCAGAGCTCTTCTTCAACAGACTGAATAGGGAAAAAATTCCTTCTCTAGAATCAATAGGTTATCACGTTAAAGATTCAGAAATAAGAGACAGAGACAGAGAACAAAAAGAGAAAGGAAAGGAATACGCCGATAAAAAAAGAAGGGCTTTTGAAAATACTATATCACAAGGTGATAAAGTCTACATTAAAGTAATGGAGAAACAGAATAAACTGAGTACAAATTTTGATCCAACGCCTCACACTGTTGAAAGCTCGAAAGATGGAGATACTATTGTGAGAAATGACGAAACTGGACAAAAATATAGGAGAAACATAGTTCATTTAAAAAAAGTAGAAGGAGTTTGGAAAGCTCTTCCAGAGAACGAAGATAATGTAGATTCTGAATCGGAATAACTATTTGCGAGTCTTGTTTGTTTTTCTTCTATGTATCTTGAATTCCATTAATTTTGCTAAAATTATTTTGTAAAAAAAAAAATGAAAGTTGAATTTTGTTCCAAATCAAAGCTCTTATTCTTCAGCTAAAAAAAAAAAATTGTAAAGATTAAAGGTAGCTTTTATTCAGTAAAAGCTATTGCATTTAATAGATTTAATAATAAATGTTGAATTTCCTGAAATCCGGATAAACTTTTTTTTCTTTCAAAAAAAAAAAAACAAAAATAGATTGTGGCGATTAAAGGTAAGATGTTAACAAGACTAAATATAAAATATTTTTACAAGATACAGATGTAGTGTATGCGTAACGTAACGTAAAGTAACGTATGTTAACGTAAGTCTATCTTAACGTACGGCTTATTCAGGTACCCTCACTACACCGGCTTAGAGAGGTATACCTGTCACTGTCTCGAGCGCATGTTGCACACACAGAGTCAGTCGGTGATTGATCCTCGTGCAGTGCGGATGCATACGTTGGCGAGCCTGTGAACATTGCAAACATTTCAGGTGGAATCGTGTAAGGTGATTTGTGATTATCACCTTTGTGACTATAAAATGTGATCACATTTTATTTTCCTTCTGTGTAAGGTGATCACCAAAAATATTTCGAAGCTTGGCATCATTTCCCAAAAAAACAAATGACATATTATGACTAGTACAATCACTCTGGCAACCGATTGTAGCGCCACTATTTGCAAGCATTTTATTACATGAGTTGATATTGAAAAAGAAACGGCGGGGCAGAGAATTAGGAAAACAGAAAACTAGGAAACGAAAAAGTTTCTTTTTTGAAATTGAAATTGAAATTTGAAGTTCGAATATATTTATTCTATTTGACTGTTCAAGTATCAATAATCAAAAAATTTTATTCAATGTGATAGCAAAATAGCTGTCACCAGGAAAAGTAGCAAATTGGTGATTATCACTTGTGACTATCACCTTACGCAGACAAAATTTGTGATTTGTGATTATCACCGATCACAAATCACCTTACACGATTCCACCCATGATTTAACTTGTTTATTTTTTAATTAGGCCGTGTGCGAATTCAGTTAAAAATGGGTTAAAAATTGACGTTTGGTTAAATTTTGACACTTCGCATTATTTGACTAGCTACTGAGCAGGTTAAAATATGACAGTAGTGGTTAAAAATTCATCCATTTTTATTTTTTAACCACAATTCATCCAATTCGCACACGGTCTTAGTTATAAATCACCTCGATGATTCCAGGCTGAATGATTTCATGCTCAAGTAATGAATAAAATTCATTTTAAATTCATTTTTTTTTTTATTGATATTTATTGATATTGATATACATATTTTATTGAAAAATTCAAAAACATGTCAAGATTTTGATAAATATCAAGCTAAATTAAGTAAAAAGTTCAGTGGGAACGCCTTTCTTGATTTATAAATCAAATAAGCTAAATCAAGTCGGTGGGAACAGGCTATAAGAAGCTTTCTGTGTAAGAAATAAAACTACTTTTAAGTTTGAATGAACTAAGTCGAATGAACAAAATTGAGTTTATTGAAAATAATATTGAGTAATATAAAAATAATATAGTGAACGATTAGATTAAACAAAGTGGATTCCCAACAATTCTCTCGTTTTTGAATAAACTTATATAGAAACAAAAAGAATTGTTTCTGGCTTAGGGTTAAAGAAAAAGTACCTATGTATCTTTTTATATATTAAAATAAGTCACCACACTATAACATGACTATCAGATTCTTAATTTTGGTTTGAAATTTATTTTTATAATCTTCCCCGTCACGAAAAATCTACTCCTAAATGAAAAGATCCAATTGAAACTGCTGTCAAGACCTCAATTTTTTGTCTGAGATTTCTGGGAATTTCTCAAATTAGATTTTTTAACGTTCCTTCCGAGTAGTTCGAGCTCTTATACATCTTTAATGTTCGGAATAAATACAAGCAATTATTAAACTTAGTAGATACGACTCCGTTGGGCTGAATACCTCCAGAGCTCGTTAAACCTTTTGGGGTGCAATTCATGGCAGGAGACAACGTGACAGTCCAAATTTGATTTGAAAGAACGGTATAAAAATGGACGACATTTAGAAAATAACGTAATATTTACCTATAAAAACTAACTAAGAAACCCGGATTCCACATTCTACGTCGTTCTGTAAAGAGTTATTAGGACCGAAATACTATTACATATTTAAAAGAGGAAAAGCTTGGAAGCATGTTGTTGTATTTCACGACCTCCGCGGCAAGAATATCACATGCAAAATCAAATTGCTGTTTGAAAGTCAATGTCAAGTCTGAGGTTATAACAAAAACTAACGTACAATAAGAAAAAAAAGTAAACAACATGATCTAGAAATGGAGCAAATTAATTCCCAGACTGCTTGGCTGTGAAATAAAAGGTTGATAACAAGGATACATACATATTTACAATGACTAAACAAGTCGGAAGCTTTAAAATAACTTCAAACTTATCACAAACAAAATAATGCACGAAATACGATGAATACGAATGAAAACAAAGTCAATATTAGCATTTTCTTAACATCGTCAATCACCATTAACATTATCCCATCGTTTGCGTTGCTGTTGCTCCCTGGCAATAAATCTCAATCGCGGATGGATCCATTACATCATTATCTAGGTATATATTGACATCCGGTACGAAAAGTGATCTTCAAACCTCAGTCACAATATTTACATTTGTTTCAGAAGATCACGCAGTAGTTTGATATTGTTGACAAAACTGTTATCATACAGTCCAAGTAAAAACCTCAACCAAAGGATATTGAAACCCAATTATACCAAAACCCATATTTTAAAATAAAAGTATCAACTTCCTCTCAACCACTAATTGACCATCTCCTATTGAAGCAAACCCAAAACCTGAACCATTGGCATTGTTTGGGTGGATTTCTTTCGGTCTAGTAATCATGCGTAATATCATCAATTTGTATCTTCTTCCTTATTTTGGTTCATTAAAATGCAGAAGTGGATTTTTATGAATGAAATTTGGTCAATGCTTAGATTCTAATATTCCACATCAATTATAAGAGTTTTTGTTGATCCTGAAAAAATAGATACCTCAACAAAACACATAAGTGCACCACATTCAAATTACGGTACTAAATGAAAATGTGCGATCGTGCGTTAAAGTTTTAATATTCGTTCTCAATTACCATTACCGTTTCCGAAAAGGAAGGAAGGAAAATAATATTATAATCTGGACAGAAGGAACAGGTATGTTGGTTGTTCCTTGAGCAATTACAATCATACATAAGTCTTGTTGAAAGTGATTATGTATTTTGAATCTACTTTTCATATTTGCAAAAAGTTCGGTTAATCTTGTTGGCTTCCGAAGGAATGGCAATACTTTTTTCTTTCTTTCTAATACGTTAGGGATTTAAGAAAAAGAATAGGTCATTGAAAAAGACATATAAGGAGTTTCTGAGCCATTTCCCTTTTACTATAAAATGGACCTCATTTGTATATTCTTAATATTGTTCTTACGTAAAAATCGGAGACCGCTTAAATCTCATAAGTAGTTAGGGCTATCTAGCTAGGCATACACGGTGAACATGATACAAGTGCGGATGATGCATAAATAGTTTGTATTGCGACATGTTAACTCAATGAAAATAACTACACAAATGACGAATTGTTGTCACACAACGCCATACACGACGAACATGTTGATAAACTTCAAAATTTGTTGTAAACTTGCCCATACACAGCCAACATGTTAGCCGTAAGTTCACGGTTTATGAAATATTTCATAAACCGTGGATTTGTTGGCCAACATGCCCATGCACGAATAATTTTCAGCCCAACCCCAACAAATCACACCAACATGTTCACCGTGTATGCCTAGCTTTATTTTCTTATTTCATGATACGCAAAAAGTATGTTATAGGTTTTTTTGCCTGCATTAATTCATTTTTTCATTCGTACCTATTGTAATTAATCAATCAATTTTTTCAATTTCTCAATTTCGAACTTTCACGTACATACTTTTATTATTTGTAATTTAAATATTCACATCATGTTATTGCTAAGAGGACCTTACTTTTTTAATAAAAACACAGTTCAAAGTTCAAGGATACATCTTGTTTTGTTTTCCCATATTTGTGGAAGCTTCACCTTTGACAGGGAATTGAATTGAATTTACGAGTTCACTTGGCAAGTTTTCGTTTGAAGCGTGATTAATAACATTTTAAAACTTGAACAGTGAACTTGTAAATTTTCATCCAAACTATTTTCTATTTTCTTTTAATATTGTTGTACTATCTTCTATGATTTAAAATATTCAATAAAACACTTTTACATGTAAGAAGTTGGCGCTCTTTTAGATCTCATTACTTTTGATGGCTTACTTTTTACACAGTGTTGTTCGCACATAAGAGAACTTGCCTCTTTTTTACATTTTATGTTTTTGTTCTGATAATACCTTAACGAAAAAGGAAGTGTGTCGTCGTCATACTTCTTTTGTTTTAAAAATTGACAACTTTGTCCATTATTCCTTTTGGCAATAAAATAGATTCTTAAACGCTTTATCCGTCAGGAATCATCCAACTACCTGTACACAAGTCCCAAAAACTGACCGACCTTTACCTTAGCATTTATTGCGTATTCATTTGAACAGCAGAACAACAATGAGAGGAAATACTTTGCATATTTATTGTTTTGAATAGAAATTGTCAGCTTCTGTTAACTGCAAAATGGTCAAATCTTTCGAATTAAGAAATTTTATTGCTAAACTGAGCCTAATATATGTAAAATACCTTTTGTAAGAGACCTCTGTTTCAGGTCCATTTAGTTCTTTTCGTCCTGTTAAAGGATTTTATGGAAGAACAATTACCTCGACAGAAAAAGGGTAGTGGCTATTTTTGCGAAATTGCCCATTTTCACATAAGAATGGGAAAGGATTTTACACATTTTTCTTTCTCAATTGTTTTTGAATGTGTAACAAAAAATATATACGCATAATTTATTATGTTAATGGGAAACCCTTATTAGTGCGTTGCCAAGGTGTTCGATGAACCTTCCAGGAATATACATTCTTAAGTTCTGATTGTTCCCTCTACCTGACTTTAACCTATTATTAAGACATAATTTGAGATGTGAAACGCAATTAAAAATATGACTGCCCCTAGTCCAAAAATGCAACAGCAAACATTTTAATAATCCGACCGTTGGCGTTGTGCAAAACATTATTTTGAATAAAAACAAAAACAAACTAGAACCCGCAATCCGGAAACCGGAAAGCGGTTAAGCACCCACGTGGTAGATAATGTTGATTCCGTTGTTGCCGCTTCATTTCCTCGTTTTCAATAAATTTAAATTTGTGAAGACAGTTGATGCCTTTCAAGGATATTGAATCGTTTTCGTTGCGATTCTATTTTTCGAAGATATATTTTCAAGAAAACGTTATTTCAATAATGAACACATTGCGTTTGCCATTCAGTCTTAGGTCCTATAAATGTTTTTTGTTCCTCCCTAGAAAACAAATTCGATTGTAATTTCTTTCATTTGAGGAGCATTCATCAGAAAAGTAGCATCCAAAAGAAGGGAACTTCATTCTATCTTTTCTCTCCTATTTCTGTATGGTTAGACACAAGACCAAAGAAACAATCAACCCTTTCCGGATTTATGACAATTTTTACTGTTTTTTGTGTCAAAACAATACACTCCACCTCCCTAATTCCCAAGATAAAGTTTTTTCAATTCAAGAATCGAGTGCATACTCTTTTTTTTCAACCCGAATTTTGAACTTGAAAACGAAATAGTTTCCCACAAACCCGATTAGAACTGATAATCCAAAGATTTGTGTCCAGAAAATAAGAGGAAGAATTTTGCATGCTCATCTCATTGCAGATTGTCACACCTTTTTTTTGTGCTGTCATTTTTGGGTGTGAATGGAAAAACTTCCTGCAATGTCCCGTAAAATAAGGATATCCTGGCTTGGTTCATCATTTTCATGTACTGTAAAGTAATGTAAGGGTTGAATGGATATACAGTTTTGTGTTTTTGAATTATGCTCTTAACTGTAAGAATTAGAGTGACGATAAACCGTCGAAAAGTGCAAAGTATCTATTTTATTTTATTTACTTTCACTGATTGACATCTATCCTGGAATCTGGAGATATTGTTGTCATTGTTGTGAGGTTTATGGAGGAGTAAATGTATGTCGAAAGAATAATAAAATTGCAAGGAATATACATCAGTATTGGAACATAATAATGGATTTGATAGATAACAGTTAATCTATGGGCAAGACACAATCAACACCCGGAGGTTATTGGCAATTGTAAAATCTTTTGGAATTTCGCTTGCAAGCCTGGGAAAAATTTCAATGAAAATGTACACTCGGGCGTATACGTGTTCTTATAGATTTTTTTGTTCTGTACGCTGTTTTTACTTTTTGTTTGAGAACGTTATGGTTTTTGTATCAATAGTTATCTTGTTATTTTAAACAACCTCAAGATTAGAGTTTTTGTTAATGACGACGATGAGCAAGGCAAGTTAATGACGAATAACGAATTCATATTCATAATTTTTTTTTTCAGTCCGACATCTACTATAATCAAAGTTCAATATCGCTGAATATTTTCGAAGTCACTTTGTATCAGAATGTTAATTTTCAAAAATATGACATCGACCTTTTTTGACGTTCTGTACGCAATCGTTGTCGACGCTTAATATTATAAGCTACCTCTAAAAATGATTAAAATAGAAAATCCTTTGTTTAATAAATTCGAAGATTTAAGCAACGTTAATCAAAGCTCTTTAAACTTAAGCGCAAAATTTTTCATTTAATGATTGATTAGAGAGGGGTGTGCACAGCACACGAATGGGTTTATTCTGATATTCTGAACTACTTAGACAATATTGGAAATGGAATATAAAAGTGTTGACCCTGCCTACAGCTTATACAAGAATTTTGTGCCATCCGCATCGAAACAGTACATTATGTAGATTCAGTATTGGAATGTGAAAAAAAAACTCTACGGGGAAAGAAATGACCAACAATTAATAGTCGATGAAGCTATTACGTAATATTATTTTCATTCACATCGAAAATTCACACAAAATTATGTACAACTTATTGTCAACAAATTGGACATTCGTTAAGGACCTTTCCGCAATTTGTGCATGTAGCTATTCTAGAATAACACATTTTATGATGTAGGGAAATAACTCCAAGGGAACTAGCTCCACTGAGGGATTTAGTTCCCACCAAATGAGAATTTGAATAGTTCCCACCAAATGAGAATTTGAATAAGAAATAAATTGCCACTTTAACTGAGAAAAAATTGACATAGGGAATCTGGTCCCGAAACCAGAAGTCCTGAAAATGGTTTGCGGTACTAATGACTTACTATGGTGGGTCATAAGTGCCGAATTTTATTTTGTGACTACTGGCCAACCACTGACCCACTATATGGTGTGATAATAAAAAGAATCACACGAATTTTTAATAAAAAAATTATTATGGTTTTCCGAATGTCAAAGTTTCTCAATATTTACGTTCATGCGTAATACTATTGCTAACTGCTGTTGTAAATTTTTTTTTCCATTCTTATGTGTTAGTTCCAACTTCATACATAAAAGTGCGTACTTAGTTTCCATAAGAAAGTCAACTAAGATCTAACCGTACATGAGCATAAGATCCACTTTACTAAAATGATAACTAGCTAAATCCCTTAGTGGAGTTACATAGTTCCCGTGGAGTTATTTCTCTGCACCATTTCTCTCACTGCAATTACTCAATAGTAATGGTTTCATTCTCCAAATACTTTTATCCGCCACCCAGGCCAATTTTATGGTCTAAAAATTCCTCTTCCTATGAATGTTGATATCCATGCAATTTACTTCCTTCAAACAAAATAAATTTCCAATCTTACCATCAAACTGTCCTTTTTTCATTAAAATAAAATCCAAGGAACTAAAAATTAGAGTCGGCTCATTCGTTTTGATGGACTGTCATTTTTACTCACTTCTCACTTGTGTTACGGGTCAAAGAGGCATTCTTTCTTTTATTTTTTGAAACTGAAGTTATTGTAGATATCCTTTAAAGTCCGCACACAAATATTTAACATACCGAAAAGATTCGTGTGAACCGTTTTGCGGAAGCGGCTTCCAAGATAACGGTTCTTATATATTCTTACAAGAATAAATCATTTGATATTTTGTGTCCTTTTTTATCGACGAAATAATCCAACCAAAAGTATAAATTCAATGTAAAAAGCCACTCAATTTGGTTACCAAAGATTATATGGTTGTAAAAGGAAAGGAAAGAACTCGATTGAATTGTGAATTCTTTGTATCCTTTTTGACAATGTATTTGATTTCTTTGCAACCCACCTGCTCGGTGAGATGAAGGGAATGGGAAAGTAGTTTTTGGGTTTTTATATAGGCACGTGTTCGTTGTTAGAAGAATGTTGTTCTGATGATAGAGGTCTTATTTATTTATTTAATTTGGATGTCGGAAGGATGGCAAGTTGACAAGAGACAATTTCGTTTTGTCTCTATTTTGTTTTGGATGAATGAATAATAATGATGCTTTGTGGAAGCGCATCTCAAGACTGGCGTCATTCTTGTTTGCACAGTGTTAATATGCCCAAACATGTCGTACCTGACCGGTATTTGCTTGTGAGTTTTTTTTTCGTTTATTGTTTGAAATAAATGGATCACTGGGCAACAGTTAACCGTTGTTGACATTGCAATTGGAAAGATTTTAATTTATTTATTAAAAAAAAGCTTTGACGTACTTCCGCTTATACGTGTATTGTATACAATGATAGAGATAGATCTCAGAGCCTTAGACAAAAACCTTTATATAAAAAACCTTTATAAAAAATTATGCAGGGACTATAAGCGGTCTAAATTAACTCGTTTTTGAGTCCCTCTTAACTATTAGCGGGTATAATTTAATTGATAGATCCCAAATATGACATTTTTCCACCCATCAGTTTTGACTATTCGAAGAATTTTTCAAAAGGTCAATTAATCTTTTCAAATCGTTTCTTCAACATTTGAAATCCATTGAAATTCCTAACTTCCACCATTTTTCCTTCGCCATTTTAAAGACACTTTCAAAGTCCAATTACGAGGGTTGTCCGTTTACCAATTCCCCCATACTCTCCCAATTCACCAAAATCGATATGGTGGCACAATTATTCATTGCATCGCTACACCAATCACAGGCATCCTCATCCTCATCCCCATTCTTATTTATCCACCCTTAATTCAACCAAGGCTACCAGACACAAGAAGATGTAATAGAAAAACACACAGCTGAGGTCTGCTCTGGACAAAATAATACCTAAGATTACTTTCTCAGTTTGTCAGAATGAAAAATGCAATATTCCCACTTCATTAACGCACCCTCCTGCGTCCTGCCCTGTGGTCATTTTCACTTGAAGAGAACTGTATAATAATCCTATATTTATTCATTGCAGGAAGGAAACCCAATCGACAATCTTTGTTTATACGTTCGTCGTAGTCGTCCCCCTCATTTGATTTTCTGACAAACTCTGGATTTTGACAAAACAGAAAGGGGTGAATGGACGACGCGACGCGACGGACATTAACCTTTTGTTCGATATCCGAAATAATCAAAGCCATTTTCCAATTCCCCTCTTCCTTGCATCTTATGAAGTCGATTCTTTTGACGAAGAGAAAAAAATCATCAGAATTTTGCGGTTTCTTCCGCATTCATTTGGTTATAGCTGGGTGAGGGACGAAGGGAATTCGGCACATATCTGGATTATGGATTTATGTGCAAATTTATCATGCGGGGGTGCGTGGTTTAATTGATCAGCATAAGGCATCCCTTCTCAATAGTTAATCGTCACATTCGTAACCCCTTCCGCATTGCTTCATATTCTTGGTTTTTGTGCATTTAAGGTACTTGCGATTCTAACGGGATCCATTCAATATTTGATTATTTTACGACAAAAGGGATTTTTTTTGGAAAATATTGAGTAGTCTTTGGCAATCGCTTTATGACTCTGGGACAGTGACAGTTTGAACGACAGATGTTTGTTGTGGTATTGGATCTTATATTTTGGGAATTTATGGTTGCTTCCTGGGAAGGTACTATCGACTCTTAAAATTTGCTGTAGTTTTGTTGTAAATGGAGTTGACCACCAAAATTTGTTGGACACAATATGAAAGTAAATAAAACTGATGTTTGAGAGTTTCTTAACTTAAGGGCACATATATGCAGTCTTGTGAAAAGTTATTAAGAAATAGAAAACACCAAAAATAATTATAATACTAAGATACCCTATCTGAATATCCCAATGAGACATTATATTGCATTGAAATAACTCAAACACATTTGTGCCATTTCTCAGGCGAACTCTGATGAAACATGATCTCCTCTCTTAGTCCAAGAGGCAACCGTCATTTTACAAAACCCATAGGGATATGGATTTTGTACCCATTATTAGATAGAGTTTTTGGAGACAAAGATAGCGCACCAGGGTTGCCTGTCAAAGTAAGGGGCAAAAGGGGTAAAACGGGACACTGATGGTGCGTTTTTTTGGCCAAAAATTAAACCTACATGGATATGGATAAAATTAGTGTCCAACTATAGAGCTCGACGAGATGAAACAGAATATTATGGGTTGCCTAGTTCAAACCGGGGCGAAGCGGTCGGCAACTGCCTCAGAAGCCACTGATTTTTAACAAAAAAAAAAAACCTACAGGGATATGGCTAAATTTGGTACCAAATTCAAGGTCTGAATGTACTCTTTACGAATATACAGGGTTGCCCTGTCTAAACCGGGGCAAACCACTCGGCAACCCTACTACAATGAAAAAATGCACAATACAAAAAAATAAAATTTTTCACTAAAACATTCATAACTTGATTATTTTCTTACCAATTTTTGTGTTTTATATAGGAATAGAAAGCCTTACGTATGAAAAAAAAAATAATAAAATGTCAAAACCTATATTAAGATGTAAGTTTGAATATCTTAAATGATAAATTGGATTTAACGGCATCTTTCATTTAAATTACGTTTGACCACATAACTCAGTAACCAAACGGTTTAAATTAATTTGGTTTTCAGCGACTTTAAGAAGCCTTTCAAACCTTTTTTTTCATATGTCATTTTATATGGGCTTCCAGGGAAAATTTAGAATAATAGCAATTTGAAACTGTGTGAAAATTCCAAAGGGCGAAATCACAAAAAATGTCATCATTGCCACACAAATTGATAACGGAGGCTTAAAACTAAAATTGGCTTTCAATTGTGCAAAGAGGAGTTTGAGACCTTTATTTTGATATATAATACTATATGGCATTCCTCGGGAAATTCAGAAAAACAACAATTTTAAAGGGGGGAAATCTTAACTTCTAAGCAACATACCTTAATGCAAATTTCTATGTATATTAGGGAGGTCCTTAATATAAAATTAATGAAGACATCAGCTCAATCGTCTCCAAATAAATAAAATATCTATACCCCTTACTGGCCCTCTATCGAAGTGAAATTCTAATATGTACTAGGGACTTTGCGGCTGATTTTTTGATTATTCCCGTATTACTCCATTTCGGCTTTACCGATTTTGCTAAAATTTTGCACAATTATACTTAACATTATCCTTAGTGATATTGCATTCCAAGATATTATTTATAATACATTCTTCAATAACAAAAAAATAGGAAAAGAGATCCTATTTTGTAGTAGGTCTATTGGTACCTTTTGTTTTTATAACATAAAATTTATAACAAAAAATTTCATTAGTGTTTTAATTTCCTTGTAAAAAAAATCAAGGAAAATAAAACACTTATCGAAGTTTAATCTGTCTATGCTGACTTTTGTTGGTTGTCCTTTCTTGTTGACAGCATTAACTTGGTCTTGCCCTTGTTAACTCACGTTAAGACTCACGAACGCTGTGTTCTTCCAATTATGTCAATGTCGTCTGCGTATCCTAGTATCTGGACGGACTTTTGAAAGATTGTGCCTGTGGTGTTGACGTTGGAGTTTTGCACAATCTTTTCAAGAATGATGTTGAAGAAATCACATGACAGCTCATTGCCTTGTCTAAAACCTTTTTTGACATCAAATACATCCGCTAAGTTTTTCCTACCATATCATCTTACATAGACCGACGAGTTTTTCAGGGATGCCAAAACTAGACATTGCTCCATATAGTTGGTCTCTATAGACAAAGACACTGTCATATGCAGCCTTGAAATGAAATCGATGAAAAGGTGGTAGGTATTGATTGAAGTTCCCTGGTCATTTAAAATATCTGCCGTAGAGTGAATAATTGATCGATGGTGGACTTTCTTGGGCTGATGCCACACTGATAAGGACCTATCAGGTAATTGACGAAAGGCTTCAAACATTCAGACGGCACGGCAGATAAGATCTTATAGGCGATGTTAAGGAGACTTAGGGGGAAGTGGGGCACATTGATGCGATTTTCACTTAAACGTCAAAAAGTCGCAAAATATTAAGCTAAATAAGAAGGAACAGTCTTTATGCTGATCAGTATCATTTTTGTCATCTTATTCAAAACGATATTTCTCACAACTTCACCACACACCACACAACGACACAACCCCCAGACGTGGGGCACATCGATACATACCATGGGGCACTTTGATTCATGGCAATAAAAAATGCACTTATGGCAGCAGAAACAGTCACTTCATTAATATTGTATCCTTCTGTTTTTTGCTTGTATGTTCACACCATTTTCGTATATCTACCCACAAGAAAAAACAACATTAGATGGGCACATTGGTACAGATAGTTTTATAAATCAATGTGCCCCAAGTATCCTCACTGATTTAAAAAATAATAAAAATCTCTGAATGCGTGTGAAGAATTGAGGGGAAATACAATTTAACGCCGATTCCGAACGGCAGAGTTGAGAAGCACTTTTTCATGACAGATTGATACTCTTGGACGATTTGTCTTCGCAAGAGGCAGTGCCCGTGAAAGATGAAATAAAAACTTGGCCTGAGTAGGACTCGAACCAATAACGTTCTGTTTAGCAGCCAACGCACTTTTACCAACTAAGCTGCGGGCAACTGCTACTAATGAAATTGTTACACTTAAATTGTTTGGTATGCAACATTATTAAGACATTGCTTATAAACGTGTTGACGAAATTTCAAAAAAATTGGTTGAACCGTTTTTGAGAAATCTTGAAAAGAGTGTTATAAAAACAAAAGGTACCAATAGACCTACTACAAAATAGGATCTCTTTTCCTATTTTTTTGTTATTGAAGAATGTATTATAAATAATATCTTGGAATGCAATATCACTAAGGATAATGTTAAGTATAATTGTGCAAAATTTTAGCAAAATCGGTAAAGCCGAAATGGAGTAATACGGGAATAATCAAAAAATCAGCCGCAAAGTCCCTAGTACATATTAGAATTTCACTTCGATAGAGGGCCAGTAAGGGGTATAGATATTTTATTTATTTGGAGACGATTGAGCTGATGTCATTAATTTTATATTAAGTCCTCCCTAATATACATAGAAATTTGCATTAAGGTATGTTGCTTAGAAGTTAAGATTTCCCCCCTTTAAAATTGTTGTTTTTCTGAATTTCCCGAGGAATGCCATATAGTATTATATATCAAAATAAAGGTCTCAAACTCCTCTTTGCACAATTGAAAGCCAATTTTAGTTTTAAGCGGTGCCGTGAACGAAGGCCATATGAACTAACGCCATAATGGCCTTAGTTCTCAAGTGAATGTGAACTAACGCCATAATCCGATTATGGCCTTAATTCACAGTCGAATGAGAACTAAAGCCATCATCTGAATGAGAACTTACGCCATATGGGGTATGTTCACATTCAAATGAGAACTGATGCCATAAAATGCTTTGAGCTTTGAAGCAAAGTTAGCAGCAAGTAATTACCTAACAAAATCTCATCGAGATCTCAGGGACCTCAGATATTTCTCAGATAGATCTCACTCTTAGCGAGCGCTGATATTTTCTTTTAAAATTTCTTCGTTTTCTTGGTCAGGGATCATGTGTTAACAATATTAATTTCAAAAAACTCACTGAGATTTGAGAATTTTGTTCCACCAAATAATTTTCGTAGATGCTTGGTTCTCAAAACTATAGTTTTGTAGACTCTGAAGTAAAAAGAAAATCGCGTACTAAGAGCCGAAATTTTTTTTGGCAAACAGAGAAACAGTTTGGGGTGTCAAAATAAAAAAATTCGCGCGAATTTTTTTATTTTCACACCCCAAATTGTTTCTCTGTTTGCCAAAAAAAATTTCGGCTCGCTTCGCTCGCTTTCCAGTACTGCAGTACGCTAGTTTTTTTTACTTTCAAAGTCTGGAAACCAAATTTTCCGATTGAAGCATCTACGAAAATATTAAGAAACGTACTCATTCTGAAATCATTAGAAATATGAAAAACCAACATTTTTGTATTAGTTTGTTTATTTGTTTATAAAGCAACTTCATTCGATTACTTGGCAAAACATTATCAACAATTAGTAAATGATTTCATTTTTGTTTCCATCCTCGTAAATTTGTTCATAACTCCGCCGTTAAAACGAAGATTTAAAAAATACCATCGAAATCGGATGATTTTCGATTCTGGAACCAAAAAAAAGAGGGGACCGCGAAAGTATAAAACAACAAAGAAATTTTTAAAAAATTTGATTTATAGTAAATCGTGTATAAAATAATTGTTTTTAGCCAATGGCCTCAGTCGCCAGTGCTGCTGTGAGTCTGTAGCTTGTTACATTCATATTCGAAGTACTGTGAAATGTCAATGTCAATATTTGTTTTTAACGCCAGCTTAACTAATAGAGCGTTCATCCTTTTTTTGCGTTAAACAATATATTTTATATTAAAATTATTTGGATTGCTGCGAGTGGCTTTAATTCACATTGAAATGAGTACTTGGGCCACTTCTTAAAATGAACTAACGCCATATTACTTTAGTTCTCTTTCCAATGTGAATTTAGGCCATAATCGGATTATGGCGTTAATTCACATTGGAATGAGAATTAAAGCCATTATGGCGTTAGTTCATATGGCCTTCGTTCACGGCACCTTTTAAGCCTCCGTTATCAATTTGTGTGGCAATGATGACATTTTTTTTGATTTCGCCCTTTGGAATTTTCACACAGTTTCAAATTGCTATTATTCTAAATTTTCCCTGGAAGCCCATATAAAATGACATATGAAAAAAAAGGTTTGAAAGGCTTCTTAAAGTCGCTGAAAACCGTTTGGTTACTGAGTTATGTGGTCAAACGTAATTTAAATGAAAGATGCCGTTAAATCCAATTTATCATTTTAGATATTCAAACTTACATCTTAATATAGGTTTTGACATTTTATTATTTTTTTACATACGTAAGGCCTATGGGTTTTGTAAAATGACGGTCGCCTCTTACTCTATCTGAAAAGTCACTGCCTTTTCAACTAACTAATGGTTTTCTTTTGACAAGAAAGACAAAATGTTTCATTTTAATCTATTGATGCAATTTCTTTCAAGCTGTTTTGGTTCCATACTTTCATTTACATCGACCAACACCAACGCTCTGTCTCGATGGTCACACATTGCACCAAATTATCCTCGTTTGGTTAACATTTAGCGCCTGTATCCAAATCAATTAGGACAACTCAATATAATTCCAAACTCATTGCGCATATACATTTATGCACCCTAAGTGACCATCGCATGTGTCCAGAAGTCCAAACAATTAATCATCAACAATTCGTTGAACCACACACAAAAACCGGAAAGAAAAATCATTAGAAACTCTTTATAGTCAAGTCAAATCCTTTAGGATAATAACAATATCAGCATGTGCCAAAGATGTATGAAAGAATTTAGTTTCTGTCCACCCGACGAAAAAGGACTGTTTCAAGTTGTGGTCAAGGAGTTGAGTCGAGTCTTGGTCCATAGAGGCAGCTGATTGTATGTCTAAGGAATTTCACATGTGTGAGCCCTAAGTCAAATAAAAAAATAAACAAATATTACATTCAAATTTCGGGGAATTTCGAGAAATTTTCACAAGGGACAATAGAGTCACATAGGTCACCATATAGAAAATAAATATTAAATCATAGACGAGGAGAGGGAGCATTTGAAACAATACTGTCCTCAAGCCAATGTCTAACTTATTATAACTTGAATGCACGAGACATTTTTGTTGATTTTCTATGGAAAATTTAATAAGAGAGGCACGTGGACAAGAAAAAATAAAACCGAGGCTCCTCAACATCAAATAATCCAAACAAACGAAAGGATTCCTTTTTCAACACAAATTTCAAGATTGCCTACGCGATTTGAAGAGGTACCGACATAGAACATTTTAGTTTCATTGAAAAGAGTTTAGCAATAACAGACCGATGTTTACAGTGTTTCTCCTTAGTATTCTTTTCAGTTCCGATCTGTCATTTCATCTGTGTGAATTTAAGATGAAGATCGTCATCTTTTCATTACTAATTCGTGAGACTAAAAATCGATTGATATTATGTATTGTTGGTTCTGTTCCGGCGCGGGCGTTGCGTTGGCACACTGCATTTATTATTTTAATTTGGTGATTCAAATTTGAAATTCACTTTGATTTTGTTGTGTAGATATGTATTAAACAATGGACGTGTGACTTTTGAAGAATACTTATTTCTGAAAATTTGATCTCTGAGTAATAATCAGTTGCTTTACTTCACTTTCAAACTAGTGCGCCATACAGATCAGCACAAGACGACATATGTAGAGGCTGCGGCAATGAAGAAGAGCACGAGAACACGGCTCACTTTCTATGCCACTGTCTAGCACTCTGCCGTACTAGATATAAATTTTTAGGCAACTATTTCTTTAAAGAACTAGAAGAACTATCTGAACTCCCAGGCAATCGCCTGAGGGATGAGATCGATCTCACAATGAAAGCTCGCCATGAGATTGAGCTCGTTTTCATTTTCAAAAAAAAATGAGAAAACACTTGGTTACATGAGATCGATCTCACAAATTGTTAAGCATGACATTTCTCGGACTCAGTTCACATAAAACCGTAAGAATGGCCGAGTTTATTGTTAATTATGTCGGACAAAGAATTTATAAAGAAAGAAGGTGTGCAATTTGTCTAGATTTTCGTCATTTGTTTCGATTTAGTAAAGAAAGTGTGGATTGCTGACGGAAGAATTTTTTGCGATCGAGCTCAACCAAACCAAGAAAAAATAGGAATCTTTCTTCGATACATAGGAGACCGCGGGTTCCAATTTGGAGTTGGTGAAGACGTTGGAGTTCATCAATCAACAGTGTCTAGAGTGGTGCAGCAAGTTTCTGCAGAAATAGCAAGCCAATCGAAATAATCGTAAAGAATACTACATTAATGTTCAAGTTTCATGCAATGCGAAAGAAAAGTTTACAAGTGTTGAAGTTTGCTGGCTAGTTATTTGTTTGTTCGTGATGTAAATTCCAAATTGGTTTTAATATCTAATTATTTTGAGCACAGCATCACTATTCTTCGCCATAATGAATAGGCATCTACGATTTTTCTTACAAATTGTTGTTTTTGTTCCTTGTTGTTTTTCAGTTCCTTTACAAAGAACTTATTGAAATTTTCCGATTAACTATTAATATTTGCATCATTTTCACTTTCAGACGACATTTTTTTTCACTCGCTTCAAATAAATATCGCTCTTGTGCTTCACATAAAGACAGAGTGTAGATATTACATAACAATATATTATGGATTGTAGGTTTAAAAGTAAAAAGTGGGCTGTGATTATAGGAGGGATTATTTCTGAAAACATTAACTTACATAATTGCAAAATATTAAGAGAAACATCGACCTACTTTAAGTAGTCTTGAAGCTTCGACACTAAATCGTTTCTTCACTCTTTTCTACAACCCGTTTAACCTCTTAACCTACGACTACTATGATGGTTGGGTAAAAAATCTCTTAAAAAAAAAAGAACTTTACCCATTTGTATAGATATGTTTTTGAAAAATTACATTAATTTTAGTTTGTCTTTGTATTCAGTATTCACATCCTCTTCCGAAAACATGTGGGTGCTGCAACCACATTGCATGACACCTTAAGAATTGTATACTACTTGTCCTTAGCATCTTAAGAAGCCGACTTTCCCAAATCGCCAGTAAATTCGTTGCAAAACAAAAATAAAGAAACTCCTTCCTACGCCAATCATTTTGATTGTATCTCTGGCCGGTCCAAAGCAAACCCTACCTTACAGGACAGTCATTTAATATTTATTTTCATATTTTGCGACAAAAATAAATGAAAAATATAGATTGATGTTAATCGTATCCTAATGGCAAAAAGGACAGTTATTCCCGTTAGAGATTTTTTTCCTTATACTCCTCCGAATATGATATTCTTATTACGAACAATGGACATGGAATGACCACAAAATGACTTCCTTGGTTGTCGCATTATTGCATTTAAGGATTTTATCCCTAACATTTACAACTCATTTATGATCCTTTAAAAGGACTTCTTAGTGGCTCAAGATTTTTCGGGCATCAGTTAAAGGTAAAAAAGTACTGTGATGGCCAAGCATCTACCCACAAGACATCGAACAATGCCTACAGTCGAGTCGGAGTAAAACCGTAAAATTTCGTAATTCTCTGATTGTTGCGTCTTGATGAGCATACAAAAATGTCCTTAGGTTCTTGAAAAATTTTGTTTTTCTATTGGCTTAAGATCCAAGAACAAGATGAACCTGTTGGTGATAATAATGTTCCCCGTGCTAAGGAGATTGTAATCTTCTTGTCATCGAAATTAAATAACAAATTGCCTCTTTTATTGCTAAAAATGGTGTTTAGGTCTTTTTTATTGTTGTTTTTTTTTTGATAACATGAGGAAGATCATAGGCTTCTCGAACACAATTCCATTTGACACTGGGTACATCTTGTAATCGACCCACGCGACAAAGGACAATATTGTGCTCTTGAAGATTGTGACCGATGCAGGGGATATAGGCTACCACATCTTTGCCAATTGACAAACGCACGAGGACACACTTTCGGTTGGCTGAATTGGGTTGCTTGGGTTTTTTGATGAGCGTCTTGAGCATGACTCCTTTGGCGAATGGTTTGCGTCGAGCGGTTGACGAGGTGGCCGGGTCTTGGTGTGAAGTCCACGAAGATGCAGTTAGTTGAGGCAGGCCATTTCACGCATTGTTGTAAGGGTATTGTTGATGGCTGAAAAGAGATTAGACTTATTAGTTAAAATTTGACCGTCTTTAAGCTGGTTATTTAAGTTATGTTTGCTGATAGAAAAGCATGGAAATATAAGCTACTAATTATGCTGGTAGTAGCATACTATATCAATATGGGGCGGCCCTTTAGTTCCACGCCCTTGGTTCTCAGTAAAGGGCGCACTGGATGTTGGACACGCCCTGGGTTCTCACTGAAGGGCGCACTGGAATCTAAACGAGTTATATATGCCTATGCTTTCATGGACACATCATGAACTAGGAGTATTAACCCTCCAGTGGGCGCGTGGTTAAAAGAGACACGAGTGGTCGCGTGGTCTACGACTGTAGACCATTTTGTTTTGCCAAAAAATATATATACTATAGCGTTTTAAGTATCCAAATCGTGGTCAAATCATAGAGGAACATATTTTGTTTCATATTCATCACTCAAAGATAAAAAGTTATTGATACACTGAAAAAAATAATCGGAATAAAAAAACAATCCCAATTTTACGATTTTTTGTAATCATTTTTTATAAAAAATAAATCAATACTTTAAAAGAGTTAATAACAAAAAAAACATATTTTTTTCAATAAATGATTAACCAAATAAAGTAATGAATAAGAAAAAAGGAAAATTGTACACAAAACAAAAGAAATATAAGACTTGAAAAATTCAGTTTTTCGTGTTCACGTTTTTTGTCTTTTTTCACAAGAAATCAAACAAAACAGTACAGCAAACATAAAAAAAACTATTCAAAAAACATAGAACACAAATTCATTAATAAGTTAAAAAAAAAAATTAAAATGTGCACTACAAATCACAATAAACGCATATACTTTTCAAGTGGTACCTACAAGCAAATTTAACACTTTTTTCGCACCTCACCCTAGAGGTCAGCTCACGGACCCAAAAATAGGTCCCTGAGATAGTAGAAGCAATTTTCTTCACTAAATAATTATTTTTTTAATAAAAGTAGTTAAAAATCTACAATCCCTTAGCTATAATAATACAATTGAAGACAACTTATTTTGTTACACGAGTGGTCGCGTGGCCTACGATGGTAGACCAAGAGACTTTGAATACCTTTTAAGCTTTCGTATGCCCCCTCCGAAGAAAAATAGCATATTAATTAGGTAGAGCAACTAATTATCTACAGCTATTGTGAACGATGGCGGAAAAAAATTGTTTTTCTGCGAACGGCGGCGTTTTAAAAAAGACTGGTCTACGACCGTAGACCACGCGCCCACTGGAGGGTTAAAGCAAAACTGGGTAATTTATCTGCGCTGTAAGAATTCTACACACCAGAAGCATTGAGGCCATAGAGAGTGTAATAGGATTCATTGCAATATCCTCAGAGTTTTTTAAAAAAGATGGAAGACATTAGGTTCAGATGGCACATATGGTTTTTGACTCTAAGCTGAGGTTAGACACCATTATTCTGACTAATCGACTTGAGAAGCCGATTTTGCGGGTATACCAAGCACTCCAATCAATCCAAAGTATTGTAATATTCGGCTTGGTCCGACAATTAAAACTTATTCACTTTTTAAATAAAACACAAATTCACTTTATTCAAATCACTCACAAACTTATTTATTCAACACTTCCAATTATAACTTTGCAAACACAGTATCTTAACTTTATCTCAGTTCACAATCAATTAATTCGCTTCGCCGCCAAACGGCTATTTATATAAAAAAAATGATGGGTTCTAGAAACTACTACATATATTGGTTCTCGGAGAAACTTGAATGTTCCGGAAGCTCTCCATTTACAAATAAAATACTGGGATTACTTTTTGTAGGGGCTAACGTTCTTAATGCTAAACAAAAAATTTCTCTTAATCACTAGGTATTGCCCCTCACAAGTGTTTACTACTACAATTAAACGATATTAAGTAAAGAGAGTATGTACATTAAATAAACAAGAGATACAGAGTAAGTAAAGAGAGTAAGAAAAGTGTGTACATTAAATATAGAAATGTAAGAAATATTCTAAATATGTAAAATGTGCTACACCAAAACCCTAACCATTCTTTATAATGCCGACCACCCTGTAGCCCAACTCTTCTTCATATCGTAAATCATAACTGATCACTTGTTTCATATTTTGATTAATAATTCTCTCTTAAATTGCTGTACAATCGAATGACTTATTTTAATGTTATATTCTATGTATACTTTCTCTTCATGCAATAACATTAACTGTTAACTTAAGCTTAATGATTTAAGATCATTTTATGAAGAAGATCACTTGTAATAAAGATTTCAATCAGGCAAGACGTGTCTTTGATTTTATTGATTTTACGATTTTTATATTTTTGCATGTGATTTTTGATGAAAGTAATTTGAGTTAGTTTGAATATATATTACA
Source organism: Sphaerophoria taeniata (assembly GCA_943590905.1). Classification (NCBI taxonomy): domain Eukaryota; kingdom Metazoa; phylum Arthropoda; class Insecta; order Diptera; family Syrphidae; genus Sphaerophoria; species Sphaerophoria taeniata. Next base: position 74,126,667 of record OX016542.1, on the reverse strand, counting down.
ATTATTCAGAAGTGGGATAAAAGACCCTGCTTAATTTTAGTGCATGTGTAGACAATTTATTACGCTTAGTTTTGAAATTTTGACTTAAATAAAAATACAAAAAAAATTTATGATGGATGCAAGTTCTCGTGCCGCTTTGTTCGTACAGAGAGCGACTGTACCGAAATTGAAAGCTAAACTTTCTGCGATGGGCTTGTCCACATTGGGATTGAAAGCCACACTGATATTACGTTTGGAGGAAGCAATAGCCTTGCTCGACAATAATCAATTAGAAGAGCTGTTCCCAAATGATGATGTTGATGGTTACGTAGACGATGATGACGATGGTGCTTCAGTGGACTTGGAAGAGGAAGATAGAGCTTTGTCACAGAGGGTAGAACGTTTGCGAGAAATAGTTAGAAAAAAAGAGGAGATCGCAATTTTAGAAGAAAGGTTGGCACAGTTGAGTACCTCACGTAAAGATGTGCAGTCTTCACAATATACGTTTCGTGATATTGAAGATGCGATTCCGAGTTTTTCTGGAGATGACAATTATAATGTGAAGAAGTGGATAAGTAGTTTTGAGGACGCCAAACTCCTCTACAAATTCACAGATTCAGAATCTTTAGTCTATGCCAAACGATTGCTTCAAGGTACAGCAAAACTATTTTTGAGGTCAACCACGTGTTGCTCTTGGGATGAATTAAAAAGAGCCCTACTGGCTGAGTTTCACAACCATGCCTCAGCTACTGACGTTCACAATATGTTGCGAGGTCGGAAGAAACGCAAGGAAGAAACGTTTCAACAATACTTGCTAAACATGCAAGAAATAGCGTCCCAAGTCGACATCGAAGAGCAGGACGTTATCAGTTATGTCATTAAAGGAATTCCTGACTCTATTTTTAATAAACAAATCTTATTAACTGCAAATAGCATCTCCGAACTGAAACTCATTCTGCGAAAATATGAGAAAATGAATTATGAGCCGCAATCATCTTCCACGATGTATCACAAAACACCACCACATCCTAGAAATTCGCCGAGCTCAAGTTCCAAGTTTACTGCGAAGTGCTTCAACTGTAATGAAAGTGGGCACATCTCCACACATTGCCCAAAACCAAAAAGAGAAAAAGGCTCTTGTTATCGCTGTGGTCAAAAAAACCACGTGGTCAAAGACTGTCCAAAGTCGTCAACTGTACTTGTGCTTCAAAATCCAGAGTCTCAAAAGGAAACGCATATATCCTCCACTTCCTTTATGGGGGATTTTCATGAAATTTTCGAGTTTGGGTTCCAAGAGGACGATTTTGGTCCTGTCCATTTGACCATGCATGCAGTGACATTAATTGACACCGGGAGCCCCATAAGCTTCGTGCAGCAGCGTTACGTTCCACCATACCTGATGACATCTGTACAATCTCTTGGACAAGAATTTGTAGGTATTAACAATTCTAAGCTTATTTTATTGGGTAGCGTTTTATGTAAAGTAAAAGTTAAAAATAATTATGTTAAATTATGTTTGTTAGTTGTCAAAAACGATACGATGCAAAATGCTATAGTGTTAGGGAGAGATTTCTTACAAAAAAGTAACGTAAAACTTGTTTTGAAAGATCAGAATACCGAGTTAATTGGAAATAATTTAAACGATTCATTATGTGAAGGAGTTATTAATGAAATTTTAAATCTCGATATATCAGATGCGAGCGAAAATGACAAATTGGATTGCTTAAAAATTAATGAAAACTTAGATTTCAAAGACCAGAAGCTAGTTAGAAGTTTAGTTACGCGAAACAATTCTTCAAATACGAAATTTACAGACGATTTTGAAATGAAAATCGTGTTGAATAATGAAAACAGTGTTTTTAATTGCGTTCCCCGACGACTGCCTTACGCTCATAAACTTGAACTCCAGAAAATTCTTGATGATCTTTTAAAAAATAACATTATAAGAGAAAGCAATTCCCCTTATGCTTCGCCCATTGTTTTGGCAAAGAAAAAATCTGGTGAGCTACGCCTCTGTATAGACTTTCGTCAGTTGAATAAGCTTACAATAAAAGACAATTTTCCTATCCCCCTAATTGAAGATCATTTGGACAGGTTACGAGGCAAAAAATACTTCACACTGTTAGATTTGAAAAGTGGTTTTCATCACGTTAAGATGTCGGATGACTCTGTAAAGTATACATCATTTATCACACCATTAGGCCAGTATGAATATCTGCGCATGCCATTTGGCTTGAAAAATGCGCCATCTGTTTTTCAGCGCTATATTAATTCTCTTTTTAAACAACTAATAAGTGAAGGAAAATTGCTCGTATACATCGATGATCTGCTTGTTGCGACTGAATCTAAAGACGAACATTTTAAAATCTTGAAAGATGTGATGGATGTTGTCACGAAACACAATTTACAATTGCGGTATGATAAGTGTCTTCTTATGTTTGATAAGATTACATACTTAGGATATGAGATATCTGCTAGTGGTGTTGGACCAAACTTAACAGGGTTAAAGGCCGTTTCCGAGTTTCCTATTCCTTCAAATGTGAAAAGCTTACATTCCTTTTTAGGCTTAACTTCTTATTTTAGGAAGTTCATTAACGGGTTTTCCATTATTGCAAAACCTTTATATGATCTCCTTAAAAAAGATTCCAAATTTGTTTTTGGTGAAAATGAGCTGGCAGTATTTGAATTATTAAAGCAGAAGCTGTTAAACGCGCCAATTTTAAGTATTTACAACCCCAATGCCGAAACTGAGTTGCACTGCGATGCAAGCTGCCTTGGATTTGGTGCTGTGTTGCTGCAACGTCACGAGGATAATCAGTTTCACCCTATCTTTTTTTATTCAAAACGAACAACAGCACAGGAAGCAAGATATCACTCATATGAGTTGGAGACGTTGGCCATAGTTTCAGCTCTCAGGAGATTTAAAATTTATCTCACAGGCATACGATTTAAGATAATTACAGACTGCAAATCTCTGACTCTTACCCTTAATAAAAAACTTTTAAATCCGCGAATCTCAAGATGGGCTCTCGAGCTTCAAGATTTTGATTATTCGATCGAGCATAGAGATGGTCAGAGGATGAAACATGTCGATGCGCTTAGTCGTTGTCACAACGTGTTAATTGTCGAGTCAGACTCCTTTGAGCATGTCCTTGCAGCGTCACAACAAAGAGATCCGGTAATAAGAAATATTGTCAAAATGTTGGAAACTAGAGAAAGTCCCGCCTACGAGCTAATCAATGGTTTAGTATATCGCAAAATAAATAAGAAAGTTTATTTCTATGTTCCATCTGTTATGGAGAGGAGTGTCATACAAACACATCATGATGCATTATGCCATGTCGGAGTCGATAAGTGTTACGATTTCCTACGAAAAACATATTGGTTCCCTGGCATGAAAATCAAAATAAAAAACCATATAAGCAACTGCCTTAAATGCGTTCACTTCTCTCCAACATATGGAAAGAAAGAAGCAATTTTGCATAACATTCCAAAAGGCAATAAACCTTTTGACACAATTCATGTCGACCACTATGGTCCATTGCCATGTGGTGTCCGAAATTCCAAAAAACACATATTTCTTATTGTCGATGGTTTTACAAAATATACCAAGCTGTTCGCGGTTAAAACTACAAGCTCCAAGGAAGTAATTCAGTGCTTGGAAGCATATTTTTCTACCTACAGTAGACCAAACCGTTTGATTTCGGACAGAGGAAGCTGCTTTACTTCCGAAGAATTTGCCTTATTTTGCGAAAATCATTGTGTCAAGCACATTAAGGTCGCAACAAGTTCACCTCAGTCCAATGGTCAGGTTGAACGTATCAACCGGTGTCTAACTCCAATGTTGGCTAAGGAGAGTGAGGTTGAACCTGGTGACTGGACGAAATTTTTAGCTAAAGTGGAATTTTCATTAAATAATACTGTTAATAAGAGTACTGGTTTTTGTCCAAGCGTTTTGCTTTTTGGCGTTGAACAAAGGGGAATTGTTAACGACAAAATAAGAGAACATTTGGATACAAATATTATAAGTGATGAACCGCGAGACTTGGAATCGTTAAGGGAACAAGCAAGTACAAAAACTGTTCAAAATCAAGAGGCTAACAAAATGTATTATGATAAACATCATAAAAAGCCCCATGTTTACAATGTGGGAGACTTTGTTATGGTCAAAAACGTAGTGACTACCCCTGGCGTGAACAAAAAACTTCTAGCTAAGTTCAAAGGTCCTTTCGAAATTGTCAAAAAATTACAAAATGATCGATATTTAATAAAGGATCTAGAAAACTTGCAGATCTCTCGTGTTCCTTATGAAGGAGTTGCATGTCCAGAAAATATGAAGACATATGTTTCAATTTAATCGAACATAAATTTTTCTGATAAATCGATATTTGAATTCATTAATAAATCCTTATTCGTTCAAATTTCGTTATATTTCGATATATTTTAATATTTATATTTTATGACAAATGTTTTCCATAGATTTGTTTGAAAGATTTTTCAAATGTCGTTTAGTGTAAAATGATCAAAAACATTTAGTGCTCTATCATTAGGTGTATACTATCTATGTATATATATTATATGTATGTATTTATCAATTTGATTTAATTGTATTCTTCAATCACTTATTGAACTATGCATAAGAATTTTAAAAAAATTTCATATTATTGTGTTCTCATAATTATTTTGATATCAAAAATAACAAAAACAAAACTTTATGTAAATCGAGGACGATTTGTATTCAGGATGGTCGAGCTGTAAGAAATATTCTAAATATGTAAAATGTGCTACACCAAAACCCTAACCATTCTTTATAATGCCGACCACCCTGTAGCCCAACTCTTCTTCATATCGTAAATCATAACTGATCACTTGTTTCATATTTTGATTAATAATTCTCTCTTAAATTGCTGTACAATCGAATGACTTATTTTAATGTTATATTCTATGTATACTTTCTCTTCATGCAATAACATTAACTGTTAACTTAAGCTTAATGATTTAAGATCATTTTATGAAGAAGATCACTTGTAATAAAGATTTCAATCAGACAAGACGTGTCTTTGATTTTATTGATTTTACGATTTTTATATTTTTGCATGTGATTTTTGATGAAAGTAATTTGAGTTAGTTTGAATATATATTACAGAAAGAGATACAGAGCGTAAGAGATAATAAAGTATACACATTAGACATTACAATGGGGCATATGCATAAAAATCAAGTATTTACTAATAGTAAATACTTCAAGTAAGTACTAGATCAACAAGTAAAAGGTCAGATTTGTAGTATTTACTTCATTTGGTATGCATAAAAAAAAGTAAATGCTAACAAGCTTTTACTAGTAGTAAATACTAGATTCATCCAAGTAAAAACTACATATTCATCGCAAAACTCAGGCATTTACTTACAGCAATTGAAAAATAAAGTAAAATGGAATAGTAGACTTAAAAAGTAACAAAAAAATCTTAACTTTGCCTTAATTAGGTATTGGTATTTAGATTTCATCACTTTGAGCTGAAGTATTTGTTGTTGATTTTTTAATTATAAATTTTCGTACAGAGCGTGGCGTGGTTGTTTCATGATCTTGACAAAAAACGAAAATAATTGTACGTTAGATTTTGTCAAAATGCTTGAGGTGCATTCGGTTCTTTTGATTAAGTGTATTTCATTTCTCCGCAGCTGTCCCAATCTCCTGATTTCAGGTGCACTAGAACTGTGTCCGTGGTCGTTGATAGTTTCACTTTTAATTCCTCTGTCCTCTTCTTCAAAGTCGTCGGGTTTCATTTAAATACTTTGCAACGTTCTGCAAAACAAAACATGCTATTATTAGAGTTGCCACGTTTTTTTATTGCACCCGTATACAGTTTTGTCATATTGGGATATTGGGAATCGACTTTTAAGCTGACCAAAACATCGTTCTATGATGCCCCTTCTCTTTTGTATGTAATTTGTTGTAAGATTTCACCTTGCTCGTCATTGGGTTTCTATAAATGGTGTTATTAACCAAGTGGTTATTCCATATCCCTCATCTGCCAAAAGAACTGTTTTAACTGAATTTCTTAAAATTGGTTAGAGAAAACTGTTTTTCCAAATCCTGGAGTCATGAACTGAACCTGGCCATTCACAAACAACACTTGTAAAACATTCTTTTACATCACAGGTGTCTCCACATGTGTGCAATCCAAGGCTCCAGTACAAGAAGGAAAGCTGTATATTTAGAAAGCCAACCAACATTTACTTTTTCAAAGCTGTAAAGCATTTTGAAATTATTTATTGCTGGAGATCTTCGTTCCTTGTAAACTTGTTCAGTATTAATGTGCAAAAACGCGGCCATTTGACAAGAATATTGAACCGATTGCCTTGAATGTTGATTTGCAAATGAAAATGTTCGTTTCAAACACCCAAAAGTATTTACTAGCAAATGTTCAAGTTGCTCTTTAGCAACTTGTAAAAATTGAAGTAAATGCTAGTAGTAAAAGGTTTTTATGCATATCACTTTAAGTATTTACTACCAAAATTCATCCATACCTAGTAAATACTTTTACTTCTAGTAAAAGCTTTTATTCAAGTATTTACTTGAAGTTTATGCATACGAAAAAAAGTAAATACTATCAAAATTGACTAGTAAAAGCATTTACTACCGTTTATGCATATGGCTCAATAGAAGGAGATACAGAGCGTATGAGATAAATAAAGTGTATACACATTACAGTATCTTGACTGATTTGGATTTCGTACATGGGTTAATTTTGAAAAAGCATTCAAACGACAACCAGGAGATCTGTCACGGGTGGTTCCTCGTGCAATGGGAAATAGAAATTCCTGCGCTTTTTCTGAGATGGAAAAATGCTTCCTTACCTGTAAGGAAGGCTCTACACTACACTGCTGTAGTGCCTTAAGACTCAAGAACTCACATACGGTTCACAATGTTGGACAGAGTAAAATAAAGGCAATTGAGATCAAGATGCTTTGTATGATTAGGAGTAACAAACGCTTGAGGGAATCAGGAGTTTGAAGAATCGAGGCTTCCTTAATCATTAAAAAAAAAAGTTTCTTCGACGGCCTCACCTTGTATTGCCATTTTCAAAGCAGAGAACGTGAGAACTCCACCAAAAAGGCAATACCACACAACGTGCGGATACGACAGCGAACTATTAAGAAAAGTTGGCTTTAAATGTCTGGCAAAGAAAAATACCAAACCGAGAGACTTATCCAACAGTATGAAGCAGCTACGCCGATACGTGAGAAGCGAGCAAGAAATTGTAGAAGCAGGTCCTAACATAACATAGGCTGAGTTCGTAATTGCAGGCTTTGTTGCCCATGCCCTGCCTTAAATATGCTCAAAGGCTTTTATGAACTCAATTACAACTGCATGTATGCGGTCATCATACTTTATTCAAAATAAGTTCATAAAAGCAAACGTTGACAAAACGAGAAACAAAGTTTATTTGTTTTTGATTTGATTTGTAGTTCATTCATTTAAAAAATGGCTTTCAACATAAATATTTTAAAACGCATTGTTCTAAGATTTGTGGAAGAAACCGTTTTCGAAAACATGATACAAAACTTGCGGAAATAAGAAAACAGAAAAGTTAAGATTTAGGAAAACCCTTTGACTTTTCGTATGATATACATATGTATGATATTCATCGTATGTTTTCAAAATTTGAATGTTGTATTTTGTTTATCAAGACTGACCCAACTTCCATACAAACTCTGGCCAACTATTTCAACCACTTGCAAACTTTTTATCCCCTTTAATTGCGTTCAAAATTCGTATATGTCCTTTCTTAAGCTCAATACTCTCTCTGTAGCCTTTGTCATTTTCTGACACCTTAACCACCACTACAGAAAATTATATCCATCACATATGCTCTTTTGTAACTTAAAACACATGTTTCCCACGGGCCTATAGATTTTACCGGGATATAAAGTAGCCTATGTGATATTCTAGAGTCTAGACTATAATCTGTCTGTATGCCAAATTTCATCCAGATCCGTTAAGTACTTCTGGAGTTATTGAGCAACAAACATCACATTTGCTCCCTGCCATTTTCCTGCAAATTCAGCAACAAAATAAAAACAAATGCCGACTTGACCGCAAAATTACAGTCGTTTTACTTTTATGAACACAATTGTTGCCATGCTCATGCAGAAGTATTGCTGTTTGTTTACATTTATGAACACAATTTTGGCAGTACTGCGGAAGTTTTACAATTACGAACTCAGCCATAGTCCTAGTTGTGTTACTAACTTCTGACGATGATTGGGTACAACGAGTATATGGAGGTGTGTATGTGTGAATAGGTTTTTTTAAATCAACCAGGATCCACCCAACTTGATGGAATAAAACTGTGAAGCTCAATGTTACCTAGGAAGCTTGGAATGATTAATTTTTTTTTCTTCTTACTTTAAATTCAGATTTTTACGAAGCAAATATGGTATTTCGCAACAAAAGAAATCATAAAATAAATGCTTTTCATCCATCCGATTGTTTGAAAATCTAAAAAGGGTTTTTGCATCCTTCGAAGAACATAAACAATGAAAATATGAGAAGAGATCATCTCAAAGAAGATGATAGTCTTACAATATTCCATAACTGACCATATGCACTCCACAAAGAAGAAAATACTATAATTTAGCATAATATTACGAGCAAAAAAATAGAAAGATAAAGATATTTGAAACGTACACAAAACGCCATTTTATCGGAAAGTAAACCGAAACCAAAACCACTTGGACGAACCATTTTTGATAGACATTGATTTTTTAAGGGTTGCACCAAACGAGAGGACAGATGCCAACCCAATCAACCCCAGAAATGGACAGGAACAATGCATTGTTATCCTTGCCCACTGTATGGCAAACTGTAATCTTTGGATAATCTTTATGTTATGGTCAGCCCATACAAATATGGTTCAATAGTGTGCGATAGGAAATGAGGAAATTCAACGACGCGATGACGACCGAACGAGTTGTTCATTATTATTATTCTTTTTCTTATTAATATTTTTATTTGTGTGCATGTTGCGAACTCTTGTCCGATGCTCGAGAAACATGTATTTTCCCATATAAATGATGGAAACGCGATGTGCGGGTCATTCATATGTTGAATTGTGGGAAAGTAAAAAAATCAATTTCGAAAAATTGTATACAGGATCGAAAAAGGATTCTTGGATTGAACCTCACACTCCATTGCTTGCATAAATAGTTGATACGAAAAAAAATAATGACAATAATGACTTACCAAGCGAGCGGCATGAGGAAATGAACAGGATAATATTTTCGGTGTACGCCAACTGCTTTTGAAGAATTGTTGCTTTGAAAAGCACATATTGGATTTAAAAAGTGTTTTTGAAGGAAACTGTACGACACTTGAGAATACTTGGATTTTGTTTGGAATTTGTCAAAGGAGCCAGAAAGTTTTTATTGTGTAATTGTAGGTTAACATCAGAGTTTCCTAATATGTTTGCAGCCTTAAAGAAGACTTATTTAATTTTTCTTTACAGTTTCAGAATTGAGGAAAGATCTGCATAATATTTTTTTTATTTTGATAATTAAAGCCGAGTAAAAATATGTTTTGTTTTTTACAGAATTCAAAATCAGAAGCTTTAAGAAGCAAACAGTTCAGGGCCGGTGGACTTTCGTACTTATTTCGTATTTCGTTTTTAATTAGGTATTCATTCACCGTAAGACAGTCCTTTCTTACGATCTTGAATGTCCCATTCCCATCCCTAACCTAAAGATTTTACAATCATCTTAACTTAGTCAAGCAAAACACGCCCTTAAAATCACCTTTCTCAGAATTTGTTTTGTTTTATCTGAAGGAACGTTTTATGGACAAAAGTGAATTCATTGCTCGACTGGCCTTTGCGTTTCCAGCTACCGGATTATCAGTAACTGCTACACCTTGTTGCTGTGCAATTTTTATTTGTTCCGTTAAAATTGCATTTAGACAATTCTTCAATAGCTTGTCACAGAGTCACACGCAGACCCCTGAACGCTGAACCTGGATTAAAATAAAGGAAAAACAAATATTGAAGAACCGCACAATAGCCGCGAAGATTATAAAAACTAGTTCTTCCTTATTTCTCCATCTATTTTTATTCTAGGAAAGAAGCAGTCATGGAATTTTAGAGTTTTTTGATATTTTTGGTTTAAATTGTAAGGCTACTAATTACTGAAGAATTTGTAAGATTATTGTTGTTCAACGTTGAATAACAAAAAGTGAGTGGATTAAAGTTTAAGGATGTATCGAGAATTTATATATTTTCGGTAAGAATATGTATAGGACTTTTTGTCACAAATGGTATTGTAAAGGCACCTAAGAGTGCTGCTGAATACTAAGTTTATTGTAGATTATTTGACTTTTAAACAGAATGGCGCCGAATGCAACGCTAGTGTTCACTCATTGGTCTGCATTCAAATGTTTTACACACTTTGTTTAAAGTTAGCTGAAACTTATCCTCTGAATCAATCTGAGTCATTTTTTCAAGGACTCTCTTTTCTTCTCTTCTATTTTTGGACTTCAACGATGACAGCATGACGCCTATGCTGAATGCTCATTTATTGAAAAAAAGCAGATACTGTCGCTTAATCCTCTCATTTTGAGCTTCACGCGATCGCATTAAATGACCACCATGTGTACTTTCTTAGTGCCAAAGCAACTGTACATAATAAGAGCTTTCAGGTGTGACACAAACGTAACAACAATAAATGTCATTTTTTGTTAACAATGAAGAAGGATTAACGAGAGGACTTTTTTCGCTCTCTTAGCATAATGGACATTAGAATAACAAGAAAAACTCTCTGGCACCTTTTGAATTGGTGCTTGCTCTCACTGGCCACCAGCGCAGCGGCGCACAGTGGGGCAAGATACTCCAATAACCGGAATTAATTCTGTAGATGGGTCTGCTTTATTGAAAACATTTTTTTTTTAGTTGAAGTACCAAAACAATTAATAGGAAAACCATAATTGAGATTTTAAATTTAGTTTTAATGCTTATTTTACTAATTTTACAAATACAAGTCAAAACAATTAAAGGAACACTTGAAAGAACTCAAAAATTGAGTGGTTTTTCATAAGGCTGTATCTCAGTAGAAAAAAGTCGGATTGAAGTGAAATAAAAAGTTTTTCAAAGGTTATAATTTTTTCTTTTCAAATTATTTTGAGTTAAGAAAATACCGTTAGTCGTTTTCGCTTGAGCGTAATAAATTTTCACTTAATTTCAAAATTAAAAAAAAAAATTTATGGTTTGTCATAAAGTAAATGAAACACTTTAAGAGAGACGTGCTTTTGTCTCGCGCAATTTTAAAATTAGTTTCTTAACACTATAAATTTCCGTGAGTGGTTTAAGTTTTGATTGTTTACTTTATTAAGGTCCATATGATTGATTTTGAATTGCACATTAGCTGATTTGTGACTTAAAATTGAAATTATCGAGTTTAAAATTTTTAATTTTGTGCGATTTATAACTTGACATTCACAATACATACATAAATATAATATATAAATAAATCCACATATATAATGTCCGGAACGAAATCAACAACTAAAGTGGAACAGCAACAAGTTGCCGGAATAAAAATGCAAGGAACTCCAAATGCTTCCCATCTAGCAACCCCTAAATCAGCACTGACAGCTGTTCCCAAGCTTCGACGTCAGACACAACTATCATCCCACGACAATAATGTAATTCAAGAGATACAGAAACAATTCCGCAAACAAAAAACAACACTCACTGCACTTTCTACTCAAATGTCCAACATAGAAACATCAATCAGTGATATCAAAACTGAATTAACAAATTTTGGCTCGCGGCTCTTAAAAATTGAACAGGAACACACTGAATTAATGCAAGAAAATAAAGCTTTGCGATCTAAGATTCATGAGTTTGAAGAAGCTTTATTGAACGTCAATATGGAAGTAAACAAACTAAATGTCAAACCACACGTTGAAACACCTACCAATAAAAAATATGCATCCGAAATAAAAACACTCAAAAATAAACTTGAAGCACACGAAAATAACACAATTTCATCAGATGTAATTCTTTATAATATTCCTACTGACCAACGAGAACTCCGAACACTCTTCAACAACTTATGTTTTACGCTTGATCTAGTTGTGCCAGGTGTTAAAGACTTGTTTCGCGTGGGCACCAAGGGATCAGTCTCGAACCCGATCATTGTGAAATTTAATTCTTCTTTTGAGAGAAATCTTCTACTGCGAACTATTGCCAATTATAAAAAGACAAATAACCGACAGCTTAATTTGAAGGACGTAGGAGTAGAATCTGACCGGCCAATATACATAAGGGAATGTCTTACCATCAAAAATAAAAAAATAATGCACGCCGCACTCGAACTGAAGAAGGAAAAACTATTAACATCTGTGTTTACCTTTCGCGGAGTAGTTCACGTCAAATGTCAAGCAAATGCTGAATCGATCAAAATAAACAACATCGAAGACTTGGAAGAGCTGAGAAAAAACATCGCACCATCAACATCGTTGCCAGTAGCGAATAATAATAATCGCCAACCATGAAAATCTGCATGCATTGGAGACTTTTTTTTAATTTTGTGAGAGATACTGATGATTAACTATTTTATTTATATTAATATCACACAAACAATTTTCACTATTTTTTATATTTACAATATTTTTTATAATTTTACAATATTTAAGTTTTATTTATTAATTTCTTTCATATAGCTTTACATTTTTAACAGATAACACCATGCAGCAAGGGAAAAATCATTTTGTATTCTTCTTTATTGATTGATTTTATTTTCATATACTTTGTTCTCTGTTCTTGTAAATTCACGGAGTGTTTTTAGTTTAATTTTGTGATTATGTCGGATGAAGTAATCTCTAACACATATAATGCAACCAAAACAATGCTTAAAGTTCTTGTATCACAAAATCGAGGTTTTAAGGTTTGTCATTTAAACGCTCAAAGTTTAATTAAGAAAATTGATGAGTTTCGTGATTTGTTTGAGGGATCGGGGGTTGATGCTGTTTGTGTGTCTGAAACTTGGTTTAGAAATTTTAACGATAAGACGTGCTCCACTAAAGGGTACAAAGTCTTTAGAGTAGATAGGCAAGATCGTATTGGAGGAGGTGTAGCAATATATTTAAGAGAAACTTTAAAAACGAAAATCATATACTGCTCTTCCCCGAACAGTGCTTTTGAGTGTCTCTGTCTGGAAATTTTAAGTAATAACGAAAAACTTATTCTTGGTGTAATTTATAGACCATATTCTTATATAGATTTATCACCACTTAGCTCGTTTTTAGAAGAATATTCAGTGAATTTCCAAAATATTATTCTCTGTGGCGATTTCAACAGCAATCTTTTACACGATGACTCTATAGTTAACAGCATGAGGGCATTTAATCTTCGGGCTGTAAATATTTCCAACCCTACTCATTTTTCACGGTCCAGTAATACACTCTTGGATGTGTTTTTCGTTTCAGACAACAATAAAGTGCTTCTGTATGATCAGCTTTCTGTACCAGGTTTTTCTCGACATGACTTAATTTTCCTTTCGTATGACTATGCTCTTTGCAGACCACGTAAAGTTTACCAGTATCGCGACTTTAATAACATAGATTATAGTGCTCTTCAAACAGACATTCAAGGTATCGATTGGCAAAGAATTTATTACTTGATGTCACCAGATGAACAAGTTGATTTTCTTCAGAACAACTTAAACTGTCTTTTAAATCTGCATGTACCTTTAAAAACAAAAGAATCTTCGTACAAAAATAATCCCTGGTTTAATAATGAAATTCGTCAAACAATTTATCAACGAAACCTTGTTTATGACCGATGGAAACGCTTCAGAATAGCCGATGACCGCCAAGAATACCGGAGGCTGCGAAATATATGTGTGGCGCTGATAGGTAATGCTAAAAAGAGATGGAATGTGAGTCATCTAAGCCTTTCTCAAAACGGGCGTAAACTCTGGAAAAACCTCAGAGACATTGGTATTGGCAAAAAATTTCACTCGGACGTTGAGGTTGATTGCAATGATATGAATAGAAAATTTGTTTCGTCAGTCCCTCATCATCAAATAATGTCTGTAGGTCATTGCAAATAAGCCAATCCTTGTTTTCTATACGTAATACCGATGGTCTCTTTAATTTTTCCAGAGTTTCACCCGAAGATGTTGTAGAAAGTTTCCTATCAATTAAGTCGAAAGCCGTTGGGCTCGATGATTTGCGTCCCAATTTTTGAATGCCATTCTCCCTGTGATTCTCCCATTTGTCACACACTTGATAAATACTATCCTGACAAATAGCCTGTTTCCTTCTCAATGGAAAGTTTCCAAGGTTATACCAATCCCCAAAAACAATAACGAATTTCGACCTATTTCTATTTTATCGTTTATTTCAAAAGTAGCTGAAAGGCTAATGCATAGACAAATTACTACTTATCTTAGAAATAGCGATCTTCTGTCACCCAAGCAATATGGCTTTCGTGCGAATCATAGCAGTACTTCTGCGATCATCGATGTCGTTGAGCAGACAAGAAAAGCATTAGATGAAAACAAAGTTACTTTTTTGGTATTGCTCGATTACTCTAAGGCTTTTGATACCATCGATCACTCCATTATGTGTTCTAAGCTATTACGTCGGTTTAATTTTGGTACTGAGGCAGATTAGGAAAACAAATACACACGAACACCTGGCTCAAGGCCCTAATTTCGTGGTGGATTGAATTCCAATCCACTCCATTTTTATATGCATGAATTACATGCATATTTATGGTGTATGTTGCCTTGTAGAATATGAAAAAAAGGCAAGATTAATCTTCTGCATCTGTCCTATTGCCGTAGACTTTACCTTCCGTCATTTCCATTTTTCTCAAGTACCAGTTTGCTTTTACCATTAATAAAAGCCATACTGGTAAATGTGTTTTTATCTATGTAACTGAGCTTAAGGACACCATCACTCAGTTACCGAGAACGCATTTCTCGTTAACCACAGCCACTCTGAAACTCCCACAAGGGGGCCGACCGCAACTGTAGTTGAGATTCAATTAGAATCCGGGCACAACTACCCCAGAGCACCAGTTTTTTCAGAAGACATGGTTGTCTCTTTTGTTATTTTGTACTCTGTGAATGTATGACATTATCATCATGCATTCTATCGGATGTGTGAAATTATCACACATCCGTACAAACCAAAAGGATAATTTTCCAGCTTCGTGACTTAATGGCTCACAGGAACACTGGTGTCCATTGTCATGCAGTCCATTTTACCAGAGAGGAGTCGGGTCGACCAAACTGGAAGACTGCACGACATATTGCCATGCATCACCAACTTTCTTAAGAACACTCATTAGTGCCTTATTCTATCACAATGATAATCAAGTACAGTCTCATTAATCACGGTATCAAAAGAAAGTGATTATGATACATGTACAATAAAACGTAGGTTCATTCGCCCTGACCGAAGTCAGGTTGACGCTCTGCACCACTTGGAGGTTGAACCTTCCGCACATGAGCGGCAAGAAATCTGTACTTGGAATTGCAAGCAATCCTTTCCAAACCCTCACCCACTCTTCGCAGAGCTGGTACTGAGGCAGTAAAATTACTTTACTCCTATTTAACTGGAAGGAGGCAGGCAGTGGCTGCGAGTGGTTGTGTGTCTGAGCTTCTTTCACTTGAGCGCGGTGTTCCACAGGGATCAATTTTGGGACCGCTTCTGTTCTCAGCATACATCAACGATTTGACATTGATATTGAGTCACTGTGAAACACGCATGTTTGCGGATGATGTCCAGTTAATTAAGCATTGCCACCTAGGTCTCATTGAGGATTGTGTTAAAAGCATAAATACTGAACTTAAAACCATTTTTGAGTGGTCCAGCAATAATGGTCTTCTACTCAATCCAAATAAAACCAAGTGCCTTGTTATCTCAAAAACATTGCTTGATTTGTCCTATTTTGCAGTTCTTGAGTTAAACGGCACTCCAGTGGAATACGTAGACAAGGCAAAAAACCTAGGCGTTTATTTCAATAGGACCCTTACCTGGAATGATCACATAAATGCAGTGGTAGGAAAATCGTATGGTGTGCTTCGAAATTTATCGGTTTCCAAAAAGTTCATTCCACTTAATACAAGAAAAATGCTTGTCATATCGCTTGTTGTGCCCATACTTACATACGGATGTGAAGTATATTGCAACTCCGATGCAGCAAGCACAAGAAAGCTTAATGTTGTTTTTAACAATGCTATTCGATTTATATATGGGCTGGGACGGTATTGCCATATCTCAAATTATTCGAAAAGCTTATTTGGTGTTACTTTTGAAAATTTTCTAAAAATAAAAACTCTTACAAGCCTTTTCAGCATTATTCAAACACAGAAGCCTCCCTACCTCTTTCACCAGATTCGATTCTCAAATTCCCATAGAAACGAGCAGTTACTTATTCCTCGATTTTCATGTCTCACTTCAGAAAGACAATTTTTCATTAAAGGTATTCGTTTATGGAACGCGCTTCCGCGTGAAATTAGAAGAACAGAATTATTGGTTGTATTTAAGAGATCTCTGTTTGCTCATTTTGCGTCAACTTAATAATAATTAATATTTGCATAACTTGCTGTGCGCTTTCATTTCTTTTCTTTTATTTCATTTTATTGTTATCTGTTAATCTATAATCTATATTGTTTTACTATTGTAAATTTTATTGTAATTTTATTTTCATATTTATGTATAAATGTTAATTTCCTTTCTTCATACTTGTAAGTCCAGAAAATATTATACATGTTGTTATTTGATCCATATTAGTATCATATGTTACTCTAAGCTTAGTTATCTAAAAGATGTAAATCTTAAAACTAAGTTCCTTATTTAATAAATATCAAATAAAGTAAGCTGAAATTTTTTCCAAAATATGCATTTTTCAACTTTTCCATAAAAACTACCGTTATTTTGTGGTTTCAGTGATACATTTAATCTGAGGCTATTATTAAAGCTCATAAAATTTCCTTGATTTAAGTGAAAATTTGCCATCAATACGATGAACTGTTTCTTTGTTTCGATCAATCAAACTTACAAAACACTTCTTTTTCAATTTTAAGGAAAGTGTTCTTTTAATTGTTTTGCCTATTGTATCATGAAAACCATTTTTATTTACATTTTAAGCTTATTTTCTTAGTAAAGTCAGATTCATCGGACTCAATTTTATCGCCACTGATACTAGTGTTTGAGTTTTTAACACTGGAAACATTTGGGGGCAATGATTAAGTCAAGGACTTCTTTAGGGAATGTTCTGAAGTTTTTTTTTGTTTTGGTATTTGCCTTATACTGGCTATCAAGTTACAAGCAATAATGGTGTTGCTGGATCAAGAAGTTTAAAACTAATTGGTGTAAGCAACCAAGATTCATTAGCTTTCATAAATCGGAATTCGTTTCTATTACATTCAAACCGCTTTTTGGTGAATCTAGCTTCAAAAATCGATAACGAATGGTGGAGCCCTTAAGCATTCCCATTGTGGCTGGCTTCAAGGTGATCTGCCAAAAAATTTGAATTTATTTTTCAGTGTTTTGATTCTTGAACATTTCATGAGCTCAAACAACTCCATTCGCGTATAAAATATACTGTTAGAATGTGAACTTACACGAAAAAAGCATTTTTTTGTGCATAAACATTCAGAATTTTCTAGGGTATTCTATTACAAAAACTTTAATAAAAAAAAAGGTGTAAATATGAGCAAGAAATTCTTTTTACGCACAATACACAAGATATTAAACTATATTGACACATAAAAATCTCAATGTAGAAACGTGTAGAAACCTACTTTTTCTCTAGCTATACATAAAAATACCCTTAATTATAAGGTGCACATTATTTATAATTAATTTATATAGAAAAACAAAAAATAGAAACTTATAATATATTAAGCAATAAAGTACATACTTGAAACTATTGATTGCATGTTGATTTTAAGTTTTCACGTTTTTAAAATATTTAAACAAAGCCACACTGATAACACTACTTATTTAGCCCATGTCTTGAGAGTAAATGAAATGTGATTTCGATTCGACCGTATGGAGTGAGAAAAAAACATAAAAAATATAATTGATTCAGCAAATGATAGTTTAGAATATGTGCTAACGGGAAAATCAGGGGTGGAATCGTGTAAGGTGATTTGTGATTATCACCTTTGTGACTATAAAATGTGATCACATTTTATTTTCCTTCTGTGTAAGGTGATCACCAAAAATATTTCGAAGCTTGGCATCATTTCCCAAAAAAACAAATGACATATTATGACTAGTAAAATCACTCTGGCAACCGATTGTAGCGCCACTATTTGCAAGCATTTTATTACATGAGTTGATATTGAAAAAGAAACGGCGGGGCAGAGAATTAGGAAAACAGAAAATTAGGAAACGAAAGTTTCTTTTTTGAAATTGAAATTGAAATTTGAAGTTCGAATATATTTATTCTATTTGACTGTTCAAGTATCAATAATCAAAAAATTTTATTCAATGTGATAGCAAAATAGCTGTCACAAGGAAAAGTAGCAAATTGGTGATTATCACTTGTGACTATCACCTTACGCAGACAAAATTTGTGATTTGTGATTATCACCGATCACAAATCACCTTACACGATTCCACCCCAGTTTTCATATTCATCGCATAGAATTTGTTTTTTGAGTTTATTCCGACTCCTTCATATGAGTGGGCCCACTGTGCGGCGGGCTGGACAGACTGGATCAATTCGCTCATTTTAAATAGGTTTTTATTGTTCTCCTTCCCATGGGTTATGGTGTGAAAATAAGCATTCAGGATTGGAATTTTTAGGCTTTTATATTATGATTCGCTGTGGCGAGGATTTAAATCAACCACTTGCGAACACTTGCAAAAATGGTGAGAAAAATAACGTTTGATGAGTCATATTCATATACATTATACATACATTTCGTGGGGCATCCGAGAGCTTCTTGTCAATTTATTGGCATGAACTTGCGAACGTAGGCAGCTTTAGTCTAATGGAATTGGCGAATTGAAGCAGGAAGTATAATGAAGATGAATGCGATCCTTAACAGATACTATGCCACACACGTAGTAAAGGAAGAAAATGCGATTAATGAATACCGAATGTGGATAAACGCCAAGGAAGTTAGACAAAATGTTGGGTGTGTCCCTTGATTGGCTGGTCCTTCCCTTCGATCAATGTGGATATACTTGACAGAGGGTGAGCAGTGTCCCTCGTCCGCCAGTAGGACAAAAGCAGCAAAAACAAAAAAAAGATGTCACAACAAACAAAATATGTATAACTAATTGTTATGCAAAAAAATATATGTGACCACCCTCCACACAGGGGCAATTGGGTACCGCGGGTAGTGAGCTTTAGCAACTCACTAGTGGGATGGACCTTCGCGGGGGTTGTGGTTATCTGAGTTTGGCCTCAGCTGCTATTCGCAAATCACGGTTAACGGCTCTTCTTTTGTACGGGAAGTTGAGCAGTTTTTCCGTGTCCGCACAACGGCTCTTCTTTCTGTATGGGGGTTGAGTGCAGTTCCGTGTGTTGCCTGAATAGTAGTCTAGAATCAAACCAAGATGAATAAGAGCTGGCACTAATTCAATTGGTACTGGTGTGGATCTAGATGCAGGGTACCCGCTTCTTTCTTTTGAAAGTTGAGGTGTTCTTTTGTATTCTGGTGGATCATCAGGAAGAGGTTTAGTGCCCTCTTAAAAGAAGCATAGTGTCAATGCCGACTTCGGTTGGAAATTGCACGCCGACAGTGTGGATAGGTCCACCGTCAGATAAGGCTTAGTTGCCAGGTGCTGACGTTAAGCTCATTCATACATTATATACAGAAGGTTTAGAAAACAATGATATGAGAGAGAAGGCTGATTTTAACACGTGTGAGTTTTTTCGATGTCGGTTTTTGGCTGGAGTGCTTTTGGTTAGAGTTTTCAATCTTATCGTGGGTTAAAACAGGTTTTTAAAAGTCGTTCAAGACTGTTTTTTTTTTTTGCCGTAATGTGAATAAGTCTTTAAGTCGTTGTTATAGTTTTTTTTTTTCAAACGTCATAAAGATTTTGATGAAATTAAGGTATTGTTGCAGCTCTCAATTCTATGTTTTCCAAAAAGTGAGACTTAAATGTTACAAGAATTAATTAATAGCCTTACGTTATTTTGCTTGTTAGGTTCGATGAAGTACTTAAAGTCTCCACAGTAATTATTTAAGCCTATAGCGGTTTTTTGTTTGCATCAGTTTATATATTTATACGTTGCAGGCACAGGCACACTCAATCTCATAAATCATCTTTCATAAGAATTTAATACTGTCCTCTAATTCATATTCTTCATTTGAAACCTTTTGATTCCAACAAGAATCTCTGCAATCAATCAAAAAAATTCTATGGGCAGTTTTGGATAGTTTGCTTGTCTACTGAGCCTTGCCCATTGTATGCAACTTCAAGAAACAAAGACATCAGCCTATAACAAAAGATAATTGACTTCAAAGAACAATATCTTGGAACAATGACGTTTCTTTGTCAACTTTTTTCTGACACTGACAGTTTTTTCATTTTTACCTTTGCAACTTTTTTGCGAGCGCACAAAATACAAAAAAAAATTGATAACAATAGATTCGTCATAACACGTCACTAGATATTTGTTTTCTTTTATGATTCTGCTTATGGTTTTTCGTTTTATAGATCGTGAAAGAATTATTTGAAAAGGACAATGATCATATCAGTTAGATGAGGATCATGCAGGTCCTATTAAGAGATTCGTAAAGATAGTTTGTTCTGCGAAAAGGGATAAAATGTGTCGCTCGTGTCTTGAGCGTGCCGGTGAATAAATCGGGATACTCTATAGACTATGGTACAGTCCAGCAGAATGTCACATCAGGGAATTTCTTGGTTTCATAAAGATCGTCGGAAATATTGTTATTGAAGCACGTGACCTACTGAAGGATTAAGTAAAAATTGTCAAAGGGTTCCGCTTTAACATAGCATCTGCTTCGTTAATGTTAAAATTGGCCAGGTGTTGGCAACAATATGATTCAAAATTCGAAACAAAGGTATTTATGCCAAACATTTCTTGGCTCTTCAAGAGCTGTCGAGCCACTCTATTTCTAAAAAGAAAAAGAAAAAAGAAACAACGAATGTTCATTGTAAAAAAATAAATAAAAAACTTAAATTCGTGTACGTGTACACATTGAATGCAACTACAAAAGTCTTCTAAATAAATAGGACCACTTTTCATTTGACAAATTGGTCGGAGCAATTAATTTTTCAAAGCTGTTGAGGTTTCCTTTTAATGTAATTGAGACAGCTCAGTTATTTTAGGTGACAGATAGATGCAGTAAGATTAAATTGGCTTCAAGTATAGTGTGCTTGTAGAATTTCCTACCGTCACCGAACATTGACATCCATGTTCATGACATGTTTTCTTAAAGTCACATAGACTTAGAGCCTGCGGTATATTTCAGCATGTCTATTACGCTAGCAGAACCATTTCATAAGCCGGCGCCGAAAAGTACTCAGTATTTTGTTGCTTATTTGTGCCTCAAGATTTAATTTTGTTGGTCAAATAGTTTTCGGCAAAAAGCGCGGTTACGTTTCTTCTTCTCCCTACTGAAAAAATAATACGTATACGCCCGAGTGAATTATCCATAAAACGTTAATTTCAATATCTGGAAAGGTATTTTCAAAGAGAAGAGAAGAAAAAACGATCTTATAAGCAGTTGTTTACTTCTTGTAAAACTCAAACACATATTGTATTGGGGTTCGTTTGTGTACAATTTTTGTTTTCTTATTGACGAATGTCGATTTTTCTTTGTGGTCATCGAACTCCATATCCATGAGCGATTTGCTCTTCTGTACACTATAGACGCATAATGCCCAGTTACGGCAGCATGATTCTCGTTTTTTTTACTTGGCCTCCGTAAAAAAGTCGACTATTCCGTGCACCAACATTTTTTTACCATGTTTTTTGGGATGTAGGTGTTTTTTATATTTTTTTTCTATATTTCCCACGCCTACCAGAGTTTCATCTATATCTATTCTATACTAATATATAAAGTAAGACTTTTGTTTGTTTATCGGTTGTATGTTTGTAGTCTATAAACTAACAAACAAACAAAAGTCCAACTTTATAAATGATGCACAAAATTTCTTGCATGCACTGAATGTGCAGTAGGATATTCTGAAAGTAAAAGAAATAATTATTAAAAGGAAAAAGCATTGATTTTTAATTTTACTTACTCGATATTTTGTTTTTAAATTCAGAAAACTGACAGAGTGACAGGCGACATCAATTTTTTGAAATGTCTCTCTATTTTCATTTCATTTCATTTCATTTCCTTTTCATTCTTTCTTACTATATTTAAGGCTGATCTCCTACTTAAACTTTGGAACCAAGGTGCATGTTCTGTAACTCGGTCGAAAACTTTCGGAGTCGAGAAACATAGGAAATCGAAACAAATTGTGTCAAATTTCATACAAAAAAAACTAGTTACGCTCCGTTTACACTGTTTTCGGTTTGATTTTCTCGATGTGAGAAGTTACAGAACATGGGTACAAGACAATGTTTACACGCGAATTCTTGGGCACGATTTCCTGTGCAAAAGAAAATTTTAACAACGGATATTTTAAAAAGGCATGGATTTAAGTTTCCACAATCTACGTGCATGAAAATTTCGCATTATGAATATTGGTTTTCAAATGGAAAATTGCATGTAATTGCATTGATTTTCAAATGGAAAATTTCAAAATGGGTTTTCGAATAGAGATGGAGAGTAGAAAGTTCTTGATGAAAAACTCGGAAAACTCATTGGTTTTCAAAGGGAAAATTGCATTTAATTGTAGGTGCATTGCTTTTCAAATGGAAAACTGGAAGATTTCAATATGGGTTTTCGAATGGAAAATAGAAAGTAAAAAAATAAATAAATAGAGTGGCACGACAGCTCTTGAAGAGCCAAGGCCTAAGTGGCTTACTCCCATCAACAATTCTCTGAGTGCGTGTGAAGAATTGAGGGGACCTACAATTTTACGCCGATTCCGAACGGCAAAGTTGAGAAGCACTTTTTTCATGACAAATTGATACTCTTGGAAGATTTGTCAGGTCGAGGCAGTACCCGTGAAAGATGAAATAAAAACTTGGCCTGAGTAGGACTCGAACCAACAACGTTCTGCTTAGCAGCCAACGCACTTACCAACTAAGCTACGGGCAAGTGCATGTAAGTGTAGGTGCATTGGTTTTCAAATGGAAAACTGGAAAATTTCAAAATGGGTTTTCGAATGGAGAATAGAAAGTTCTTTATTAAAAACTCGGAAAACTCATTGGTTTTCAAAGGGAAAATTGCATGTTATTGTAGGTGCATTGGTTTTCAAATGGAAAACTGGGATTTCAAAACGGGTTTTCCAATGAAAAGTTCTTGAAGAAAATTCGGAAAACTCATTTTTTTTCAAAGGGAAAATTGCATATAGTTGCATATAATGCACCTAGCATTGATTTTCAAATGGAAAATAGAAAGTTCTTGATGGAAAACTCAGAAAAGCCATTGGTTTTCAAGAGGAAAATTGCATTGTAGTTGCATTGGTTTTCAAATGGAAAACTGGAAAATTTCAAAATGGGTTTTCGAATGAAAAATAGAAAGTTCTTTATGAAAAACTCAGAAAACTCTTTGGTTTTTAAAAGGAAAATTGCATGTAATTGTAAGTGGATTGATTTTCAAATGGAAAAGTTTTTGCATATAATTTGAGCTGTATTGTTAAGTTTGTAAGTCCGGTAAGGACTCTATATCCGCTCAATCCTCAATGAATTTTTATAAAATTTTCACTTTAGATATAGCCTGAGTAAAATCAAAGTTTTGGGCCAATCTAACGTGAAAATCAGCAAATAAGGGGGACAATCATAGCGGTTACAAGGGTAGCGAAAAGCTGGAAGCGAGTAGAGGGTATTGGGTTAACGGGTAGAGGGTAGCGGGTATAGTAGTAGCGGGATACCAAAGCCTAGACCTTTTATTTATCGATTGAGGCAGTACGAAGTCTGCAGGGTCAGCTAGTAGCTAATAAAAATAAAAAAAAATGTATTCTACTAGCTGACTCGGTAAATGTTGTTTTCTCTTTGAAAATACCTTTCCAGATATTGAAATCAAAGGGAAAGTTCACTCGGGCGTATACTTATTATTTTTCAGTAGAGAGAAGAAGAAACCACGCTTTTTTCCGAAAACTATTTGAGCAACAAAATCAATTATTGCGGCAAAAATTAGCAACAGAATACTGGATACTAACAAGTCACAGATTTTGAATCGACATTATATACCTACGGTTCCGTGTACGGATGAGAAGAACCAATTGTCCCGATACCTAGCTCGGAAAACGTAAGACAAGTGCGGGACAGCAGGGTGAATGAGAGTGTATTTATGCAATTCTTATCTCTGTCCCAGAAAACCATGAAAATAAAAGAGACAAACAACCTCAACTCGTTTTTCTCGACTACACAATGCGAAGTCGAAAGGGTGGTTTCGAAAAAAAGAAGAGGGATGTTTCGCCTCCGGAGAGGGTTGTGTGCGTGCGTACTTTTCTGACCTGTCTAGGGCAATCAGTTTTTCAATGCAGCTCAGTAACAGGCCATTAATGCGGATTACTGCAATTCTGGTAAGTATACTTACACCAGTGGAATTTTCGCATCTTTTTGTGGTTCCGCTATTACATACGTTCATCCGAGTCTCAAGGTATCTAAAAAGGCTCTTGGTTATTGCGGGCTTTACTGTTTTCTTATAAACATAAGGAGTTGAGTTGAGTTGAGTTTTGAAAAGAATAACCGTGTTTTTTCTTCTTTGATGCAAAAAAGACATGTTTATGACTAGTGGATGTTGTAAACAATATTTTTTAACCAACGCAATTTTAGAAAGGGTTAGCCATACCCATAATAAACGCGAATTCTTAAAAACAGTCGCTATAAAGAGTCTGAAACTCTTTCGTTTTAGTACAAGAAGAATGAACAGAATAGGTGTGTGCTTTGTTTTGGGTGAAAGAGTTTTATAGTTTTCGGTTTAAAAAATATAAATTTTTTATTGCAGTTTCTTAGGTAAAATCAGAGTGTTTTTTAAAGACTCGACAATTTTATGAATGTAGAAAAAAGAGTTTTGCTGAATTCTAGAGAAGAACACCGTTAGGAGTTTGTTTATGTTGCGTTTGAAATATTTTGCTTGGAATGTGCATTTTTTTAGGGAAAGTGTTGAAAGGGTTTAAAAAGAAAGCTGATGTGCACCAAGGTACATAAAAAAAACTCAGGAATAATACACATTTTTATCCTCATAAAGTATAGTTTTGAAGAAAACTTAAGGAGACCAAAAACTCTTTCATTCTTTCTGTATGATTCAACAAAATTTGTTCGTCTTATTCCATGTTAACTGATCACTAGCCCCAGAGATAAACAAAACACCTTTCTTCCATTAAAGATGTTCTTTTTAGACATATACTACTTTCGCCCACAAGAAATTTTATTCACCGCATCATATAGTCCTCTGAAGTTCAAGCTTTCTAATATGCTTCTTAAAGATTATTCACTTTATGCCGGAACTGGAGTTATTTAAGTCTATATTCTGTTTGTTTTTTCTCGGAAGTCTGAAAATGATTGCTTACAAAACATTGCCAAATGTTCAAACAAATGTGCAAACACGCTTCAAAAATAAGACAATGGCTAATTTATTTCAAATCCACGTAAATACCACAAGCATATCAAATTCGCGCCCGCCTATTTCAATAGATACAATCCTTGGGAACAGTAAGAGTCAACATTTTTATTGTCCGGTAACCTTGACAAGTTAAAGTCCTTCGCTATCATAACAACTTTTTCTTCTTTTAGCCTTAGCCCTTCCTTTCCGCTGACCGTTAGGTATGTTGATAAGCAAAGAGCTATTTTCTCGAAATTGCATCCTGCTCAATATTTACTGTCCACTCTTCAAAAGTTGTCCATTTCTGTGTATGAATGTCAATATAACTGTTTTGCTTCGATGACCTTCCATTTGCTTAAGATTTCGGCCGAAAAGGAGTTTTTCGAAACAAACCCGGCACCTACACCTATCCTAGCCGATAGCCTTTTTCTGGGTGTTTGTGTTTGTCCATTCTTGTCCATTGAGAAAAAAGAATTTGTTGTTACAAATGCTTGGTCCTATTGTTTTTAGAAATTATATTTTTAATCCTTAGCTCTGGACAGTGTGTCATCATGAGAGAAAGAAGCATATGTATTGCAATTTTTGAACGAACGAAACATTGCAAAATTTTTGACAAAGGATTGGCATACCTTCTACCACTTAGACAATTTTTTCTTTATTCCAGGAATTTCTGTACGAGCAAATTTTTATGACAGGCAATAATATTTGCATGCGCTCGTAAAAATTAAAAAGGGTTGATTCAGGCTCAAATGCATTAAAGTATTTTTAACCCTTCTTGACGCAACGTATGCCGTACCCTACCTGTAAAACAGCCATTCAATGACAATTTTATTTTGCCAGTTTTCCGGTTCCTTTGAGAAATTCGTTTTTTTAAGGATTGTCATAAAACCCTTTGAAATAGACACTGCAAATTTAAATATTTTCTCTCTGAATATTTCCTAAAAAAGCAAATTGTTTTTGGTATTTTTTTTTTATTACACAATGACTTCCAAGAAAACTGCACGAATTAAGGTTTTATGACGAGGTGCAACCATGAGGTAGCGCAAAAAGTGTGCTGGCCTGCCGGGAGCGACGCGACTTCTGAAAAGTGAAAATTTTAAATACACAAATCGTTCATTAGTTCATTAAAAATTGGTGACATCAAGTTTCTATTAGGTTTCTATATCATGGATTTTCAAATATGCAGGCATATATGACGTCTATTACGCTAGCAGAACCATTTTATAAGCCGGCAATGAAAAGTATTCAGTATTTTGTTGCTAATTTGTTGCTAATTTGTTGCTAATTTGTGCCGCAAGAATTGATTTTGTTGCTCCACTAGTTCTTGGAAAAATCGATGTTCTGCTAGCGTAATATTACGCTAGCAGAACCAAATTAGAACCAATGCAGCTAGCGACATGAAACTAACGGCATATTTTGTTGCTAATTTGTTGCTAATTTGTGCCGCAAGAATTAATTTTGTACCTCAACTATTTCTTGGAAAAAATCGATGTACTGCTAGCATAATATTACGCTAGCAGAACCAAACTAGAACCAATGCAGCTAGCGACATGAAACTAACGGCATATTTTGTTGCTAATTTGTTGCTAATTTGTGCCGCAAGAATTAATTTTGTACCTCAAATATTTCTCGGACAGAAGAGCGGTAACGTTTCTTCTTTTCTCTTCTGAAAAATAATAAGTATACGCCCGAGTGAACTTTCCCATAAAACTTTAATTTCAATATCTTGAAAGGTAAAAAACAAGATTTATCGTGTTAGCTAATAGAATAAAAAAGTATCCTATATACAGTTATTTACTTCTTGTAAAACTCAAACGAATTTTTTTGGCGTAGGTACATTTTAGCACATAGCAGTCTGCGAAATTTTTGGACTTTGAATTACAAAAAGCAGAAAAGCTTCATTCTTCAAAATGTTGAAAGTAACCCTCCAAAATATCGAAGACCAAGAAATGAAAATGCAAATCTTAGACAAACTGCTAAAAAGTATTTTTTTTACTCAGGATGAAAGTAAAACAAGAGTCTGTCAACAGTTTTTTTTAAATACGTTGATTTTTTCCAACCGAAGTGTAATTAATGCGTTTTTAGGAAGAGAAGAGATTGGTGGTCATTTTCAGCGGAAGATAAAAGGGGCAAACATACACCATCCAATAAAACAAGTCCTGAAGCTATTCTGCATGTTAAAAAACACATTGAAAGTTTTCCGTGCATGGAAAGTCATTACTACCGCAAGGACAGCCAGAGAAAGTATTTAGACAGTAAGCTTCCATAAGGAAAATGTACGAGCTATATAAAATACAGTGTACTGAAATGCATATTCGTCCTGTGTCTGAAATAACCTACGGAAGAATATTTTGTAATGACTACAATTTATCATTTTTCGTGCCAAAAAAGGATCAACGCCTTTTTTGTAACAAATATAAAATCGCATCACCTGAAGCAAAACTTGATCTGCAAGTTGATTATGAAAATCACTTACTTCGCAAAAAAGAAGCATTCAAAGAAAAACAAAAAGACAAAGAAAGAGCAAATTTGGAAGCAATTTTAAATCAATTTCGATGGACATGCAAAGTGTACTTCAGATACCATCACCTGATGTTTCTCTGACTTACTATAAAATAAAGCTCATACTTCACAATTTCACAATTTATGAGGCAGATCTACCGAATGAAGCTTTTTGTTATGCCTGGACAGAGAAAAGTGGTAAAGGGGGGAGTTGTGAGGTAGGGTCGTGCATTTTGAAATATATACAACAATTACCTGGAAATATCGTAGAGCTGTCAATATTTTCGGATACTTGCGCAGGTCAGAACCGAAATGCAAACATTGTGACATTTTTTCTAAATATAGTGCAGACCACTAATTTAGAAATAATTGATCAAACATTTTTGGAAAGTGGCCACTCATACATGAAAGTCGACTCAATGCATAGTGCAATCGAAAAACAGAAGAAGTTCTTTCCAATTTATTGTGTTAATGATTGGCTTAATATATTCAGGGCTGCAAGAGTTAGAGTTCATAATAAGTCCCCTTATGAAGCTGTTGAAATGAAATTTGATGATTTTTTTAATTTAAAAATGTTAGCAGAAAAATTGATTAAAAACAAGACAGTGGACACCGATAGCCAAAAAATGAACTGACTAAAAGTTAAATGGTTCCGGTATGAAAAAAGTAAAGTTCAAATACAATTTCGAAGATATTCATTTCAGAACAATGAACGTTTTCAAAACATTAAAAAGATTAAGGAACGCTGTTCCAAAGTATCTTCCTCAAAACAAAATGCATTGATGCATTCGTCACTGAGTTCTCAACCACCACAAAGACTGCAAACACTTGCTATACCACCTTCAACACTCGCTCCAGCATCTTCGTTATCCATCACAAATCAAAATAAGTTTGTGTCTCCTATTGAGTCCGGATTAAAAATTGTTGAAGGACAAAAACCATCTTCGTTTCCAAATTGGACCCTAAAACAAATGCGTTAGACATCAAAAATTATATACAAAATAAGCTTGGCACGATTCGATTTTTAAACGTGGAAAAAATGATCCAACGTAACTTTTCAAAATACTCTTCGTTCAAAATAAAAGTACCTGATTTGATATTTTATATTCTTAATTCTTCGTAATTTTTGCCAAATGGTATTATCATGCATGAATTTGTAAACAGAACAAAGTCACAGCGCTCAAATTTTCCACAACTACTGACAATGCAAAACTCTCGTCGCAGCAGCTACAAAAAATACTAATATATTACCAAAATGTGAACGGACTAAGGACAAAAACCAGTGAGGTTTATAAAAATATAAATATAATCCCGCATGACGTCATCGCTCTAACTGAATCGTGGTTGAACTCATCTTTTAATGACGCTGAGTTATTTGACAACACCTTTCAAGTTTTTCGACGTGATCGCCACCAACTCAATGATTCAGCTAATGTTGGTGGTGGTTTATTGATTGCAGTAAGAACATCTCTCATATGTTCACTTGTTAATAATTTTTTGGAATCTTCGCTTGAAATACTCTGCGTAAAAATACAAATGCCTTCTGGATTTGTCTATGTGGTTGCATGCTATGTTCCACCTGGTTCTACTAACGAAATTTATGAAAATTTGATCAATTCGCTAGAAACGATTTTTGAAATAATTGAGCCAACTGATGAGATTATTATTATTGGTGACTTTAATCTTCCTAACTTGGTATGGTCCAGATCAACTAACGACGACGTATACTTGCCTACTAATGCTTCGAATACAAACGAATTCTGCTTAATAGATGGAATGGCATCTTTTCGACTAAATCAGCTGAATGGTGTTAAAAACGAAAATGGAAGCATATTGGATCTTGTCTACTTCTCAGACGTTATGAATACTGATGCTGCCATTATCCCATGTGATTCAAAGCTCGTTCACGAAGATCGTCACCATCCTGCCCTCACTATTTCCTTAAACTTAAGTATATGCAACGTTTTAAACTTATGTAAACATCATATTGAGTTTGACTTTAAAAAATGTAACTTTTCTCAACTATTTAATTTACTTCTCGAAATTAACTGGGATTCAATATTTTCAAAATTGTGTTTGGATGAAATGATATTACGATTTTATGAAATCTTATTTGACTGTTTTCTAGATACTATCCCACTTCGCCAATTGAAATCATTAAACAATAATCCGCCATGGTTTGATTCGCATTTAAAAACATTAAAAAATAAAAGAAATAAGGCCTGGTTGAAATTCAATCTTTCGAAGAATGATGAGACGTTTCGAGTCTATCAAGAGCTGCAATCCGATTTTGTGACCTATTCAAACTGTTTGTATTCTGACTTTATTTCGAACACTGAATGTGACCTAAAATCGAACCCCCATATATTTTGGCGATATGTTAATAGTAAACGTAAATTTGACGGCTATCTAGCATGTATGACCTTTCAAAATTCTTCTAGCCATTTTCCAGAGACAATTTCTAACATGTTTGCAGATTATTTTAAGACTGCCTTTGAAGATTTCTCTTCTGCAAACACTTGTTCTCTTATCACTCCTAACACACAAGAATACAGTCATCTTTCATCAATTAATTTTTCAATTTCTGAGTCTTCTATACGTGACAATATCTTAAAGCTAAATGAATGTTTTAGTCCTGGTCCTGATGGAATCCCATCGTTTATGTTGAAAAAATGTGTGTCCTATATTTCTTATCCGTTGTTTCTTCTTTTCAATGAATCCCTGAAATGTTCCAAGTTCCCAGATCTTTGGAAATATTCATACTTAACGCCGGTCCATAAAAAGGGTTCTAAAAATTTAGTTACTAATTATCGTCCTATAGCGAAACTGTCCGCTATTCCTAAACTGTTTGAATCCCTCATTTGTGATATAGTTTCTTTTAATTGTTCTTCTATCATATGTGAAAATCAACATGGATTTGTTAAACAAAAATCTACAATAACAAATTTGTTACAATTTTCTACTTTTTGTTTGGATGCATTTGAAAAACACTCTCAAGTCGATTGCATTTTTACAGACTTTAGCAAAGCTTTTGACAAATTAAATCACGAGATTCTTCTCAGTAAATTGAGTAAAATTGGACTTAACGACCGTTTTGTTATGTGGATTTCGTCATACCTTAAAGATAGATATTATAGTGTCATGTTCAGATTTAACCCTTCATGTCAATTTAAAGTCAATTCCGGTGTACCCCAAGGTAGTCACCTTGGCCCGTTGCTGTTTGTTTTATTTATTAATGATTTGCCTTCTGTTTTAAACAATTCTTTATCGCTTATTTATGCAGATGATTTAAAAATATTTCGAATTATTAACTCGATCAATGACTGTGACGATCTACAAGAGGACCTTAATATGTTTTGGGAATGGTGCAAGAATAATCGGTTGCGTTGTATGGGCACCATACTACTCTATTCATATAAATAGAATAGAAAGTATTCAACGTAGATTTTTAAGATTTTGGCTACGATTTTTTCCCTGGCCTGATAGACTTCATTTACCACCATATACTCAAAGGCTTCCCTTAATAAATCTCCCATCTCTTTCTGGTCACAGAGAGTATTTACAGTTCTGCTTTATAACAGGAGTAATGAATGAAACTATTTCATGTCCATCTATTCTTTATAGATTGAATTTCAACTTGAGTCAGGCCACCTTAAGAAGAAATTTACCGATTCGAACTATTTTTAGTAGATCTAACTATGGCGCTAACAGTCCTCTCAATCAATTAATCAGTATTTTTAATAAATTTTCTATTCTCATTAACTCCACAAATGACAATATCAAATCTGCAAGCTTAAAATTTAATTTTTTTGTTATAAGTAGTTAAACAATGTTAGTTTTAAGTTTAGTTTAAGTAATCAATGTAATCTTAGCGTTAGTATTTAACGTATTTGAATAAACAACAACAACAACAACACAATGGCCTTAATTGTACCAAGAACCTCTTACAATAAGTGCAGCAAAAAAAAAAAGACTTAAAAGAGTTGTGTGACAAGGAGTTGAACCTCAATTTTTCCATTCTTGGTTTAGGTCTTTGCCCTCACAATCTAATTCAAAAAACTACTTGCCAGAACCTTATAAAGGGTGTTTTTTTTTTAGAGGTATAAAACTTTAAATTGCAATAAAACAAGGATGGAATATTCGATTGTCATGATTTTTTATTTATTCGAAAGATAATCTTGTGGCATTACATTTTAAATATGATTATTGGCATATCACTGCCACGGCTGGCTCGGATGTAGTCAAATCTGGACGTCCAATTTTCGATGATTTTTTCCAACATTTGTGGCCGTATATCTGCAATAATAAGGCGAATGGTGTCTTCCAAATGGTCAAGCGTTTGTAGCTTATCCGCATAGACCAATGACCTTACATAACCCCCACAGAAAATAGTCTAGCGGTGTTAAATCCCAAAATCTTGGAGGCCAATTCACAGGTCCAAAACGTGAAATACGGCGGTCACCAAACGTGTCTTTCAATAAATCGACTGTGGCACGAGCTGTGTGACATGTTGCGCCGTCTTGTTGGAACCATAGCTCCTGGACATCATGATTGTTCAATTCAGGAATGAAAAAGTTAGTAATCATGGCTCTATACCGATCACCATTGACTGTAACGTTGTTGCCATCATCGTTTTTGAAGAAGTACGGACCAATGATTCCACTAGCCCATAAAGCACTCCAAACAGTCAGTTTTTCTGGATGTAAAGGTGTTTCGACATACACTTCAAGATTAGCTCCACTCCAAATGCGGCAGTTTTGTTTGTTGACGTAGCCAATCATGCCAACTTAAAGTTCTATACCTCGAAAAAAACACCCGTTACATCGGAAGAAAGCGATGGTGAATAGTTCCAGCCTTTTCCCTTATTTTTTGGTTAATTACCCTTAATTTTAATAAGTGTTCCTTCTTAATTTTATTTTTATAACTTACCATATTCTTCAATGTATTATACCCATACCACATTAATAAAACTTTTTAATAATACTTAAAAAAAAACATTTTTTTTAAATTTATGTTTTCAGTTGTAATTGCTTATTTCCCGAATTTAGCATTATCAATTCTGCTAAACAGCATTAAGTCAGGATATTTTGTAGTTCTATTGCAATATTTTCGAATTGGTTTTGCAAAAACTAAAATTTTTGATTAGAAACTTAAGTCATAATGTCAACAAAGCTTTCTAAGTGATCAGATGAAAAATAAATATCGGTATTGAATTTTCATGACTAAACAAACATAAAATATCAATTAACTCAAAATTATGTTTTTTGACTTAGTGCTTTCTGCTTGTATACAGACGATAAAGGTACTTACTTTTTCTTCTATTAGCTAACCCGGTAAATGTTGTTTTCTCTTTGAAAATACCTTTCCAGATATTGAAATTTACGTTTTATGGGAAAGTTCACTCGGGGGTATACTTATTATTTTTCAGAAGAGAAAAGAAGAAACGTTACCGCTCTTCTGTCCGAGAACTATTTGAGGTACAAAATTAATTCTTGCTGCACAAATTAGCAACAAATTAGCAACAAAATATGCCGCTTGTTTCATGTCGCTAGCTGCATTGGTTCTAGTTTGGTTCTGCTAGCGTAATATTACGCTAGCAGAACATCGATTTTTCCAAGAACTAGTGGAGCAACAAAATCAATTCTTGCGGCACAAATTAGCAACAAATTAGCAACAAAATACTGAATACTTTTCATTGCCGGCTTATGAAAAGGTTCTGCTAGCGTAATAGACGTGCATATATGGATGTCTTTGATGTAATTAGAAAGACCTTATTCAAAAGAATTTCAAATTTGCTAGGTAACAATTTGTAATCTAGAACTCATTAAGAAAACAATCACAAATGTTCGGTAATAGTTGCTAATCGAAAAGAATTTGTTATTTATGTTAACTTTCTCTTTCAGTTACCAAATAAATGGTGAAAATTTATGTAAGAACATGGTCTAGTGATCAGGATGAAAAATACGTTTATGGGTATCTATAAGTTTATAGTTAAGTTATTTCCTTTTTAATGTGGCAATAACCCCTGCAACAAAAATGCATTTCCACCTGCGGGTGTAATTGCCAATTTGAATTGGCTATAAGCCCCACACATGTGTTAAGCGTAACTCTCCATTAAACAATTTTAATAAAAAGCAAAAACGCAAGTAGATATTATGCAAACTTGACAGCAGGACTATTTGTTTAAAATTTAAATTGAGAAAAAAAATAATCTTCATTCGCGCAGCTGAAAAATTTGATTGCCCCAGAGAGAATCAATTCGCGAGAATTTTGTATTTTCACTCCCCAAATTGATTCTCTCTTGGGCAAACAAATTTTTCCGCTGCTCGAATGAAGATTATTTTTCCGTTCGCGCAAATCTTTTCACTTGGTCAATAACGTCTTGCGCGAATAACGGTTATTATAGTAGTGATCTTTATGGCAAAATGTCGCAAGAATTTTGTTCTTTCACTAATGCAAAAAAGGGTGCAGTGGAACATTATAATATATTTCAATTCAAAATTTGTTTGTTTGTTATTCATATTTGCCTTGAACTCAAATTCAATTACTACTTTATTTATTCATAGCCTACTTAAGATATTTTGTTTATAATTTTGCTATAAAAGGCGAAGAAATTTATTTCTAAGAACACTTACAACTGGATGGAGAAACTGAAAGGGGTTAGTTTCAGTGATATTACATACCGCTTTCTAACCTTTTCTTTTTCTCTGAAAGCTAACGTTGTGGCAATTATTCCTCAATCAATAACATTGGTTTATCAAACCGAATTTTTGAATGACAACTAAAGTCATTACAAAAGTAACCAACACAAAAAAGGAAAAATTGTATCAAACTATAAATTATTAAATTTTTATAAATAAAGTATTAAAAAGGAATTCTGTGAACGAGTTTTAATTCGAACAACCCACCTTCGAGACTGACTTGAACAAGTTTGTAACTTGGTTGTTTTGCCCTCAAAGGTATAGTCCGGGAGGCGACCGTTAGATTACCAACCTCATCAGCAGAGTGGAAAATTCAGCCACCATCATCGTCGAAGATACCAAATCAGACAGAAATAACGCGGGCCTTTCCCTTTATCCGACCATTTAAAAAACGGTATTTTTGGTGTCGTCCTACCTCATCGAGTAAATGTCCTCTCTTATGAAAACCGTTTATTAACTCTCCAGATAGAAACATTGTCAAATAGACGACATGGTAATCTTCCATCGAGTTAAAACTGGTGTAACAGATGCAACGGAACCGGAACTATTTGGCTCTATATCTTTCAATCAGTAGGCTTTCAAACTGCAACTCAGACTTGTTTGATTTAAATCTAAGCAAGAATAAATTAAAAACTTTGCTCAAGACCAGTGTTCTACATTTTTAAATGTTTTTGTTTTTGTTTCATCTATGTGAGTGTTTGTTATGTTATGTATGCTTACTAACAACTAACACTGAACTAAGTCATGAGCCGGTGGTATAACACAGTCTACTACATAATGTTGGCAAACCATTGGTCGTAAGACTGTGCTCCTATAAGCTCTCTTCGACCAATTCTGATAGTGTAAAAAAAAACATCGAATGCATCATATAAGAGCTTGGAATGTGGAAACATGTTGTTGCCTTACAACCACCTCTACCTTCCAACATTACATTCAAGATCAAATAATTGCTGTTCGAGAAACAATGTCAAGTCTGAGGTTATAACAAAAACTAACGTACAAAAAGCAAAACGATAAGCAACATGATCTAGAAATGGATCAAATAAATTCCCAGACTGCTTGGCTGTGAAATAAAACCTTGATAACAAGAATACATATTTACAATGAATAACAAGTCGGAAGCCTTAAAATGACTTTAAACTTATCAAAAAGGAAATAATACACGAAATACGATTAATACCAATGAAAACAAAGTCAATATTAGCATTTTCTTAACATCGCCAATCACCATTAACATTATCCCACGTTTGCCTTGCTATTGCCCTCTGGCAATTAATCCCAATCGCGGATGGATCCATTACATCATTATCTTAGTATAAATTGACATCCGGTACGAAAAGTGATGTTCAAACCCCTAGTAAATATTTAGCCACAAAATTTACATTTATTTCAGGAGATCAAGCTATAGTTTGATATTGTTGACAAAACTGTTATCATATTATCATAAGTCCAAGTCCAACCTCAACCAAAGGATTTTGAAAATTGAAACCCAATTATTTCAAAACTATATTTTTAAAATAAAAGTATCAACTTCCTCTCAACCACTAATTGACCATCTCCTTTTGAAGCAAACTCAAAACCTCAAACATTGGCATTGTTTGGGTAGATTTCTTTCGGTCTAGTAATCATGCGTAATATCACCAATTTGTGTCTTCTTCCTTTTTTTGGTTCATAAAAATGCAGAAGTGGATTTTTATGAATGAAATTCGGTCAATGCCTAGATTCTTATATTCCACATCAATTATAAGAATTTTTGTTGACCCTGTAAAAAAATGATACCTAAGCAAAACCCATAAGTGCACAACATTCAAATTACGGAACTAAATGAAAATATGCGATCGTGCGTTAAGGTTTTAATATTCGTTTTCAATTACTATTACTATTCCGAAAAGGAAGGAAGCAAAATAATATTATAATCTGGACGGAAAGGACAGACTTAAAGAACAGGTATGTTGGTTGTTCCTTGAGCTACTACAATCATACATAAGGACATATTCTTACAATGATTTTGAAGGATTTAGATCTCTATGAAGTCTTGTAGAAAAAGATTATGTATTTTGAATCTACTTTTCATATTTGCAAAAAGTTCGGTTAATCTTGTTGGCTTCCGAAGGAATGTCAATACTTTTTTCTTTCTTTCTAATACGTTAGGGATTTAAGAAAGAGAGAGAGAGTGGCGGAGCGGCTAACGGTAACTACTACTACGATGCTTAGAGCTATGCGATCGCAAAACTTGTCGAAGCGGAGTAGGCTGTTAATACTAATTACCCCACAACGAAGGAGTGTTCCCACCAAGGCACTTCCCACGAGGGACGGCAGCGGATGAATTTCTTTTTTGAAATCAACGGTGGCGTCCTAGTTCCAGTTAGGCCAAACTACTTGGTGAACACCTTTACGGGCTACTTTGACTTGTTTGAAGCCCAGGCCGTAAAAGGAACGGTTTTTCCAGATCTGTACTTGGAGTCACATCAAGTACCTGATACTCCAGGTTGGGGGTTGTACGTCGGGTTACTTCCCGGCTACGTAGAAAAGTTTTAGTTCCGAACCACCAACAAGCCTCGGATACGGACAGAATTAATAGATAGATAGATATGTTTTATTGTAGCAGAAATATATTACATAGTTGTCTTAACCTATATTGCACAATTTACAGAGTTACGGTATACGTCTACCTTGCTACTGATAATAAAAAGAGAATAACAATATTATAAAGCGTTGAGATTTAAAACGGATACATTGAAGGAAAAGCTACAAAAAAAACCTTCATTAAAGTTGTTGTTGCTGCATCTTATAGATAAGAAGATATGAGAGGCGGTGCTGATCTTGATAAAACCAAGCCTTTTATATAACAGTTAAATACATAAGTATACAAATAAATGCGTATATAAATAGGTATATAATTACATAAGTAGATACATATAAATAAATGAAATAATAAATATTAAATAAATAACAAAATAAATAATAAATAAATAAATAAATAAATAAATTAAATAATAAATAAAGAAACAAACAAAATCAAGTTTTAATATATAAATAAATAACAAAAAAAAAAATGTATAATAAATAAATAATTGAATGTTTTTTTTTATAATAACTTTTAATTGGCTAAGTTTTCTATCAATGCGTTATCAGAAGAAATGCAAGACAGATGATATCTATCATTTAGTTTTGAAAGCCTTGTAGATACTAAATCAATGTTGCAAATTTGGTGCAATTCTTCTGTAGAAAAATGCCTCGGAAGATCTAACATTATTTTCAGAACTTTATTTTGAATTCTTTGTAACTTACGAAGATGAGTTATTGCAAAACTGCCCCAAGCTGGAGATCCGTAAAAAATGATTGCTTGAAATACTACCTTGTATATCAACAACTTATTTCGCCTATTTAATTTAGATTTACGGTTGATGAATGGGTATAAAACTTTTATTGTAAGTCCAACTTTTTCCACTATTTTTTGTATATGTAGACTAAAAGTAAGAGTTTTGTCAAGATGTACCCCAAGATACTTGGCACTTGAACGCCATTCAGTGCTTATTCCATTGATAACTAGGTTATTGCTTGGCAAAAGACAGGCTTGACAGAGACAGCCTGTGTTTTGGAAGCATAAATATTAATTCTCCAAGAAGATGCATGTATCATCGGCGAATATTGCTTTTTGGCAATTTGGGAAGGAAGGAAAGTCATACGTAAATACGTTATATAAAATAGGACCGAGGACAGAGCCTTGAGGAACACCTGCAAATACAGACAGAATTAATGACCCACGCAAACGATTTAAGGACAACGAATTTCGGTTTTGCACTTGGAATGTTAGGTCCCTTAACAGACCACGTGCAGCCGAACAACTAGCGGAAGCCCTTGACTGCTACAAAGCAGATATAACTGCCATCCAAGAAATGCGATGGGATGGTCCGGGCCTACGAAAAATGAACAACTGCGATATTTACTACGGCGACTGCTACTGGGAACAAAATCAGCGTCTATTTGGATGTGGATTTGTAGTCGGCACTCGACTCAGGAGGAAGGTCTTGAGTTTCAACTCAGTGAATGAGCGCATCACGACAATCCGCATAAAGGCTAAATTCACCAACATCAGCCTCATCTGTGCTCACGCCCCCACTGAGGAAAAGGATGACGACACTAAAGACAGGTTCTACGAGCTCCTCGAGCAATGGCCTAGCTATGGCATTAAAATCGTCCTTGGAGATTTTAATGCTAAGCTGGGTAGAGAAGAAATCTTTGGTGGAATAATCGGACGACATAGCCTATACGACAACACCTCCGATAACGGATTTAGGCTAATCGCCTTCGCTGCGGGGCGAGACGTAATGGTAGCAAGTACGCGTTTCCCACATCTCGATATCCACAGTGAACATGGAAATCTCCTGACCAATCAACCGTAAACCAGATTGATCACATTGCGATCGACGCACGACACTTCTCAAGCATGCAAGATGTCCGCACATTCCGAGGTGCCAACATCGACTCGGACCACTACCTTGTTGTAGCCAAGGTACGAATGCGGATATTCCGATCAAGGCCAACACAAGAAAATGCTAGGAGGAATTTCGACGTCAAACGGCTACAATCGCAAGAGATTGCTAGATCCTTTTCCGATCGTGTCTCCGAAAATTGAGTAGTAAAGTCCTCTCCCGAACAACTAAAGTGACACTCTACAAAACCCTTATCATCCCGGTCCTCATGTATGGTGCAGAGATATGGACCATGACAACAGCTGATGAAAACACTTTGAGCTGCTTTGAGAGAAAAATTCCTCGAGTGATTTTTGGTCCTGTCTGCATTAATGGAGAATGGAGACGAAGATTCAACCAAGAACTGTACGAGCTGTACAGCGACACTGACCTAGCCAGAAAAGTTAAGGTCCAACGACTTAGATGGTTGGGTCATGTTGAGCGAATGGAAAATAATGCTCCGGCTCGTAGAGTCTTCGAATCCAACCCGGAAGGACGTCGCAGAAGAGGAAGACCGCGACTCAGGTGGAGCACACAGGTGGTAGAGGACCTGAACCAACTTGGCGTGCGAAACTGGAGACAGTTAGCTAGGGACCGAGCTGGCTGGGAAGACAACTGTTGGGTGAGGCCTTGGTCCGACCTGGACTGAAGCGCCACCATAAGTAAGTAAGTAAGTAATAGGTCATTGAAAAAGACATATAAGGATTTTCTGAGCCATTTCCCTTTTACTTGAAAGTGGACCTCATTTGTATATTCTTAATATTTTTCGTACGTAAAAATCGGAGACCGCTTAAATCTCATGAGCAGTTAGGCCTATCTTATTTTCTTATTTCATGATACTCAAAAAGTATGTAATAGGTTTTTTTGCCTGCATTCATTCATATTTTCATTCGTACCTTTTGTAATTAATCAATCAATTTTTTCAATTTCTCAATTTCGAACTTTCACGTACATACTTTTATTATTTCTAATTTAAATATTCACATCATGTTATTGCTATAAAATTAAGAAGAGGACCTTACTTTTTTAATAAAAACACAGTTCAAAGTTCAAGGATACATCTTATTTTGTTTTCCTATATTTGTGGAAGCTTCACCTTTGACAGGGAATTGAATTGAATAATTCTTATTGTACGGAATCCCGGACATAAGAATTTCAGTTTCTTTTGAGTTGAAGACATTGTTTGTGTACGGTATCCCGGACCAAACAATAGTGTTTCTTTCTTTTACTGTGTGATACTAAAAAGAGTAGTATTACAATGTTTTAATTTTTCAAACTGATTTTGTGTAGAAAATGTAATACATTTTTCAAATCGACCTTTTTTTTGTAGGTCAATATTCAGCAGAGATATTAGGGTCCAAAGTCAAAATTGTGTTTTTGCATTTAAACCCATTTTTTTAATAGATACAAAACCGTAGCGATCTAAGAAAACAGTGAATAAATGCCAACAAAATTCTCAAATTGAATCTTAGATCGGTTGGATTGAAAAAAAAATTCCGTTCACTTTATGACAAATCAAGCTTTATTTTTTTCGATTTTGGAAGTGAGTGAACATTCTTTACGCTTAAGCGAAAACGACTAACGGTATTTTCTCTTCTCAACCCAAAATAATTGGAAAAGAAGGAATTAAAACCTTTGAAAAACTTTTTATTTCACTTCAATCCGAACCACTCAATTTTTGAGTTTTTTCCAAGTGTTCCTTTAATTTTTTTGAGTAGTGTATTTAACGGCTATCAAAGATTCCAATAAATGTCTATAGGAAATCAAGTCAACCAGTATGACTTCGAAAAGCTAAACGAATGAGAATTAAGAAATCATTAAAATAACTTTTACTACAAGGGAAAATTAAATTATGAGATAAAAAGAGGATCAAACAATTTAAACTTATGTTGCTATAATACCTTAACGAAAAAGGAAGTGTGTCGTCAACGGCTTACGGGCGTCGTCGTCATAATTCCTTTGTTTTAAAAATCGAAAACTTTGTCCATTAGTCCATTTTGCAATAAAATAGATTCTTAAACGCCTTATCCGTCAGGAATCATCCAACTACCTGTCCACAAAGTCCCACCTTTACCTTAGCATTTATTGCGTATTCATTTGAACAGCAGAACAACAATGAGAGGAAATATTTTGCATATTTATTGTTTTGAATAGAAACCGTCAGCTTCTGTTAACTGCAAAATGGACAAATCTTTCGAATTAAGAAATTTTAATGCTAAAATGAGCCTAATATATGTAAAATACCTTTTGTAAGAGACCTCTGTTTCAGGTCCATTTAGTTCTTGTCGTCCTGTTAAAGGACTTTATATGGAAGAACAATTACCTCGACAGAAAAAAGGGTAGTGGCTATTTTTGCGAAATTGCCCATTTTCACATAAGAATGGGAAAGGATTTTACACATTTTTCTTTCTCAATTGTTTTTGAATGTGTAACAAACGCATAATTATGTTAATGGGAAACCCTTATTAGTACGTTGCCAAGGTGTTCGATGAACCTTCCAGGAATATACATTCTTAAGTTCTGGTTGTTCCCTCTACCTAACTTTAACCTTTTAAGACATAATTTGAGATGTGAAACGCAATTAAAAATATGACTGCCCCTAGTCCAAAAATGTAATAGCAAACATATTAATAATCCGACCGTTGGCGTTGTGCGAAAGTGTCGAGCAGCTTTAAAGCATAAGAACGAAGAAACTATACTGAACATTATTTTGAATAAAAACAAACACAAACTAGAACCCGCAATCCGGAAACCGGAAAGCGGTTAAGCATCCACGTGGTAGATATGTTGATTAAATTTTTGCGCTTCATATCGTTTTCAATAAATTTAAATTTGTGAAGACAGTTAATGCCTTTTAAGGATATTGAATCGTATGCGTTGCGATACTATTTTTCGAAGATATATTCTCAAGATAACGTTATTTTCAATAACATTCAGTACAACGCCATTCATTCTAAGGTGCTATAAATGTTTTCCGTTCCTCCCTAGAAAACAAATTCGATTGTAATTTGTTACATTTGAGGATCATTCGTCAGAAAAGTAGCATCCAAAAGAAAGGAACTACATTCTATCTTTTCTTTCCTATTTCTGTATGGTTAGACACAAGACCAAAGAAACAATCAACCCTTTATGACAATTTTTACTGTTTTTTGTGTCAAAACAATACACTCCTCCTCCCTAATTTCCAAGATAAGGTATTTTCAATTCAAGAATCGAGTGCATACTCTTTTTTTTTTAAACCCGAATTTTGAAATTGAAAACGAAATCGTTTCTCACAAACCCGATTAGAACTGATAATCCAGAGATTTGTGTCCAGAAAAAAAGAGGAAGAAATTTTGCATGCTCATCTCTTTGCAGATTGTCACACCTTTTTTTTGTGCTGTCATTTTTGGATGTGAATGGAAAAATTTCCTGCAATGTCCCGTAAAATAAGGATATCCTGGCGTGGTTCATTATTTTCTTTTACTGTAAAGTAATGTAAGGGTTGAATGGATATACAGTTTTGTGTGTGGTTTTTGAATTATGCTCTTAACTGTAAGAATTAGAGTGACGATAAACCGTCGAAAGGTGCAAAGTATCAATTTTATTTTATTTACTCTCACTGATTGACATCTATCCTGGAATCTGGAGATATTGTTGTCATTGTTGTGAGATTTATGGAGGAGCAATTATAATACAAATGAAAGGAATACATCAGTGCTTGAAACATAATGATGGATTTGATAGATAACAGTTAATCTATGGGCAAGACAATCAACACCCGGAGGTTATTAGTAATTGTAAAATCTCTTGGAATTTCGCTTGCAAGCCTGGGAAAAATTTCAATGAAAACGTACACTCGGGCGTATACGTGTTTTTAAAGATTTTTTTTTGTTCTATTACGCTTTTTTTTACTTTTTGTTATTTTAAACAACCTCAATATTAGAGTTTTTGTTAATGACGACGATGAGTAAGGCAAGTTAATGACGAATAACGAATTCATATTCATAATTTTTTTTTTCATTCCAACATCTACTATAATCCAAGTTCAATATCGCTGAATATTTTCGAAGTCACTTTGTATCAGAATGTTAATTTTCAAAAAATATGACATCGACCTTTTTTGACTTTCTGTACGCAATCGTCGTCGACGCTTAATTTTATAAGCAACCTCTGCAACCTTGATTTCAGTAATAAATCCTTTATTTAATCAATTCGAAGATTTAAGCAACGTTAATCAAAGCATTTTTAACTTAAGCGCAAATTTTTCGTTTAAAGTGTAGCAGGGAATTTAAATGTTAATTGGAACAATAAAGAAAATAACCAAAACACGTTTATTTTATTTAAAGATTTTTACTAAGCCGTTTTCACAACACGTCCACTTCGTTCGGATGATGCGTATAGAATGAATCTCTTTCTTTCTTATTTTCGTTCTTAAAACTAGTTACACACTAATACATACAAAATGGCAAGAGATACAAAGCGGAATAAAAGAAACTGATGCATGTGTAGATGGCTATCGGTTGTTTTAAATATAAAAGTATTCGGTTTGGGTTTGACTCAATATGTGTATAACAATGTCTTACGGGAAGAGTAACAATAACTAATACATGTGTAGATGAATATCGGTTGTTTGAATATAAAAGCGTTCAGTTAGGTTTGACTCAATATGTGTACAATAATGTCTTAAGGGGAAGAGTAACGATAATCATTATAGCAATACGGTAGCATGCAATACCTTAACATAAATATGTGCTTACTACTACAATTCGGCCATCCTGACCTTTGAGATCACCTGATCTCTACTTTGTTTTACATTTTTCACTTAACCAAGGTTTCATATTGCCGACCGCCCACACCCCTTGATATGGTAATCGTGACTGTTGAAAATTGTCTACATCTTCGAGCAGATATCTGTCATTTCGTAGGACTTTAGCAACCCGATACGGTCCTCTAAATTTCGGGATCAACTTCTTAGATGCGCCGGGATGTGAGTCAAAATTTTTTATCATTACATAGTCTCCTGTTTCGTAGGATGTAGGATTACACCTTTTCTTGTCCACATAATTTTTGTTGTAAGTCTGAGACTTTTCTTGTTCTATCACCGCTTTCTGTCTTATCTCAGTTAAATCCCGTTTTCCTATCCCGTCTTCAACTTCGCTTAAACTTTCAAC
Source organism: Sphaerophoria taeniata (assembly GCA_943590905.1). Classification (NCBI taxonomy): domain Eukaryota; kingdom Metazoa; phylum Arthropoda; class Insecta; order Diptera; family Syrphidae; genus Sphaerophoria; species Sphaerophoria taeniata. The sequence continues at coordinate 74,082,192 of OX016542.1, read as the reverse complement.
GATTCTGTCTATTGGCTTACCTCTCTGACTTACCCCAAACAACATCACGCTCGGATGTTCTTTTATCGTTCGATTTACTGTATTATTTAGTGAATACTCTACCTTTTCCAATATGTGATCCCAATGTATACCCTCTTCTGGTTTGACAAGTTTTGCTATCATTGGCCCTAAACTCCTATTGACTCTCTCTACCTGTCCGTTTGCTTGAGGCGATCCTGTTGCAATTTTCACATGCTGAATATCCCTTTCAGATAGAAACTCTTTAAATTCATTTGCTGTGAAGCAACTTCCTCTGTCTGACACTACGCATTTTGGCTTACTATATGCCCTAAAGTAATCAACCAATGCTTGCATTACTTCTTTAGTGTTTGTTGTCTTAGTAGGGTACAGTCTCACGAACTTTGTAAAAGCATCTATTACTACCAGTATATATTTCTTTACCTGTCTTGAATTATCCACCGGTCCATAGTGATCTATGTGTATTACTTCGAACGGAACTTTTCCTTTCGGTATAATATGGAGAAAGCCTTCTTCTCGACCTTGTTTAGCGGAAAAAGAAATACACTTAAGACAGTTTTGTATATGCGTACCTATCTTTTCTCTCATTTTAGGGAACCAATAACTTTTTGATATTAACTCAATTACTTTGTCTGTTCCTACATGACCGACTTCATCATGGTATCTATACATCACGTGATCTTCCATTTGTTCTGGCACTAGAAATACTACATTACCATCATTTTTCTTTTTATATATCACTCCGTTTCTCATCTCATATAAACCATGTTCTGCATTCTCTAACATTTTTTTTAACTTAACTATTTTTTCATCTTTCCCTTGATATATAATTAAATTTTCTTCAAAAGTATTAGTTTCCAACGTTAAAATATTCGTCGTCCTACTTAATGCATCAACATGTTGCATGCGAGTGCCCGCCCTGTGCTCTAACGTATAATCGTAATTTTGTAATTCCAATGCCCAACGAGCAATTCTTGGGTTGAGTTCTTTCTTGTTTAAAGTAAGGGTTAGAGAATTGCAGTCTGTAACTATTTTAAATTTTTTGCCTTGAAGATAAATTCTAAACCTACTCAGGGCATTTATAATTGCGAGCGTCTCCAACTCGAAGCTATGAAATTTTGATTCAGCGTCTGTCGTTCTTTTGGAATAATAGAAGACTGGATGCAACTTTTTGTCTTCTTTTCTCTGTAATAGAATTGCTCCAAACCCTAGGGCACTGGCGTCGCAATGCAACTCTGTCTCATCTTTTGGGTTATAAATTGCCAGTACTGGCATTTCTATCAATTTAGTTTTTAGTAACTCAAAAGCTTCCAATTGCTCTGGACCGAAATTAAATTTTCTATCTTTTCTAATCAAATCGTATAAAGGTTTTGCAATAGTCGAGAAATCCTTAACGAACCTACGGAAGTATGAGCATAAGCCCAAGAAACTCTGTACTGTGTGAGCATTTTGTGGAACCGGAAAATTTTGTATCGCTTCGATACCCCTATCATCAGCCTGAATACCTTCACCAGTAATTGTAAAACCCAAATATTTAATTTTACTTTGAAGAAATTTACATTTGTCTATCCTAAGCTCCAGTTTATTTTCTACCATTCTTTTAAAGACTTCCTCAAGAATCAAAAAATGTTCGTCATAGGAATTCGTAGCTATCATTAAATCATCCAAATAGACTATCACCTTATCGTTTCTTATCATGTCTACAAATATTTTGTTTATATGTCTTTGAAACGTTGACGGCGCGTTTTTGAGTCCAAAAGGCATTCTTAAAAATTCGTATTGGCCTAACGGTGTAATAAACGAAGTAAACTTAACCGAATCTTCGTGCATATATACATGGAAGAACCCATTCTTCAAATCCAACTTTGAAAAAATAGTTTTACCCGCCATTCTGTCTAACAAATCGTCAATTATCGGTATGGGGTAGCTATCTTTTGACGTTACCTTATTTAAAGTTCTAAAATCTACACACATTCTGAGCTCTCCAGTTTTCTTCTTTACTAAGACTATATAATCCAGTCATTTAAGCTTAAATTTGGTAAGAATCTCGGAATTCGAGATACCCAGCTGTAAGTCTGTAAATACTTGTATATTGACACCCTTAAAGTTGTCTCAAAACCTACATATGGTAGGGTGTAAGCAACTATATAATTTCAAGGTCCAAGGTCACAAAAATCGGTTTTTTGGAAATATCTCATTTCCTATGGGTTTTTTGCTATTTGTATATATTATCAATATTGTAGAATACAAAATTCTCTACAAATTTTGTTCAAAAATTTTTTTTATACGGTGAACCGTTTTCGAGATAGAAGGCGGAGAGCGCGCGGTCACAGCATCACTTCAGGTCAACCGGTGCCTCCGGTCGAAAACGCGCCGTATATAGTTGATGAACGTACCTGCCCATGTAATTGCAGAATTGTTAATGAAAATATAGGAATTATATTTGAATTTTAACCTAATTAATATTTTTAGCTTCTTACATGATGAAAAAAAAATAATAAATAAATTATGAATTAATGTTTTTATTAAAAAATATCACAGAATACATTATTGAAAGTAAAGAAATGGAATAAAGGGTACAAAAAATACAATTTATAATTTTAATCATCTTCTTCCTCTTCATCGTCGTCATCTGGCTGCTGGTAAATTTCAAACTGGTCTTCATTATCGTCTTCAACGACATTTGTCTCAAGTTCTTCCATGATTTCGTGGTCAAAGGTTCCATCTTCGTTAATGTCGCTCTGATATGGTAGAGCATTGAGACAAGCTTGCCCATTACATTGGCCACAAGCTAAAGACCATTGCAAGCCCGCTTTCCTGCATCCGCATCGCGAACCACAACCACTCTTGCAGTTGCAGAATATTGTATTTACCAAATCTTCTGGAACAGGTGATAAAATTGTCATGATAGGCTCCAGAAAATCGTTTCGCATTGCCCAACCCCATACCTGGGGTTCCAAATCATGTCCTAACCAAGTTTGAACTTGATAATACACACGGTTAAAGTGTTGATGAGCAGCTGCACTTGTTGGTGGAATATTTGAAAGCTGCACATTAACGAAGATGGAACCTTTGACCACGAAATCATGGAAGAACTTGAGACAAATGTCGTTGAAGACGATAATGAAGACCAGTTTGAAATTTACCAGCAGCCAGATGACGACGATGAAGAGGAAGAAGATGATTAAAATTATAAATTGTATTTTTTGTACCCTTTATTCCATTTCTTTACTTTCAATAATGTATTCTGTGATATTTTTTAATAAAAACATTAATTCATAATTTATTTATTATTTTTTTTTTCATCATGTAAGAAGCTAAAAATATTAATTAGGTTAAAATTTAAATATAATTCCTATATTTTCATTAACAATTCTGCAATTACATGGGCAGGTACGTTCATCAACTATATACGGCGCGTTATCGACCGGAGGCACCGGTTGACCTGAAGTGATGCTGTGACCGCGCGCTCTCCGCCCTCTATCTCGAAAACGGTTCACCGTATAAAAAAAATTTTTGAACAAAATTTGTAGAGAATTTTGTATTCTACAATATTGATAATATATACAAATAGCAAAAAACCCATAGGAAATGAGATATTTCCAAAAAACCGATTTTTGTGACCTTGGACCTTGAAATTATATAGTTGCTTACACCCTACCATATGTAGGTTTTAAGACAACTTTTAGGGTGTCAATATGCAAGTATTTACAGACTTACAGCTGGGTATCTCGAATTCCGAGGTGAACTTCCTATAATGACTGGACTATATAGGTGAAACGTACTCGGACTCGCTTTCCCTAATATAGCCTTTGTCTAAATATTCATCTAGCAACGAACTGAGTTCTCCTTTCTCAGCATAAGATAACCTTCTTGGACGACAATGAAAAGGTTTCACATAATTTAATGATAATTTCATTTTGGTTTTTACCAAAGGTTCGGCGGGGCGTTCGGCATACATATGACTATTTAAATATAACTCGTTTAATTGTTTTTTATACCGACAATCATTTAGCTCATCAACTTCTAAATTTAAATTTTCGCTATCAGTTTCGTCAATATTAATAGACATTAATTCTCTTTCAAAATTCGATCTGTTGTCAATTAACATACTTTCATTTTTGCAACCTTCTAATTCAGAAAAAAATTTGAACCTTCCATTATTTAAAAAATCTCGTCCCAAGATTACCTCATATCCAGTCGTGCCGTCATCTACCACTAGCAAATCTACATTTATCTCAATATCTTTATAAATAACTACACCAGACAACATTCCATAAATTTTCAGTTTACTTTTATTGATCCCAAAATAATTTTGTTTTTTTACACTGTTAAGTTCGATCAGTTTAATATGTTGTGGTGTCATTGAATTTTTAATAAGGCTGACAGGACTACCGGAATCTATGAGGCAATCTAGAGAAAAATTTTCACTATTTTTTGAAAAAACAAAACATAACTTTCTTACATAATCATCATCTTCGGTCTTGTCTGTGAGCTGATGGACAAGTGATTTCCGTTCTGGGCAGGTTGCTACTATGTGCCCCATCTTTCCGCAAGCATAACACGCTCCATACTCTCGCTTCGGTTTCTTACACTCGTTTGCCATGTGTCCAATCGAATTGCAGTTATAGCATCTCATCGTTGTCTTACTCGATCCTGTTGTTACCCTCGACGTCCTTCTTGCCGATCCTGTTGTCGCTTCAGTTGCCGATCCCGTCTCGTTCCGTTTCGGTCGTTGTAGTACTTTATTGTAGGCTTTGTACAAGGCCGCTTTGGTAGTAAATGCGCCGACGTATGCGTATAGCCTCATGTCTTCATCGGTGAAACCATCAATAATGTACTCTACCAGCTCTTCTTCTTCCATCTCCAGACCCGCAGCCAGTCTCAACTTGTCGCTAAAGTACTCTACAAACGTCTCCGACAGCGCCCATTTTCTTGCTTCAAACCTTTTTCTTGTCGCCATTCTATTTTCTTTCACCCCGAAAATTTCCCTCAACGACTGGGAAAGGGTTTCGACACTCTCGCACAAGAAATTCGGCTGTGCGTGCAACCACTCCTCCGCTTTCCCTTTTAATTTCGACACGAAAAGTGTGCGCAGCATGTCTTCGCCTACATTGTACATTTGTTGCACATTTTTTAACTGTGTCAACCAAACGTCAATATTAGCACCACCGTTGTAGTCTGGGACGAGGTCTTTGTATGCAGTGTACGGTTGAATGTTGCTTGTTGTCATTTCTGTCGTTGTTTCTGTTGTTACTCCTGTCATCGGTCCCGTTTCCATCGCTGCTGTCGATCCTGTTGCTGTTGCTGTTGTCGCTCCTGTTGTCAGTTCTATAGCACCATCCGTTGTCTCTCCCGTTTCCACTCTAGCTGTAGTCATCTCCGTTGCCACTCCCGTTGTCAAGCTCATCATCTTTCTCAACAGCTCGTTTTCCCTTCTTGCTACATCTCTTTCTCTTTTCAAAATAGCCACCTCTCGTTGTAGTAACTCGTGGTCAATCTGTTTTTGACGATCCGTTAACGTATGCTCAGTTTCTTCATGAGTTTCGTTTTCATTAGGAACACGTTCCTCCTCGTCGCCGTCGTCGTCGTCGTCGTCATCATGTGATTCCTTCTCGGGAGCATTTCTCTTCGGCGCTTCTCCACGTTGTTGCAATGGGATTTCGCTGAGACGAACAGCCAACGTCGCCTTCTTTCCACTGCTCTGTTTTCCTAACCGTTGTAGCCATTCGCGCAGCTGGGCGGCTGTGTAGTCTGATTCATGGACTATATCTTCCATTTTACCGAAAAGCGAAAAGTGTGCAAACAGAAAACAACCACCGAAAAAAAAAATTCACAGCAAGGGGAAAGAGAGAAAAAAAATATACGACGCGTTACTTGACAAGAAAATGTGCGACGCGTTATTTGGCGAGAATGAATTCTAGAACATTCACAGCAGAGGCAGAGAGAAAAAAAAATTTAACAATCTGTTTTTTTTTGTGTTTTTTTTTTAGAATTTTATTGGATCTTGGATCCCACTTCTGATATTTGTAGCAGGGAATTTAAATGTTAATTGGAACAATAAAGAAAATAACCAAAACACGTTTATTTTATTTAAAGATTTTTACTAAGCCGTTTTCACAACACGTCCACTTCGTTCGGATAATGCGTATAGAATGAATCTCTTTCTTTCTTATTTTCGTTCTTAAAACTAGTTACACACTAATACATACAAAATGGCAAGAGATACAAAGTGGAATAAAAGAAACTGATGCATGTGTAGATGGCTATCGGTTGTTTTAAATATAAAAGTATTCGGTTTGGGTTTGACTCAATATGTGTATAACAATGTCTTACGGGAAGAGTAACAATAACTAATACATGTGTAGATGAATATCGGTTGTTTGAATATAAAAGCGTTCAGTTAGGTTTGACTCAATATGTGTACAATAATGTCTTAAGGGGAAGAGTAACGATAATCATTATAGCAATACGGTAGCATGCAATACCTTAACATAAATATGTGCTTACTACTACAAAAGGCTGATTAGGGAGGGGTGCGCAGAGCAAACGAATGGGTTAATTCTGAACTAGTTAGACAATATTGGAAATGGAATATAAAAGTGTTGACCCTGACTACAGCTTATATGAAAGTTTTGTACATTATGTAGATTCAGTATTGGAATGTGAAAAAAAAACTCTACGGGGAAAGAAAAGACCAAAAATTAATAGTCGAGGAAGCTATTACGAAATATATATTATTTTCATTCACATCGAAAATTCACACAAAATTATGTAAATTTTATTGTCGACAAATTGGACATTCGCTAAGGACCTTGCCGCAATTTGTGCATGTAGCTATATGCCCACATTCAATAATAACACATTTTACGGTGCAAGAAAATTACTATATGGGAACAAGCTCCACTGAGGGATTTAGTTCCCACCAAATGAGAATTTAGTCCACTTTTGTGGAAATTAAATTCCTTAAAACACTAGTGGTTCTAGTTCCCTTTGAATGAGAAATAAATTGCCACTTTAACTGAGAAAAAATTGACATAGGGAATCTGGTCCCGAAACCAGAAGTCCTGAAAATGGTTTGCGGTACTAATGACCTACTATGGTGGGTCATAAGTGCCGAATTTTATTTTGTGACTACTGACCAACCACTGACCCACTTTATGGTGTGATAATAAAAAGAATCACACGAATTTTTAATAAAAACATTATTATGGTTTTCCGAATATCAAAGTTTCTCAATATTTACGTTCATGCGTAATACTATTGCAAACTGCTGTTTTAAAATTTTCGTTCCATTCTTATGTGTTAGTTCCAACTTCATATACAAAAGTGTAGAGATACTTAGTTCGGATAAGAAAGTGAACTCAGTTCTAACCGTACATGAGCATAAGATCCAATTTACTAAAGTGATAACTAAATCCCTCAGTGGAGTAACATAGTTCCCATTGAGTTATTTCTCTGCACCATTACTCTCACTGTCATTACTCAATAGTAATGGTTTAATTCTCAAAATACTTTTATCCGCCACCCAGGCCAATCTTATGGTCTAAAAATTCCTCTTCCTATGAATGTTGCTATTCATGCAATTTACTTCCTTCAAACCAAATAAATTCCCAATCTAACCATCAAACTTCAAACTGTCCTTTTTTCATTAAAATAAAATCCAAGCCCAAGGAACTAAAAATTCGAGTCGGCTCGTTTTGATGGACTGTCATTTTTACTCACTTGTGTTACGGGTCAAAGAGGCATTCTTTCTTTTATTTTTTGAAACTGAAGTTATTGTAGATATCCTTTAAAGTCCGCTTACAAATATTTAACATACTGAAAAGATTCGTTTTGCGGAAGAGGCTTCCAAGATAACGGTTCTCATATATTCTTACAAGAATAAATCATTTGATATTTTGTGTCCTTTTTTATCGACGAAATAATCTAACCAAAAGTATAAATTCAATGTAAAAGGCCACTCAATTTGGTAGCCAAAGATTATATGGTTATAAACGTAAAGGAAAGAACTCGATTGGATTGTGAATACTTTGTATCCTTTTTGACAATGTATTTGATTTCATTGCAACCCACCTGCTCGGTGAGATGAAGGGAATGGGAAAGTAGTTTTTGGGTTCTTATATAGGCGCGTGTTCGTTGTTAGAAGAATGTTGTTCTGATGATAGAGGTCTTATTTATTTTTTTGATTTGGATATCGGATGGACGGCAAGTTGAAAAGAGACAATTTTGTTTTGTCTCTATTCGGTTTTGGATGGATGAATAATAATGATGTTTTGTGGAGGCGCAACTCAAGACTGTCGTCATTCTTGTTTGCACAGTGTTAATGTTCCCAAACATGTCGTATCTGACAGGTATTTGTTTGTGAGTTTTTTTTTCGTTTATTGTTTGAAATCACTGCATCACTGGGCAACAGTTAACTGTTGTTGACATTGAAATTGGAAATGCATATTTTAATTTATTTATTAAAAAAAGCCTTTCGCTCATATACGAGTATTACCACGTTTACAAGCAGAATCGAGAGCTCGAGTTGGATTAGAGTTAAATTTTTGATCCAGGTTTTTCGTTACTTGAGTTGAGTAGGGTAAAGGTGTCAACAGTGAATCAGGGTACACAGTGAATCACAAGCTCTCACGCTGTATATTTTTATTTTATAAAACATCTGGAAAAGAGAAAAGAACACCCCTGCACACTTCCTCCCTTCAAACCATCAATCTGCGCGATCCCTTGATCGAAGTAGATTTTTTTCATGTTTTTGTGTTTTCTGCATTGCTAAGTAGTTTTTTGTTTTCTATTTGCTTTTCTTCTTATTAAATAACAGTACATCGTAACTTCATTTGAGTATAATATTTGTATTTCTGCTTACATAGACTTAATAATTTGTGTCAACTTGTTAACTTATGTGAAATATTATACATAATTTTAATGTGTTTTTGTTAAAATGGCAACATGGTACACAGTGAATCAATTGAAAAAGGTACACAGTGAATCACTGAATCAAGACTCAAAAATTCAAATTTTTTATTTTCTGTTGATTTTTCTAACATGAATGTTCGCACCTGAAAGCTATCCATTGTAATCAACTGAATTGCTTTTTTCTTTAGTTTTTTTCTTTATTTTAAGCTAATAACGTTTTGTGATTTTTTTTGTACACATGAAGAGTTTTATTTATTTTTTTTTGTTATAAATGGAGAGTATTTATTTTTGTTTAGTTTCTTATCTTTAAATAAAACATGAATAATAAATATAAAAATAAATATTAATAAATTAATACTTAATTAATAAATTACAGACTGTTTTTAAATCCCTGATTCACTGTGTACCAGTCACTGATTCACTGTGTACACCCAGAGTACACAGTGAATCATGTGGTAAGATATTTTAAAAACAATTTTTTTAATTTTTCCAAATTAAAAGGTTTTGAAATTTTGTGCTCAAATTAAAGAAAATATATTGAAAAAGCTGTGGAAAAAATTTTTCATGGCTACTATGATAAATGCGAGCTTAACAGCGCAAGAAGTAAAAAGTGATCCACTGTTGACACCTTTACCCTAGTCCTTACTCCAGTTGGAATTTGGTTGAATTGATGTTGAGATGACAATTCCTCAAGTAATCGAAGTATTGATTTTGTTTCACTTGTGTTTTTATTTGTTTATTAGAAAATGCACGGACGAAACACGAGTGGAAACTGGAAACAAAGACCTAGCTTGTGTTTAAATCTTTTTTGTGTTGTGACGTTCATTTCAACTCATCACAGTAACAATAGTTACCTCTTGTAAACATGGTATATAATCATAGATTTCAGAACCTTTATTAAAAATCCATTTAAAAGCTTACATTAATGATTTTAAATAATTTAATAGCGTTGAACTGAATTGTAGTCTGCTATGTACCCTCCTGACAAATAAGGTAATCAGCGCGACCGGTTTTGTTTACGGAGTTCAACAGGTGCTACGCCACGTGTCAAAAGCAAAAGGTAAATCAACCGTATGAGGGAGTAGTACGAAATCCCCAAAAGACAAAATCACCATGGGGACAAAATCTCCAAAAAAAAATCCAACTTGCCAATATCTCCACGACAAAATCACCACGGAAAAAATCCCCAAAGAAAAAATACTTTTTGCCAAAATCTCCTTGAAATCTCCAAAACTCCAATATTCAGGTACGTCTACCTACACCGTTCCTCTCACGACATGTTTTGTTTTATATTATTATTATTATAATTTATTTACATATAATTGAAATTATAAATAAATATACATAGAAAAAAAAGAGCCTAGCTGCTAAGGCTTTCAGCTCTGTGTTTTGTTTTATATTCATTCTTTATTTGTTTAAACATTAAACAAAGTTCTTTTGAATTGATTTTTTATTTATTTTGAATGAAATGAGTTACATTTAAAATGAATTAAACATTTATTTCTTAAACAACCTTAACTGAATACAATAATATCTCCAAAACAAATATGTTCAAGTAGTGAATCATGCGATTAAATCGCGCGATTTAATCGCATGATTCACTACTTGAACATATTTGTTTTGGAGATTTTGGCATGGAGATTTTGTCCATGGGGATTCTCTCTTTGGAGATTTCGCTGCTGGAGATTTCAGTTTGGGGATTTTGGGTTTGGGGATTTTCGTTTGGGGATTTTGGCTTGGGGAAAACGTCACCAACCCACCGTATGAGCACACTTCAGTCTTTCGGGACTCAAAGGTTTTGGATAAAAGGTTAGGTACTCTTAACGCCTTTTAATTATTCCATCGTTTCAACTGCTCTCCAGAATATATGGGGTTTCTTCAAAAAGTCATCCATTGGGGCATTGAGATTCTGTACTGTATTAGCCCAATTTATTTTTTAATTTCTGATAGGATTTCAAACTCGGTCTTTGTAAGTAAGCAGTGACTGTAAGCGGTATAAATTCAGTCGTTTTCGAGTCCCTCTTAACTGGTATGTTCGTTTATTTTTCTTAAAATCACCGAGGCACTATTAGTAGGTATAATTTAATTGATGGATCCCAAATAAGAAATTTTTCCACCCTTCACTTTTGACTATTCGAAGAATTTTTCCAAAGTTCAATTAGAGCCGATTTTTCAATCATCGAACAAAAATAAAAATAACAAACTGGCAAATAAACTTATCTGAGTATTCATCGGTCGAATAAATTAGAGCGTTTTTCGTCAGATAAAGGGGCATATGCATAAAAATCAAGTAATTACTAGTAGTAAATACTTGAAGTAAATACTAGATCAACAAGTAAAAGCTCAGATTCGTAGTATTTACTTCATTTGGTATGCATAAAAAAAAGTAAATGCTAGCAAGCATTTACTAGTAGTAAATACTAGATTCATCCAAGTAAAAATTACATATTCATCGGAAGACTCAGGCATTTACTTACTGCAATTGAAAAATAAAGTAAAATGGAATACTATAGACTTAAAAAGTAACAAGAAAAACCTTAACTTTGCTTTAATTAGGTATTTAGATTTCATCATTTTGAGCTGAAGTATTTGTTGTTGATTTTTTAATTATAAATTTTCATACGACGCGTGGTTGTTTCATAGCCTTGACAAAAAACGAAAATAATTGTACGTTAGATTTTGTCAAAATGCTTGAGTCTATTTCATTTCTCCGCAGCTGCCCCAATCTCCTGATCTTAGGTGCACCAGAATCCAGAACTGCGTCCGTGGTCGTTGGTAGTTTCGCTTTTAATTCCTCTGTCCTCTTCTTCAAAGCCATCGGGTTTCATTTAAATAATTTGCAACACTATGCAAAACGAAACATGCCATTATTAGAGTTGCCACGTTTTTTAATTGCACCCGTATACAGTTTTGTCACATTGGGATATTGAGAATCGACTTTTAAGCTGACCAAAACATCGTTCTATGATGACCCTCTCTTTTTTATGTAATTTGTTGTAAGATTTCACCTTGCTCGTGATTGGTTTCTATAAATGGTGTAATTAACCAAGTGGCGATTCCATATCCCTCATCTGCCCAAAGAACTGTTTTAACCGAATTTCTTAAAATTGGTTCAAGAAAACTGTTTTTCCAAATCCTGGAGTCATGAACTGAACCTGACCATTCACAAACAACACTTGTAAAACATTCTTTTACAAAACAGGTGTCTCCACATGTGTGCAATCCAAGGCTCCAATACAAGAAGGAAAGCTGTATTTAGAAAGCCAACCAACATTTACTTTTTCAAAGCGGTAAAGCATTTTGAAATTATTTGTTGCTGGAGATCTTCGTTCCTTGTAAACTTGTTCAGTATTAATGTGCAAAAACGCGGCCATTTGACAAGAATATTGAACCGATCGCCTTGAATGTTGATTTGCAAATGAAAATGTTCGTTTCAAACACCCAAAAGTATTTACTAGCAAATGTTCAAGTTGCTCTTTAGCAACTTGTAAAAATTGAAGTAAGTACTAGTAGTAAAAGGTTTTTATGCATATCACTTTAAGTATTTACTACCAAAATTCATCCATACCTAGTAAATTCTTATACTTCTAGTAAAAGCTTTTATTCAAGTATTTACTTGAAGTTTATGCATACGAAAAAAAGTAAATACTATCAAAATTGACTAGTAAAAGCATTTACTACCGTTTATGCATATGGCTCAAAGTCTATCTGACGATTGAAAAATCCAATATTCTGTTATTTGTCGAATAAACACTATCTACTTGTTTATCTGACGATTGAAAAATCGGCTCTTAATCTTTTGATTGTCTTAAATCCTTAAATCAAATCGTTTCTCCAACATTTGAAATCCATTGAAATTCCGAACTTCCACCATTTTTCCTTCGCCATTTTAGAGACACTTTCAAAGTCCAATTACGAGGGTTTTCCGTTTACCAATTCCTCCATATTCTCTCAATTCACCAAAATCGATATGGTGGCACAATTATTCCCTATTGCATCGCTACACCAATCACAGTCATCCTCATCCTCATTCTTATTTTTCCACCCTTAATTCAAGCAAGACTACCAGACACAAGAACATGTAATAGAAAAACACCCAGCTGCGGTCTGCTCTGGACAAAATAATACCTAAGATTACTTCCTCAGTTTGTCAGAACGGTAAATGCAATATTCCGGCTTCATTAACGCGCCCTCCTGCCCAGTGGTCATTTTCACTTGAAAAAAGGTACATATAATAATCCTTTATTTATTGATTGCAGGAAAAAAACCCAATCGTCAATATTAGTGTACGTTCGTCGTCCCCCTCATTTGATTTTCTGACAAACTCTGGATTTTGGCAAAACAGAAAGGGTTGAATGGCGACGGGCATTAACCTTTTGTTCGATATCCGAAATAATCAAATCCATTTCCCAATTCCCATCTTGCGTGCATATCTCTCATGAAAATCGATTCTTTTGACGAAAAGAAGAAAACCATCAGAATTTTGCGGTTTCTTCCGCATTCATTTGTGTTAGCTGGGTGCGGGACGGATTTCTGGACTTATGTGCAAAGTCATCATGCGGGAGTGCGTGGTTTAATTGATCAGCATAAGGCAACCCTTCTCTATAGTAAATCGTCTCATTCGTAACCCCTTCCGCATTGCTTCATATTCTTGGTTTGTGTTTTGTTTGCTTTCAAGGTACTTGCAATTCTAACGGGATCCGTTCAATTACGACAAAAGGGAAAATATTGTGTAGTCTTTGGCAATTGAAGTGATTTAAGTGACACGCTATCGCTATATGACTCTGGTTCGAGGGGCAGTGATAGTTTGAACAACAGATGTTTGTGGTGGTGTTGGATCTTATATTTTGGGAATTTATGGTTGCTTCTTAGATACTTAGGAGAAAAAAATTTCCTGTAGTTTAGTTTTTATTGAAGTTGACCACCCTAATTTGTTGGACACGCAATATGAGAGTGAATGGATCTGATGTTTGAGGGTTTCTTAATTTAAGGGCAGATATTTGTAGTTAAAAAGGCAGAAATACATCACATCAAAAATTAAAGTCATAAGATAAAGCCCTATCTGAATATCCAGTCATTACGTTGCATTGAAATAACTCTTAAATACATTTGTGCCATTTCGCATACACATATGCACCCTAAGTGACCATCGCATGTGTCCAGAAGTCCAAACAATTAATCGTCAACAATTCGTAAAACCACGCACAAAAACCGGAAAGAAAAATCATTAGAAACTGTTTAGAGTCAAGTCAAATCCTCAAGGATAACAACAATATCAGCATGTGCCAAAGATGTATGAAAGAATTTCATTTCTGTCCACCCGACAAAAGAGGACTGTCTCAAGTTGTGGTCAAGGAGTTGAGTCGGGTCATGGTCCATAGAGGCAGCTGATTGTATGTCTAATGAATTTCACATGTGTGAGCCCTAAGTCAAATAAAAAAATAAACAAATATTACTCAAATTTCGGGGAACTTCGAGAAATTTTCACATAGGACAATAAAGTTGCATAGGCCACATATAGAAAATCAATATTAAATCATAGACGAGGAGAGGAAGCATTTGGAACAATATTGTCCTCAAGCCAATGTCTAACTTATTATAACTTGAATGCACGAGACATTTTTGTTGATTTTCTATGGAAAATTTAATAAGTGAGGCACGTGGACAAGAAAAAATAAAATCGAGGCTCCTCAACATCAAATAATCCAAACAAACGAAAGGATTCCTTTTTCAACACAAATTTCAAGATTGCCCACGCGATTTGAAGAGGTAACAACATAGAACATTTTGGTTTTAATGAAAAGGGTTTAACAATAACAGGCCGATGTTTACAGTGTTTTTCCTTAATATTCTTTTCAGTTCCGATCTGTCATTTCATCTGTGTGAATTTCAGATGAAGATCGTCATCTTTTCATAACTCATTCGTGAGACCAAAAATCGATTGATATATATTGTTGGTTCTGTTCCGGCGGCGGCGGGCGCGGGCGCAATGCAACGTTAGCGCAACGCATTTATTATTTTAATTTGTTGATTCAAATTAGAAAATCGCTTCGATTTTGTTATCAAACAATGGACGTGTGACTTTTGAAGAATACTTATTTCTGAAAATTTTATCTCTTTGAGTGGGCCCTAAATATCCTTAAAATACGGTTGTTTTACTTCACTTTCAGTACGCCATGAAGATCAGGCCAAACACTATTTTTTTATGAATTCAACTAGCTGACCCGACAGACGTTGTCCTGTCTCAATTATTAATATCGAATTCAAATTAGTATGCAGGTAATAAACCAATTTTTCCAAATAAAAAAGTGTTGTTTTCTCGATCGTATTGTAATATTCGGCTTGGTCCGAAAATTAAAACTTATTCACTTTTTAAATAAAACACAAATTCACTTTATTCAAATCACTCACAAACTTATTTATTCAACACTTTCAATTATAACTTTGCAAACACAGAGTACTTTTCCTTATCGCAGTTCACAATTAATTAATTCGCCTCGCCACCAAACGGCTATTTATATCAAAAATGATGGGTTCTAGAAACTACTATTGGTTCCTATTGGTTCTTGGGGAAGCTGAAAGTTCGAGAAGCTCTCTATTTACAAATAAAAAATACTGGGGTTTTCTGTAGGGGCTAACGTTCTTAATGCTAAACAAAAAGTTTCTCTTAGTCACTAGATATTGCCCCTCACAAGTGTTTACTACTACAATTAATGATATTAAGTAAAGAGAGTATGTACATTAAATAAACAAGAGATACAGAGTAAGTAAAGAGAGTAAGAAAAGTGTATACATTAAACAGAGTGTAAGAGATAATAACGTATACACATTAGACATTGCAATAGAAGGAGATACAGAGCGTATGAGATAAAATAAAGTGTATACACATTACATTGCCCCCTCCTTAGGATTGATCGTCCCGAACAAATCCATCATCTTCATCACCACTGTAGCGATGTAGTCGGTCGCGATGTACGACTTTAAGTTTACCTCTGACTCCTTTTTGTATCCGGTACACGACGTCGTTGATTTTGCTAATCACTGTATATGGACCTTCCCAGTCCCGTTGAAGTTTCGGTGACAACCCTTTTTGT
Organism: Sphaerophoria taeniata; assembly: GCA_943590905.1. Taxonomy (NCBI): domain Eukaryota; kingdom Metazoa; phylum Arthropoda; class Insecta; order Diptera; family Syrphidae; genus Sphaerophoria; species Sphaerophoria taeniata. Next base: position 74,066,164 of record OX016542.1, on the reverse strand, counting down.
CGATGGGGATTGTAAAGCCACACTCGATCTCCTGCTTGGAACTCTGTTGTTGTCGCTCGTATATCGTAGCGTGTCTTCATTCGGTCACTGAACATCTTTACTTTTGACCTGGTATCGTCGTGGATCTGAAGGAGTCTTTCTCTGAGGTCATCCAAGTAGTCATCCTCGGCTTGCGGTTCCGACGTGGGACATCCAAATTTTATTTCGCTCGGCAATCTGATGTTGCTTCCCATCAAAATCTCGGACGGTGTATGGCCAGTTGAGCTATGTCTTGCACTTCGATACGCCATCAAAAACAGTGGAATGTGTCGGTCCCAATCTCGCTGGTTGTCGTCCACAACTTTGCAAAGATGTTCCTTAAGGGTTCGGTTGAACCGTTCGACCATGCCATCAGATTGTGGGTGGAGTGGTGTTGTTCTTGTCTTCTTGATGTGAAGAAGCCCACAAACTTCCTGGAATATGTTTGATTCAAAATTCCTTCCCTGGTCGGAATGCAGTTCTAATGGAACACCGAACACAATTTGGTCTGCGACTGTTTTGGCTTCTTGATTCGGTATGGCGTATGCTTCAGGCCACTTGCTGAAGTAATCCATGACGACCAGAATATAACGATTTCCATTATTTGTTTCCGGAAATGGACCCGCCACGTCTATTGCAAACCTTTCAAAGGGTGATCCGACATTATACTGCTGCATTTGGCTGTGATTCTTTTTGTTCGGGCCTTTGGTGGCAGCACAGGTATCACATTTTCGGCACCACTTCTCGACATCCTCCCTTGCATGTAGCCAATAGAATCGTTGTCGAACCGTTTCTAGCGTCTTGTTTACTCCTAGATGGCCTCCCGAAACTCCATCATGCATCTCTCGCAGAACGTCCATAATCTTCGATCTCGGTAAGACTAGCTGCATTACATAGGACTTTCCATCTGCTGATTCCCACTTACGTCGAAGGACACCTTCTTGGACATGCAACGAGTCCCACTGTGCCCAATAGGCCTTCAGAGCCGGACTTCTGTCGGAGATATCAGCCCATTCTGGTTTTTCCTGGTGTTCCTTGCATGCGAGGATGGGTTCAATATCTGGGTCCTCTTGTTGAGCCTTCCTCATCTCGTCGTTGCTCCAGCCATAAATGGGATCGGTTCTGGTTCGTTGAACAGTAACCACTTCTTTTTCTTCTTGGCGTCTGCAATGCTTACAGTCTTGCTTACATGGTCTCCGAGACAGTGCATCAGCATTTGAGTGAAGCTTCCCCTTCCGATGTTGAATTTCATAATCGTACGTCTGCAGCCTCTCAATCCATCTCGCCACTTGACCCTCTGGATTCTTGAAATTCAAAAGCCAGTTTAGTGCTCCATGGTCGGTTCGGAGAAGAAACTTCTGTCCATAGAGATACTTATGGAAGTGCTTTGTTGCCAAAATCAGTGCAAGAAGTTCTCTTCTGGTCACACAATAGTTTCTTTCCGACTTCGAGAGTACCTTGCTGTAATAGGCAACCACCTTTTCTTCGCCAACATGTACCTGTGACAATACAGCACCAATCCCGACATTGCTGGCATCAGCATCAATGATGAACGGTTTTCCTGGAGTCGGGTAGGTCAGCACTGGTGCATTACACAAGCGTTGCTTGAGCTCTTGAAAGCTGCGCTCGCACTCACCTGACCATTTAAACTGCTTTCCCTTTTCCGTTAGCTGATGTAGACTCTTGGCGATCTCAGCAAAGTTTTTGACAAAGCGCCTATAGTAGGTGGCTAGACCCAGAAAGCTTCGGAGTTGGTGTTTGTCCTGTGGTGTTGGCCAATTCTTCACGGTGTCAACCTTATCAGGATCCGTCTTAACTCCTTGGGATGAGATGATATGTCCCAGGTATTTCACTTCGGTTTTGAAGAGTGAACACTTTTCTGGATTGAGCTTGAGGTGGGCTTCTCGAAGTCTTTGAAACACGGCTCTCAGATTTGTACAATGTTCGTCAAATGTTTACCCGTATACGATGACGTCATCCAAATAGACCAGGCAAGACTTCCATGTGAGTCCTTGCAGGACACATTCCATAAGGCGCTCAAAAGTCGCTGGAGCATTGCACAGTCCAAAAGGCATCACTTTGAACTGCCACAGTCCGTTTCCTGTCGAGAACGCTGTCTTCTCTTTGTCTTCAGGATGGATTTCTACTTGCCAGTATCCACTTTTCAGGTCCAACGTTGAGAACCATTGTGCTCCTTCCATAGCGTCCAGAGTATCACTGATCCTAGGCAGAGGGTAGCTATCCTTCTTGGTCACATCATTCAACCTTCGATAGTCTACGCAAAAGCGGGTTGATCCGTCTTTCTTCTTTACCAGGACCACTGGAGACGCCCAAGGGCTTTTAGAGTTTTCGATCAGACCCTCTTCTTTCATGGTGGTTATCAGTTCTTCAACCTCACCTTGTTTGGCTAGTGGAAGGCGTCTTGCAGGTTGACGGATCGGCTTTGCATCTCCGGTGTTGATTCGATGTTGAACCAGTTGTGTTCTGCCATATTTCCCTTGCGATGACGAAAAGATGTCTGCAAATTCTTCGAGGAGACCTTCTGCAGTTTTTCGTTGTTGGTGACCAAGTTAAGATGACTTGAGAATGTTGGTCTTTATGGAGTTCAGCTCCTCAGATTTTGAGGTTTGCCTTGACTCTTCTTCGTTGATCCTTGTTATCGCTGATACAGATTCGCATTGTCCGACAATCTCACCTTTTCTAAGCTTAACTTCGTACGGCTTGATGTTCAGTATTCGTACGGGAACCATGTTCTTTACAGGTCTAACAAGAGTCTTCCCAATGGTGACGTTTTGGGAGGACTTTACAGATGCTGGTTCGACCATGAGGTATCGATGGCTGCCAGGCTTACCCTTCAATTTCGTCCACACGAATACTTCTGAAGAAGCAGGCAAAGTCAGATCTTCTTTAATGACGGTTTTCACAGATAACGAGGTCTCATGCGAGTGGATCCCATAGATCATCGAAATCTCGATGTTTCGATATTTCAGGACTTGGTTCCCGATGTCCAATATCACTCCGTGATCTTTCATGAAATCGACGCCGACAATGCACTCGTCGCATATATCTGCTACCAGAAACAGGTGAGAGAATTCCAACTCTGCCATCCGGATCTTAAGACGTACCTCACCATAGACTTTTGCGGCTTCTCCAGTTGCAGTCCTTAGACGATAGCTATTGGTGTTGTGGAGCCATGTCTTCTTAACGAGGTCCTGCCGTACAATGGACGCCGTGGCACCGGTGTCGATGGTAGCCACACATTTGTTGCCGTTTATACTTGCTTCCACGGTCAGGCTCTTTTTGTCACGTTTCGTTTGAGAAACCTGGATGGTGTTTCTGTAGCTATCGGTACTAGAAGCCAGCTTCTGTCCCTTGAAGTTGGTGGGGTGGGTAACAACTTGGGAAGCAACATTATTGTAGGTGTAACTTTGACCAGTTGACATATTTCTGTGTTCACAGTGTTGGCATGCGGTTCCTCTTCGCGGTAGTCTGCACTGTCATTGAAGATGCCCAGTCTTGTTGCAGTTCCAGCATCGTGCTGGTCCATCTCGCTGACTCCTTTCCAGAGTAGCCTTCTGACAAGAGCATTCTTGGACTTCCAATTCTCTCACGCGATGCACGTTTTGGGAAGCTTGTTCTGCGGCTTCCATTGTTAGAGCGAAAGCCAATGCTTCTGGTAGTGTTTGTTTTCCGGCAGTGCGAATAGCCCTTTGGAGATTTATATCGCCCACAGCTCTCACAAAGGCTTCAACAGCAAGTTGATTTATTATCTCATTGCCAGCTGTTGGATATGCTAGGTGAACCAATCGCTCGATATCTGCCTGAAGCTGCTGCAGAGTTTCACCTCTTTTCTGTGCCCTGTTGTTTAGTTGAACTCGGAAGACTTCTGCCATGTGGCTATCCCCAAACCGCTGTTCAATGGCGTTTACCAGAACTTTGAAGTCACCACTCTTCTCTGCTGGGATGGTTTGTAGCAGTTCAGCAGCTGCTCCTCTCAAGGCAAGTGTAAGAGCAATGTATTTTTCGTCATCGTCCCAGCCGTTCGTTAACGCTGCTGCTTCAAATTGTTTCTTGTAAATTGACCACGGTATCTGACCATCAAAGCTTGGAGGATTCACTTCTCTCTTCCTTGAGCACTCGCCAGAAGATTCTCGAGCTTTCATCTTTCGCACTTTTTCTAGTTCATTGGTGATGGTTTCGATTTGTTCGTCCATTTTCTCTAAACGTGCATTAGTCGTTGAATTTTGTTTTTCGACACGCTCATCGAGAGTATTGATTCTGTCTTCGAAGTCCGCAAACCTGCCTTCTAGCAGATTTTTCTGTTCATCAAACCGATCTCGAACGTCATCCCTTTGAGCTTGTAGTTGTTCCAGAACATCATTCTTTTGTGTTTCCAGTTGTTTGAGAACATTCTTGTTTTGAGTTTCTAGTTGCTCCCGAACGTTATCTTGTTCTTTCTTCTGTGCGTCAAACCGCTCTAGCACATTCTTTTGATTCTCTTCAAATTTGGCTAGAAGAAGTGTCATCATGGTAGATAAGTCGGCAGTTGCATTTACCTCTTCCGATTTTGCTTCCACTTCGTCAAGAACCGACTGGGAGGAAGGCGTTGTGACGGAAGACTTCGACACAACTATCTTCACGGATGGTTCAAAGATGGAATGCGGTGTTGGTGCAGGTGTCTTCTGTGAATCTCTTGAGATTTCAAAATCCTATAGACTTCCCGATTTTGCCAGCGTATTCCAGGCAGAATTGTTAGCGATAAGGGAAGCTTGTAAAGCCCTTAAAAATATCCGACAGAACCAAAATGTAGCTATACTAACAGACAGTCAGGCAGCTATTAAAGCCATAGATTCTGCTTTATCATCCTCTAAACTGGTCCAGCAATGCAAAGAGGCTCTCAAGGAACTTGATTTGAGCGTCACTCTAATCTGGATACCGGGCCATAGGGGCTATGAGGGAAATGAGAAGGCAGATGAGCTAGCTAGGCAAGGATCAGCCCTTCACAACTCATTGGCAGTGAGAGTATATGCTCCTCTTGGAGTTGTGAAGGGCAATATCCTGACCAAATACACATCAGAAGCAAATCATGCGTTATATCTAGGAAAATCTGGCCCGCCTATAACAAACCAAAATCAACCAATTTAATTTCCAAACCAAGGCATGACATAGCCAGGATTGTCGCTACCTGCACAGGGCATTGGCCTGTAGGGGAGCATGCGGCAAAATTGGGTATACCACATAACTCTTTCTGCCGTAGCTGTGAGAACCAGGAAGAAAAAGAAACGGTCCCACACTTTCTATGCCATTGTCCGGCCCTGGCTAGGAAAAGAGCACTCCATTTAGGTAAAGAATTCTTCAACGGTATTGAGGAACTCGCAGATTTCAAGATCAAAGATTTGATCTCATACCTCAATAGCACAAAGTGGCTTTAACGCCCCCCCCTTTATTTCTCCCTCATTAAATGGCACTATGAGATAATAGGCTGTAGGGTAGGAAAATAATACAACACTATTATATAGGATTGTACGTGCGGAACATACATAATCCATAACCCATTTTCAAAGCCATTTAGAATCTCACGAGGTATTGTATCAAAACGGCGCACTCAGCGCTAATTGTGTCCTGCGCGAAGCAGGACAGCCATTTCTACCTACCTACCTTGCTTCCACTTCGAAAGCAAATGTATCTGGGTTTTCATTTTGTTGTTCAAGATATTCCTGTAGCCGTTTTACGAGTTCGATTTTAATTCCTGTCCCACTTAAGCCATGTTTGCTTAATTCGGCCTTTAGCTCAGCGACAGTTAGGTCTTTCAAAACTTTACTCATTTTTTTTTTCTTCACTATTTCACACAAAATAGTTTAATCACTGTTCACTGTTTTATTCTCAATAAGTTTTAATCCCACTTCTGACACCAATGTAATATTCGGCATGGTCCGACAATTAAAACTTATTCACTTTTTAAATAAAACACAAATTCACTTTATTCAAATCACTCACAAACTTATTTATTCAACACTTTCAATTATAACTTTGCAAACACAGAGTACTTTTCTTTATCGCAGTTCACAATTAATTAATTCGCCTCGCCACCAAACGGCTATTTATATCAAAAATGATGGGTTCTAGAAACTACTATTGGTTCCTATTGGTTCTTGGGGAAGCTGAAAGTTCGAGAAGCTCTCTATTTACAAATAAAAAATACTGGGGTTTTCTGTAGGGGCTAACGTTCTTAATGCTAAACAAAAAGTTTCTCTTAGTCACTAGATATTGCCCCTCACAAGTGTTTACTACTACAATTAATGATATTAAGTAAAGAGAGTATGTACATTAAATAAACAAGAGATACAGAGTAAGTAAAGAGAGTAATGAAAAGTGTGTACATTAAATACAGAAAAGAGGTACAGAGCGTAAGAGATAATAACGTATACACATTACAGTATATAAAAATAGGTGTTTTGGTATTACGGCATGGGGACAGGCGACATAATATAACAGATATGAAACTTGGGAAGTTTATGTTAGGTTAGAGTTGCTGTGTAGGTGTTGTTGACTCACTGAGACCTCAAGGGTCCATTGTGATATTACTAAGGAAGTAACTCTTGGGAGTGTAATGAACTTAAACAAACCATTTTGTTCTTTGAATGAAATATTAGAGAGACATCTTGTGTCGATTGTTGCCAGTTGAATGGCATTATCGAAGATTCCTTCTATTGGAGAGTGTCGGACATGTTCATAGAAGGTGTAGGACTGCTTCTTCTTCCTCCTCGTCCAAGCAGCTTCTACAGATGTCATTAGTGTAGCTACATAATATCGTTTTGAAAAATTACATAAATTTTTTTTTTTTTAATTTCAACTGTAATCTCCGTCTTTGTATGCTATTCAGATTTAACATCCTCTTCCGAGAACATGTGGGTGCTGCAACCACATTGCATGACACCTTAAGAATTGTATACTACTTGTCCTAAGCATCTTAAGAAGCCGACCTTCCCAAATCGCCAGTAAATTATTTAGTTTTGTTGCAAAAGAAAAATAAAGAAACTCCTTCCTACGCCAATCCGTTTGATTGTATTTCTGACCGTTCCAAAGCAAACACAACCAAACTGTGTCCTGTACGGTCCTTTAATATTTTTTTTCATATTTTGCGACAAAAATAAATGAAAAACGATAGATTGATGTTAATCGTATCCTCATGGCAAAAAGGACATTATTTTTCCCGTTATAGTTTTTTTTTTTTGTTAATACTCCTCCGAATATGTTATAACGAACAATGGACATGGAATGACCACAAAATGACTTCCTTGGTTGTCGCATTATTGCATTTAAGGATTTCATCCCTTACATTTACAACTCATTTATGATCCTTTAAAAGAACTTCTTAGTATCTTAAGATTCTTCGGGCACCAGTTAAAGGTGAAAAGGTATTGTGATAGCCAAGGATCTACCCACAAGACATCGAACAATGCCCACAGTCGGATTAAAACCGTAAAATTTCGTAATTCTCTGATTGTTGCGTCTTGATGAGCATACAAAAATTTCCTTTAATTCCTGAAAAATTTTGTTTTTTCTATTGGCTTAAGATCCAAGAACAAGATGAACCTAATGATGATGATGATGTTCCCCGTGCTAACACTGAAAAAAAAGCCGTCATCATATTGATGAATGGCGTTCATCAACTGCAATTCATCAATAAGATGTACTTTTCTTGCATATTATGTATAAATTCATGAACACTTTTTGATGACGGATGAACCAATCATCAATAAGATGAAAGTGCATTCATCAACTTTTTTTGGGAGAATTTCAGCAGAATTTGATAAAAATTTAGTTCATCAGTTCATCAAAAGTTTTCGTCAATAGGATGAAAGCATCTTTTTGACGAAAAAAAATGTTTTTACATCCCATTGATGATTTCTTCTTCAATATGATGAATTGATTCATCATATTTAAATGACAATTTTATTTCATCATATTGATGAAGACTATCATCAAAAAATCGACTTCAATTTGAATTTGGAAGAAAATTAGGTGATGTAAATGATTATCATATTGACGAACAAAACAGACTTGTGTTTTCATCATGTCCATTATATACCTCAATATTGATGAAGTCGATCATCAGTACGAAGAAGAATATAAACGCTTTTTATTTATGAATAGTATCATTGCATGAATGAATCCTATTATTCATATTGATAAAAATATTCACTGAATTGATGAAAAATGTTTATCATATTGATGTATACGATCTTTAATATGATGAAAATGTGAATCTTATTGATGAAAATATTCACTGAATTGATGAAAAATGTTCATCATACTGATGTATACGATCTTCAATATGATGAAAATGTGAATCTTATTGATGAAAATATTCACTGAATTGATGAAAAATGTTCATCATATTCACGGAAAGAAATGAAAAATCAGTAATCACGAATTTCTATGTCGTAAATTATGAAAAATCTTTTTTTTGTAAATCATCCCCCTTTTTTTCGTAAAATGAGAGTCAATATTGTAAATCAATCTTTATTCCGTCTAAATTTACAAAACTGTATAATTTGAGAATTACGAAAAAATGTCATGATTTTAGATTTCCATTGTAAGAGCAATTTACAAATTTTGTATTCGTAATTTTAAACATTTGGAGCATGATATAAATTGTACGACTAAATAATTCTGATTTACAAAATCAAAGATCGAGATTTATGATCTCAATATTCTAAAAACAAAGCTCTTGAAGCTAAATGAACGAATCGATCTTAGACAATCGTAGTTTACAAAAATATTTCCTGAATTAAAAAATAGGTGTTTATTAAATCATGAATTCTTATCGCATTTTACTACTTTTGAATCCAAACTGTTTTTTTTTTTTGTTACGATTCTTGAATCGTAAATTACGACAATATTTCCTGAAAAAGAAAAACGTTTTGTGTTGTTTATTTATTCCCTAGTTTTCATGCGGTCGAAAATCAATTCCAATTTTATAAAGCGTCAAGTAGCTCAGTGGGTAGAGGTGCCGATCAAGAGACCGTCGTGCATTCTCATGCCTGGGTTCGAATCCCAGCAGTGCGGAGTGACGGATTTGTAAACAAAAAAAAATAGTCGCCACTAAGCAGTGCAGAATGAGAAGGAAGTACGGAGATGGATCGGTGAGGTGAGAGAGAGGAAGGGAGAATATAGTACCGGGGGAAGGGCGAGGAAGGGAGAGAGGAAAGATCCCCCGAAACGGGGATGGTGTGGGGGGGAGGGAAACAAAAAGGATAATTTACGTAGTTGATAACTGGCTGATCGTAAATTACGCTCCTGAATCGTAAATGCTTTTTTTGGTTATGATACGATGATACGATCATCAATCTGAAAAAAAAACATCAATATGATGAATGCATTCATCACATTGATGATTTACTTGCTTAAATTTTCATCATATTCATGAATACGATAATCAGATCGATGAAATAATTCATCATTTTGATGTACAAATAAATCAAAATTTGGTTCATCATTTTTCATAATATTGATGAACAAAGTTGATGAATGATGATCGAAATTTGTCGCTGAAAATTTTCATCATATTAATGAACAATGCTTCATCATATGGATGAAAAGGTTCACTGGACTAAAATTGATGAATTCTACATCATATAGATGACCTTTTTTATCAATATGGTGTACCTTTTTGGTTCAGTGAAGGAGATTGTAATCTTCTTGTCATCGAAATTAAATAACAAAATTGCCTTTTTTATTCTTAAAATGGTGTTTAGGTCTTTTTTTATTGTTGTGTTTTTTGATGACATGAGGAAGATCATATACTCCTCGAACACACTTCAATTTGACACCGGGTACATCTTGTAATCGACCCACGCGACAAAGGACAATATTGTACTCTTGTAGATTGTGACCGATGCCGGGGATATAGGCTACCATTTCTTTGCCAGTTGACAAACGCACGAGGACACACGTTCAATTGGCTGAATATGGTTTCTTGGGTTCTTAGATGAGCGTTTTGAGAATGACTCCTTTGGGTTTGCCGTTGAGCGGTTGACGAGGTGGCTGGGTCTTGATGTGCGGTCCCCGACGATGCATTTGATTGAGGGAGGCCATTACACGCATTGTTGTGAGGGCATTGTTGATAGCTGGAAAGAGAGTAGACTTATTAGTTAAAATTTGTCCATCTTTAAGCTGGTTATTTAGGTATATAATGTTTGCTGATTTAAAAGCTTGGAAAGAAAAGCTATTAATTATGCGAGTAGTGGCATGCTTTATCAATATGGGGCGGCCGTTTAATTCTACGCCCTGGGTTCTCAGTGAGGGCGCACTTGATGTTGGACTCGCCCTGGGTTCTCAGTGAAGGCCGTACTGGACTCTTAACGAGTTATATATGCTTACCCCATTGTTGGGATACCTCTATGCCAATGCTTTGAATCAATGGACACAGCATGAACTAGGAGTATTAAAGTAAAATTGGGTGAATTCTGTGTGCTGCAAGAATTCTATACTCCAGAAGCAATGAGGCCATAGAGAGTGTAATAGGATTGATTGCAATATCCTCAGAGTTTTTTTAAAAGAAGACATTGGGTTCAGATGGCACATGATTTTTGACTCTAAGCTGAGGTCAGACACCATTATTCTGACTGAGCTCGACTTGGGTAGTCGATTTTGCGGGTATGCCAAGCACTCCAATCAATCCAAAGTACCTTGAATGATTTGGGTTTCGTATGGGTTAATTTTGAAAAAGCATTTAAACGACAACCAGGAGATCTGTCACGAGTGGTTCCTCGTGAAATGGGGAGTTCCAGAAACCTTGTCCCAGAAGTGGATGGAATGGAAATTCCTGCGCTTTCCTTACATGTAAGGAAGGCTCTACACTACTGTAGTGCCTTAGGACTCAAGAACTCACATACGGTTTACAATGTTGGACAGAGTAAAATAAAGGCAGTTGAGATCAAGATGCTTCGTATGATCAGGAGTAACAAAAGCTTGAGGGACTCAGGAGTTCGAAGAATCGAGGAAGCCTTAATTTAAAAAAAAAAATCTTCGACGGCCTCACCTTGTATTGCCATTTTTAAAGCAGAGAACGTGAGAACTCCGCCAATGCTGATATGACAGCGAAGAAAGTTGGCCTTTAATGTCTTTGCTAAGAAGAATAACAAACCAAGAGACTTACAGTGTGAAGCAGATACGCCGATACGTGAGAAGCGAGCAAGAAATTGTAGTAGCAGGTCCTAACATAACATAGCCCTAGTTGTGTTACTGACTACTCACGATGGTTGGGGTAAGTAACAACGTGGGTATGAAGGTATATATTATAAGTGCGAATAGAGTTTTTAAATTAATCAGCATCCACACAACTTGATGAAATTAAACTCTGAAGCTCAATGTTGACTATAGGAAGCTTGGAAAGATCCATTTTTTTTCTCATTTCTTCTTGAAATTCATATTTTTACAAAAAAAATATAAGGTTATGATTTTCGCAAAAGAAATTATAAAAGAAATCCTTTTTATCCATCGGATTGTTTGAAAATCCAAAAAGGGTTTTTGCATCCTTCGAGGAACACAAACAATGAAAAAATGAGAAGAGCGATCCTCTCAAAGAAGATGATAGTCTTACAACATTCCCTAGCTGACCTTATATGCACTTCACAAAGAAGAAAATACTATAATTTAGCATAATTTTACCAGCAAAAAAAAAATAGAAAGATAAACATATGTACTTGAAACGTACACAAATCGCCATTTTATCGGAAAGGAAAACGAAACCAAAACCGCTCGGACGAAGGACGAACCGTTTTTGATTTTTTAAGGGTTGCACTAAATGAGAGGACAGATGGCAACCCAATCAACCCCAGAAATGGACAGGAACAATGCATTTTTCTCCTTGCCCATTGTATGGCACACTGTAATCTGTGGAAAATCTTTCTGTTATGGTCAGCCCATACAAATATGGTTTAATAATATGCGATAGGAAAAGAGGAAATCCAACGACGACGACCGAACGAGTTGCCCATTATTATTATTATTTTTCTTATTAATATTTTATTTTGTGTGAATGTTGCGAACCATATAAATGATGATGTGGCAAAGGTAAAAAAAACAATTTCGGACAATTGAATTCAAGATCGAAAAAAGATTCTTGGATTGAACCTATCCGTGACAGGTGCAGGGAATCTGGTCCCGAAGTCAGAAGTCCCGAAAATGGTTTTCGGGACTAATGACCCACTATGGTGGGCCAAAAGTGCCGAATTTTATTTTGGGACTACTGACCCACTATGGTGGGTCATTAGTCCAGAAATCAAATTCGGGGTTTCTGACCTTCGTTATTAATTTTAAATATTTTGTAAACAATAAATTTAGTTGACAGTTTTTGCATATTTTCAAGGTTTTTTTTGTGCATTACGGTTGAAATACACCTCATGATCACGTAAAGGAAACTTTTTCCAATGCAAACCTTCTTCTGAAATTTAATGGGATGTTAAAGTTCGGTGAGAGTAGGGGGTTCTACAAGCACACTGCACTTGAACATAGTTTCATCTTATTGCATTTTTTTTGTCACCTAAAATAACTGAGCTGTTTCAATTACATTAACAGCTCCAACAAAAAGACGATTTTTTATTATGAATCCTGCTCATGTTCATAAAGTTTTTATTTCATCTTTCACGGGTACAGCCTCTTGCGAAGAACTGAAAACACTTCCAAGAGTATCTATCAATCTGCCATGAAGAAAGTGTAAATTGTAGGTCCCCTCAATTCTTCACACGTACTCAGAGAATTGTTGATGAGTGTAAGCCACTTAGGCCTTGGCTCGTCAAAATTTGTCTTATCACTCTATTTATTTATTTTTCAAATTAAGTATTTGAAGCTTGAACCAAAACATGTAGCAGTTAAAATTCATACAGCGAGCGAAGCGAGCGGAAAAAATTTTGCCCAAAAGAGAATCAATTTGGGGTGTGAAAATAAAAAAATTCGCGCGAATTTTTTTATTTTCACACCCCAAATTGATTCTCTTTTGGGCAAAATTTTGTCCGTTTGTTTCGGTTCAAATCAAAACAAATCGATCTTGAATATTCCGGATCGTCATCATCCTCAGACGAAAGTGAAAAAAGGTGCTTAAAATGAATCATTGAAATGCAGCATCTGCTCTCCAGACACTAGCATTCATTACAATATGTGTTGTGTATTGGTTGCTTTTCCAAATTAAAGGAAACTGCAACAGTTTTGAAAAATAATTGATCTGTCCATTTTGTAGACAAATAGTAAATAAAAATGGTTCTATTTATTTATAAGACTTTCTAATATTGACGAGTACAAATAAATTAGTGATTCTCATAAAACATATTTTTTATCATTTGGGTCTTCTGTCCCAAAGAAGACAAAATAAATTTTGGACTACTGACCCAACATAGTGGGTTAATAGTCCCAAAATCTAATTTGGCACTTATGACCCACCATAGTGGGTCATTAGTTCCGAAAACCATTTTCGGGACTTCTGACTTCGGGACCAATGTCCCTGCGCCTCCGTGACACTCCATTGTTTGCATAAATAATTGATGCGAAAAAAATAATGACAATGCTAAACCAAGCGAGTGACATGCGGAAAAGAAGAGGATAATATTTTCGATGTACACCAACTGCTTTTGAAGGATTGTAGCCTTGAAAAAGACATTGGATCAACATAGTGTTTTTGAAGGACTGTACGACACTTGAGAATACTTGGATTTTGCTTGGAATTCGTCAAAGGAGTCAGACATTTTTTATTTTGTAATTGTAGGTTAACATCGGAGTTTCCTTATATGTTTGTAGCTTTAAAGAAGACTTGTTTAATTTTATCTTTACAGTTTCAGAATTGATGGAAGATCTGCTTCATTTTTTTTTTCTGATAACTAAAGTCGAGCAAAAGTTTTTTACCGAATTCAAATTCAAAAGCCTTAGCAAAGAGTTCAGAGCCGGTGGACTTTCGTAATTCGTATTATTTTATTCATTCATAATTTAAATTAAGATTAAACAATCTTATTATTAGTGAAGGCTTTATAAAATATGTTAGAGCATTCGAGAATTCCTACCCAATTTCACATTTGTTATAGCCATGGGAAGAATCGATTCTTACAAAATGTCCAACTCGTCTGGCGTCGTCTTATGCATTAAAGCACGAAAATAATTTCCAACATGAGGAGCCTTACTTCAACCACATCGATGAATCGAGGGACTCCTCAACGTGTGGTCTTATCATCTATTCTAAGGAGAATGGTAGGTAGCAACAACTTCTTGACATCATTGGAAGCAGAGAGTTTCAAGGGGACTGCCTATTGCCGACGACATTAATTTAATTTGTATTAACTGTTTCTGGGAAACACACATCCACAAGTTATTTCAGAGATATTGAAAAATGCCTTAATAGACTCACAAATTGGGCAAAGTGCTGTGCCTTGAACGGAACTAATACTCTTTACAAGAAGACACAAAATTCCCAAAATTAGCACAGCCACAATAAAAGTTACACAACTTAAATTCTCCGACCATGCCAAATATTTAGGTAGATCTTTTTTAAGAAAAAAAAACTGGAAGGGGAATATGGAAGGAACAGTGAATAAGCCTACTGTAGCACTTTTTACTTGCAAAAACGCAATAGGTTCAAAATGGGTTTTTTCCCCAAATATAACTACTGGCTATATACTGTTATCGGACCGATACTCATACATTTATGGAGTTGTTGCATACTGGACAGCACTCGACAAGGTTAGAAGGTTTACTACCAAAACGTAAGGGGGTTACGCTCGAAGACCTCCGCTGTTTTTCTAAACACACAAAAGCTACCCTATGACGTATTTGCCCTAACTGAAACCAATCTCTGTCCCAACATAGCTGACAGTGAATTATTCACTTCTGAGTTCATGGTCTTTCGTGCGGATGGCTCCTCTTTCGATAATGGTCGTTCTGGTCGTGGCGTCCTTTTAGCCATACACAACAAATTCAACGCAACTTTACTCACGATTTCTAATTCTCCACTTTTTGAGTCTGTCTCCATCAAAATAACTAACTCCTCTCGCTCCCTTTACTTTGTATGCTGCTACATACGCCCGTCACAGCCTATCCACGCATATGTCTCTCTTGTTGACTTCATCGACTCTCTAATCGAAGCTACCACACCTAATGATGAGATTTTTGTCTTAGGCGATTTCAATCTACCTGATTTGGTTTGGTGCCCGTCCGATGATGAACTCTCCTTCAGCCCTCATAACATTCTATCTGAAAAAGAGGCTATTCTGGTTGACAGGCTATCTGCATCTGGACTTTTCCAAATCAGCGCAGTTTGCAATAACTTGGCCAGACAGCTAGATCTTATTTTTTCATCTGACCCTTGTAACTCCTTTGTCAAACCAAGTCAACATCTCTTATCGACACTAGATGGCTACCACCCTCCATTAGAACTCATTTTCTCCTACTCTAACAACATGCCCATGAATGATTGTGAAGAATCATTCACTTTTAACTTCCGCAATTGTGATTTTGAGTCGCTAAATACACTCTTAAATGAAATCAATTTTAATCAATTTTTAAGCCCAACCAATCCCGTAGATATAGCAATTTCCTTCTTTTACACTTCAATTTTCAATTGTATCATGCACTGTTGTCCTATCACTAGAAAGTAAAACTGTTCATATTCTCCTCCTTGGTACTCCAAGGAACTTCGCTCACTCCGTAACCGGAGAAACAAACTCTGGAATACCTACTTGAAATCAATGAGCCCACTTGATTTTTCACAATACCAACAAGCTTCTTCCGAATTTTCTGTAACTTGCGAATCATCATATCAGGAATATCTGAGAAGAATGCAATCGTCCTTAACTTCAGATCCCGAACGGTTTTATCAATTCATTAATGCTAAAAAGAAATCTGACTACTTCCCTCCCTCTCTCAAATTTGATAACATTTCATCCGATGATCCCAAAATGAAAGCCAATCTTTTTGCAAATTTTTTTTGCCAGTCCTATAAAGAATACAATGAAGCTCCAGACTCTGAATTTTTAAATACCTTCCAAATTTTTCAGGCACCTCGCTCCCATCCCTCAACATATGCGATTCCTCAGTTATTGATAAGATGAACTCACTCAAGGATGATTTTTCTCCTGGTCCCGACGGAATTCCCGCCATACTTCTAAAAAAATGTGTCTCTCACCTCTATGGCCCTCTAGCATCTCTTTTTCGTCTATCTCTTTCTCAAGCTATTTTTGCTTCCGCTTGGAAAGACTCCTACATCTTCCCCATCCACAAAAAAGGCTGTAAGAACGATATTTCTAACTATCGCCCTATAGCCAAGCTTTCTGCCATCCCCAAACTTTTCGAATCCATAATCTATGACTCGATTTTCTTTCATGTTAAATCTATGATTAGTCCCCATCAGCACGGTTTCATCAAAGGAAGGTCCACTACAACGAATTTAACCCAATTTGTGTCTGAGTCCCTTAATGATATGGAAAAAGGTTTCGAGGTCGATGTAATAACCACCGACTTCAGCAAAGCATTTGATAAAATTAATCACCAAATAGTGTACTTTAAGCTTGGTACCTTTGGTTTTCCTCCTTCGTTCATCCAATGGGTTAAATCATACTTGGAGGACCGGTTATATCAAGTCCTGTTCAGAAACCATTTATCCAATCCCTTCGTTGCTTCTTCAGGTGTCCCTCAAGGTAGTCACCTTGGCCCTCTTTTTTTCGTTATTGCCATAAATGATGTTGTGAACATTATTACTCACTCAACTGTCCTGATCTAGGCCGATGACATAAAGATCATTAAAAAAATTACTTCCGAATCCGACTTCTCGCTGCTTCAAAGTGATCTGAATGTCTTCATTACTTGGTGCAACAAAAATTTTCTCGAACTTAACGTCAACAAATGCCAATCCATGACCTTCTCCCGCAAACGGTTCCCGTCTTTGCAGCGTTCTTATCATTTTTCCAACGTACCTATACCAATTTTCACCTTCATTCGTGATCTGGGTATAATCTGTGATAAAGAGCTAAACTTCAGATCTCACTACGAGTCAATAATTTCAAAGGCGAATTCAGCTCTAGGTTTAATTAAAAGGTGGTCAAAAGAATTTAATGACCCTTATGTGACAAAGGCTTTGTTCACAACATTTGTTAGACCTATTCTAGAATATGGCAGCATAGTATGGTCTCCTTACCATAAAACCCATTCCCTACGAATTGAGGCTGTTCAAAAAAGGTTCCTTCGGTTCTCGTTACGCAACCTGCCCTGGAACAATCCCCTCATCTTACCTCCCTACGAACACCGTCTGTATATTATCCAACTCACGTCTTTGGAAAAACGCCGAGAAATTGCGGAGATTATTTTTATCCATCAATTAGCTACAGGAGCTATTGACAGCCAATCCCTTCTCAATATGCTCTCATTTAACACCAATCCGCGCAATCTGAGAACTGTCCCCCTCTTTCAGCTTTCTACTCACAGGACCAATTACGCCCATTTCAATCCCGTTAACAGAATGCTGCGGTCAGCTAATAATATTCAACACGTTTTTGACTTCCACACCTCCTCTTCATCCCTACGTACCACCCTATACCGACTTTCCGATTTGTCGTAATTTTTAGTTACACTCCATACCTTGTCCCTTTAATTTTTAAGCCGTAAATGTTCTTTTTGGTTCTTGTTCATTAAAGAACTTTGTGGGGGCCTCTGGCCCCACATGAATGATTAATTGCAAAATTAATAACAAGAACCAAAAAAAAAATAGTTGTTTAAGACTAGTTGTTAAGTCAAGCTTGTATTAAGCTAATAAATAAATAAATAAATAAATAAATATAAATTTAAATAAACTTATTAAATTCCAGCGACCACAGCTTTAGAAGTACTTCAAAACCTTACTTTGGTTGCTGATCAGTAATAAAACTGGCCCCAATACTATTTTGTACTGTTTCAAATGGCAACATCCAAGTTGCTAAGACTATTTCAATTTTCAACCCTCAAATGGTGCTCGAAGTAGTAGAGTAGGTATGGTGGCACTATAAAATATATCTCTATCTTTATATATATAAAAATGGATGTGTGTTTGTTTATTTGTTTGTTTGTTTGTATGTCTCTTATAGACTCCGAAATGGCCCAACAGATATTTGTGAAATTTTCATGGTTCATACTGTTGCATTCAGTGATGATTTCTGTGAAAACAGAAATTGGGAAAACCTCATGGAAGAGTGGGAAAACTGGAAAAACCAAACAAAGGTCGGAAATTTGATTTTTTTGCTTAGAATTTTTTGTTTCAAAATGGGTTTTCGAATGGAAAACCAGAAAGTTCTTGATGAAAAACTCGGAAAACTCATTGGGAAAATTGCATATTATTGCAGGTGTATTGGTTTTCAAATGGAAATTTGGAAAATTTCGGAATGGGTTTTCCAATGGCAAATAGAAAGTGCATTGATTCTTAAATAGAAAAATGGAAATTTTTTGATTGGGAACTCGGAAAACTCTACGAGAGCACGAAGAACTTCAACATTGAATTTAAGGTGCATTGGTTTGTTTGTATGTCCGGTTTGGACTCTTAATCCACTCAATCCTCAATGCAATTTTATAAAATTTTCATTATATACAAATATTTTTTTGAGAAAATCTTACGGGAAAGTCAGCAAATAAGGTGGATAAGCTGTTTGGAATTCTGATTTTTGTGAAATAGTCAAAACAGAGAAGTTTTTGAATTTTTCATTGAAATTTGCATTTTATTTCATGCTTTAATGGAAGAAGAATTTTAGTTGTAGAGCTTGAAAAAATTCAGGTATGAAGTTCTCTATTTTAATCGAAGGGTGGCGAGACGAAGTTTGCAGGGTCGGCTAGTATATAATAAAAAAGTGGAAAATACTAACAAAACAGTGAAAAAAAAAACAAAAACAAAAAAAAAATCAAGGACAATATGAGAATGTGAAAAAAAGACAATTAAAAAAATCAAGAACACAACATTAATGGACATAGTTTTTGCCGCTGTGGTTGTTCTAGTTTTAAGGACGGGAGACGGACATAATCCCGAAAATCAAAATCCCGAAAACCCACAATCCCTAAAACCCAAAATCCCGAAAACCCACAATCCCGAAAACCCACAATCCCGAAAAACCAAAATCCCGAAAACCCACAATCACGAAAACCCACAATCCCGAAAACCCACAATCCCGAAAACCCAAAATCCAGAAAACCCAAAATCCCGACTGGCCAAAATCCAGAAATTTTCTTAAATTTCTGAAATTTATTTCAAAATAAGAAAGAATAAAGAACTTAACATTTTCTTTAAGAGCATCATTATATGAGTATAAGAAAATTGAGATAAAAATATATTCCGTTACTTTCCCTTCTAATGTTTAGAAATGAAAACCAGTTTTTTTCTGCATTTCAAAAGTATAACCGCACAATTTAAGAAAAAATCTTAAGTATAACATAACATTCTTCGGGTTGGGGTCAAAATCCCGAAAATCAGAATCCCGAAAGCCCAAAATCCCGAAAGCCCAAAATCCCGAAAACCCAAAATCCCGAAAACCCAAAATCCCGAAAACCCAAAATCCCGAAAACCCACAATCCCGAAAACCCAAAATCCCGAAAACCCAAAATCCCGAAAACCCAAAATCCCGAAAACCCAAAATCCCGAAATCCCGAAATAGAAATCCCGAAAAATTATATAAAATGAAAAATTTGCGCAAATTTTTCATTTTATATAATTTTTCGGGATTTCGATTTCGAAATGCTTTGCAAAAGCATAATAGCATCAAATCAAACTGTTTTTTATATAAGATCGGGAATTGCAAAGACAACCTACATTTTTTCTTTTTTTTTTGAAGGTCACCAATAAAAAAACCTTAGAAAAAAAGTCCGTTAGATTCTCTTCTTATGTTAAGAAGAATGTTATGTTATACTTAAGATTTTTTCTTAAATTGTGCGGTTATACTTTTGAAATGCAGAAAAAAACTGGTTTTCATTTCTAAACATTAGAAGGGAAAGTAACGGAATATATTTTTATCTCAATTTTCTTATACTCATATAATGATGCTCTTAAAGAAAATGTTAAGTTCTTTATTCTTTCTTATTTTGAAATAAATTTCAGAAATTTAAGAAAATTTCTGGATTTTGGCCAGTCGGGATTTTGGGTTTTCTGGATTTTGGGTTTTCGGGATTGTGGGTTTTCGGGATTGTGGGTTTTCGGGATTTTGGTTTTTCGGGATTGTGGGTTTTCGGGATTGTGGGTTTTCGGGATTTTGGGTTTTAGGGATTGTGGGTTTTCGGGATTTTGATTTTCGGGATTATGTCCGTCTCCCAACATAAGAAAATTTCTGGATTTTGGCCAGTCGGGATTTTGGGTTTTCTGGATTTTGGGTTTTCGGGATTGTGGGTTTTCAGGATTGTGGGTTTTCGAGATTTTGGTTTTTCGGGATTGTGGGTTTTCGGGATTGTGGGTTTTCGGGATTTTGGGTTTTAGGGATTGTGAGTTTTCGGGATTTTGACTTTCGGGATTATGTCCGTCTCCCAACATTCTTCTTAACATAAGAAGAGAATCTAACGGACTTTTTTTTCTAAGGTTTTTTTATTGGTGACCTTCAAAAAAAAAGAAAAAATGTAGGTTGTCTTTGCAATTCCCGATCTTATATAAAAAACAGTTTGATTTGATGCTATTATGCTTTTGCAAAGCATTTCGAAATCGAAATCCCGAAAAATTATATAAAATGAAAAATTTGTGCAAATTTTTAATTTTATATAATTTTTCGGGATTTCTATTTCGGGATTTCGGGATTTTGGGTTTTCGGGATTTTGGGTTTTCGGGATTTTGGGTTCTCGGGATTTTGGGTTTTGAAATATTGAAAAAAAAACTATGTTTTTATTAGCACCACTGCTGTTTTCGATAATAGACATTTCTTTTAACTAGGCTATTTTCATAAATTGGAAATAAGCGGTTCGGAAGTTAATAAAAGACGTTTAAAAGGTCCTTATTTGTTATTACGTGAGACATTTTTCTTGTAAAATTTAATTTTGTATATCCTTGTTTCTTGACTGTTAGGATTTTTCACTCAATTTTACACTGAATTTAAAGGATATATGGTCACATAAACTGTTATAACTTCAAAAGGGGAAAAAAGTGGAAAAAAAATCAAAGTTGTTTTGAAAGGTTAGACTATATTCTACATTTTAATACCAAATTTTTAGAATGAGCTCGGAGGGAACCCAACTAAATCTCTAATTTACTTTAAAAAAGCCTTTGAAAAATATTTGAAAAACTACATTACGAAGGAGACCCCTTATAAGTACACCTGAATATATTTTACAATTAAATGTATGTTTTTAGAAAGAACTAACCTTCTAGTTTAATATCCATATTTAAGAAAATAATGTAAAGCTTTTTTCAACAAGTGTTATCACTACCAAAAGGTCACAACCAAAAAATTGAACTGACAAGCGAGATGTGCATTTTAATATATATTCACTTTGAAGGGCTTATAAGTAACAAAAAAGAAAATTACCATACAATATTTTTGTTATTTTTGATTGACGGGAATGTCTTTAACATAATTTCATCAACAAATTTTGGATTTATGACATTCAATTTTTTATTTTTGACCTATGACGGGACCCACTGTGCATCGGCTGGGACAGAACAAGACATACAACAGAGAGAGACAGATAGACACATAGAAAGAAAGTACACATAACAGAAACCTACGTGGCTCAGAGGAGGAGACTTAGATTTGTATTGTCTCATGTTATCGCACAGGTGGCCTCAGATAAGCTGGCGATTTTTGTAGAAAAAGAATGCTGCTGAAGCTGGGGTATGAGCTCGTAGCGTTCGGCTTAGCAATCCACTCTATCTCATACTCTATCCTCTGAACCATGGCCACCTGCAGATGTTATACTATGTTATGTAAAGTTGAACGGATAGGCAGCCGATTTTCATTTTTTAGATATTTGCAGGCTGCACTTTTTAATGAAGATCCTTGTGCGTAAAGAGAAATTGGTTAAGGGTTAAATACTATCGCCAAACTTGCAGTTATGCTTTTTCCGTTTTTTTTGGTTTTTTTTAACTAAATGCATCTTGCTAAGAGAGAGAGAGAGCGACCTTCCAATGAGAAACATGACTTCCGCCAAACTTAGAAAAGCTCTTACTGATTTGAATTTTCAAATTTAAGTAGATTTCGCGTAAAAAAGAGATCTAAACTTTACTTGACTTATCACAGTACTTTGCACCTAAATGTGAAGAAATACAGACACAAAGCAGCACTGGCGACTGAGGCCATCGGCTGGGACAGAACAAGACATTAATACAATAGAGATACTTATGTGTGTTGGAAAAATTGGTTGTACAATAGAGATAGACAGATAGACACATAGGAGGGAAGAACAGAGGAGGAGACAATGATCTTAATTGTCTCATACCATCGCTCAGGTGGCCTCAGATAAGCTGGCGATTTTTGTAGAACCGGGCTCGAACCCGCAGCGTTTGGCTTAGCAGTCAACTACGCATTCCTCTGAGCCACCTGCAAAAAGAGATCTTTTAACTTCAAATTAAAGTGAATTTGATGGTAGTTTTTTTTCATAAAATTTTGTATGCTATTTGTTGAGGACAAGTACGTACTAAATAAATGAAGAAATTAAAAACGAAAAAAAAATCGCTTTATAAAAAAATTCCTTATCAATACTACGAATTTGAATGAATGTTTCTTAAGTCTTTGTTGTTAGAAAAACAATTTTTCTCCAACAGTGTTAGGTACAGGTAAATGTTGAATTTCAAGCTCATTAAGAAATGTTATAGCAAAAACTCTTTTTATTTTGTTGGAATTTACTTTGAAAAAGTAAGAATTTTGGTGATTTTGGTGTTTTTTAGTGTCCTTTACTACAGGGTGGCGCACCAATTGTGCTACAATAAGAAATTCAAATAACTTTTTTTTTTAATCGATGTATTTCATTTTTTTTATTGGTTATTTAAATTAAATTTTATTTTAAATAGTTAGTTTTTTTTAAAGATTATAGACCGCAAATGACCTCCACGCTCTCCCACGCATATGCGGCACCTGGTCAAAAAATTATTCATTGCGGCCTGAAGAGTTGAAGTTGGGATCGCCTCAATTATTGTCGTTATGGACTGCTTTAATTCAGTTAAATTCCTGGGCTTCGTTTTATACACCTCTTGCTTGACATAACCCCATAAAAAGAAGTCTGGTGCAGTCAGGTCAGGTGACCTTGGGGGCCAGCGAAGAGTGGAGTTCCTAGAAATTAATTTGTTTGCGATTTTTTTTGTTTAGCTCCGCCATAACTGGTCTGGCTATATGTGCAGTTGCTCCATCTTGTTGAAACCAAACGCTGTTGAATGGTATACGTCTTCGGCGCAGTTCTGGGTAAAAAAACTCCTTCAACATCTTTAAATAACGGTCCCCATTGACAGTAACGGTTACACCGTTTTCTTCAAAGAAGTACGGCCCGACAATACACCTTGATGAAACTGCGCACTCCACAGTGACTCGTTCTGGGTGCAGTTCCGTCTCATGGAGCATTTCTAGATTTGACTCATTCCATATACGGCAATTTTGCTTGTTTACATTGCCGTTAAGATCAAAATGGGCCTCATCAGACTTGAACAAACAATTGATCAATGTGTTGTCTTCTTCGGCCATTGATATCATTTTTTGGCAAAATTCCAGGCGAACAGGCAAATCCTGAGGGTTTAACTTGCTAGTAATTTGGATTTTGTACGGAAACAAGTTTAAATCGTCATGAAGTATCCGTTGTAATGACCGTCTACTAATTCCAATTTGCCCCGATAAGTTTCGGGTCGAAACGCTCGGATTGGCCTGTATTGCAGATGCTACTGCTGCGATTGTATCCTGAACCCGAACATTGGCATCTCGATGGTACGGCCTTCGTGCGATGCTTCCAGATTCGGCAAACATGTTTACAAACCTCATAATGGTCCATCTACTTGGGGGATTACCGCCAAACTCCCGCCTAAATTCTCTTTGGACGGAAATGACGGACTGCAAAGCATGGTACCGTTGCACTATTCAAATTCTTTTCTCCGTATCCCAAGCATCCATTTTTATAAATCTAAATAGTAACCTAAAAAATAAAAAAAATAAGCCGATTACTCACACAAAAAAAAAGTTATTACTTTTTATTTTTGTAGCACGATTCGTGTGCCACCCTGTACTAAGAAATGGACTTAATTGAATGGTACTTAATTGAATTTTTGCTCCTAGTTGTTCTGAGTGATATCTATAGTTGTTCTAAGTAGATATCACTTCCAACGCCATCTATGTTCTTCCAGATCCAGAGGTCCACCTTCTTCCCGAAAGAATATTAAAGGAATGGAAGGTGGGTTTTCTTTCCGAGCACCATTTTTTTTTCCAAATTCTTTTTTTTTTATTCATTCAAACTTAAATCTACTTACATGCTAGACAAAAATGTGAAACTAGCCTAATTAATTCTACATATAACTTACTGGCCCTAATCGGGCGCTCTATGTAATTCATTATTCTTAAAATTAGTGCCTTTCGGCCTACGAACTAAGTTTGTTTCGGTTTATTTCCATTATTTTTTTTTTATTAGAAAATTTTAAAAACTAATGGCTCTATCTATTTCTTGAGAGGCGGGTTTACTTACAAGCTAGGGTCCTTAAAGGGTTGGGGTCAAAATCCCGAAAATCAGAATCCCGAAAGCCCAAAATCCCGAAAGCCCAAAATCCCGAAAACCCAAAATCCCGAAAACCCAAAATCCCGAGAACCCAAAATCCCGAAAACCCACAATCCCGAAAACCCAAAATCCCGAAAACCCAAAATCCCGAAATCCCGAAATAGAAATCCCGAAAAATTATATAAAATTAAAAATTTGCGCAAATTTTTAATTTTATATAATTTTTCGGGATTTCTATTTCGGGATTTCGGGATTTTGGGTTTTCGGGATTTTGGGTTTTCGGGATTGTGGGTTTTCGGGATTTTGGGTTCTCGGGATTTTGGGTTTTCGGGATTTTGGGTTTTCGGGATTTTGGGCTTTCGGGATTTTGGGCTTTCGGGATTCTGATTTTCGGGATTTTGACCCCAACCCTTTAAGGACCCTAGCTTGTAAGTAAACCCGCCTCTCAAGAAATAGATAGAGCCATTAGTTTTTAAAATTTTCTAATAAAAAAAAAATAATGGAAATAAACCGAAACAAACTTAGTTCGTAGGCCGAAAGGCACTAATTTTAAGAATAATGAATTACATAGAGCGCCCGATTAGGGCCAGTAAGTTATATGTAGAATTAATTAGGCTAGTTTCACATTTTTGTCTAGCATGTAAGTAGATTTAAGTTTGAATGAATAAAAAAAAAAGAATTTGGAAAAAAAATGGTGCTCGGAAAGAAAACCCACCTTCCATTCCTTTAATATTCTTTCGGGAAGAAGGTGGACCTCTGGATCTGGAAGAACATAGATGGCGTTGGAAGTGATATCTACTTAGAACAACTATAGATATCACTCAGAACAACTAGGAGCAAAAATTCAATTAAGTACCATTCAATTAAGTCCATTTCTTAGTACAGGGTGGCACACGAATCGTGCTACAAAAATAAAAAGTAATAACTTTTTTTTTGTGTGAGTAATCGGCTTATTTTTTTTATTTTTTAGGTTACTATTTAGATTTATAAAAATGGATGCTTGGGATACGGAGAAAAGAATTTGAATAGTGCAACGGTACCATGCTTTGCAGTCCGTCATTTCCGTCCAAAGAGAATTTAGGCGGGAGTTTGGCGGTAATCCCCCAAGTAGATGGACCATTATGAGGTTTGTAAACATGTTTGCCGAATCTGGAAGCATCGCACGAAGGCCGTACCATCGAGATGCCAATGTTCGGGTTCAGGATACAATCGCAGCAGTAGCATCTGCAATACAGGCCAATCCGAGCGTTTCGACCCGAAACTTATCGGGGCAAATTGGAATTAGTAGACGGTCATTACAACGGATACTTCATGACGATTTAAACTTGTTTCCGTACAAAATCCAAATTACTAGCAAGTTAAACCCTCAGGATTTGCCTGTTCGCCTGGAATTTTGCCAAAAAATGATATCAATGGCCGAAGAAGACAACACATTGATCAATTGTTTGTTCAAGTCTGATGAGGCCCATTTTGATCTTAACGGCAATGTAAACAAGCAAATTGCCGTATATGGAATGAGTCAAATCTAGAAATGCTCCATGAGACGGAACTGCACCCAGAACGAGTCACTGTGGAGTGCGCAGTTTCATCAAGGTGTATTGTCGGGCCGTACTTCTTTGAAGAAAACGGTGTAACCGTTACTGTCAATGGGGACCGTTATTTAAAGATGTTGAAGGAGTTTTTTTACCCAGAACTGCGCCGAAGACGTATACCATTCAACAGCGTTTGGTTTCAACAAGATGGAGCAACTGCACATATAGCCAGACCAGTTATGGCGGAGCTAAACAAAAAAATCGCAAACAAATTAATTTCTAGGAACTCCACTCTTCGCTGGCCCCCAAGGTCACCTGACCTGACTGCACCAGACTTCTTTTTATGGGGTTATGTCAAGCAAGAGGTGTATAAAACGAAGCCCAGGAATTTAACTGAATTAAAGCAGTCCATAACGACAATAATTGAGGCGATCCCAACTTCAACTCTTCAGGCCGCAATGAATAATTTTTTGACCAGGTGCCGCATATGCGTGGGAGAGCGTGGAGGTCATTTGCGGTCTATAATCTTTAAAAAAAACTAACTATTTAAAATAAAATTTAATTTAAATAACCAATAAAAAAAATGAAATACATCGATTAAAAAAAAAAGTTATTTGAATTTCTTATTGTAGCACAATTGGTGCGCCACCCTGTAGTAAAGGACACTAAAAAACACCAAAATCACCAAAATTCTTACTTTTTCAAAGTAAATTCCAACAAAATAAAAAGAGTTTTTGCTATAACATTTCTTAATGAGCTTGAAATTCAACATTTACCTGTACCTAACACTGTTGGAGAAAAATTGTTTTTCTAACAACAAAGACTTAAGAAACATTCATTCAAATTCGTAGTATTGATAAGGAATTTTTTTATAAAGCGATTTTTTTTTCGTTTTTAATTTCTTCATTTATTTAGTACGTACTTGTCCTCAACAAATAGCATACAAAATTTTATGAAAAAAAACTACCATCAAATTCACTTTAATTTGAAGTTAAAAGATCTCTTTTTGCAGGTGGCTCAGAGGAATGCGTAGTTGACTGCTAAGCCAAACGCTGCGGGTTCGAGCCCGGTTCTACAAAAATCGCCAGCTTATCTGAGGCCACCTGAGCGATGGTATGAGACAATTAAGATCATTGTCTCCTCCTCTGTTCTTCCCTCCTATGTGTCTATCTGTCTATCTCTATTGTACAACCAATTTTTCCAACACACATAAGTATCTCTATTGTATTAATGTCTTGTTCTGTCCCAGCCGATGGCCTCAGTCGCCAGTGCTGCTTTGTGTCTGTATTTCTTCACATTTAGGTGCAAAGTACTGTGATAAGTCAAGTAAAGTTTAGATCTCTTTTTTACGCGAAATCTACTTAAATTTGAAAATTCAAATCAGTAAGAGCTTTTCTAAGTTTGGCGGAAGTCATGTTTCTCATTGGAAGGTCGCTCTCTCTCTCTCTTAGCAAGATGCATTTAGTTAAAAAAAACCAAAAAAAACGGAAAAAGCATAACTGCAAGTTTGGCGATAGTATTTAACCCTTAACCAATTTCTCTTTACGCACAAGGATCTTCATTAAAAAGTGCAGCCTGCAAATATCTAAAAAATGAAAATCGGCTGCCTATCCGTTCAACTTTACATAACATAGTATAACATCTGCAGGTGGCCATGGTTCAGAGGATAGAGTATGAGATAGAGTGGATTGCTAAGCCGAACGCTACGAGCTCATACCCCAGCTTCAGCAGCATTCTTTTTCTACAAAAATCGCCAGCTTATCTGAGGCCACCTGTGCGATAACATGAGACAACACAAATCTAAGTCTCCTCCTCTGAGCCACGTAGGTTTCTGTTATGTGTACTTTCTTTCTATGTGTCTATCTGTCTCTCTCTGTTGTATGTCTTGTTCTGTCCCAGCCGATGCACAGTGGGTCCCGTCATAGGTCAAAAATAAAAAATTGAATGTCATAAATCCAAAATTTGTTGATGAAATTATGTTAAAGACATTCCCGTCAATCAAAAATAACAAAAATATTGTATGGTAATTTTCTTTTTTGTTACTTATAAGCCCTTCAAAGTGAATATATATTAAAATGCACATCTCGCTTGTCAGTTCAATTTTTTGGTTGTGACCTTTTGGTAGTGATAACACTTGTTGAAAAAAGCTTTACATTATTTTCTTAAATATGGATATTAAACTAGAAGGTTAGTTCTTTCTAAAAACATACATTTAATTGTAAAATATATTCAGGTGTACTTATAAGGGGTCTCCTTCGTAATGTAGTTTTTCAAATATTTTTCAAAGGCTTTTTTAAAGTAAATTAGAGATTTAGTTGGGTTCCCTCCGAGCTCATTCTAAAAATTTGGTATTAAAATGTAGAATATAGTCTAACCTTTCAAAACAACTTTGATTTTTTTTCCACTTTTTTCCCCTTTTGAAGTTATAACAGTTTATGTGACCATATATCCTTTAAATTCAGTGTAAAATTGAGTGAAAAATCCTAACAGTCAAGAAACAAGGATATACAAAATTAAATTTTACAAGAAAAATGTCTCACGTAATAACAAATAAGGACCTTTTAAACGTCTTTTATTAACTTCCGAACCGCTTATTTCCAATTTATGAAAATAGCCTAGTTAAAAGAAATGTCTATTATCGAAAACAGCAGTGGTGCTAATAAAAACATAGTTTTTTTTCAATATTTCAATATTTATGTAATTTTTTGTTATTTTTTCCTTATAATTATGTTCAAATAAACAATCTTAAATCATATCGCCAGGTTTTTATTGGAAAAAAGCAAGAATAATATTTTTAACCGCACTTTGTATGGGCGGGTACCCACTGTGCGATGGTCTCAGTCACCAGTGCTGCTATGTGTCTGTAGTTCGTTACATTTATGTGCAAAGTACTGTGAAATGTAATGTAATGTAGTATAACATCTTTTATAACATTAGATTTAAACATTAAAAAAAACGCATACCAATTTTAAGACAGTCCCTTTTTTACGATCTTGAATGTCCCAGTCCCAGTCCCATCCCTAACCTAAAGATTTTACAAACATCTTAACTTAGTCAAGCAAACCACGCCCTCATTATCACCTTTCTCACGAATTTGTTTCGATATACCTGAAGGAACGTTTTTATAGACAAAAGTCAATTCATTGCTCGACTGGCCTTTGCGTTTCCAGCTACCGGATTATCAGTTACTGCTACACCTTGTTACTGTGCAATTTTGATTAGTTCCGTTAAAATTGCATTTAGACAATTCTTCAATAGCTTGTCACAAAGTCACACGCAGACCCCCGAACACTGAACCTGGATTAAAATAAAGGAAAAACAAATATTAAAGAACCGCACCGCACAATAGCCGCGAAGATTATAAAAACTAGTTCTTCCTTATTTCTCGACCTTTTTTTATTCTAGGAAAGAAGCAGTCATGGAATTTTAGAGTTTTTGATTTTTTTGTTTTAAATTGCAAGGCAACGTTGAATAACAAAAAGTGAGTGGATTAAAGTTTAAGTACCTATGTATTGAGCATTTATATATTTTCGGTAAGAAAATGTTCAGGACGTCACAAATGGTATTGTAAATGCACCTAAGAGTGTTGCTGAATGTTAAGTTTATTGTATGGATTTTTGACTTTTAAACAGAATGGCGCCCAATGCAACGCCTATGCTGAATGCTCATTTATTAAAAAAAAAAGGAGATATTGTCCCTTAATCCTCTCCTTTTGAGCTTCACGCGACTGTTTTAAATGACCACCACGTGTACTTAATGCCAAAGCAACTGTACACAAAAATAGCTGTCAGGTGTGACACAAACGTAACAACTAAAAAGGTCATTTTTTGTTGACAATGAAGAAGGATTAACGAGGACCTTTTTCGCTCTCTCAGCATAATGGACATTAGAATGACAAAAACAACTCTCTCGCACCTTTTGAATCAGTGCTTGCACTCACGGGGCAGCAGCAGCGGGCTGGACAGAGTTGATCAATTTGCTTATATTAAATTGGTTTTTATTGTTTTCCTTCCCATGGGTTATGGTGTGAAAATAAGCATTCAGCATTGGAATTTTTAGGTTTTCATATTATGATTCGCTGTGGCGAGGATTTAAATCAAACACTTGCGAACACTTGCAAAATGGTGAGAAAAATAATTTTGGATGAGTCATATAGAATACATACATGACATAGAGAAGGTTTAGAAAACAATGATGAGAAGGCTGATTTGAACACGTGTGAGTTTTTCGATGTCGGTTTTCGGCTGTAGCGCTTTTGGTTAGAGTTTTGAATCTTTACGTGGGTTGATTTTTTTCGGGATTACTTATTCTTATTACTTAAAAAAGTTTGACTTTCCAAAAGTAGTAGCCTTGTTACACCAGACTCAAATCCGTAGGTACTTCCAACTACTTGTTTGATTTTTGATATTACAAATTTTCAACATTAGATAAGAGATGCCAGACGTTCTCCTGTAGAAAGGTTGTCACCTGTTTTTCATACCGCAATGCTATTTGTTTCCTGATGTAGGTAAGCACTTCACCGCTCCTCTTTTGTGGAATTCGGTGGTCAACGAACTGTTCAGTTCATTAGAGAGAGAGGGTTACAAAGAAGTTGTCTATGCGCTGATGTTGCTATTTCCGTCACAGGAAAGAATCCTAACACCCTTAGAGACCTCCTACAAAATGCACTAAATATGCTAACATCGCATTGGCGGGACTGGACATTCGTCTCTCAGCATCATCTTAGTGGAAAAATAAATATTTTGGCCTCTCCCCAATTTTGAATTCATTCAATTCAATACTCCAAAAGATTTATGCTGGCCCAGTATATATCCTAAGTGGACAAAGGATCTAATAACTCTGAAAAGACTGCATATAAGTTCCCAAGTAGGTGTCATCACTGGACACTACCTTACGGCTTGGGGTTATTCTCAAATGATATTTGCAGAAGCTGCATGGACGAGGATGATACGAGGAAACAATTCCTCTTTCGCTATGTTCATGCCCTGCGTTCTCCATAAGAAGAAACTCACCAAGGAGAGCCTTACTACAATGACACCAGCGAACTGGGCAGTACAAACATAAAAAGTCTTTTTTGCTTTGTAAAAAGCTGTAAATGTTTTAACACCAGTTGGAAGTTCCTTAGATTCATAAGGTATCACAATGGGTCCTGAACACTTGACCTCCTTACGTGTTAAAAATAAAAAAAGAGAAAATATATTCTTCAACATGATGATTTTCAACACGTGCGTCGCTCTTAAAAAGTTCGTAGCGATTTCCTTTTCTTAATTTTTTATCTGGCAACCCTACCTCAACTGTCTCATCTTGCCTTGAATACAATTGTACATATATGAAATGAAATGAAATGTATTCGTGATTTCTTCAGCTAGTAGTATTGTGCTTTAAACTCATAGTACCTAAATCGAGGATTTGGTGTTTGTAGACCCCGTCCGCAGAATTGGAGGCGCTGTTTCAAACCCAAAACCCCATCTTCGCACACATTTTAACATCCATATTTTTATCAGGTTTTTGAAAAGTTTTTCAAGACCGTGTTTTCCTCTAAATGTCGTAATGCATCAGTTTATATTCTTATAAGCCAATGCTATGCTGAAAATATTAAAGAAAATTCTAAGTTGCATTGTGATTGTTGGGCACACTCAATCTCATAAATCATCTCTCATACGAATTAAATGATGTCCTCTAATTCTTTTTCTTCACTTGAAACCTTTTTATTCCAACAAAAATTCTTGCAATCAATCAAAAATGTTGTGTGGTGGTCAGTTTTGGTTAATTGTCTATTTTGCCTTGTCCATTGTATGCAATTTCAAGAAACAATACATCAGCCTCTAACAATAGATAATTGACTTCAAAGAACAATACCTTGGAACAATGACGTTTCTTTGCCAAATTTTTTCTGACACTGACAGTTTTGTCACTCACTCAGCTCACAATTAACAATGCAAACAAAAAAATTGATGGTAATAGATTCGTCATAACACGTCACTATGTGTTTTTCTTTTTCTTTTATGATTCTGCTTATGGTTTTATAGATCGTGAAAGAATTATTTGAAAATGACAAAAAATGATCATATCGCTTAGATTAGGCATGAGGATCATACAGGTCCTATTAAGAGATTAGTAAAGAATGTTTTTTTTTTCTGCGAAAAGGGATAAAATGTGTCCCTCGTGTCTTGAGCGTGCCGGTGAATAAATTGGGATCGTCTATAGTCCAGCAGAATGTCACATCAAAGTATTTTTTGGTTTGATAAAGATCGTCGGAAATATGTTTTTGAAGCACGTGACCAGTTGAAAGATTAAATCAAAATGTCCAGTTCAAAGGGTTCCGCATCTGCTTCGTTAACGTTTAAATTTTCCAGGTTTTGGCAACAATATGATTGAAAATTCAAAACAGTATTGCGTTCTAGCTTGTTTCTGGCAGATGTAATTATCTACAGTTTTTTGGATTCGACAGTTTTTAATTCATAATTAATAATTTAAACAAAGACATTTATGGCAAAACTTGGAGATTTCTATCAAGCATCACAATTCGTTTGTAACTAACTGAAGCATCACAATTGGTTCGTAACTTCATTTATTTCTCTACACTCTACCAAATCAACTTTGGTCGGATTTTCCACAACTTTTTAGTTGAGGCTTCTAAACAGGAGACCGATCAACGGCTAACGGGTGCATATCAAATACTCCAATTTGATATTGCGGTCTTAAAAATTTAAAAAAATGTGCGCTTTTAATAGTTTTCGACGGTTCGTTGCATTCGGACATCAATTTGTGGCGACATCTCAAGCTACATCGCTGAATTATATAGTACTAGCCTAATCCGCGAGTCTCTACTCGGCCGCAATTTATAACTCTCAGATAAACATGGTGATTCTAATTTATGATTCATAGCTGTGCCCGCGGTGTTATCCGCGATAACCGGAATAAAATGTAGCCTATTTGATACTCTTACCCATAAACCGCCACTATTTAAGCTAAAAAACATTTCAGTTCCTTACGTCTTTTACGCCATCAGAACCATTTCATAAGCCGGCACCGAAAAGTATTCAGTATTTTGTTGCTAATTGAATAATTGATTTTGTTGTTCCAGTAGTTCTTGGAAAAATCGATGTTCTGCAATCGTAAATGCATCACAGGCTTATGACTTGTTTGTGAATATTCTTCAAAACTATGTGAGGACTTGTAGTTTCCCATGTTCAAAAAGAAAATCAAAAGTAAAGTTAAAACCGTGGATAAACGATCATATTTTTAAAAAAAAATTAAAACCAAAAACCAACTCCGAAAATTGTGCCGTACTCATCCTCTTAATTCAGGCCTTAAAAATCGGTTTAAGAAAATGAGCAAGGCTATAAAAAAAGAAATTCCTTCTTGTCGCGACAACTTTTTTTTCTTTGAAATTTCAAAATGCGCGAGGAAATCCAAAAAAAGAATGGAGCGTTATCAATAGTGTCGTGAATCAAAACCCTTCTCATCAGTCTGATTCAATTACATTGATCGATAAAAATACTGAAATTGAAAATCCTGTAACAGTAGCTAATTTGTTCAATGAATTTTTTGTTTCAGTTGGTATTGCGTCTACGGAATATAACGGTAGTGGGGTTTGCAGCTGTTGTGTCAGGTCTCAAGGGGTAAGAAGTTCGTCTCTGGAATCTAGCTTCTTTTTTGAAGAAATTTAGGGATTAGAGGTCTTGAAAACAATTTACTCACTAAACAACTCCAATTCTCAGGGGAACGACGGTATTTCTACTGCTGCTCTCAAAAAAATTGCACCCAATTTGGTTGATATCTTAGCATATTTATTTAATTGAAGTATACTTAGTGGCGTTTTCCCAGATCATTTAAAATCTGCAGTTGTATTACCTCTTTAAAAGGAAACCGAAAAGACAAAAATAATTATAGACCTATATCCTTACTTGCGTCGATTTCCAAGGTATTTGAAAAATGTATTAAAAAACATATGTGTACGCATTTTACAACAACAAACTTTTTTAGTCCGTTACAATTCGGATTTAGAGAAGGGTGTTCAACTGAGGATGCTCTTCTTATGTTTTGCTCATTTATTAATAAATCTCTGGATCAAAGAAAGTCCTGCGCTAGTCTCTTTGTTGATATTTCAAAAGCTTTTGACACGGTTGCACATGATATTCTTTTGAACAAGCTTTACGATGCAGGGTTTCGTGGCTTCATTCACAATTGGTTTACATCATATCTTACGGACCGGAAACAGAGAGTTAAGGTAAGAAATTGTTTTAGTAACCTCAAGGTTTTAAGCTCCGGCGAACCCCAAGGGTCTGTGTTAGGTCCTATTCTATTTCTTGTCTTCATTAACTCTTTGTTTTCACTTCCTCTCGCGGGTAATATAACAGCTTTTGCAGATGATCTCGGCATCGCTTATGGATCATCAAACCCTCTGAATCTTATTGCCAATATAAACCATGACGTTCATCTACTAAGATTATGGTTTGCTACCCACAAGTTAACTGTAAGCAACAAAACCAAATTAATGTTTTTCTCTTTGGGTTCGTCTCAGGTACCATACGCGGACATCTATTTCCATTCGTTTGATTGCCAGAAATTTAACATAATTGACTGCAAATGTACTACAGAGTCTGGGGCAACTTTTAATGCAGACACAGCGTGCGATTCGAAATGTTTTCCGATTGAAGCTGCTAAAAGCTTTAAATACCTTGGCATAACTCTTGATCAAAATATGAGTTGGACACAACATATTTCGGAGTTAAAAACGTATCTAAGAAGTTCCACTCGTAGTTTTTATCGTTTAAAAAAGTTTTGTTCTCTCCAAACACTAAAAACAGTATATCATGCACTATTTCACTCCAAATTGCAGTACGGGATAAGTTGTTGGGGAAGTGCTTACAATATCAACTTGAAACCACTTGCTATTCTCCAAAAGTATGCTATAAGAAGAATTAGTAACGCACATCGCCTAGCCCACTCGATGGTCATATTTAGATCTTTGAAAATACTACCAGTGAAACATTTATTTTACTTTAGAGTCTCAAAAAATTTTTTTATGAGAGGTGGATATTTTCAAAGTCCAATATTTGATACTAGTCGTAATCTACGCAGCCTCACTCGTCATGTAGTCGACGTTCCAGTTTTTCGTACTACTCACTACAGAAACTCATACCCAGTTGTATCTTTTAAGCTTTTTAATCGTCTACCGCTTGAATTAAGGATATTACCTAAGGTCCCAAAGCATGTTTGACAAAAAAAGTAAAATTATGGCTTCTTGGTTTTGACCACGATGAGATTGAAGTATTGCTCACCTACAGCTTATAGCAGAAAAACACAAAAATATGTATTGTATAATTTGAAATTAAAAAAAAAGGTAACATTTATGTCTTATTTTCAAAATATTGTGAATTTTTATAAAAAAAAAGAAAGAAACTGCCACCCCACAAAAATTGACTTCATTCTTTTTTTTGTGTACTACTTTTATTTTTAAGTGACATTTAACACTATTTATCGCTTTTTATAAGCTAAATATCAAATGTCTCTAACTGTTCTTTCTTAATTGTAATTATGTATCGCTTTTAAGTAAAAACTATTCTTTGTTTGTAAAAAAATGTAAAAGAGAATAATGAATAATAATAATAATAATAATAATAATAATAACAATAATAATAATAATAATAATAATAAAAAATAATAATAATATAACGCAAGCAGAACCAATGCAGCCAGTAATCAATGATTTGTGACGCAAGATATAATTTTATTGGTCAAATATTTTTCGGAAAAAAGCGCTGTTACGTTTCTTCTTCTCTCTTCTGAAAAATAATAAGTATACGCCCGAGTGAACTTTCCCATAAAATGTTGATTACAATGTCTGGAAAGATATTTTTAAAGAAAAAACAACATTTACCAGGTCAGCTAGTAGTATCATATAAGCTGTTGTTTACTTCTTGCTCTTCTGTTCACTATAGCCGTATAATACCCAGTTTCAGCAGCGCAGCGTGATTCTCGTTTTTATTTACTTGGCCTCCGTAAAAGCCAACTATTCCGTGCACCAACATTTTTTTACCCTATTTTTTTGGGATGTAGTATGTGTTTTTGTATATTTTAGAATGCAATCGGAATGCTTTTCCCTTCAGCAGTGAAAAATTCGAGAAGAATCGTATCACCTAGAATATAAAATTAAAATTATTATAACTTTTTATATAGAATTTGGTTTAGTCAATAAATAAGGCCATTGTCAAGGCTAAAGGATATTTTATGGAATTATTAAGTGAATAACTTTTATAAAATGCTTTTAGAGAAAAGTGTATAAAATTCATATATGCCTTTCAGAGTTTAATAGCCTATTATAATAAAAAAATGTTCGGTTCAATTGTTCGAAATTTGATCCGCATTCGAGATAAAATCAAATGTGCGACCTAAGGACAACGGACATTTTTTCCAAAATATAAAAAATAAAAACATGAAAACGGTCGAATAAAGACTAAAGACAGAGGGCACATCAAGCAGGTCAAAAAAAAAATAAGTTAAAAAAAGAACGAAATTAAATTTAAAATTTAATAAATCTGAAACTTTTTGTGTAATATTTTTTGTTCTACAATTGAAGATAAAAATGGAAAAATACAAGCCAATCATTTGCGCAATATCTCCACTTTAGGACAAGAAGTTTCTATTTGCATTCATATCGATTTCGAGAAAACGAATATTGAATATTTCGCTCTGTGTAAATGTCAAACCTTGATTTTCGACGTAGGACAGGCAGGTTCTTACTACCAGATTCAACTTTGTCACTGTGGATTACTTGAATTTAATTTTTAAATTGAACCTTGTTTACCATGTATTAAAGGTTGATAATGTGTGGTTTAAAATACTTATTAATAGTTCAGTGAAAAACATAACGAGCTACTTTTACTTTAATTTACTTTTAATTAAATTAATAATTTGATTCTTCTTTTCTGTAAAATAATAAGTATACGCCCGAGTGAACTTTCTCATAGATCGTTAATTCCAATATTTTTAAAAAACGTCATTAAGATTTATTCAAAGCGAAAACGTGAACAATTTATCTTCAATTGTAATACAAAAAATACTACATAAAAAGTTTGAGATTTATTAAATTGTAGGTCCCCTCAATTCTTCACACACACTCAGAGAATTGTTGATGAGAGTAAGCCACTTAGGCCTTGGCTCTTCAAGAGCTGTCACGCCACTCTATTTATTTATTTTTTCACTCGGACGTATACTTATTATTTTTCAGAAGAGAGAAGAAGAAACGCAACCGCGCTTTCTTCCGAATACTATTTGAGCTACAAAATCAATTCTTGCGGCACAAATTAGCAACAAATTAGCAACAAAATGTGCCGTAGGTTTCATATCGCTAGCTGCATTGGTTCAAATTTGGTTCTGCTAGCGTAATATTACAGATTTTGAACTGACCTAATATACCTACAGTTACGTATACGGGTGAGAAGTACCAATCGTCCCGTTGTTTAGCACGGAAAACGTTAGACAAGTGAGTGACAGCAGGGTGAATGTCCCCGAAAACCATGAAAATAAAAAAGACAAACAACCTCAACTCGAGTTCCGAAAAAAAAGAAGAGGGAGGTATCGCCTCCGGAGAGGGTTGAGTGCGTGTGTACTTTTCTGACCTGTCTAAGATAATCAGTTTTTCGATGCAGCTCAATATCAGGCCATCAAAGCGGAGTATTGCAATTCTGGTAGGTAAACGTACACCAGTTGAATTTTCGCATCTTTTTTTTGGTTCCGCTATTACATACGTCCATCCGAGTCCTTAGGTATCTATAAAGGCTCTTAGTTATGTAATAAAAATGCTTTATTATAAATTCTTTAGCTCTTTATTGCTTCGTAGTCACTTAACAACTGCTTGACCGAAATCTAAAACTTAACAAAGGTCTTACATATGTCATTTATATGTTATTGAGCATATTGATAGGGTAAGGGTTAGATAGGGATTATTTGCTGACTTATTACAAGTTATTGAGGTCTTAATGTTTTTGAGTTTTTAAAAGAATAGCCGTGTTTTTTTCTTCTTTGATGCAAAATAGACATGTCAATGGCGGGTGGATGTTGTAAACAATATTTTTTTACCAGCGCAATTTTAGAAAGGGTTGGCCATAATAAACGCGAATTCTTAAAAACAGTCGCAGAAAAGAGTCTGAAACTCTTTCGTTTTGTTACGAGAAGAATGAACAGAATAGGTGTGTGCGTTGTTTTGGGTGAAAGAGTTTTATAGTTTTCGGTTTAAAAAATATAAATTTTTATATCGCAGTTTCTTAGGTAATATGAGGGTTTTTTAAGGACACGACAATTTTATGAATGTAGAAAAAAGAGTTTTGCCGAATTCTACAGAAGAACATCATTAGGAGTTTGTTTATGTTGCGTTTGAAATATTTTGTTTGGAATGTGCATTTTTTTAGGGAAAGTGTTTTTGAAAGGGTTTAAAAGAAAGCTGATCTGAACCCAAGGTTAAGAACATTAAAAACTCAGGAGGAAACGCATTTTTATTCTCTTTATGTAGGTTAGGTTAGGTTACAGTGGCTGTCATGGATATTAAGAGACAAACTTAAGCCAATCCATGGCCCATTGTGATACCACATGAATCTAAGAATTGTATTCTTGGAAAGCTCATTGAAACTAATTAGAGTTCCTTACGAAACGTAGAAGATTAATTATGTTAATGTGTTCGAGATCGTTTAGATAATTGTAGAAGTATTCCCCTAAGTGAATCCTACGTTTATGAGCAAGAGCAGGACAGGTGCAGAGGAGGTGAAGAACTGTCTCCTCCTCCTCCTCATCCATACAGCTTCTGCAGAAGTCATTAGAAAATACGCCCAGTCGCGCAGCGTGTCTTCCAATTAGACAGTGTCCGGTAATGACACCAATTAAGGAGCTTATATGCAATCTGCTTAGAGATATCAGGCTTTTTTCTCTTTATGTAAAGTTTTGAAGAAAACTCCTTTCAGGAGATCGAAAACTCTTTCTTCTTTCTGTAAGATTCAACAAAATTTATTCGTCTTATTGCATGTTAACTGATCACTAGCCCCAGAGAATAACAAAACTGCTTTCTCCCATTAAAAATGTTCCTTTTTGACTTATACTACTTTCGCCCACAGCCACAATATATAGCTTTCTGAAGTTTGAGCTTTCTAATATGCTTTTAAAAGATTTTTCAATTTATGCCGAAACTGGAATAATTTAAGTCTTCATTCCGTTTGTTTTTTCTCGGAAGTCTTAAAATGTTTGCATACAGAACACTGCCAATCTACTAAGTGTGCATTTTTGTCAAAAATTGCAAACACACTTCGAAAATAAGACAATGGCTAATATATTTCAAATCCACGTAAATAGCACAAGCATATCAAATTGGCGCCCGCCTATTTCAATAGATACAATCCTTGCGAACATTACAAGTCACCATTTTTATTATCCTGTAACCTTGACAAGTTAAAGTCCTTCCCTAACAACTCTTTCCTCTCTTTATTTATTTTAAGCCTCAGCCCTTCCTTTCCGTTGACCATTAGGTATGTTGATAGGCAAAGAGCTATTTTCTCGAAATTACATCCTGCTCAATATTTACTATCCACTCTTCAAAAGTTGTCCATTTCGCTAGCATACGTAAAATATTCACTGTGTTTGAATGTCAATATAACTGTTACTGTTTTGCTTCGAAGACCTTCCATATGCACAAGATTTCGACCAAAAAGGAATTTTTCGAAACAAAAACGGCACCTCACGTAGCCTAGCTGAGAGCCTTTTTCTGGGTGTTCGTGTTTGTCCATTCTTTTCCATTGAGAAAAAAAGAATTTGTTGACACAAATGCTTGGTCCTATTGTTTTTAGAAATTACATTTTTAATCCTTAGCTCTGGACAGTGTGTTATCATGAGAGAAAGAGGGATATATATCGCAATATTCGAAAGAACGAAACATTGCAAAATTTTGGCAAAGGATTGGCATACCTGTAGGATATGTCATCCTTACTATTATTATATAATATTGAATTATATTATTATTATTATTATTAAAATCTAATTAATTATTATTAATTAACATGAATTGCCAAACTTATTTGAATTTACCCTATTTTGTTTTTGAGTTACTGTTCATTTTATATTGAGGGCATTCAATGTCAGAGAGCATTCAATTTTAGTGTTACTGTTTTTTTTTAATATTGAGAGCATTCAATGTCAAGTCGTTAAGAAGAAAAGAAGTGTAAAGAAAAGTCCGGCGAAGATTGAAAAGATTATTAAATATTAATTTCCTACCTATCTTAAACTTAATTAACTTTGAATTATAATTAAACTACTAGTTTTTCCCTTAATTTTAATTAAATATTCTAAAATAATTAATGAAAATGTGTGTTTAATTTCTTCCCTCCCCTACAATTGGTGTCAGAAGTTTAACTGAACAAAACAGTGCCGTGTTGGACCAATCGCGAACAGAAAAATCCTTAGTGAAACTTACTTTAGTCAAGTGAAATGTGCAAGTGAAACCTTAAACCATAATAGTGGATATTTGTGCTTTTTGAAAAGTAAAAAACAAGTGAAAAGAGAGTTACGCGTATTTAAAAGTGTTAAAACCGAAAGAAAAAAAAATTTCTTAGATGTTAAAAATCTGTAAGAAAAATTTATAAAGTTCATGCATATGCTCCAAACTGTGAAATAAAACGTACCATAATACAGCTAAGTTAAATTAACGGAATAATCCACTAAACGGGTGAGATCGTTTCATTTTTTTTTGTTGCATGAAGAACATTTACTATATATTATAATACCTATATGAAAAACAATTACTATACATATAAAACTCATACTAAAAAAAATGAGTGAAAGTTTAATTTGAGTGAAATGCAAACTGCATGATTTACAAGAGATAAACCTGAGACTCAAAAAGCTTCACAGATTTTTTTTTGTTTACTTTTGCATGCAATTGTCATTTATATAATTTTGCATGATCTATTTTTTTTTTTTTTTTGATAAACAAAAAGCACATTTCGTTTGAATGGAAGATTTGAACAAACTAACCACTAAAGAACTGCAAAGATTATTAAAAGAAAAAAAATTATCGTATCGTTATAATTTAAAAAAGGATTTAGTTGAAAGGTTGTACCAGGCAATTGTTAACGAAACGTCAGAAAGTTTAGAGATAAGAAAAGGAGTTCAGGGAGAGGGAAGCTTAGAGGATAGAGAAGTTGAAGATAGACAGGAAGCTGAAGATAAGAACATGGTTGTTAAGGAAGTTGTTGTTGTTGTTGTGAGGGTACCGGATGAAGATATGGCTGAAACAAATCATTTCGTTTTTAAAGACGTTGAGGACTCTCTTGATCATTTCACCGGAGAAACAGGAAAGAATTGTACAATTTGGTTGAAGGATTTCGAGGATATAGCGACCGTTTGCAAATGGAATGACATACAGAAGTATTTGTATGCTAGGCGCTTACTGAAAGGAGCTGCAAAGTTGGCAGTCGAGTCCAAAACCGGAATTTGCAGTTGGGAAAAATTAAAAGATTTCTTGTGTAGTGAGTTCGAGGAAACACCATCCTGCATAAGCTTGCATAAAGCATTGCAGTCTCGTAAGAAAAAGCCGAGTGAATCTTTTTTGGAGTACATGTATTCTATGAAGCAAATTTCAATGAAAGGCAATTTTGACGATGAATCGCTGATTGCATATATAATTCAGGGTATCGCTGATAGTCCTTCTAACAAAACAGTTCTATATGAGGCAACTACTTTAGATGAGCTTAAGAAAAAGTTTTTGATCTACGAAACTATAAAGAGTCAATTGAATGTAAATAATAAGAATCAAGGTAATAATTCCTACGGAGCTACGGCTTCGACATCAAGTAATTTTAAAAATAGCTCGAACCAAAAGAGATGTATTAATTGTGGCTCAATGTCTCACCAACAACAAACTTGTCCAAATAGAAGTAAGGGTGCTAGATGTTTTTCTTGTAATGAGTTTGGACATATCGCTACGAACTGCCCTAAAAAAGACAAGAGTGCAGGAACTAGTCAAGGTTCCGTTAAAAGAATAAATAAATTGGACTACAGTGTACAACTTATTGTGGCTGGAAAATCGTACGACGTTTTGGTAGACACTGGAGCTGACGTTTCACTGATGAAGAAGAGCGTTTGGAGAAGCATTGGTGCTATTGAGATGGACGGAATAGGAGAATCTTTGTTCGGGTTCGGCGATGGAAAAGCGAAGAGAACGTATGGTTCTTGTTTAATCGAGGGTTTTATTGAAGAAGATATACGTCGTATTCGTTTCCACATTATTCCCGATAATTGGATGTCAGATAGTATGATTTTGGGACACAATTTTTTGAAAAGTGCAAAGATTTTTATAGAGAATGGAAAGATTCATTTAAGTAGAAAACCAGTAGCAGTCGATCTAGAAGAAAATGATATTTCGAGAATAGATGTAATGGAGGTTGTAGATAATAAAAAAGACTTAATAGTTACGGAAGTGAAGGATAATCTCGAACACATTTCGGATTTACAGTTACGTAAAGAGGTAGTTGAGCTTGTGGAAAACTATACTCCCAAAAAGCCAAGAGATGAGTGCCTTGTTAAGATGAGAATTGTTTTATCTGATGAAAGACCTGCTTACCAAAAACCAAGGAGGTTAGCTATGAATGAAAGAGAAGATGTAAAGAGACAGATACAGGAATGGATGAAAGAAGGAATAATTCGTTCTAGCAGTTCGGATTATGCAAGCCCAATAGTCCTTGTTAAGAAGAAGGACGGAACAAACCGAATATGCATCGACTATCGGTTACTCAATGCAAAGATTGTCAAAGATAGGCATCCTTTACCATTAATGGAGCAAATTCTGGAAGATTTAGTAGAAGGTCGCTGTTTTACCGCCTTAGATTTTAAGAATGGATTTTTCCATGTTGATATTGACGAGCATAGTCAAAAATATACAGCTTTTGTTACTCCAGACGGGCAATATGAATTTTTGAAAGCTCCTTTTGGGTTATGTAACTCTCCGTCAGTCTTTCAGAGATTTGTGAACGCCGTATTTGAGAAGCTCGTTCGCTCAGGATGGCTACACATATACTTAGATGACATTGTTATAAGAGCTAGAAATGAGATAGAATGTTTGGAAAGGCTGAAGTTAGTTCTATATGTTGCTGCGGAAAATGGACTCCTTATCAACTGGAAAAAGTGCAGATTTTTAACCCCAAGAATAGAATTTCTGGGTCATATTATTGAAAATGGAGCTATGAGACCGTCGAAAGAAAAACTACAAGCTGTTCAGAAATTTCCTAGGCCCAATACAGTCAAGAAAGTACAATCATTTCTAGGGCTTACAGGATTTTTCAGGCGTTTTATACGAGATTATGCAATTATTGCTAAGCCGTTGTCTGATTTACTACGCAAAGATGTGAAGTTTCACTTTGGCCCAGATCAAGTTCTAGCTTTTGAAAGCCTAAAGGAGGCTCTTTGTAAGGATCCTGTGTTAAAGCTGTTTAATCCACAATTAGAGACGGAGCTGCACACAGTTGCAAGTAAGATAGGGTTTGGTGGTGTACTTCTACAGCGACATGATGACAATTTGCTTCATCCAGTTTTTTATATGAGTTTTAAATCATCAAAAGCGGAGTCCAATTATATAAGTTATGAGCAAGAAGTTTTAGCCATCATAAAATGTTTAGTAAAGTTAAGAGTATATCTTTTGGGGCTAACATTCAAAATATATACAGATTGCAAAGCTTTTACATCAACAATGAAGAAGAGGGATCTTTGTTCGCGAGTTGCCAGGTGGGCATTGTTCCTGCAAGATTTTGACTGCGAAGTTCTTCACAGAGCGGGAACATCTATGAGACATGTTGATGCGCTGAGTGGTTCTCCAGTTGTTATGAGGATAGAAGATGGTGTTTTGCATCGTATCAAGCAGGCGCAGCAAAAGGATGAGTTTTGTGAGCTAGTTACCAAGATTCTGGAGAAGGGAGAGTACGAAAATTTTGTTTTGAGAAATGGTATCCTGTATAAATTCGTCGAGGGAGACTACTCCCTAGTTGTACCAAAGAGTTTGCAGAAGGAGGTGCTAAGA
The DNA here is from genome assembly GCA_943590905.1 of Sphaerophoria taeniata. Classification (NCBI taxonomy): domain Eukaryota; kingdom Metazoa; phylum Arthropoda; class Insecta; order Diptera; family Syrphidae; genus Sphaerophoria; species Sphaerophoria taeniata. The sequence continues at coordinate 74,021,896 of OX016542.1, read as the reverse complement.
AATATTCATGAGCAAGGCCATATAAACTCAAGAAAAGTGGAAGTTTTGGCAAAGAAAGAGTTCTGCATTCCAAAGATGTCAGCGAAGATCAAGCAAGTCATCGCAAATTGTATTCCTTGCATACTTGCCTCACGGAAAAACGGGAAACAGGAGTGCTTGCTAAATCCAATTGAGAAGTTTGACGTGCCCTTAAATACGTACCATTTGGACCATCTTGGGCCACTTCAATCAACTGCGAAGAGTTATAAGTACTTATTCGTGATAGTGGATGCTTTTTCTAAATTCACTTGGATTTTTCCCGTGAAGTCAACTGGTGCGGATGAGGTTCTAAAGAAGTTGATGTTGCAGAGAGATACATTTGGTGATCCAGCACGTATCGTCACGGATAAAGGGTCAGCCTTTACATCCAACGCATTCAAGGAGTCTTGTGAAGAGAGGAACATAATTCATTCGTTGGTTACTACAGGGGTTCCTCGAGGAAATGGCCAAGTTGAAAGGATCAACAGATCTATCGTTGAAATGTTATCCAAACTGTCGGTTGAGGCTCCCGATAAGTGGTTTAAACACATACCAAGACTACAAAGACTTATCAACTCAACTGTAAATCGAAGTACGAATCGAACTCCATTTGAGCTAATGTTTGGAGTCCCAATGAAAGGTGTGGAAGCTATGGACATAAGAAAAATCATGGAAGAGTTGCTAATCGAAGATTTTGAGGAAGAACGGAAAGATATGCGATGTCAAGCAAAAGAGCAGATAGCAAAAGTTCAAGAGGAAAACAGGAGAGTGTTCAACCGAAAAAGAAAACCAGCTCCAAAGTATAGTCTCCATGACCTAGTAGCAATTAAGAAAACTCAGTTTGCCCCAGGAACGAAGATTTTTCCGTCATATTTGGGACCATACGAGATTGTGAAAGTAAAAAGAAACGATCGCTACGATAGGAAAAAAGTCGGAGCTCATGAAGGCCCAAATGCAACTTCAACCTCAGCAGATTTTATGAAGCCGTGGAGAAATGAAAATTGTTCTGAAAGCGAAGATGAAGATGACAGTGATATTGATGCCAAGATTGATGAATAATACAAACTACTATTGCGAAGATAAGCCAACTGATCGTCTGAGACAGCCGATAAGAAGGATGGCCGAGTGTAGGATATGTCATCCTTACTATTATTATATAATATTGAATTATATTATTATTATTATTATTATTAAAATCTAATTAATTATTATTAATTAACATGAATTGCCAAACTTATTTGAATTTACCCTATTTTGTTTTTGAGTTACTGTTCATTTAATATTGAGAGCATTCAATGTCAGAGAGCATTCAATTTTAGTGTTACTGTTTTTTTTAATATTGAGAGCATTCAATGTCAAGTCGTTAAGAAGAATAGAAGTGTAAAGAAAAGTCCCGCGAAGATTGAAAAGATTATTAAATATTAATTTCCTACCTATCTAAAACTTAATTAACTTTGAATTATAATTAAACTACTAGTTTTTCCCTTAATTTTAATTAAATATTCTAAAATAATTAATGAAAATGTGTGTTTAATTTCTTCCCTCCCCTACATACCTTCTGTTTCTATACCTCTTTGACAATTTTTTTCTTCATTCGGGGAATTTCTGTACAAGCGAATTTTTATGACAGGCAATATTTGCATGCGCTCGTAAAAATTAAAAAGGGTTGATACAGGCTCAAATTCATTTAAGTGTTTTTAACCCTTCTTGATGAAATGAATGCCGTAACCTATGGGTTTTATGACGACGTGCAACCATGACCAAGAGGAAGCGCAAAATGTGTGCTGGCCTGCTTATGACGGTGCGTTGCCGGTAGCATCGCGACTTCTGAAAAGTGAAAATTTTAAATACACTAATCGTTCATTAGTTCATTAATAACTGCTGAGTTCAAGTTTCTTTTAGGTTTCCATGTCATGATTTCTAAATATGTAGGCATGTATGGATGTCTTTAATGTAAGAAGAAAGACCGTATTCAAAAGAATTTCACGTTTGCTAGGTAACAATTTGCAATCTAGAACACATTAAGAATACAAACACAAGTGTTCCGTAATAGTTGCTAATCGAAAAGAATTCGTTATGTTAACTTTCTCTTTCAGTTACCAAATAAATGGCGAACATTTATGTAAGAACGTGTTCTAATGATCGGGATGAAAAATACGTTTATGGGTAGTTACAACTTTAGAGTTTACAGAAAGTATTTTTGTTACTTAACTTTTATCATGTGAGGCAGAGGATTAAAACGTATATCCGTTTTTGAATAAACTTATACAGGCTAGGTTAAAGTGGCTGTCATGGATGTTAGAAGATACACTTAGATCAATTGAATGCCTATTGTGATACCACACGGATCTAAAAGGCTTTCTTCGAAAGCTCAATAAAACCAATTAGAGTTCCTTACGAAACGTAGAAGATTAATTATAGAAATGTGTTTGAGATCATTTAGATCATTATAATATAATTCTCATAAGTGAATCATACGTTTATGAGCCAGAGCAGAACAGGTGCAGAGGAGGTAAAGAACTGTTTCCTCCATCCTCCTCCTCCTCATCCTGAGGTTATAACAAAAACTAACGTACAATAAGCAAAAAAAGTAAACAACATGATCTAGAAATGGAGCAAATAAATTCCCAGACTGCTTGGCTGTGAAATAAAACCTTGATAACAAGAATACGTACATATTTACAATGACTGAACAAGTCGGAAGCTTTAAAATAACTTCAAACTTATCAAAAAGGAATTAATACACGAAATATGATTAATACCAATGAATACAAAGTAAATATTAGCATTTTCTTAACATCGCCAATCACCATTAACATTATCCCACGTTTGCCTTGCTATTGCTCTCTGACAATTAATTTCAATAGCGGATCTAGAAATTTTCCCAAAAAGCTAGCCAAAATAATTTTTTGGGTTTTTTTGTTTTATTATTGCATGGAAATATAAAAAAGTATATTTTCATAAGATACAACAATTTTCAACCTAATATACAACCAAATTCACCAAACTCCATGCAAAAAGGATGAAAATGGGTGTTTTTAAATTTGGTATTTTATCAGATAAAAAGACATAGCATTTCTATTGCATTGCACGCTTGTTGATTTAAGAAAAAATAAATAAATGAATAAACAAACAAATAAATAAGTAAATAAATAATCAAATAATCAAATAAATAAATAAATAATAAAAATAAATAACATAAATAAAAATAAGTAAATATTTAACTAAATAATTAAATAAATATCTACATATATAAATGAATAAATAAATAATTAAGAGCCGATTTTTCAATCGTCAGATAAACAAGCAGATAGTGTTTATTCGACAGATAAAAAATATTAAATTTTTCAATCGTCAGATAAACTTTATCTGACGAATAATGCTCTTATTTATTCGACCGATGAATACTCCTCAGATAAGTTTGTTTGCCATTTTTTTGTAGATTTTTTCGATGAATGAAAAATCGGCTTTAAGTAAACAAAAATTTTTTTATTATTTTTATTTTTATCGGTCAAGCTCAGGTTCTACTACAAAATGAAGAACTTCACATGGAAACCCTTTTGGTTTTGTTTTTAAAAATAGTTTCCTCAAACAACTGATGGAAGGGTCCGAAGATACCAAAAGATTGTGGGAAACATCTTCCATATTTTGCTGCTGGAAAACTTTCTTGCGAAGTCTCTCAAATCCGCTTTTTGTCCTTATTTGGGGACTCTTTTGCTTCTTTGCCGAGATGCCCAATTGGAAAAATAGCTTCAGAAATAGTTTTTTTATTATTTTTTATCTTTCTTTCGGTAATTAACCACCTTCTTTAATGCTCATAGACAAAATCAGACAAAATTTTGTTTGTTTGCTCTTAAATGTCAACATTAGTTTCATTTTCGAACGTTTCTGTCAAAGAATTGATTTTTTCGGTAGTGTCAGGAGATGTGCCTCTTCTCAAATACTCAGAAAGCTGATATTCAGAAAGAAAAGTGAGATTTGATCGCGATCCTGCGTAAGAAGTAAAAAAACGTATATTAAAAAAACAAAAAAATGCCCTTCCGCATCATCTTTAAGTGCAAATATTTAAGAAGAACGTAAAATAATGCAAAATATTTTGACTGTTTCTGATTAAAGAAATGGAAACGGAAATTTTAAGACTATTTTCATCACAGAAATATGCAGAAAAACTTAACTTTTGCATTATTACAGTTAAAAAATGATAAACATATTGTACTGATCAAATGCTCTGCCTAAAAAGGACCCAAAATTAATTAACTACTTAAAATATAGCAAAAAAAATATATAATCGCAATAAAACAAACCACTAGCAAGAGAATCCATGTTTAATAAATTTTAAAAGCACCCAAAAAAAGAAAAAAAAAAATAAAGCAAAAAAACTCCTTCTCACCAGATCAAACCAGCTGCTGCATTTGTCTATTTAAACTTTGCACTTTGAAAGCATCTGCTTATTAAACCGTTGTAATCGGCATCGAATGATCTATGAGGCTAAATGCTTACACCATTTTTAAACAATTTTGCATTTAAAAAAAAAACAACATATCGCAATTTTTTTTTATAGTTATGGCCCAGCTTTTTGGGAAAATTTACCTGTGTGATCCGGTACGAAAATTGATCTTCAAACCTCAGTCACAATATTTACATTTGTTTCAGAAGATCACGCAGTAGTTTGATATTGTTGACAAAACTGTTATCATACAGTCCAAGTAAAAACCTCAACCAAAGGATTTTGAAACCCAATTATACCAAAACCCATATTTTAAAATAAAAGTATCAACTTCCTCTCAACCACTAATTGACCATTCTCTTTTGAAGTAAACCCTAAACCTGAACCATTGGCATTGTTTGGGTTGATTTCTTTCGGTCTATTAATCATGCCCATGCGTAATATCACCAATTTGTATCTTCTTCTTTTTTGGTTCATAAAAATGCAGAAGTGGATTTTTATGAATGAAATTTGGTCAATGCCTAGATTCTTATATTCCACATCAATTATTATAAGAGTTTTGTTGATCCTTAAAAAAAAAGATATGATAACAAAACCCATAAGTGCACAAATGTGCGATCGTGCGTTAAAGTTTAAATATTCGTTCTCAATTACCATTACCGTTGCCGAAAAGGAAGGAAGGAAAATAATATTATAATCTGGACGGAAAGAACAGGTATGTTGGTTGTTCTTTGAGCAATTACAATCATATATAAGGACGTATTCTTACAATGAGTTTGAAGGATGTGATCTCTGAGGAGTCTGGATGAAGTAGATTATGTATTTTGAATCTACTTTTCATATTTGTAAAATGTTTGGTTAATCATGTAATATTTTTTTCTTTCTTTCTAATAGGGATTTAAGAACCTATATTTTCAATATTTTTCTTACGTATGTAAAAGGTTTTTCTGACTCCCCCATCGATCATATAAAAAAAAAGTGGACAAGTGCGAGATAAACTCGCTCGAGGAGGGTTCCGTACTTGATTATCCGACCCTACTTTCTTTCAGTTTTGAAGGATTTTTTATACAACGATTAAGATTTGAAACCAAACATTTTCTTGGAAAATAATTTGAATAGTTTTTCTGCCTACTTCCTTCAATTACTTCGAAACTGTGTATCTTTAAAATCTGGTAGCAGCATTTTCGGATCACTTCTATCTACTCTAGAAAATGTGAACCAAATTTAATTGCAATCAGCTTAGCAGATTCTAAGAAATCGCTTGTGAAAGACAAATAAAACCATTAGCCTTGAAAATATAACGTTATTTACATTATTACTGCCATTTTTGTTGTTGTTCTGTAATCTATACATATGGAACTATTTTTCGAATTTTTTTTGGAAATTCCAGGCCCACCCTTTTTGGTGATGAGGAGGGGGTAAGGTTTAGTTATTTGCATTTTCGGCCTTTTTTGTTGTGTTTTCTTGAATCATTTCAAAACTATTTGTCTTAAAAATACAAAAAAAAAATATGTTTGTCATTGCAAGCAATTAATGAATTATTGTACTTAATTTGAAGTCAGTAGGGTTACCACCTGTTCAAAAAAATTGTTTTAAAATTTAATGAAATTGGAAATTAGTATATTGAAAAATATTGCATGTTACATAAATAACTGTGACTTCTTATCATTTTTCCGGTAATATTCATGTTATAGACCTATATCTCAAATATTTGAAAGAATTTAAGGTCCAGTAGTTTCGGAGATTGGGGGGGGAATGGCCTGTTTTTGACATTTTTGCCTATTTTTCCATATTTTCTTAAATAACAACAAAACTATTTCTCTTAAAAAAAAAAATATGATTGTATTTCTACTTAACACGTTGATATATTGGCCAACTTTTAACTCAATCAGTATAACAGTTTTGGAGGAAATAAATTGTAAAGTTGAGTCAAAAATTAAAAAGTTACTCCAAATATTGAGTCATATCTGTGTTTTTTTTTAATTTGTTTATTTATTTGGCTCAAATTTTTTTTGTAACAGTACAGACTTTTTATGTAATCTACATGTTGAGACCGGGTCTACCACGATATCTAGAAATCAATTATCTAGAAAGTAAAAATCTCGAATAAGAAAATCTCGAAAACAAAAATCTAGAATGGAAAAAATCTCGAAAACAAAAATCTAGAAAATAAAATCTCGAAATGCCAAAATCTAGAAAAAAAAAATCTCGAATGCAAAAATCTAGAATGTATGTTTGAATTTTTGAGACAATGTTTAAAATTCGCCGCGAATTTTAAACATTGTCTCAAAAATTCAAACATACATTCTAGATTTTTGCAAGTAAAGCAGAGCCTCCCCAGAACTCAAAACAAAGTTGAGTCCTGGCACAGAAGGCTTAAGGTTTTAGTTGGAAGGCCTCACATTGGCCTGTACAAATTAATTGAAATTTTGTCGAATGAATCTGTTCATGTTAGTTGCCTTGTTGAAAAACTTCAGATGGGAGAGGAGACTCGAGTTAGACGAGAGTACTTACAAAAAGAAAAACGTATCTTGAAAGTCCTCGACGAAAAGGAAGAGAAAAGTTATGTTGGGTTCCTAAGAAGTCTTGCGGCTAACACAAATTTATAAAACTTGTATTAAGTATTTTTTTTTTTTTAATACATATTTAATTTGTTTTTGTTTTCTTTTTTTGTTTATTGTTTTGATTTTCTTATTGTTTGCAACTATTTTTCTTGCTCAGAAAATAAAATATTGGGTTAACTGATGTATTTGTGTTTTATTGAGTTTAACTGTTAAAAATACAAAAAAAAAAAAAAATCTCGAATTTTTATTTTTTTTCGAGATTTTTTTCTAGATAGAGTCTTTCGAGATTTTTGTTAATTCTGGATTTTTGTCGATTCGAGATTTTTGCGTTCTAGATAATTTTTTTTTATTTTCGAGATTTTCGGCATTCGAGATTTTTGGCATTCTAGATTTCGTCATGATCCCGTTGAGACCTATTCTCAGTATCTTTTTCATAATTTTAGGCCCAGTAGTTTCGGAGATCAGGGGGGAGAATGGTCATTTTTGTATTTTTTTATTTTTTCTCTTTGATAATTTCGAAACTATTTATCTTAAAAACATAAAAACAACATTTTTAGATTACTACTGAATACTTTAATATGTGTACCAAATATCATTGCAATCGGCCTAACAGATTCGAAGAAATCGCTTGTGAAAGACGAATGAAGAAATGAAGAAAACGAAGTGATCTTATAAGGGTTTCGTTTACACTCTGTGTACGGAACCCTAAAAACGATGAATATAACAAATGACGGACGCTTTGAAAATGTGTCAACAACTATATTCCAATATATGGCCATTTGTAGCTTTTAGAAAGCGTCATTTGACCATAGATTGACACAAGAAAATATGGTCAATTGACACATTACCAAAGCGACAAATGGCCATATACTGGAATATAGTTGTTGAAATATTTTCAAAGCGTCAATACTCATTTGTTATATTCATCGACACAATATAACAATTCAAAAGTGTCATATGGCCATATTTTGAAATATGGCCAAATGGCATGGCACCGTTATATGCGTTGACTGTTACACAGAACTTGTTTGTTCGAATCCGACTCGTGACTTTAAAGTTTTTGTTTCATCTTTCATGCGAATACTGCCTCTGCCGAAGAACTAACATAAAACTTCTTAATTTAGCCGTTCGGAACCGGCGTTGAATTGTAACTCCCCTCAATTATTCACACGCATTCAGAGAAATGTTGATGAGTGTATATATGTATAAGCCACTTAGGCTTTGGTTCTCCTTGAGCTGTTGTGATATCCCATATTTTTATCTTTTTGTTAATGGTAAAGATGCCGTCAGGTAAGGCCTGGTGGTTTAAATGGTGAAAAAGGGCTCAATGCCCATTTTATCCTTCCACCTGTATTATACCAGTAGGGATAACGTTCTCAGAGTATCTAGATAGAGGGCCCTATAGTTCATTGCAGTTATCTTGTTGCAACCCGGGAAGTGGGTATCAAACATAAATTCTAAGCTTTCGGGACTGAATAGTGTCCATTGACCATTTCTGCTGAGAGGCTTCATACAAAATTTCAATTTTCATAAAATCCTATCAGAAGGCAAAATGCCAACCCTCTTATTAGAACTTATAAGACCATGAAAATCGATGGACTTGTCAAAAAGAAAAGTTGGAATCCGTATTGCCTATTTGTTTGTTTGTTTTTTTTTTTTAGGGGGGGGGGAGTGTATTGTTGGGAGGCTTGGTTGATTTTTTTTATCTTTAAGAATTTAAATTATAGAAAATCTTGTTTTTGTTTGAGTTTTTCTTAGTTATAAAAATTGTTTTAATTCTTTTTTTCGAGGGACATTTTACATATTAAACGGATATCAAAGTTCCAAATAAATGTCTAGGATATCAACTCGGCCAGAATAACTTCAGTCTTTTGATAAGCTGAATGAGGATTAACAAATCTCACAATGAATTCTAAAATAAAAAAGGAGCAAATAATTACACATTCAGGTAACTTATGTTATTGATACCTAAAGGAAAAAAGAAGTGTGTCGTTGAGGGCTTACGTCGTCGTCATCATTCTTTTGTTTTTAAAATCTACAGCTTTGTCCATTAATCCATTTTGCAATAAAATAGATTCTTAAACGTCTAATCCGTCGAGAATCATCCAACTACCTGTCCACAAAGTCCCAAAAACTGACCGACCTTAGCATTTATTGCGTATTCATTTGAATAGCAGAACAACAATGAGAGGAAATATTTTGCATATTTATTGTTTTGAATAGAAACTGTCAGCTTCTGTTAACTGCAAAATGGACAAATCTTTCGAATTAAGAAATTTTATTGCTAAAATGAGCCTAATATATGTAAAATACCTTTTGTAAGAGACCTCTGTTTCAGGTCCATTTAGTTCTTGTCGTCCTGTTAAAGGATTTTATGGAAGAACAATTACCTCGACAGAAAAAAGGGTAGTGGCTATTTTTGCGAAATTGCCCATTTTCACATAAGAATGGGAAAGGATTTTACACATTTTTCTTTCTCAATTGTTTTTGAATGTGTAACAAAAAATATATACGCATAATTATGTTAATGGGAAACCCTTATTAGTGCGTTGCCAAGGTGTTCGATGAACCTTCCAGGAATATACATTCTTAAGTTCTGATTGCTCCCTCTACCTAACTTTAATCTTTTAAGACATAATTTGAGATATGAAACTCAATTAAAAATATGACTGCCCCTAGTCCAAAAATGCAATAGCAAACATTTTAATAATCCGACCGTTGGCGTTGTGCGAAAGTGTCGAGCAGCTTTAAAGCATAAGAACGAAGGAACTATACTAAACATTATATTGAAGAAAAACAAATACAAACTAGAACCCGCAATCCGGAAACCGGAAAGCGGTTAAGCATCCACGTGGTAGATAATGTTGATTCCGTTGTTACCGCTTCATTTCCTCGTTTTCAATAAATTTAAATTTTTGAAGTTTGTTGATGCCTTTCAATAATGAACACATTGCGTTTGGCATTCATTCTATAAATGTTTTTTGTTCCTCCCTAGAAAACAAATTCGATTATAATTTGTTTCATTTGAGGATCATTCGGCAGAAAAGTAGCATCCAAAAGAAAGGAACTTCATTCTATCTTTTCTCTTTTATTTCTGTATGGTTAGACACAAGACCAAAGAAATAATCAACCCTTTCCGGATTTATGACAATTTTTACTGTTTTTTTGTGTCAAAACAATACCCTCCTCCTCCTCCCTAATTTCCAAGATAAAGTATTTTCAAATCAAGAATCGAGTGCATACTTTTTTTTCGTTTCTCACAAACCCGATTGGAAGTGATAATCCAGAGATTTGTGTCCAGAAAAAAAGAGGAAGAAATTTTGCATGCTCATCTCTTTGCAGATTATCACACCTTTTTTGTGCTGTCATGTTTGGATGTGAATGGAAAAACTTTCTGCAATGTCCCGTAAAATGAGGATATCCTGGCTTGGTTCATCATTTTCTTGTACTGTAAAGTAATGTAAGGATTGAATGGATATACAGTTATGTATGTGGTTTTTGAATTATGCTCTTAACTGTAAGAATTATGGTGACGATAAACCGTCGAAAGGTGCAAAGTATCAGTTTTATTTTATTTACTCTCACTGATTGACATCTATCCTGGAATCTGGAGATATTGTTGTCATTGTTGTGAGGGTTATGGAGGAGCAAATGTATGTCGAAAGAATAATAAAAATGCAAGAAATACATCAGTGCTTGCAACATAATGATGGATTTGATAGATAACAGTTAATCTATGGGCAAGACAATCAACACCCGGAGGTTATTGGTAATTGTAAAATCTTTTGGAATTTCGTTTGCAAGCCTGGGAAAAATTTCAATGAAAATGTACACTCGGGCGTATACGTGTTCTTATAGATTTTTTTGTTCTGTACGCTTTTTTTTGCATTTTGTTTGAGAACCTTATGTTTCTTGTATCAATTATTATCTTGTTATTAAGATTAGAGTTTTTGTTAATGACGACGATGAGTAAGGCAAGTTAATGACGAATTCATATTCATAATTTTTTTTCATTCCGACATCTACTATAATCAAAGTTCAATATCGCTGAATATTTTCGAAGTCACTTTGTATCAGAATGTTAATTTTCAAAAATATGACATCGACCTTTTTTGACGTTCTGTACGCAATCGTTGTCGACGCTTAATATTATAAGCTACCTCTAAAAATGATTAAAGTAGAAAATCCTTTGTTTAATCAATTCGAAGATTTAAGCAACGTTAATCAAAGCTCTTTAAACTTAAGCGCAAAATTTTTCCTTTAAAGATTGATTAGGGAGGGGTGTGCACAGCACACGAATGGGTTTATTCTGAACTACTTAGACAATATTGGAAATGGAATATAAAAGTGTCGACCCTGCCTACAGTTTATACGAGAGTTTTCTGCCATCCGCATCGAAACAGTACATTATGTAGATTCAGTATTGGAATGTGAAAAAAAAACTCTACGGGGAAAGAAAAGACCAACAATTAAAAGTCTAGGAAGCTATTACGTAATATTATTTTCATTCACCTCGAAAATTCACACAAAATTATGTAAAACTTATTTTCGACAAATTGGACATTCGCTAAGGACCTTTCCGCAACTTGCGCATGTAGCTATATGTCCACATTCTATAATAACACATTTGACGGTGCAGGAAAATTACTCCATGGGAACAAGCTCCACTGAGGGATTTCGTTCCCACTAAATGAGAATTTAGTCCACTTTTGTGGAAATTAAATTCCTTAAAACACTAGTGGTTCTAGTTCCCTTTGAATAAGAAATAAATTGCCACTTTAACTGAGAAAAAATTGACATAGGGTGGGTCATACGTGCCGAATTTTATTTTGTGACTACCTACTGACCAACCACTGACCCACTATATGGTGTGATAATAAAAAGAATCAAGCGAATTTTTAATAATAAAATTATTATGGTTTTCCGAATGTCAAAGTTTCTCAATATTTACGTTCATGCGTAATACTATTGCCAAATGCTGTTTTAAAATGTTTGTTCCATTCTTATGTGTTAGTTCCAACTTCAACTTCATGTGTGAACTTAGTTCCCATAAGAAAGTGAACCAAGTTCTAACTTCTAAGCGTATACATGAGCATAAGATCCTAGATCCACTTTACTAAAGTGATAACTAAATCCCTCAGTGGAGTTACATAGTTCCCGTGGAGTTATTTCTCTACACCATTACTCTCACTGCCATTACTCAAATAGTAATGGATTAATTCTCCTTTCTCCAAATACTTTTATCCGCCACCCAGGCCGAGGCTTTCAATAAGTTATCAATCCAATTCAATCTCATGGTCTAAAAATTCCTTTTCCTATAAATGTTGATATCCATGCAATTTACTTCCTTCAAAAAAAATAAATTCTCAATCTTACCAATCTAACTGTCCTTTTTTCATTAAAATAAAATCCAAGGAACTTAAAATTCGAGTCGGCTCATTCGTTTGATGGACTGTCATTTTTACTCACTTGTGTTACCGGTCATAGAGGAATGCTTTCCTTTATTTTTTTGTCAAACTGAAATTATTGTTGATATCCTTTAAAGTCCGCACACAAATATTTAACATACCGAAAAAAAACGTGTGAACCGTTTTGCGAAATAGGCTTCCCAGATAACGGTTCTCATATATTCTTACAAGAATAAATCATTTGATATTTTGTGTCCTTTTTTATCGACAAAATTTTCTAACCAAAATAGAAATTCAATATAAAAGGACACTCAATTCGGTGGCCAAAGAAAATTGTAAACGTAAAGGAAAGAACTCTATTGAATTATTCCTTGCAACCCACCTGCTCGGTGAGATGAAGGGAATGAGAAAGTAGTTTTTGGGTTTTTATATAGGCACGTGTTCGTTGTTAGAAGAATGTTGTTCTGATGATAGAGGTCTTATTTATTTATTTAATTTGGATATCGGAAGGACGGCAAGTTAAGAGACAATTTCGTTTTGTCTCTATTTTGTTTTGGATGAATGAATAATAATGATGTTTTGTGGAGGCGCAACTGAATACTGAAGCCTGGCGTCATTCTTGTTTGCACTCTGTTAATGTTCCCCAACATGTCGTACCTGACAGGTATTTGCTTGTGAGTTTTTTTTTCGTTTATTGTTTGAAATCACTGGATCACAGTTAACCGTTGTTTAGTTGGAAAGATTTTAATTTATTTAAAAAAAAGATTTGAAGCTTATACGAGTATACAATGATAGAGATAGATCTCAGAGCCTTAGACAAAAACCTTTATTAAAAATCCATTTAAAAGATTCCAGAATATGGGCTTCCTTCATAAATTCATCCATTTGGATTGTGTACTCTATTGGCACAATTTATTGTTTTCTTTCTGAAAGGACCTCATACTCGGTCTCGGTAAGTTAAACAATGGACCAATACTCAGCAGTGACTATAAGCGGTCTAAATTCAGTCGTTTTTGACTGGTATGTTCTTTTATCCTTATTAAAATCACCGAGACACTGTGATGGATCCCAAGTATGACATTTTTCCACCCATCATTTGACTATTCGAAGAATTTTTCAAAAGTTCAATTAATCTTTTCAAATCGTTTCTTCAACATTTGAAATCCATTGAAAATCCTAACTTCCACCATTTTTCCTTCGCCATTTTAAAGACACTTTCAAAGTCCAATTACGATGGTTTTCCGTTAACCAATTCCCCCATAATCTCTCAATTCACCAAAATCGATATGGTAGCACAATTATTCCCTATTGCATCGCTACACCAATCACAGTCATCGTCTTCCTCATCCTCATTCTTATTTTTCCACCCTTAATTCAAGCAAGAATACCAGACACAAGAACATGTAATAGAAAAACACCCAGCTGCGGTCTGCTCTGGACAAAATAATACCTAAGATTACTTCCTCAGTTTGTCAGAACGGAAAATGCAATATCCCGGCTTCATTAACGCACCCTCCAGCCCTGTGGTAATTTTCACTTGAAAAAAACTATATAATAATCCTATATTTATTCATTGCAGGAAGAAAACCCAATCGGCAATATTAGTGTACGTTCGTCGTCCCCCTGATTTGATTTCTGACAAACTCTGGATTTTAACAAAACAAAAAGGGTTGAATGGACGACCGACGCGACGGGCATCAACCTTTTGTTCGATATCCGAAATAATCAAAGCCATTTCCCATTTCCCATCTTGCATGCATATCTCTCATGAAAATCGATTCTTTTGACGAAAAGACGAAAACCATCAGAATTTTGCGGTTTCTTCCGCATTCATTTGGTGTTAGCTGGGTGCGGGACGGATTTCTGGACTTATGTGCAAAGTCATCATGAGGGGGTGCGTGGTTTAATTGATCAGCATAAGGCAACCCTTCTCAATAGTTAATCGTCACATTCATAACCCCTTCCGCATTTCTTCATATTCTTGCGGTTCGTAGTTTGTGTGCATTTAAGGTACTTGCGATTCTAACGGGATCCATTCAATATCTGATTATTTTACGACAAAACGGATTTATTTTTTTTGGAAAATATTGCGTAGTCTTTGGCAATCGCTTTATGACTCTGGGACAGTGACAGTTTGAACGACAGATGTTTGTTGTGGTATTGGATCTTATATTTTGGGAATTTATGGTTGCTTCCTGGGAAGTTACTATCGACTCTAAAATTTGCTGTAGTTTTGTTGTAGATGGAGTTGACCACCAAAATTTGTTGGACACAATATGAAAGTTAATAAATTTGATGTTTGAGAGTTTCTTATTAAGAAATAGAAAACACCAAAAATAATTATAATACTAAGATACCCTATCTGAATATCCCAATGAGACATTATGTTGCATTCAGAGTTGGGCAAAATTTATTCGAATAATCATTCGAATAATAAATAATCATGTTATTCGTTATTCACGAATAATGAATAATTTCATTTATTCGAATGACGAATAAATTATTTTATTCGTTATTCGAATAACCAATAAACGAATAACGAATAAAATGAAGATAAGAAATTTTGTAGAACAATTAAACAGTTTGTTTGCTTTTGGCAAGTTTATCATGGTAGGTTATGAAAAAACTCGTTCGACTGATGCAGATGAAGGCAATGGTGTATTATATTTTTTAAAATATCCTTTTTACTTCTGGATAGCAAACCAGACTTTCAGAGCACGGTCTTCTTCAGCAAAACACTGGGATACTATGTCATCAGCTCTGGTTCTTGGTGTTGTTTGTGTATGCTGCTATTGTACTTCTATGTCATTTTCGCTTCCTGAATCGGTTTTGAAGTCCGAATATGGGTTTTCAGGATAAACAGCCATGAGCAGCAGACGTCGAGTTTGGGAATCCTTTTATTTTTTACAACTTTAGGCTCACACTTTGTACATGTCATCACGATACTTAAACAAATTTGCATTAAACAAAGTCAATGTCGTTTTTGCACAGATTTGATTCATATACACATTCATTAGAACCTGTTGAGATGTTCAAAATGTTTTGATTTGATTGAGATTTAATTTCATTTTCATTTCTTAATCCTTAGCTTCATTTACTTCATCCGTCTAATTCCAAAGGAAACGTACATAAATAAAAAAAATTGAAGGTAAACAGACAAATGAAAAAAGGTACATAGTCGATTTTATTCGTCATTCAGAATAACAAATGAAATCACGAATAAACTACGAATAACGAATAACATCACGAATAATTTATTCGCGAATAAATTATTCGTGAATAAATTAGTGGCGAATAATTTTTTATTCGAATAACAATTTATTCGAATAATGCCCAACTCTGGTTGCATTGAAATAACTCCTAAATACATTTGTGCCATTTCTCAGGCGAACTCTGATGAAACATGATCTCCTCTCTGAAAAGTCACTGCCTTTTCAACTAACTAATGGTTTTCCTTTGACAAGAAAGAAAAAATGTTTCATTTTAATCTATTGATGCAATTTCTTTCAAGCTGTTTTGGTTCTATACTTTCATTTACATCGACCAACACCATAGCTATGTCTCGGTGGTCACACATTGCACCACGGGTACCTATTGTTTCGGTTTTTTTGTTTTGCATTTTGTTATTTCGCTTTTCTCTCTTCGATTTTCTTTTATTTCGCAAAACTTGTTTTGTTTTTTGTTTATTTTGTTTTTTCCTGTTTCGCCCCAGAATTGTTTCGCTCTTTTTGTTTTGCCATTAACTCTCTCGCAAAATTGTTAATTTGCAATACGATTGTTTCGCCACAGGTTATCTCGCTAACGGTTATTTCGCATTTTTTCTGAATTCTCTTGGGAATGTAATAATTGTTATCTAATTAGTCTTCATTGAAGTATTTTAATATTGTCTTTAAATTAAAAAAAATGGAAAGTAAAATCACATGCGATACTTTTAAATCAATTTGAGAAAAGGATAAACTAAGTCGTGAAGGATTTTCTTATTATTTTTAAAAAAATCGTCAATTCAAATACATACGTACTTCGTCTGTTTTTTTTTTTAATTTTAATTTTTGTGTACGTAAGGATCCTGAAGACTTTAAAATTCGCGCGAATTTTAAAGTCTTCAGGATCCTTACGTACACAAAAATTAAAATTAAAAAAAAAACACAGATGAAGGCGAAACAATTAAAATCAAAATAATAAAAAAGCGAAATAATCGAAAAGCGAAATAAACGAATGCAAAATAAACGAATGCAAAAAAAACGAAAAACCAAAAGACTGAAAGGCGAAAAAAAATCAGCGAAACAATCGAAAGCGAAGCAATTAAAAGACCAACCGAATGAAATGCGAAATAACAAAATGCAAAACGACCGTGGCGAAACGACCAAAAGCGAGATAAAAAAAGCGAAATAAACCCATACCCTTGCACCACATTATCCTCGTTTGGTTAACATTTAGTGCCTGTATCCAAATCAATTAGGACAACTCAATATAATTCCAAACTCATTGCGCATAGAGATATGCACCCTTAGTGACCATCGCATATGTCCAGAAGTCCAAACAATTAATCATCAACAATTCGTAAAACCACGCACAAAAACCGGAAAGAAAAATCATTAGAAACTCTTTATAGTCAAGTCAAATACTTAAGGATAACAACAATATCAGCATGTGCCAAAGATGTATGAAAGAATTTAGTTTCTGTCCACCCGACGAAAATGGACTGTTTCAAGTTGTGGTCAAGGAGTTGAGTCGAGTCATGGTCCATAGAGGCAGCTGATTGTATGTCTAATGAATTTCACATGTGTGAGCCCTAAGTCAAATAAAAAAATAAACAAATACTACATTCAAATTTCGGTTGATTTCGAGAAATTTTCACAAGGGACAATAAAGTCACATAGGTCACCATATAGAAAATAAATATTAAATCATACCTAGACGAGGAGAGGAAGCATTTGGAACAAAACTGTCCTCAAGCCAATGTCTAGCTCATAATTGAATGCACGAGACATTTTTGTTGATTTTCTATGGAATATTTATAAAAGAGGCACGTGGACAAGAAATAATAAGACCGGGGCTCCTCAACATCAAATAATCCAAACAAACGAAAGGATTCCTTTTTCAACACAAATTTCAAGATTGCCCACGCGATTTGAAGAGGTACGGATATAGAACATTTTGGTTTCATTGAAAAGGGTTTAGCAATAACAGACCGATGTTTACAGTGTTTCTCCTTAGTATTCTTTTCAGTTCCGATCTGTCATTTCATCTGTGCGAATTTCAGATGAAGATCGTCATCTTTTTATTACTAATTCGTGAAACTAAAAATCGATTGATATTATGTAGGTATTGCTGGTTCTGTTCCAGAGCGTTGCGTTGGCGCACCCCATTTATTATTTTAATTTGGTGATTCAAATTGAAAATCACTTTGATTTTGTTGTGTAGATATGTATTAAACAATGGACGTGTGACTTTTGAAGAATACCTTCTTATTTCTGAAAATTTGATCTCTTTGAGTGGGCCCTAGATTCCTTTAAAATAATCAGTTGTTTTACTTCACTTTCAAACTAGTGCGCCATACAGATCAGCACAAACACTACAAATTCAACTAGCTGACCTCACAGACTTTGTCCTGTCTCAATTATTTATTTTTTTTATTCGAATCACTCTTAAAATGTTTGCTTTACAACTCAACACTTTGACTTTTCGCTTTTATTCAACACTACTTTATCACGGTTCAGAGTCAGAGTTTGGCACCAGGCTCTCTTATCGAAACTCGTGCTTTCGGTATTGATGAATTCCTCCTTCGTTGGATTAGAAACTTTCTTTCGAACCGATCTATACAGGTTGTATTGGACGGGTTCAAGTCTGAAAGCCACAAAATAAATGCTGGCGTGCCCCAGGGCTCCGTTTTGTCTCCGACCCTCTTTCTCATTTTCATAAATGATCTTTTGTCTGTAACTTCTTATCCAATTCATTGTTTCGCTGACGATAGTACCCTCAGCTTTTCATATTCGTTCCCAGACTCACATCCTTCCTTTTCGGATGTAGAACTGCAACTGCTAAGTATGATAAGCTCATTAAACTCTGACTTAAATTGAAAAGATTTTAATCCTTCGAAAACTCAATGCTGTCTTGTATTGTTGAAACGAGATATACCCCCCTTGCTACTGTCCATGAGTGGCACTTGCATCAGTGAAACCGAACATCTCGAGATTCTCGGTATGTGCATCACCGACCACCTCTTGTGGAACGATCACATACGCGATGTTGCCAAAAATGCCGCAAGATGTTTAGGTTTTGTAAGACGATGCAAGAAATTCTTTTCCCCTTCTGATCTGGCTACCATCTATAAAATATATACGTCGAAAGCTTGAGTACAATTCCCACGTTTGGGCTGGTGCTCCAGCGACGTACTTAAGTCTTTTGGACAGTATTCAAAACAGAGCATTCAAGATGATTGGTGAACAAACCATCGTTGAGACATTAACGTCACTTGAATATCGACGTAGTGTCTCATGCCTCACCCTCTTTTACCGTTACTTTAACCGTTTATGCTCTAGTGAAATAGTGAAATAGCCAGCTGCATTCCTCCCCTTAAGATATTCAAACGTATTACCCGCGCCTCTAGGAATGCCCATCAGTTCACCCTCGAGCCCAACTTTGGACGTACAGTCATGTTCAGGGAATCATTCTTTAGCCGTACTACGCGAATGTGGAACTCTCTTCCACAATCTGTGTTCCCCAGTCGTTGCAATGTAAAAGAATTTAAGCCAATGTTAACCGACACCTCATCCTAAACCCTCTCCATCTATCCTACTTTTCCTAACGCCTGCACTGTGCTTTGGCATAAAAAGGGAATAGAAACCCCTTGAGTGCGTGCTCATTATAAGAAAAAAAGTTATTTCTTGCTTTGCTTTTGGGCGACATACATACATCATAAATTATTTATAGAAAATACTAGGCTCCCCTGTGCCCCTCGATTCACGATTCTCACCAAAAATTGTCGCCGTAAGGCTCTTGACTTAAAATCTAATTATTTTTCTATCTTTCTAATAGATTTCGCTTTTGTTCTACTCACTGTTTACCAGTATGGAACAGTGTGCTAAAAATTACAAACAAATAAAGCTTTTGCTTATCCTACTACAAATACAAACACAATAATCGCTCTTGTGTTTCAAATAGACACAGAGTGTATGTACCTACATTACAATATTTTATAGATCGTTGGTTTAAAAGTAAAAAGGGGCTCCGGGCACAACTTTTGTTGACAATAGGAGGGATTATTACTGAAAATATTGACTTATTGGAAAGTATTAAGAGAAACATCTACCTACTTTGAGCGGTCTTGAAGCTTCGACACTAAATCGTTTCTTGACTCTTTTCTACAACCCGTTTAATCTCTTAACCTACTGATGAGGATGACTACTATGATGGTTGGGTTGAAATTCTCTTACACAAAAAAAAAAAACTTAACCCATATGCATAGATATGTTTTTGAAAAATTACATTCGTCTTTGTATTCAGTATTCACATCCTCTTCCGAGAACATGTGGGTGCTGCAACCACATTGCATGACACCTTAAGAATTGTAGTCGTCCTAAGCATCTTAAGAAGCCGACTTTTCCAAATCGCCAGTAAATTATTTAGAAAAATAAAGAAACTCCTTCCTACGCCTTCCTCCTCATCCTTTTCATTGTATTTCTGACCGTTCCAAAGCAAACCCTACCGCACAGGACAGTCATAGTCCAGTCAATGAACGAAAAAAATTGCCTTCACCTCAAAAAAAATCCAACAATTTTGAAACTTGGCACACTTACTAAGGGATGTCTGGTGATGACCCAAAAAAAGTCCCCAAGAATCCGACGTGAGCTCTAGCGGCAGTTAAGAGAAACATGGAGTTTGTTTCAGTTTTTCACGTTTATCTCAAAAACTATTTGTCGTATCAAAAAATTTTGTTCTACAAAATTAAAGCTCATTAAATTTTATAAAAAAAAGCTAATATGAACTTTTTCGTATCTCTTATAGTTTATAAAATAACTCTAGCGGCAGTGAAGAGAAACATACGGTTTTTTCGGTTTTTCGGGTTTATCTTGAAAACTATTTGTCGTATCAAAAAATAATCTTCTACAAAATTAAAGCTTATTAAATTTCCGAAAGAAAAAAAAATTAGGTTATAAATAACTCCACTCACATTGACGGAAAACAAGTAATTTTTTCATGCTTATCTTGGAAATGGTTTCTCGTATTAGTCCAGACAATAAACAATAAACATTCGCATAGAGCTGAAAATTGGTACAGAGCATTAGAACACCGATTAAAGTAAAATGTCAAAAGTCCCCAAAAATCCCATGCGTGCATAAGAATTTATTCAAGGTCAAATGTCGAAAATGTTGGTTTTTCATGCATATCTTTGAAACGGGGGAAGCTATCAAAAAAAGTATATCAAAGGCTTGTACGTCTTGTAATTCTCTAAAAAAGAAATTATGACACTTTTTTTCCTACGAGCAAGCGTTTAGAAAATATTGTATTAAATCTGCAGAGTTAAATATAAAAAAAACAACATATTCGACATTTAACCTTGAATAATTTCTTATGCACACATGGGATTTTTGGGGACTTTTGACATCTTATATAGAGAGATGTCCTTATGCTCTGTACCATTTTTCAGCTCTATGCGAATTTTGTACAGGGCTTAGGAGCTAATTATAAAAAAATCGAAATTTTGAGTTTTGACCAAATTATGTTTTTTTTTGACAGCTTTAAACAAAAAAAAAATGTTTTTATATAGAAAACCACATAATCTACAAGTTTTCCATAGAAATTTTTTCAATCGGACTCACCGTTTAAGAGTAATACGCAAAAAACCATTATTTTCGACATTTGACACATTTTAAAATCGCAATATTTTCTAAACGCTTGCTCGTAGGAAAAAAAGTGTCATAATTTCTTTTTTAGAGAATTACAAGACGTACAAGCCTTTGATATACTTTTTTTGATAGCTTCCCCCGTTTCAAAGATATGCATGAAAAACCAACATTTTCGACATTTGACCTTGAATAAATTCTTATGCACGCATGGGATTTTTGGGGACTTTTGAAATTTTACTTTAATCGGTGTTCTAATGCTCTGTACCAATTTTCAGCTCTATGCGAATGTTTATTGTTTATTGTCTGGACTAATACGAGAAACCATTTCCAAGATAAGCATGAAAAAATTACTTGTTTTCCGTCAATGTGGGTGGAGTTATTTATAACCTAATTTTTTTTTCTTTCGGAAATTTAATAAGCTTTAATTTTGTAGAAGATTATTTTTTGATACGACAAATAGTTTTCAAGATAAACCCGAAAAACCGAAAAAACCGTATGTTTCTCTTCACTGCCGCTATAGTTATTTTATAAACTATAAGAGATACGAAAAAGTTCATATTAGCTTTTTTTTATAAAATTTAATGAGCTTTAATTTTGTAGAACAAAATTTTTTGATACGACAAATAGTTTTTGAGATAAACGTGAAAAACTGAAACAAACTCCATGTTTCTCTTAACTGCCGCTAGAGCTCACGTCGGATTCTTGGGGACTTTTTTTTGGGTCATCACCAGACATCCCTTAGTAAGTGTGCCAAGTTTCAAAACTGTTGGATTTTTTTTGAGGTGAAAACCTTTATTGACTGGACTATCATTTAATGTTTATTTTCATATTTTGCGACAAAAATAAATGAAAAACGATAGATTGATGTTAATCGTATCCTTATGGCAAAAAGGATATTTATTCCCGTTGGAGATTTTTTTTCTTTATTCTCCTCCGAATATATTATTCTTATTACGAATTACGAATGGACATGGAATGACCACAAAATGACTTCCTTGGTTTTCGCATTATTGCATTTAAGGATTTCATCCCTAACATTTACAACTCATTTATGATCCTTTAAAAGGACTTCTTAGTATCTTAAGATTTTTCGGGCATCAAAAGGTATTGTGATAGCCAAGGGTCTTCCCACAAGTCATCGAACAATACCCACAGTCAGAGTAAAACCGTAAAATTTCGTAATTCTCTGATTGTTGCGTCTTGATGAGCATACAAAAATGTCCTTAAGTTCCTGACAAAATTTTGTTTTTCTATTGGCTTAAGATCCAAGAACAAGATGAACCTAATGATGATGATGATGTTTCCCGTGCTAAGGAGATTGTTATCTTCTTGTCGTCGAAATTAAATAACAAATTGCCTCTTTTAATGCTAAAAATGGTGCTTAGGTCTTTTTTTTATTGTTGTGTTTTTTTGATTACATGCGGAAGATCATAGACTCCTCGAACACACTTCAATTTGACACCGGGTACATCTTGTAATCGGCCCACGCGACAAAGGACAATATTGTGCTCTTGTAGATTGTGAGTGTGACCGATGCCGGGAATATAGGCTACCATTTCTTTGCCAGTTGAGTTGACAAACGCACGAGGACACACTTTCGATTGGCTGAATTTGGTTTCTTGGGTTTTTTGATGAGCGTCTTGAGGATGACTCCTTTAGCGAATGGTTTGCCGTCGAGCGGTTGACAAGGTGGCCGGGTCTTGATGTGTGGTCCACGACGATGCATTTGGTTGAGGGAGGCCATTTCACGCATTGTTGAGAGGGTATTGTTGATAGCTAGAAAGAGTGTAGACTTATTAGTTAAAATTTGTCCACCTTTAAGCTGGTTATTTATAAAATGTTTGCTGATGTAAAAGAATGGGTAGAAAAGCTATTAACAGAAGAAGAAGAAGTAGTGCTATGCTTCAACTGCCAGTAGTGGCATACCATACAAAATGTTGCGGCCCTTCAGTTCCAACAGAACTTTTTTAGCCAGTCATTGCCTTAAAATTGCAGATGTACCAGTACTAACGAAGCCTGGGTTCTCTTAGCTGGGTTCGAGATAAAACGAAGAACAGTTGGCTCTTCTTGTGACGAAGGACGATTTCGAATTAAATATATCTACAGGTCACAATGACATACAGTAGAAATTTTGAGCTGGAAGGATGGGGTAGGCCATGATGACCAAACTCTGGGGTTGCGAAATTTTATGTATTTGTCAGATGGCACATGATTTATGACACTAAGCTTGCAATTTGCAATGTCAGACATCATAATCTAACCTGAGCTAGACTTGGGTATCTGATTTTGTGGGTATGTCAAGCAATCCAATTAATCCAAAGTACCTTGAATGATTTGGATTTCGTATGGGTTAATTTTGAAAAACGACAATGAGGAGATCTGTTACGGGTGGTTCCTCGTACAATGGGGAGTTCTAAAAACCTGGTCCCAGAACTGGAAGGAATAGAAATTCCTGCGCTTTTTTCTGAGATGGAAAAATGCTTCCTTACCTGTAAGGAATTAACGCACTGCACTGCTGTAGTGCGTTAAAACTCAAGAGCATACATACGGTTCACAATGTTGGACAACTTGTTAATCAGAGTAAAATAAATGCAGTTGAAATCAAGATGCTTCATATGAT
Source organism: Sphaerophoria taeniata (assembly GCA_943590905.1). NCBI lineage: Eukaryota > Metazoa > Arthropoda > Insecta > Diptera > Syrphidae > Sphaerophoria > Sphaerophoria taeniata. Next base: position 73,997,990 of record OX016542.1, on the reverse strand, counting down.
CAGGAGTAACAAAAGCTTGAGGGAATCAGGAGTTCGAAGAATCAAGGAAGCCTAAGGCCCATTTGCTGAATCGAAACATAAATTTATGTTCTACATAAAGTTTTCATTTTTATATGAGACGTTCCGGAATTCTTAAGTTCCACCTAAGAACTTTAAGTAGAACATAAATTTATGTTCCGATTGAGCAAATGGGCCTTAATCATTTTAAAAAAAAAGTTTCTTGTATTGCCATTTTCAAAGCAGAGAACCCCGCCAAAAAGGCAATACCACACAACGTACGGATACTACAGCGAAATATGAAGAAAAGTTGGCCTTAAATGTCTTGCAAAGAAGAACACCAAACCGAGAGACTTATCCAACAGTGTGAAGCAGATACGCCGATACGTGAGAAGCGAGCAAGAAATTGTAGTAACAGGTCCTAACATAACATAGCCCTAGTTGTGTTACTGACTACTCACGATGGTTGGGGTAAGTAACAACGTGGGTACGAAGGTATACATAAGTGCGAGTAGAGTTTTAAAATCAATCAGCTTCCACACAACTTGATTTAATTAAACTCTGAAGCTCATTGTTAACTTTAGGAAGCTTGGAAATGGAAAGATCCATTTTCTTTCTCATTTCTTCTTGAAATTCATATTTTTACAAAACAAATATAAGGTAATCATTTTCGCAAACAAAAGAGTAGTGGATTGCTAAGCCGAACGCTACGGGTTCAAACCCCAGCTTCAGCAGCATTCTTTTTCTACAAAAATCGCCAGCTTATCTGAGGCCACCTGTGCGATAACATGAGACAATACAAATCTAGGTCTCCTCCTCTGAGCCACGTAGGTTTCTGTTATGTGTGCTTTCTTTCTATGTGTCTATCTGTCTCTCTCTGTTGTATTAATGTATTGTTCTGTCCCAGCCGATGGTCTCAGTCACCAGTGCTGCTATGTGTCTGTAGTTCGTTACATTTATGTGCGAAGTACTGTGAAATGTAATGTAATGTAATAAATCCTTTTTATCCATCCGATTATTGCTTGAAAATCCTAAAAGGGTTTTTGCATTCTTCGAAGAACGCAAACAATGAAAATATGAGAAGAAATCATCTGAAAGAAGATGGTAGTCTTACAAAATTCCCTAGCTGACCATATGCACTTCACAAAGAAGAAAATACTATAATTTAGCATAATTTTACCAGCAAAAAAAAAATAGAAAGATAAAGATACTTGAAACGTATACATTTTACACCATTTTATCGGAAAGGAAAACGAAAGCAAATCCGCTCAGCCGATAGACATTGATTTTTTAAGGGCTACACCAAACGAGAGGACACATGCCAACGAAATCAACCCCAGAAATGGAGAGGACAACGCATTGTTATCCTTGCCCATTGTATGGCACACTGTAGTGTGTTGAAAATCTTTTTGTTATGGTCAGCCCATACAAATATGGTTTAATAATGTGCGATAGGAATTGAGGAAATCTAACGACGCGACGACGACGGAACAGTTGCCCATTATTATTATTCTTTTTGTTATTTTTTTTTGTGTGCATGTTGCGAGCTCTTGTCCGATGCTCCAGAAACATGTATTTTCCCATATAAATGATGAAAACGCGTAGTGCGGGTGATTCATATGTTGAATTGTGGGAAAGGCAAAAAATCAATTTCGGACAATTATTGTAAAGAGGATCGAAAAAGGATTCTAGGATTGAACCTATCCATGACACTCCATTGTTTGCATAAATAGTTGATGCGAAAAAAATAATGATAATGCTATACAAACAAAGCGAGTATCATGCGGAAATGAAGAGGCAAGAGGTAGAGGATAATATTTTCGATGTACGCCAACTGCTTTTGAAGAATTGTAGCCTTGAAAATTTTTTTATATGAAGATAGTGTTTTGGAAGGAAACTGTACGACACTTGAGAATAGGCGTGTTTTTTTGGCATCGCTATCTGCAGCCAAATTCTAATAAACTAATAAAGTTCCTTTAATTTTAAATTTATCCTAACGGCGTCGTCGTGGTCTGGGCTACCCGAGATCCATTTCCAAATTGTACCTATTTCGTTGATACCTCTGCGTTCCCTAGTCCTGATAGATAATTCGTTGAGTAGTTTGTCGGCCATTTCTAACTCCTGGTCAATAGCTTTTAGAACTTCTTTTTTTCCTCTTAATCTATCTAATATTTCGGAGTAGGAAGTTAAATTGATGACGTGATAGATCTCACCGTAGTTTTCGTAGACCGCGGCCTTACCGTTTTCTATTAAAATGAATTCATCTCTAGTGTAGTCGGTTATTTGTTGTGCTGACGTTGAAACGACTAGCGTCAGTATGAGAAGCATCATCTGTGAATTTAATTTCTAATATTATCTTTATGAATTTTTCTGTTATTTGAATCTATGACTATGTTCCCTAAGTCTTCTTTAACTTCCTTCTTTTGGAATAAAGGTGTATTCTTACTTCTTCTCTGTCCATTGTTTACAAAAATTGTTTCACCTACTTTATATGTTTTGTTTTTCCTATTTATATTATGATAACCTAACATTTTTTGTTGGTGTGTTTGGAGTTTCTTTTTTGTGTCACCATTATCTATATAATTGTGGAATATATCCGTTGGTCGCTTGTCTGTACCGTGTGAATTGTTTCATTGTATTTCTTTGTAGCTAGAGTCATGACGTCCTTGATGTCTGTTATATGTGTAGTTTCTTTGACTATTCTAATGAGTTCTGTCAATGTGGAGTGAATTCATTCTATTATTCCATTGCTCTTTGAATGGGCTGGTGGTGTTGTCTTATGAGTAAAGTTAAGGAGGTTATAAGCACACTTCGCAGAAGGTGAGCAAAATGCTGCTTCATTATCGGTCATCAAGGTTCTGACATTACCGAAAACCGGAAGTAGTTCGATAATTCTATCCCTTGCTTCGATTTTTGAATGAACTTGGGTTGTTATTAAGAATTTCGAAAATGGATCTGTCATTGTTAAAAATGTTGCACTTTCACAATAATATATATCTGCGTGGACGCGCTCTCCCCCTTCTTCAGGAATTGGAGTCTCTTCAATTGGCTGCTTATTAGGATGTCTCTCATACTTATTCTTTTTACAGATTTCGCATGTAGCGTTTATTGAGAGGATCTGTTTGAAAGCGTTTGGCCAATAATATTTACCTACAATCTGCTTATACTTGTCTTCTTTAGCTTGTCTATGGGCTCGATTGTGCTCAGCGGTGATAATAGCTAATTGTTCCTCTTTATCTGTAACATCATCGATTATTTGGTTACAGAATAAAAAATTAAATTTTCCTTAATTTTGAAGAACATTTCCTCAGTACTATAAATTCCTACTGTTAAACCCGTTTTTATTATAGCTTTAATTTTACTTACAATGTCTAAATCTTTAAAAAGCACTGTATGTCTCCAGTAGCCTGTGTGTATTTCTTTTGAAATAATATTATTGTTAATTTATTCGTTAAAAATTAACTGCACTTTAAAATTATTAATTCTTTGGCTTACTCTTTTTATATCTGGAATGGGACTACTCTCTGCACTGTGAACAGTTCCTACCTCTGATTCATCTTCGTTCATCATATTTATTTCCTTTCTACTGAGAGCGTCTGCTACGACGTTTTCCTTACCTGGTTTGTATACAATTTCTGGAGAGTATTCTTCTATAAAGGAGCGCCAACGTTTTATTTTTGCGTTTGGGTTGTTATCGCCAATGGCAAAGGTTAATGGTTGGTGATCTGTATATATGCGGATACCACTCACACCATAGAGATAATTTCGAAGGTTCTTCAATGCCCAAATTATGGCAAGAAGTTCCTTCTCGTTTGTCGCGTAGTTTTCTTCGGTTATGCTTAAGGTACGACTTATAAAAATAATTGGTTTATTATTTTGGCTAAGCACTGCACCTATGGCTGAGTTGCTAGCGTCTGTAGTTAGTTCAAATCTCTGGGTAAAATCAGGTTGGTTGAGTGTAACCTGTTCGCAGAGTTTGTCTTTCAGTATCTTGAATGCTTTAATAGCCTCCTTATCGAATTCTATTGTTATCTTTTTACTATTACTTTGACCAGTTCTGCCATTCTCTCCTCTGAGGTACTTGGTCATGGGTTTGGCAATCATCGCGTAATTTCTTATGAATTTACGGTAATAACCAGCTAACCCCAAGAAAGATCTTAGTTGACGTGAAGTCTGCGGTTGTGGGAATTCCTCTATGCATCGGGTTTTCACTTTTTTTTTTTTTATAATTTGCACCCACTCAAGGGATTTTTTATACCCTTTTTATGCCAGAGACACAGTGAGTGCATTAGGAAAAAGTGAAGGGGTTGGAAAGGAGGTGTCGATGTACATTGGTCTTGAATTCTTGTACATTGCAATGATCGGGAAAGACAGAGTGTGGAAGAGAGTTCCACATTCGCGTAGTACGGCTAAAGAATGATTCTCTATACTTGAGAGTACGTCCGAAGTTGGGCTCGAGGGTAAACTGATGGGCATTCCTAGAAGCGCGAGTATTACGGGCGAATTGTTTGAGGGGAGGAACGCAACTCGCTATTTCACTAGAGCAATTACCATAGAAGTAACGGTAAAACAAGGAGAGACACGCTACGTTGCGACGGTGGTCTAAAGGGGTGAATGAGTCAGTGATCTCTCTATCACCAATCATTCTTACAGCTCTTCTTTGTATTCTATCTAAGAGGCTTAAGTAAGTAGCTGGAGCACCAGCCCAGAGATGGGAATTGTACTCAAGCTTTGGACGGATATATGTTTCATAGATAATAGCCAGATCAGAAGGGGAGAAAAATTTCTTGCACCTTCTTAAGAAACCCAAACATCTTGCGGCATTTTTGGCGACATCGCATATGTGCTCGCTCCACAAAAGGTGGTCTGTAATGCACATACCGAGAATCTCGAGATGTTCGGTCTCATTGATGCAAGTGCCACTCATGGACAGTGGCAAGGGGGGTACATCTCGCTTCGACGATACAAGACAGCATTGAGTTTTCGAAGCATTAAACTCGACGCGGTTTTTAATTCCCCATTGTACAATGCTGTTTAAGTCAGAGTTTAATGAGCTTATCATATTTTGGCGTTGCAGGTCCACATCCGAAGTGGAGGGATGTGAGTCTGGGAACGAATATGAAAAGCTAAGGGTACTATCGTCGGCGAAACAATGAATTGGATTAGAAGTTACAGACAAGAGATCATTTATGAAAATGAGAAAGAGGGTCGGAGACAAAACGGAGCCCTGGGGCACACCAGCATTTATGTTATGGGTTTCAGACTTGAATCCGTCCAATACAACTTGTATTGAACGGTTCGAAAGAAAGTTTCTAATCCATCGAAGAAGGGATTCATCGATACCGAAAGCACGCATTTTCGATAAAAGAGCAAGATGCCAGACTTTATCAAATGCCTTTGAAATATCAAGTGCAACAATCTTACTTTCTCCAAAACGATGTAAAGATTTGTTCCACTGTTCGGTGAGATAAACCATCAGATCACCAGTGGACCTGTTGCTGCGAAAGCCGTACTGCCGGTCATTAAGAAGCTTTCGGTCTTCGAGATATTTCTTGAGCTGATAGTTTATCAGCGTTTCCATGACCTTAGAAAGAAGGGACGTAAGTGCAATCGGACGATAGTTTGCAGGGAGAAGAAGATACGCCTTTTTTTGGGATTGGCTGGACAAATGCTGTTTTCCAACTGCTCGGAACAAGCCCAGAAGAATAGGATAGATGGAAAAGCTTACGCAAGGGTTTTGCCAGCGTGGAAGAACACCTCTTCAGAACAATAGCGGGGATACCATCCGGACCAGCGGATTTATGTATGTTGAGATCTTTGAGGACTCTTGCCACAGCACGAGTGCGAAAGAAGATTTGCCCCATGGAAACATTGACGCGCTCTAGAGCTGGGGGAGTCATGACACTATCTGGCAGCGAAGAGTTGGAGGCGAACTGCCTAGCAAAAAGGTTAGCTTTCGCGAGAGAGCTAACAACTGGAGTGTCATTGTCAACGAGCGTAGGGACCGAGGAAGAAGAAGAATTCTTCATATTTTTCACAAAAGACCAAAAATTCTTACTGCCTTTGGGACATTGCAGTATTTTTTGCCTTAATTTTTGGTCATGCAAAAACTTAGTCCGTCGAATATGGGCATTGCAGGCCTTCCTGGCTTGCTTAAACTTGTTCCGGTTTTCCTCAGTTGGGTTGGCTCTATAACACCGGAACTTTACTTCTTTTTCTCTGATAACCTCTTTACAGCTTGAATCAAACCATGATTTTTCCTTAGGTTTGATGCTTTTAACTCTATTCGGGATAAAAGTTTTCATTCCCAAAATAATCATATTAGTGATCATATCTGCGCTGGCGTCTACGTCACTATCGAGGAAGCATAGTGACCAGTTAAAGATCCGGAAGAAGTTATTGAGACCGTCCCAGTTGGCTTTCTCGTATTGCCATACGGTTCTCTTCGGAGCTCTTTCTTTAACTGGATTAGTTTGGCACGAGAAATTTGCAGATATTACACTATGGTCTGATCTGCCTAGAGGCGTTAATACACTGATAGTGTATTTATCAGGGTCGGACGTAAGGAACAAGTCAAGAGTATTTTCCGCTTGGCCATCAATATCCGATATTCGAGTGGGCTCAGTGACCAGCTGAGTAAGGTGGTTAAACTCAGCAAAAATTTCAGCACACATTCCTTCGGGTGTTGTCTGGCCCGAATGGAGAAGCCACGAAGAATTGTGTACATTGAAATCGCCCGTAATAACGATTTCAGTGTGAGGGTACAGGGAAACAATTCTTTGGATGGAGTCAGACAGAGAATCAAATTCGCGAGAAGTTGAAGCTCTGTCCAAATTTGGGCTTCGATAGAGGAAACAATAGTAGATGATGTGCTTATTTATGGTTAACTTGAACCACATAAGATTAAAAAAAGGGTCGGAGCAATGTCCGTATTGTGGAAGGAATTGATAAGCGACATCATCCCTAATGTAGACGGCGAGACCATGGTGGGCGAGGAATAAAGGCACTAAGCAATACCCATGAATAAGAAATTCAGTAGGGTCGGTATTCTCACCTACTTGGGTTTCACTCAGTGCCAAAACAGCTGGCCTGTTTGTAACAGTGTGAATGTACACAGCAAGAAAATTAATTCTCAGCCCACGAATATTGCAATAATCGACTCTGAAATTATCGATCATTGCAAGTTAAAAAAAATAAAAGACCAAAACAGACAAGATCTAAAAGAGTTACTGAATTGAATAACAGAAATCTTTACGATTCAGCGCCACTGTCAGTGTTATGCCTTAACGGCAGCGTGAATCGATCCGACCCTGGAATTCAAACAGTTAATCTCTATTCATCTGTTATTGACAACACACCATATGCACACATTGAATGAGTAAAAAAAAAAAGCTCAATGCAATGTAATGCATATGATAAGCTGTCAATTGTACGACGGGGAAACGAGGAGAACGGGATGGGTATGTACTTACTGTGCTCTTGTGGCTAGCGGGTATTTTTAAGTCTTTTTTTGTGGGTGCAGTTTTTGGTGTTGTTTGCAATTTTATTGTTGTTGGTTGATTGCGATGGTTTTTTGTTGGTTTTCTTTTTTGCTCGTTTTAGAATATTTTATGTTGGGTTTGAGTGTTTTATTTAATGTTTATTATTGTTCTTTTTTGTTGGTGGCGTTTATTAATTTAATTTTATTTTTTGTTTTTTGTTAACGGACGCGAGGGACGAGGACGGGACATAAAAATAAACACTAGAACAAGAGACAAAGCACTGCACAACCGGACTCTTCGAACACTTGACGAATGTACTGGGTCCATTTTGATACAATTAAATGATACAATGTATCCCAGAAATTCTACTTCCTTCATAAAGTATTTCGATTTTTCGCTCGATATTCTCATGTTTGCTGCGCTTAAGGCTTTAGTTATTATCTCGATATGTTCGAGGTGTTCTTCTTCTGTGTCTGAGTATATAATGACGTCATCGATATAGACGTGGCAGAATTTGCCTATATACTCGCGGAGGATATCATCCATAGTTCTCTGGAAAATTGACGGTGCGTTTTTGAGTCCAAATGGCATTCGAAGGAATTCGTATTTACCATTGTTAACACTAAAAGCTGTTTTCTCCCTATCGCTTTCCTTCAGTTTAATCTGATGGAAACCGCTCTGTAAGTCGAGAGTCGTGAAGTAACTAGCTTTGCCCAAGTTAGCTAAGATAACAGATGTTTCCGCCATTGGGTACTTTTCGGATTTGGTAAATGAATTAAGCTTTTTATAGTCTATGACTAGTCTATGCTTTTTCTTACCGTCCTCATCTAAACCCTTCTTATCTACCACCCATACAGGAGAGTTATATGCACTTCTGCTAGGTTGTATTATATTATTTTCGAGTAAGTTCTCGATTTCCTTGTTTACAAAATTCGCCACTGACTGTGGGTATGGATAACCCTTGGTCCAAATAGCTGTGTCGATAGTAGTATCTACGCTACATTGCACGCGAGTGTTATATGGAAGGTAATTTGGGTTCTCGGTGAAAACACCCTGATATTTCTTCAAAATAAGAGTTAATTTTTCTTTTGTTGAAATTTCGTTATTTATATTTAAAGCGTTTATCAAAGTTTCGTTGAATATTAAGGGTATCATGCCCTGATCATATTCCAACGTTGAATCTCTGATATTTATATTACCTTTTACCTTTCTTAATAATTTGATACCTATAATTGCGTCAAAATCTTTGAGTTCGCTTAACTCGTAGAATTTATCTTTTACTCCCAAGATATTTATGTCTTGATAAGTATGGATGATGGTGGTACCATGGACACTATTGACTCGCGATTGAGTTTCAAGCTCCATACTTGGGAACAGCCCTGGTTTAATATAGTTATGTGTTGCTCCTGTGTCTATTAAAATATAAAATACTCGCCCCGACCTACCATCCGTTCTTTTTATATACGGTAAGTCGTGCCTTACTCTAAAAAATTACCGCTCTCGTTTAAGTTATTGAGGCGTAGAAATTTATTTGTAGCTATCTGATCGCTACCTGCTCGGTCTCTTTTAAACGGGTTGTTACTATGTGTGTTATTAGACCATTGTGGTCTATTATTGTTAGAGTTATGAGGGGTGGCTTGTCTCGAGGGCAATAAATTCCCACTCGATGTGTCCATTCTCTCGGGTCGGTTATGACCGGGTCCAAAATTGGTTGCAGGGTGATTTTGTTGCAATGGTCTATCCCTTCGTTGGAATGGATCCATAAAGTACCTGTTTTGGTGGGGCCAGTTTTCCTGGTTTGTTCCTTTGGTTTGACGGAATTGCCTGGTCGTTGATCGGTCAAACAACTGATTCGGTCGGTGCAGGGAAATTACTCCACGGGAATCTGCTCCACATGGGAATTTACTCCACTCAAAGTGGGAATTTTCTCCACTTTTTAAAGTGGAATAAATTCCTCCTGCAAGTGGGAAATAACTGCACAATTTTTTTGGTGGAATTATTTCCCAGCATGAAACTGAGCTCTACAGGTTTTTACGAGGAATGTAAGTAATTATAATGCAATCAATTTATGTGATAAATTCAACCAATTTATTGACTATGAACACAATTTTACAATTTTACAAATTAAACAATTATTTATTTTTCCGCACAGTCTAACTATGGTTGAACATAAGTGCCGAATTCTATTTTGGGACTACAAACCCACTATGGTGGGTCATTAGTCCTGAAATTATATTCGGGGTTTCTTCGTGATAAGTTTTAAACATTTTGTATACCAATAAATTGAGTAGACAGTTTGAACATATTTTCAAGGTTTACATACCACATGCTCTAAGTCTATGTGACGTTAAGGAAACTCTTCTCCATGAAAACGTTCTTCTGAACTTTGGTGTTCGGTGATAGTAGGGCATTCTACAAGCAATACGGTACTTGAACCCAGCTTCATCTTATTGCATCTTTTTGTTACCTAACATTACATCAACAGCTCCATTAGAAAGACATTTTTGTATTGATATGATTTTCACTGTTCAGTTTTCTTTCATCATGTGGATGCAGACGTAAGTAAGTACTATTTTTGCAATACTTAACCTTAACTCAGTCTCACATGTTTTAAAATATTATTTCAATAAAGGATTTGAAGCTTGAAACAAAAAAAGTAGTAGGAATAGGTGCACTATGGGACGACCGTTACACAGTTGAGAATTTGAAAATTTGAAATTTGAAAAAAGGTGATAGGAACGTGTCTTGTATAAATAAATGATTTTATAAGTAAGTCACAAAACCCAATGTACGATGTTGTTTATGGTTGTTTGTAAAGGATCGATGCGATACACGGTTGATGTAAAAGGAAAGCGGAAAGGGTCAAGTTACAGGTAAAGGAATGTTTGATTGTTTGCAAGAAAAAGGGGGCAAATTATGATGATGATTGAAAGTGGTTTCTAGTAAATTTTTTTGTTGACGATGCGAGTCATTAAACCTAATTTTCGAACTAATTTATGACTGCAAAGGATCGACGTCGTACACCTTCGTTGCCTCCTATTTGATAGGTATTGTATTGATGAACAAAATAATCAAATATTGATATCTACGGATAAATCAACAGAGGATTCTGAATACTAAACTGTTAAGGGAATGCTATATTTGCTTGAGGGGGAAAGGTAGGTCAAATAAATGCACTGAGTGTCAGGAGTGGTAATTTTTCAATAGGAAGATATGGTACGATGTTGTTTATGACTCTGCCCATTAGACCAACCGATCGTTAAACGGTTGAAATTTGAAAAATTTGAAAATTAAAAAAAAGTCAATGTAAGAGATGGGAACGTGTCTTGTATAAATAAATGATTTTATTAGCAAATCACAAAACCCAATCTACGATGTTGTTTATGGTTGTTTGTAAAGGATCTGTGCGACACACGGTTGATGTATAAATTAACAGAGGATTCTGAATATAAAACTGTTAAGGCATGTTAGATTGTTTAAAAAGGAAAGCGGAAAGGGTCAAGTTACAGGTAAAGGAATGTTGGATTGTTGTAAAAAAAAAGGGCAAATTATGATGACGATTGAAAGTGGTTTCTAGTAAATTTTATTGTTGACGATGCGAGTCATAAAACCTAATTTTCGAACTAATTTATGACTGCAAAGGATCGACGTCGTACACCTTCGTTGCCTCCCATTTGATAGGTATTGTATTGATGAAGAAAATAATCAAATATTGATATCTACGGATAAATCAACAGAGGATTCTGAATACTAAATTGGTAAGGGAATGCTATATTTGCTTGAGGGGGAAAGGCAGGTCAAATAAATGCACTAAGTGTCAGGAGTGGTAATTCTTCGATTTTTTTAAATTTCATATTAGGGGAAATGCCCAAAATATTCGTCAGTCCATACTATAAAAGCAATAGTTGCCTGAGTTTTTGATTCAGTTTTAGTTCTTCAGTGAAAACGCACATTCAATATGTCAAATTTAAAAAAAAAAATGAAATCTGCAGTCAGTGTACGCAGGGAGGAGCCGACAAGTTCAAACAGGAAACCACTTCTCTCTCTATCTAAATTGGTTCAGAAGAGGAAGTTTCCAATTACTTCTGCCAAAAGGATAGCAACTAAGTTTGGCCAACAAATTTTAGTCGAGCTAGACGACTATGTGGTATGTTTAAATTTTTCTTACTTTTTTATTGAAAAAATTATAATAAACTTTTATTTTTAGGTATTCCTACCAAAAAGGTGTAATACCCAAATGGAAGAGGAGGACATCGCGGAGCTACACACGCTCTGTCTGGAAGTCGTGGAGCCTTTCGATCGCTCCTTCGTGATCGATTTCCACGATAAAGAGCAACCAGGACAGGTGCAACAAACTTATCAACATCAGTTGCATCAACAACAACAGCAACACCAACATCAACACCAAAACCAACAGCAGGAACAACAACATCTACAAGGAATACAAGAACAACATCAACAGCAACAACATCAACAGCAGCAACATGAACAGCAGCAACATGAACAACAGCAACATCAACAAGAACAGCAACAACACCAACAGAAACTCCGAAGAGGGAGAAAACAAAAAAATGAAATTAATTGAAGAGGTAGAACATATTTTGCCTACACTCTTTTTAAATACACAAAACGAATTACTTTATTCGCAAAAACACTTTTTTAAATAAAATAAAAATTTAAAAAAATTAATTTTTTCCTGTGTTTTTATTTTTAATTTCAGCGTATTCAAGTTTTGACAGATATTAACACCAAAATTAAACGGTTCAATTTAAATGGCCGGAAAATTGAATTTAAAATCAACCCTATTCCAAGGCATGAAGAACCAACTTCATGGATAAGAAAAGCAATTGAAGATATGGTTCGATTTGCTGTGGAAGGTCTGAAGGAATCCGACAAGGTGGGAATTACGTTTTCGGGAAAAAGTTTTGCTCATGAGCGAGGTGGTGGATGGATAAATTACAAAACCTGTTCAAAGCTCAGCATGGATGATGTTTGGGAGATGATTTCCAAAATATTCCAGAGTAATTCTGATGGCCTAAGCACTGATGATTTTACGTTATCCATAACATCAGTTCAAATGCCAGCTGGAGAAGGAAGAAAACCTACCTCCATGTTCAATTCGTTCGACGAAGAATGTGCCAGTCGTAGAGGAATTATTTGTGTAAAAAATACAGATAAATTATGCTTGCCTCGAGCTCTGGTTATAGCAAAGGCATACACGGACAAGGAGTACAATTTTGATAGTATACGAAGAGATATACGCAATATCCAAACTGAGAGAGCGCTGAAACTTCTGAGTGATACTGGAATCAAAATACCACCAGGAGGTTGTGGAATTGATGAGTTGAAATTATTTCAAGCTCATTTAAGAAACTATAAAATTACTGTTTACGAACACAGAACAAAAGGCCGTAAATTAATTTACGAGGGAGTTTCAAATGACAGCAACGATAAAAAAATATATTTATTATATTATAATAATCATTTTAATGTCATAACATCTTTAACTGCCGCATTTTGCTGTTCTTTCTACTGTGAAATTTGCCATGTACCCTACAATACAAAGAGTAAACATTATGGATGTCTTGCTTTTTGTTCGCAATGTCAGAGTTCTCCAATATGTAAGGAAACCCAGAACCAAATTTTATGCCCCGACTGCAACCGAAATTTTAAAGGAACAGAATGTTATGACAACCACAAAATGAGCGCCCCTTCATCATCATCATCATCATCATCATCATCATCATCATCATCATCAGTACAACAATCTATATGTGAGCAAATTAAAAGATGTTTCGTTTGTTTAAAATCCTACGGAGGGAGTCGAGGACACATTTGTGGAGAGTTCTTTTGTAAGAACTGTAAAAAACATGTACCCAAAGACCATATGTGTTTTATTCTGCCTGATACGAGAACGCCTAATTTGGAAAATTACCTATATATATTTTATGATCTTGAAAGTCGGCAAGAAAGGTAATTGGAGAGAAAATTTGGAATGATGATGCAGCAATATCAAAAGCTTTAATTAAAAAACATGAACCAAATTTGTGCGTGTTTCAAAACAAATGTAGTCACTGTATAGAACTTCCTGACTTGTATTTCTGTCAATATTGTGGATTGTCAATGAACGTTATAAAAGGAGAAGAAATTGTACCTAAATTTATTCAACATATACTTGAAATTCGGAAAAAATTTAAAAAGGTGATTGTAGTTGCTCACAACGGTCAATCTTACGATCATCAGTTCGTTTTAAACTATATTTTAGAAAAAACGCACCTATCCCCCGAATTAATAATGCGTGGTACAAAAATAATATTAATGGAAATAGGTAACATAAAATTTATTGACTCCATAAACTATTTTCCTATGGCTTTATCGAAACTTCCAAAAGCATTCGATTTACCTTCTGCTTTAAAGAAAGGTTACTTTCCGTATCTCTTCAATACGAAAGAAAATGAGAGATACATTGGAACATTGCCACCAATGAAATATTATAGTGCAGATACTATGCGAACGGAGGAACGTGCAATTTTCTTAAAATGGTATTCGGAACATAAAAATGATTATTTTGATATGGAGAACGAACTGGTAGAATATTGCAAAAGTGATGTCAAAATTTTGACAGGAGCATGCTTAGAGTTCCGTAAACTATTTCTAAGTCAATGTAACGTTGAGCCATTTATAGAATCGGTAACGATTGCTTCAGCATGCAATTTGTTATATAGACGGAACTTTCTAAAGCCAGACACTATCGGACTAATACCGAAAAACGGCTACAGATGTGTTGACAACCAATCACCAGAAGCCATCAAGTGGATGATTTTGGAAGAACGAAATAGAAAAATAAACATCAGACATTCGTATAAAGGAAAAGAGGTTTTAATCAACGGGGTAAAAGTTGATGGTTTTTGTCAAGAAACCAATCAAATTTTTGAGTACCACGGATGCTATTACCATGGCCACCCTCTCTGCTTGAAGCATAGACGGGATGATCCTCTGCACGAAAACGAGAATGACACGTTGAACCGAAGGTATGAGACAACAAAAGCGAGGACAGAAAGACTGAGGAATATCGGTTACGAGGTAATTGAAATGTGGTCTTGTGTGTTTCGGAAGAATCTCAAGTCGTTTAAAAAAGAAGACAGCGATTTCTTAAACTCCCACCAACTTATTCAAAGTTCCCCTCTAAATCCTCGCGATGCTTTTTATGGCGGTCGAACCGGAAATGTCGTTGATTTCTATAAATGCAAAAAAGGGGAAAAGATAAAGTACATTGATATATGCTCTCTTTACCCGTGGGTGTGTAAGAATGGAAAATTCCCTACTGGACATCCTAAAATCCACATCACTGGTGATGCAGCCTGCTCAACTACGTCGAATTTGGAAGGAATGAATGGGCTCGTAAAATGTAAAATTTTACCTCCAGAAAACCTGCTTCATCCAATTTTACCGATCAAGCAAAATTCTAAGCTCATGTTTTCACTATGTCGAAGCTGTAGTGATGAGAGAAATGTAGAACCATTGTGTTCTCATACTGATGAGCAAAGAGCATTGGTAGGGACTTGGGTAATTGACGAGGTTAATAAAGCAGTGGAAAAAGGATACATCATACTCAATATATTTGAAATATGGGAATATAATGTAGTCCAGTATAACCCGGATAAAAATTTAGATGATGGGCTGTTCACATCTATGATGAATAAGTTTCTAAAAATAAAACAAGAAGCATCTGGCTGGCCAAGTGAGTGTTCGTCGCAGCAAAAAAAGGAAAAATATGTTTCTGATTTTCTTCAAAAAGAAAATATTCAGCTGGAATTTTCCGAGATATGTAATAATCCAGGAAAGAGATCACTTGCAAAACTGATACTAAATTCGTTTTGGGGAAAGTTTGGACAACGCGAAAATCAACTTCAAACTATCGTTGTGAACAACCCTCCAACTTTCTTTCATTTTCTAACGCATCCATCTATTGAAGTGCTTCACATTCTTCCTGTAAATGAAGAAAACGTCGTCGTTAACTTCGAGATGAAAGAAGAAGCTATCGACTCTTTATCCACAGTAAATGTCTGTGTTGCTGCTTACACAACAACATTAGCTCGGCTTAAACTTTATAACTACCTGGAGAGCTTAGGAGAAAGAGTTTTGTATTACGATACTGATTCGGTCATTTACATAAGTCGTGAAGGAGAATTCGAACCTCCTACTGGACAATTCATTGGTGATATGACAGACGAATTGGAAACTTATGGAGTTGGAAGCTATATCACAGAATTCGTTAGTGGAGGACCTAAGAATTATTCGTATAAAGTGTTTATTGCAAGAGACAATATGGAATACGTTGTCTGCAAAGTGAAAGGGATTTTTCTTAATTATGCAGCATCTCAACAAATTAATTTTGATTCAATCAAAGAATCTGTACTGAATTCATCTTCTTCAGGCAGTGAAAAAATTTTAATAAAATCAGAAAACATTCGACGAACGAAAGACCATCAGGTGATAACCATTCCAGAAATAAAAACCTACAGCGTTAAATCTGAAAAACGTCGTTTTCTTGAAGACCATAGTTCGCTACCATATGGATTTAAAAGACAACGATACAAGTCTGCTTAAAAATATATATAAAAAACAAACAAACTAATTATGTCAAACATTGTAAAAATTATAATAAAATGTAAAAATGTATTAAAAACTTGTGCTGAAAAAATTAACTAATCAAAAAAAAAATGTATGTTGTTTTTATTTCATAAAAATTTTCGAAGCTCGATAGATCAATAACAAAAAATATCAAAACAACCAGCGCAACGGAAGCAGCCCCAATGAGAACCTGAATTAACGTTTAAAGAAAAACAAACAAAATACTGTTTTCTGATGATAACAAAATTTATTTATTTTATTTAAACATGTTTACATTTTTCATTTCGGAATTCAAACAATTCTGTTGACTACTTGATCAAGTGGATTATATTCAATGATACGATCATGGAGCATAAGACAGTAAGCTGATGTGTTTGCTGGTATATTTTTCGATGTTCTCATCTCCAGGCGTATGTCGACAGGTCCTGTTTTTAAGGTTTCGTTTTGATGTCTGCAGTCTATAACAAAAATTGGGGAACGCGATTTAAATAGCTCCCAGGAAAGTAATGGTTCGGTGTTAGATTTATTATAGTATGTTTTCTGAAAATCGGTATACATTCTGTACAACAAACTATATCTGTTTCTTTCAAAAGATATATTTAGGTCTTCATGTGGGTAGACATCGGAGTTTAGATAAACTTTTAAGTCTGTTAAATCACAGTGATCAAAAATTGTAGGATCAGCAGATAATTTTTTATATTTTTCAGTTTGTAGAGCAAGGATAATGTAACGAGGTTTCTCTATTTGTGTCGTTGTCTTCACGTTCCAGATATGATGGGTAGAAGCTGATAGCGTGGGGTATTCATAAAGATCCCAGTTTCGAAAAGCAATTTTCATAAAACTATTTTTGTTTATAGATTTGTATAGAGTTAATTTCATAGCATCTGATAAAGTCACATGCGGTATTTTCCATTGAACCTTGTGAAGTTTTATTTGAACATTTTCATCTGAGGGGGATATAAGTGCATTTTCATCCATTCTAGCCCGTGTAATAATAAGATCATGTCGGGCATTTGGGATAATTCTTTTATAATCTTCGGCGAATCCCAAAAGTTTGTTCAGTGGAATACAATAATTAAAATTTAATGGTTTTAAATCAATAGCTGAGATGGGGGAACAAGATGCATTCAGTAGCATATCACTTTCATTTTTGGATAAAGATAAATAATTTTTAATCGTTGATGTTATTCCGACATTTCGATTACAGTCAATTTCTTTGCCATTCAGTTCATATCGTATTTCATCAAAGAGAAAAGCCATTGCATTATTTACAAGTTTTGTAGTGGGTATCTCTTTTCCATCTGCTTTTGAAATTGTTCCTTCAACATACAAAAAACTTTCTGAAGGAAGAACATTAAGATTTTGATGTTGTATAGAAATCTGAATGATGTCATTGCGATCAAAATTGTTTTGATACGGTGAATAAGTATGATATTCGTATTTAGAAATACTTTCATTAATCTCCGGTTCTTGAAAAATGTTAAGCATATTTCTTTTTTTTGTTTAGTTTTAATGTTTTAATGTGTATCCTAATGATAATACAAAGTCCTGATTATCTTTGGTAAGAAGAGATGTTACCGCAGTTGAGTTCGAAGATGGATTAAGTATTAAATTATTTTGTGTGTTGTTTTTATAAGAAATTGAATTTATTATATGTTCATATACAATCATGTTTCCGGTTTTAAATGTAATCGGGCAGTTATTTTTTCTCCTCTGAAGTTTATATCTTTTCCGTCTTGATCAACAAACTTTAAACACAGAGATGTTATGCGCTTGACGTTCACAGGTAAATAAATAACATTCCTCGGAGCTTCAATGATTTTATAGCCTGGACTTACTTTAACAGCAAATTCATGTAAGATGTGTGCTGTTTGGTTATTAATATACGTTCCTTCTATGATATTGCATTCAATGCTGACAGCATTTACTCTGTTAATATCAACATTAAGATCTGATTCATGATATACATTTGCCTCAAGATTTTTTTTGCTAAACCCCAAAATAGCTCCAATAGAATTTGGTTTAGAGAAGTCAATGTCTTCTGAGCTAATTACTTCACATTTCAAAGTATTGTTATTTGCCTTGATTTTAATTTCACTCTTTTTTGAACCACTTTTCTTGTTTTTATTAATTTCAATAATTTTTGTTTGTATTAAATTATTAATATCTTCTATCTCATAGGAACCAATAGGAAACGTTATAACGTTATCACCTACATGTAACAAGTTATTAAACTCATCTACATTTGGTATAGAGTTATATGTTTGAAAATCTATAAGCCCACATACATAATAATTAGACTTAAGTACAATTGGCGGGAAATACTCAGCATTCAGAGTTGATTCATTTCCACTCAAAGTAAGTGTTAACGACATCTCGATTAAAAGACAAATGATACAGATTTGATTTTTCTACGTCATTTTATTCAATTCTCATTTAAGTTTTTAAAAAATAATATTACATTGTTCCAGTAAAAATCTTAAACATAAGTGACCACATATAAAAGTATCGAAGTCTTGTTCTCGGATATAATTATAATTTATTTTACTTCCAAGGTATCTTATAACTTCAGTTGGTGGTCTCAAATTTCCAAAACTATCAAAATACTTTGTAACATTTTTTTGTTTGTTTTTAATATATGCTACCCAGTGAGTACCCATCCCAGCATCATCATCCAAATTTAAAACACCACATTCCTTATCGAATGATATCCTTGGTAATGAGTCTCGCATGAAAACTCCTCTAAAATTCTTTAAGTGCTTCTTTCCAAAGTGATCAATTTCCAAATTGCTTAAGGGATGGTTAGGTAGCAGGCTAATTAGTTTTTTGCATTTTTAGTTTTAAGAAAAAGGCCAAGACCATTTTTATATGGACGTAAGAATATTCCATTTCCTTGAATAGCAACCGATTCCATAGCCTGATTATGACGTTTGTTTTCTTCAAATTGCCTTTTAGCAGCTCGTACATCATTGATGGCTTTTACTATGGCAGCTGTTCCACCTGTCAAAGAACCCACAGCTGATAGACCAGCGAGAATAGGAGCTAGAAGTGGGAGAAAACCACCACTCTTTGGAAGTGGGATTATTCTCGGTGTGGTAATGTCCTGTTTTTTCTTATTTTTTAAGACATTTTTTGCAGCCTTAACAGCAATATTTGCTATAGAAGTTGTACCACAACAATTGACATTGTTTTTAATAGCATTTCTTGCCTCACTTATAACCTTTTTTAAAATACTTCTTTCGCAGGTCTTTTTGGGTTTAGTTTTGATGGTTTTTATATTGACAGATCTAGCTTTTTTATTCCCCATACCAAATTTTGTCTTTGCTTTCATCATGTTGGTGACTAAAAGTCCACTTAACTTGTCAGAGACTGAAGAGTCGCTTGCTTTGAATCTTTTCCAAGCCTGTTCTGTTAGAGCTTTGTCGGCAACGTGTCGATCTGAGAGAGCACTGCTTTTAGAATATGCAATATCGTGTAGTCGACAAGCCTCATCCAATTGATTAATTCCTTTATCTCCTCTACGTAATCGTTCTTCCAATTTCGTTCCTGGACCACAATAATTATAGGAAGGAATATGTAGTTCGAATGGTAGTTTGTCAATAGCTTTATTTAAAAGCCCTTCACCTTCAAATGATTTTCTTTTTTTATGTTCCTGCTTTTTAGTGTTGTGCTCAATCATAATTTAATTAATATACCTTCTTAGTCGAGGATTGAAACATATATGATAAGAAATATATAAAAACTAGATGTTTTATTTCAAAAGTTGTTAGTCATCATTATGCGGTTCGTTAAGCAGTTAGATATCATAAAAGTAAAAAAAATTGATTGCAGTGTAAAAACTAAAAAGAAACATGGATCTTTGTTTCCAAACAGTATTCGAGGAATTATCGTAGGACCTTCAAACTGTGGGAAAACAAATGTTATGCTTAGCATTCTTCTTGACCCTAATGGATTGAAGTTTGAAAATATTTATATTTATTCTAAATCTTTACATCAACCAAAATATCAATATCTAAAAACGCTAATAACGTCTATCAAAGGAATGGAATACAATGAATTTTCAAATAATTGTGAAATAATGACCCCATCAGAAGCTAAAAGTAATTCGGTTTTCATATTCGATGATGTTGCATGTCAGAAACAAAACAACATAAGAGACTATTTTTGTATGGGACGGCATAACGGGGTTGACAGCTTTTACTTATGTCAGTCCTATACTCATATACCAAAACATTTGATCAGAGACAATGCTAACTTTATCATTCTTTTCAAACAAGATGAGTTGAATTTGAAGCATGTTTACAAAGATCATATTAATTCAGATATGACATTTAATCAATTTAAAGAGTTGTGTTCTCACTGCTGGACTGATAATTTTGGATTCCTGGTTATAGACAAGGAGAGCAGTATTATAAAAGGTCGCTACAAAAATAGTTTCAATAAAATTGCATTGCTATAAATACAAATTTCATTTAAAATCCAAACATTCTGACAACACCACTGTTTGAGACGGTTTGCTTGTTAAAAACAAATAATTTTTTCATAAATCATAAAAATGGATGAAAACATGTTAAAAGATCTAGTGAAAACTAAAAATGTGCTTAAAAATAAATATTTACAACTAAAAACTGGTCAAAATATGAGAGAAACTCAATTGGAAAACACATTCAAACCTATTGTTGAGCCGTTGAAAAAATTGATTGAGAATGAAAGGAAAGACAATTTTCAGCAAGAGAAACTTAAAAATAGTAAACTTCTATTCAAATCGTTTGATGAAAAGAACGAAACAGATCATGAGCAAACAAGTCCACTAAAACAGGAATTGGAAAGCATAGACGATTCTCTTATTTTCAGTACCCCAAAAAATATAACAGGTTCTAACAGGATGTCTTTCTTTACAAAAAGCATGAACGAGCATGACAAAACATCTTCTTTCACTAAAAAAATATTATCAGAATCGAATCGTGATACAAATTATGGCCCATATTTTGATGTGAACACACAAACTGTTAAAATAGGCAGTTGCAACTTTGAAATGAATGAAAATGATATTATAATTGGTGGTGAAACTTTTAGTCGAACTCCTGGTCTCATTGAGTTGATGTTAAAGAAAAATCCACGTAAGCACAAATATGGTGCTAATGACTTAGAAGAATATGGAAAAATTTTAAAAAAAAGCAACGCACATAGAATAAATCATGACAGTTCTCCACGAATCAGGGGTAACAGAGGTACAAAATATACTCAAATTATTAAAAAACTTGTTGTCGGACTTAAAGCTGAAAGTGAAAAAACCGGAGGATCTTATTCTGATACTACTGAAATGAAATACACAAACAAAAATATGGAATATGTGTTCTGGAATGATCCTAATGAACTTGTCAATAGACTTAGACTTTTAACAGCATCAAAAAATGCTGGCAATAATAACCATCAGAATGAAATCAATTCTATAATTGAAGAACTAAAAGAAGCAAATATCATATATTAAGATTAATCTAAACCATAATCCATGCATATACAAGATGAACGTTGACAAGTTCGGTAGGAACTCCAAGCCTTTTCACAAAAAAAGCTTAGATGATGTAGGCCCTCAAGCAATCGGCTTTAAAATCCTACCATCGGGTGATTTTGATATGGGGCATAGATATTTAAACAACATAGGAAAAAAACCTAGATTTCCACACCAAGCTGTCTGCAGAGGATATGTTGATGATCTAATAAATTTTAAGGAAACAAGCATTATAAACCACATTAATTCTTCTTTAATGGAAGTTTTATCCACTTTTAATAAGGAAATTCAAATGCTAAAAACCCACATAGACTCTTCGATAAAGGAAACAATAAAAAATATGGAACAAGAAAATAAAGCATCACAATTAATTTCTCAAAAACTTAAAGAATCCACAGAAGAAAAGTATGCTGACGAGAAAATAAAAAATAAAGTTGAACATATTATGAAGACGCTATTTCCTAATGAACCCTTTACGCCCATTAGATGAAAATAAGTAAAAATGATGTTATATTTTTATTATTTTTATATATCTGTATCTTATATATATATGTTCTTCTACATATAAGTGAAGTGAAATGAAGAGAAGATTTTCAATTTTCATAAATAAAATAAAATTTGTTAGTTAGCATTCAAAACTTAAACAACAAGGACCTTAGAATGGACTCAGACAAAATAATAAAAGATATTTGTGATTTCTTAAAAAATCATGGAGAAATATTAAATGAACACCAAGAAGAGTTTTTAAGTTCTATATCTTTTCTTAAAAGATTCGATAACGGATTTTACGTTGACTCAATTCATGGTCACCATTACTCCAATTGCTGTTGGTCATCGAACCAATGTCAACTAGGACCGGATACATGTGCTTGCTACATGATAGAAAGTCGATTAGTTAGAATTAAGAAACTAATGTTATTTTATAAAAAATTGGAATAAAGTAAATAAAAAATAATACATACTATAAACCTATATAAAAGACTTCTTTTTTGTTTTGATGAATTCACTCCTTACAAATATGAGTAAACGACAGGTTGTGGAAGAGTTGCATAAGCCTGCACGTAGAAATTTCAAACGACGTCATGTTATCATTAAAGGTTATGACGATTTATGGCAGGCTGATCTTGTTGAAATGATTCCCTATAGTTCTCAAAACATGGGGTTTAATTATTTAATGAAAGTCATCGATACTTTTTCGAAATTCTCATGGGCCATCCCAATGAAAAACAAAAAAGGAATCACTATTGCAAAAGGAATGGAACAAATATTTATGGATTCTTCTAGAACCCCCAAAAATTTGCAAACGGACGATGGAAAGGAATTTTTCAACAAAACGTTTAAAAGCTTAATGAGAAAATATAAAATTAACCATTACTCTACTTTTAGTTCATTAAAGGCTTCTATTGTTGAAAGATTCAATAGAACTTTAAAAGAAAAAATGTGGAAAGAATTTAGTTTCAATGGCAGCTATAAATGGATAAATATTTATAAGAAATTACTACATGATTACAATCATTCTTTTCACAAAACCATTAAATGTTATCCTGCAGATGTAACGAAGAAAAATTCAAAATCTATATTACCACTTTTCAAAAGCAAGAAAAGAGAAATAACTAAAAAAAAATTTAAGGTCGGTGATAAAGTAAGAATCAGCAAATATAAACATGTATTTGAAAAGGGATACACCCCGAACTGGACAACTGAGATCTTTAAAATAAGAAAAATCCAAGAAACTAACCCTATAACATATCTTCTTGAAGACTTTGAAGGAAAACCCGTACAAGGCGGTTTCTATAATGAAGAATTAATGAAATCAAAAAGTGAAGATGTATTTCTCGTAGAAAGAGTTCTACAAACAAGAGGCAATAAAGTTTTTGTTAAGTGGTTGGGATTTCCAACAGAACATAACTCCTGGATAAATAAAAATGAAATCCTATAAAATGTATGGAATAAAATGAAAGAAATAAATTTAAAAAATCTAATTGATAGAACTTTCTTTCTTCTTTTATTTTTACATGAACAAACACATATTGTTGTTGTTGTGTTGGATTTGATGGTGTTGACACTGCTGTTATTGTTGGTCCTACTGTTGTTGTTGTTGTTGTTACTGTTGTTGGTGTTGTTGTTGTTGCTGTTGTTTTTGTTGTTGTTGTTGTTTTGATGTTGTTATTGTTGTTGTAGTTGTTGTTACTGGTGTTGTTACTGTTTTTGTTGTTGTTGTTGTTGTTGTTGTTGTTGTTGTTGTTGTTGATGTTGTTGTTGTTGTTGTTGTTGTTGTTGTTGTTGTTGTTGTTGTTGTTGTTGTTGTTGTTGTTGTTGTTGTTGTTGTTGTTGTTGTTGTTGTCATAACTTTCTGTTCCTTTAAAATTTCGATTGCAGTCGGGGCATAAAATTTCACAGTAGAAAGAACAGCAAATCGTACCATATCTTCCTATTGAAAAATTACCACTCCTGACACTCAGTAAATTTATTTGACCTGCCCCTCCCCCTCAAGCAAATATAGCATTCCCTTACCAGTTTAGTATTCAGAATCCTCTGTTAATTTATACATCAACCGTGTGTCGCACAGATCCTTTACAAACAACCATAAACAACATCGTACATTGGGTTTTGTGATTTGCTAATAAAATCATTTATTTATACAAGACACGTTCCCATCTCTTACATTGACTTTTTATAAATTTTCAAATTTTTCAAATTTCAACCGTTTAACGATCGGTTGGTCTAATGGGCAGAGTCATAAACAACATCGTACCATATCTTCCTATTGAAAAATTACCACTCCTGACACTCAGTGCATTTATTTGACCTACCTTTCCCCTTCAAGCAAATATAGCATTCCCTTAACAGTTTAGTATTCAGAATCCTCTGTTGATTTATCCGTAGATATCAATATTTGATTATTTTGTCCATCAAAACAATACCTATCAAATAGGAGGCAACGAAGGTGTACGACGTCGATCCTTTGCAGTCTAGAAACCACTTTCAATCATCATCATAATTTGCCCCCTTTTTCTTGCAAACAATCAAACATTCCTTTACCTGTAACTTGACCCTTTCCGCTTTCCTTTTACATCAACCGTGTATCGCATCGATCCTTTACAAACAACCATAAACAACATCGTACATTGGGTTTTGTGACTTACTTATAAAATCATTTATTTATACAAGACACGTTCCTATCACCTTTTTTCAAATTTCAAATTTTCAAATTCTCAACTGTGTAACGGTCGTCCCATAGTGCACCTATTCCTACTAAAAAATGAAGCAAGGTACAATAATTGCAAGCGAGCGAAGCGAGCGGAAAATTTTTTGCCAAAAAGAGAATGAATTTGGGGTGTGAAAATAAAAAAATTCGCGCGAATTTTTTTATTATCACACCCCAAATTCATTCTCTTTTGGTCAAAATTTTTCCGCTCGTTTCACTCCCAACCAAACCAAAACGATTTTGAATGTTCCAGATCGTCATAATCTCTAGGATTTGGAGCTTGAAACAAAAAATGAAGCAGGTACAATAATTGCAAGCGAGCGAAGCGAGCGTAAAAAATTTTTCCCAAAAGAGAATGAATTTGGGGTGTGAAAATAAAAAAATTCGCGCGAATTTTTTTATTTTCATACCCCAAATTCATTCTCTTTTGGGAAAAATTTTTTACGCTCGTTTCGCTCCCAACCAAACCAAAACGATTTTGAATGTTCCAGATCGTCATAATCTCTAGAGTCTAGACGAAAGTGAAAAAAAGATGTTCAAAATGAATCATTTCAATGCAGCACCTGCTTTGCAGACACAAGCGTGCATTACAAAGGTGCGTGGTGGTTTCTTTTAAAAAGTAAAGAAAACGGCAGCAGTTAGTTTTGAAAAATGAATTGTTCTGTCAATTTTGTTCACAAATAGTAAAAAAAAATGGTCCTATCTATTGTTAAGACTTTTTATAATTCAAAGAAAAAAATCACATTCTAAAAATTTTTTAATAAGAAGTGCAATAATATTGTTTCTCACACTTTTCACTTTTAGTGGACTTGTTTCTCACACAATTATGCAGTTATTTCCCACTTGTAGTGGGAATTTATTCCACTTTAAAAAGTGGAGAAAATTCCCACTTTGAGTGGAGTAAATTCCCATGTGGAGCAGATTCCCGTGGAGTAATTTCCCTGCACCGATTCGGTCCAGGTTGTCTAGGATGATGTTGGCCCAAGTTTTTCATCCTTGTTTGGTTGGATTCTATTTCCTGTGCTCTCGCCAGAGCATTAGGTAGATCCCCAGGGTTGAGAGAAAATACGATATTACTCGTGGGTTGGTTAAGCCCCGTAACAAACACCCGAAGAGCATTTTGCCTTGCCCTCTCGGTAAGACATTCTGTTTCGGCGGTTCTAGGTCCGTAACTCATAATCGTCTTGTTAATAATAAGAGTCAGTACCTTCGTTACGTCGTCGTAAAATTCCTGAAGGGTTTTCCTATCTTGTCTCATATTGCTCAACTCGGTCTCTAGCATGTGAACAGGCCTTTTATCACTATACGTTAGATCTAACCGACCTAAAATCGCGTCAATGTTTAACGGTGTGCCATGACTGGTGAGGACGTCATTGGCTTTCCCTACGATTTTGTTCCTAACTATGTTCACAGCGGAAAAATACCTTGACCCGCCCTTACACGATTCATACACTTTCATGGCGTTTATTAACGCCGTGCGCCAAGAAACATAATTCTCTCCACTGAACTGTGGTAAACATTTTGCTACTTCTAGTCCCTCTCCGCCTTCTATTTTTGGGTCAATCGTTATGTCTTTGTATGGCTCGATGTCGTCTCGTGTCGTTAGAGCACTTAATTGACTATTAAGCCGTCCTACCTCTTCAACTAACTGTCGATTGGCGTCAGCCACCAACCTACTGACTATTGTCGACAGTTCCTCTGGAGTCATCGTTTTTTCCTTTTTTTTCTTTTTTAGTTTTTTAGATTTTTATTTGTTAAGATTATTCTTTCTTTTCTTGTTTTCTTTTTTAGTTTTTAGATTTGTATTTGTTAAGAGTATTTTTCCTTTTCTTTTTTTCTTTTTTAGAGAATATTCTCAACTTAAATATGTTTGAACTTTTATGTATGTTCCCCAACCACCTTAATTTTTTTTTAGTTTTTAATAATGTTTCTTATCAATTAGTTAATAACATTAATTTTAGTTAAATTGAATTTAAGAACAATGGTAAAGGAAAATTAACAGTTCTATTGACCCTTTTTATTTTTTTTAAATTAGTTATATTGATTATATTAATTACTTTAGTTTTCTTACTCTCCGTCGTTGGAATGAAATTTCAGCGTCAGAGCTTACTTTTTCTGATCTTTGGGAATCGACGTCCCGGTTTTTGCTTCCGGTGTTTTATGCCTTCAGTCTTGGAGTTGTTTCCCCCGTTGTCCAGATTCTAAGTCTGGTTGTTTTAGATCCCGTGGCTGAAGGGTACTTGGTTCCTTTCTCCTTCTTGGATGCCTCGTTGAAAAGTTCTTTTTCTGGTTGGTTTTTCACCCACTGATTTTAAAAATCACTTTATGTTTTTTCGAAAAATAAACTTTAACTATACGGGTCCCTGCTCGGTCGCCAATTAAATCTTGAACACACGATTTAAAGGAAAAAATCACTTTATTAAAAAAAGAACAATTTTTATTTAAATCAAATACGCGTGTACAGGGGCGAACACAGGTAGGGGTTTTGGGGGTTAACCCCCCCCCCCGAAATGTGAGAATAATGTGCAGTAAACAAATATCCATTATTGTTCAAATGAAAAAAAGTACAGAAATGGTACAAAATAAATTTCCAACTCAAATTCTCAAACTATGTTAACCGAAAAATGTTAATCTGTTACGATTGGTGGGTTCCAAATAACTGGAGCTGCGACGAAAATATACAAAAATTCACTTATCTGCTTGCAAATACATTGCATCGGTCGTTTCGAATCTGACGGGGGTTGCGAACAAAATCTACGAAAAAAAATCTTCATCATAGCCACACAAAATCACAAATAATTAAAGGAAGCCCTAAACGACGAACATGCTCGTGTTCGCCTTAAATTCGTCATAATAGGTAGATGGTTCGCTGTTGCCAAACATTTTCGATTTTCTCATTTTCGTAGGTTTCGTTGTTCACATGTAGGTCGATAGTCGAAAGCAAACCTAATTTTTTCTATGAAATAACCATTGGCGCAGTGACTTAGCTTCTCTTTTTGACACATCCTCACACACACCTTAAAGAATCAACACGTACGAATTACGAAATGATGTTCGCCAATTTTGTATTCGCGTTTAGGGAATAATGCAAACTAGCATGTTGTGTGTGTGTCGTTGCCCTACAAGGCTGAAACCTTCTATTTCTTATTAATTTTTAATGGAAATTGTATTCTCTCTTGATTGGCGCAAAAAAAGGTTTTTTTAAAATGTATTTTCAGTAGTCAGCCGCTTATATAAACGCAAGGGCCGACTTAAGAAGACAAGATTAGCAAATGATTTGTTTCTTTAACAACATAAATAAGTAGATACTGTGAAGAAAAGCTTAGTTTCAAAAAATATCTTAACATTCCAGCACTCTGAAAATGGGTAGTTCCGAACAGAAAGTAAAACGCGAATTCCACAAGTATCTCGAACGTATTAGTAAAAATAACAGCACAATACATATGCAATACATACAGGGTACAGCATACAGGGTCCCTCGAGGTAGCGACTACAAGATCGTATCCATGGTAGAATTGTCGAGAAGCAAAGAAAATGGGACCGGAAACTGTCTTTAGCTTAGCCGGAGAACACAATCTTGTTAAGTGGCTCATATACCTTGCCAAGTGTGGCTTTCCTCAGAAGCGCACAGACCTCTTGGTGACAAACGTCTATCATGAGGACAAACGTAGGACTGCTTTCAAAGGTAGCCTACAGTGGAAAACGTATTACTAGGCCTTTTCAAGATGTCACATTACATTATGAACTGAGGGACTTAGAACAGCAGAGGACAGCGATCGGGACGTTTGAGTATTTACAAGAGATTGACGCAGCCGGTATTTAGAAGACCCCTCAAGATTCTTAATGGAGATGAAACATCATTCAGCCTATCTCTAAAACCAGGAGTCGCCAAGAGGTTAGGTTATGTTAGGTTATATGGGCTGAAAGTTGATTTTGTTACCGTCACACTTAGATCAATGTAGATCCCTTGTGATACCCTGAAGTATTGTAACTTCTGAAAAAGTAATTTAACCTATGAATTCTATGGTTGGTCGAGCCATTTGGTGGACGCCAAGAGGTTGGAAAAATCTTTATACTGTACAACATGGAAACGAATATGAGACGATCACTGTACTTTTTCTCTTCAGTGACGACACCTTTGCTTGTGTTTCCCTATGTGCTCCCTCCTCAAACTGTTGCAAAAAATGTGCCAGATAAATGGGTCTTACCTCTTAGGTAGATCTGAAAGTAGGTGGATACAATCCGACACGTTTTTTCAATATGTGGCCAATATAGTTTCAACGAACGGATTATGGAAAGTAATATAAAAAGCTCAGGACTGCTTTAGGTCGATGGCCACAAATCCCTCCTTTCAATGGAATCAAGCGACTTCTGCGTATTAACGGAATCATCTTTTACGCTCTTTTACCCAATTTAACACATAATACAAGATTGTTTTTAATTAATTATTTGTTGTATGTTGTCTTTTATTTATTTAGCAATTTTTTAAAAAAGGTTTGTTAATACATTTAAGATTTAACAACGGCTTATAAATTAAAAATAATTAATTTACTAAAGGGAGCTGACTACTGAATACTCCCGTGGCTGACTACTGGAATTTAAGGGGCCGACTATTAAGGAATCCGACTTCTATTTGAATTATAGTTAATAAATTTGTTTTACGTAGCAAATATTTTTTGAAACCCCCCCCGAAATTTTTTTCTGCGTTCGCCCCTGCGCGTGTATGTAAGTGTACGGTGGAAATCGAACTGCCCGTTGCTGGTCATCACTTCTGGTCGAAGGCTCGGATGATGCTGATTGCCAGCGGCGTCGGTCGTTAATTATTCATAATCTATTTTTGGGTTTAATCTCAATTGTCGGCTTGGGTCGTAAATCACGTATTTTATGACGATCCCGATCCTCTTTCGGGTTGGTGTCAAGTGTCGTCATTCTCTCGTCGACCCATGTGGTCACCATGTGTTAACTTAGAATACGTTGTATACTTTGACAATTTCATTTGCTTTGTGTAAAACTTATTCACAAAACCACAAATCCGAACAAAAAAAATTAAATTAAAACATTAAAATTGTGTCAAAATGATACTTTTGCACAAAGTTTTGATCATTCATTGCTTTTCCTTGCTGCTGTGGAAACATATTAAGTTGACTGTTCGTTAAATTTATTTGTGAACGGATCAACGGACGCAAAAAGTAGAAAGTTAACCAACTCTATCCGTCGTATGCGTCACATGCGTTGCTAATGGGACGAATTCCATAAGAACATGTATATTCTATTGTGCTGTCAGTTGAAAACGTCAACGCTAATGGACTGACGGATTCTATGAGTCGGCCCTTAATGATGCAGAAACATTGTTTTTTGATGCCAAAAACAATTTTTGTAGTTTTTTTTCCAAATTCAAATGGCGCTACAAAGAAACAAAAATTTTACTTTTATAAATTTCCCACTTTTTGAAAAAAGTGCCCGTTGTAGTTATACCTTAAATATCACAAATAGAAAACGACATTACAGAAGAAAAATATTAAACACCATAGAGCAACTATGTGTCACTCGTTCCTTGATTTGTGCGTTCCAATTTTAATTCAAAATAAACTTAAATAAAAGAACGCACTTAAAGTGCGTTGCACTCTGCGAACACAGCCTTCGAGACTTTTTGAGTTATCTGATTATCCGCGTTACCAACCTAAGAAATTCAATATTTCTCCGATCGAGTATCGATACTCAAAAAAATGTCAATTTTTTATCCGCAGCCAGATTTAAGTTTAAGTTTTATCCGCAGCTGTGTGTTGTATTTGTAATACATGGAAGCGCCCACTGCAGATACGGATAGCTATGCCAAAAAAACACGCCTAATATGTACTTGGATTTTGTTTGGAATTCGTCGAAGCAGTCAGAAAGCTTTTATTTTGTAATTGTAGCGTAGGTTTACAACGGAGTTTCCTAATATGTTTGTAGCTTGAAAGAAGGCTTATTAATTTTTTTTCCTTCAGAATTTAGGGAAGATTTGCTAGCCAAGTCTCGATGGAAATGCTTGTTTTTCTCTAAAAAGAATTGAAGTCGTGCCAAGTCTAAGGTTCCTTACTTCGATTTCCTTATTATTATAGCTAATATTGTGTGACAGTAAGTATGTGATTATAGCTTACTGGATGACGAAAATTTCTGCATTCTGGTCTTATCCAGAGGTTCTCAAATAGGGGCCTGAAAATGCGGCGAAATGGTTCCAGTAAAGGATTGTACGGCAGTGTTTGCTTCGGGGTTGAATTGGCGGAAGCATTGAAATGCATTCGTTCGCCGATCACAGCCTCATCGAAGTTTTCATCCAATAACCTTGTAACTGTATAAAAACTTGCTATCTCTTTTGTACTTACATACTTGTGAATACAACTTCAATTCAGATATAGCTGACAAATTACATACTTAAGACTTTGAAAATAATTTACATTAAAAATCCCCTTTGACCCATGACCTTAAAAAAATTTCTAACTCATCATTCACCTCCTTAACATCATTGAAAGTGCAGTTAGGTAAACACCAATTTCGGCAAACCCAGCCTACACCAAAATATTGGTAGCATATTTATCTTTTGAGAGACAACTGTATTTGCATCTGAAGCAGACTAGGGCCAGACACTAGGTATCCTACTTGAATGCCTATATGTACCAAGGGCAACAGTAAAAAATATTACACTGCTTTAGTACTATCTCCCTGGAGATTGAAAGTGAGTTCACTTAAGGTCATAAATATGCAACCGAAGAAGCCCTTATTGTGGTAATCTACAAACTACAAAGTACATAATTATCTACATTCCACATCTTGGGGAACCCCCTTAAATGTTGTTCTATCGTCTCTTTTTTCGATTCTTGTCATCCATACTCAAATACGGTAATTTCGGTTTGTATGGAGTGCACCGAAAAAACTAAGGCAAAACCCAAAACAAAAAATGGAAAAAAGCATAATGTGTATTGGGGTGATGAGGACCTTTCAAACTGCAGGTTTGGCGATAGTACTTAGCCCTCAACCAAATGCTCTTCACGCACAAGTATCTTCATTGAAAAATGGACTAGGTACTCCTATCGAAACAATATTCGGAAGTCCTGTCTATATTCAAAGCATTCAAATATCTAAAAAAAATGACAATCAGCTGCCTATCCGTTCAACTAAACATAACATAGTAAAATTATCTTTTAATAAATAAGATTTAAGCATTAAAAAAAAATATCACAAGCCAATTTTAAGATAGTCATTTTTTACGATCTTGAATGTCCCAGTCTCATCCCTAACCTAAAGATTTTACAATCATCCTACCTTAGTCAAACAAAACACGCCCTCATTATCACCTTTCTCAAGAATTTGTGTTGATATACCTGAAGGAACGTTTTTATAGACAAAAGTCAATTTATTGCTCGACTGGCCTTTGCGTTTCCAGCTACCGGATTATCAGTTACTGCTACACCTTGTTGCTGTGCAATTTTTATTAGTTCCGTTAAAATTGCATTTAGACAACTCTTCAATAGCTTGTCACAAAGTCACACGCAGACCCCTGAACACTGAAACTGGATTAAAAAAACTGGAAAAACAAATATTGAAGAACCGCACAATAGCCGCGAAGATTATAAAAACTAGTTCTTCCTTATTTTTCGATCTATTTTTATTCTAGGAAAGAAGCAGTCATGGAATTTCAGAGTTTTTGACTCTTTTGCTTTAAATTGCAAGACTACTCATTACTGAAAAATTTGTGAGACTATTGTTGTCCAACGTTGAATAACAAAAAGTGAGTGGATTAAAGTTTAAGGATGTATCGAGAAATTATATATACACGGTAAGAAGATGTTCAGGACTTTTCGTCACGAATGGTATTGTAAATGCACCTAAGAGTGCTGCTGAATACTAAGTTATATTGTGTGGATTTTTGACATTTAAACAGAATGGCGCCCAATGCAAAGCTAGGGTTCACTCATTGCTCTGCATTCAAATGTTTTACACACTTTGTTTAAAGTTAGCTGAAACCTATCCTCTGAATCAATCTGAGTCACTTTTTCAAGAACTCTCTTTTCTTCTCTTCTATTTTTGCCCTCCAACGATGACAGCATGACGCCTGTGCTGAATGCTCATTTATTGAAAAAAATGGAGATACTGTCCCTTTATCCTCTCCTTTTGAGCTTTACGCGACTGCATTAAATGACCACCACGTGTACTTTCTTAAAGCCAAAGCAACTGTACATAATAATAGCTGTCAGGTGTGACATAAGCGTAACAACAAAAAAGGTCATTTTTTGTTGACAATGAAGAAGGATTAACGAGGACCTTTCTCGCTCTCTCAGCATAATGGCCATGAGAATAACAAAAACAAAACTCTCTGGCACCTTTTGAATCAGTGCTTGCCCTCACTGGCCACCAGGCGGTGGCAGGCTGGACAGACTCGATCAATTTGCTCATTTTAAATTGGTTTTTATTGTTCTCCTTCCCATGGTTATGGTGTGTAAATAAGCATTCAGCATTGGAATTTCAAGGCTTTTATATTATGATTCGCTGTGGCAAACACTTGCGAACACTTGCAAAACGGTGAGAAAAATAACGTTGGATGAGTCATATACAATATACATACATGACAAACAGAAGGTTTAGAAAACAATGATACGAGAGAGAAGGCTGATTTGAACACGTGTGTTTTTTCGATGTCGGTTTTTGGCTGGAGCGCTTTTGGTTAGAGTTTTCAATCTTATCGTGGGTTGATTTTTTTAGGGATTTGTAATTACTTATCAAAGCATTACTTTCCAAAAGTAGTAGCCTTGTTAAACCAGACGCAAATCCGTACTTTCAACAAAAAGTTTTCAAAAACTTTAAATCTGTTCACTCAAGTTTTTTGTTTGTTTTTTGATATTAAACATTTTCGACATCAGATTAGAGATGCCAGAAAACGGATCTTGTCCTTTTCACGAGAAGATACAAAATTACACATATCAATCCGCCCTAAACTTAAAGTATTTTGCCGATGAAACAAAATATTTGGGCCTTGTACTCGACATTGCATCGGCAGCACTGGACATTATGCTCTATCTAGCACCCCTCGATATTTTTGGAAAACAAACTGCTGCGAGCACAGGCATCCGTCCCTCAGCATCATCTCTGTGGAAAAATAACTATTTTGACCACTCCCTAAAAGGACAAAGGATCTTACAACTCTGAAAAGACTGCATATAAGCTCCCAAGTAGGTGTCATCACTGGACACTGCCTTACGGCTTGGCGTCTTCTCAAATGATATTTGCAGAAGCTGCAAGGACGAGACAATTTACTAAGTGCATGCACTGTGTTCTCCATAAGAAGAAACTCATCTAGGGGAGCCTTACTATAATGACACCAGCGAACTGGGCAGTACAGACATAAAAAGCCTTTTTTGCTTTGAAAAAAGCTCCAAATGTTTCAACCAGTAGGAAGTTCCCCAGATTCATGTGGTTTCACAATGGGTCCTCAGCACTTGACCTCTTTAGATACGCGTTAAAAATCAAAAAGAGAAAATATGTTGTTCTTCAAGATGACAATTTTCAACACGTGCGTCGCTCCTAAAAAGTTCGTAGCGGTTTCCTTTTCTAAATTTTTCATCTGGCAACCCTACATCAACTGTCTCATCTTGTCTTGAACAATTTTAGCCAACAGTCTTCTTTTGCTGTTGTTTTAAATTTTTCGATTTTCGTAGGTTTGAAAAAACTTGTGTTTTGGAAAATAGGTTGTCCAATAATTAGAGAATAGGAAATGTGTATGTGAAATGATATGAAATGTATTTGTGATTTCAGGGTCTTCAGCTTGCAGCATTGGGCCTTAAACTCATACTACGATCGAGGATTTGGTGTTTGTGCACTCCGTTCGCAGAACTGCAGATGCACACATTTACATACGCATCCATATTTTTTATCAGATTTTTAAAAAGTTTTTTCAAGCCCGTGTTTTCCTCTGAATGTCGAAAGGAGGGCTAAAAGTCATAAATAATAACGATTTAGTGAAATTAAGGCTGTTTTAGATTCACTTATCTTCATTGTTTTACAGCTCTCACTCTCAGCTCCATGTTTTCCGAAAAGTGAGACTTCAATGTTACAAGAATTAATTAATAGCCCTACGTTATTCAGCTTGTGAGGTTCGATGCAATGCTTTAAACCTCCACAGTGATTTTATTTATGTCTTCGGCGGCGGCGGCTTTTTGTTTGCCTCAGTTTATATTTTTATAAGCCAATGCCAATGGTATGCAGAAAATATTAAACAAAATTCTAAGTGTGATTGATTCTAATAATTGTGATTGTTATCAAAACTCAATCTCATAAATCATCTTTCATATTTAAATAATATACTGTCCTCTAATTCTTTTTCTTCATTTGAAACCTTTTGATTCCAACAAAAATTCTTGCAATCAATCAAAAATGTTCTATGGTCAGTTTTGGTTAGTTTGCTTGTCTATTGTGCTTGTGCCTTGCCCATTGTATGCAACTTCAAGAAACAAAGATATCAGCCTTTAACAATAGATAATTGACTTCAAAGAACAATATCTCGGAACAATGATGTTTCTTTGTTAATTTTTTTAAGACAGTTTTGTCTTATTTATCCTTGCAACTTTTTTACGGGCTCAAAATTAAAAATACCAAAAAAATTTATAATAATAGATTCGTCATAACACGTCACTATGTGTTTTTCTTTTTCTTTTATGATTCTGCTTATGGTTTTTCGTTTTATAGATCATGAAAGAATTATTCGAAAAATGACAAAAAATGATCATGTCGTTTAGATGAGGATCATGCAGGTCCTATTAAGAGATTAACAAAGATAGTTTTCTTCTGCGAAAAGGGATAAAATGTGTCCCTCGTGTCTTGAGCGTGCCGGTGAATAAATTGAAATCCTCTATAGACCAGCAGAATGTCACATCAAAGTATTTTTTGGTTTGATAAAGATCGTCGGAAAAATGTTTTTGAAGAACGTGACCAGCTGAAGGATTAAATAAAAATTGTCAAAGGGTTCCGCTTTTAGATAGCATCGCCTTGGTTAACGTTAAAATTTGCCAGGTTTTGGCAACAATATATGATTTGAAATTCAAAACAGTGTTGATTTCTTCCTTGTTTCTGGTAAGTGTAATTGTCTAGTTAAGAATTTTTTCTTTACGAAACAAAGATATGTATGGCAAAGTTTGGAGATTTCTATTGATTCAATATGAATTGGTTCGTAACTTCATCTATCTATCAGACTTCACATTGCATCTTCTTTCTAAAGGGCGTTCTAGCGTTAAGCAATTGATGATAAATTTCACAATAGTTTGATATTCTTAACTACCAAAACAGAAGCAGCAACCATCGGAAATTCTTATGCAGTTTAAAAGATCACCTTATCCAATCAACTCTGAGTCGATTTTCTCCCAACTTTTTAGAAGAGGCTTTTTCACAGGAGACCAATCAACAGTTAACCTGTGAATATCAAATACTCCTATTTGATATTGCGGTGTTATAAATTTAAAAAAAAGGGCGCTTTTAATTGTTTTCGACGATTCGTTGAATTTGGACTTC
Organism: Sphaerophoria taeniata; assembly: GCA_943590905.1. Classification (NCBI taxonomy): domain Eukaryota; kingdom Metazoa; phylum Arthropoda; class Insecta; order Diptera; family Syrphidae; genus Sphaerophoria; species Sphaerophoria taeniata. The sequence goes on along the minus strand of OX016542.1, from coordinate 73,961,620 downwards.
AATTTGTGGCGAAATCTGAAGGTACGTTCAGTACTATCTGAATTATATAGTACTAGCCGACCCCGCGAGCTTACACTCGGCCGCAATTTATAACTCTCATATAAACATGGTGATTCCAATTTATGACACATAGCTGTGCCCGCGGTGTTATCATCAGCCGGAATAAAAAGTAGCCTTTTTGATTCTCTTACCCATAAACCACCACTACTTAAGCTTAAAATCATGTCAGTTCCTTACGTCTATTACGCTAGCAGAATCACTTCATAAGCTGGCACCGAAAAGTATTCAGTATTTTGTTGCTAATTTGTGGCTAATTTGTGCCGTAAAAATTAAATTTGTATCTTAACTATTTCTTGGAAAAAAACAATAGCAGAACCAAATTTGAACCAATGCAGCCAGTGATATGAAACCAACGCCATATTTTGTTGCTAATTTGTGCCGCAAGAATTAATTTTGTAGCTCAAATAGTTTTCGGAGAAAAGCGCGGTTACGTTTCTTCTTATCTCTTCTGAAAAATAATAAGTATACGCCCGAGTGAACTTTCCCATAAAACGTTGATTTCAATATCTGGAATGGTATTTTCAAAGAGAAAACAACATTTACCGTGTCAGCTAATAGAATAAAAAAGGATCATATAAGCAGTTGTTTACTTTGTGTAAAACTCAACACACATATTTTATTTGGGTTCGTTTGTGTACACAATTAGTCTAGGTACAATTTTTGTTTTCTCATTGACGAATGTCGATTTTTCTTTATGGTCATCGAACTCCATTCATGAGTGATTTGCTCTTCTGTAGCCGATACGACTAGCAATCGTAATTGTTATCGTACTCGGTGAAAATGGACCCCAGCGCGTGCGGTAGCTGGGGGGAAAGAGGCGTGAAAAAAAATAGCCGTATAATACCAAGTTTCGGCAGCATGATTCTCGTTTTTATTTACTTGGCCTCCGTAAAAGTCAACTATTCCGTGCACCAACATTTTTTTTACCCTGTTTTTTGGGATGTAGTATGTGTTTTTGTATATTTAAGAATGCAATTGGAATGCTTTTCCCTTCAGCATTGAAAAATTCGAGAAGAATCGTATCACCTAGATTCCTAGAATATAAAATTACAATTATTATAAGTTTTTATATAGGATTTTGTTTAGTCAAGGAATAAGGCAATTGTCAAGGCTAAGGGATATTTTATGGAATTATTAAGTGAATAACTTTTATAAAATGTTTTTAGCGAAAAGTGTATAAGATTCATATATGCCTTTCAGAGTTTCATAGCTTATAAAAATAAAAAAATGTTCGGTTCAATTGTGCGAAATTTGATTCGCATTCGAGATAAAATCAAATTTGCGACCTTAAGACAACGGACATTTTTTCCAAAATATAAAAAATAAAAACATAAAAACGGTCGAATAAAGACTAAAGACAGAGGGCACATCAAGCAGTTCGAAAGAGAAATTCAGTTAAAAAAGTGGACAAGTACGAGATAAACTCGCTCGAGGAGGGTTCCGTACTCGATTATCCGACCCTACTTTTTCAGTTTTAAAGGATATTTAATACAAGGATTAAGATATGAAACATCTCGGTCTTGTATACCAAAAAAACAATAAATGGGAATTGATCGGGTATTTAGATTAAGATTGGGGAGGCAATGTGGACGACCGAAAATCATACACTGGATTCGTATTGAAATTGGCAAATGCAGCAGTTCCATCAGCGACTGTTCCATCAGCGTTGAATTTGGTTCTTAGTACCCATGTGCATCCGATGACTTTTTTGTCCTTTGGGTGTTCAACAAATTCCCAAGCATTCGTATCTAGTAATGCATTGAACTCTGATTGCATTGCAGCTTTCCACTCACAGGTACTCGAACTCTCCATTGCTTCTCTGACTGTTGGATTAATGGAACAGCTCACAAAATTTGCTTCTTCCGCCTGTTTGACTTCATTTTTGATTTTTTCTTGTATCATGCTGAATATTGAATAACTTCCTTGGTCTGCCTCTTATACCAGTTCTTTCAAGGGTTGGTCTTCCAGGTCCCCTCTTAAGTTTCAACGTTATTTGATTTTTCACTTTGAAATTTTTCGTTGATTTTTCTTTCAAAATTCATTTCTAATAATCGTCGTTCATCGTTTTTGCTGTCATCATAATTGTTTATTTTTATTTATTCATAATTGTTTTCATCAAACTGTGTATCGTTTTTGGGAACATCCATTTTGGTGTCAACGGGATTCGAATTAATCAAATTGAAATTGTAAAACTGTTCAGAATCAGTACCGGTTTTTGGCGCTACCAGCGCCCTGGGCAAGATTTATACGGCACCCCCTAACTGCAATTCAAACCCATATGAAGAAAGGAAAAATATGTAATGCAATTACCATTCATTAAAAAAAAACTTATAAAATTTTACTTTTCTAGCCTTTCTGTATAGTCCGGGAGGCATCGTAAGATTACCTACCTCATCAGCAGAGTGGAAAATTTAGCCACAATCTAATATTAAATGACATGAAATTTTCAAAACCAGTGGTGGGACAGACTTTTGCTGGGTCTTTTGGCGGCTAAATTGCACTTCCGGTTGCGTTTCTTGGTGTCAGCTTATACCATGGGGAAATTGGAAAAAGTAAATAGAAGCCAATAGACATTTCCTTGAAGATACCAAACCATATCTCATCTATAGTCTACAGTTAATTTCAATTCACCACAAAAATTGACAAGGTCAGATTTTTCCGGTATCTGTTTTATATTGTACAAAAAAGACCAATATTATCCAATTCGCAAATATTCAAATCAATTTCTACGACTGTTTATTTCGTTGCTTTTCACTTACCAAATATTACTCTGTTTGTGAACATATCCATTAACTCATTCGCTAAAGTTAGGGAATTTACGGGGAATCAGGCCTCGCTCAATGAGCCAGAGGAAATACAGGGGCGCCTATGGCGCCCCTTTATATCCAGCGCCCTGGGCGGTCGCCCAACCTCGCCCCACCCTAACGCCGCTACCGTTCAGAATAATCAACAGATTGAACACAGTTCGCTGCTCAATAAATTTTACGTCTCTGCTTAAAATTACATTCTTCGAAGTTGGATCCCATAAGCGGTAAGCAAATATGCAAATTTTTATACATACAATTTTTATTTTCGTGTTCATTCTTTTTCAAGACAGCAAGAAGTCAACACGCGTGAAGAGCAATATAACGTTATGGATAGCTACTCGTATAAAATAATTAAGTCTCAGCGGGGAGGTGAAAAGCTCCTAGCTGATGGATATGGCTATGTGGTATAGATAGGAAGACGGATGTTCAGACCACGTGGAGGTGTGAGAAGCGCAACTCCCTTAAATGTCGGGGAAGAGCGGTCATGGTGTCGAACGAAGTCGTTGTGACAATTGTTCACAACCATGACGCTTCTCCGATATTAAGGGAGTGTGCTGAAGTAGCCCAGGCCCTAAAGGCATCGGCTTCTGCGTCGGTAGAGACTCCAAGGACCTTGTGCGTGAGGGCCTTAGAAGGCGTATCAGGACCAGCTTTGGCCCGATTGCCAGCCTTGGAGTCGATGCAGAAGGCGGTGACGAGGGAACGTAGGCGTCAGAGTGCGACGCTTGCGATCCCTCATACTAGGGCCGAAATAACATTTCCGGCAGACCTTTTGCGTACCAAAACGTCAGTGCCAGAAAACTTTCTGCTGGCTGACACTGGTAGGGATGATGTGGACCGAATTATTATATTCGGTTCTCCATCAGACCGAAGGATGTTGGCCAGCAGTAGTGTCTGGCTTCTGGACGGTACGTTAAAGGTCTGCCCGGAAATGTATTACCAATTATGGGTAGTTCACGGGCTCTTCAGCAACAAAGTGCTTCCCTGCTTGTATTGCTTACTCCCCAACAAGCGCGAAAGCACTTACATGCGTGCTTTGGAGATCATTCGCACCGGCGCTGCCGGAATGGAAAATGTTCGGCCTGAATCCTTCCTCATCGATTTTGAGAAAGCAGAGGTTAACGCCCTGCGCTCAAAATTCCCTGAGGCAAGGATTCAGGGTTGCTTTTTCCATTTCGCGCAAGCGGTGCGAAGGAAAATCCAAAAGTTGGGAATGAGTGAGCGGTATGGCAGGGACCACACCTACCATGTGGCTCTGAAAAAATTCATCTCCCTATGCTTCTGCCGATTGGAGGATGTTCGAGAACGGTATGACATGCTTGCGTTAACCTTCAGAGAAAATGACGGTGACACTGAGGAACACCGAAATTTTCTCAGGTATTTTGAATGTACATGGATTGGCAACCCAGGGAACAGACCACATTTCGACCCTGAAATGTGGAACTGCATGGCCACGACTACGGAAAATCTTCCACGCACGAATAACAGTGTAGAGTGGTGGCACAAGCAGTTCCAGAATTCCCTAGGTTGCCAGCATCCAAATGTCTTCAAAATACTGAAGGCCCTTCAAACAGAGCATGTTCGTGCTCATGCTCTGTTTGAAAGGATTAACGCGGGCGTTGTCATACCGTTGTACTCGAGGGCTGAATATAGGCAGGCCAACGAAAGGCTCCTGCACATAATCAGCCTATATGACTCCATATCGGCAGAAGAGTACCTATATAGGTGTACCCATTATGTTGGTGACTAAAAGCTGCCCTGCTGAGTTTCCAATATACAAAGATATGAAAAAAAAAAATACAAAAAAAGTATAAAAAAAACTAAAAATTAAAAACAACAAAAAAAAACAAAAAAAAATGAAATAACAAAATAAAAAACAAAAAAAAAAATAAAAAAATACACAAAAAAAATGCATGAGTAAAACAAAAAAACAACATCAACGAAAAAAAATACAAAAACTAAAAAAAAAATTAAAAACAACAAAACACTAAAAAAAATCATAAAAATATAAAAAAAAACGCATACGAAAAGAATACAAACAAAAAAAAATAATACAAAATGCATGGTTTAAGACAAACACAACAAAACCAACAAGAAAAAATACATTAAAACTCAAAAAGTAAAAACAAAATCAGAAAAAATATAAAGAAATGCGTATTCATGGATTAAAAAAAAAAAAACAAACAAAACCAATAAAAACAACTTAAAAATAACAAAACGAACAAAAAAATATACCAACATATAATTTAAAAATGTGCACGACTGTGTCGTACAAACTTGCTCCTGGGCTGGAATCACGTAACGCGATAAGCGATAGTTGATAGTAAAAATCAAGGTTTTTGCTCTTTGTAAGCTGATTATCAAATTGATAGTCAGTTATTTGCGATAATTTCATTCGACACCCATTTAGGTGTCGTTTTCAAATATTTAAGTCGTTTTATTAAGAAATCAAATAAATATTGACATTGTATATGCTTATAATATATATTTAAGCAATATCTGACAAGTTTGAAGCAAAAACAAATCAAATAAAAACAAAATTAATAGGGGTATTTACAATCCGGTGCAACAAAAAGGTGTAAGATTGCAAGATTTTATTTTTGTCTGTAAGGCCGTGTGGGAATTGCGTTAAAATGTGTATTAAAACTTGACGTTTGGTTAAAATTTGACGTTTGGTTAAAAATGGGATCAAATTTAGCCATTTGCTGTAGGTATGAATTGCGTTAAAAAGGATTTTTTAAATCAAAATATCTGCGTAAAACTAAGAAATGTTAACTACACCAGACAAATTTTACACCATTGTATTTTTCTGTAGCAAGGTTAGGGTGTAGCAAAAGTGCAAGAAAGTAACAAAATTGTAGTCTGTATATTTTGTTGTTTTAGTGCAAGAAAATGTTACACTTTTATACTTTTGCAACGATACAAGACAATTTGCAAAAAATCGTGAATACCCCCAATATTATTGTTGGACTTTGTGTACTTTTATTAGTGTGACCTGGACCTTAAAAAATATATCAATCCCAATCTGAATCGGGGTTAAGACAAATGTCAAAACAAACACAAAATTTTTCGTCAAAAACAGTAATGCCAACAAATCAAAGTTTTTTTTTGATCAGCTTACATAGACCAAACAAAAGTTGATAATCAAAAACGATAAATAATTTTTGATAATCAACTATCGCTTTACATGATTCCAGCCCTGTATTCCAAATTATTTAAAAAATTAAGAGAGTTGCGTGACAGTTCTTGAAGTGCCAAAGCCTAGGTGGATAATCATTCATCAACAATTTTCTGGGTGCGTGTGAAGAATTGAAGGGACCTACAATTTAACGCCAATTCCGTTGTTACTCAGGTTGATACTCTTGGAAGTTTTGTTAGTTCTTTGCAAAAGGCAGTGTCCATGAAAGATGATATAAAAACTAGAGGCAAAACAAAATCCTAGCAGCGTTTTTTTAAATACATTTTTTACTTTTAAAATTTTTTGAAAACGTCTTCAAATTAATTTGGGTATGGAACAAGAACATGTAATATAATGTATATTATAAGTAAATTTCGATTTCTAATGTTGGTCCTTTTTTGAGATACAGAATTTTGAAAAAAAAACGTTAAAAAAATATTTAAATAAAACAAAAAAAAATTTTGAAATTTTTTTGAAAACAAAATATTATTTGGGCAGTATATACGTTCTTTCATAAAAAAAATACGCCGATCGCACTTTAATTTTTCGAGAAAATCTTATAACAAAAAAATGGTTCTATGAAAGGTACCGTTTTGGAGCAATACAAAAATAATTTTCTTACATAACAAACATTAGTGTTTAAAAAACAGATTCGAGGAAGTTTGGAAAAAATCGAAGGAGCCGTTTTAGAGAAAACTGAAACTTTTGGTTTTCGGCCAAAAAAATTGTATGGTGGCTACTCTAAATATTGATCTAAAAAAAAAAAAAAAATAAGAGCCATGCGTTTTGGGTCAAACCTCTAATTTTCAAGTTTGAAGCCAATCGGTGGTTAAGGCGCTGTAGGTGCGTTTACAGACAGACGGACGGAATCACCGTACCGATTTTTTTCGACTTCTCTATCATCGTAATGTCATATCTCATCAACATCGCAACTTTTTTACGAATTCAATACTTGCCATATATATGTATTCTATATGTCGCAAGTAAGAAATACCCACGACTGGGACGCACGAACTAGAGGCCGTCCATACAAAACGTTAGTTCTTAGGAGTGGGGGAGGGGTCATGCTGAGCGTGACAAGATTTGACAAGGGGGAGAGGAGGTTACGTCAACGTCAGCGTTCTCCACAGTTAGACTAATAAACCTCAGTTATTTCCTGTTTATACTTATATAAAAATTAATTGCTGTTCGTAAGTCTCGGTTAAGCTTGGCAACGGCTGTACTGATGTATTTGATTTTGGGTTAAAAAATTCACATACATACATACGTGTTATGAGCAAAATTCATTAATAAATAAATAAAATAAAAACAATGTAATCTGTTTCCTTTTATTCACACCTTTCTTCAAATTTGGAGAAAGTTTTGGTTTCTGTTAATGACGTAGGAAATAGAATATGAGAAATATTTACCTAACTTATGTTCATATATACCTACCTTTGTAGGTACTTGATTTGCTTCATGTTATCAATGTCATTAAATTTTTTTTTATAGTTTTATCTTACTAAAACAGGTACGCATACAGACCCAGAGCACTTTCAATTCAAAAGTCCATTGAGTGCAATCGGTATAAAAATAAATTGTTTACATTACTAACAAGAAAATAAATGTTACTTTCCGACAAAATTTAATTTGTTTTCCTAATGTAATTTTATTTTTCATGTCCCGAAAATACATTAAGAAAACGAAAATGTAAATTATGTATATTATCGATTGAATCACTTTGGCTCCTAACACAGTTGTCAAACACGCCTTAAACGAAAGATGGCAAAAAAATTCAACGCAAACCAATTAAAAACCAAATTCATTAGCTCAATAAAAGCACAAACAAGAATACAGTATGAACTCGATCAAGGCAGCGACGATTTCCACTTATCATGCATTTTACTATCAATGTTGATTTGTCTATCCTTTTGTTCATTCAATAAAAATATAGACATAACTATTTCAAAAAGTATAACCCAATAAAAACAACAATATTAGTTGTAAGTATTCTGTTTGCCATATTATGTTCAAAGAAAAAAAGACATAACATTCTTCCTCTTACACCAATTATAAGCAAAAGCAAACACACAGTTTTTCTTCATATTCATACTGCAAGGCAGCAAGCCAATTACAGATGAATTCCACAATAAAAAATGAAATACCTAAATTAATTGACCAATTGTACCTTTTCCAGCATCAACTCAAAAAAAAAAAAGTAAATCACGCCTGTTTCTATAGGAACACAAGGAAAAATATGCGCCAAAGGCTTAGCTATTGAAAACACACAAGCAAAAGAGCAGTGCCTCAACCAATCAAAAATCGTCAAGAAATAAGAAAAGCTTTACAATAAAAATTTGAATTCCAAAAAAAGCTTCCATCCACATTTTATTCCACAACCTTTTTTTAGGGTGGTGAAATTAGCTTGAAATAATGCTATAAAAACGATATAAATAGTTTCGGTACGACTTGTCCCGGTACGTGCTGTCCCCGACCCGTTGAGATTTTGATGAGATATGACAGTACGATGATAGAGAAGTCGAAAAAAGTGGGTCCGGCGATTCCGTCCGCTTGTCTTTCTGTCTGTTAACGCACCTACATACAGCGCCAGCGCCTTAACCACTGGTCCGAGTGACTTCAAACTTCAAAATTAGAGGTTTGAGCGAAAACGCTCAAATATTTTGAAAAAATATTTTTAAACTTTTTTTTAATTTCTGTATCTCAAAAACGGATCAATATTTACTTATAAAACGTATAGTAACATATACTTGAATACTGCATACCCAAATTATAATTTTAAGACATTTTCCAAAAATTTTATATATAAAAAATTAATTTAAGAAAAACGCAACAGTTCGTCGTCGTGCACATTTTTTACCCTGTTTTTCGGGATGTAGTATGTGTTTTTGTATATTTTAAAATGCAATTGGAATGCTTTTCCCTTCAGGATTGAAAATTTCGAGAAAAATCGCATCACCTAGAATATTAAATTACAATTATTATAAGTTCTTGTGCAGCCAGATTAAGTCAAGGAATAAGGCCATTGTTAAGGCTTAAATATATTTTATGGAATTGTAAAGTAAATAACTTTTATAAAATGCTTTTAATGAAAAGTGTATAAGATTCATATACGCCTACAAGAGTTTCATAGCTTATAAAAATTAAAAAAATGTCGATTCAATTTATAAATTTAAAATTTATTGGATGTAAAAGTTTTTGTGTAGTATTTTTTATTTTACAATTGAAGATAAAAAAAGGAGGTATCTGTTTGAATAGTGAAGAAAGAAGACGTTGACGAAGATATGCTCTTTGCCACCTCTATGGCTGAGAATTTAATAGAGCAATGCTGTTTCTTGAGTGCCACACCATGCAATGTATAGGCGAAGCGGAGAAGAGAGGCGAATGTACTGCCAGATTAAGAAATGAACGAAGAGTTTTCCATAAACTTTTCTAGCATTGAGAAATGAATAAATTATTAACACTTAATAAAAAACCACATTCCAAGCTGTTTGAAGCGCGAATGTGAAAAATACAAGCCAATCATTTGCGCGATATTGCGACTTTAGGAAAAGAAGTTTCTATTTACATTCATATCGATTTCGAGAATATTTCGCTGTGTGTAAATGTTATACCATGAGTTTAGACATAGGACAGGCAGGTTCTTACTACCAGGTTCAACTTTGTCACTGTAGATTATTTTTATTTACAGATAGAACCTGTTTACCATAGTGTAGAAAAGGTAAATAAGGTGTGGCTTGACATATTTATCAATAGTTCAGTGAAAAATATAACAAGCTACTTTTATTTTAATTCATTTTTTAATTAAATTAATAATTTGATTCTTCTTTTCTGTAAAATAATAAGTATACGCCCGAGTGAACTTTCTCATAGGTCGTTGATTCCAATGTTTTTGAAATTTTTGTATAAAGATTCAAAGCGAAACATGAACAAGAAGAAAGCATACCTCCTTTCTTATCTTCAATTGAAAAACAAAAAATACTACACAAACAGTTTCAGATTTATTAAATTTTAAATTTATATTTTCCCAGCATTTATTGCACTTTTATTTTGCATAAACTAAAGCAGTCAAACAACTTTATTTTGTTTTCTTTTTTTTCTCAATTTCTTTTGTGAACTGCTTGTGTACCCTCCATTTTTAGTCCTTATTCGACCATTTTCATGTTTTTTCTTTTTATATTTTGGAAAAAATGTCCGTTAACCTAAGGTCGCGAATTTGATCCTATTATTTTTATAAACTATGAAACTCTGAAAGGCATATATGAATCTTATACACTTTTCACTAAAAGCATTTTATAAAAGTTATTCACGTTATAATTCCATAAAATATCCTTTAGCCTTGACAATGGCTTTATTCCTTGACCAAACAAAAGGCTATATAAAAACTTTGTAGTAAAGAGAAATCTTCACTCTTACTTACTTACTTAAGGTGGCGCTACAGTCCGTTGTGGACTTGGGCCTCAATCAACAGTCTCCGCCAGTCAGCTCGGTCCCTAGCTAGCTGTCTCCAGTTTTGCACTCCAAGTTGATTGAGGTCCTCTTCCACTTGTGTGCGCCACCTGAGTCGCGATCTTCCTCTCCTTCTGCGTCCCTCGGGAATAGTGTCGAAGGCTTTCCGGGCCGGAGCATTGGTGTCCATGCGCTCTAAATGACAGAGCCATCTGAGTCTCTGGACCTTGACCCTTCTGGCTAGATTCGCGTCGTTGTTCAACCCGTAAAGTTCGCTGTTGTATCTCCTTCTCCATTCCCCATCAATGCACACGGGGCCAAAGATGACCCGAAGAATTTTCCTCTCGAAACAGCCTAAGGCACATTCATCCGATTTTGTTAGGGTCCATGCTTCTGCACCATATAGCAGGACAGGGATAATGAGGGTGTTGTACAGTTTTACCTTAGTTGCTCGAGATAGGGCTTTTCCACTCAATTGCTTTCTTAGCCCAAAGAAACAGCGATTAGCAAGAGTAATTCTTCGTCTTATCTCAGCGCTGGTGTTATTGTCCGTGTTGATAGCGGAGCCTAGGTAGACAAACTCCTTAACTACCTCGAAGTTGTATGCGTCTATTGTGACGTTCTGTCCGAGCCGACCATGTTGGGTGTCCTTACTCGAAGACAGTATGTACTTCGTTTTTCCCTCATTTACCGCTAAACCCATTTTTGCCGCTTCTGTCTCAATTCTCACAAAGGCGCCATTGACATCAAGCTGTGTTCTTCCCATTATATCAGTATCGTCGGCGTACGCGAGAAGTTGAACAGATTTATAGAAGATAGTGCCTCTGGTGTTGACGGTGGAGTTTTGGACTATCTTCTCAAGAACGATGTTAAATAAATCGCACGACAGTGCATCGCCTTGTCTGAATCCTTTTTTGACGCCGAATGATTCCGTAAGCTCATTGCCAACCTTGATAGAGCAGCGTGAGTTCTCCATCGTCATTTTGCACAAGCGAACGAGCTTGGCAGGGATGCCAAAACTAGACATAGCTTTATACAGTTCGTCTCTGTAGATGCTATCATACGCGGCCTTAAAATCAATGAAGAGGTGGTGGGTATCGATTTGGTGTTCATAGGTTTTTTCCAGGATCTGCCGCAACGTGAAAATTTGGTCGATGGTAGACTTTCCTGGCCTGAGCCACATTGATAAGGACCAATCAGATTGTTGACGAAAGGCTTCAGACGTTCACATATTACGGCAGAGAGGATCTTGTAGGCGATGTTAAGCAGACTGATTCCTCTGTAGTTGGCGCAGTTTAGAGGATCTCCTTTTTTCAGGATCGGGCAAACAATGCTGAGGTTCCATTCATCGGGCATGCATTCCTCCGACCATATCTTACAGACGATTTGGTGCATGCTCCTATCTAGCTCGTCGCCTGCGGCTTTGAACAGCTCGGCAGCTAGACCATCTGCTCCAGCGGCTTTGTTGGATTTCAGCCGTGATATTGCTGTTTTCACTTCTTCTAGGTCGGGTTCACGGAATTGTTGGCTGTCATCGTATATGATAAAAGGCTCCTGTCTGACGGCGGGGTTCTGTTCGTCGTCGCCGTTATACAGTCTACAGAAGTGGTCTTTCCAAATCCCCAGCACTGACTGCGGTTCTACTATGATGTTTCCTTGTTGATCTCTGCAGGTATCGGTTCTTGCTCGATGACCTTGAGCCAGCTGTTTTACCTTCCGATAAAACCTCCGAACTTCATTCCTGTTGTTAGCTCTCTCAACATCTTCGATCTGACGCTTCTCATGCTCTCTCTTTTTTCTCCTGAGAAGCCAGCGTTCTTCTCTCCTCTTTTGCTCGTAGAGCTCACGAGCAGCTCTTGTCCTTCTTTGCAGCGCCGCTTTGTATGCCTCCTGCTTGGCTGCATGGGCCTGCCTGCATTCTTCGTCAAACCAGGGGTTTCGTTTTGGTGGCTGTGTGAAACCCATCACATAAGAGGCGGCATCTCTAACTGCATTCTGGCAATATTGCCACTGGTCTTCGATTTGATGTTGGCGGCATAGGACTCCTTAAGAGGTTACTTGACACTCGATCAGAGAAGGATCTGGCCATCTCTTGCGATTGTAGCCGTCCGACGTCAAATTTTCTTCCAGCATTTCTTTGTTTTGGCCGTTGTCGGGATATTCGTAGCACTACCTTGGCTATGACGAGGTAGTGGTCCGAGTCGATGTTGGCTCCTCGGAAAGTTCGAACATCTAGAATGCTGGACAAGTGCCTCCCGTCGATCGCAATGTGATCAATCTGGTTGACGGTTGATTGATCAGGAGATCTCCATGTACCTTTATGGATGTTGAGATGTGGGAACCAGGTGCTTGCTACCACAACATTTCGCCCCGCAGCAAAATCGTTCAGCCTGAATCCGTTGTCGGAAGTGGTGTCGTGCAGGCTGTGCTTTTCGACTGTTCTTCCAAAGATGCCTTCCTTTCCCAGCTTTGCGTTAAAATCGCCGAGGACAATTTTCATGTCATAGCTAGGACATTGCTCATATGTTTTGGCGAGGAGCTCGTAGAATTCGTCTTTGGTGTCGTCCTTTTTCTCTTCTGTGGGGGCATGCGCGCATATTAAGCTAATGTTGCCGAATTTAGCCTTGATTCGGATCGTCGTGATGCGTTCGCTTACGCATTTGAAGCTCAAGACTTTTTGCCTGAGTCTGCTTCCCACGACGAATCCGCATCCAAAGAGTCGCTGTTTTTGCTCCCGGTAGCAATCCCCATAGTAGATGTCGCAGTTTTTCATCTTCTTTTCGCCCGGTCCATCCCATCGCATTTCCTGGATAGCGGTAATATCTGCTTTGTAGCAGTTGAGGGTCTCCGCTTATTGTTCGGCAGCACGCAGTCCATTAAGGGACCTAACATTCCACGTGCAAATCCGAAATTCATTGTCCTTTATACGTTTGCTTGGGTCGTCATCAGTGTATCCGTCCGTTTCCGAGGCCTGTTGTCGCTTCGGAACTAGATTTTTTCTATGTAGTCGGGAAATCATCCCGACGTATAACCCCCAACCTGGAGTACCAGGTACTTGATGTAACTCCAAGTACAAAAGCCGGAAAACCGCTCCTTTTACGACCTGAGCTTCAAATTTATGTCGAAGTAGCCCGTAAAGGTGTTCACCAAGTAGTTCGACCTAACTGGAACTGAGGACACCACCGTTGATTCCAAAAAGAAATTCATCCGCTGCCGTCCCTCGTGGGAAGTGCCTTTGTGGGAACACTCCTTCGTTGTGGGGTAATTAGTAGTAACAGCCTACTCCGCTTCGACCTGTCGACCATGGGAGGCCCTGCTGCGAAAACAAGTTTCGCGATCGCATAGCTCTAAGCATCGCAGTAGTAGTTACCGTAAGCCGCTCCGCCACGTCAAGGCTTACCCCATGGAGGGGTAATTTTTTTTATTTTGATTGTTGATTTTTAGTCTTTTCTTTGTTATGTAAAATTTGACCATCGGTTTATATGAGACAGCGTATTTGCGTTTTCAAGGTCCTCGAAAATAAAAACAACAGGAAAGAAACAATGATCTCTTAAAACACAGACTATCCGAAGACAGATATTATTAGCCACAAGAGCTCAAAGTCTGCAAGTGTCTTAAGAATATTATAGATGATGGGTTGCTTGTCTCCATGTTTGCTATGTTATGTATTTTTATGTTTATTTTAAAATAAAAACGATTATAGTTTTCTTAAAAATTAACAATTTATTAAAACTTTATGTTGCAAACAATTTTTAATATAAATAAAATAAGCGACGCGTTTCAGAACTCTTGTTCTATCATCGGGCTACTGTTTACTTAACTTTTGTTGTTTTTCTATTGTTCTTCTTTCTGTTTTGTTGTTGTTGTCAGATTGCTATGGTTTTGAGTGTGGGAGCTTTTTGGAAAGCTTTCTTTTCTTCTTTTCTTCTTATTTCTTTTTGTTGTTTGTTGTGAATTTCAAAGCTGTGTCAAATAATATGTTCTGTTTTATTGTTAATTTGTCATTTAGTATTCTGTCTTGTTCTATCTTGTTGGCTTTATATATTTCCAATTCTTCTAAAGTGTCTAGTGTTTTCCCTTTTTTGCATGTCTGTAAGATTTTAAGGTTATGTTCAAAGCTTGTATAGTTGTGATTGTTTTCTATCAAGTGCATTCCATATGTTGATCTGGTGTTTGGTTTCGGTTTATGTTCCAAGAATCTTTCGTGAAAAGATCTTCCTGTTTGTCCTATATAGTATTTGTTGCAATCGTCACAAGTTATTTTGTAAAAACCAGTTGATGTTTTTTTGTTATTGTTGTTCTCCAACCAAAAAATAACAACAATAACAAAAAAACATCAACTGGTGTTTACAAAATAACTTGTGACGATTGCAACAAATACTATATAGGACAAACAGGAAGATCTTTTCACGAAAGATTCTTGGAACATAAACCGAAACCAAACACCAGATCAACATATGGAATGCACTTGATAGAAAACAATCACAACTATACAAGCTTTGAACATAACCTTAAAATCTTACAGACATGCAAAAAAGGGAAAACACTAGACACTTTAGAAGAATTTGAAATATATAAAGCCAACAAGATAGAACAAGACAGAATACTAAATGACAAATTAACAATAAAACAGAACATATTATTTGACACAGCTTTGAAATTCACAACAAACAACAAAAAGAAATAAGAAGAAAAGAAGAAAAGAAAGCTTTCCAAAAAGCTCCCACACTCAAGACAATAGCAATCTGACAACAACAACAAAACAGAAAGAAGAATAATAGAAAAACAACAAAAGTTTAGTAAACAGTAGCCCGATGATAGAACAAGAGTTCTGAAACGCGTCGCTTATTTTATTTATATTAAAAATTGTTTGCAACATAAAGTTTTAATAAATTGTTAATTTTTAAGAAAACTATAATCGTTTTTATTTTAAAATAAACATAAAAATACATTAAGAATATTGTCTTAATAAAAAACTATTTAAATTGTATTTGATTTGAATAGATGTTTATTCTCTGAGCTTCTGAATTCTATTAAGTCTTAAACATATTTAATGATAATGCTTACTTTTATTTCAATTCTGTAAGGGAGCTTTCAAGTATAGTAGCTTTTTCTTAAGTAATCGTTGCCATTTCATTTTTTGTTCATGGCATGCAATACAAAATTAAAATCCATTAAAGAGTAGGCTTATTGAAGGCAGAGAAATATTGATTAATTTGAACAGATTTTTGGGTGCATACATTTGTACAAGTTTGTGCTGTGTGAAATATAAATTATAAAAACAGTAATTTTAACTAAAATGGCTTCAAGTTCTTCGAAGGATTTAAGCGCTGAGAAAAAAAAGGAAATAGTTGATGCAACAAATAAATTTTATGACCATTTAAAAAACAAAACCCAAGCTATAAGACAAGTGTGCGATATTTTTTCAGTTTCAGAACGAACTGGGGCCCTACTCTGTAATGCGTTTCGAAAGCCAATCCGATTCGAATCTGATATTCGATTCGTTTATGAATTCGTACTCTGTAAAAAGTTCGAATCGAATAAAAAAATCATCTAGTACTATTTCTATTTATAGAATAGATTTGCAGAGTCTCGAAGTATTTCTTATTAGATTTGCGGAGTCTCGAAGTATTTCTTATTAGATTTGCTGAGTCTCGAAGTAATTCTAATTAGATTTGTCAAAAAAAAAATCAAAAGGAAAAAAAAAATCAAAACAAAACAAAACACAAACAAGGCGAGAATGTTCAAATTAATTTTTAAAGAAAAAATATATAATTCCATAAAAACTTAATAAAATGGCCTCGGTTGCTCTTTGAATGGATGAAGAAAATAGAGAAGAACACCGTCTCTCATTGGTGGTCCTTCTGCATTAAAAGATGGTGATAGCCTGTCCCAAATTGTTGGAAGTGTTTCTCGCGTCCGAGGCGTTCAAACGCCCCTTGGTCAGATCGGGATGAGCAAATTTTTGGCTGATGGTTCCCTGTAATGAGATTTATTTGCTTAAATTTTGAATAAAATGATTATTTCCTTACTTACATTTTATCTATTTCACACAACTAAACACAATTTTCCTTCTGTGTCCTTTAAAAACGGCATTCGAATTGCAATCCGTTACCTCTCTTGGTGTAGAAAGAAAATTTCCGTTTTCCAACCAAAATGACTTTCGGAAACGGATTGCCAGGTACGAAAAATCCGAATGCGGATTTGTCAATCCGTAAGTACTAGATTTCTTATCCGAATTAGAAATAGAGAGTACAAAATATTCGTTTTCGAAAATATTTGCTTTCGAAACGCATTACAGAGTAGGGCCCCTGTTTATACAGCCTTATTACCGTACCCGATCGGAGAATTCTCCGATCGGAGAAAATGTCCGATCGGAAAGTTTATTTCCTTCACCGTACCCGATTCGTACATAAATTAGTGATGCGTACCGACGCACTTCTTTGTTGTTTTGTGAGTTAAAAAATATTTTTAGTTCCGACACTTTTTTGCTTCGGAGACAATCGGACGAAAACAGTAAGTAACAAATCGCGATGCATCGCATGAAATCCCGAAACGTCGCTCTCAATTTGAAATTCCGACGTAGATTTCAAATTTTTTCGTAGATGTCTACGATTGACCTGTCCGAAAGTATACAGTGGTAGAAAATTCGTAGAAATTGTACGAATCGGAGAGAATTTTTCTCGGGTACGGTAATAAGGCCGAGAGTGTCCTCAAAGAAAACAAGACCAAAGGCCATATCTCCACAAAAAAAAATAAATTGAATAAGGCAGATAGTCTATATGATTTTTTCAAAAAATGAACTCCCTACATTGGATAAGGTCTTAAGTGAAATTAAGCTAAACGAAAACATCACTCTTGAAACTTTCTAAATATTTAGTTAAGATTTCGAAATTCGTATTTTATATAATTCGGTTATATAATTTACGAAACTCAAACTTATTTCAGGTTCGAATTCAATAATTTTTCTAAAAAATGAAAATCTTTGTTTACGACAATAGATACTAATAAAATATATGAGGCAACTCTTTTGATTTTTCAGAGAGCTTTTTATAGTTTTACAGCCGTATTCATAATGATTTCTTAATCAGGCTCTTAAAGGTTAATTAGTTAAGCGGGCTTCAATATTTAAGCGACCTTTAAGCAGCTGTACTAAAAATTCTTATTCATAAGTGATTTGCGACCTTTACTTAACTAAGTAACGTCCCTGTTAAAAATGTAATAGAAACTGAAAATCTATTACTGAATTCTATTACGTTTTAGTTGTCAAAGTGATAATAATACAAAAAAAAATCATCCCAATGGTTTGGAT
This sequence comes from Sphaerophoria taeniata, assembly GCA_943590905.1. Taxonomy (NCBI): domain Eukaryota; kingdom Metazoa; phylum Arthropoda; class Insecta; order Diptera; family Syrphidae; genus Sphaerophoria; species Sphaerophoria taeniata. The sequence goes on along the minus strand of OX016542.1, from coordinate 73,943,817 downwards.
TGATATGAGTTGTCCTGTTTTGTAGCTTTAAAATAAAAATAAAAACAATGGAAGTAAAAAATAAAAGAAAACGGTCGGAGAACTGGGACTCCGCAGATAAGGTAAGATTATTCGATCAAATAATCATTCATATCAATAAAATTTTGGTAATTTTTCTTCTCTTGCTCTATAGATTCTTCTTAGGCAGCTTGTTGAAGACAAGATAAATATAATTGAAAACAAAGATGTGGATACTAACACCAGCAAGAAAAAACGATAAACCTGGAAAGAAATCCTTCAATCGTAAATTATTATTAGTATAAACGTTTTAAAATTATTATATTAATATAAAATATTGATTTGTATTTCAGCTTTAATGAGTGCAGCCACATAAGTCGCGATGTGCCACAAATCCAAACTCAGTGGCGAAATATGAAAATGAATGCTAGGCTGAGAGTTTCCACGTACAAAAAACAATCAAAGGCAACAGGTGGTGGTCCACCTCCAAAATCTCCGGATGTGGAAGACGACATATTGATGGCTTTGATTCCGGATGTATTTGCCGTTGGTTCAAATCCATACGATTGCGATGGGGGCATAATTGTGTCTGAACCATCAGCGGAGTTGGCTGCATCAGGAGATGTAATGGACCCATCTGAGGACCTTGAAATTCTTTTCGAAGATGTTGTTCCAAAGGACCCTTCAATTACTGAAGCCGGATCTTCAAGCAAAAAATCCGTAAGAGATAATTCTTAATCATTATAGTTGTCTTCAAACTTTATTTGTGGTTATCTTCATTTTTCAGAAAATCCCCAAAAAAATGAAAAATTTAAATAAAGAAAATTCAACTGTAAGTATAAAATGTCCATACGTTTGCATAATAATATAATACTAACATTACTCCATTTTGTGTGTAGAGTGAAAATCGTTATCTGGAAGTCGCAATCGAAGCTAGAAGAATAGAAAGCGAGTTGACGAGAAATAAAATTCTTCTCGAAATGGAAAACCTGCGAGCGGATGACAGAAGAAAGGAGGAGGAGCATCAGCTTAAAATGAGATGCATTAAAGAAGAACATGATCTCCGCATGAATCTCATGCAAAATGGTTCTCGTTAGTCGAAGAACTTCATCTCAATTCTTGAAGACTGATTTTTTTTTTGTTAAATTATTGTAAATAGTTGAATTGTGAATTGTTTTTTTTTTTTTGGCTTTGATGAAATTATTTGTTTGTATTGTAAATAGTTATGTTGTGAAAAGTGTTTTTTTGTTTTTTATGAACTTTGTTTCGTTTTTATTCATGGTATTTTGATTTGTTGATTAAAAACAAATAATAATAAATGAATGAACGATATTTCTCTATTGAAAAAATAGTATCCTGTTATTGTGTTTGTTTAACTGTTGTGTTGTGTGTTGAAGTTGGTACTTAATTACTTTGAACATTAAAAAAATGTTCGATCATCACTCTACGAGAGATGTTTTAAGCATTATTTGTTTGAGCTATTTCTTCGCTTTCTGTAAAATTGTCGAACTCGGTAATTTCATCTTCAGCTGTATTAAAGGATAGCAAAAAATAGATTTGATTATTTCATTCAAATAGATCTTAGCTGTTGTACCTGTGATTGTGATGTCATCTTGATAATCAATAGCAAGGTTATGAAGCACAGCTAAAGCTACAACAGTCGTTTTTGTTATTTCCAGGGAGCATCGAAATCCTGACTGGAGAATTCTAAAACGGCTCTTCCAAACTCCGAAGCATCTTTCCACTGTGTTGCGTGTTGCTATTTGAGCAATATTATACCGCTCTTCTGCATCCGTTGCTGGATTCAGAAGGGGAGTATATAGGATGCTGGAACAAGCATAGCCCCCATCTCCTAACAAGATGCCTCTGAACTCCCCACTATCGAATCTCTCCTTTATTCGACTTTCTCTAAATATTCGAGAATCGTGCGTGCTGCCTCTCCAATGGCACACAATGTCTCTTATTTTAAGAGAAGAGTCACACACAACCTGGGTATTTATAGAAAAGTACCCTTTTCTATTTACATAAAATTGTCCTTAAGACTGGGTTCCCTTTTTTCTTGAACTCCGAGTTCGTGTAAAAGCATGCACGAGTGTTAGTGAATATTTCCCTTTCTTTTTTTTTATTTCCGTCTCACATAGCCACTTGAAATTTCTAGTTTTCTAGTTTTTATTTTTTTTTTCTCACTCAGAATTCAGTTTCAGTGAGCGATATGTAAGAAATGAGTTTCGCTTACGAAGGTCCACAAAATAGGGATGAAAAAAAGAGGTATTTTCGCACGTATTTATTTACTATGTGGAATTATGGACTGTGGACTGTGGTGTGAACATACACTAAAATGCATCTACATTCTACATATGTACGTATTATGTTATGTGCACTTAGAGTAGGAGTAGCATTCATGAATTGTTGTTTTTCTTTTTTCTACGCAAATTTTGTAATTTGGGATTATGATCGTTTTGAGTTTTGCTGACATTTGTGTTCGAATTGTTTCTTTTTTGGGGTCCTGACGAACGATTTTAATTTATCTTTGGTTTCATCTTTATATTTATCTATAAAAAGACGAAGAGGTACTTTTTGACAAGCTATGAACAATTAAAAAAGTTCAAGACGATATTTTGATCAAACATGATTTTACGATGATAGAAAAATCAAAAAAGTGATTGCCTCAATTTTGTCTTTCCTTGGGTATTTAGACAAAAGTTACCCGATTGTCTTCAACTACTACGATTGTTCTTTAACCGATTTGGGTCACGGATGGGAGATTATTTTTTTTTTAAATAGGCCAAAAATTACTCAAACTATAACATTTTTTTATTATTCCCAAATGCATTGGGGTTTATTTTCTTAAGGTTTCAAGGAATATAATATTGACATTGCCTTTTCACAGTACTTCGCACATGAATGTAACGAACTACAGACACATAGCAGCACTGGCGACTGATGAATATAATATAATATAATAAAATTTATTTTTCTAAACCTACCTACACCTGCAAGTAATAATATTATGAAGAAAAATTTAATTTTTTGTCATCTAGTTATCTTACAAAACAAGATTAGGTCAAGATTAGACACTAGATTGATTTTTATAATTCTATAAAACAAAGAATTCGCAAGAATTCGATTTGAAATACAATAAAATAAAAATAATTCAAATCATCGGCTTGTACTTCTTCAAAAAAGAATATTACGATCCCACCAGCACAGCATAAGTTGTGTTCACTGAGGTTTTTTCTAGATCAGAACAGCACAGGACAGCACAGTTTCGTGAGAAACGTCAGATCAAGTTAGAACAGTCAGTTAAACGTCAGTTGTAAAAAAAAAAAAAAAAATTGCAAATTGTGTGAATTTTTCGTTTCTCGCTTATTTTTTTTTCATTTTTTGTGTTTTTACTGTGAAAAATATTATTAAAAATTATTAAAATGGAAAATCAAGTGATTGCTAAGATAATTCTAAATGAAAATGTTAGTGGTTCAGACACCGATAGTGATTTTTCGTCGGATTCCTCTTCAGATGATTGGAATGAAACTGTGACGAATGTTATTACCTTTTCTTTGATGAAATGTAAATGAAATTTATTTTAAAATTATTTAATAAAAACAAATTAAACAAATTGGGCAAATAACTTTATTTTAATTTTTTTTTAATCACGAGAAAAAAAACACAAAGCACAGCCAAATCAAAAGGTAAACAAAAAAAATGACAACTTCGATTTTGACATTTCTCACAAGTCTGTTCTAACCTGATCTGACTCAAAAGCAAGAACAGAAAATCCTGTTCTAAACTGTTCTAGGTTTGTCAATGAACAGGAAAGTAGAACAGTTCAGCACAGAAAAAACCTCAATGAACAGCAAAAAGCTGTACTTTTCTGTCTAGAACAGTCCAGCACAGCGTCAGTGAACACAACTATAGAGAAACGATAGGAAAAAATGTCATTGCTACAAAAACAAAAGCAAAACAAAAACAAAAAAGAAACAAAACCCTTTACATAATCCTAAGAAATAGCACACACCACCACAAAAAAGATCGTTTCCTCATTGCGTAACAGGATTTTACTTCTCAAGCCCTTGCATATAGAGAATATTATTACCTTGCCCTTGCACTTGACTCATTTTCAAAAAATACGCGCATTCACATACATATTCGAAATGTATGCCTGCAAATATGACTGCAAATGTAGGGAGGTATTCAAAACAACTTTTTCATCGAATACCTACAAAGTACATAGTAAGTGATCACAATTGCCTATCTACATTTATATGTCTGCATATCATAAACATTCCAGAAGTATAAAAAAAATTAATTTTCATTCTCAAACGAATTCTATGAGAACGTTTGGTATGAACATTTTTTTCTCTATCCTATAAAAATAAAACGAAGGAGAAGAGAATGAAATATAAAACAACGCCACCTAGTTCAATTCGTTTGAACTGAGTACCTTAGTGTGTGTGAGCAAACGCAATTTTTCTTGTAAAAATCTAAAAAAATACCCATTTTCGAATATTAATATAAAATAAACGGGATATCGTAAAATTATTTTAATTTCTGATTTCTATATAAAAAATATGAAAAAAAATTAAAAAAATATTTTTGAAAATATTGTTTGCTGCATTCTCCTCATAATTGATACACAAATATTGACTTTTTTAAATGCATTTTTAAATATGTTTTCATTTTTTTCTTTTTTTTCTAAAAACGTTACTGAGTCGCAGAGATGTTCAATTTTCATAAAAAAATACTTTTGTTGTTGAGTCAAACTAAATGGGGTTGGAATCTTGTTCGCCGTAGAATATTCTAAGAAAAACATGCATTTTTTTACTTTGCACTTCAAAAAAATCTAGTAAAATATTTTATTAAAAAATTAAAAAATTATTGTGATATTATGTATATTTCGACAATATAAAAAAAATATTTTCAATTTTTTATTTTTTCTAATTTAGAAATTATTCCAAATTCCCCCATTTTTCGTGATTTTGTTAATTTTTTTTGACGAAACTGGACAAAATATTTAAAAAAAGGCCACGTTACTGAGTCGTGAGACATTTTAAGAATAGATAAAAAATATAAAAATAATAAAAAATAAATGTTTAAGGCAACAAAACTTTTCCCCTGCAAACGTCTCCAAAAATTTCATAATTTTTCTTTACGCATGACCATTTTGGGATGAAATATATTTTTAATATTTTTTTTAGCTAAATAATTTCTTAGCTTATTAAATGTATAATCTATACCCGTTGATTTCATTTAAATATTCGGAATATTTTGGGAGCTACACAGTTTTACGCAAAAGACCAACGAAATTTTCAATGGGAAACCTAGCCTTAAGGATTTGCGTTTTAGTATTAAGGTTTTTTCGAAATAAATAACACAAAATACCTGCAGAACCACCAACTTTTGGAATTTTGATATGGGTAGGTACAGTCAATTGCACCAATTACGTTTGGAAAACCTCTTATCTTCCTAAATCCTTCCATTATATTAGTTTGTTCCACCAAGGATGTTGGCATTTCAACAAATTGGGGTCTTTTTGATGCCAATGCCTTTGCAACTCGAAGTGATATCCTGCTTAAGGTTGGTTGGCTAAACCCATGGATGTCTGCTCCATCATCCTGCACCTAAAAAGAAAAAGAAAAATAACATTTTTTGTTTTTTTTTTTTTAGAAGAGTGCGTTTTATAATTTTTTTATCTTAAATATGTATGTACCTCGTTCCTTCCCCAATACCTAATAGCAGCCATAACTTGAAGACCGGGAGGAATATGGCCTCCGTTTTTGGAACCTTCTAGATCTGCTCGAACTAGTTCAATAATTTTTGCCATGCTCGATTTTGAGAATCGGTACCTCTTCTTAAAAATGTTGTCGTCCAGTTCCATTGGATTAATTCTAGGCTTGTATATTTTATTTTTTCTTCTAGTCCTCAGCCTTAATATTCTTAATACATTTAAGTCTCCAATAATTTGCTGATGTTCCATTATTATTGTTTTTCTTTTGGCGATATTTACGTAGATAATATAAAACTGAATTGAAAGCAACCACGATCTAAAAATTTCAATCTCATTGAAATGTCAATATTTAAGCAGGATTTAATCAGCCTTTAAACGCAAAAATTTGCGTTTAAGTTAAGCGACCTTTAGTCAACCTTGCTTAAATCAGAAAATTGATTATGAATAAGGATTGTCTGCTTAAATGCTGCTTAGAGCTCGCTTAAATTTAAGCGGCCTTTAAGTTTTGGTTATGAATACGGCTGTTAGTATATAAGATAACCTACGGTAATCCTTGCCGATTGTTTCTTACACACAATGTAATGGAATTCCTCTGCAGATAGAGTGGGAGATGAATGTCCTATCTTCCCTGTACTGCAGATTTGTTTTGGACGAATTGTGTACACAAACGAACCCCAATTAAATATGTGTTTGAGTCTTACAAGAAGTAAACAACAGCTTATATGACACTTTTTTATTCTACTAGCTGACCCGTTAAATGTTGTTTTCTCTTTAAAAATACCTTTCCAGATATTGAAATCAACGTTTTATGGGAAAGTTCACTCGGGCGTTTACTTATTATTTTTCAGAAGAGAGAAGAAGAAACGTAACCGCGCTTTTTTCCGAAAACTATTAGAGCTACAAAGTTAATTCTGGCGGCACAAGCAACAAATTGGCAACAAAATATACCATTGGTTTCATGTCGCTAACTGCATTGTTTCAAATTTGGTTCTGCTAACGTAATAGTACGTTTTTTCCAAGAATTGTAGTGTAGCAACAAAATCAATTCTTGCGGCACAAATTAGCAACAAAATACTGAATACTTTTTGGTACCGGCTTATGAAACGGTTCTGCTGGCGTAATAGACGTCTAAAACATTTAGAATATGTCAAAAACAGTTTTTTAAATATTTTTCTTTCCAGGTTTCAAAGAAACTTCACGTCGGTTTTCAACACACTTCTCTTGTTCATATCCAATTAGAACTGTCCATGTACAAATTTATCATGCAGCATCATTATGTTTTGTGATGATTTATTTCGAAAATATGATTCAGAACAAAAACATAAAATGTAAAAAACTTATGTTATAAGAGAACTTGGCTCTTTTTTACATTTTATGTTTTTGTTCTGATTTCACATCTTTTTGCAAAGTTTCTTTTTATGGAAGCATGAACCTCGAAATAAGTTTATAAGCTAGCCATTTGCAAACTTTAACAATATAATTGCTCTGCCAATTTATAAATAAATAGTAGGTAGGTTAGGTTAGAGTGGCTGTCTAGATATCACATTTAGACATCAAGGGTCCATTGTGAAACCACTAAGGAAAGTTACTCATGGAGTTTTATGAAGTTTAACAAACCAGAATTCTAAATTTCAACATCGTATGAACATTTTAAGAAAGTGGGTGGCAGCCACGCCCTTTTAATGAAACTGTTATTTTGTACTTATATGTTCTCTTATACTCAACCGAAACCTTATCAGAATTTCGAATTTAAACGTTTTCGACCATTTTAACAAAGTGGGTGGATACCACGGCCCTAAATGGAAACAGAATTTTTTTCTCATTTTTTTCATGTTATTCAACCAAAACCTTACTAAAATTCCAAATTTCAACATCCTACGACCGATCATAAGATAGTAGGCGGAAACCACGCCCCTTAATGAAACCAAAATATTTTATTTATATTTTTCCTTATATTCAACCAAAACCCTATTAGAATTCCGAATTTCAAGATCCTACGACCAGTTTTAGAAAGTGGGCGGATACCACGCCCCCTGAATGAGCAAATTGAAATTTTCGATTTTTTCCTTTGTAAACACCCGGAAACCTACCATTGTACCAAATTTCAAGATTCTGCTATTGTTAGAAGTGCTTCATAATTTTGATGATCAGTCAGTCAGTGAGTCAGTCAATTACGGTTTTTGAAATTTTTACTGGCCAATATCTCAGGAAGTAGTGGTTCTACAGGGCCTTTGTGCCCATGAAGTTAATACGTAATTCAAATTTAAAGGTTCTAACTCCATGGGTTCAAAAGTTATAAATAAAATAAATAGAGTGACGCGACAGCTCTTGAAGAGCCAAGGCCTAAGTGGCTTACTCTCATCATCAATTCTCTGAGTGCGTGTGGAGAATTGAGGGGACCTACAATTTAACGCCGATTCCGAACGCCAAAGTTGAGAAGCACTTTTTCATGACAGATTGATACTCTTGGAAGCTTTGTCAGGTTTTCGCAAGAGGCAGTACCCGTGAAAGATGAAATAAGAACTTGGCCTGAGTAGGACTCGAACCAACGACGTTCTGCTTAGCAGCCAACGCACTTACCAACTAAGCTACGTGCGACCAGTGTTCCCATAACGGCATTATTAATGCTAGATCTAGCATTATAGAGAAGAGAAAAGCATTCTGAAATTTTAAAATAATGCTAAATGCTTTTCTGGCATTATTGTTTTTAAGTTTTGCATTCTTGAATGCCAAAATTGATTTCAAAAGATTGATTTGATTATATCATATTTGGAAAAAAATATAAATCATCATCTTTTTTTTATATTACAAACCATTGTGATTTAACCTTAATAACGTCAAATCACGAAGATTCACACATACCTACGCTCAAAAAACTCATGAATTTTTCTAAGTATATGTGAAATAGAAATCTGTTTCATATTGGAATTTGGAAAGTCAATTACCACGATTTTCTTTCTATTCTCTATTCTCTTTGGATTTATTCGGATTTTGATGAAAATTCGTCCGAATTTCACAAAGTCATAATGATAATGAAAAAAACAAAAAAAAATAAAAAAATAAACAAATTCAAAAGAACAGAAAAATAAATAAAAAAAAAACTTTCCTTAAAATTGAAAAAAAAAGTGTTTTGTAAGTTTGATTGATCGAAACAGAGAAACGGTTAATCGTATTGATGTGAAATTTTCATCAAAATCAAGGAAATTTTATGACCTCTAATAATTAAGCCTCAGATTAGTTGTATCACTCAAAACCACAAAATAACGGTAGTTTTTATGAAAAAGTTGAAAAATGCGTATTTTGGACCTTTTTTTAAAGTGATAGAAAAGATTGAAAAAAGCAATATTTTTATTTTTCAAAATGTTCAAAATTTAATAAATTTTTCAAATCTGCATTTAATTTTTTTGTTAGTCAATATTTAGCGGAGTTATTAGGGTCCAAAGTCAAAATTGTTTTTTTGCAATTAAACCCATTTTTTGATTAGAAAAAAAATCGTAGCGATCTGAACCGAACAGTGAATTATAGCCAGCAAAATTTTCAAATTGAATCTTACAGCCTTATTACGATTGTCAAAGATCGATAAATTGAACTTTGAAACAATTTGTCAATCATTTGATAAATTGGTATTATGAATGCGAGTTGACAATTTTTTGATTCACTGTGAACAATAATCAAAAATTTATTGTGAATAGTGCCAATTGTCAATCGACGTTTGACTTTCAAAATATAATTTCAACCACTTTCCATCAAAGACGTCAAATGAAAAAACTTTTTTAGTGAATTGTCATTTTACGCTTGCAGTTTTTTCCGGTTTTTATTACATTCATCTCCCCAAAACAGGAAAAAATGTGATTATTTAGTGTTTGTATATTTAGTTCTAATAAATGTTATGTTTTTCTTTGTGAAAATGTGTTTAAATAAATATCCAATTTTTGTTCCAATTTGTTTTGTTTGTATTTGTAGTGGTGGAATAGTGTGCTCTGAAATGGGTTAAAAATATTCCTTAAAAACAGGAATAAATTTCCCTACAAGTGTAATTTGTTTATAAGAACTCCCAAAAAAGGCACATAGGTAATAAAACTTAAAGCAAATAACGTACACACACAAGTGTAAGAAGTGTCAAAAAACAAGCAGCAAATCAAGCTTGATAGTCTCCGTGGCTAAGTGGTTAGGTGCGTTGGCTGATAAGCAGAACTTTGTGGGTTCGGGTCCTACTCGTGCCCATAGTTTTTTTCACGGGCACTGCCTCTTGCGAAGAACTGACAAAACATCCAAGAGTATCAAGCTGTCATGAAAAAGTGCTTCTTAACTAGCGTCGTGTGAAGCTTAAGGCACATTTAGCTGTTTCTTTACATATAAAAATGTGAAGAAAACAAGATCTCATTCTTAAGCCCTAGGGCACCCCAGGGTCAGCTGACTTGTCTTTATTTTGATGTGCCATTTCGTCATGAATTAACAGTGGATTTGCAGCATCACGTATTTTTCTTCGCTTGCTCCAAAGAATTTTCTTCAACAATTTCATTTTCACCGAAAAATAGTTCTACACTGGACATACTTTTGGCTTTCACGTTTCTTAAAAATGTTTTATCAATAAGGATTTTGTGATTGACTGAAAAATTGACAAATTTTATTTTTTTTGACTATCATAATACCGAAATTATGAATACGCCCATTCACAGTAGTTCTTAAATCTGAACTTGTATCAAAAAAATTGATAACTAAAAACGATAATACCGATTCATCAATTTTTTGTATTATTGTCAAATATCGTATTGAACATTGACAACCGTAATAAGGCTGTTAGTTTGATTGGATTGAACAAAAATTTCCGCTCATTTTATGACAGTTCAAAGTTAATTTTTTTTTTTTTTGAAATTGAGTTAACATTTTTTACGCTCAAGCGGAAACGACTAACGGTACTTTCTTAACGCAAAATAATTTGAAAAGAAAAAATTTTACGTGTCAGCTCCGACGCGCGACTGGAGTTCACTCAATAAGAATGATTTGATTACCTTAAAATATATAATACGCAAAGGTCATACATCTATTCATAATAATTTGATAAAATATATTATACTTAAATACTTATGGTAAGCAATATGAATGTCAACAACTTTGTTTAAAACGTTCTTACGTATTTTAACATTTTTGTAAATAATGAAAAAATCTACAAAACTCCATCATTACATTTTCAGAACAGTTACATTTCTTTTCAACTTTCATTAATTAATGATGAAAATTCAAATGGGTCCAAATTTATCGTGCATTATTGCATACAAAATGGAATTGAATGTTGATAAATTCTACATTGAATTAAAGCCTGAAGCCTTGTGCTTCTTAATAGATCTTAATCTTGAAGATCCGATTATTAGAACGCACGCTAGGATGCTTTTAATCGAAAAACAACGATCGAATTTTGGCCATAGCGGGATTCTCCCACAGGTGATGTGTCATTTTGTACGAACCAAGCAGGTCGTTTGTGTGCAATTATATTTATTTTAAAATCGAGATTGTGAGGCTTGTACTAGACGTATCCTTACAAATGAGGTATCAAAATCACCGTTATTTCATGTAGGTTAGACATATGGAAATTTCAACAACCAGTCTATAGGATTAAAACTTATATACCAATTTATTTGAAAATGTCTTAACTGTCCATATTAAAGAGTTACTGTTATAATTAAAGTATAATAAATTGAAGAGCATGAAATTCTGTATCATGTGTGAAAATTTCACCGTTCTACGTTGAAATCTCTGTTCAATAAAATAGATTCGAAATGGCACTAAAACTTTTACCCCCTATTTTCACCCCCCCCCCCCCCCCCTCGGTTCATTTTTTTTACACTTTGAATGTCTTACTTATTTATGTTTAGTCAAAAGCCATACAAATAAGTTTTAAACTTCTAACCTAATCGACCTCCATACAAACTTTGACCTAACATTTCAACCCCTTGTGACCTTTTCAACCCCTTTTATTGCGTTAAAAAATACCGTATGCCCTTCCGCAGGTTCTAGTCTATCTTACTACCAAATTTCATCTAAATCGATCCAGTAGGTTAAAAGTTATTAAGAGTTAAAAAAAAGCGTTGGTAGTCAATTTTTATAACGCTTTTTTCAATGTTTGATTTTCCTATCCATAATTTTTTCATACCGGGGTCTATATATGAATCGATTCTAAAGGAGTAAACTCCAATAAACTCCAAAAATGATTTAACTTTTTACTTCACTTCAATCCGACTTTTTTCTACTGAGATAGAGCCTTATAAAAAACCACTCAATTTTTGAGTTTTTTCAAGTGTTCCTTTAATTGTTTTGACTAGTGTATTATTTTGCATTTTTTAAGATGTTTGTTTTTTAATCATCGGTATGGACGTTTTGTATGGATTTTAAAATCTAGCATTTGTTTTTTGAGCTCCCATACGATCTAGCATTATAAAATTTGAAATCTAGCATTATGAAATTTGAGATTATGGCAACACTGCGTGCGACTGCCCGTGTTTGAGTTCGATCCTGTAAAAAGGGAGTAGTGGCTGGGCACTACCGTGCCCTTTGATCATTCTATGTATCATTCAAGCGTCCTTTAAACTGAGCAATATCCCACATAGGATCCTTTCTTCCTACTTTTGTTGCTACTGCCATTAAAGTTCCCGCAAACATTGGATGACGTTGTGTTGATAACTCGGCGTAGGCTCCATCTGCAAACAGTCTACACCATTTCCAGGACTTTTCTTCTGTGTATTGACCAACTTTCCTGGCGAAATGGACAATATCTCTTATAATGGCAACATGTCTTCTAACTGCCATATACTTCAGTAAATCTCCAGGTTCAAAGTGGGTTGCCTCACTAGCTTTGTGCAACCAAGATAAACATCCTAGTCCTACTAAAGACAACGCAAGTAATCCCCCTGATTCAAGAATGGCTTGCAGATTATCTTGGTTTTCTCCAGTCACAGTGATGTGGGAATAAACCATCATGGTTAAACATCTTATACTAGATGGTTGGAATCTATCAAAATTCGTTTTGCATTTAGTGAACATGTCCGTATGAGGTGGAACTGTATAGGTAAGTCCTAACTCAGGAGAGACAAATTTCTCTACCCGCTGACTGGTGTACATCATAATAGGTCCGTTCCTTTACTTTTTCAAGTAACTTCAAGTAAGGTGTCAAATTTGCAGGAGTGGGGATAAATTCTCTCACAGAAAGTCAAAGTTACGAAAAAGTAAAGGAACGCTTTTGTAGTAAGTTTTAGTAAAATAGCTACATGACAGAAACGTCAGACGCAAAACCAAAATAATTCTTTGTAAATCGTGATTAATAAAACTAAATCAACAAGAATAAACAATTATTCCATTTAACATCGTTATTGGCTGATTCATCAGAATCAAAAGAAAGTGATTTCAGTTTTCTAATTTGATTTGAAAATTTGAAAAAGCTGATGACAGCTGTTTTTGACAGCTAAATTTTAGCTGCTAAAATGTGCCCGAAGAATTTTCTTGGGTAGATTTTAGTAACTCTCTCATTTGAGGGGAAATGTTTTACTCTCTCATCGGCTCTCTTTTTTACGAAATTTTTGGGTTAGAGAACAGGATTAAGCAGTTTTTAGTAACTTTCGGCAGCTTGAAGTTACTTGAAAAAGTAAAGGAACGGACCTAATATGTAGACTCACAACCTTTGGATCTTTGACGCAAACTTTTAGTAGCTGAAAAGCAATATAACCTAAGTAATTGATAGAATCTTGGGCAACCTTAGGATATGTTGCATTAGATAAGTCCGGGGTGCAACTTAGATATCCCCATAATTTGTCATACCAATCTTGAGCTTTAGTCTTTGTGATTGATTGAGGAGACTTTTGGGATGGTCGTGGTCTTCCAGTGAGGCTAGCCCCTGATTGAGTTAGGGGAGCTGCTGGTCCTTGGCAATCACTTTTCCACTCTTTAAATTTTATTTGTACTACAGAACCAGGAGGAGATAAAGCTGGACTGTTTTCGTGGTTGAAAAACTTATCATTTATGACAAATACTCCGTCATGGCATTTCATGCTGCTAATTAGTCCGATAACGACGTCCTCTACATTAGAAGGTGTTTCATCAAAGGTATACCAATTTAAGAAACTTTTGCCAAATAATAAGGCTTCAGATAACAATGGTCTGGTTTTATACTTAACAGTGTTTACATAATGACTTTTAAAGTAAGCGTCGTTCCATTCAACACGATAAGGACGATTAATTTTCAGATTTTGGCAAACATTGTCTCCTACTCCTCTAATCATTTCCTCGAATGCTGCATTTATGTCCATGTTGATTTGTAATTGAATGGTTTAAGAAATTCAAAGGTTCTATATTACGAATTCGCTTACAAGTTTATTACATATGTACATACAGAAATATGTATATACACAAAAAGATGTTGCGGGCACCTAGCAGAAGAATGTTGAGTTAAAATTTAATTCGTATAGAAAATAACTCACCCAAACAACTACCAGCAATTCATCCACGAAAAAAAGAAATCTTTCAAAAACCGGGAACTGTAATAAGAAAATTGATATTCATAACACAATAATAAATTTGATATTAAGGCCGTGTGCGAATTCAGTTAAAAATGGGTTAAAAATTGACGTTTGGTTAAATTTTGACACTTCGCATTATTTGACTAGCTGCTGAGCAGGTTAAAAAATGATAGTAGTGGTTAAAAATTCATCCATTTTTATTTTTTAACCACAATTCATCCAATTCGCACACGGCCTAAGGCCGTGTGCGAATTCAGTTAAAAATGGGTTAAAACTTGACGTTTGGTTAAATTTTGACACTTCGCATAATTTGACTTGCTGCTGAGCAGGTTAAAAAATGACAGTAGTGGTTAAAAATTCATCCATTTTTATTTTTTAACCACAATTCATCCAATTCGCACACGGCCTAAGTTTATTTACTTGCCAGTCACCAATGAATCCAAAACGAAAACATAAAATAACTTGTCTCTGTCTCTGGTCAGAGATTATATAAGGTAGGGATGTCGAAAAAATATCGATATATCGATATATCGATATTTTTTTCTGTATTTGTTGATATTTTTGAACGATATTTAATTTTTCGATATATCGATATATCGATATAAAAATCCGAGTATCGAAAAGGTATAAAAATTCGATATTTTTTATGATTAAAAAAAAAATCTTCAAAAGGAATGCTACACAGTACCTACACACATTCTCAACTATGGTGCTTTGTCTCACCATTCGCACACAATACATTCTCAACAAACTGCCAAACTCAAAATTGTGTTTCTTTTATCGTTCAGAGCACTGATTCTGAGTGTTCGGAGTCGAACCGACGCGCTCGGAAAAAAGTGATCGAGCATTGTGTGCAAAATGCCTGAACAAACAAATGTCAAGCATGTAAGAGATGGAGGAAAATTTATTAATACAAATATACAAACAAAAAATTCCTGAATATTAAGTGCTCAATTTTATTTCAAAATTACTCAAATGCTATATCGTTGTTCTTCTTATTTTATTTAAAATTATGTCTCTTGATAAGTCTAGTAATGTTTTTTGTCATATTGTACCGATATATCGATATATCGATATTTTTTAAAATAAATATCAAAACCGATATTGATATTTTTTAAAAATATCGATACGATATATATCGATATTTTTTTGAATTTCGACATCCCTAATATAAGGTAAGGAGATGAGAAACAAAGCTGTCAAAATAACAGTTGCCTACAAGCTAAAATTAACGGATTGCTAAAATGTGTGCGTGTTTTCACTAATACATTCTTTCAATCCGTCTATTCACCAAAGGGGAATAATTTTGGCAGTTAAATTTGAATTTTTTTGAAAAAAAAGGTGAATTAAAGGATATGTTCACAAATAGAGTAAAATTGGGTGGGTAAAACGCTATAAAATAAAAAAGACGTAGAGATTGTTTGTGAAATTTCATTTTCAAAGAGTGACGGTAGTAGAAATTGTGCACAAAACACAAACACGCTAAATCAGAACAATAAATTTCTGTATTTTTTGGTAAAGGAAGAAAAATATTTTTCTTGTTTTTATTCATAATAACAAGTAAATGTTGTAGTATATTTATATTTTCGAACACTGATGCATCAAGATGAAGGGTCTTTAAAATATCCTTTTTTACTTTTTGTATGAAGCTTGGTATTATATTAACACAGAGTTGCTCGCAAAAAAAATAACAAAAAATTATTTTGTTGTATTCGTTTTTGGAAACGGTCTCTCGGCCACTTCTAAAGATTAAACGATGGAAAATGAAGTATGAAAACACCGAACAATTTTTCGGTACATTTTTGTTTGTTTGGTTGCAAATTACAAATGTAAAGTTTTTTCACTTTTTTGAGTTCTGAGACAAGAATTTGTTTATGAATGCAATAACAAATTACGAATATTTTAATTTTTTGTCGAGGTTAAAACAAACACAGCAACCCTGTTTGCCATAATTCAAAAACAAAATTTTCAAAATAATTGCTATCTGGCACTACTTAAATTGAAAGATTGTTGACACTGTTGACAGTTTATTTTTATTTCAACTTGTCAGTTCGTAAAATATTATTTAAATTGAAAATAAAATTCCGAAAATCTGTTCTGTTTTGAGCATAATGGTGGATTTACATGTATCTGATCATCTCGATCTGTAAAAATCAAGAAAAGTAAAGCGGGTGAGATATACGTGGATATACAAAAGAGTGAAAGAGTACACTATATGCCTGCTTTTTTCAATTGCCATAATTTTTTATAGCTCAGTGACAAATGAAGAGTCGCCATTTTACACATTTATTTATCAATTAGATAAAGAAATTCCGGAGGCAAATTCTTCATATAAATGCATTGATCGTCTTTAAGTAAAAGTACCTATAGTTTAATTTCTTATCGCAATCGCACATTCAATCAAATGAGCGGAAAAATTGACAATTATAGTTTTTGTTGCTTTTTTGGCGTTCAGGTGAGCTGTTGACCTGAACTCAGTTATAGGAACCTCAAATGCAGATGAACATGCTATAAAAAAGATGAACATGTTCGTCTTAACCATAATCTTGATCTTGATTTCTATTATTTCCTATAATCTTGATCTTGACAAGACGTCTGCATTTTGATTTTGCCTCTCTATCGAATGAGCATGATTTTTTTATGTTGCATCACTCTTTTTTGCAGAACTAAAAATGCAGATACATGTAAATCCACCATAATGCATAACTTGTTTAAAGGTATTCAATATGCAAAATTTCACAATATTATAAAAAGATCAAAATTCTCTTTAATATTTTCAGATGAAAGCGAAAAAAAATGTATGTTTTCAAGAATAATGGCCGCAAAGAAGAAGTCCATTTTGACAACATCCAAAAGCTATGCTACAACTTGAACATGGATTTCGTTGTTCCAGGAGCAATTATCTTCAATTGTTCAATGCTGGATTAGCAACCCAAAACCTGGATAATCTGGCCGAAACAGCAGCTAGTCTCATGACAAACCATGCCGACTATTCAATCCAGCGACACGTATTGCTGTCTCGAATTTACACAAAGAAAGAATTCCCAGAGGTAATATATGACTTCTACCATATGACCAATGCAGCAACCAGTGAAAAGTCACCAATTATCTCGGAATTCCAGAAGCTCGAAGAAGTTACAAAAAAAGTGACGAAAAATCTCAACAAAATCATCGATTTCAACCATTATCTAGTACCGGAGGCTAAAAAGTCCGATATACGACATCGTGCAATTGGAATTGGGGTCCAAGGTTTGGCTGATGCTTTGATGTGTTGCGTCATCCGTTTAAGAGTTAAGACGCCCGGTTACTTATCCAACAACACTCCGAGACCATCTACTATGGAGCTCTGGAAGCCAGTTGCGAACTGGTCGCCAAGGACGGCCCCTATGGAACATACGAAGGCTCTTTTAAATGAAAACAGTGCGATGTAGAATACAATTATGCTTTTTATTGAATAAAACAATAATTTATAAAATTGCTAGGTCTTCTGTTTAGTGTAAGAATGAATATTTCTTGGCATTGGAAAACCCCGGGCACTTCACATACTACAGCTGTCCATCTCCTTTCCTCTTCCTCCCTGCCCCATGCCCACGCATAAGGCTTTACTCACTCCATTTTTTTCCTTAATTTCTATTTTCAAATTTTATAACACAAAACAACCAAATCAATAAAATTTTGGCAGGTGTCGTTTTTGTTTTGACAAAACTTGGCATATTTTCTGCACATGTGTTTTGCTTGAAACTCTGCATGCAGCGCTGCGTGCAGAAATTCTGCACATCTGTTTTGAGCATAAAACTGTTCAATAGCGGACTATAATTTTGCGCCAGTATATTTAAATATTTGAGTGTTCTGCTGCCTTCAATCAAACATATCTTTTCAGCCTAAAGCTTCGGAACGCATCCTTCTAGTATTTTCGTGGTGAATTTAAGAAAAACGTGTTTGACAATTTGAAAATTCAATCTAGTAATCAACGTTAAATTTGAAAATGCGAAAACAAACAAAAGAGAATTGTAAAAATATAAAAATCCCACCTCATCTATTTGTTTTTGTATTTTTCATGTACAAGGAAAGAAAACAAAATGAAAGAAAATGAAAATTGCGGGATCTAGGGAGTGAAACGTAAGTCAGTTTCCCATCTTGTTACTTAATTAATCTTTGTCTCTGGTAGTCTTGTCTGTCACTGGGTTGCAAAAGTCGATACAGTTGTACTTTTTTCGATACACTTGCCTCTATTTAAGTACACAAATACACTTTTATTAAATTCAATACAATTTTGCACTTTCATGTCTTTCACTTGATGTAGTAGGTATTCTGCTTAATCATAAATATTTTTACCCAAATCCAAACACCAATCCACCAAGTATCCTTTACGCATTCATTTGTTGCAAGTCAATAAAATTGTTAGTTTTGTTTGCTAATTATTGGCATACGCCGACGACATTGGAAAATTTGGAAATAAGCCAGCCACAAGCTGTTGAATCCTCATTTATCCAGAGCGAAAAAGCGGCAAAAAACCTGGAGCTGCATAAAAATGAGGGAAAAAGTAAGTAGATGGTGGAGCCGACGTTGGCGAAAACGTTGGGTAAAGTAGAAGAATAACTATTAAGTTGGAGGAGCACGAATTCGAAGAAGTGCAATCCTTCAATTACCATGGGTCAGTAGTAGCAGCCGATATATAACAATATGGAAATCAAAAATATGCGGGCGGCTGCTCAAAGCCATCAGAATATAATGTTGCCTTTCAAATAGGCTCTTTAAAACCAAAAAAAATTACCATGTCTTCGAAATTGCTGCTGTATTTGACGATATTCTTACCAGTACTCACTGACGAATCCGATATCTCAGTGCTAATAGCCAAAGGTATTCTGAACTCTTGCCGCGTTCGAGAGAAAAGTCTTAAGGAGTTGGCCCCGTTTGTGAGGAAGACCGATTCCTGAGACGATACACTATACCACGAGCTGTATGAAATCTACCATGAAGCAGACGTGATGACAAAAATTAAGCTTGGTAGACTCCGATGGACACCTAGCTCGTGTGAGCGAGGAGGAACCGGTCCGGAAAGTCCAATTCATAATTGGATAAAGCGAGGCAGACCAAATTTGCGTTGGAAGGATGGTAGGCTTACCAGATTTAATATGTTGAAAAGCAAGTTTTTTAGGGGGACAATTGTTCAATAAGGGGGACAAAACTTGTTTTTGAAAAATATAGAACCCAAATAAAAAAAGTAAACAAAGTTTCATTAGATTTTTTATTATAAGAAGAATCACAAAATCAAAAATTATAACTTACCAACTAAAATACATTCATGAGAAACAAAAACAACAACAACCAAAAACAGCCGAAAAAGAAAAATCTTTAAAATATAACATAAAAACAACAACAGTGAAGTTGGAAACGTTTCTTAAATGAAGTAAGTGGATGTATCCAGTTCTGAAATTGTATTAACTTTGTTTTTGTTTTAAAAATGACTTTTAGTTCAATGCGTTTCGCCCAGGTACGACAGTTGGGCTCATCAGTTAGATGCTGTCGTACCTTTCTAAGACGCAACGCTTAGTCGATGACTACCGACACAAATAAAATTTACAACACATATGTGTTGTGAATTATATTTTTCTAGAAGAATTTGTCTAAATTCATAAAACTAGAAAATATTTGCCTGAGTCTGGCTAAGAAGAAAAATGATGGAAGAAATAAACAAAACAAGAAATTCTTTTGTTGTTGTTTAGTTGAACTTTTTACAATATAAAATTGTTTTTGTTTTAAAAATGACTTTTAGTTCAATGCGTTTCGCCCAGGTACGACAGTTGGGCTCATCAGTTAGATGCTGTCGTACCTTTCTAAGACGCAACGCTTAGTCGATGACTACCGACACAAATAAAATTTACAACACATATGTGTTGTGAATTATATTTTTCTAGAAGAATTTGTCTAAATTCATAAAACTAGAAAATATTTGCCTGAGTCTGGCTAAGAAGAAAAATGATGGAAGAAATAAACAAAACAAGAAATTCTTTTGTTGTTGTTTAGTTGAACTTTTTACAATTTTGAATTTAGACAAATTCTTCTAGAAAAATATAATTCACAACACATATGTGTTGTAAATTTTATTTGTGTCGGTAGTCATCGACTAAGCGTTGCGTCTTAGAAAGGTACGACAGCATCTAACTGATGAGCCCAACTGTCGTACCTGGGCGAAACGCATTGAACTAAAAGTCATTTTTAAAACAAAAACAATTTTATATTGTAAAAAGTTCAACTAAACAACAACAAAAGAATTTCTTGTTTTGTTTATTTCTTCCATCATTTTTCTTCTTAGCCAGACTCAGGCAAATATTTTCTAGTTTTATGAATTTAGACAAATTCTTCTAGAAAAATATAATTCACAACACATATGTGTTGTAAATTTTATTTGTGTCGGTAGTCATCGACTAAGCGTTGCGTCTTAGAAAGGTACGACAGCATCTAACTGATGAGCCCAACTGTCGTACCTGGGCGAAACGCATTGAACTAAAAGTCATTTTTAAAACAAAAACAATTTTATATTGTAAAAAGTTCAACAAAACAACAACAACAGAATTTCTTGTTTTGTTTATTTCTTCCATCAAATTGTATTAACTATAATGGGAGTATTCACAGTTTTAATTTGCAAACCTGGTAGCAATTTTTAAAATGGGAAAGAGGAGGTAGTATGAAAACATTGCCTTAAGGTGCATTTGTGTCCCCCTTTCTCATTTTTGTTTTTGGGGACAAAAAATGTCTTAATCGCGTCGGCTAACAATCGGGACACATGGAAGAAGAGGGTCGGCTAGTTATTCATGTTTTAACTATAAAAAAAATATAATTTTTTTCTTCTTATTTATTCTTTAATAAAACTTAACACAAAGATTATATAAGTAACAAGATCGGAAACTGCCTTACGTTTCATTCCATAGATCCCGCAATTTTCATTTTCTTTCATTTTATTTTCTTTCCTTGCACATGAATAATATAAAAACAAAAACAATATGGTAGGACCATAATTACTGTGTTAAAACACGCATACTTTCATAAAAACTATGGCCCAAACTGTGATAGTATTGGTAAAAACGCTTGTAGGCATTGTCATTTTGACAGCTTTGTTTCCCATCTCCTTACCTTATATTAAGTTTGTTCAATAAGAAAAAGTGTAGGTTAGAACAGCACAGAAAAGTGTAGAACAGAACAGATCAGCACAGAAATGTCAGACAAGTTAGAACAGTCATCGAAACGTCAGCTGTGAAAACTAAAATCAGAAAAAAAAACTTCCTGCATTGTTTTCTTCAACACATGTTTGAAAATGTAATTTATTTAAGCAATTAGATCTTTAAAAAATCAAACAAATAAATATTTACTATTTTATTAGCAAAATCAAAAAATCTTTCATTATTGCCTTAAGTGAATTAATTCACTTAACCTCAAAACACAAAACAATAACAAGGACAAAAAGAAACAACAACACTTTGACAGTTGTCATGATTCTGTTCTAGGTTGCTCTTCCTCAAAAGCAAGTACAGAAAATCCTGTTCTTTTTTACGCTAACCTACGCTAAACTGTTCTAGAAAAAGTCATTGAACATCAAACTAGAACAGTATAGCACAGAAAAATTGTCATTGAACAGGAAAACCTTGTACTTTTCTGTCCAATACAGTCCAGCACAGACTCATTGAACAGACTTATTATCTCTGACTTAACAAATCAAAAAGTACACTTCGATGCACTTTTTTTTTGATTTCGATTCAATGCTGAAAGATGATTTTTCATCCCTGGTCTGTCAATGAAATAGACAGGAACCAGAGATTCAGAAAAGAATTCGTTTTCCAAGTTAGCTCTTATCTCTGGTTGTTCTAATGACAGATTAGAATTCTGAACAACTGATTCGAACTAGCTGCACACACGTAAATAGATCGTGAACTTTGCGTGTGTAGTTGTTTATCTATGCATGTCAGTTCTTAGTTCTTACTAGCGCTTACTTGTTATCTTCCATGATGCCTAAAGCACTGCATACTTACAGGCCGGCTCCACTGGGCATGAACGATGCCCTGTTCATGAACATGTCTTGAAAAAATCCAATGGAGGAAGAAAAATCCATGTCCCCTCAGACATCTTGTCGAAGAATCTTGTTTTTTGAACATGACATGAGTGTGGTTCAAATCATGGGCAGTGATCACTTAATAACAAGATTGGAAACCTACCTACGTTTTACCCTCCAAATACCGCAAAAGTTATTTTTTTCATGCACACATACTCTTGCAGCTCACTTGCTTTTTATTATGTTTTATTATGTAGGCAACTGTATCTTTATTACAAAAACACGCATACTCTTACAGCTAACCTGGCCCCTTAAGTTTGTATTACACGCATACTGTTTCAGCTAACCTGGACCCTCAGCTTGTAGGCAAATGTCACTTTGACAGCAAGGTTTCCAATCTTGGTATAAGTGATCACTGATCATGGGCATGAATTTTGACTTTTCGTGTACGTTTTCATTTGAATGTTGATGTAAATCGAGTGATTTTAAATGTGTAAATGTAAATCGCGTATGTTCGTTTGTTCTGTTTCGTTTGTTGTGTGACGTTTAATTTCGTGCTTTCTGCCACCGCGTTTTAACCCTGCGGCCACACGAGCAAGTTCTGGTCAGCAAGTAGCGTACATATATTATTTGTCAAATCTCTATCGGTGTATTGGTGTGACGTAGGTGGCAAAAAACTTGCTAGTCAACTTGCCAGCAAGTTCACAAATTTTTTACAAGCTTACCTGCTTTTAACATCCAATTTTGAATTTCCAAGATGTCGCCAACAAAAATAGAAAAAAAAATCCTCGTTTCAACTAATTTTCTAATTTAATTTTGTTCATTTTGATATATTTGGCAAAACCTGTCAAACTACTTGCCGATTTAAGCGGAAAACACAAAGCTGCTTTGCTGTTAGCGTTGAGTGACATATAAAGTTCAAGCATAGTGTGTTATTACACCCAGACTTTTTTCATGCTGCGTGTTTCGTAGATTTTCTTTTGAACGCTCATTCCGTCAATCTCGCATTATTACACTCGGATGTTTTTCAGTCGACTGTTTTTGACTATTCTCTTTCATTGTTTTGTTCTCGTATCTCGTACACAAAGTCAAAGTGTGAAAATTATTAAAGAAAACTGATTTTTTTATTAAAATAAACACTCATAAAATGTCATTTGAAGTTTTAAATAAAGTATTAGATACCGTAGAAATGATTTTTGACATCATGGATACGGATAATAGTTCCGATGAAGAAATCTTGTTAGATGTGTTAGAGTTGTTTACTCAAAGACACTAGAAACAATAATAAAGCAACGCAAAGAAACAAAGAAAGACAGGAAAAGAAACGTCAAAAACCCTCCGAGAATCCTGAACCCACAACTTTGCGGGTTGAGACTTTTTAAAGTATTTCTATTTCACCTACTTTCTCTTTCGCACTCATTTGCGTCTTCCTAAAAACGTCTGAGTGTAATAACACACATAGGAATTGCTAACAAGCTATCACAAAGTGTGTTATTACACCCAGACTTTTTTCATGCTGCGTGTTTCGTAGATTTTACTTTGAACACTCATTCCGTCAATCTCGTATTATTACACTCGGATGTTTTTCGGTTGACTGTTTTTGACACTTCGCTTTCATTGTTTTGTTCTCGTACACAAAGTCAAAGAGTGAAAATTATTAAAGAAAACTGAATTTTTTATTCAAATAAACATTCATAAAATGTCGTTTGAAGTTTTAAATAAAGCATTAGATACTGCAGAAATGATTATTGACATGATGGATACGGATAATAGTTCCGATGAAGAAATCTTGTTAGATGTGTTAGATATTTGTGAGGATGCTTTAAAAATTTCCAAGCAAAAGCAAAAAAGGAATTGGATTAAAACCTGGAGAGAAAAAAGATCTGACCTAGGATCTTTCACTTTCTTAACAAGAGAACTAAAAGTGTATGATAAATCATCATTTTTAAATTATATAAGGATGAATGAAGACACTTTTAACCTGCTTTTGTCGTTCATTGAAAACGACATTAAGAAAAACGATACAATTTTGAGAGACGCAATATCACCAGCAGAAAAGTTGGCTGTCACTTTGAGATATTTATCCACGGGTGAAACATTTCAAAGCTTAAACTACCAAACTAGACTCTCTCAACCATTCCTCAGCAAAGCCATTCCTGAAGTTTGCAAAGTAATTTGGACAAATTTAAAAAAACAATATTTAAAGGTATTTTTTTTTTATTGTATGTTACAAAAGTGCAAAACTTAATAGAAATCCTCGTCATCAAAAATATCAGCCATTGACTGCTCCAATAAATCTGGAGTGAAAGACGTTCTTGCAACATCGGATTGTGACGAAGCAGGCCTGATTTCTTCCACACTTAGGATGCGAACTTTTTCAGAGCAGTCTTTTGAGGACGATTGATTTGAAGACGAATATTGTCTTGAAGAAAAAGAACTGCATCCTGAGTGTGTGTATGAAGTGTATGAAGTGTGAGTTGATTCGTTATTCCTCAACTGCAAATCCTCCTCGACGCCTTCGCGAAGAATATTTTGAATGGCCCAAGAGGTTTTGCGCCTTATCGACTCATTTTTTATATTGTCGAGTTCAAAAACAACTTGTTTTCCCAGCCAGGAGTATGGAGATTTGTTTTCCATTTTTTTTTTGCACCACCTGCTTCATGTTCATAATCTTTTTTTCAATGGCTGAGATATCTGTCTTTCTCTGAAATTAAAAAATTAAATGGTTACATAAAATGTAGTTGTTATTGCTTTATTTTAAACTGCAAAATTATTTTTAGTTTCCAGAGTCAAAATTGGAATGGGAAAGAATAGCCGATGAATTTGCAATACGATGGCAGTTTCCTAATTGTCTTGGCGCGCTTGACGGCAAACATATTGCCTTTAGAAGTTTGAAAACAGATGGTGCATATTATCATAACTACAAGGGCACAAACAGCATCATTTTACTGGCTCTAGCTGATGCAAACTGTAAATTAATTTACGTTGATATTGGATGTAACGGAAGAACAAACGATGCAGGAGTTTTACGGCAGTGCTCCTTACAGAATGTTATCCTTGATGCGGTGAATAAGTTCCCGAGCGATAAGGTTGTAGGAAATGGAAGAATGCTTCCATATGTGTTTGTTGGAGATGATGCTTTTCCCCTTCAAAAACATATTATGAAGCCGTATCCATTTAGAACAAAATGTGCAACAAAAAGAATTTTTAACGTTCGACTAAGCAGAGCCAGGCATGTTGTTGAGCATACCTTTGGGATACTGTCCAACAGATTTAAAATTCTTCAGTCACCAATGAACTTAAGAGTCGCAAACGTTGAACACGTAACAAAGGCTTGTTGCGTTTTACATAATTTTTTGATGAAACACAACACAAATCCAAACAAAAACAATTTTCTGCAAGGACCATCATCAAACACAACAACAACACCAAGGGAAAATGAAGGAGTTGAAAACCCCCGAAAAGGAGCAGCAGAGACAATACGCCACAGTTTTGCAGAATACTTTTGTCAAGAGGGAAGAGTAGATTGGCAAAATAAATAAACCATTGTATATTAATCAGTAATCACCTAGTGGAGTCAAGAATGAGTTATTCGATTTATTGTGCTACATCAAAACCAACAAAAAAATCCCAATACCAAACTTATGTAAACAAAAAATTAACACTGCGCTACTCAATGAAATAAACCTTTTTTGTAAAATTTACTTACTTTTTTTTTGGCGTAACATGTAATTCCTCCTCTGATTCATCCGCTTCCGCATCAAAATCCTCATTGGAACAACTTTGCGTACGTTTTCGTTCCTTCTAAGAAAAAGGAAAAGGTTTCCAATGTGTCACAGCAGAGTTTTTAAATCTTACTTACCTCTTCAATATTTGAAGTTGAATTTCTAATTTTGGTGTGGGTTTTCAAAAAAACCATTTGTTGGAAACACCAAAGCTTTGGCTCATATAAATCGTCAGTGCCCGCTCCACTTTTTTTTGACGATTCAATCTCGCGAAACTCCTTCACGAATTGGCCTCGCAGTGTGTGCCATTTTTTTTTTTTAATTATTTCCAAACTTATATTTGGATCGAGGGAAACCATAGCTTCCAAGACTTTTTCATATGCATCGCTTTTTTTTACCCTGTTAATGTAGTCCGGATGGCGGGGATCGTACAAAACAGGATACATTTCGTAATTCAAAATGAGTTCGCTAACAAGCTCTCTATTCCATTTGAAATTTTCCGTCGGCATATTCCTTGTTTATTGAAGCTCAATTGAAAAAGAAATAAAGCAACTCCAAGAAACAAAGAAAGACGAGAAAAACAAAAGTCAAAAAACGTCTGAAAATCTTGAACCCACAATTGTGGGGGTGGAGATTTTTTAAAGTATTTCTATTTCACCTACTTTCTCTTTCGCACTCATTTGCGTCTTCCTAAAAACGTCTGAGTGTAATAACACTCAAAGCAGCTTTGTTACTCAACCTTCAATTTGACATATTGCGAGAACCCCGTAACATAAACGTAACGTGGCAAAAGCTGTAGCAAAAGTAGAAATATTTTCTACTTTTCTGTTTTTTTTGTATGGAAATTTAGAATTTGACTTCATTTTCGTTTTCCGGTCGGTTTGTTTTTAAATTCAAATTCAAATTTTCGAAAATAAAAAATGTCGTTCGAAGAACAATTAATTAATTTAGTCAAAGAGAACGAACATTTATTCAACACGAAGTCGCGGTCTTACAAAAATAAAAATACCACCAAGAGAGCTATTTCGTGGGACAAAATAAGCTCTATTTTAAAAAGACCAGGTATGTATGTAAATTTATTGGTACCGCCTCCACTGGATATGAAAGACGGATCAATAAATGCAATGCACTAGCCATCATTCATGTCCAGTTGTGGAATATGAGGTCATGCAATAATTTTTTCCTTATAACGTGCTAGTTCAAGAATGCAAACAGCGATGGAGGAGCCTTCGCGATCGCTTCTCACGGGAGCACAAGAGCTTGAACTCTCTTGCATCGGGCAGTGCAGCAGTGGCTGATCCAGAGGACAAGTGTGAATTTTATGATCTACTGGACTTCCTCATACCATCCTTCACAACACGAAGGTAATTATAATTATACTATAATAATGAGTCAGTTCCACATAACAAAATCTTATTTGTATCCCTAGACAAATTGGAAACATTGTCTTGGAAGAAGAAGAACAAAATTCTCCTCCTCCGGTTCTGCCGGAGCAAAATGAAACGGTAGCGGTACCAAAGATAAAACGAGCCGTCAAGCGACACGCTACACAAGAAACATTTGACAATTTCATGGATGGTTTGAACAAAAGTATTGCTAGTTTGAGTCAAGCTTCTGATGTGGATATTGACATGGAATTCATGCAGAATATGGCAAAAAAAATGAAGCCATTGCCGGAAACCATCAGGCTGCAACTCCATGAACGCATTTTAAGTTTAATTAATCAAGAGCTACTAAGTTTTTTAAGTGAATAAAATTGTGTTCATTTTTTAATCAATAAATTATTACTAATTACAATTTAAACTAAACTATTTTATTATTTATGGTGGCTTTGGTTTCTGATTGATGTTCTTTATTGGATATAACGGCATAAAGTAGGATTCTTTTTAGATTTGGTTGGCAAAGAGATATTCTTTTATCTTATCTCTCATAAGAAAAGCTGCTTGAGACGAGTTATTAGATCCCAAGGACCTGGATGTTGGAAGAGGTGTAATCTCGCTTCTCCAAACACCATTTATAACCTCGTCGTTCTTATCGTAGCGATCAACGAATTCGGGAGATAAATAAGCTTTGTCATTAAGTTTGACAAAGTTATGCAAGACAACAGTGGCCTATCTTGTCTGCATTGGTTGGCAGCATATTAAGTGTTGTCGATAGCATACGCCATTTAGCAACCAAAATCCCGAAAGCGTTTTCAATAACCCGCCGAGCACGGGAAAGCCTTTTATTGAAATTGGTCTTCTCAGCGTCTAATAATTTTCCTGGATATGGACGCATCAGGTACGTTTTTAATGGAAATGCGGAATCACCAACAATATAGTGAGGGCAGAGGTAGTCAGAGTTCGGAAGCAGTTTATGCGATGGAAAATTAAAATCTCCGGCTATAATCTTCCTTCCAAAAGATGATTCTTTAAAAATTCCACCGTCACTCTGGCTTCCGTATGCTCCTATGTCCACCGAAGTGAAGGTGTAATTTGCATCACAAGAAGCAAGAAGCACAATTGAATGTCCCTTGTAGTTCCAGTATTCCGAACCAGCACCAGGAGGGCATTGAATGTTAATGTGTTTCCCGTCTATTGCAGCAACACAGTTAGCAAGTTCCAGAGAACTTCGAAATCGGATGCGATTCTCCTCCAATCGTGCTGGCTGGGTTGGGTCAAATAAAAGGGCATAAGATGATCCCACAGCAAATCGCATGTTTCATAGATGATGCTTGATACCGTGGAGTACCCTATCCGGAACATCCAAGTAAGCACTTGTTTAGGAACTCCTTGTGCAAGGTACCTAACAAATATTTGAATGAAATGAAATGAATGGAATATTATTATGAAAAGAAGCCTACATCAACACCAGAAACAGTCGTGCACTGGGTTCAATTGGCTTTCTCCAGCATGTTTTTCCAAATAAGGTTCAATCAAAGCTCGGAGGATCTCAAAAGCTTCCTGAGACATTCTTATGATTTTATAAAAATGTTCTGGATCCTTTTCCTTCATAAGAACAAAGTTTTGGGCGTAGAAACCTGCATCATCTCGGGCTAGGTTTAGTTCGCGAACCCACCAACGTCTTTTTGAGTGTTGTTGTTGTTCTTCTTCCTCTTCTTCTAAAAACGTCTCGTATGCCAAATAGGCTGCACTTGCTAGTCTACCAATTAATTCAAACTTCTTAATTTTTGACATCATGTCCATTTTTATTATTGGTTTTTATTATTGATAGGTACAGAATAGACTTTTATGAATTTAAAACTATTTTTGAAACAGCTATAATTACTCAATTGACGGATGTCACTCAAAGTTCAATCCAAAGTAAAGAAACGTAACGGAGTCAACGCTAACAGCAAAGCAGCTTTGTGTTTTCCGCATTGCTCGTTTTACTGGCTGGAAAATTTGCTAGAAAGTTGACCAGCCAGTACTAAAGCAAGTACTAAAAGTTTGAATGTATGAGTAAAACATTTGATTGTATGCCAACTTGCTAGCCAGAACTTGCTCGTGTGGCCGCCGGGTAATGTAGACGACATGACATAATTTGCCCAGCGAAAAAAAATGTTCTGTTTGTGGATTGGATTGCGGAGTGGAGACGCCCCGCTGTGTTACTGGCGAATACGTAACTTTAAAATTTCAAAGCTCAATGAACCGATTTCTTCGGAACAGGTTGAGATTTAAGCTAAGGTCCTCAAATAGGGTTAGCTTAGGTTGCAACCTTTCAAAAAGCAAGACGACAGCCGCGATGCAATTGCAATTCAAACGTGACGTCACCCACTGCAGTTGCATTTTGTGGTGCATTTTTGTTTGCACGTACAATGATGTGAATTGCAAAGGTAAAGGTGTTGGTGTTAAAATGCACCATTGCATGCATACGCATTATTGTGCGTATAGAAAAATTATTCAAAAACCTTGAACATTTTTGTGTGGGTGGGTATGGTCCGAGATCGGATGACTTATGTTTAAGCAAATTCAAAATGCAATGACGAGATCAACGATAACTCAACACCGGACATGCAACGATCCGAGTGCAGCTGGAAATTAAAAAGTCTGGTTCGGAGTTTAATGTGATATGTGCCATAAAAACAAGAAGTGTTTGAAAAGTTACTAAGTTTTATCACAGACAAGAAAATATACAGATGTCTCATCTCCATACAAAAAAATGAAGTCAGCTTTTTAAATTCACGATCGACTATGAACAGGCAGTTGCCTTTGCCTGCTCATCGTCAAGCTCTTAGTTCATAAAAAAGCTCTGCCTGTTCCTATGAAAGCTCTCATAAGCAATTTTGTTTTTTTGTTTTGGTAGTTTTTTCCAGTGATCACTTATACCAAGATTGGAAACCTTGCTGTAAAAGTGACATTTGCCTACAAGCTGAGGGTCCAGGTTAGCTGAAATAGTATGCGTGTAATACAAACTTAAGGGGCCAGGTTAGCTGTAAGAGTATGCGTGCTTTTGTAATAAAGATACAGTTGCCTACATATAATAAAAAGCAAGTGAGCTGCAAGAGTATGTGTGCATGAAAAAAATAACTTTTGCGGTATTTGGAGGGTAAAACGTAGGTAGGTTTCCAATCTTGTTATAAAGTGATCACTGGTTTTTTCTTTCATTTCTTTTTTCGTTTTCTTTTCCAATATTGTGTGTGAGCATCAGCGTTACCACTTTACTCCTTTCGAAGTAGATCTACAGATTTTTGAATTTACATCTTAAATCGAACCATCTCTAGTTTCTTGAAATCTACTTCACTCAGAAAAAAAACTTATAGGGCCGAATACTGCATGAAGATTACTGTCTCTGTGCAAGCAAACTGCGAGTGTATGGGGTAGACTGGTAGAGTGATTTCAATTTTTTCTTATATTTTCTTGTTTGTGCATTTGTCTATGCGTCAATGTATCCAGGGTAAATATTGAATATAAAAAACGTCCCTTGTTCTCAATCAACATGGCTTTTCTCCCAAATCAACTTCGGTTATTTTTTTTTTTTTTGGTAAGTGGTAACGCCGGTGAGCATGGGTTGCGTATTGCGTATGCGTTGGCTTGTTGATCGTTGACTTCGTATCGGTACACATACAATCATATCTAACATGTAGGCAATTAGACATGCACTTTTTTTTATTGGGGACAGAAGATAGATTCAAGAACTTATGTGAATACTACTTATGTACTTAATTTACCTACTTTTTTAAATTCGGGTTACAGAATAAAAACACGCATACGGCACAGTGGTAATTAAAGACTCAATAAACATAAACATGTACGAGCCGAAATTTGATTTTTGATTTTTTTAGAATTTCAATTTAGAATTTGCATAATTAACATTATCCTTTGTTTTAATTTCCCTGATTTTTTTTACAAGGAAATTAATACACTTGTGAATTTTTTTGGTATGCAACATTATTAAGACATTACATATAAACGTGTTGACGAAATTTCCAAAAAATTGGTTGAGCCGTTTTTGAGAAATCTAGAAAAGAGTGTTATAAATTCAAAAGGTATTACAAAAATGGATCTCTTTTCCGATTGTTTTGTTATTGAAGAATATATTTTAAATAATATCTTGGAATGCAATTTCACTAAAGATAATGTTTAGTATAATTGTGCAAAATTTTAACAAAGTCGGTAACGCCGAAATGGAGATATACAGGAATTATAAAAAAATCAGCCACAAAGTCGCTAGTATTAGAATTTCACTTCGATACAGGGCCAGTAAGGGGTAGAGATAAAAATCTGAAAAAATTAAAGGTTTTTTTTTATTTATTTGGAGACGATTGAGGATGTCTTCATTAATTCTATCTTAAGGACCACCCTAATGTATGATATACCATTGATTTTAGTGCTCAGAATGTTTTGTTTCAAAATGTATTATCGAATGATTAAATAGAATATTCTTGATGTAAATCTCGGAAAACTAATTGGTTTTCGAAAGGAAAATTGCATGGAATTGTAGGTGCATTGTTTTCTGAATGAAAAAAAAAATAGAAAATTTGGGATCTCGGAAAACTCTGGGAGTGCACGAAGAATTTCCAGAGTAAAATCACTCTTTTGCATGAATTTAAGGTGCAATTGCACAACTGGTTTTACAAATGGAAAAATAGAAAATTGTTGGTGTAAAACTAGAAAAATTTAGGAAAAGAGCGAAAAAAATAAAACAAATAAAATTCATAACTAAAAATTTAAATGGAAATATGTACTTCAAAAATAGATTCAATCTAAAAAAATTGATATCATATAATTTCTTGCAATTGTTGATTTTTCAATTTCTTTTTTCAAAAATCCTAGTAAAATTAATTTTTTATATATAAAATTTTTCGAAAGTGTCTAAAAATAAATTTGGGTAGGTATGCAGTATTCAAATATGTATAGTCTGTTGACGCCTGCAATGCTATCAGCACAAGGATTTAACTTATAAATTCTACTTCGACAGTGCTGCTTTGAATTTTGTTATTTTTTGCTGTCAACGTATTATTTTTTGATCTTGTTTTTTCCTTTCATTCAGTTTTAATCTCTCGAAGAATCAGATAAAAAACAAACTTTATTCAAATAAATTAACAGAAAAGGAATATAGAAAACCGTGGTTTTTATTGGAAGCATTCATTAATCAATTAATAATTGAAAAGGTAAGAAACATTAATGTAAATTATACAGTCCACAAGATATGAGCTGACTATCGAATATGGTCCTTCGAGCCGGATACCAGTGCAGGTTTAAGCTGAAAGGGTGGCAATTGTGGGCATTCATTCGGGAGGATATTTTAATTAGGATATTTTTTATTGTTTTCTATGCAGTTATGTCAGGAATGGCGATGGAATTGGACGATCAAAATTCGTCAAACGAGAACGAGGACGAGGCTACTGCACCGCCTAGGGCAGGTGAGTTCAGAAATTGTGAAGAAGCAGAGAAATGCAGTGGAATTGTGATTGGAATTAAAAATCATTAACTTAGTAGAGCCTTTCTATGTTAATTTTGCCGTTGCGCTGACGACATTTAAATATAGAGCGTTTCCAGGAACAGTTTTAACATTTCAAACGGAAATGCGCTCCAACAGAGATGTGATTTTGTTCAGGACCTTTGAATTTGTTTTGCTGTTGCGCTGATGGCATTCAAATTCGGAGGTTTTGGGGAATGCTGGGTGAGGAGGCAGTGGTTTAATGTGTTTTGTGATTCGTTTGTCATTGCACTGTTGACATTCAGTTTTCCTTATTATGCAGGGAATTTAACACTTCAAGCGACACAGCGTTCGCTTAGAATTTTGGATTTTTGCGGGTCTCTTGAAAGTTGTTTGTGGTTGCGCTGATTGCATTCAAGTTCTTGAGATTCCAGGGGCGTTTTTAGAATTCCAGTCAAAGACTGTTTATTTTGACTGCTGTTTCCTTTTGAAGAATTAATTTTCCTTGTCCCGATGGCACTTGGTTTCGGAATGCTTGTTTGGTCTGTTCCAGCATTGGATACAAAAAGGAGATGTTGCACGTTGACCAGTTGAAGTTTTGGCACCTGAGATGATTCCGCGATTCCACTGCATTGCGCATGTATTCGAAGGAGGGAGCCGACATCGCGAAAGCAATCCTCAAATGGCTGGGGGTTAATTCTTTACTTCATTTTTTTTAGGAGGACCAGGAGCATTTGTGAGAATCACTCGAGAGCAACAACAAGAAATCGATAAAGACTACGCAGAGGAGAATGGTGTCGAAGGTTCAACTTCACATTCCATTATAAACCCGGTACCTCAGTCGATGAGACTTTATCGCGCTACGCTGCGACGCGCTGTAACAGGCCATACAGATGAAGATATCGAAAAGTGATCCTCTGATGAGCTGTTGAGCCGTCTCGATCGAGTCGAGGAACTGTGGAAGAAATTCGAGGATGGTTGGCCAATGCTAAGCCAGCAACAACTTTCGGACCAGCATCTGGCCGAGTGCAGTGAATTCCTGGCTGAAGCAGAGGAGGAATACCTGCAATACAAATTTAAGCTGCGTGAGAAGATGTCCCGAATGAGGTCGAATTCGCAAGGGGAAACTCGGTTTGTGGAATGTTTTGGTGGCCCGCCGATCCATATTCAAATGTCGGAGCCACCTCGAGTACCTAAACTCTCTGGGATGGAAACGGACTGGACTAATTTTCGTGCAATTTTTGAAGCAGAGGTGCATACTCAAGTGAAATTCTCGGATTCGTAAAACAAGCGGCATCTCTTAGGAGCATTGCAAGGTCGGGCCGAACAAATTTATAGAAACTGGCCTATCGGCGATGGTACGACTTACCGTCAGCTATGGTCGGAACTATGCGAGCATTATGGCAATGAATATCTTCAAACGTTATCGGCGCTAAGACCACTAGAGAACCCATCATGTGATGCGATGCGAGAGGTTCTTGATGCAGCTCGGAACGCCTTCCGCCAGTTGCAGTTATTGTTGAAGCCTGAGGATGTGGCAGGATACATGTTACTTTTTCAGCTTGAACAGCTACTTGATGCTGATAGTCGTGTCCAATGGTCTGGACGTCGATCAACTGAGGAGCTGCCAACACTGGAAGAAATGTTCCGCTTGCTTGAGTTACGTGCCAGTTTGCTGTCTCAACTGCCGACAGCAGGATCGATTAATGATGCGCAATTCAATGTTCAATCTGGAAGCATTAAAGCCACAGCTTCATCGAATGACCGTGGCCGGACTACCGGTCGGGGGAATGAACTGCCTCCGGATTGTGAACTTTGCGCGGGCCAGCGTCACTGGCCTTATCATTGTGCCAAATTTAAGAACCTGCCACTGGCAGATCGCTCGAAATATGTGATGAGACACCGACGATGTATTAATTGCTTCAGCTCAAGACATCAATCAGCCAATTGCACTGAGAGATCATGTCCACGGTGTAAGGTCAAGCACAATAGCGTGCTGTGCCCAAAAAACTTCAACATTGGAAGACCTCTGGAAGATTAAGCCATCAGAGAAGGGGGTGCCTTTCACAATCTTGGAGCGCTCAGTACAAAATTGTGTCAGCTGCCGGTAGAAAGTGAAGCAGAGCATTCACGGGGGGAGTGTGTTGACGCCTGCAATGCTATCAGCACAAGGATTTAACTTATAAATTCTACTTCGACAGTGCTGCTTTGAATTTTGTTATTTTTTGCTGTCAATGTATTATTTTTTCTTTTTTTATTGGAAGCATTCATTAATCAATTAATAATTGAAAGGTAAGAAACATTAATGTAAATTATACAGTCCACAGGATATGAGCTGACTATCGAACATAGTCTTAGTTCACTTGTTCTTGAGTCCCTCTCAACTGGTATGTTGTTTTATCCTTCTTAAAATCACCGAGACACTATTAACGGGTATAATTTGATTGATGGATCCCAAATATGACATTTTTCCACCTTTCATTTTTGACTAGGTATTCGGAATTTTTTTTCAAAAGTTCAACTAATCCTTTGATTTTCTTAAATCGTTAAATCAAATCGTTTCTTCAACTTTTGAAATCCATTGAAATATTCCAGAAATTCCAAACATCCACCATTTTCCCTTCGCCATTTTAAAGACACTTTCAATGTCCAATTACGAAGATTTTCCGTTTACCAATTCCCCCATACTCTCTCAATTCACCAAAATCGATATGGTGGCACAATTATTCCCTATTGCATCGCTACACCAATCACAGGCATCCTCATCCTCACCCTCATTCTTATTTATCCACCCTTAATTCAACCAAGGCTAAAAGACACAAGAACATGTAATAGAAAAACACCCAGCTGCGGTCTGCTCTGGACAAAATAATACCTAAGATTACTTCCTCAGTTTGTCAGAACGGACTTCATTAAGCGTACCCTCCTGCCCTGTGGTCATTTTCACTTGCAAAAACTGTATAATCCTCAGTGGCGGATTAAAGGTTGAGGGCGCCATAGGCAAGCATCTCACTGACGCCCCTGTATAGAAATATTTCGTACTATAGTTTGACCGAAATCGTTTCACCGCACCTAAAGAAAAGGCGTTGAAATAGGGGCCAAGGAAAAAGAGACTAAGTTAACATGAGATCTATTAGTATTGTCCGAAAGATCTTACGAATTTGGTTAATTAATGATCTACCGAAACGTAAACCAAGTTAACTCGTGTTGGTTCTAATGCAAACCTAGTTGCAACTCGGTTGTCAAATCAGATTGCCCCGAAAATCAATATAGAAAGAACTTAAAAAGCAGAAAAATTAGGTTTTAAATCCGTCGAAATCTCTGCCATCCGCTGATGAACTTCGACCATTAGGTTATTTGCCCCTACAATAAGTAAAATCAATAAAATAAAATTAATAAATAGAATGGCGCGACAGCTCTCATCAACAATTCTCTGGGTGTGTGTGAAGAATTGATCAGCTGCCCGTGGCTAAGTGGTTAGGTGCGTTGGCTGCTAAGCAGAATGTCGTGGGTTCGAGTCCTACTCGTACCCATAAAGTTTTTATTTCATCTTTCACAGGTACTGCCTCTTGCGAAGAACTGACAAAACTTCCAAGAGTATCAATCATGAAAAACTGCGTCTCAACTTTGCCGTTCGGAATCGGCGTTAAATTATAGGTCCCCTCAAGTAAAATCAATATACCTATTCAAAAACGCTTACAAAATTAGAAGAAAGCTAAGTCGATTTCCGAGTTGGCAAACCGAGGTGACTCTGTAGTCTGTACTTTAAGAGCAATTGCTCAGGACAGATTTTTATTTTAACAAAAAATGCAAGTGCAATTCGAGTTCACAAGTTTGTTACTTTAACAACCATGTATGAACTCGTATTATTTGCCACTTGTTAGAATTACTGCGCCCGCGCGCCCCTCTGTTGGCGCGCCCCTAGGCACGTGCCTAGTTTGCCTTTAGGATAATATGCCACTGATAATCCTATATTTATTCATTGCAGGAAGGAAACCCAATCGACAATCTTTGTTTATACGTTCGTCGTAGTCGTCCCCCTCATTTGATTTTCTGACAAACTCTGGATTTTGACAAAACAGAAAGGGTTGAATGGACGACGACGCGACGGGCATTAACCTTTTGTTCGATATTCGAAATAATCAAATCCATTTCCCAATTCCCATCTTGCTTGCATATCTCTCATGAAAATCGATTCTTTTGACGAAAAGAAAAAAAAACCATCAGAATTTTGCGGTTTCTTCCGCATTCATTTGGTGTTAGCTGGGTGCGGGACGGATTTCTGGACTTATGTGCAAAGTGCGGGGGTGCGTGGGTTAATTGATCAGCATGAGGCAACCCTTCTCAATTGTTAATCGTCACATTCGTAACCCCTTCCTCATTGCTTCATATTCTTGGTTTGTGTTTTGTGTGCGGTTAAGGTACTTGCGATTCTAAAGGGATCCATTCAATTTTGATTATCTTCGACAAAAGGGATTTTTTTTTTTTGGAAAATGTTGGGTAGTCTTCGGCAATTGAAGTGATTTAATTGACGCGCTATCGCCTTATGGTTATGCTTATGACTCTGGTTCGAGGGACAGTGAGAGTTTGAACGACAGATGTTTGTGGTGGTATTGGATCTTATATTCTGGGAATTTATGGTTGCTTCTTGGATACTTGCTTAGGAGAAAGAATGTTCCTGTAGTTTTGTTTTTATTGAAGTTGTTCACCCAAATTTGTTGGATACACAATATGAGAGTGAATGGATCTGATTTTTGAGGGTTTCTTAACTTAAGGGCAGATATATGTAGTTAAAAAGGCAGAAATACATCACATCAAAAATTATAGTCATAACTCATAAGATACCTTTTATCAGAATATCCCAAGGAGTCATTACGTTGCATTGAAATAACTCTTACATTATTGTGCCATTTCTCAGGCGAACTCTGTTGAAACATGATCTCCTCTCTGACAAGTCACTGCCTTTTCAACTAACTAATGGTTTTCCTTTGACAAGAAAGACAAATTGTTTCATTCTAATCTATTGATGCAATTGCCTTTAAGCAGTTTTGGTTTTATACTTTCATTTGCATCAACCAACTCCAACGCTATGTCTCGGTGGTCACACATTGCACCAAATTATCCTCGTTTGGTGAACATTTAGCGCCTGTATCCAAATCAATTAGGACAACTCAATATAATTCCAAACTCATTGCTCATGCAGATATGCACCCTTAGTGACCATCGCATATGTCCAGAAGTCCAAACGATTAATCATCAACAATTCGTAAAACCACGCACAAAAACCGGAAAGAAAAATCATTAGAAACTCTTTATAGTCAAGTCAAATCCTTAAGGATAACAACAGCATCAGCATGTGCCAAAGATGTATGAAAGAATTTCATTTTTTTCCACCGACAAAAGAGGACTGTCTCAAGTTGTGGCCAAGGAGTTGGGTCGAGTCATGGTCCACAGAGGCAGCTGATTGTATGTGTAAAGAATTTCACATGTGTAAGCCCTAAGTCAAATGAAAAAATAAACAAATATTGCATTCAAATTTCGGGGAATTTCAAGAAATTTTCACACAGGATAATAAAGTCACATAAGCCACATTATATAGAAAATAAATATTAAATCATAGACGAGGAGAGGAAGCATTTGGTTGGAACAATACTGTCCTCAAGCCAATGTCTAGCTCATAACTTGAATGCACGAGACATATTTGTTGATTTTCTATGGAAATTTAATAAGAGAGGCACGCGGACAAGAAAAAATAAAACCGAGGCTCCTCAACATCAAATAATACAAACAAACGAAAGGATTCCCTTTTCAACACAAAATTGCCCACGCGATTTGAAGAGGTACCAACGTAGAACATTTTCGATTTATTGAAAAGGGTTTAGCAATAACAGACCGATGTTTACAGTGTTTTTCCTGTTCCGAGCTGTCATCTCATCTACAGACGACTCCGCTTAACTGAACCACCATTTTTGCAGACAATTTGTTTCAGTTAAGCGGAGTTTTCAGTTAACCGAACTTCGGATTACTGCAACTTGTTTCAAATAAGCGGAGTTTTGTCAAAATAAAGTAATGCCATGTTTTAAAAACAAAAATAAATAAAAACAATTAAAAGATAAAGTAAGTAACTTAGAGCCATTCTCTTCTCTTTTGCTCTATTTGAAGTAAACCCTCAAGTTGGCCAACTCTATAGAGTTGAGAAAAACTTGAACGATAAGGGAGAAGCAGAAAATCGTTTTTCTTCACTTCTGTAAACATCAGCTCGAGAGTTGAAATTCAAAAGTTGGTTTCTCTCATTTTTTTTCAAAACTTCCCTGAAATATTTTGGAGTTTGTTTCAACTTAAGATTTGAATTTATGTCAAATAAAATTTTTACGTTCCGGTGGAAATTGTCATTTTGTAAATGTCCTTGCTACGTGCAAAAACTTATCAGTACGCACACTTTTTTCAATTGAAACGGTTCGGTCTGAATTCCATTTTCTGTAAATTCATTCTCAACCAAAAATTACCAGCATTTGAGCAATTTGTCCCGCATAAGCTCAAAAGGCCAGAAAAGAACTAAACGATGTCAAAATTAACATACCCCAAGGCATTGCTTCTTTTCGAGAATGTATCGAAAAACTACTTCACACGAAAGCACAAACCGACGACGATCAATAATTTAAGAGCCATTTTCTTCACAGAGAGTTGAACTTAAGTTGAGGAATTTTATTTTCAACTTGTGTTTTTGTTTTTCTTAACTACAAGTTTTCATTTTCAACTTTTGATTTTCAACTCTAGAGCTCATCAACTTGAGATTTTCTCAACTTCCGAAAAAATAGCAGTTTGCTTCATGAACTTGACATTTTCTATCAGAATTTGAATTAGCTTTTGTTTTTTTTTTAATTTATTTTCATAAAATGTCACGTAAATTGTGAAAACATTATGTTTCGAAGAAATTATTTTTGGGAAGATTGGACATCGTCTTCTTCTGGAGACGAAGATAGTGAATTTGAAGAATATTTAACAACTGAAAGAAGACAATACAAGATGCTGCCACGCATTGGACTCGACAGATGGGATGACTACGACTTTACATATCGATTTCGGCTTTCGAAGCCTACCACATTGATGGTGCTAAATCTTATTGAAAATTCTTTGCCTTGCAACGAAGGACGGTATTGGTATTCTTATTTATTTTAATTAATTACTGCTGCCACCATATTACCTTCTTAGGTCACGTGAATTACGACGCATTACACAATTATTGATTGTTTTGCGATATTATGCACTCGGATCAATCCAATTAGCAGTTGCAGATTTTATTGGAGTTAGAATTGCAACTGTCCATCGCACCCTTAAACGAGTTTCAAATGCAATTGCCAAACTTGCTCCTCAATTCGTTCGTATGCCTGAGACACGCATGGAACGATTAGAAGCAGCCCAAGACTTTTTTGCAATATCCAAATTTCCAAGAACAATTGGAGCGATAGATTGCACACATATCCGCATGCAATCACCAGGCGGAACTGGCCCAGAACTCTTCCGAAATCGAAAGGGATGGTTCTCCATTAATGTCCAGACAGTAGCCGCTGCAAACTTGAAAATCATAGATATATTTGCTCGTTGGCAGGTACTATTTGCTTGTTGTATACCAGTATGAATTATTGTATTAAAAAAATACGTAAATTCTTAATGTTTTTTTTCTCTTTCAAAGGGTTCCACACACGATCAACGAATTTTCAATCTATCAAATCTAAAGCATCGATTTGAAAGAGGTGATTTTGACCATTTTATTTTAATAGGCGATTCTGGTTATGCAAATACTAGATATCTTGCCACGCCTTTCCAGAATGTGTCCAACGATGCTGAAAATTTATATAATGAATCACAAATACGTACCCGAACTTGTGTCGAGCGTTCGTACGGAACTTGGAAAAGGCGTTTTCCAGTGTTGGCAACACGATTAAGGTGCAGAGTTGAGACGATACAGTTGATCATAATTGCTTGTGCTGTTTTACACAACATAGCAATCGATGAAAAGGAATCACAACCGCCACCAGAAATGCATGGTTTTGCAGAAATGCTCTCCGCTACATTTGTTCTATCTCCCACTCAATCTCAAGCACCAACAGCAGTTGTTGCTAACGCCCGCTCTCGATTGGTAAAATCATATTTCCAACCCATGCTAACTCGTCAATAAAACACAACATCAGAAAGCATTTAAAACACAAACTTAAAAAATCGTCACATGTACATTCATATGTACACATTACATACCTTCATATATTTAAATTGGTTATAAATTAAATAAAAAACATTACAAAAAATATTGTTTTCTTGATGCTGCTGTTGAAGCTTAAGTTTGTTGCTGCTCCAAAGGTACATTTTGCATATTGCTCAAGTGAAGTAGATGGAGTTCACGATCGTACTCTAGTTGATTTTTTGACCTCTGCAATTCAACGAGCGTACGGTCTCTATCGAACTCGGCTCGTGCCCGTTCAAATTCAGCCCGTTCAACTTCACACGCAGCTCTCTGACGCTCCAGGTTAAACCTTTCTCTTTCGCTTTGTAAAATTTCCATTTCAATGGCGTGTTTTGCTTTTAAATGTTGAAGCCTTTCTTTGGATATCTCACAATTTTTTTCTTCGTCTCTATTATATTTTCGACGCTTGTTTTGTAGCAAAGGGTTTGGTGCTTTCCTAAGCTTTGATGGATTTACCCTTTCCCAGGTGTGTCCATTTGCTTTTGGCTCTGGGTTCACGGTAGTTTTTTCGCTTCTTTCCGGTGTATTTATACACATGGGTTGCCCATTATCCAGGTCTGCCTCACCAGCGACATCGTTTTCAAAAACAAAAACTTGGTCTTCAATTGTTACTTCAAAGGCAGGAGTCTCAACATCATTAAATTCTATGTGTTGGCTTGATGAATTTGCTTTCGGAGGAATTTCATCACTATCCCCATTCGCTGCCAAAAGTCCATACGTTGATGGGATCAACATATTGAATAACTCCTGCATTGGTTCGCTCAATGGAGGAAGTTCTGGTTTTAGTGGCCCACCACCAGTCTGTTTTGCATCTTTTGAAAAATGGAATACACGATTTTTCAAAACTTGTTTTATTTTTTGATATTTTTCGCGTAATGACTTTAAACTTCTTTCCTAAAAGGCGGATAAAACATGAACAAAGACCAATAACAAAATATAAGGTATGTTATTTACCTGGTTAGGTGGAGCAACATTGAAAGCCCTTGTAATTCTTTCCCAAGCCCGGTCCTTTTCTAATTTGGTAACACCATCGGTTTTCTTATTTTCGACTATATCGCGAAACTCTAGGACATTAATTATCAACCAATTCTCTTCCTCAACCGTATAAACAATTTTTGGCAGTTTATTTGTTTTTTGTGCCATTTGGTATATATGGTAAGACACAATTTTCTATCTGTTTTTTATAAAAATAAAAAAAAACTTGTAAGTTTTCAAACCGGCAAAATTATTTTAAATCAAAAGTTGAAACTGTCATGTCTGTCACAAATTTCCCAAGGAAATTTTTGAATATCGAAATAGGTCAACTTTTCAATCTCAAATTCGGAGTTGAAAATAAAATAGGTGAAGAAAAACAAATTCTCAACTTGCGATACAACTGTAATAGCACTTTCCATTGGACAAAAGAAGCGTCCAGAAGCATGAAGTCAGAATCCACTCAAGAAGCACAAATACATGCATAAATCAAATGTCAAAACAAAATGTCAATTTGACGCATTTTAATTTGTTTTTTGTTTTTAGAATTGTTGAAAGGATTTTCGTGTTTCAAAGGAATTATTTAATTAAAACGAAAGTGAAAAAGAAATTAAAATAGTGAAAAATAAAATTCATACATTAATAAGTGACAAAATAAAATATGGATATAGTTACGGCTGTAGATGGTTTCTTTTCATCATCGTCTTCATCATCAGATTTCGCACTCACACAAACACAAAACGTCATTATTGAGTAGAAGCAGTTTTGCTTGTTCCATTGGTTTTCAGAATGAGTGGTTCCC
Organism: Sphaerophoria taeniata; assembly: GCA_943590905.1. Lineage (NCBI taxonomy): Eukaryota > Metazoa > Arthropoda > Insecta > Diptera > Syrphidae > Sphaerophoria > Sphaerophoria taeniata. The sequence goes on along the minus strand of OX016542.1, from coordinate 73,900,939 downwards.
CGAGTGAAACCAATGGAAAGTGCCATAAGTTTGATATCAACTTTGGAGTTGATCAACTGCGGAGTTTAAGGCAAGTTGAGAATAAGTGAAGAAAACCGCTCTAAATTATTTCTGCTTGAAAAGGCTAAACAAAAGATCAACTATTTCTACGCCTTCAGAAACCTCTCGCCAGACTTATTCCTCAATATACAGATTGTCTTGCCCAGAAAAAAGAAGTTCCCAAAACTGAGACGTAGACTGGCTATCGGCAAAGGTGAAGTCTGGCTAGTTGCAAACGATACTAGTTTTCCTGAAATATTTTCAGTTTCAAACAATTATTTTAATTCATATGAAAATTTGAATTTGAGAGTTTATCTTTCAATTTCTACTTTTTTCGGAAGTTGAGAAAATTGAAGTTGAGAAAATCGGAAGTCAATTACTTGAGAGTTGAGAATCAAAAATTGAAATATTGTCAAATGTGAAAGGAAAACCAAAATTCGCAAGTTGAGTTCAACTTGTTCAACAGCTCATGTTGAGTTTAAAAATTAAAAATTATTTAAGAAAAAAACAAATGAATTGTTGTGTGTTTGCTTTTTTGCAAATTATCTAAAGACATCTTATATTCAAGATCAACTATTGTATAGTTCCCAAGTTTTCAGCAAAGAATTTTTTTTTTTAATGTGAAGAAAATCATACGCTTCCTTAATTGGGCTTCTAGGGCCCAACGATCTCTATTTCATCAGAGCTGTTTTCAACAAACAAACGACTGACACATTACATCGCATCATTGCAGTGTAAATTATAATAGGTACACGCACAGCCAGATATTCTGTTCTTCCATTGCTAAGTAGATTTGAAAGTAGCTTACGTAGATGACGCTAGTGTACTTCTTGCGCATACCATAATTTTGACAAACAAAGACCACATAGATCACACCTTTGTATATGGATTTACCAGGTAATATCAAGAATGGTTTTCTGCTTGGTTTGACAGTTTTTTGACAGTTTTTTACATTAGTTTGTAATGTGTGTTCTCTGCTTGCTTGCTTGAAAACCATTCTTGATAGTACTAGGTAAATCCATATACAAAGGATCACACCTTTGTGATGTACATTTCATATACAAAGCTACAAAGCATCACACCAAGAGAGGATGACAAGATATAGGTACCTATGTTGCGTTCTTTTTTAAACAATAGTCAACGATTGTGAATTCGTTCAACTGTTTCACTTATGCGGAGTTGAATGTGTGAGAAATGTTAATTTAAGGCAAACAATTTTGTTTCAGTTATACGGAGTTTGCAATAAAGCGGAGTTCAGTTAAGCGAAGTAGTTTTAGTGGAAAATGTTCAAAATGGCTCGATCATAAATTTATTGTTTCAGATAACCGAAGTTTTCAGTTAAACGGAGTTCAGTTAAGCGGAGTTGACTGTATGTGAATTCAGATGAATCGATTGATATTATACATTGTTGGTTCTGTTCCGGCGCGGGCGTCGCATTTATTACTTTAATTTGGTGATTCAAATTAGAAAATCGCTTTGATTTTGTTATCAAACAATGAACGTGTGACTTTTGAAGAATACTTATTCCTGAATGATTATTTCCGAAAATTTGATCTCTTTGAGTAGGCCCTAGATTCCCTAAAAATAAACAGTTGTTTTACTTCACTTTTAAACTAGGGCGCCATGAAGATCAGGTCAAACACTATTTTTGTATGAATTCAACTGGCTGACCCGACAGACGTTGTCCTGTCTCAGTTATTAATATCGAATTCGAATTAGTATGCAGGTACCGCATTAATAAAACCACTATTTTCAAATAAAAAAGTGTTTATTATTTTAATTTCCTGATCTGTAGGTATAAATAAAAATGAATTGTCGTTCGTTAGTCTCGCTTAAATTCAAGAACGACTGAACAGATGTGGCTAATTTTAGTCTTGAAATATTCGTTGAAGTTCAGGGAAGGTTTAAACGGTTAGAAATATTCCATAAATTCGCCTATTCAGAAGTTATAAGCAAAATTCATTTTCTCATATGTTTTTGGTGAACAAAAACAAAGTAATGTGTTTCCTTTTTTTCATTTCACTTTCGAATAAATAAAAAGAAATCACGATAGCAACTTAGAGGTGCTTCCACCAATGGTTTTTTTCGTCAATTGACGGAAAAAAAAATTGGTGGAAGCACCTCTAAGTTGCTATCGTTGTTCAAACAACATAAAAAAGAAATCACATTTGACAGAAAAAATTAAACTAGCTTCCCAAACCACCGATTCTTTGTTTTAAAAAAAGCAAACAAACATTTTTTCAGAGCTAGTTTGTCATAAAGCTTGAAGTCCATTCAAAAAAGTTTTGATTATGGTATGAAATTAAATTCTTAAGTGCTAAAATTTAAACAATTAAAAGAAGTATCAGTGGGCGCGTTCAGTTTGGTCTTGAATGGCCTATTTTTGTTCTTTTTACATGGAAAACAAAAACAAAAAGCTATCCGAATAGCCTAACTAAGTCAAAGTGAACGCGCCCAATAGCGCTTGCCATTAAAAGGACGAGATTCCAGGATTAGCCGATTATTAAATAAAAAAAAAAAATAGGTAATGTAGTATCGATAATAAAAAGACAAGTATATCGGTTGATTGCTACCCATAGAATAAATTTTTATTTTCAATTTCTACTGAATATTTATTCAGTGTCGACTTTTTGAAAACTATAATTATATCTCAAATAAATACAAAGTAACAATACTACAATAGTTTTTCCTTTTGTTTTTTTTTTTAAATATTAATTGTTAAACATAAATGCATTTGAAACTCACGTTTTCTAATGATTTCAAATTCTACTTCAATGGCAGTCTGCTTGATCTTCGAAGTTTTGAAATTCCAGCCGTTGCTCTATTTTCTGACGCTTGAACTGGTTACTGGACGCTTCTATTAATATCTGTTACATTAGTCGAGCTATCAATCGATTTCAATTCTGCTGTACTCGTCAACTTCTTTAAGTGAGACACATTTCGACGATAAGTCCTACCTGTTTCTTTTGACAAAATGACAACTTCATCACCTTTTCTTGAAAGTACTTTATACGGTTCTGGTTCAAAATTTGATGCCAACTTGCTTGTCTTTATCATTCGTTTTACGAAAACTTCGTCCCCTTCTTCTATACCGCTTTCTCTAGCCCGTCTTCGCTTGTCTGCATACAATTTTTCTTTCTCTTTCTTTTCTTTGTCTTTGTCGGCGGTCTCCTCATCAATTTCCATTGGTTGGTATATGCAATATGCTTGGCAGCTTATCTCTTATGTTACGTCCAAAGAGCATTTGGGACGGTGTTTTCTGTGTCGTGGAGTGTGGGGTTGAACGGTACATAAGTAAATATTCAATCAAATCATTTATCCAATTTCCGCCCGTGTTTTGACTGATAATCAGCCTTTTGACGATCGAGCGATTTTGTCTCTCAACCTCTCCATTTTGCTGTGGCCAGTATGGCGTGGTATTAATCAACTGTATATTGTTTGAATTACAGTAGCTTCGAAACTCGTCACTTGAAAATTGCCTTCCATTATCAGCGGTTATAGTCAGTGGTAGTCCAAACCGAGCAAATATAGTTTGAAGCCGTTTGATTGTTTCCGTGGAGTCAATTGTCTTCATGATTTCAATCTCAATATAACGACTATAATAGTCAACTATGACCAACAGATGATGTTGTGATGGCAGCGGGCCTAAAAAATCTATAGCAATGTGCTGCCATGGTTCTGATGGTAGCTGTTTTCGTTTTATTGGTTCTGGTGCTGATGGCGCGCGCAGACACCATCAAACATCCTCGACACTGTTTAACTCTTGCTCAACTTCCATATCCATTTTTGGCCACCAAACTTTTGATCGTAGTCTTTGCTTCATTAGTGTCATGCCGGGATGGCCCTCGTGTGCCAAATCAAGTGTTTGACTTCGTAATGCTTTTGGCATAACAATACGTGTTCCACGTAATAATATCTCACCCGAAAAACAGAACTCATTTGCAAAAATTTTGAATTCCAACGCCTTTTCTGTCCAAATATTTTCCCGAAGTGCTGCCTTAACTGCTTGTATCGTATCATCTTGAATCGATTTTTGCTCGATATCCACCAATTTGATTGCAACCTGAGTGGCATTTGATAAAACCCAGTTAACATAATTATCTGTTTGCTCATCGAATGACTTTATAATGTGATCTTTGCAAATGGTCAGTCTTGATAATGAATCAGCTATATTCGATTTTCCTGGTCTATAAATCACTTTATATTTGTAAGACATTAATCTCAAAACCCAGCGTTCAATTCTCGCGCAAGTTACACAAATGCAAGTCAGCAAACTTGACGACGGAACATTTGTGTTGCTTCGTAACCCGAACCAGTAGACAGTCAATGCATTACTTTCCTATGGGAAAATCTAAGTATCCGAAGGCCATAGGAAATTGAATGCATTGACCTGAGTGTCTGCTGCTTAGAGTCTAAGTAGGTTATTGTTTACGATTAAGATATCAGTCTTTTCTTGACCGTGAATAAAAATACATTAAAATACAACCGGTGTTTCATTTGATATAACTGGCGCAGTCGCGAAACGAACCGTGTTACTACTAAAAATCAGTAGCAACGACGATTTTTTTTTATGTTTATGTGTTGTTTGCCATCCACAACCCCACCACCACCCGAGTGAAAAAAAAGACATAAAAAAAAAAAAAAAAAAAAAAAAAGACTTCAAATCAGTCACAATTGAAAAAAAAAACTTGAACTTAAAATCAGTTCATTTAGTTATTGTTTGAAAAAAAAAAAAAGATTAGACTTTAAATCAGTCTAAGTTGTGATAAATTTGTGAATTAATCAGTGCTTTCAAAATTGGGCGGAAAAGCAGATCCCAGGAATTCGACACCAACCGAGGAATAAACGTTGAGATGGATTCAATTTTGGAAAATATTGTAACCACGCTGAACACGCTCACAGCTGTCCAACAACAACAGCAGCAGCTTAGTCAGCAGCAGCAGGAGCTTCAAAGGCAACAGCAGCAACTATGGGCTCAGAGAGCAAACACAGAACAAGCTCCACAAGCTGCAACAACTATTTACAAAAACATAGCCCACATAAAAGAATTTGGAGGAGCTTCTGGTGAGTTGACACAATTCCTCACCTGCGTTGACAACCATCTGGCAGCCACCCCACAAGATCAACAAGCCGCTGCATTCAAGGCAATATATGACGTGAAGATCGTCGGTGAAGCCAAAAGCTTGCTGTTTCTGAATAGATTGACAACATGGAGCCAGACCAGGAAAAATCTCATACAACACTTCCGACCTATAATCAACATTAACAGCGTATGGGGCAAAATAAGTCACATGAAGGTAAATAGTATTTTAGACCTTTGTATTAAAATAGATTTAATCTTAAAAGAGTGTCATGACTATGCAATCTATGAGCCCAACCAAACTGAAATAGTAAATTCTTGTAAGCAGTTATTGGTGGCCAAAATTAAAGACCTTACTGTAGGTCAGTTATCTAGGGAAATTAGAAATAATTTCGATTTAAATTCTATTTTAGACGTATTAAGATCATATATTCCAGATAGTGAGTGGAATTTAAAAAAAATATATAGAACTAGCCAAAATAGGGTAGAAACAAATTCACATCAGGGAACTCAATTTGATAACATAACTCCAAACAGTTCAGGGCAAACAAAACATTCTTCAAATAATAAATCTGGACAGACTAGACAAAACAACAATAGATCTGGACAAACTAGACAAAATAGTAATCAAGTTTTTAATCCGTCAGGTCAGGCCAGAAATAGTAGCCAAAATACACAACCGATGGATGTAGACTATTTAAGCAGTGGTATTGAACCTAGTAGTTCGAGGATAGAAGAGTCTGAAGAAATAAATAATACAGATCCAATTACGGATTTTCGGAACGAAGCCTTGGACATAAATTATTTTGCAACTTCTCAATAAGTGGTAAGAAATATAGGGCGTTGATAGACACTGGATCTACAGTTAGTTTAATCAACTCATCCAGAGTTGATTGTAGCCAGTTTCCTATATTAGAAACGAAATCAATTTTTTTGAACACAATTAACAACAAATCAAAAGAATTAATACAAATTGTTGTTACTGACGTGCCAAAAGAATTCAGAATGGGTATACAAAGCAAATTAAAATGGCATAAAATGAATTTAAAAAACAAAGACTATGATTTTCTCGTTGGAATGGATATTATTAGTAGGAATTTTATTCAAATTGATATGAAAAGAAAACTAATAGAGTTATGTAACACAGCAAAACTAAAATTATATACCGAGGAAACATCAAACACTGACCTATACGAACTCTCAAGTGAAACTGCAAACAATGTGGATCTTTCACATCTAAACTCACAAGAAAAAGAAAAAGTTAGTGAAATTCTAAAACAATTTCAAAGTTTGATTTTCAAAGAGGGTGATCAACTAACAAATACAAAATCTATAATGCATGAAATTAAAACAACAACGGATCAGCAAATAAATTCTAGAGTTTATAGATTACCACCAAAACATGAAGAGGAAGTTCGTAAACAAATTTTGGAGATGGAAAAACAGGGTATTGTTCGAAAATCTAACAGTAGATACTCTTCTCCTATTGTTGTTGTCCCGAAAAAGATTGGAAGATCAGGTGAACAGAAGTTCAGGCTTTGTGTAGACTATAGGAAATTAAATGAAATCACAATTGATGACAAGTACCCTCTGCCTAATATAGATAGTATATTAGACAAGTTAGGGAGAGCCCAGTATTTTACGACTTTGGATTTGGCTAAAGGCTATTACCAAATAAAAATGCGTCCCGAGGACATTCATAAAACTGCATTTGTTACTCCAAATGGTTTATATGAGTTTACTCGGATGCCTTTTGGTCTCAAAAACGCCCCAGCGACGTTTCAGAGGCTTATGAATGAAATACTAAGGGAACACATAAATAAGATCTGTGTAGTCTATCTTGATGATATTCTTATATTTTCCACTAGTCTAGAAGAACATATGATTGCCATCACCACAATCTTTAGTACACTTGCCAAACATAACCTCAAGGTCCAGTTTGACAAATGCACTTTCCTTCAAAAAGATACAGAATTTTTAGGGCATATCTTAACTGATGAAGGTATGAAACCTAACCCAGAAAAAGTCAAATGTATTATGGATTACAAACTGCCATCATCAGAAAAAGAACTCAGATCATTTCTGGGTATAACAGGATTTTATCGAAAATTTGTAAAAAATTATTCAAAAATTGCATATCCGATGATTAAGTATTTAAAAAAAAATGCAAAAATCAACTCAAGAGACCCAGAATATATACAAGCATTTGAAACGTTGAAAAGAAATATCACAAGCTATCCTATATTAAGATTTCCTAATTTTCAAAAACCTTTTACTTTATTTACTGACGCTTCCAACTTTGCCATTGGTGCAGTGCTGACTCAAGAAGGGCAACCTGTTTGCTATGCTTCGAGATCTTTGAATGATCATGAAAAGAAGTATTCACCCACAGACAAAGAATTCCTTGCTATTGTCTGGTCAGTGACATATTTTAGGCCCTACCTCTGGGGAAATAAATTCAAAATAGTCACAGATCATCAACCTATTAAGTATCTTAATAAAAAATACAACGGCAAAGAATTTTCGGCAAGAAATCAGAGATGGTTACTTAAATTGTCCGAATTTAATTACGAAATAGATTACTTAAGGGGGCAAGACAATAAAGTAGCAGATTTTTTGAGCCGCATTAAGGATGTTGACCAAATAGACGGTGAATCGGACTCAAACATGGCAACTGTCCATTCAGCACCAGAACAACAGTTGGATCATTTCCCTATAAAAGAGGAAATAGTTAATAAATATAGAACTCAAATAATTTTATCAAATAATGTTTCGGACGAAGTCGAAGTAAGTCATGGTAGGAGAATCATCCATGTAGATATGACTAAAAATCAGTTATACTGGGAAGATCTCTTTAAACGAACTCTTATAAAAGGGAAAATAGGAATTTATACAGAGTTATCGTACCATGAGTATAATAAAATTCAACAATGTTTAATAAAACTTTTTAAGGATGATAAAAAACTGACATTTGTTAAGTGCACACTTAGAGCTCTCGAGGTAGAAAATGAAGCAGACCTTTTAAAGCAAATTTCTTTATATCATATCAAAGAAAGTAGTCATTCTGGAATTATTGAAACATACAAAACTTTGAAAAATAAAGTTTATTTCCCAGGACTGGTAAGACAAATATCAAAGGTTATAGGAAACTGTCAAACATGTCAAGAAGGCAAATATGATAGAAAACCTATTAAACCAAAATTTAAATTTTCCGAAACTCCAACGAAAGCTAATGAAATATTACATATGGATATTTATCATTTTAATAAGCTTTTTTATCTAACGTTTCTGGATAAGCTTACGAAAAAAGCTTACATTTACAACTTAAATAGCAAGAATTGGGTCAATAAATTAGAATGTATCGAAGAACAGTTTACTAAGTTTGGTAATCCAACGAAAATAGTTTGTGATAATGAATTTAAGTCAGAAAACCTTCAGGAATTTTTCAGAGAAGAAGGAGTGACATTCCACTTTACCAAGCCGAATTCTCACACTGGAAATTCTGACATAGAACGTTTTCATTCAACGCTTCTTGAAATTTTACTGACAATCAAAAATAAAGACATTACTACCAATCAAAAAATGCATAAGGCAGTTAAAATTTATAATAATAGGCATCACTCAACTTTAGGAATGAGTCCAAACAAAGCAGTTAATACAGAAGCAGCAATTTTAATTGATAAAGCTAATAAAAATAAGAAACAAATCATTCATAAAAGAAATTTAGATAGAGAAGATTATCAGGAAGAGAGAAGTGAAGGTTTTATAAGAAATTATAAACATTTACGCCATAAAAATGAACCTTACTTCAGAAAAAATAAATTAAATAATGTTCACCCAACAACAGTTAAAAGACCTAATAAATTTGCAGGTTCTAATGTGGATAATAATGCTGTGGACAATAACTCTGACAACAACAGTAGCGGAGCCAGCACTTCTAATCACACAAATTCAAACTGACCAAGGTTATACCATCCTTAACCGTGGAAATGTTGAGCTCATAAAAAACACCCAAACTATTGTCCACATTATTGACACAGGAGAAATAGCAGCGGCAGTTGAAGCTATTGAACATAATTTTCGGAAACTTAAAATAGAAAATAATTTGCCAATAATAAACGAGATAATTAATATAAAATCGAAAGTCAGAACTATCTCATCCTCATTCCAACAAAAGCGACAAAGAAGAGGTCTTGCAAACTTTATTGGAACTGGTCATAAGTGGTTATTTGGAACCATGGACGATGACGATAGGCAAGACATAATAGAACATTTTAAAATTACAGACGCAAATAATAGAAATGCAATTGAAAACTTAAATAAACAAATAGAAATTAATAGGCAAATTATGAATAACATAAATAATTTTAAAGAAACCATAGAAGAAGACAGGAAATATATATCTGAAGCATACAATAATGAAGTAGAAATGCAAAATGATTTAACCCTTAAAGTTTTGAAAACAGACCAACTCTTAAAATTGAAAATCCTTGAGGATAAAATTGACAACATTTTAGACAACATAGCATCCGCAAAACAAGGTATTTTACATCCAAGTATTTTATCAGGTAAAGAAATAATTGATTCCGATCTAGATTTTTATAAATTAAAATATGCCAAAATAGGAGCATTTCATTTGAATGGGACACAATTAATTTTAGCTATTAAATTACCAAAACATTATATTCAAACTAAATTAAGAATGATGGTTCCAATGCCCAATAAAAATTTTAAAGAAATCGATATAAAGGCTTTTGAGTTTGTTGAATTTAACGGAACAAAATATCAATATAATATTAACAATATTTATTTGAAAGATTTGAAAAAAGTTGATAATTGTTTATTAGAAGGAATTTGTAACTTTAAAGAAAATAATAAAATTTCGATTGAAAATGTTGAAGATAATCTAATTATATGTAAAAACCTTAAAAAAGAAATGGTATTTAATGGATGTGACGACAGACATTTAGAATTAAGTGGAAATTTCATAATCAACATCAATAACTGTACAATTAATATCAGAAACGTTTCAATATCAAACTTTAACATGGAATTTATACATACATTTTCTTATGAAGAGAATCAAAACCTTACTATCAAAGAAAAATTAAATTTTGAAAAAATGTTACAGATATACCAAATTGAAAATCTTAAACACATTAATGAATTATATTACCATAAGAATAACAACTATATAATGAGCTCTATCTCTATTTGTATTATATGTGTAGCCATAGTTATAATCGGAACATTGTTTTTTATAATACATAAGAAGAATAAAAATGTTAAAATAATAATAAAAAAATATAGAAAACAAAATTCAGGAGAATTCTGAATCAAAGGGGGGTGAAGTTACACAAATGCAAGTCAGCAAACTTGACGACGGAACATTTGTGTTGCTTCGTAACCCGAACCAGTAGACAGTCAATGCATTACTTTCCTATGGGAAAATCTAAGTATCCGAAGGCCATAGGAAATTGAATGCATTGACCTGAGTGTCTGCTGCTTAGAGTCTAAGTAGGTTATTGTTTACGATTAAGATATCAGTCTTTTCTTGACCGTGAATAAAAATACATTAAAATACAACCGGTGTTTCATTTGATATAACTCGCAAGGTCTTGATTTTGTTCCAAAAATCACTTCTAGTGGTTTGTGATCTGTAATTAATTCGAATTCACGACCAAACAAATAAAAATGAAATCGTTCTGTAGCCCAAACCAAGGCTAGTGCTTCTTTTTCAGTTTGAGCGTAACGTTTTTCAGTATCCGATAAGCTTTTGCTGGCATAAGAAATCACTCGTGGTCCTTCATCATTAATTTGTATTAATACCGCTCCTAGTCCTATAGGACTGGCATCTGCAATCAATTGCGTTCGATCATTAACATCATATAATATCCTAGTGTCAGCTCATTGGACATGTATTCTTTAAGCTTGTCAAATGATTCTTGCTGTTCAGTTTTCCAAACAAATTTCTGACCTTTTTTAGTTAAAAATCGGAGTGGATCAGTAATGGTTGCAAGATTTGGAATGAACTTGCCAACATAGTTAACCAGACCCAAAAAACTCCGTACTTCTTCTGCGTTTGTTGGCTCGCGAAACCGACGAATAGTTTCTAGTTTATCTAAATGGGGAAAAATTCCTGCTTTTGTTAAGCGATGGCCTAAGAAAATCAACTCTTCCACTCCAAAAATACATTTTTCCTGATTAAGAATTACATTATTTTGTTCCAGTGTTGATTGAACCAGTGACAATCGAGAGTCATGCTCTTTTTTATCTGCACCAAATACCAATATGTCATCAATAAAAACGAAACATCCATCGCATGCACTTAATATCTGCTCCATGGTTTTTTGAAAGAGCTCAGGGGCACACACTATGCCAAACATCAATCGCTTATACCGAAATAACCCTTTTCGAGTAATAAAGGTGGTGATTTCTCTTGACTCTTCCGATATTTCAATCTGATGAAATGCGTTTTTTACGTCAAGTTTCGAAAATACTTTTCCTTTTCCAAGGTGTGGTAAAAAATCTTCTATTGTAGGAAGTGGGTAGTTTTCGCGTTCAATAGCTTCATTTGCACGAAGCATATCGATGCACAAGCGAATATCGTCACCTTTTGGTACAACCACGACTGGAGAAATCCATTTTGCTGGTCTATTCACTTTCTCAATTATATCTTGCGAAAGAAGTTCATCTAGTTTTAGATCAACTTTTTTTTCTAAAGCCACTGGAATTCTACGATATGGTTGTATGACTGGTGAAACGTCCTTCTTTATTGGAATATCTATCAAGATTCCCTTTATTTTTCCAATAGGTTCACTCTTCTTTTCATTGATTTGGTTGACTATATCAATTTTCAAAATACCAATTTTTGTGGCTGTATCTCGTCCAATAAGGAGTTTACCTTCACCTTGAATCACGTAAAAGTCACTTTTATGTTTTCCTGATAATTCTAGTTCAGCAGTAAATGCACCAATTAAAGGTAATTCATGACCACCATATGCTTTAAACACTTTTCCTGTTTCCTTGCGTTGGTTCGTTACAATAATTTTGTTTGTCTTCAAAGTCTCCCACATCTGCTGGCTCATCAAATTGTACTTTGAACCCGAATCTATTACAGCAGTCACCATCACTCCTCCAATTTTGCAATTTACTTCACACCCATCATCCTTCGTTGTAACATTGAAGACATATTCATCCTTTTCCATGGTAATATGCTTCACGGATTCATTATTTCGTCTTGTATTTGCATTTTCTAGTGTTTCTTCAATTTTTGACACTTTTCTGAAGGCAGAATCACGACCTTCATATTGACGCATTCGTTTGCGTGAACGGCATTTCCTGGCAAAATGGTCTCGACCACCACATTTACTGCATATCTTACCTCGAGCCGGACATTTTTCAACATGTCCAAGATGACCATGATATCCACACCGATTACATTCAATTTGCTTTGAGTCGTTTGATTGGTATTGTTGTTTTGTTTTCCAAGCCAAAGAATTTATTTTGTTCACATCCTCGATTTGAGGTTGAGGCTAATCCAGATCAAATGATTTCTCCTGTTGCGCTACTGTTTCGAAAACTTTGGCAACTCGGAGGATTTCTTCGAGACTGGTATCACCTCGTTTAAGCAAATCTCTCCGAAGAATAGCTGATCGACAATTTTGAATGATTTGATCCTTAATATTTTCTTCGACATTGGAGCCAAAATCACATCGTTCAGCTTGTATTCGTAATCGTATTGTAAACATATCAAAATTTTCGTCAGTTTTTTGTTTTATCTGTCGAAATATGTGTCGTTCATGTGTAGTATTTGTTTTGGGTAGGAAGAAAGCATTTAATTTGGCTACAGCTTTTCCATATTCAGTCATGTACGGAACATATTGTTCAACATTTGCCAATGGTCCGAATGTTCCACTTGCTGAATATTCTGGTAAAGTAGCAGTTAAGATTTGGACTTTTGAACCAGCATAATGTAGTAGCAAGTCTTTTTTCCAATTGTCATCGTAAATGCGACTTGCTCTGATCATTATTTCAAATGATCCTAACCACTTCTGCCACTCGATTCCAACATTATCAGAATATAATGAATAATCAAATTCTGAAATATGTAGACCTAATGGTCGAACTGAATCTGAAACAGAGAAAGAATAAAAAAAAAATATTTTCGTCCTTATTACATGCATATTTTTTTTTTCTTTCTCAGCATCTAAGCCGCTCAAACAAATTTGAGTCAAAAAAAAACCACACTGCATTTAAGCAAATTGAATTGGACCTTTATGTTTCTGCATTTAAGCACCACAATTCAATACAAATCTTTTTTTATATCAGCATTGAAGCCGCTGAAATAAATTTGAGTAAAAAAAATAATACTGCATTTAAGCTAATTGAATTGGACTATTTCTTGCATTTAAGCAGCAATTCAATTCATTTTTTTTTTGTATATCAGCATTTAAGCAGCTCAAATAAATTTCAGTCAAATGATACAAGGATAACATAAGATTTATCTCTTTGACTTCCTCAATAAAATTTTGTTCAAGAATATACCATTTGTACATACCTAATTGGTTTGCCATTAATAATTTTACCAAATCCAAATTAATTCTTGATTCTTGATTATTTTTCTTAAATTCTTTTGAATTTTTTTCGAAATCGTCCTTATTTCTGTGTCTTTATTTTCTTTTCTCCAAGCTTATATGTATATATATATTTTTTTTTTAATCCTCGTCGCCAATGTAGTATCGATAATAAAAAGACAAGTATATCGGTTGATTGCTACCCATAGAATAAATTTTTATTTTCAATTTCTACTGAATATTTATTCAGTGTCGACTTTTTGAAAACTATAATTATATCTCAAATAAATACAAAGTAACAATACTACAGGTAATATTGGGCCCTATCGGGAGTGAGATTTCCCTGGAAATATTTCCCACATTTGTTGCATAAGTATAATCGCATTCTCTTATTTTTTCAACATTTTTTTTATTTTTTTTTTATTTTTTTTAAAGATTAGTGTGGATTCTTACTACGCCGATTTTCAATCAAGTTAAAATACTCGATTTGGATTACTCTCGACCAGTTCTTTTAATTAGGAATTGTCCAACGAGTTCCATTCGTGCAGTTTTGTCTCTTGGAGCTCAGAAACACTACCAAACTGCCTGTTATTTTATATGGTGCGATTATACTTTTGCAAAGCACTGTATTGTAACTTCTGAAAAAGTAATTTAACCTATGAATTCTATGGTTGGTCGAGCCTTTTGGTGGACGCCAAGAGGTTGGAAAAATCTATATACTGTACAACATGGAAACGAACATGAGACGACCACTGTACTTTTTCTCTTCAGTGACGACACCTTTGCTTGTGTTTCCCTATGTGCTCCCTCCTCAAACTGTTCCAAAAAGTGTGCCGGATAAATGGGTCTTACCTCTTACCTGTAGATCTGAAAGTAGGTGGATACAATCCGACACGTTTTTTCAATATGTGGCCAATATAGTTTCAACGAACGGATTATGGAAAGTAATATAAAAAGCTCAGGACTGCTTTAGGTCGATGGCCACAAATCCATCCTTTCAATGGAATTAAGCGACTTCTGTGTATTAACGGAATCATCTTTTACGCTCTTTTACCCAATTTAACACATAATACAAGATTGTTTTTAATTAATTATTTGTTGTATGTTGTCTTTTATTTATTTAGCAATTTTTTAAAAAAGGTTTGTTAATACATTTAAGATTTAACAACGGCTTATAAATTATAAATAATTAATTTACTAAAGGGAGCTGACTACTGACAACTCCCGTGGCCGACTACTGGAATTTAAGGGGCCGACTTTTAAGGAATCCAACTTCTATTTGAATTATCTATGCTAATATATAAAGTAAGACTTTTGTTTGTTTGTCGGTTGTATGTTTGTAGTCATAAACTAAAAAACAAACAAAAGTCAAACTTTATAAATCACGCACAAATGTTCTTCTATGCACTGAATGTGCAGTAGGATATTCTGAAAGTAAAAGAAATAATTATTAAAAGGAAAAAACATTGATTTTTAATTTTACTTACCCGATATTTTGTTTTAAAATTCAGAAAACTGACAGAGTGACAGGTGACATCAATTTTTTGAAATGTCTCTCTATTTTCATTTCATTTCATTTCATTTCATTTCCTTTTCATTCTTCCTTACTATATTTAAGGCTGAACTCCTACTTAAAGTTTTGAACCAAGACAATGTTTACACGCGAATTCTTGGGCACGATTTTCTGTGCAAAAGAAAATTTTAACAACGGATAGGTATTTTAAAAAGGCATGGATTTAAGTTTCCACAATCTGCGTGCATGAAAATTTCGCATTATGAATATTGGTTTTCAAAGGGAAAATTGCATGTAATTGTAGGTGCATTGGTTTTCAAATGGAAAACTGGAAAATTTCAAAATGGGTTTTCGAATGGAGAATAGAAAGTTCTTGATGAAAAACTCGGAGAACTCATTGGTTTTCAAAAGGAAAATTGCATATAATTGTAAGTGCATTGGTTTTCAAAAGGAAAACTGGAATTGTAATTGTAAGTGCATTGGTTTTCAAATGGAAAACTGGAAAATTTCAAAATGGGTTTTCGAACGGAGAAAAGAAAGTTCTTGATGAAAAACTCGGAAAACTCATTGGTTTTCAAAAGGAAAATTGCATATAATTGTAGGTGCATTGGTTTTCAAATGGAAAACTGGGATTTCAAAACGGGTTTTCCAATGAAAAACAGAAAGTTTTTGAGGAAAAATTCGGAAAACTCATTTGTTTTTAAAGGGAAAATTGCATATAGTTGCATATAATGCACCTAGCATTGATTTTCAAACGGAAAATAGAAAGTTCAAAACTCAGAAAACCCATTGATTTTCAAGAGGAAAATTGCATTGTAGTTGCATTGGTTTTCAAATGGAAAACTGGAAAATTTCAAAATGGGTTTTCGAATGAAAAATAGAAAGTTCTTTACGAAAAACTCAGAAAACTCTTTGGTTTTCAAAAGGAAAATTGCATGATTTTTAAATGGAAAAGTTTTTGCATATAATTTGAGCTGTATTGTTAAGTTTGTAAGTCCGGTAAGGACTCTATATCCGCTCAATCCTCAATGAATTTTTATAAAATTTTCACTTTAGATATAGCCTGAGTAAAATCAAAGTTTTGGGCCAATCTAACGTGAAAATCAGCAAATAAGGGGGACAATCATAGCGGTTACTAGGGTAGCGCAAAGCTGGTAGTGAGTAGAGGGTATTGGGTTAACGTAGTAATAAGAGTAGTAGCGGGATACCAAAGCCATTGGGTCAGCTAGTAGTTAATAAATTTGTTTTACGTAACAAATATTTTATCGGTCGGACAAAAATAAAAATATGAGTGCGACCCATGGAGTCCACACGACTAACTTCCCATAGTAGAAAAATACGTAAAAACATTAGTTGTTTTGCAAAATATTCAGCGGATGCATCCCGTTGTAGTTGTACACGCACGTTGCTTCAAAGTCAAATTCCATAAAACTGATGATTTTATGAAAAACATTAAGTTTATTGAATAACAGTGGCGCCATCTGCCACTGCCGAGTTGATCGTACCATTTCGTGGACTCATTCACAACTACTTTGCACAGTAAAATACAGCCTACATATAATTGCTCCTGAATATTGTAGTTTTCTATTATTGAAGCAATTTTTCTAATCGGATTAGTATTTCTGAAAATTAATATCTATACGGTAAAGCAGCGTTTGGTGGGTGTTACCGACCCGAGCATTAATAAACAGACCCTTAAGATCTGGCAGGCAACAGTAACATATTAAAAAATATCAGACAGACAACATTCACATAATAAAAGCACCAACATAATTTCCGCCTGATACAAGAAAAAGCTTTTCTCCGCCCTTTTGAATTCGAGCTGTCTACGCATAAAGATCAAATTGTAAAGTTAACCTAAAATTAAAACTAAAGTATTGAAAAAATTATTAGAAAGAAAAAGACTAAAACGTAAGAAAACTGATTGTTAAATTAATATTAAAATTGAATTAAGCTTAACCCTTATAATTTTCAATAGGAAATAAAAGCCTTTTGGCATTAAACGAAAAGAAACAGAATTTTCATTGCCTTGTCAAGAGGCTAAAGATTTCTTCAATCGATATCTTTCGCTACACTTTAATTTCGTTTTAATTAAGTTAAAACGCTTAAGCTATTTCACCATCCAATTGCACATCATCGTCGCCACTCCATTTCATCAACGCATCGCCATCGAGCTCCATCCTTGCCACCACACCACGACGATCATCATCACAACCATCGCCATCGTCATCGAGCTCCATCCTTGCCACCACAACACGACGATCATCATCACCACCATCGCCATCGTCATCGACATCGAGCTCCATCATTGTCGCCACACCACGACGATCATCACCATCACCATTTATTGGATTTCATGTTCACCTTCCTGCATACGCTCCTCAGCAACGTCACTGCGTCATCGTCAAGAACTCGCCAACAATCATCTTCGACATTCATCGTTCAATAAATCACCACATTTTTTCTTAAATAAGTATATAAGTAAGGGGTAAGTCATTATACATATTTTCATCATAACCTATTCTCTCTACCTCATTGGAAAATAAAATATTTGTAAAACATTGTAACAATTATATTTGCCTTTAATTAAAATGTCGAAAGATAACTCCGATACAAATTTCAATTGCAAAAGTTGCAATTTAATAGACAATGAGGATATGGTAATGTGTGATACCTGCGATCATTGGTTTCATTATGTATGTGCAGGCGTAGACAGCAGCGTAGAGCATCAAGATTGGAATTGCTCCAATTGTCAAACGAAAAAACAATCTGACGATGCCGCTTCAAAGCCCCAGGTTGGAAATGCACAACAATCTGACGATGCCGCTTCAAAGCCCCAGGTTGGAAATGCACAACAATCTGACGATGCCGCTTCAAAGCCCAACGTTGAAAATGCACAAGACAAATCTGCATCAAGCTCGAATCAGTCAAACCCTAAACCATTAACGACTCAACTTGAAATGAGTCCTCCAAATAATTCAAAACAATCAAGCATATCGAAAGCAAAATATCGTGAACTTCGCCTACAACAATTGCAAGAGGAAAAAGAGATGAAAGAAAAAAGCGACAGAGAATTTCTAAAAAAGAAATATGATTTACTTCAACAGCTAGCTTCTGATTCATCCTCCAACCCTCCAAGCGACGACGAAGAAAATATTGATACTGAAAACAACCGTGCTAGGTCTCCGAATAAATTCCATGAAACAACAACGACAAAAAATAATTTAACCCCTGTACAGCGAAATGCACAACAGCACCAATCGACAATACTATCGAACCCACAGATGCAACACCCCTTTATATCAACTTCATCTACCCTCAACGCCACGTCTGGTCAACAACCAACAGCGTCTCAAACTTGGAACAGCTTATCAATAGAAACGGCACCACCAAACAAACAGCAAATGGCTGCCAGACAAGTTATGGCTAGGGACTATGTGACTTTCAGCGGTCGCCCAGAGGAATGGCCACTTTTTATTAGTTGGTTTCATAACACAACCACATCCTGTGGATTCACAAATACGGATAATTTACGTCGACTCCAAAATTGCCTGAAAGGTGAAGCCCTACAAGCCGTTAGGAATAGGCTTTTGGTTCCCGAACAAGTTCCGGGTGTCTTGAACACCCTCCAAATCCATTTTGGACAGCCAGAGGTCATCATCGACAACCTTCTGGAACAGATTCGTAAAGAACCACCACCTCGTCAAGAAAAATTGCAGACGATAATAAAATTTTCACTTGCCGTCCAAAACATTTGTGGTGTAATGGAAGCCACCGGCCTGCATGGGCATTTAGAAAACCCATCCCTACTTAGGGAATTGACAAACAAATTGCCACCAGCTATTCGTCTGGATTGGGGCAACCACAGAAAAAATTTAAGTGTAGTCAACCTATCAACCTATAGCTCATGGTTAGAAGGAGTTGCACACGCTGCACTTATTGTTAATCCACTCCACGAACAATCGCCAAGCACTAGCAACGGAAGAAGTGGCACGAGAGCAGCAGTTCATGTCCACCAGGACACACAAATACAACCGACACAAATTAAAAAATGTTTGCTTTGCACTTCGGAGTGCAGAACCGTTGATCAATGCCCGACGTTTTTGAACATGGCAATAAACGAACGATGGAATGTAATTAAACGCTTCACAATCTGCCGCACTTGTCTGCGTCAACATGGACGTAACCGTTGCTACATTCAGAAGGTATGTGGAATCAACGGATGTGTTTTCAAACACCACCAGCTCCTCCACAAACAACGTGAACAACCAAACTCATTCCCAACAGTAAATGCTGAGCACCATTTTCATCAAAAATCAAAATCCAACCAAATTTTATTTAGAATCGTTCCAATTGTTTTGCATAATGAAGACAAACAAATTAACACATACGCCTTCCTAGATGATGGTTCTTCGGTATCACTTGTAGATGAAAATCTTGCAGCGGAATTAGGGGTTGAAGGTACACCACAGCCTCTTTGCCTTAAATGGACTTCGAACACGCACAGAACCGAGCACTCATCTAGAAACATAAACATTCAGATTTCATCATCAAAAAATAACAAGAAATACAATATTACCAATGTACGCACTGTGAAGTCGCTTGAACTCCCGAAACAAACAGTTATCTTCAGTGAATTGTCTGACAAATATGAATACTTGAAAGACATTCCCATTGAGTCATACAGAAATGCACAACCACGAATTTTACTTGGACTGAGTCATTGGAAGCTGAGTGTCCCTCTCCAGACTCGAGAAGGAAGAGAAAACGAACCTATTGCAGCAAAGACTCGCCTCGGGTGGACAGTATATGGTCCCTGCATGCAACCAAGCGACACTTCGACACAAAATACAAACGGTAACTTTCACATCTGCGAATGTCAACAAATCGAAAGAGATCTTAACGCACAGTTTAAAGAATACCTTACATTAGAATCAATCGGGACAAAGAATTTTCAAATCAAACGTTCACACGACGACGAAAAAGCAGTACAAATATTGGAAAACAACACAATTATTGAAGGAAACAAGTACGTTGTTCCTCTCCTCTGGAAAGTTGAACCAAAACAAATCCCAGACACCCGTGCAATGGCAGAGAGTCGACTTAGGTGTTTGCAAAGAAAAATGGAAAGAGATCCAAAACTTAACGAAAACCTACACACACAAATAGAAGACTATGTGAATAAAGGATATGCAAGAAAACTGAGCGACGCTGAACTGAAAGAAAGCAAATCTCTTGTGTGGTATCTGCCAATTTTTCCTGTTCACAATCATAACAAACCAGACAAAGTAAGACTAGTATGGGATGCTGCCGCAACTGTCAATGGTATCTCGTTGAATTCAATGTTGCTATCAGGTCCGGACATTGTCCCTTCGTTGCTTTCGGTTCTTTTCCGATTCAGGCAAAAGAAAATAGCTATCTGCGCAGACATAAAGGAAATGTTTCATCAGGTTGGAATAAAAAGAGAAGATCAGGATTTTCAAAGATTTCTGTGGTTGAATAAAGAGAGCCAAAACATAGAAGAGTATGTTATGAAAGTAATGACATTCGGTTCAACTTGCTCTCCCTTTTGTGCCCAGTTCGTAAAAAACGAAAATGCAAAAAAATATGAAAAGCAATATCCAAGAGCAGTTAAGGGAATCATTGAAAATCATTATGTTGACGATTATCTCGACAGTGCTGACTCCGAAGAAGAGGCACTGCAAATAGCGAAGGAAATTATCTTCATTCACAGTAGAGCTGGCTTCACTATCCGAAATTTTATGTCCAACTCAGAGTCGGTTCTCGAAAATTTAAAAGAAAAGGCCGCACATTATGAATACGGTGAAACAAATTGGAGTATTTTATCAAGAACAGAAAAAATTTTAGGGATGTGGTGGTGTCCAGCTGAGGACACATTCTCCTTCAAAATGAAAGTAAACACGCTCAAATCCGATATTCTTACCGAAGATATATGGCCAACTAAGAGGGACGTCTTAAAGGTAATGATGTCAGTCTTCGACCCCTTGGGCCTTATAGCTAACTTCATGGTTCTACTAAAAATCGTTCTTCAAGAGATCTGGTCGTCATCGATAGAGTGGAATGAAAAGATACTACCACAACAATTGGAAAAATGGAAGAAGTGGAAGCATTTAATTCCATCGATAAAAAATATTTCCATACCAAGAACTTACCTAAAACATCTTTCCTTTTGCCAAGATTCGCATACAGAGGTCCACGTGTTTGTTGATGCTAGTGAAGTTGCTTATTCTGCGGTGGGGTATTTGCGGGTAACAAATGGAAACGCCATAAATTGCATTTTAGTCGCAGCTAAAACTAAAATAGCACCATTAAAAGTCATATCAATCCCTAGATTAGAACTAGAGGCTGCTGTTCTAGGAACGAGACTTGCAAAAACAATTATTGAAGGACACTCAATTAAAATTGATGAAAAATACTTTTGGTCTGACTCCAAAACGGTATTGAGTTGGATTAATTCCGACCACAGAAAATATAAACAGTTCGTTGCATTTCGAATCGGGGAAATTCTTGAAGAAACCGAAATGAAAGATTGGAGATGGGTTCCGAGCAAAGATAACGTTGCGGATGAGGCAACAAAGTGGCAGTTCAAAACCGAGTTCAGTGCAAATAGTCGGTGGTATTCAGGCCCAAGTTTCTTGAACAATACGAAGGATGATTGGCCCGCAGAGTTCATAAGTACTGAAGTTTCAGAAGTCGAGTTAAGGCATGTTCATCTCCACCAAGTTAAAACATTTGACCATCTTATTGACGTAAGCCGTTTTAGTAAATGGAACAAAATGCTACGATGTATGGCACAAGTATATCGGTTTCTACGTCTGTATTTGAATTACAAGAATGACAAAACAATGCCTAAAAGTCTCATTTCTGATGATATGAAACATGCTGAGAACTTCCTATACAGACTTTGCCAAAGAGAAGTGTTTCCTGAAGAGATCTCTGTCCTCAATCACTTTGAAAATAAGACAGGTTGTATTGAGAAAACAAGTTCCCTTTACAAACTTTCACCGTATTTGGACGAAAATTCGGTGTTGAGAATACTTGGAAGAATTGATGCGGCACCAGGAGTTCCTATGGGCATGAAACGACCAATTATCCTACCTAAAGAACATACGATAACCAGACTTATAATAGCCAACTTTCATGAACGCTTCCATCACCATAACGATGAGACGGTTGTTAATGAGCTTCGACAAAGGTACAACATTCCAAGAATTCGAGTTCTGCTAAAATCGATAAGAAGACAGTGTCAACATTGCAAAATCAAGAAATGCCTTCCAAGTCCTCCACTCATGGGCAATTTGCCAGCTGCTAGACTTCAAGCGTTTACTAAACCATTTTCATATATCGGAATAGACTACTTCGGGCCTCTTAACATAAAAGTGGGCAGGCGCCTAGAAAAACGATGGGGAGTGCTTATAACATGCCTCACCATACGGGCAGTGCATATCGAGATAGCTGCTTCTCTGTCTGCGGATTCCTGTATCATGTCGTTGAAACGTTTCATCTCACGCAGGGGCTGGCCTCTAGAAGTGTATAGTGACAATGGAACAAATTTCCGTGGGGCTAGTCAAGAATTAAAAGAAGCGATGCAAAACCTTGATCAAGACAAAATAGCTGAGGGTTTCGTTGGTCCCGACCTAAAATGGCACTTTAATCCTCCACTGGCACCTCATATGGGAGGTAGCTGGGAGAGACTAGTGCGCTCCATTAAACAAACGCTTTGTCATATATGTCCTCAGAGAAATCCGACTGAAGAGTTGCTACATACAATGTTTTCTGAGGTAGAGAGAATCTTAAATTCGCGTCCCCTTACTTATGTTCCCCTCGATGGTGGTGATGCTGAAGCATTGACCCCAAATCATTTTTTATTAGGGTCCTCAAGCGGTGAAAAAATGAGAGGACCAATTCTCAATGATGGTACTTCACTTCGCAAAAATTGGCTTGCGAGCGAACAATTTGCTAATCAGTTTTGGCGACGATGGGTAGCTGAGTACTTACCTGACCTAACAAAACGTACGAAGTGGTTTTCTTCAACAAGATCCCTTCAAGAAGGTGATATAGTGATCATCACGGATCCAGATAGCCCGCGAAACAGCTGGCCCAAAGGAATTATCTTAAAGGTTCTACCTGGACAAGATGGGGTGGTGAGAAAGGCAATAGTGAAAACAAAAACGGGCGTTTACACCAGGCCCGCAACTAAACTGGCCGTCCTGGACGTGGGTCGGTTTTGAGAAGTATGGAAAGTCAGTTCAGGGAACAGGCTTACCAGGGGGGAGTGTTACCGACCCGAGCATTAATAAACAGACCCTTAAGATCTGGCAGGCAACATTAACATATTAAAAAATATCAGACAGACAACATTCACATAATAAAAGCACCAACATAATTTCCGCCTGATACAAGAAAAAGCTTTTCTCCGCCCTTTTGAATTCGAGCTGTCTACGCATAAAGATCAAATTGTAAAGTTAACCTAAAATTAAAACTAAAGTATTGAAAAAATTATTAGAAAGAAAAAGACTAAAACGTAAGAAAACTGATTGTTAAATTAATATTAAAATTGAATTAAGCTTAACCCTTATAATTTTCAATAGGAAATTAAAGCCTTTTGGCATTAAACGAAAAGAAACAGAATTTTCATTGCCTTGTCAAGAGGCTAAAGATTTCTTCAATCGATATCTTTCGCTACAGTGGGTCAGCTAGTAATCAAATATAGTATATGATACTCCTGAATATTGTTTTTTTCCCACTAACTATAAGATTTTTTGCACTATTATTGAAATTATTGCAGAAATTATCATAATTTTCATTATATTAGGGTTGTCTTAGATTTTTGATTGCCATTAAAAAACCGCTAAGCCGATTTCGCTCAAAACCTAATCAGCTCTTAACAACACAATGCCGCGTCGAATGAGATCAATTCGATGAGTGGTTCGCGAGATAATTGAGCTGAAAAACGTAACGCACACAGACATCATCATAAAAACGCTTGATTCGGATTCTAGTGACCTCGAAACATCGAGAAATGCGAAAATTGGAGATTCACAAAATCGGCCCCATTACAAGAAGAAGTTAAAATCATTAATCATCTCTCGATAGCGCAATCCATTGACCGTAACTGTTGCTCCAGCCTCATTTTCGAAAAAGTAAGGTCCAATGAACCCGCGGGACCATAAACCGCACCAAACAGTCACGCGTTGACTTCGCAAATATGTTTTCAGTCTTTTGAGTGCAGAAAATGTACGTTCTGTCATCGTAGTTGAAATTGCTAAAACTGTTAGAATACGAAGTATTGTAGTCACGTTTGGAAAAGCATCGTGATTACCCATTGAAAAAAAATCGACATGTAATTTAACTTATAAACATATGAAAATTATCCCTACGTCAAGTGCTTCAAATAGATTTTTCATCCAACTCGCCTTCTTCACATCTACGAACCCATTTTCAGAACAGTCAAGAACCGTAGCATAAAATTCGTATAATCCCTTTGCACTTGTCAACATCGAAATCATTTTCGGGAACAAGGTACCAAAATTTTCGAAACCGTTTGGTGTTTTGTGAAACGAATTCGAAGATGAGTTATGTAAAACGGCCCATAAACAGCAAAATTGTGTGAACATCGGTGTAGATATGTGTGCCGTCTGTGGGCTGGCGTGCGCTGTGCGCAATATTTTTGGTGTGCGAAACCGTGTGAGTAAAAATCAAAACTTTTCGATTTTTAGTGTGCGTGTAACAATCGGTTTGATGTCTATGTGCATGTTGCACACACGTTTCATATTTTTTTTGTGCGCACACATGGGTGCTGTGAATGGGCCGTTTTACACATAAATTCCATAGACTAGATTTACACTGACAATTTTTTCCAATCGAAAACCCCCCCTAGATTGAAATTCTAAATCCGCCGCTGCCTCTGTTGGACAACGTTGTGATGGACCTCAACGAAAGGCTCTCTCCAGACGTGATAAGGCTTTTTCTGTTGAGTGTTTCTGCCTCGGACTTCCTATACACCGGAGGACATTGAAGAAGTTCAGCTAGTAGCAGAAGCTTCTGAACTCTCCCCCTTCGAACGTTATTGCCGAATTTGAGTTGTGGGTAGCTAAAAGGAACCGAATTGTTGAAAATGACGGTGAAATCCCAGATTCGTTTCCTCTCGCCCTTGATGCGTGTGATGGTAATTTATCCGGCTATTAATACACTGCTTACGATTTTGGAAACGCTCTCTGTTACTGGAGCCACTGCAGAAAAGAGTTTTTCAACTCTCTATCGCCTCAAAACTTGGTTGAGACAGACTCACAGATTTGCGAAACAAAATAGAAGATTGCATTTTGTGTTATAAATTATGCTTTTGGTTGGAACAGATTGCTAGCATATAAACTATAGCTACAATCCAAATATAGAAAAAATAATAAAAAATGTTAGTATTTTGTAAAAAAATTCTTGATTCAGCCTTTTTTGATTGATGAGTAACTTAACTGTGATCGTTTGGTTAGTTCCCGGTTCTCAAGTTTGCAAAAACTAGGTTTTGTTCGTTTGTTTTCTTTTTGTAATTCGGTTTGCAAAATATTGGTTCAGCTCTTTTTTTTAAATACAGCCTGTTTGGGGGGGGGGGGGGGGTCATGACCCCCGTGACCCACCCTCTGAATCCGCACCTGACCACTACGCACCGGGGGATAGGTGATCATAAGGTTAACAAAAATCAACCTTTAGGGTCATTGAGTTATACGGTTGGATTTGAAATGTTTAATCAACGTTTATAAGGAAACTTTTGTAAATGTTAAGAAAACAAAAATATTTTCTAATTACTGTGTGACCAAATAGTTTCAAATTACAGTTTTATTTTAGTTTTTATTGATAATTCCAATGATCACATTTCAAAAATATAAAAAAAGAAAACAAAGAATATTTTTTGCATAAGGCACAACTTTTTTCAGTATAGGAGGGATTATTTCTGAAAATATTGACTTAATTGCAAAATATTAAGAGAAACATCTACCTACTTTAAGTGGTCTTGAAGCTTCGACACCAAATCGTTTCTTGACTCTTTTCTATAGACCGTTTAACCTCTAAACCTACTGATGACTACTATGATGGTTGGGTTGAAAAACAACAAAAACTATACCAATATGCACAGATATGTTTTTGAAAAAATATATTCATTTTTTTTTCATTCACATCCTCTTCCGAGAACATGTGGGTGCTGCAACCACATTGCATGACAGGATGACACCTTAAAAATTGTAGGTATATAATATACTACTTGTCCTTAGCATCTTAAGAAGCCGCCTTCCCAAATCGCCAGTAAATTATTTAGTTTTGTTGCAAAAGAAAAATAAAGAAACTCCTTCCTACGCCAATCCTTTTGATTGTATTTCTGACCAAAGTAAACCCAACCGTAAAGGACAGTCATTTAATATTTATTTTCATATTTTGCGACAAAAATAAATGAAAAACGATAGATTGATGTAAATCGTATCCTTATAGAAAAAGGACATTGCTATTCCCGTTAGATATTTTTTTTGTTGATACTCCTCCGAATATGTTATTACGAACAATGGACATGGAATGACCACAAAATGACTTCCTTGGTTGTCGCATTATTGCATTTAAGGATTTCATCCCTTACATTTACAACTCATTTATGATCCTTTAAAAGGACTTCTTAGTATCTTAAGATTCTTCGGGCACCAGTTAAAGGTAAAAAGGTATTGTGATAGCCAAGGATCTACCCACAAGACATCGAACAATGCCCACAGTCGGAGTAAAACCGTAAAATTTCGTAAATCTCTGATTGTTGCGTCTTGATGTGCATACAAAAATGTCCTTAGATTTTTGAAAAAAATTGTTTTTCTATTGGCTTAAGATCCAAGAACAAGATGAACCTGATGATGATAATGATGTTCTCCGTGCTAAGGAGATTGTAATCTTCTTGTCATCGAAATTAAATAACAAATTGCCTCTTTTATTGCTAAAAATTGTGTTTAGGTTTTTCTTTATTGTTGTGTTTTTTTGATTACATGAGGAAGATCATAGACTCCTCGAACACACTTCAATTTGACACCGGGTACATCTTGTAATCGACCCACGCGACAAAGGACAATATTGTGCTCTTGTAGATTGTGACCGATGCCGGGGATATAGGCTACCATTTCTTTGCCAGTTGACAAACGCACGAGGACACACTTTCGATTGGCTGAATTGGGTTTCTTTGGTTTTTTGATGAGCGTCTTGAGGATAACTCCTTTGGCGAATGGTTTGCCATCCAGCGGTTGACGAGGTGGCCGGGTCTTGATGTGCGGTCCACGACGATGCATTTGGTTGAGGGAGGCCATTTCACGCATTGTTGAGAGGGTACTGTTGATGGCTGGAAAGAGAGTAGACTTATTACTTCAAATTTGTCCATCTTTAAGCTGTTATATAATGTTTGCTGATGGAAAAGAATGGATAGAAAAGCTATTAACAGAAGAAGAACTGCCAGTTGTGGCATACTATATTAATATGGGGCGGCCCTACAGTTCCAACAGAACTTTTTTAGCCAGTCATTGCCTTAAAATTGTAGATGTACTAGTACTAACGAATCCAAGCTCCAGCTACTCTTACCTGGGTTCAAGATAAAACGAAGAAGTGTAAATGCCTTTTTGTTGCAGGGGTTATTGCCACATTAAAAGGGAAATAACTCCTGCAGGGGTTATTGCGGCGGGTGTTATTGCACTGCACCGATTTTGCGGGTATATCAAGCACTCCAATCAATCCAAAGTACCTTGAATGATTTGGATATAGTATTGGTTAATTTTTAAAAAGCATTCAAACGACAACGAGGAAATCTGTTACGGGTGGCTCCTCGTGCAATGGGGAGTTCCAGAAACCTGGTTCCAGAAGTGGATGGAATTGTTATGACCCAAATATGTGTCACGAAGCGGCTGGGTTGATTCAACTCAGCCCATTACAATGTTTCGAAATGAGGGCAAGAGTAAAAAAACCTCCAGTTGCTTCGTCGGCTATATTGGGTCATCGATTTGTAATGAGTTTCGATCCGGAAATATGAATATCAGTTGAGTCGTGTTTTGTAAACCAACGAAAACTGTCGTCTTGTAAATTTTAATTACTGTTCCTTTTCCTTTTCTTAATAAATAAAACTTAACAGAATAGAAATTCCTGCGCTTTCTTCTGAGGCTGTACACTGCTCTGCTCCCTTAGGAAGGCTTTACACTGCTTTAGTGCGTTAAGACTCAAGAACTTACATACGGTTCACAATGTTGGACAACATGTGCATCAGAGTAAAATAAGGGCAGTTGAGATCAAGATGCTTCGTATGATCAGGAGTAACAAAAACTTGAGGGAATCAGGAGTTCGGAGAATCGAGGAAGCGTTAATCTTTTTTAAAAAAAAAGTTTCTTTGACGGTTTCAATACCTGCGGATTTGATGTTTGCGGATGACTTAAAACTGTTTTGTGTTGTCAATGATGCATCCGACTTTTAAAAGATCTGGGTGATATTTTTGATATAAAATTTACTTTTAACAACCATGTAGACTACATCATAGCCAAATCATCTTCTATGTTAGTTTTATGGCTAGGAACTCCATAGAATTTAAAGATCCTTTCACTTTCAAATGTTTATACTTTTCTTAAGTGAGATCAATCCTTGAATACTGTTCGATAATTTGGAATCCCTTCTATGCCATTCATTGTAGAAGGATAGAAAACATTCAAGGACGTGTTACCATACACTTATGTTTTATCTCCTACGTTGGAATATCGTCCGTCCTTCATACGATACACGTTATCTGCTTTTTGGTATCCTTAGTTTGGAACTACGTCGAAAATATTATTATATTATGTTTATATTAAGACCAAGAAGTTATTTTGTTAAATTTTTATAAGTAGTCTAATAAGCTAGATCTCGACTTGATGAAATAAACAAACATTAGACTATTCACGATGGTTGGGGTAAGTAACAACGTGGGTATGAAGGTATCTAAGTGCGAGTAGTTTTTAAATCAATCAGCATCCACCCAACTTGATGAAATTAAACTCTGAGGCTCAATGTTAACTAGGAAGCTTGGAAAGATTCATTTTTGTTTTTTTTTCTTATTTCTTCTTGAAATTCATTTTTTTACTAAATAAATATAGGGTAATGATTTTCGCAAACAAAAGAAATTATAAAAGAAATCCGTTTTAAAATTGTTTTTGTTTTAAAAATGACACATCGACTAAGCGTTGCGTCTTAGAAAGGTACGACAGCATCTAACTAAAGCCTAGTACATACTTGTGAACCATCTCGTGAACCCATACAAATTTCGGTTTTTGGTTCACCCGTGAACGTGCTCGTGAAGCTGAGTGGAGAACAAAGTGGAGAGTCTTCGTTCACAGGCAATTCACGTGCAAAATGTACGGGAACTGTTGGTGAACTGTTCACAACGTGTATTCACAAGTGTGTACCAGTGAACAATGTTAAAAGTTCACTTTCTCCACTGGCGAACGTTCACTTCACGAGGAAGTATGTACTAGGCTTAATGAGCCCAACTGTCGTAACTGGACGAAACGCATTGTACTAAAAGTCATTTTTAAAACAAAAACAATTTTATATTGTAAAAAGTTCAACTAAACAACAACAAAAGAATTTCTTGTTTTGTTTATTTCTTCCGAAATTCGTTTTATCCATCGGATTGTTTGAAAATCCAAAAAGGGTTTTTGCATCCTTCGAAGAACACAAACAATGAAAAAATTAGAAGCAGATAATATAGGGTGTCCCAATAAGAGCGCACTTTTTAAAATTGGAATAATTTCTTTGTCATGCAAGTAGGAACTCTGAAATTTGGCACCTCTGTTTGTTCGGATTACTAAAAATGGAGCGCTGTTTTAAAGAACAACACGTTATAATGGTAAAAACTCATTACAAAAAATGGGGAAAGTTACGCTTCGCAAACTTCACCAAATTTTCAGTCGAGAGAGTGCACCTAATATGTCAACCATTCGAAGAGTGGTCAAAAAATTTGAAGAAACTGGGTCAATTATGGATGATAAGAATCCTTTGTCTCTACGTACTGGTCGATCTCTTTAAAAAATTGCTGCTGTAAACGAGAGTGTTGTCGAGAACCCGAAAACATCAATTCGACAGTGAGTGTGAACGGCATTCGTTACAGGAATGTGATAACGGACTTCTTATTGCCTCAACTGGACGACATGAATCTGGACAACATGTGGTTTCAGCAAGACGGCGCAACCAGCAACCTGTCACACCGCGCATGAAACAATCGACTTATTGCAGCAACGATTTGCAGAACACATTATTTCACGAAAATCTGATGTGAACTGGCCACCAAGATCGTGCGATTTAACGCCGTTCGATTTTTTTCTTTGGGGTTTTGTGAAATCTCGGCTTTATGCGAATAAACCCGAAACAATTCCTGAGCTCAAATCGGAAATCCAACGTGTTGTCGGTGAGATACAGCCACATCTCTGTGCAAAAGTCATGGAAAATTTCATGAAAAGAGTAATGGCCTGTCATCGGAGCCGGGGGGTCATTTGCCGGATATTTTATTCCATACTTAATCGGAACATGTGTTCTTTACAATACAATAAAAATATCACACCTCTGTCATAAAATACTTGGTTTTATTTTCAAATTAAAAAGTGCACTCTTATTGGGACACCCTATACATCTCGAAGATGATAGTCTTACAACATTCCCTAGCTGACCATATGAACTTCACAAAGAAGAAAATACTATAATTTAGCATAATTTTACCAGCAAAAAAAAATAGAAAGATAAAGACACTTGAAACGTACACAAAACGCCATTTTATCGGAAGGAAAACGAAACCAAAACCGCTCGAACCTCGGACGAACCATTTTTGATAGACATTGATTTTTAAAGGGTTGCACTAAATGAGAGGACAGATGCCAACCCAAACAACCCCAGAAATGGACAGGAACAATGCATTGTTATCCTTGCTCATTGTATGGCAAACTGTAATCTGTGGAAAATCTTTCTGTTATGGTCAGCCCATACAATATGGTTTAATAATGTGCGATAGGAAGTGAGGAAATCCAACGACGACGACGACCGAACGAGTTGCCTTTTATTATTGTTTTTCTTAATATGTTTTTTTGTGTGCATGTTGCAAACTCTTGTCCGATGCTCGAGAAATATATATTTTCCCATAAAAATGATGAAACGCGTAGTGCGGGTGATTCATATGTTGAATTGTGGGAAAGGCAAAAAATCAATTTCGGACAATGGAATACAGGATCGAAAAAGATTCTTGGATTGAACCTATCAGTGACACTCCATTGTTTGCATTAATAGTTCATGCGAAAAAAAATAATCACAATACTATACCAAGCGAGCGACATGCGGAAATGAAGAGGATAATATTTTCGATGTACGCCAACTGCTTTTGAAGAATTGTAGCCTTGAAAAATACGTTGGATCAAGATAGTGTTTTGGAAGGAAACTGTACGACACTTGAGAATACTTGGGGAAAAAAATGACAATCGGCTGCCTATCCGTTCAACTTTACATAATACAGTAAAATCTTTTATAAAATTAGATTTAAGCATTAAAAAAAAAATCGCATACCAATTTTAACAAAGTCCTGTTTTACGATCTTGAATGTCCCAGTTCCATCCTAACCTAAAAATTTTACAATCCTCCTAACCTAGTCAAACAAAACACGCCCTCATTATCACCTTTCTCAAGAATTTGTTTTGATATACCTGAAAGAACGTTTTTAATGTTTTTATAGACAAAAGTCAATTCATTGCTCGACTGGCCCTTGCGTTTCTAGGTACCTGATTATGTGCAATTTTTATTAGTTCCGTTAAAATTGCATTTAGACAATTTTTCAATTGCTTGTCACAAAGTCACACAGCAGACCTCTGAACCTGGATTAAAATAAAGGAAAAACAAATATTGAAGAACCGCACAATAGCCGCGTTCTTCCTTATTCCTTGATCTATTTGTGTTCTAGGAAAGAAGCAGTCATGGAATTTTAGAGTTTTTGATTCTTTTGTTTTAAATTGCAAGACTACTCATTACTGAAAAATTTGTGAAACGATTGTTGTCCAACGTTGAATAACAAAAAGTTAGTGGATTAAAGTTTAAGGATGTATCGAGAATTTATATATTTTCGGTAAGAATATGTGTAGGACTTTTCGTCACGAATGGTATTGTAAATGCACCTAAGAGTGCTGCTGAATACTAAGTTTACTGTGTGGATTTATGACTTTTAAACAGAATGGCGCCCAATGCAACGCTAGGGTTCACTCATTGCCCTGTATTAAAATGTTTTACGCATTGGCGCAAAATTATAGTCCGCTAATGAACAATTTTAAGAGAATTTAGTGTGATACTAGCTTAAAACAATCTGATAGGTCCATATCAGTGTGGCTTTAGACCAGGAAAGTCCACCATCGATCAAATTTTCACATTACGGCAGATCCTGGAAAAAAACTCAAGAACTCCGAATCGACACCTACCATCTTTTCATCGATTTCAAGGCCGCGTATGACAGCATCTATAGAGAAGAACTGTATAAAGCCATGTCCAGTTTTGGCATCCCTACAAAACTCATTCGCCTGAGCAGGATGACAATGGAAATGGAGAACTCGCGCTGCTCCATCAAAGTCGGTAACGACCTCACCGACGCCTTCGATGTCAAAAAAGGCTTTAGACAAGGTGATGCACTGTCATGCGATTTCTTCAACATCATATTGGAACGAATAGTGCAGAACTCCCACGTCAACACTAGAGGCACTATCTTCCAGAAGTCTGTGCAACTACTCGCGTACGCTGATGACATTGATATCATTGGGAGAACACAGCGTGATGTCAACAGTGCTTTTGCGAGTATACAGACAGAGGCTGAAAAAATGGGTTTAGCGGTCAATGAGGGCAATACAAAGTATATGCTGTCATCTAGAAAGGACACCCAACACCGACGTTTTGGACAAAACGTCACGATAGACGCATATAATTTCGAGGTAGTTAGGGACTTTGTATTCCTTGGCTCCGCTATCAACACGGACAACGACATCAGCGCCGAGATCAGACGAAGAATAACTCTTGCTAATCGCTGTTTCTTCGGGCTAAGAAAGCAATTGAGCAGTAAAGCCCTCTCCCGAAAAACTAAGGTGACGCTCTATAAGACCCTCATCATCCCCGTCCTGCTATATGGTGCAGAAGCATGGACCTTGTCAAAAACGGATGAGAGCGCACTTGGCCGTTTCGAGACAAAGATTCTACAGTTTTAAATGACCACCACGTGTACTCTCTTCAAGCAACTGTACACAATAATAGCTGTAAGGTGTGACACAAACGTAACAACAAAAAAGGTAATTTTTTGTTGACAATGAAGAAGGATTAACGAGGACCTTTTTCGCTCACTCGCATCTTTTGAATCAGTGCTTGCACTCACTGGACACCGGTGCAGCGGGTTGGACAGGCAATTTGCTTATTTTATATTGCTTTTTATTGTTGTCCTTCCCATGGGTTATGGTGTGAAGATAAGCATTGAGCATTGGAATTTTTAGGCTTTTATATTATGATTCGCTGTGGCGAGGATTTAAATCAAACACTTGCAGAATGGTGAGAAAAATAACATTGGATGAGTCATATACATACATGACATAGAGAAGGTTTAGAAAACAATGATACGAGAGAGAAGGCTCATTTGAACACGTGTCAGTTTATGAGTTTTTTCGATGTCAATTCGACTTGAGCGCTTTTGGTTAGAGTTTTGAATCTTATCGTAGGTTGATTTTTTTAGGGATTTGTAATTACTTATCAAAGTTTGACTTTCCAAAAGTAGTAGCCTTGTTACACCAGACGCAAATCCGTACTTTCAACAAAAAGTTTGCAACGGTATTTAAGCTGTTCCTATTCAACTAGGTGTGATCGTATGCAAGGATTTGGGTGTATGTTGAGTAGGTTGTCCTAGGGGTGAGCTGCGGGTAGGCACGCTAGCATGGCCAATTGGGCTTGCTCGTCGGAGGGGTGGGATCTTGCGGCTACCCTTGGACTACCGTCAATATAACGTGCCTTGAGTCGAAAATCGCCATACCACAAAATAATCTTCTAAATCTTGTTCCTTTGCTTCCTCATTTTAATGGCAACAATGCTTTTTCTTTGGGGCTTAAGGTGTTATTAGCCCTGGAGTGTAACCCAATCCTAAGTCGCTATATATATAGTGACTCCGTGGTCACTACACCACTCCTCATATACCAGTAATGACCCCTTGGACAACCTACTCAACATACACCCAAATCCTTGAGATCCTATGGATCAGGGATATAAGGGTTTATTTGCATACGATCGCACCTAGTTGAATAGGAATAGCTTACATACCGTTACACAGGTGGCGCCAAACGTGGGGCAACGTGCGATTTTTTGCCGTCGATATTTTTTTCTTTTTTGTTTGCTGATTTCTTGCTTTTGGGATATGGCGTGTGAAGCGGGTAGTGGAGTAGCGGGAAAGTAGACAGCGGGTAACGCAAAGCGTTGTGACGGGTAGTCGGAGTGAGTAGCGGGTAGCGTGGTAAAGGGGTAGCGGTTAGTGTGGAAGTAGAAAGTAGCGGGAATCGGGTAGTGGGGAAGCGAGTAGCGGGTGACGGGGTACAGGTTTAGCGGGTAGTAGCTCTGGAGGGTAGTGGGTAGTGTGGTAGCAGGGTAAAAAAGTTAAGTTCATTTTTTTATCGATTAAGGCAGTACGAAGACTGCAGTGTTGCACGCGTCATTGATGCATATGTTCCACTGTTGGTCATTTTCTAATAAGTTCAGGGCTTGACACGCATCGCAGAAAGTGGAATGTGTGACGCCGTCAACTATTTTTGATTGCTGAAAAGATCAAGGACCAGGCACTGCGAACCGTGGCAGGGTACAGCTAGTTGTTCATAAATTAGAGAATAGGAAATGTGTATGTGAAGCGAAATGAAATGTATTTGTGATTTCAGGGTCTTGCATCATTGGGCTTTAAACTCGTAGTACAATCGAGGATTTGGTGTTTGTACACTCCGTCCGCAGAACTGCAGGCGCTGTTTAAAGCACAAAACCCCATCTTCGCACACATATGCACATCCATATTTTTTATCAGGTTTTTTAAAAGTTTTTTCAAGACCGTGCTTTCCTCTGAATGTGGAAAGGTAGGCTTAAAGTCATAAATCATAACGATTTCATGGAAATAAGGCATTGTTGCAGATTCACTTATCTTTATTTTTGTACACCTCTCAGCTCCATGTTTCCCGAAAAGTGAGACTTCAATGTTACAAGAATTAATTAATAGCCCTACGTTATTCTGTTTGTGAGGTTCGATGCGATGCCTTAAACCTCCACAGTGATTTGCATCAGTTTATATTCTTATAAGCCAATGGTATGCAGAAAATATTAAACAAAATTCTAAGTTGCATTGAGATTGTTAGGCACACTCAATCTCATAAATCATTTTTTATACGAATTTAATTATTATTATTATTTATTAGCTATTCTGCCTTATTATTGAATATACATTTTCATTTTCAATTTTTCATTATATTAATATTTATATAAACTAAATTTATTTGTTTTAGCAAATTGTTTAAAATTAATTAAATAAAAATATACTTAAGCACGGGCAAAAGCCTCCCCCATTATTTTCCATTCATCTCTGTTGTGTGTTTTTTGAAACCAAAGTCTGTCGAAAGCATGTAACTCGTCTCTCCATCTTTTCGGTTGACGTCCGACTCTTCTAGTGCCATTAAATGGTGTCCACTCCGTACATAGTTTTGACCACCTGTCATCTGACTTCCGCATTAAATGGCCTGCCCAATCCCATTTCAGTTTCCTTGTCTTCCAAACAACATCTTCGAATCCTGTCCATGAGCGTATGTTTACGTTTCTTATTCGCTGAGATCTTCTTATTTTTAACATTGTCCTCTCCATTGCCCTTTGAGTTGTTGAAAGCTTGCTTTTAATTGCAACATTGTTCGTCCATGTTTGGGAGCCATATGTTAGCACTGGTAAAACTGTTGCATCGAAAATGTATTTTTTGGTAGTTTTTGAAATATTCGAGTCCAACATAGGTTTCACGTCCCAAAATTGCCTCCATCCGTTCGTTATTCTTCGGGATATCTCCTTCTCTTCTCTTCTATTAAATGAAACTAACTGTCCTAGGTATATGAAGTCCTCCACATATTCTATCAGTTGTCCATTTATATGCATAGGTGTTCTAGTTGCATTTGTCATGACTTTTGTTTTGTTTTCGTTTGCCTGAAGACCTACCTTAGAGCATTCGAGAATGAGTTCGTTTATCATCTTTTGAAGATCTTCGGGATTATCACTCATCAAAATAATATCATCAGCAGACCGCAAATTTGTAAGATATTTTCCATTGATTTGTATGCCAATGTGCTCCCAATTTAGTTTTCTGAAGCATTCTTCTAGGGTAGCTGCGAAGAAAGGTGGGGAAATTGGGTCCCCTTGCTTAGTTCCGGTCTGAAGCTTGAATGGTTCTCCAAAGATTTCTGTTTTTATCTGCGCAGTGGAAGAATCATAGATTTGTTGGAAGATTTTTACCCAGCGACTATTAATACCTTGGTTGAGCAGTGCATCCCACATAAAGTCCTGGTTAATTGTATCGAAGGCCTTTCTAAAATCAATAAAGATGAAATAAACAGGTATGCGGTATTCTCCACTTTTTTCGATGATTTGATTAACTGCTTGAAGGTGATCCATAGTTGAGAAACCTGATCGAAATCCTGCTTGTTCCACTGGTTGGTGTTGCCCGAAGTCTACTTTTAATCTCTCGAAGATACATTTTGCAAATATTTTGTAGATGTTAGATATCAGACTAATTGGACGATAGTTGTTGATGTCATCTTTTTTCCCTTTCTTATGTAATAAAGTGATGTATGACTTTGTCCATTGGACAGGAATTTCCCCAGTAGCTACAACATCGTTAAAAATATCTCTAAGCCAAGCTGAAGAAGATTCAATTCCATACTTAAGGATTTCGGCCTCAATTCCATCACTACCCTTACTTTTTTCATTCCCAAGTTCCATAATAGCCTTTTTTTATTTCGCCTTGAAAAAAAGGTAAAATCTCTTCAGAATTTTCTTCTAGCCTCTGTTCTATGTTATTTCTGTTTTCATTTTGGCGATTATTTGAGTAGAGGTTCTTATAGAATTCTGTTGCTACTTCGTTTATTTCCTTTCTGTTCCGGACTTGTTCGTTGTTTTTTGAAACCCCTAAGACCCACTCCTTCTCCAATTTCAAGTTTTGTTTAACTTTCTTTATCGATTTGGTGGTTTCCAAGATATTTTTTATATTCTTTTCATTAAATTCTCTTATTTCTTGTTTGCTTCTTTTCTTTATCTCTTTTCTCAAGGTTCTCAGTTCCATTCTTTCATTTGGTGACATATTTTCGATTTTTTTAAAAATTCTCTTCTCTTTATCATATTTTGTGTAGCAGCTGATATTTTATTTTTGTTCGAATTCAAGGGACTTTTTGAGACATGCTTTGCAGCTATTATTTTCAAAGTTTTTTTGAATTGGTCATATTTTTGTTGGACCGTTCTATCACCACTCGTTTCATTCAAAATGCGATGGCGGAGCTCTAACTCCTTGTTGTAGTTCGCAATTTGAATCGGACTGAGTTCTTTTTTCAGCACAAGATGAGTTTTCTTATGGTACTTCCTTGACTTATGATTGATAAGTAACTTGGCTCTTACTAACCAGTGATCTGAATCGTATTCGAACTTATTTAAAACATCGACATCTTTAAAAAATGTTCTTTTATTGGTGTGAATAAAATCGATTTGATTCTTATGTTTTCGATTCGGATGGATCCAAGTCCACATTCTACTATCTTTTTTCCTGAAGAGTGAATTCGTAACTGTTAGCTTATGTTGCCACAGCCATTGCAACATCCTTTCCCCTCGGTGATTTCTATTTCCGTATCCATATGGTCCCATTATTGGTTCTTCTCCGGGTTTCTTAAATCCAATGCGTGCGTTAAAGTCTCCCATTACTATAAGTAAATCTGAGCTGAGTTGGTTGACAGCTCGATCTAGTGTCTTGTAGAAATTTTCTAGCACTTCACTAGAAGCTGTTCCTGTTGGAGCATAGACTTGTATAATGGTAGTTTTAACCCTTCCAATTTGAATCTTCAATCCTATAATTATTCTTTCATTATATCCTTTTATTTCAATAATATGTTTTTTCCAACGTTCATGAACAAAAAATCCAACTCCATATTCGCCTTTTGTCCGTCCGATATATGTAAATATGTGTCCTTCATTTGTTTCTACAATTTCTTCTCCCATTTTTCGTACTTCACAAAGTCCAATAATATCACACTTTATCATTCTTTTCGCGCTTTCAAACGAATTAAATACTGTCAACTAATTCTTTTTCTTCATTTGAAACCTTTAGATTCCAACAAGAATCCTTGCAATCAATCAAAAATGTTCTATGGTCAGTTTTGGTTGGTTGCCTATTGTGCCTTGTCCATTGTATGCAACTTCAAGAAACAAAGATGTCAGCCTCGAACAATAGATAATTGACTTCAAAGAACAATATCTTGGAACAATGACGTTTCTCTGTCAACTTTTTTCTGACATGACAGTTTTATCATTTTTAATCTTGCAACTTTTTTGCGAGCTCAAAAAAAAATGTATAATCATACATTCTTCCTAATACGTCACTATCTGTTTTTCTTTTTCATTTATGATTCTGCTTATGGTTTTGCGTTTTAAAGATCGTGAAAGAATTGTTTGAAAAATGACAAAAAATGATCATATCGCTTAGATGAGGCATGAGGATCATACAGCTTCTATTAAGAGATTAGTAAACAGTTTTTTCCCCGAAAAGGTATAAAATGTGTCCCTTGTGTCTTGAGCGTTCCGGTGAATAAATTGGGATACTCTTAAGTAGGTACGTCCAGCAAAATGTCACATCAAAGTATTTTTTGGTTTGATAAAGATCGTCGGAAATATGTTTTTGAAGCACGTGACCAGCTGAAGGATTAAATAAAAATTGTCAAAGGGTTTTGCTTTTACACAGCATCTGCTTGGTTATCGTTAAAATTAGTTTTGGCAACAATATGCTTCAGAATTCAAAACCAGTGTTGCGTCCATGCCTGTTTCTGGTAGATGAAAAATTGTCTACAATTTTTCGAATTCGACAGTTATTAAGAGTGTTTTCTTTGCAAAATAAAGGTATTTATGGCAAAACTTGGAGAATTTTAACACTTTTTTCACCTTGACTAACAAATCATGGATTTTCTACAAACCGTTCCATTTTCCAGTATATCAGTCAGTTTAGTTGTCAAAACTTTATCAAGGATTAAGTTTCATCAATTTAATTTCCAAACCAAGGCATGACATAGCCAGGATTGTCGCTACCTGCACAGGGCATTGGCCTGTAGGGGAGCATGCGGCAAAATTGGGTATACCACATAACTCTTTCTGCCGTAGCTGTGAGAACCAGGAAGAAAAAGAAACGGTCCCACACTTTCTATGCCATTGTCCGGCCCTGGCTAGGAAAAGAGCACACCATTTAGGTAAAGAATTCTTCAACGGTATTGAGGAACTTTCAGAATTCAAGATCAAAGATTTGATCTCATACCTCAATAACACAAAGTGGCTTTAGCGCCCTCCCCCCCCCCCCCCCCTATGGCCCTATGAGATAATAGGGCGTAGGGTAGGAGAATAATACAACATTATTTATAGGACTGTATGTGCGGAACATACATAATCCATAACCATAACCCATTTTCAAATCCATTTAGAATCTCACGAGGTATGGTATCAAAACGGCGCAATGAGCGCTAATTGTGTCCTGCGCGAAGTAGGACAGCCATTTCTACCTACCTACCTTTTAAGTTTCATTTTGTTGTCAATCGTTGTCTGTCGGGAACTTAAATTTGAAAAGGAGTTTTGCTACAATTAGACCAGTGCCGAAGCCTTCAAAAATGGGGAAAAAAAACGAAAAAAATTACAGTAGAATAAAACAAATTAGAAAAGGTGGGGAATGCGATAAAAATGTAAGGAAACATAAATTACGGCCGATCAAAGTTCGGGAAGTGGGTGAGGGGCGGGTATTAATGGGGAGAAATGGTTTATCTCGATTTCCGGCAAAAATTGAGGTGCTACGTAAAAATGATCAATGACAAAGTTGTAGGTAACAGAAAGATCTACAACTTTTGTTCAGACAATTTTTTTACATAACCTCAAAATAAATGTGAAAAATTCAAAAAAACCAAGTTTTTTTTTTTTATTTTTATCTTTAAAAAAAAAAAAATCTAACGAAATGTGGTGAAAACTTCCCTTATTATATCCCAGATACACTGTGATTTATTTGGTTAAAAATATTACATTACATTACATTTCACAGTACTTCGCACATAAATGTAACGAACTACAGACACATAGCAGCACTGGTGACTGAGACCATCGGCTGGGACAGAACAAGACATACAACAGAGAGAGACAGATAGACACATAGAAAGAAAGCACACATAACAGAAACCTACGTGGCTCAGAGGAGGAGACTTAGATTTGTATTATCTCATGTTATCGCACAGGTGGCCTCAGATAAGCTGGCGATTTTTGTAGAAAAAGAATGCTGCTGAAGCTGGGGTTTGAACCCGTAGCGTTCGGCTTAGCAATCCACTACTCTATCCTCTGAACCATGGCCACCTGCTTGGTTAAAAATATTTATTTTTTCATCTTATTTTGACATAATATCAAAAAAAATACCCTAATTTTGAATCGAAAATTCACGTGTCAAAATTTCACCTTCAAAAAGTTGGCATACTTTTTGTTCTTTCAAATTTTTACTTTTTGATGATGTAAAAAATATATATACAGTCAATCACAAAAGTAAGTACACAATATGCATCAAACTACTTTCTTTTGCAATAGCACTATGATAGCAATCATGTTGGACTTTAAGCATGTTTGATCTGTTGTCCAACACGTATTCAGTTTGATAACATGCAAAAAAGGACCGTTATGTAAGCTTAACTCGTTGCTTTTGAAGATAGCTTACAAAATAACATTAATTTTATGACAAAAGTAAGTACACAGTTAGAACATTCTAATGTAACACTTGGACAAATACGCACAAATTTGAAAAAAAAGATGTTTTTTTTTTTTATTTTTGCATTTCTTTAATCTGTTTTAATTGTTTTTTATGCAAAATTACCACTTAAATAGGAAAAAAGTTGATATGGCTCCTAGAGGTAACCAACTTTCGCAAGATTTTAAGGATTTAATGATCAAGTATCACAGAGAAAACAAAAACATAAGGGAAATGGCAAAAATAGTTGATAAAAGCCCATTTACCATTCATAAAATAATAAAAAAGTACCAACTCACAGGAAACACTAAAATTGGTGGCTATTGCAAAAGAAAGTAGTTTAATGCATATTGTGTACTTACTTTTGTGATTGACTGTATAATGCCATTGTAAATATTCTCAGAAAATGCAAAAAATTGAAAAAACTCGAATTCGATTTTTTTTTTGCAACAATCGATGTAACCGTAGTGTTCTCTTTATTATCATATATTTCTGTTAATGATGGGTCAAACCGAGTTGGAGAACCGAGTTGGCAAACTGTTTTGTTTAACTTTCTTTATCGATTTGGTGGTTTCCAAGATATTTTTTATATTCTTTTCATTAAATTCTCTTATTTCTTGTTTGCTTCTTTTCTTTATCTCTTTTCTCAAGGTTCTCAGTTCCATTCTTTCATTTGGTGACATATTTTCGATTTTTTTAAAAATTCTCTTCTCTTTATCATATTTTGTGTAGCAGCTGATATTTTATTTTTGTTCGAATTCAAGGGACTTTTTGAGACATGCTTTGCAGCTATTATTTTCAAAGTTTTTTTGAATTGGTCATATTTTTGTTGGACCGTTCTATCACCACTCGTTTCATTCAAAATGCGATGGCGGAGCTCTAACTCCTTGTTGTAGTTCGCAATTTGAATCGGACTGAGTTCTTTTTTCAGCACAAGATGAGTTTTCTTATGGTACTTCCTTGACTTATGATTGATAAGTAACTTGGCTCTTACTAACCAGTGATCTGAATCGTATTCGAACTTATTTAAAACATCGACATCTTTAAAAAATGTTCTTTTATTGGTGTGAATAAAATCGATTTGATTCTTATGTTTTCGATTCGGATGGATCCAAGTCCACATTCTACTATCTTTTTTCCTGAAGAGTGAATTCGTAACTGTTAGCTTATGTTGCCACAGCCATTGCAACATCCTTTCCCCTCGGTGATTTCTATTTCCGTATCCATATGGTCCCATTATTGGTTCTTCTCCGGGTTTCTTAAATCCAATGCGTGCGTTAAAGTCTCCCATTACTATAAGTAAATCTGAGCTGAGTTGGTTGACAGCTCGATCTAGTGTCTTGTAGAAATTTTCTAGCACTTCACTAGAAGCTGTTCCTGTTGGAGCATAGACTTGTATAATGGTAGTTTTAACCCTTCCAATTTGAATCTTCAATCCTATAATTATTCTTTCATTATATCCTTTTATTTCAATAATATGTTTTTTCCAACGTTCATGAACAAAAAATCCAACTCCATATTCGCCTTTTGTCCGTCCGATATATGTAAATATGTGTCCTTCATTTGTTTCTACAATTTCTTCTCCCATTTTTCGTACTTCACAAAGTCCAATAATATCACACTTTATCATTCTTTTCGCGCTTTCAAACGAATTAAATACTGTCAACTAATTCTTTTTCTTCATTTGAAACCTTTAGATTCCAACAAGAATCCTTGCAATCAATCAAAAATGTTCTATGGTCAGTTTTGGTTGGTTGCCTATTGTGCCTTGTCCATTGTATGCAACTTCAAGAAACAAAGATGTCAGCCTCGAACAATAGATAATTGACTTCAAAGAACAATATCTTGGAACAATGACGTTTCTCTGTCAACTTTTTTCTGACATGACAGTTTTATCATTTTTAATCTTGCAACTTTTTTGCGAGCTCAAAAAAAAATGTATAATCATACATTCTTCCTAATACGTCACTATCTGTTTTTCTTTTTCATTTATGATTCTGCTTATGGTTTTGCGTTTTAAAGATCGTGAAAGAATTGTTTGAAAAATGACAAAAAATGATCATATCGCTTAGATGAGGCATGAGGATCATACAGCTTCTATTAAGAGATTAGTAAACAGTTTTTTCCCCGAAAAGGTATAAAATGTGTCCCTTGTGTCTTGAGCGTTCCGGTGAATAAATTGGGATACTCTTAAGTAGGTACGTCCAGCAAAATGTCACATCAAAGTATTTTTTGGTTTGATAAAGATCGTCGGAAATATGTTTTTGAAGCACGTGACCAGCTGAAGGATTAAATAAAAATTGTCAAAGGGTTTTGCTTTTACACAGCATCTGCTTGGTTATTAGACTAGTGCCGATAGCTTCAAAAATGAAAAAAAAACGAAAAAAATCGCAGTAGAATAAAATAAATGAGAAATGGTGGGGGATGCGATAAAAATGAAAGGAAAAATAAATTACGGGCCATCCGGGTTCGGGAAGTGGGCGGGGGGCGGGTTTTAAGGGGAAAAAATGGTTTATCTTGATTTCCGGCAAAACTAGAGGTCCTATGGAAAAATGTTAAATGGCAAAGTTGTAGGTAACAAAAAGATCTATAACTTTTATTTAGACAAATTTTTCACATAACCTCAAAATATATATGAAAAATTCAAAAAACCAAGTTTTTGGTTTTTTATTTTTATCTTTTTCCAAAAAGAAGATTTTTCTACGAAATTTGGTGAAAACTTCCCTTATTATATCCCAGATACACTGTAATTTATTTGGTTAAAAATATTTATTTTTTCCTCTTATATTGAAATAATATCAAAAAAATACCCTAATTTTGAATCGAAAATTCACGTGTCAAAATTTCGTCTTTTCTTAAAAAGTCAGCATGCTATTTATTTGTTCAAACGTCTACTTTCTGATGGTGTAAAAAAAATATACATTTCCATAGTAAATATTCTCAGAAAATGCAAAAAATTGAAAAAACTCGAATTCGATTTTTTTTTTCCAACAATCGATGTAACCGTAGTGTTCTATTCATTATCATATATCTCTGTTAGTGATGGGTCAAACCGAGTTGGCGAACCGAGTTGGCAAACCGAATAGGTAAACCGAGTTGACCCGTTCAATTCGAGTTGGCAAACCGAGCTACCTAACTCGAGTTGAAGAAAATTAACAGAGTTAAGTCGAGTTAGCGAACTGAGTTGACCAATCACTAACAGAGATATAGGTATCGACCCCTTGCCGCAGTGTTCTTTCCATTATCATATATTCCGGAAGTTTTGCTTAAAACTATTTGCTGCAGCTGTGAAAGTGGATGTAACAGTTTAAAATGTGGCTGTCGAAAACATGGTTTAAAATGTACAAATCTATGCACGAATTGTCATGGTTCCGAAAATTGCTCAAATATGGAAGAAAAAACTTACGAAGAAGTAAATG
Source organism: Sphaerophoria taeniata (assembly GCA_943590905.1). Taxonomy (NCBI): domain Eukaryota; kingdom Metazoa; phylum Arthropoda; class Insecta; order Diptera; family Syrphidae; genus Sphaerophoria; species Sphaerophoria taeniata. The sequence continues at coordinate 73,856,238 of OX016542.1, read as the reverse complement.
AGGAAATTTTGGATGAAGAACCAATGCAGTCCGAAAATATCATTGGAGACGAGGAAGGTGGTGGTCTTGAAGATTTCGAAGATTAACTGCAGTTGGAAAGGTCTGTCACATCTTACGATGAAGAAATGCATTCAGAATCAACTTTTTAACTTATATGTATAGTATATATGTACCTAGAGGAAAGGAAAGGATTTAAGCAAGAACACTAGATTTTAGTTTTAATAAAGTTTTTGTTCAATTATAAAGATTTTAAATAATGTTTTGATTGTAATTAATTAATGTTAAATATAAAAAAATATAGAAAAATAGGTAATTTAAATTGGGTCTTCGATTTGACTTTCACTAGACTTTTACTTTTCTTAGCTTGACTTTTCTTGTCGCACATTTTACTTTTCATAACGTAATTCTTTGACCGAATAAAAATTAGTTACTTTACATTTTTTTAGTCTAAGTCTAACCTTAAGTCTTTTCATAAAAATGCAATGATTTTGAATTGAATTCAAAAAGTGTAAGTGCCCATATGTTTGGCTTTAACTAAGATTGTTTTTGTGTTTGTTAAATGTAGTCATCCTACTTATATGCATATACTGTATAGAAAAAAAATCATGATTAAAAAAAAAATCGAATTCGAGTTTTTTCAATTTTTTGCATTTTCTGAGAATATTTACTATGGAAATGTATATTTTTTTTACACCATCAGAAAGTAGACGTTTGAACAAATAAATAGCATGCTGACTTTTTAAGAAAAGACGAAATTTTGACACGTGAATTTTCGATTCAAAATTAGGGTATTTTTTTGATATTATTTCAATATAAGAGGAAAAAATAAATATTTTTAACCAAATAAATTACAGTGTATCTGGGATATAATAAGGGAAGTTTTCACCAAATTTCGTAGAAAAATCTTCTTTTTGGAAAAAGATAAAAATAAAAAACCAAAAACTTGGTTTTTTGAATTTTTCATATATATTTTGAGGTTATGTGAAAAATTTGTCGAAACAAAAGTTATAGATCTTTTTGTTACCTACAACTTTTCCATTTAATATTTTTCCATAGGACCTCTAGTTTTGCCGGAAATCAAGATAAACCATTTTTTCCCCTTAAAACCCGCCCCCCGCCCACTTCCCGAACTCGGATGGCCCGTAATTTATTTTTCCTTTCATTTTTATCGCATCCCCCACTATTTCTCATTTGTTTTATTCTACTGCGATTTTTTTCGTTTTCAAAAATTATCTACCCTGGTCTATATCGTTAAAATTAGTTTTGGCAACAATATGCTTCAGAATTCAAAACCAGTGTTGCGTCCTTGCCTGTTTCTGGTAGATGAAAAATTGTCTACAATTTTTCGAATTCGACAGTTATTAAGAGTGTTTTCTTTGCAAAATAAAGGTATTTATGGCAAAACTTGGAGAATTTTAACACTTTTTTCACCTTGACTAACAAATCATGGATTTTCTACAAACCGTTCCATTTTCCAGTATATCAGTCAGTTTAGTTGTCAAAACTTTATCAAGGATTAAGTTTCATCAATTTAATTTCCAAACCAAGGCATGACATAGCCAGGATTGTCGCTACCTGCACAGGGCATTGGCCTGTAGGGGAGCATGCGGCAAAATTGGGTATACCACATAACTCTTTCTGCCGTAGCTGTGAGAACCAGGAAGAAAAAGAAACGGTCCCACACTTTCTATGCCATTGTCCGGCCCTGGCTAGGAAAAGAGCACACCATTTAGGTAAAGAATTCTTCAACGGTATTGAGGAACTTTCAGAATTCAAGATCAAAGATTTGATCTCATACCTCAATAACACAAAGTGGCTTTAGCGCCCTCCCCCCCCCCCTATGGCCCTATGAGATAATAGGGCGTAGGGTAGGAGAATAATACAACATTATTTATAGGACTGTATGTGCGGAACATACATAATCCATAACCATAACCCATTTTCAAATCCATTTAGAATCTCACGAGGTATGGTATCAAAACGGCGCAATGAGCGCTAATTGTGTCCTGCGCGAAGTAGGACAGCCATTTCTACCTACCTACCTTTTAAGTTTCATTTTGTTGTCAATCGTTGTCTGTCGGGAACTTAAATTTGAAAAGGAGTTTTGCTACAATTAGACCAGTGCCGAAGCCTTCAAAAATGGGGAAAAAAAACGAAAAAAATTACAGTAGAATAAAACAAATTAGAAAAGGTGGGGAATGCGATAAAAATGTAAGGAAACATAAATTACGGCCGATCAAAGTTCGGGAAGTGGGTGAGGGGCGGGTATTAATGGGGAGAAATGGTTTATCTCGATTTCCGGCAAAAATTGAGGTGCTACGTAAAAATGATCAATGACAAAGTTGTAGGTAACAGAAAGATCTACAACTTTTGTTCAGACAATTTTTTTACATAACCTCAAAATAAATGTGAAAAATTCAAAAAAACCAAGTTTTTTTTTTTTATTTTTATCTTTAAAAAAAAAAAAATCTAACGAAATGTGGTGAAAACTTCCCTTATTATATCCCAGATACACTGTGATTTATTTGGTTAAAAATATTACATTACATTACATTTCACAGTACTTCGCACATAAATGTAACGAACTACAGACACATAGCAGCACTGGTGACTGAGACCATCGGCTGGGACAGAACAAGACATACAACAGAGAGAGACAGATAGACACATAGAAAGAAAGCACACATAACAGAAACCTACGTGGCTCAGAGGAGGAGACTTAGATTTGTATTATCTCATGTTATCGCACAGGTGGCCTCAGATAAGCTGGCGATTTTTGTAGAAAAAGAATGCTGCTGAAGCTGGGGTTTGAACCCGTAGCGTTCGGCTTAGCAATCCACTACTCTATCCTCTGAACCATGGCCACCTGCTTGGTTAAAAATATTTATTTTTTCATCTTATTTTGACATAATATCAAAAAAAATACCCTAATTTTGAATCGAAAATTCACGTGTCAAAATTTCACCTTCAAAAAGTTGGCATACTTTTTGTTCTTTCAAATTTTTACTTTTTGATGATGTAAAAAATATATATACAGTCAATCACAAAAGTAAGTACACAATATGCATCAAACTACTTTCTTTTGCAATAGCACTATGATAGCAATCATGTTGGACTTTAAGCATGTTTGATCTGTTGTCCAACACGTATTCAGTTTGATAACATGCAAAAAAGGACCGTTATGTAAGCTTAACTCGTTGCTTTTGAAGATAGCTTACAAAATTACATTAATTTTATGACAAAAGTAAGTACACAGTTAGAACATTCTAATGTAACACTTGGACAAATACGCACAAATTTGAAAAAAAGATGTTTTTTTTTTTATTTTTGCATTTCTTTAATCTGTTTTAATTGTTTTTTATGCAAAATTACCACTTAAATAGGAAAAAAGTTGATATGGCTCCTAGAGGTAACCAACTTTCGCAAGATTTTAAGGATTTAATGATCAAGTATCACAGAGAAAACAAAAACATAAGGGAAATGGCAAAAATAGTTGATAAAAGCCCATTTACCATTCATAAAATAATAAAAAAGTACCAACTCACAGGAAACACTAAAATTGGTGGCTATTGCAAAAGAAAGTAGTTTAATGCATATTGTGTACTTACTTTTGTGATTGACTGTATAATGCCATTGTAAATATTCTCAGAAAATGCAAAAAATTGAAAAAACTCGAATTCGATTTTTTTTTTGCAACAATCGATGTAACCGTAGTGTTCTCTTTATTATCATATATTTCTGTTAATGATGGGTCAAACCGAGTTGGAGAACCGAGTTGGCAAACTGATTTTTCATAAGATCAAATGCAATTAGATTCCTTTGCTTTTGCCGCGTCATCTCTCATGCCATTTATAGCTGACTGGTTGCCCGGGTAGTAGAGAACCACAGTACACAGAATACAAGGTATTATATTGCGCATCTGTCAGAAACCAAAATGACAGAAGTGAGAAAAGGCACAAAAAGAAATGCCAAAAATTTCAGATCCAATGTCAAATTCGTCAAGGGAAAAAAATGGCTGATATTTTTAGTAAATGAGACAGACAGAGACAGAAATCTAAAGTTTTGTTCTTTTCTTTTTACTTTTCTTTTATTATGACATTTTGGATCTGAAATTTGACTTAATATGCGCGAACTTGAGAAGAAGAAAATCGGGAATATAATACCTTGTATTCTGTGTACTGTGGTAGAGAACTACTTCGCCGGCACAACTGTCATTTTTGACTGGCCTTTTTACTGCAATCCAAATTGTTGTTGTTTGCCAAATGAAATTTTGCTGTCAAGTAAGTAGTCGGGTTTTTTTCACTACTCAGTAGCCAGTAAAGTAATCAAGTGCGAATAAAACGCTCCAACTCACTTTATCTGTCAAATTCAATTTGTATGGCAAAATGGACCTGAGGGTTGCGTCTCGGATGACAAAAATTAGCAAATACTTCAACCTAAGTGAGTTCATAACTCAGAAAAGCTCATTTCATTAAATTTGCGTAGCAAAATAATTATTCTTAACGTTATCAGCGCTGTCTTCATTTCAATAATTGAAAGATCTATCGCCGGCACAACTGTCATTTTGTTGTTGTTGTTTGCCAAGGGAAATGTTGCTGTGCTGGTTACTGAGTAGTGAAAAAAACACGGCTAGTGAATTCTGTGCAAAAAGTTCGATTTTTTTTAATTAATTAGAAATATAAATATTATTTACCTAGAAAAATTAACTTTACTTTACTGCTTAATGTTGCATTCAAAATCCTATCCAACGTACTGTGTGACCGTTCTGCAAAATAATAATCAGCACGTACCAGTGTGGTTTTAGGCGAGGCAGAAGAACGATAGACCAAATATTCACACTGGGACAGATCCTGGAAAAGACCAACGAATTTCAAGTCGAAACCCACCATCTTTTCATCTACTTAAAAGCTGCTCATGATAGCATCCACCGCCAAGAGATTATGATGGTGATGTCTGAATTCGGGATCCCGAACAAACTGATCCAGCTGTGCCGCATGACGCTAAACAATAGGCAGTGCAGTGTGCAAATGGGTATCCGAGTTATTTCAAACATTCACAGGGTTTAGACAAGGAGATACGTTGTAATGTCATGCGATTTCTTCAACATAGTCCTGGAGCATATAGTGCGCAAGGGAGTTGTGAGCACGGAAAACACTATCTTCAACAAATCCACCCTGCTCCCAGGCTATGCGGACGACATAGACATCATCGGTTGATCCAAGTGAGCTGTGCTTGTGGCCTTCACAGCGATTGAAGAACAGGCGAAACTAGTTGGTCTTGAAGTGAAACAAGACAAAACAAAGCACAAACAAAAAACATCTGTCCACCGCCTAGGACAAAACGTCACTGTTGGTAGCAGCAGTTTCGAGGTAGTTAAGGAGTTCACCCACCTTGGAACAAACATCAGTCCCACAAACGACAACTTAGTGGAGGTCCGACGAAGAATCACCCTAGCGAACCACTGCTGCTTCGGTTTGGCCAAACAACTGGGTTCAAAACTCCTCACTCGAAAGACAAAGTGTCTGCTATACAAAACTTTGATTTTACCAGTCCTACTCTACGGCGCCGAGTGCTGGACGATAAGTAAAAAAGGGGAATTGGGCACTTTCGAAAGAAAAATTCTTCGACGGATTTTTGGTCCCGTATGCGATGGCGAATGGAGAAGAAGGTACAACCGAGAACTGTGTGAGCTGTACCAAGATGTGGATGTAGTCCAGAAGGCAAAGAAAATTGGCTCGGCTACATCGAGCGAATGGACGACAACGCTCAGGCCCAGAAAGTCTTCTCATCGCAGTCCCCAGGTTCGAAACGACAAGGAAGACCGAACCTACAGTACAAGGACCAAGTGACTGCGGATGCCAGAGCACTTGGTTTCAGCGACTGGAGCGTGTATGCGAGGGATCCTTCGGGATGGAAGGCTGCATCTCAGACTGAGATTCATCATGGATTGTGAACCGGACAAGTAAGTAAGTAAGTAGCAGAGCAGCTTAGAACCCAACCCTTCCTATTTTTTTTCTGTTTTAACTCAAGAGCGTCTTACTGCTTTGAACTGTTCCAAACATTTCTAGACGGAATCGCTTGTGTTTACTACCAACATTAAATGGGCAACCACTTGCTTTATTCAACAAAGCTAAATACCTAGGAGTAATCCTAGACTGCAAGCTGAATTGGAAAAGTAACATTGAAGAAAGAGTAAAGAAATCAAAAAATGCCTTCTACTCTTGTAACAAAAGCTTTGGTTAAAAAATGGGGACAAATGCCTAGTATGATATAATATCGAAAAGCTAAAAAGAGTTTATTCAACATCATTCTTTAAAAGATTGTGCAAAACTCCAACGTCAACACCAGGTAGGTTACAGTGGCTGCGGATTCAGAAATGGCAACACCAGACCAGAGGCACAATCTTTCAAAAGTCCGTCCAGCTAAGCTACAAGGATACGCAATCGACATTGACATAATTGGAAGAACACAGCGTGATGTCAGTGGAGCGTTTGTGAGTCTTGAGACGGAGGCCAACATCGACGTCTTGGAGCAAACGTCAACATATAAAAATCAATCTGGTCTGGGTAGCAGTTACAGTGACATTCAGGGTAATGAAATCGGTGATGAACAGGCCAGGACGGGATCAATCTATCAAGTATCTTTAGCTGAGGAACTGAGGGTTCCCTTAGGAGTCATGAACACTGGTATTCAAAATCACTTTCAAGAGATAAAATTCCCACCAACTGCACTATCTCGAGGCAGATATGGCCCACTTACGACCAAAAACCAACCAAGGAACTTCTAAATACCGAACAATGGCTTTGGGTGCTCCTTCCCTACACGAGCTAAGCGTACTCTCTAATTTAACATTAAGAACTTGATTCTTTATCTTAACAAAACCAATTGGATTTAGTAATACATTTTCTAATTATTTTATTTGAAACAGGAGCACCACAAATTTACTCCGGCAAAATCTTACCTTGACATGTCATTTGTTTCGTAACATTCAATGTTTGCCTCAGGAAATTCATGATTTTTTATTATTATTCGCACTACTTATGAACGAAACCTTAAGGTTATTCTTTTTTATTTCACTTGATTCTAAAATAATTCACAAAATACTTGAAATATCAACAAATATCACAGTATTTTATTTCACACACTTTTTAATCGTCCCAAACCAAAAATAAAAGACGTCAAATACAAACCATATGAATTTTTGACAGTTCTCAATCAGCTGTGCATGTGTCGGTACTACAGTGTGTAAATGGTTTGTGCGCATGCTATGTGCATATACGATATGAGAAACTGTACACTTAAAACAAAAAATATTATGAATTACGTTATTTGAAAATAATTAAAGTAATGGCCAGTTTAACGAAGCACTTTTACACGTTAAAACAAGGCTTTAAGCGGGATATACACAGAGCAAATGCTTGTCAAGCACGTGCAATTTTTTTTGTATGCTTGAAGCAAAATCAAACTCATTTTGATTTTGCTTCAATCATTCACCCGATCTATACGCATGATCTATACGTATAATTTATTTCACAAATAGAATGATGCACGTGCTTGACAAGCATTTGAACTGTGTATACCTATCCCGCTTTAAACCCTAATATGGGATGTGTTGGTTTTACCAAACGCCCTTAAATTAATCAAGCTTTAAAACACCTTTATAAACTTAATAGCCTCTTTTGGCACACTAATTTTGCCCTTCAATTCAGAAATGATCGCAGCCACGAATTATATTGATTCAAGATTCTTGAAGGTTCCATTATCATCCCATTCGGTATTCCAAGATTTGCCAATCAGCCTGTAGGGTGTATCGTTCTCCCCAAGAGCTTTTCCATGAACATTCCATTTTTATTTTGGTTTTTTTTTTTTTTTTTAGTGCAACAGAAATGTAAAGTTCATTAGTTATGATCTCCTCAAGAGTACATCACAGTTTTTAAGTTTTTGTGAGGGTCACAAGTTGTGAGGTTTTTGTCAGAATATGAAAAAGTCACAAAATCAAGTTCACCTCCAGTTATGAGGTTATTGTGACTTATGAGGTATCCGTGAGGTTGCCCAGAATAGGGCTGTAAATTTTGAAAGTGTCATTTAACAAGTCATAAGATGGGTTATAAGGTGAATATGGGGCTCTATACCTTTTGACAGCGTATAAATTTTAACCAATTTCAACTGTCATTTATCGGTCGTGGAAGGCAAACAAATGCGGATTTTGTTGTACATTTTAATACAAACAACAAATAAATTAATAAATTTTCATTAATTTTACAGGAAAAGCTATGTTTTATATTTCTTCTTCTTGTTTAACCAATTTAGACTCAAGTGAAGTTTGCCCTCCACGACGACAAGACTTCATCTCGTTTGACGTTTCCCTCCAGTACTCTATAATGCTTTCACATTTTTTATCACAGAATTCTTATGTCGTTTTCCATTGGTCGTTTTTTGACATTTCTTCTTTTACCTTCAATGGAACGGGTTATGATGTATGTGTCATTCTTCGGACGATTCTGTTTTCAAAACAGAAGAGTTCTGCTCTTCTCAGAAGCATTTTGTCTGTCAAAGTCAGCCCAATGGAATGGTTTCAGAAGACTTCTGGACTCTTCCAAATGCTTCTGGACGACCAATGGAAAACAACATTTACAGGGATGTGAACTTTCCAATTTTAATTAAGGCCGTGAGCGAATCGCCTTTAAAAGTGGTTAAAACTTGACGTTTGGTTAAATTTTGACACTTCGTGTTTTGAATAAAATAGGCCAGTTCCACCTAACAACATCTTACTGAGATCTCAATGTCACTTTGTCTGAGGCAAAATCATTTGGTGGAACATAATTGTCAGTTCTCTTTGAGATAAAATGGTTACCTTACAAATTGTTGTTGTATATATGTCAGTCACGTCAAAATAGCTGAGTGAGAAATCGAATCCAAAATATTTTCATTCTCAGCTGAGATTTTTTGTTCCACCTAAAAAATCTCTGAGATCTCTGAGACCTCAGTGAGATGTTGTTAGGTGGAACTGGCCTAATGTGTTAAAATTACATTAGCTGCGGAGCAGGCTAAAATATGACAGTAGTGGTTAAATTTAAATTGTATATTCAACGCAATTCGTCCAATTCGCACACGGCCTTAGTTTGGCGAAACTTAAAAGTTTTTAGGGTCTGATAAAGTTTTCAATAGATTTCGATTCAAGCATTTACTGTAACGTTTGCTCAACTGAAACGTTAATGCAGCTCGAATGTAAAACTAGAAATATAACGTCAAACTTTCTCTTGTTAATTCAATCAGTCGATAGTTGTGAACTGAACTGGGTGGTCTCCAACTCTTCTTTCATGAACAAATTCAATAGCCTAATTTGTATAACTTTCAAAATGAATTAAAAAAGTCAACTGTTTATGAATTTAAACCAAAAACCTCTAAAAATACAAAGAACTTATTTTTGCAATTTTTTTTTTCACTTAGAGCTTAGAGGTAGCTTTTATTAATTTATGAATCAGCTGTTTTTTCAGATAACCATCTATACCAGAAGCATCAGATGATGCTTTAATAAAGTTGTTTTATTCAGAAAATGCAGATTTCAGAAAGTAGTACTCCGAAAAACAAAAAGAAAAAGCACGTAGAAGGCATTTTTTAAATATTTTATATTAATACTAGCTGACCCGACAAACGTTGTTTTGCCATAAAATTATTTCTAGAGTATGAAAATAGATATTTTTTATCTAGAGCGTTTGAGTATGAGGTATTTGAGTGGAAGAGGCATGGAGCGCTGTGAACCATGACAGAATGTAAAAATAACAACACATCAAATACTATAATTAATAATTAATTAATAATTATAAATATTAATCTCTCAGTGCAATGGAATGTACAATATTTTTTGATTCCATCTCTAGCTAAAACAAACAAACTGGATGGCTTGATCACTCGAGAACATGCTATGTAAAATTGTCCGTGTAAAAAACATGGTGTGCTTGAATCTAATTCACAAACAGACATTGTTTGGCCTTGAGACTTATTGATAGTCATTGCAAATGCCAATCTTATGGGGAACTGAATGCGTTTAAATTGAATTGGCACATCTATGGATATAATAGGGATTCGTGGAAGTATTATACTATACATTATTATTATACTCACCCCGGAATCCGCCATTCAAAATAATGGCTTTGATTACATTGTTTATAAATTTCTTAACAGCTAATCGCGTGCCGTGCGTGCACAGCCGAAGTGGGTTCAAATTACTAAGCAAAATAATCGGAGATCCAACTTTGGGTATTAAGTTATGCGGTGGCATGCCAGGTAAATTCAATGAGTTAAGAAACTCTGTCGGAAAATTTATAACTTCAATGGCATCGCATACTGCAGAATTCGTACTACCTCAATCGATAATCAATATAATCGATACCCCGCTACCCTCTACCCGTTACCCCACCGCCCTCTACCCGCAACCCTCTGTGCGCTACCCCAGTAGTACGCTACCCGGTTACCCCGCTACCTGCTACTCCACTACCCTTTACCCACTACTTCTACACGCTACCCGCTACACCATTTCCCTGAAACCCACTATCCATTACCCGCAACCCACTACCGCACCACCCCACTACCCACTATCCTGGCCATATCTCATGTACATACATCAACTTTGTACAAAATACTTAAACCACTACCCAAAAATTCCCTCAAGATGTCAATAAACAAACAATAATAGGTCCGTTCGCGTACCCTCCTAAAACAGTCCAATTTTACGAAAAATTACGAAATTTAACCAAATCCTGTTCGCGTACTTAAAAATTTCGTAGATTTTCGTAAAAGAGAGCGCTCACGAGAGAGTAAAATATTTCCCCAACCTACGAATTTTAGCCCAAGAAATTTCTTTGGGCTGATTTGTGAAAAGTGTCAAATTTGACAAAACTTCAAATAAATTAAATTAATTGCTCGCTTTTGCTGTCACTTATAAAATTAAAAATTCTTCTCCAAAAGAACAGCAACAAGATTGCAATTTTCAAGATTCATTTTAATCAAATTTTTTCATAAATAAGAAACCATGGACCAACACGCTGTTGCAGTTGAATGCTCTCCAAACACTTTCCGAAGAATACAAACCGGTAAGTTATCGAAGTTAAGTATTTTCAAGTATCGAAGATGTTTTACTTTACTACCTTGCAGACAATAGTTACAGAAATGAGGTGCTTGGACAGATTCTAGAATCTCAATCGGATGACTTTGTTCCAATAAATTCAGGTAAGTTTTTGGACATGTTAATTTCTAAAAATAAACAATAATTCTTTTATGGCCAGTTGCACTAAAATCTACTAAAACTAGTTTTTGTTAAAATGCTTATAAAATTTATCGGCCTGATAAATTTACTGGGTTGCACCAATGTCTTTCACTTATTTTTTAACTAAAATGCTGTTTGCGAACCATCCCTGCTTTTTTTTAAAACTGAACGAAAAAGATATGTCAAAACCGTTATTTTATTTTGTTTGTGACGTTCCTAATTTTGAATTCGTGTTTAAATAATATAAATTTCAAAAAAGAAAAAAAGAAAAAATGGATGCCAAGAAAAAAAGGGAAAGAGGCAAGAATTATGTGGAGGAGGAGAAAAATGCTTTGATCGACATCGCAGTAAGATTTCGCCGAGTTATTGAAAACCGAGCCACGGATGGAGTGACTCTGGCCGAAAAAAATGAAGCGTGGGCGAAAATAGCCTCAAGGTACAATAGCTCTGTGGCAAAAACTGGCGAGAGAACACCAAATCAACTAAGGCAGCTGTATGACACCATGAAATGCAGCACCAAGAAGCAGCTATCCAACAATAAAGTAAGTTTGATTCATGCAGTTAAACAAAGATAAAAATTTAACGTTTTGAAAATTTATTTGTTTAAAGGTTGATTTACATAAAACTGGAGGTGGACCGTCATCATATAAGCTCACATGCTTGCAGGAAAAAATAGCTGCGATTGGTGGCCTTCAATTCGTCCCTCCTACAAATAAATATGACTCGAACTCAGACTTTGAGATAGGACGGCAATTGGAAGAGCTTGTAGACTTTACGGTAGAGACTCTTGAAGTGGACACAACTCCAGAGCTTACCTCACAAAAAGAATCAACATCAAGTATTAACAGCAGTCAACACCAAGAAGAAATAGAATATTTAATGGATACCACTCCTCCGCCTCCTGAAGTTGAAATCAACATTCAATTAACGCCAACAAAAAAATTTAAGCAAAATTTCATTCAGCGTGCTCGAAAGAATAAAGCAAAAAATATTAAAAAAAATACCACACATAGCCGCGTTTTATTATCCTCACTAACCCATATGGGTTACCCCGTGATAATAAAACGATGTGGGTTAAAATGGTAGAAGTTTAAGCTATGTTTTTTATCCGAGACGCAACCCTCAGTAAAATTTTATTTTGCTTTTCCAAAAACAACTTATTTTTATTAATTAATTGGATTGACTCTTAACGTATGGCTTTATAAAACTGTGGCTTAGAGTTGAATACGCGTTATTTTTTATTAATATGGCTGATATTAACAATTCTTTCTACAATAACTTCTTCTTTGTCTCACACTCGCCATCTATCCGCCATATTTAGAACATAGTTTTTGAGTTACAAAACAAACCCCGATAGCTATCGGGGTTACAGTTTGTTGTTGTTTTGTGTACAAAAAATAAACCCATATGGGTTAGTGAGGATAATAAAACGCGGCTAATGAGGACTTGCTGGCACTAAAAAAAAAAAAACTTGAAAAGGAGCTTGAAATTCTTGAAGTGGAGCTTCAAATTAAGAAAATTGAGCTGCAAATAAAAGAAAATCAGCGTGATGCACTGCTCGATAATTCTCGACAACATTAAAAAAAATAAATAATAATAATAAAATCAACATTTTGTTCAAATTATTTACATTGTTTATTTTTTCATTCATATGCATGATACAAATTAATGGTAATTTGTGGTAGTCGTTCTGTTTCTAAATACGGGAACTTAATTTCAATCAATCTGCGTGCTTGACTTCAAGCTTTACCTATGTGTGTATTTTTTTGTTCAAAACCTGCAGAAAACGGTGTCGATCAAAACCGAGCGGGTTGATGAACTATAGCTATTGGTTTCAGTTTCAACATTATCGAAAATTGGCATTACAACCTCTTCGAACACAGGCAAAAGTACTTCTGGGTCAATCGGGGGCACATCTTCACCTAACTCAATTGCAATGTTATGGAGCACTGCTGTTGCTACAATTATAGCTAAGACCGTTGTCATTTCGACTCGCATACCCATTGATAAACAGGGAAACCTTCGTTTCCAAACTCCAAATGCTCTTTCAATGGTGTTCCGAGTTTTGATTTGCGACTTGTTGTATTCCATTTCTGCTGGTGTTCGAGGATTCAAAAGAGGGGTCAACATGTAATTTCATCCACCATCACCGAGCAAGTAGCAATTGGGATACTCGTTGTTCTCAAATTTTGCCCTTAGAAGAGAATCGTCAAAGATATTAGAATCGTGAGCACTTCCAGGCCATCTAGCTACTATATCCATAAACTTTAAATTTGCATCACATACACATTGTGTGTTAATAGAAAACCATCCCTTTCTATTCCGAAAAACTTCAGCTTCTTCCCCACCTGGTGATTCTATTCTTATGTGTGTACAATCAACTGCTGCAACTACATTGGGAAATCTTGCTAGTAGGTAAAACTGATTTTGGATCTTCATAATTTCATTTCGATCTGTTGGCATTGAAACGAAGGTAGACCTTAGCATGGCTAGGTGATGGGTAACTTTTCGTATTATTCGACAAACTGTGGATCTATGAACATTAAACATATCTCCAACACAGATTTGAAAAGAGCCTGTGGCATAAAAACGCAATGTAATAAGCAATTGGTTTTTCGCACTTACGGGGTGGTTTCTCAAATTTTTCGGCTCCAAATGAGTACCAAATAATCCCAGAAGTTGATCCATGCACTGTTTGGAAACCCTGAACCTAAATTTGAAATCCATATCGTCGAATTCACTAAATGGATTCCTGTGAACTCGAAGAACTCTTTGACGTCTTGCTACTTCCCCAAATAAATCATCATCAGATGAGGAGGATGACCAATCTAAAATTCTATAGTAATTTTTTTCATTGAATAAGAAATAATTAAGGAGAAAAATAATGGATTTTACCTATTCATATCCAGCGATCTATTTAATTCAAATATGTTTTTGAATTGTAATTTGTAACGTTCAAATATCCTGTCAAAAGTGAAATGTTTTTTTTGTTGTTGTAGATATTTTCATTAAAACTCGGTTTTAAAATTTATCTGGAGGAAAATGGCATTTTAGTTTATCGGCTTGTTTATCGGCCTTTTAAAACTAAAATTGGTTGGAGCAACCGATAAATAGCATTTTAAAATTTAACGAAGCGATAAATATTTAAAAGCGTTTGGTGCAACTGGCCATTAGATAACGAGCAGGATATGCCCGATTTTGATAGTAATATTCAACTTTATACAGAAGAAACAGAAGAAAAAAGCGAAACCAAGTGTAGTATATGGTTGGAAGCGCCAACTAAAATGCTGCTATCACTTCTTGAGGAATTTCAGCCACAGCTCGGCAAAACATTTGGTCTGAAAAACAAGACCAGAATGTGGCAAAAAATTCAGCAAAAGCTAGCTGCAGAAGGATACAACTTTTCAACTGCCCAGGTTCAAGGCAAGTTCCGAAGCTTGGAGAGAAAATTTAAAGACACCCAGCTTAACAATTCAAAAACTGGTCGCAATAGGCGAACGTGTCCATATGAAAAGTAAGTTTACATATTTTCATTGGATAAGTGTGATCACTTTTTGTTTACAGTGAATTGAAGGCGTTATTGAGCGAAAAGAGAGGAATCTATCCAGAGTATACTCTGAGCAGTGACACGAAAAGAGGAACGCGAAGGGAAAGTGTTCTGAATGCTACTGCCCCCGATGAAAATACGCCGTCAACTTCAGGTAGTGCTTACAGTTTCTTAGCAATTAGTTAAATTTTAACCTCTTTCTCTTTCAAATTGATAGAAGACTCCTGCAAACCTGCGAAGAAACAAAATTCGGGTAGTTTCCAACAACAACTACTAAATACTATGGACCAAATAAGAAAGGACAAGGCAGAATACCAAGCGAAAGTTCTCCAGCGTATTGATAATCGGGACGCTGTTGAGAGAAAAAAAGTGGAAATTTTGAAAAAAATTTTTGGATAGAATTTCTAATGATTGATTTCAATTTACCTCTCTATAAAAATTAATAAATTTTATAATCTCTACCTAAAAATCAATGGGCGTATGTTTGTTTGTTTGTTAGTTTGTTTCATCCTACTTTACAAGAAATTCGATGTAGGGCGTATACTTACTATTTGACATATATGTAGGTGCTTATTCTGACATTCGCTTTCGTTCGAATTCGAGATTTTCGACCCAATCGAGGTAACCGTTTGGAGCGGAATTTTCTCCGATTTCCACCGAAATTTGCTTCTAGGTAGTTCTCCGACAAGCAAAATGTCTCCGATCCAGAGGAAATCGTAGAAAATTCCGCTCCGACGGTTACTTCGATTGGGTCAAAAATCTCGAATTCGAACGAAAGTGAATGTCAGAATAAGCACCATATTCTGCAACTGCAGGTAATAAAAGTATATTTTATTTGCAAAGTGAAGTTCAATTAGTGTTTAAAAACAGAATTGTAAAATTTTAAATCACATTCAATGCCCTTTCTTTTTCATTCACAAATCATAATTCCTTGCAGATAGTATCTCTTACTATATTGCCTTTTTTAGTTTCTCCAAATTGAACGTATTCACATTCCGTTTCACAAACAGGCTCCAGAGTAAAGTTTAGGTCTATTTCGTTAGAAATATTGTGGAGCACGCAGCAAGCTCTAATAAAATGACATATTTTATCTATGCCTCGCAGTTTACAGTAGTATAATTGCCGAAACCGTTGTTTTAAAATACCAAATGTGTGTTCAATACCTACGCGAGACGAACTCAGTTTAACATTAAAATTTTTTTGTACGTTCGTATTCGTAAGATGACCGTTATCTTTATATGGCGTTACTAAATTTGAAGAACATGGATAAGCTGAATCACACAATAAGTAGTAACCTGAAATAATAAATTGATGTTTTGTTTATAATATCTAAAATTGGAATTGAATTCGTACCACCAAAACAAAAGGTTTCCAATTTTTCATATATGGGGAAATTTCGCAATACCCAACTGTCATGACATGATGCAGGGAATCCAACAAAAGCGTCAATAAGTTTTTTTTCCTCATTGCAAATCCCTTGCAAACAAATGCTTATATTTCCTTTGCGGTCAATATAGTCATCCTTAGATTTATTTGGTGGATCAATAACGATGTGAGTTTCATCTATGCAACCTTGAAGGAAGAACATATCACGTCAATAAATAGTAAAAAAGTATACAATTGTGCATGACGTATTTATTACCAATTGCCCCTTTAAAGCCAGATTTGCTTTTAAAATACAAGCTACTCTGCCGTTTCTGTTCTTCATTTGGCCATCTGATAACGGTGGGACTGAGGTTGCTTATAAATATAGTAACTCTTTCTATAAGAGTAGAAACTGTGGATAAAGAGAGATCGAAGCGGTCAGCCAGATCTCTAAAACTGCAGGCTTCGTGTCCCGCAAACCAAAGGAAAACCGCAATATGTTTTTGGGCGCTACATCTCCTATCTTCACGCAGTTTTTTATAAGATTCTGTTGCTTTGAACATGTCCACAAGATTTTCATACAGCTGCCGTCTAACGCGAAAATGTGTGGTAAACTCCTTTTTTTCGAAATTCATTTTTTTTTTATTCATTGAAACTTAACTTTACTTACATGCTAGACAAAATGGGAAACTAGCCTCATTAATTCTACTTATATATAACTTACTGGCCCTAATCGGGCGCTCTAAGTAATTCATGATTCTTAAAATTAATGCCTTTCGGCCTACGAACTAAGATATTTTGTTTTTATTTCAATTTATTTATTTTTTTATCAGAAAATTTAAAAAACTAATGGCTTTAACTTTTGTTTTTGGGGATTAACTTACAAACTAGGGTCCTTAAAATAAAACTTAAAATTACCTAATCTACCTACAAACTACTTAAAACTAGAACAACCACAGCGGCAAAACAACTATGTCCTTTTCTAAACTGTTGTGGATTTTTGTAATTGTCTTTTTCTTTAATTCATATAATTTCTATTTTTTTTTTTTCACTTTTATCACTTTTTTTTTCTTTTTTATATTTTTATTTTTTGGTGTTTTTTTTTTATTTTTTTTTATTTTTGCATATTCTTTAGTGCCACCATACCACCTACTCTACTTAAACCTAAAACCTAAGACTAAAACAAGTATGTAAGCCGGCCAAGGCAAAAATACCCCACCCCGGATTACCCATTGTCAGATGCAGTTTGAAGCCACCAAAACTGGTTCTCCTGCTTCACCCTATCAATGCGGTCCTTTTCGGACACAGCCCTACTGAACCGAAGCAGCTCCGCTCTATCACGAGCGAGGATGCCTCGTTCATACAGAAGCCGCCGGTCTACGGTTCTTCGCCTGACGTGGTAGATAAGCGGTACTGCCAGTCTATCCTGTATCATGCCGCACTGGTCTAGATAGAGGAATGCCTCTGGTGGGATGAAGCCGCTCAAGCGTGCATTGTCAAAGTAGTTGTCGTTCGGATAGAACGGCCCGAAAATCAAATTGTTGGTCGAAGTCATAGCCCTCGCAATATGGCCCCGAACAAGTTTTATCACGAAATTGTCAATTCTATTGATTCGAGCCCCGTTGTATAGAACCTCGTTTGAATAATAATGCAAATAAGAAGATTCCGGTGTCCGATACAAACCGAGACAGCGCCGAAGACACTGCCTCTCGAAGACTCGAAACTTCTCCATTTGGGAAGGGGCAATGTTGAACCACACTGGACAACCATAAACGATCATTGGCCGTATGAGGGCCATGTAGCAAATTACCTTCACTCTGGGATCAAGCTGACTGCTGAAAAACAGCCGTTTTGTCAAAGCGAAGGCTCCTCTGGCCTTAGTTAGAGCAGCATCTATATGTCTGTCGAAATACAGAAACTGGTCCAACCAGATACCGAGGTACTTCACTATACTTTTGCTCGTCAATGGCTGTCCGTGAGGATCAATTCTTACACGTATCTCGCGAAGCCTTAGCCAACGGAGTCCGGAACAAAATTGTCTCCGACTTTTGGACATTTATTTTCAGTTTCCAATCGTCGCAGTATCGCTGAATCTTCTCGAAGTCACGCTGCAAGAGAATTCTAATAACTTCAACCTTTCGAGCCGTTCTGTACGCAATCAGGTCGTCGGCATACGCAATCGCGTTAGTTAAGCTACCTATCAGATCGCTGGTGTAAATGCTGAAGAGGATCGGCGAGTTCACCGCTCCCTGTTGAAGACCGTTTTTAATTTCAAAGGTGGTGGTAGAAGTTACATTGCCACTTTTGACAACAAACTTCCTACCGTTGAGCATATCATAAAGCATATACAATAATGGTTTACTGATGCCTAGTCTGGTGAGTTTTAGGTACAACCCTTCTAACCATACGGTGTCGAAGGCCTTCTCCAAATCCACCAGAACAGCACCCGTGCATTGTTTCTTGGACTTGTTCCATTGGATATCAGAAACGAGCTTAGACGCGGCATGAATGGTGTCATGTCCCGCTTTGAACCCGAACTGGTTATCCGGAATTATACTGTTGTCCGCAGCCCACTCAGCCAGAGCCCTATTGATTACCTTTTCGAATACCTTGCTGATGCTTGGAAGAAGACTTATTGACCGGAGATTCGAAGGATTGGAGTTGTCCTTTCCCTTTTTCGGGAGAGGATGAACCACAGCTGTTTTCCAACGCTCTGGATAATATGCATTATTCAGCGCGTTGTTGAACAAAGTGGTGTAGATGTCTATTGCCTCAATCGGTAAGTGTCTTAGTACAATGTTGGATATACCGTCGACACCTGCTGACTTCTTATTCTTTATTGAATCGAAGATAAGCTGGAGTTCTACCTTCGTGATGAGCAAGGGACTTGGGCCCGTTCGCTCGGCGATTATAGCGTTTGCTAAGAAATCGTCATCAAACCGGATAAAACCACGGTTCTCGGATCGCCAATGCGAAATATCATTCCTCAGGTAGAAGTGATGAAGTAAGGCTCTGTTCTCCAGGTCGTGGTTCGGGCGAGTGCAAGCATTCACCTTATACACTTGCTGGAAAGCAGCACCAACTGTCTCCACTTTCTCCTGCGGATCTTCAATCACAAAGAAGTCATCGTCCAAGACGGCTTCCTCAGGATCAATTTGCGCTGTCAGGAGTACGTCTGTGTAACGTGGTAAACTCCTTTTCACTGTATGATGGGACAATGTCTTCCAAAATTTTTTTTACACAATTTCGACTTTCTTTAATCGGTTGAATATAAGTTAAAAAACATTCATCTTCTTCGGAGTCCTTCAACAGAATATCATCAATGTCGTCATTTCTTTCAACACAACATTCAAGCACAAATTGAAGTTCTTGTTGTCTTAATTTATCCATTAAAAAAAAAATTCTAAACACGAAATGAAATGATGATGTTTCAAAATTGATATTTTTTTTGACAGTAAAAATGTGGGAATTTTTTTTTGATTTCGCGTTCGCTTACTTTTTTGTAGATTTCTCTTTTTGTGAGAGAATTTTACCCTCACTTTCTAAAATATCTCTTTTACGAATTTTAGTGCAGAAAATACGCGAACGGACCTACTAGGTCCGTTCGCTTACCCTCCTAAAACAGTACAATTTTACGAAAAATTACAAAATTTAACCAAATCTTGTTAGCGTACTCAAACATTTTGTAGTTTATCGTAAAAGAGATCGCTCACGAGAGAGTAAAATATTTCCCCAACCTACAAATTTAGCCCAAAAAAATTTCTTTGGGCTGATTTGTGAAAAGTGTCAAATTTGATTGAAAATAGCAAATAAATAAATAAATTCAACTTCAAAGTTTCAATTTTTCATACAAAAACACTTGACAATTAAAATGTGGGAAAAATTTTTTGTTTTCCTGTTCGCTTCCTTTTTTGTAGTTTTGTTTTTCTGTGAGAAAATTTTACCCCCACTCTTTAAAATGTCTCTTTTTACGAATTTTAGTGCAGAAAGTACGCGAACGGACCTAATAATAATAATCGACGAAATTTTTATGGAAACTGAGTAAGAAGTAGCTCTTAAAAAGTAGGGGTATCTAAGTGGTAGGAGGTTGAAAATTAAGGACTGAATGTACATATTTCTTAATGCCACACCATAACAAAATTATTAAAAAAAAAACGGCCCATGAAATTCAAAAAACAAAATATGTGGGTGAGCCATCCTTAACAATTAGCGGTATAAAAATAGTTATAAACGTATTCTCATACCTACTGAATACACATTTATAAAATTTCATGAACATCGGTCAAGCCGTTTCGGAGGAGTATGACCACTAAAACTGTGACAGAAGAATTTTATATATTAGAAGATTTTTTTAAATAACAAACATAGCAGATAAAAAACTAAACTATAAACTTTAATAAATAATTACTTTTCATTTATTGTAATGTTATATATATATACATATACTAGCTGACCCGACAGACTTCGTACTGCCTCAATCAATATAAAAAAAACCTAGACTTTTGTAGCCCGCTACCATTCCACCCGCTACCCTCTCCCCGCATCTCCACTACCGTCTACCCGCTACCGTGTTATACCCAGTTACCCTGTTACCCACTACCCCACTACCCAATACTAACACACGCTACCCACTTAGCCGGTAATCGCTACCTACTACCCGCTACCCCACTACCCTTTACACGCTATCCCGTTATACCCAACTTGCCAAAAATAATTAAAGTTTTTAATTAATAAATAAAAAATAAGGGTTGATCATAGAGGGGTGAAAATTGAGGGATGTATCATAAAAAAATAAAAACAAAAAATTTTGTAAAAAAAAAGCATTAAGGGTGGACCACCCTTAACATTTAGGGGGATGAAAATTAGATGTTGTCCGATTCTCCACCCTAGCCGATATCCTCGCAAATATTCACGAAAATTGGTCGAGCCGTTTCGGAGGAGTTCAATTACGCACCCCGATTTAAAAAATTCTTTCACCGTTGGCAAGCTACACTATTCCCAATTGACATAGGCTATGTTTCATTTTCAAAAAAATTAGGGATCCTTGCCAATGTTAAAAAAAAAAAAACATACTTTTTCCACACCATCAAAAAAAAAAAAAAATATGATCAATTTCAAATATTGAAAATTATGTTTGTCAAATCTGAAATTATTTTATGTCAGTGAAGAAAATATATACAGTAATCATAGCCGTATTTAGGGGGAGGGTTACGGGGTTTAACCCTCCCCGAAATAATTTTGTAAAGCAAAATCAAATAACTATTGATTAATAAGTTAATGATTTTGTTTGTCTTGCTGACACTGCATTTATAAGTTTCCATTAAAGCTTAAAGCCATTTTTCTATTTTCTTTGTTTATTTATTTGATTTGGTGTAATCAAGATATCATTTACTACTGTCGCTTCTTTTACATAAATCGTTACATGACCAAAAGTTAAGGCAAAAAATACTGCAATTTCCCAAAGGCAGTAAGAATTTTTGGTCTTTTGTAATGTGTCATGATTCCCCCAGTTCTTGAGCGCGTCAATGATTATGGGAAAAATCTTCTTCCGCACTCGGACTGTGGCGAGAGTTTTAAAAGATCTCAACATACATAAATCCGCTGGTACAGATGGTATCCCCGCTATTATTCTGAAGAGGTGTTCCTCTACGCTGGAAAAATCCTTGCGTAAACTTTTCCATCTATCCTATTCTTATGGACTCGTTCTGAGCAGTTGGAAAACAACATTTTCCCAGCCAATTCGTTTTCTTCCTCCTATTATCGTCCGATTACACTTACATCCCTTCTTTCTAAACTCTGATAAACTATCAGCTCAAGAAACATCTCGAAGACCGAAAGCTTCTTAAAGACCGGAAGTATGGCTTTCACAGCAACAGGTCCACTGGTTATCTGATGGTCTATCTCACCGAACAGTGGAACAAATCTTTACATGGTTTTGGAGAAATTAAGATTGTTGCACTTGATATTTCAAAGGCATTTGATAAAGTTTGGCATCTTTCTCTTTTATCAGAAATGCGTGCTTGCGGTATCGATGAAACCCACCTTCGTTGGATTAGAAACTTTCTTTCGAACCGTTCAATACAAGTTGTTTGAACGGATTCAATGCTGGTGTGCCCCAGGGCTCCGTTTGGTCTCTGACCCTCTTTCTCATTTTTGTTAATGATCTCTTGTCTGTAACTTCTAAACCAATCCATTGTTTCGCTGCCGATAGTACCCTTAGCTTTTCTTATTCATTTCCAGAGGGAGTGGTACGAAATCCCCAAAAGACAAAATCACCATGGGGACAAAATCTCCAAAAAAAAATTCCAACTTGCCAATATCTCCACGCCAAAATCCCCACGGAAAAAATCCCCAAAGAAAAAATACTTTTTGCCAAAATCTCCTTGAAATCTCCAAATCTCCAATATTCAAGTACGTCTACTTACACCGTTCCTCTCACGACATGTTTTGTTTTATATTCATTCTTTATTTGTTAAAACATTAAACAAAGTTCTTTTGAATTGATTTTTTTATTTATTTTGAATAAAATGAATTACATTTAAAATGAATTAAACTTTTATTTCTTAAGCAACCTTAACTGAATACAATAATATCTCCAAAACAAATATGTTCAAGTAGTGAATCATGCGATTTAATCGCATGATTCACTACTTGAACATATTTGTTTTGGAGATTTTGGCATGGAGATTTTGTCCATGGGGATTCTCTCTTTGGAGATTTCGCTGCTGGAGATTTCAATTTGGGGATTTTGGGTTTGGGGATTTTCGTTTGGGGATTTTGGCTTGGGGAAAACGTCACCAACCCATTTCCAGACTCACATCCCTCTTAGGATGTGGAACTGCAACGGCAAAATATGATAAGCTCATTAAACTCTGACTAAAACAGCATTGTACATTGTGGAATACAAAATCGCGTAGAGTTTACTTACAGTTAATAGAGTTACATAGATATCGCACGCAGACGTGCAAACGGTGCAAGAAATTTTTCTTCCCGTCTGAACTGGCCATTAACTATAAGACTTATATCCGTAAAAAGCTTGAGTACAATTTTCTTCTTTGGGATAGTGCTCAAGCTTCATACTTAAGCCTCTTGGACGGTAAACAAAAAATAGCCCTGAGAATGATTGGTGACAGAGACGGTCCTATCGTTACTTTTACGGTAAGTGCTCTAGTGAAATAGCCAGTTGCATTCCTCCCCTTAAAAAAATTCAGATTTTCGGTCCCGTATGCGACGATAACCGCGAACTGTACGAGCTGAATCAAGATGTGGATGAAGTCCAGAGAGCCAAGAAAAGACGACTACATAAATAATACGTCGATACATTTGATAAATATGATTCCTTTTTTATTAAATTTTTTTAAAAAATTATCATTTATCTTAACCCCCCCCCCCCCCCTGAAACAAAATCCTAGCTACGGCTATGACATATTCGTCAAATATTGTTTTCCATCGACAAAAAATCGTATATTTTTTGCAGTCGATATATTTTATTTTTTAGATTTATTGTTCTTGAGATATAATGGGCGTGGGAAGCGGGTAGTGGAGTAGCGGCTAAGTAGGTAGCGGGTAGCGTATAGCGTGGTGAAGGGTAACGGGTGTGAGTAGCGGCTAGCGTGGTAAAAAGGTAGCGGTTAGTGTGTTGAAGTAGTATTAGAAGATATATATCATATGGAGGGCTCACTGCTGAACAGAACCAAGTCAGAAAAAGTGAATTCGGAGATATTAAGAGGTTTAGTAGATAAACTGTCATTAATTCCTATTCTGAATATTTAATCCGTAATAAGGACAAATTTAAAGTTTATTCTTTACATGTTCTTATTATTTAAAATTGAAAAACTGAAGTTGAAAAATATAAGCAATAATTAGCAAAAAAAAAAATATATTGACTTGGTTCATTTTTGCTTCGAAATTTTTTGAAATATTGTCATTCAAGATAGTAAAAATAGCAATACTTTTAAGAAAAGTAACAAAAGGAATAAATTTATTTATTTCAAAAACTTAACAAATTTTTTTTTTAAATTAAAGAAATTTTGATAATAAAAAAACATTTTTTAGACATAGAAAAATTCGTCGTTTTCATCGTCTTCATCACTTTGGTGCTGGTCCTGGTGCTGTCTCGTTGTCAACTCTTGTTTGACTGGTAAGTTCTTATAGAAGTTGTGGTACACAGGTGGAATAAATTTAATTAAATCCATCATATCCCTTTTTTTCTCTGACGTAACTGAACGACGAGTTGGATAGAGGCTATTTTGTTCCAGGCTTTGAAGGGATTGTAGGGATCTCCCTTTTTTTGCTTTTCCTAAGTAAACTTCGTCGAACTCTACTTCTTTATTAAGTGTTACTTTAAATTTGAAAGAAAAGGGGGAATTGCGCTCGAATCGAAGCCACTTAATTTTGAGCCATGAAAAATTATGACCATCCACTTTTTTTTTCTATTTGTAATATTATTTTCCAGAATTTTGGTCGATAGAAATTCATTTCTCTGCATTTCAATTACTTCGAATAGTGGGAGTTTGATTTTCGAATTTTTAACTGTTTGAACCCAGTCATCATGGGAATAAATAAATTGCTGTTTTTTGCTTTTATTTTCAATAACACCAAAATCAGCATCATTGGGCAAAAACGAGTGACCAGATTCCATAAATTTTAGATCAATGAATTCAGCACTTAAATCAGTCGATCCTACTAATTTCAGTAATGAGAGGCTTAATTTGATATTTCTATTTTGTCCTCCGCACGCATCACTGTACATAGTTATGTGCTTGTACTCCGTTGCATGAGTGAGCAAATGCTTTTTTAAACATGCAACGATTTCTTGGGATCCTCTTCCTCCTTCGGTTTCATTCCACATGTGCATATAGGCCGTTTTTTTGTTCATTGTATGAACTCCAAAATTATACACATACATGTTTCGTTTATAATAAGCCACTGATGTTGAAAGTTTAGGAAAAGGAAGGGCTTTTTGAAGGTCAAAAGTCAAGACATAGTTGTCATTAGATAGCACTTCAGTTTTAAGTGAATCCCGTGCCTGCTGTGCTTTTTTTAAATGAAGTTCTTTTTGTGAAAGTAAATTGGACTCTCCGCTTTCACCAAACTTAATTTTCATATCCATTTCGTCACAAATCCTACATGTGTCTTTATGCGGAGTTTTGAAATGTAAATTAAATTTTGTACTAAATATTTTATAGTAAAATTTTTGATTGACCGGTGGAACATTTTCGGCATTACACTTTTCCACATACATATCGTACATTTTGCGAATATTCAAGTTCGAATCGATGTATTTTCGGTCTGGGTTGTCTTTCCAGCTGTAGTGGCTTTGATAAGCTGGAAAGGATGAAATGTGCGCGATAACACCACTGTCGTCTTTTTTATTTTTGACATTATTTCTACCACGGCAATCAATCACAGCAGAAACTTCCTCTCGTGATAGGCATCGGTACAATCTTCCCCAACCAATTTGCAGAGTTTTTAAAAAATATGTTTTACAAACATGAACGTTTTGTCCTTGCACCAATAAAGTGTAAGTTAAGGTCTTATTCTTAGAGCCACGACTTCCATCGCGAACACGCTAAACTTTCGGCTTGGATGATTTAACAAGACCTCTTAAAAAAGCATTTTGCCTACCATAATCCGCGAGGTTCCAAAACGAGGTAAAAAATAATTCCCTATCAGTCTCATTTACCTGGCTGCTGCATTTTTTCTTACATCCGCAATCAAAATTTGGAACAAATGTTTTTGCAGAGATCTTGCGGCCTTTTTGATTTATATACTCCTTCCCACAATTGCGATTCTGTTTACGCACATGTTTTTTCCAATTTTTCAAATTTAGTGGTCTTTTTCTTCCCGGATGTTGGCTATTAGATGGTGGTTCCTCCACCGGTCCTGTAGATGATGGAATAGCCAAAGCTTCAACAGGAGCAGACACTTCAGCCAAATTTTCTACGATAGCTAGTAAAAATAATTAGGAAAATGAACAAAACTTTGATTTATAATGTTTTTTTACCTGTTAAATTATCGTCATCACTTTGGGATGATTCCGAGGTAGGAACATATTCATCATCTTCATCACGGGAAAAATCACTAGCACTGCTACTATCACTTTCCATAGTTAAAATGGTTCTCTGATTTATTATTTAAAGAAACAAAAAACACTTTCGCGAAAAAAATGGTTTAAGCTGCAACACGTCTGTTCACCAATAAAACTTTCAAACACTGCAATGCAGTATTGTTGTAAGTTTTGTTCGTGGTTTAACTTAATGTTAATAACATGAGAGTAGGCTATGATAATTTCAAATTAAATCTACGGAACGTTTCCTTAGAAATTGGTTAACAGGTAGTTTTTATTTGATATTTTCATAGCCTACTATCATATTATTAACATTAAGTAAAAGCATGAAAAAACTTACAATAATACTGGATATTGACTTGGTTCGTTTTTGCTTCGAAAGAAATCGAAAATGCAAGTCACTGACTTGATTTTTTTAGAGTTAACTTAGGAACGGAATACTTTCTGACTTAGTTTATGGCAGACCTGAATAGAGTTTAATTTTGTGCAAAGTTTAGTAGTAATTTTGAAAAAAAAAATATGACTTGGTTCGGTGCAGCTGTGAGCCCTCCATATATGGCTCTTGGCTCATCTTTAATGAATCAATATAGACCCAATTGAAGTTGTTTGACCTCCACGACAGACAAGACGTCATCTCCTTTGACGCTTCCCTCCAGTACTCTTATCAACTCAGAGATGTTATAAATACAAATTAACAATACATAATTCATTTACTGAAACGTAAACTTAACTATACTATTAATATAACACATCAATTTTTTTTTTCAAGAAATCACTTTTATCCGCCCTTCTAATCCCGTTGTTATCGGCGAAGCAACACCCAGGTACTCAACCAAGGCTTCTATATCCGTTTTATACTTCCTGCAAAAAAAGAAATTAATTTCTTCTTGAAAAACAAACAACAATTCTTCACTTACAGCTGATTCTTAGCGTGCGAAGACAAAACCGAAAATCCATCCCCACCATTTACTAGAAAATCAGCAGCAACAATTCGATAGTCCGTATTTTTGTCCAATGGTAGATATCTGGGAATATCACAATCTGCACATCGAACTTGAACATCTAGAACTCGCTTTCCAACAGGATTCTTCCAATTGTAAACTATCCGAAGACCAGCCACTTGTAGCATATTTCTCGCACTGAAAATTCCATTTTCAGGCTCAGCAGAACTGACACTATATTCCAGAGTGTCCAAGAGATATTGGCCCTTTAAGTTAAAAGCAACTAAAGAATTCTCGAAAGGTGACATAGTCACCACGTGTGCATAGGTGAGGTCTGAAAGAGTTGCTCGTTCAAAAATAAGTCTTTAAAATGAGTAAATTCATCCTCTTACTTCCTTTGTTGAGAGGAACTCTTAAAGCTCCAGCATTGACAAGAGCAATCGAAACATCTGTCCATCTATCCTTTTGGTCAAACGCTGAGGCATTGATGAAAACATGTGCCATTGCATCGGCGAAGAAATTTCCAAGATTACACTCGCCAGATTCGCAGGACCATTTTTCTAGAGCAACGGCTGATGAACCAACAACCACATTTCCTTTTTCATCAACGATTTCTTTCCATGGTGCTATGGCTTTGAGGACTTCTACATCTTGTTTAACATCCCTGCTCATATAAATCGGAGCCCCTTCATAAGAAACAGCATCTCCATTGTCATCAAAGTATACCGTTAAGTTTCCCACATACTTTGCATAGGCAGAAGCCTGTACAATCAAAACCCTATGTCCGCTAGCTTTATGAATCACTTCCGTTGGATAATTTCCCCTGGCCTTATCCGGACCTGGCATAACACTTCCGGTATACAAAAACGTATGCGAATGAGACCCAACGATAACATCGATTTCTGCTCCAGCAGTTTCAGCAATTATCTGATCAACATCGTAACCACAGTGGGTGAGGGCGATAATGATATTCGCACCTTGTTGCTTTAATTTTTGTGCCTCTTCAATTATAACCTCACTTTCGTTGAGAAACTTGAGTTTTCCTGTGTCAGCGAGGTCCTAAACAAAAAACATTATGATCAGGGGGTCTTCCCAAAATGTATGTGTGACTTACATAAAAAGTAGCCAAAACAACTCCAATGATACCAATCTTCCTGCCATTGCGTTCAATTATCATTGATTTATTGTACAAACCCTGCATTGTCGGTTCCTCAGAATCGTCGATGTTCGCTGCCAGCATTGGAGAGTTTATGGTCTCCAAAAATGGAACCAGCCCTTCGATTTTATGATCGAATTCGTGATTTCCAATTGTCTATTAACAAAATTCCAACTCATCAATTCGAAAATGTAAATTCTTGAATTATTCAAACGAACCATAGCATCAGCTGGCAACATATTCAAGAACTGACTGGTAACATTCCAACGTCCGATATTGTACCAAAGCGTTCCTTGAAAACTATCACCGGCATTCAAATAGATGGGGTTGTAATCTTTTTGCTCCTCGAGCAGACGTCTCACAGTGTAAACGGTGCGTGCATAACCTCCAATGCATTCCTCGCCTACATCGCAAGTGCCACCGAACGTATCGGTTGGTTCAAATCTGATAAAAGACGAAAATAAAGTCCAAATTTAGTTTGTTAACTGTACATTGAACTTCATCATATTAATAAAAAAATTATAAATTTGTTTGAAGGAATTTAGTTTTCGGTTAGCTAAATCTTGATAGTCTAGATAAGATTGGCGTTCAGATTAGACTGTTATCTTTCATTATCATAATCAAAGAGTATGGCAACCACTTCAAGTGTCAACTGAATCTTTTATGACCTTGCCAATCATCTTATAAGTAAGTACTTAAGCTGTATTTGTTCTTTTGTTTGAAAAGTGAAACGTGACTCGTGTTTAATCTCGAGTGCTTTCCTGTGAATGGCCATGAACTAGAAGATTGTAACACTAGTTGAGCATGAGAAGCGCGCGATCGAGGAGATAGAGGGATGTCACAACAGGAACGAGGTTCGAAAGTTTTACAAAAAGATGAAAAAAACCTCCAGGGCTTATACACCCCGAACGGAAGCCTGTAGAGACCATCATGGGAACATCGTAGTGGAACCGCAGTCAGTGCTGAGGATATGGAAAGGCCACTTTTCCAAGCTGTATAATGTCGATGACGAGCAAAACTCCGGCAATAATACAGAACCAATCAATTTGGGTGCAGATGGCCAACAATTCCACCCACCCGACATGGACGAAGTGAAGATAGCGATATCTAAGCTTAAGTCGAACAAAGCCGCTGGAGCAGACGATTTAGTCGCCGAACTGTACAAAGCAGCTGGAGATGATTTGGTTAGGAGCATGTACCAGCTTATCTGCAAAATTTGGTCGGAAGAAAGCATGCCCGACGAATGGATTATCAGCATCGATCCTCAAGAAAGGAGGAACTGCACTAACTACAGAGGTATAAGTCTCCTTAACATCGCCTACAAGAACTTTTCTGCCTTACTGAGTAAACTTTTGAAGCCCTTCGTCAACAACCTGATAGGTCCTTATCAGTGTGGCTTCAGACCCGGAAAGTCCACCATCGATCAAATATTCACCCTACGGCAGATCTTGGAGAAGACCCAGGAACTTCAAATCGATACCTACCACATTTTCATCGATTTCAAGGCAGCGTATGACAGCGTCTATAGAGACCAATTATAAAGAGCAATGTCTAGTTGCCCGTAGCTTAGTTGGTAAGTGCGTTGGCTGCTAAGCAGAACGTCGTTGGTTCGAGTCCTACTCAGGCCAAGTTTTTATTTCATCTTTCACGGGTACTGCCTCTTGCGAAGACCTGACAAAACTTCCAAGAGTATCAATCTGTCATGAAAAAGTGCTTCTCAACTTTGCCCTTCGGAATCGGCGTTAAATTATAGGTCCCCTCAATTCTTCACACGCAATCAGAGAATTGTTGATGAGAGTAAGCCACTTAGGCCTTGGCTCTTCAAGAGCTGTCGCGCCTCTCTATTTATTTATTTAATGTCTAGTTTTGGGATCCCAGAAAAACTCGTCCGTCTGTGTAAGATGACAATGGAAAACTCACGCTGTTCCATCATGATCGGAAAAAACCTAACTGACGCTTTTGATGTCAAAAAAGGTTTTAGACGAATTCAACATCATTCTTGAACTGATTGTGCAAAACATCCAACGTCAACACCAGAGACACAATCTTTCAAAAGTCCGTCCAGCTACTAGGATACGCAGACGACATTGACATTATTGGAAGAACACAGCGTGATGTCAGTGAAGCGTTTGTGAATTCTGAGACGGAGGCCAGGAAGATGGGTCTAGCGGTCAACGAGGGCAAGACCAAGTTAATGCTGTCAACAAGAAAGGACTGCCAACATCGACGTCTTGGAGCAAACGTCAACA
The DNA here is from genome assembly GCA_943590905.1 of Sphaerophoria taeniata. Classification (NCBI taxonomy): domain Eukaryota; kingdom Metazoa; phylum Arthropoda; class Insecta; order Diptera; family Syrphidae; genus Sphaerophoria; species Sphaerophoria taeniata. Next base: position 73,825,645 of record OX016542.1, on the reverse strand, counting down.
TAGACAGATTTAACTTTGAGATAGTTAAGGACTGTGTCTACCTGGGATCCGCTATCAACTCAGACAACAACGCCAGCGCTGAAATAAAACGAAGAATCACTCTTGCCAATTCGCTGCTTCTTTGGACTTAGAAGCCAATTGAGTAGTAAAGTCCTCTCCCGAGCAACTAAAGTGACACTCTACAAAACCCTCTTCATCCCGGTCCTAATGTATGGTGCAGAGACATGGACCATGAGCATGACAACATCCGATGAAAACGCTTTGGGCTGCTTTGAGAGAAAAATTCTTCGAGTGATTTTTGGTCCTGTCTGCATAAATGGAAAATGGAGACGAAGATTGAACCAAGAACTGTACAGCGACACTGACCTTGCCAGAAAAGTTAAGGTCCAACGACTTAGATGGTTGGGTCATGTTGAGCGAATGGAAAATAATGCTCCGGCTCGTAGAGTCTTCGAGTCCAACCCGGAAGTACGTCGCAGAAGAGGAAGACCGCGACTCAGGTGGAGCACACAGGTGGTAGAGTACCTGAACCAACTTGGCGTGCGAAACTGGAGACAGCTAGCTAGGGACCGAGCTGGCTGGAGATGTTTGTTGGAGGCCCTGGTCTGACCTGGACTGTAGCGCCACCATATGTAAGAAAGTAAGTAGGTTGATACATGTATTTAATTTAACTAACTTTTTCACTCATGAATGTCCGTGAAGTTTCACGAATTACCATAATGGGTTTTTCTTATTTGACTCACAAGGAGCATTGAGTGGGACTCATTCTAGTTAAACTAGTCCATACCGAGGAAAACCTGATGACAACTCTTTGTCTTTCGGGAAAATGTTGACGTCTTTCGACCTGTCTCTTTCCCACAGTCAAAAAAATCCATCCGAGAGGCCAACATCGACTCGGACAATTACCTCGTTGTAGTCAAGGTAGTGCAGCGAATATCTCAACCAAAGCCAAAAACAGGAAGTGCTAGAAAAAAGTATGACGTCGGACGGCTACGATCGGAAGAGATCGCCAGATCCTTTTCTGATCGAGTTTAGCCTCGTGAGAAGTCCGCTACAGCAAGCATCGAGTATTGAGAACCAGTGGTAGAATTGGCTGGGTTCAACGCGGCCACCAAAATGAAACCCCTGGTTTGATGAAAAATGCAGGCAGGTACATGCAGCCAAGCAAGAAGCATATAAAGCAGCACTGCATAGGAGGACGAGATGAGCTTGGGAGCTCTACGAGCAGAAGAGGAGAGAAGAACACAAGCTTTTCAGAAAGGAAAAGAGAGAGCATGAAAACTGATCGATCGAGGATGTTGAGAGACTAAAAAACAGGAATGACCAATTACAAGACAAATTACGAATGACTCAAGGTTACCGAGCACGAACTGAAGCCTGTAAAGAACAACAGGGAAATATCGTTGTAGAGTCACAGTCAATCAGTCAATGTTGAGGATATGGAAGGGCCACTTCTGCAGACTACAACGGCGATGACGAATCAAATTCCGCTGTCAGGCAGAATAAACATTTCAATGAAGATGAAGCAAGCCAAGATTTCCGTCTACAGGACCTTGAAGAAGAGAAGATAGCTATATCTAACCTTAAAAACAACATAGCCGCGGAGGTGACGGCATCACTTCCGAACTCTTCAAAGCAGCTGGCGTTGACTTGGTAGGGAGCATGCACCAAGTCATCTGCAGAATATAGTCGGAAGAGAGCATGCTCTATGAATAGAACCTCAGCATTGTTTGCCCAATCATGAAGAAAGGAGATCCTCTAAGTTGCACCAACTACAGAGCCATCAGCCTACTAAACATCGCCTATAAGATCTTTTCTGCAGTACTATGCGAACGCCTGAAGTCGTTTGTCAACAAACTAATAGATCCATATCGGTGTGGCTTTAGACCAGAAAAGTCCACAATCGATCTAATATTCACATTACGGCAGATCCTGAAAAAAAACTCAAGAACTACAAATCGACACCTATCAACTTTTTATCGATATTAAGGCCGCGTATGCCAGCATCTATTGAGAAGAACTGTGTAAAGCCATGTCCAGTTTTGGCATCCCTTCAGAACTCATTCATCTGAGCAGGATGACGCTGCTCACCGACACGCCTTCGATGTCAAAAAAAAACTTTACACAAGGTGATGCACTGTCATGCGACTTCCTTAATATCATACTGGGGCGAATAGTGCAGAACTCCCGCGTCAACACTAGAGGCACTATCTTCCAGAAGTCTGTGTAACTACTCGCGTACGCTGATGACATTGATATCATTGGGAGAGCGCAGCGTGATGTCAACAGTGCTTTTGCGAGTATACATACAGCGGTCAATGAGGGCAAAACAAAGTAAATATACAGTCATCAAGAAAGGACACCCACCACCGACGCATACGTCTTGAACAAAACGTCACGATAGACGCATATAATTTCGAGGAAAATAGTAAAGGACTTTGTCCAACAAACTTTTTCGGGATTTATTCAGAATGACAGGTGTCAAGGGAAACATCATCTGTGAACATACACATACAGACCTACATATTTCGATAATTTCTTTGTTCATCCTTAAATTTTAAAATAATCTGCTTTCATCTATTCAAATCTGAATTGAAGACTGTCCAAATGTCAATAGCTTGTTGAAAAAGCCTGATAAATTTTTGGGCTTAAAATTGTTCAAAAAACAATTTTTGCAACGCAATCAACCATCGAAAATTTCGATTATATCAGTTCCAATTTCAAGATTAAGGGAAACCGGTTGTTGCGAGTTAAAATTGGAAAATATTTTTGTTGGTATATTTTATGGGGTCATTTCGTGCAGCTAAAGAAAGCATACAAATGCAAAAACAAACGTTTTATAGGGTAGGAAGGTAGAAATGTCTGTCCGCGTAGGACACAATTAGCGCTGAGTGCGCCGTTTTGATGCCTTACCTCGTGATGTGAGATTCTAAATAGATTTGAAAATGGGTTATGGTTTATGGATGATGTATGTTCCGCACCCCGCACGTACAGTCCTATATAATATAATGTTGTATTATTCTCCTACCCTACGGCCTATTATCTCATAGTGCCATTTTGTGAGGGAGGAATAAGGGGGGGGGGGCTAAATCCACTTTGTGTTATTGAGGTATGAGATCATATCTTTGATCTTGAATTCTGAGAGTTCCTCAATACCATTGAAGAACTCTCTACCTAAATGGAGTGTTCTTTTCCTACCCAAGGCCGGATAATGGCATAGAAAGTGTAGGACTGTTTCTTTTTCATCCTGGTTCTCACAGCTACGGCAGAAAGAGTTATGTGGTCTGGTATACCCAATTTTGCCGCATGCTCCCCTACAGGCCAATGCCCTGTGCAGGTAGCGACAATCCTGGGTATGTCATGCCTTGGTTTGGAAATTAAATTGATTGATTTTGGTTTGTGGCCAGATTTTCCTAGATATAACGCAACTCATTAAACTACTACTCCACCTATGATTTGCTTCTGATGTGTATGATGATGGTCACGACATAGCTCTTCACAACTCCAAGAAGAGCATATACTCTCACTACCAATGAGTTGTGAAGGGCTGATCCTTGCCTAGCTAGCTTCTCATTTCCCTCATAGCCCCTACGGCCCGGTATCCAGATTAGAGTGACGCTCATATCAAGTTCCTTGAGGGCCTCTCTGCATGCTGGACCAGTTCAGAGGATGATAAAGCTGAGTCAATGGCTTTAATAGCTGCCTGATTGTCTGTTAGTAAAGTTACATTTTGGTTCTGTCGGATATTTTTAAGGGCTGTACAAGTGTACAAGCTTCTTTTATCGCTAACAATTCTCCCTGGAATACACTGGCCAAGTCGTTAAGTCTATAGGATTTTGAAATCTTAAGAGATTCACAGAAGACACCTGCACCAACACCGCATTCCATCTTCGAACCATCCGTGAAGATAGTTGTGCCGAAGTCTCACGTCACATCACCTTCCTCCCAGTCGATTCTTGACGGGAGCAAGACTCTAAACTTCTTTGAGGTGTTTAGGGTAGGGATGCAGTAATCGGTGGTTGTGGATAGGATGTCTGATAGTATTAGGCTTGTTTGGTTGCAGTGCCCGTAGGATCTAGTTTTCCAGCAGTCTATTTCTTTGAGTCTCAAGATACTGCAGGACACCTGATATTTAATAAAGAGGTCAATCGGAAGAAGGTCCAGGATGACGTAAAGTTCATCCGTTGGACAGGACCTGATTGCCCCTGATATTCTTACGCAAGCATTTCTCTGCACCTTTGTAAGGTTGTTTACTTTGTAAGCTTGTTTACTTTGTAAGCTTTGCTGAGAGCGGGCCACCAAACAATGGAACCATAAACAAGTATCGGTCTTACAACCGCTGTGTATGTCCATTTTATCATTTGTGACTGGAGGCCCCACTTTTTGCCGAAGGTTTTGTTGCAGGTGTAGAAAGCAACGCACGCCTTTGTGACCTGTTCTCCAATGTTAAGCTTCCAGTTTAATTTGGTGTCTAGTATTACGCCCAGATATTTAGCACTGGAGGACAATGATAGAGTTTGTCCGTTTAACCGAGGTAGAGTGAAAGGTGATACCTTGGTTTTGGTGGTGAAAAGCATCAACTCGGTTTTGTTACTGTTAACACCTAGTAAACAGCTCGCAGCCCAGGTGCTTACTTTCTTCAAAGCCATATTACTGATTTCACTGATCACGCTTGGAAATTTTCCTGAAACTTGAATGACCAAATCATCGGCGTACGCAACCGCTTTCACTCCACTACTCTCGAGTTTCACAAGAATGCTGTTCATTATTATAATTTAATATCATCTCTATATATATAAAAATGGATGTGTGTTTGTTTGTTTGTTTGTTTGTATGTCTCTTATAGACTCCGACATGGCCCAACAGTTATTTGTGAAATTTTCATGGTTCATACTGTTGCATTCAGTGATGATTTCTGTGAAAAAAAAAATTGGAAAAACTTCACGGAAGAGTGGGAAAACTGGAAAAACCAAACAAAGGTCGGAAATTTGATTTTTTTGCTTGGAATTTTTTGTTTCAAAATGGGTTTTCGAATGGAAAAACACAAAGTTCTTGATGAAAAACTCGGAAAACTCATTGGGAAAATTGCATATTATTGCAGGTGCATTGTTTTTCAAATGGAAAACTGGAAAATTTCAAAATGGGTTTTCCAATGGAAAATAGAAAGTGCACTGATTCTGAAATAGAAAAATCTTAATTTTTTTATTGGGAACTCGGAAAACTCTTGGAGAGCACGAAGAACTTCAAGACCTTAAATCAAGTTTTTTCAAGGAGTTTAAGGTGCGTTGGTTTGTTTGTATGTCCGGTTTGGACTCTTAATCCGGTCAATCCTCAATGCATTTAAACAAAATTTTCATTGTATAAAAATAAATTTTTGGGACAATCTTACGGGAAAGTCAGCAAATAAGGGGGACAACCGTGAGCTGTTTGGAATTCTGGGAATTCTGATTTTTGTGAAAAAGTCAAAACAGAGAAGTTTTTGAAATTTCTCTATTTCAATTGGATTCAAGCAAATCACATTGCATATTAACAATGTCTGTGTTAATCATAATGATTATTCTGGAGTTGCTCTGAAGGGTGGCGAGACGAAGTTCGCGGGGTCGGCTAGTTACATATATAAATCGATAGCAAAACGTCGAAAATATTTGATAAAATAAAAAAATTATATCGGTATTTTTCATTGTTTTTTCAGCCGATTCCGCACTTAACAAAACAACAAATTACGTATACGCCACAGTGCTTTTATTCTTACCAAACAAAAAGTATAAAAATAACTAAACATAACAATTCTTGACACAATGTTAGTACAAAATGAATATATCTTCAGAGCGAGAACGTCATTTACCATGGATTAACTTTAAAACAGAAATTGTAAAATACGTTTTTTTTTTAAGAATTTGAGAAGCCGTGATCGAGCTGGCTCTGGCTTGCGTTGATCAATGACTTCCCGGAAACCCGGTTTACATTTCTTATCAAATTTGTTGAATACTGTTAAGTATGTGCTTTGCTACATAATAATAATTTCTTCCTTTAAATGATTCGATAAGATTACGTTAAGTTAAATTACAAACAAAGTTAACAAATGTTAATCCCAAAACCCTATAAGTGAATAACGTTCTTGAAGTAATTGCACACCGTCTTAATGTCGATAACAAAGTCACTTAAGTTGAATAATTTTATGTCTTTAAAATACTCTTTCACATGACACTCATTTTATTAAAATTACTTTCCGCTTTTTCTTATCCCACACAGTTTTCAAATAAAAATTGCATCATTCTTTATTTATCGAATATCGAGCCTAAGCAATTATGGCGGGATAAAAAGACTTTATTGATTTTTTGGCATTTGTTCACCAAATTATGAGTTATTTACATTACAGTTCACAAAGCAACGAACTCTAATATTTTAAAATTACTTCTAATTAACAGAACAGAAAAACCGTTTACCTTGCGTGGAAATCGTTAATGTGAATAATTGACAGCGGAAATAGTTCAGATCGAGCTATCGGCAGCGAAATCAAAAGTACACTCACGAACAATCCAATTATGTTACTTAAAGGTTCCATATTTATGCTATCCGGATACGAGCAGAGAACAAGTATAAAATTCAACCCTGAGAGCCTTTAAGAATGAAATATATATTGTTTTGAGTTTTTTTCGTGCGTACACCACTTTTACTATCCAACGATCGCCACTTTGTCTCGATCTCGAGTTTAAACGTCTGCCTCGTTCGCTGTTGACTGATCGTGCTTAACTAACTGTAGACATTTCAAAAACCTTTCGATGTTATTTTTCGCGATATACTAAGCTAATGGCTTTTAAATTGTTACCACCCATTGGCGGGCGCCAATGCCTGTAGCAGGTTGTATTGTGCTATCAGATATTAGAATTGAAAAGCAGTTTGAAATGATGATTGAAGAAACAAATTGTAGATAATGAAATGATAAGCGTATTTGATGTATGGATCTCTTCTCGTTCGTTTGTTTAGTAGATTAATTGGCCGACATTAGTCGGCTTTAAAAGATATTGGTTGATTTATTATTTTTAAATGATATGAGACTTTTCTTTCTGTTCGTGCTTTTATGGAGCTATAGGAAAAAGCTTCATACGGCGACGCACTATGTCGCAAATTCCCGATTTCGTGCGATTAAGTCAATTTTGAAAATTTTAGATTTTGATAAAAAATTGTATGCAGTTTTAAATTAGACATTATTTCCAACCTAGCTTTAAAATTTCACAAGATTATGTTGCTCCCTTACGAAGATAAAAGGCGTCAAAGATTGGTAATTTGTGTGAAAACTGATATTAATTTTTTTCTCAAGAAAAAAAAAAGTGACTTTGGTTTGATTTTTTTTTGTTATATTCTAATGATAATTCTTATTATTTTTTTTTCTATTTTAATTATGTATTCTTAAAGCTGTGGCACTTTTTTCCAGACTCAAAAAAGTTACTAGTTTTATATTAGGGGTAATTTTCGACTTAAGGTCAAAATTTGTTTATGAATATTTTCAAGTGGCTGGGAATCATATCAGGGGCAGAATGATCAAATTGATCTTTTGCACACATATTAAAGAGATATTCCTCAAGCAGAATCAAAAGGGTTTTGTTGAATCATTCTGCCCCGAAGGTACTAAAATTAAAAAAAACTGTAAAAATCGCCGAATCGAAAAATTTTAAAAAATCATTTTTTTTTTAATTTCTTTTTTTCTAAGATTCAAATAAAATAATTAAATACAAAATATTATTATCATATTATTAAAGATTTTTTAGAAAAAAAAAATCATTCAAATTGATCTATTATTTTTAGAGAAAATTGAATTTTAAAAAGAAAAATGTATCATATCATTTTTTTTATTTTTTTTTTTCTTCCTTAAGCATAAAATAAAAATGACTACAAAATATTACTAGCATATTATCAAAGACATTCCAGAAAAAATTATGAAAATCAGTACATTGCTTCTCGAGAAAATTGAATTTATTTTTTCCTATTTTTCGAAAATTTGTAAACAAAAAAGTCGTTGAGTGACTGTAATTCTCGGAGCTCTCATATAGGTAGAGTAAAGAGCATTATTTCTTGCATACTTACTAACAACTGCATTTATAACAGAGAGCTAGAATTTTTTTCTCGCAAGAGATGTAAGAAAAAAAAAATATCGATGAATCGATAATTATTGATAAATCAATTATTTTCTATTTTGTTTTCTAGGGCAAAAATTAATTTTAATCGAAAATATTACATATGATTAAAGACCTTTTATATAAAAATATGTATGTAAAAATGGATTTGATTAGTTTTTTTTTAAGTATATCGATTTGATAGATTTATACCACATTTTCCAAATTGGACATCACCCATCACTAATGTGCACTTGCAAATATAAGCTCTCATGCAATTGATCTTCTCATTTTATACCGTATTTTTTATTTGAGTGCTTTACTTTGGTAGTCTTATTGTTTATTTAAATTGTTAATTTTGAAATTGTTTAATTGTAAGTATACAAAAAGCAACAAGATTTGAATACTAATTTTAATAAGCGCATTATAGTGTTTACTGTTTTTGATTTGTTTATATCGAGGCTTTCAATAATGGAAACTACAGTGCGTGCATCAAATATAGGCGTATATTATTTGTACATACATGTTTAGAAGCATGTTGACGTATGAACGTTTTTTTTTTATTATAAGGTACAAATCTGTTGGTGTTGACGAGAAGGCAAATATGTGACAGGCTTTTCGAATTTTCAGAAGGAAATATTGATAAAAAATTAGAGATGTTAGAAAATTTTATAATATCTAGAACTTCGTGTCCGGTCACAAACATTTACGAACTAAAAAATACATTCAGAGATTGTTTTAAGCGACCGTTTTATGTCAAATGGAAACGCGCTACCCGTTCTATGGTAAGATTCATGGAAAATGAAGAAACATGGCTACAGGGAACATGTACTTTCCCAATGTTTAACATCCCAACTCTCCCTGGTCGACCTATGCAGGATTTTATAGAATGCAGTGAAAGCGCAAAGAGAAAAAAAACGTCTGATTTGAGACAAGATCATTCATTGGAAGAGCTTATTTATGCAACGCAGATGTCCTTTCGCAAGATAGGCAAACTGAAAGAAGCTGCAATAGTTAAATCAATTTTGTCTGATGAACTAGAAGAAACATGTAAAACCATGTTTCCAATCAAGACACAGCAGCTTTCGTCCAAAGAAGTTGTATCAATGATGGTTGACGCAAGGCTTTCTGTTCGGCAATATTATATTATTAGAGCATATGCTAAACAAATATATCCGCCATATCAACACGTAGCGAACGAAAAATCGAATAGCTATCCTCATGGTGTTTCAATTCAAGAAAATATGGCTGAGGTTCCTTTACAGAATCTTTTGGACCACACAGCAAAACAGATACTTAAAATTGAAAAAGAAGTTATTGAAACAGTAAATATCGAAAATAAACAAATTTTCTTAGATTCAAAATGGGGATTTGATGGGTCTAGTGGTTACTCCGAGCTTTGTATATGCATTTACCTAGTACTATCAAGAATGGTTTTCTGTCAAAGCAAGCAGAGAACACACATTACAAACTTATGTAAAAAACTGTCAAAAAACTGTCAAACCAAGCAGAAAACCATTCTTGATATTACCTGGTAAATCCATATACAAAGACTCCGAGTACAAACAAAGATTTGCGGAAGAAACACATAGAGACAAATTTGTTTTTCTGTCTTGCATACTCCCAATACAAATGTATTTTGAAACAGGGTATGGAAAAAAAATTATATGGCGAAATCCAACGTGTTCTTCATCGCGGTTTTGCAGACCGATACGGATTCTATTTGAACAAGAAAATGATTCGTTAATATTATCAGAAAAACAAAAAATTGATGCCGAAATTCAGAGTCTTCTACCCTCATTTTTAACATTTAATGGTGAAAATTTAACCGTACATCACAATTTAATTTTTTGCATGATCGATGGAAAAATTTGTAATACTCTTGCAGGCGTAAAATCTGCTCAAAGATGCTACTTGTGTCACTGTACTTCCAAGGAATTCAACGATTTAAATCGGATTAAAGACAAACCAGTGTGTGAGGAATTTTTGACTTTTGGAACGTCTGTTCTTCACATGTGGATACGAATGTGTGAAGTTTTAATTCATGTTTCCTACAAGCTGCCAGTGAAGCAATGGAGAACCACAAACAGCCTCATGGAAACTATCATTAAAGAACAAAAACAGAAAATTCAAAGTGAATTTAGAAGACGAACTGGGCTCATAATTGACCAGCCTAAACCAGGATTCGGGAACACCAATGATGGTAATACAGCAAGACGATTTTTTCAAAACATACAAATATCTTCGGAAATCACTGGAATTGACGAAAATTTAATTAGACGTTTTCATGTAATTTTACAAATAATTTCCAGTGGTTTCAAAATTAATGTAGCAAAATTTAAAACATATTGTTTTGAAACAGCAGAACTTTTTGTTTCGCTCTACCCTTGGTACTACATGAGTACTTCAGTTCATAAGCTACTTATTCATGGTCATCTTATAATAAATGAAGCCATCTTGCCTATAGGTATGCTCTCTGAAGAAGCTCAAGAAGCTAAAAATAAGGAGTTTAAGTTCCTACGAGAGCATTTAAGCAGGAAAACATCGAGAATAGACACCATGACAGATATATTTCAAAGAATGCTTTTATCGTCCGACCCAAACATATCTTTAAATCGTAAGCTGCCAAGTTCCAACAGAAAACAATATGATCATGAAGTAATTGAAATGTTCGAACTTGAAGAATTTTTAGATACCAGCCTCGGTGATTGATAACACCAAAATACTTGGTTTTCATTACAAAAAATTAATTTTTATAAGTTTATACTTTCTTTTAATTAAAATAAAAACAAAATTTATCTTTTTCTAACATCAACTTACTCTTATTTTGAAAAAAAAACTATGATTAACAACCGTTTTTAATTAATCGCACGAAATCGGGAATTTGCGACATAGTGCGACGGTCGTTTGCAATAGACATGAGTCGTTCCGGACATGTATAGTTCCAGGAACTATGTCCTCTCCCGGAGACATTTCCTTTCGTTCCGAAGTCTGAACCTAAATAGTTCCGGACATGGACATGAAAGAACTAAACATGTTCATAGTTCCGACTGGATATGGTATGAAATTGGAAAGAGAACGAACTTAACATGTTCGTTCATAGTTCCGACTGGATATGGTTTGAAAGTGGAAAGAGAAAGAACAAAACACATGTTTGTTGAGCAGTTCATAGTTCCGACTGGATATGGATATGTATGATATGAAAATGGAAAGAATTGCGCTCTTGTGCTTGTAGGTATACACTAACACTATTCACACATAAATGGAACGAATGAATGTGAAATACCAAACCAACCACCATTGTATTAGCATGTGTAGGTAGGTTGAAGATGGATTGAAGCGTGTTTGTATTGTTAATATTATCTAGAACGAAATGAACGTTGATCGGTCTGATGTCTGATATCTCTGTTAATACTCATAGTTCCGAAGGTTCGTAGTTCCTCGCGTATGACATAGTTCCTTTGGATCGGAGTCGGAACTATGAACATTAAAAGACAAAACTGGTTTGGATTCTAGTTTATTTCGTTCATGAAAGATGAAAATGAAAAATGATGTGCATTTTATTCGTATTGGTATTAGCAATTAAGCATGTGTAGTGTATCTTTGATTGTTTGTTATTGTTTTGTTGGTTTTTGTTTGTGGTTTGTGGATTGAAAGAAACCAACCAAGAAAACAACTCTGCCTTTCGCTAGTAGTTCATGTTACCATGTTCAAGTTTTTATGCATTTACAGAACCTTAACAGTTCCGCGGAACTAGTTCCAGGAACTAGTTCCGACTACCAAAAGAACCGTTCCATGTTCGTTCCGGTCATGGAACTGTTTTGCGCAACTCTAGTTTGCAAAGCACTAGCAATATGGACTGCAAATGAGTGTTCCAATTCCTCTGGTTCACGTCAATGGTCAATGTAACCCCTGATTGCTGCGAGAATGGAGTGATTAACTCTCTCAATTACGTTAGCTTCTCTATCTTACTCTTCAAAATCTAAACTGACAAATTTTTTGCAATTGTCTGTCAGTTCACATTCAGGGATTCCAAATACGCTGAACACTTCGTCATTGAGAAATCTCAACACAGTCTCTGCTGTCGCTTAGCAAAGTGCCTTCACTAGTCACTACCACGAACTTGGTCAATTGGTCCAGCGCTACAACAATATGTATGTATGAGTATTTTCGAGTCGCGAGTGTGGATAAAGTTCAAGGAAGTCCATGAATATCATTTTAAAAGGTCTCTCACCCACAAATGCTTTATCCATCGGAGGTCAAACGGTGACATTAGGAGCTTTTGAAGCCTTACAGACATCACAGTCTCCTATGAATGCCTTAACCTGAGCTGCCATGTTTGGTCAAAAGAATTGTTGCCTTAGTCGATAGATAGTTTTTGCAATCCAACCATGCGATGCTCTTGGTGGTTGATGAGCCAGTGCGATCAAATGGTCAGTTAGCTGTTCAGGAACCTAAAGCTTCCAACTTCATCATCTTCAATTGGGTTTCCTGTGCAGTGTTTTACCTCTTTGTAGACGAAATTTTACGACATACGAAGGTCAAGTAGCTGATTGCTTTGATGTATGCAGTCAATGATCTTGCGGTATTCCTCAGATTGAAAACTGGGGTCCTCAAGATCAGTATGCCTTAGAGTCCTGTAGACCTGTAGTAATAAGGTCGGAAAAGGTGGTATAGGTTAGAGAAAGGGAACGCCGGTTCCGTTAGTCTTTTGAGCGCGCCTTCTCACATGACACTTTGACTTTGATGCGTTTGTGTTCGCAATAGATTTTGACTTTTTTGCGGCAATTTTCTGGATCTTTGCAGGCTCCTGAGTAGCGTTGCCAGATGTCCCGATTTTCCCGGGACGTCCCGGTTTTTTAACATTTTTTCAACCGTCCCGCCGGGACAAGCAAATTCCCGTGAAAACTCTATGTGAGCAACCAATAACTACAAGAAAATTTACTTTTTCATTGCGGCTCTACCTTTACGAATTTTCTTGATTGAATGTAATCGAAAAAACCTTATTACGTTAAACGTCACTTTCAACTATAGCTTTGTTCAGCGAGAAAAAAACAGGACAGTACAGCACAGAGGTGCGTTTTTGCGCTGACTGTAATCAACTATAATCGACAATGGTTGACTATTTCTCGTTTTTGCACGCCAATAGTTACGATTCGTAATCACAATTGTCGTTTTTGCGGTCTGTGTTGATGTGTCAAATCGTAACTATCTCTAACTATTTCCAATCCATCTCAGGAGGTGAGTTGAAAGTGGTTGGTGTGTCAAAGTGTGACACAAAAACTATAGTCAACTATCGTCAGCGCAAAAACGCACCTCAGCACAGCAAAGTACAGCACAGCTTCATGAGAAATGTCAGAACAGTTTGGAACAGTTTAGAACACAAAATGTGTTCTACCTAAAAAGATGGAACAGAAAATCCTGTCCTAAACTGTTTCAAACTGTTCTAGACAGACTAAATGAACACCAAATCAGAACAGTTTGGAACAGCAAATGTGTCAATGAACACCAAAAAGCTGTACTTTTCTGTTCCAAACTGTTCCAAAGTGTGCAGAACAGTGTCGCTGAACATACCTTATGTCAAATTGTACAAATACAAATGTTGTTTGGAAGTGGAATAGAGCACCAGAATGAAACCGATGTAAGCTATTTTATTCTTTTCTCTCTTCTACTTAAGCAGGATCAGCTATTGTTTTTCATATTATCAGTTTTTCCTTTTTCTTCTGTTCTGCTGAATCCCAGTGCAAGTCAAGTCGAACGACACTCGACATTAAATAAAATAAAAAAAAAATTGGAAATATTGTAAAAATTATGTAAAAAATAATAAAGAATGCTAAGAGTTCCTTTAAATATACTACTAATTGTGAGTAGATAATTTTATTTTTAAACTTTATTTTCAAAAACTGAACTGAAGAGACTGTTTTGATTTATTTATTTTTATTCATAAATTGTAAATACAACTTATTCACATAATTATATACGTAGTTATGTAATAAAATTGTTTATTAATGGAAAAAATTGATTTTTTATTTTGTCCCGGGAAAACTTTCGAAATCCCGGGTTTTTTCGAATATTTTGTGATTTGTCCCGTTTAGCTCTAAAATTCATCTGGCAACCCAACTCCTGAGTGACATTCTGCTGAACAACGATGGCCACATGGATACTGAAAACACGAAACACAATATTATATGGCCGACTGGCCGTCTAATGGCAGACTTACGATTTTAATTTCCGCAGCTCTTTAGTTTCTCTTGGCGTTCCTCGATGTCCTGATCGGAACCATCAATTGAATAGAATTCGGAGTACTACAAGTCACCTGCCCTAGTCCACAATGGCATTGTGCCTGGCACGGATCACAAGGCGCCAGATGACAAGACTTTTTACACCGATGAACACAGCTTTTACTTCGCACCCTTCAACTCAGGGCTTACAGCCTTCTTGTTCCTTTTTTTTATTAAAAGAAATTCCTTTAGAGAAACGTTAATTCTGGTTAAAATTCTACTCACATTGTTATCATCACTGCTAGGAACATTGTGGCAAGGTAGACAGCGTTTATGATTCCGCAAGAACGATGGCACAATGTCGGCTTTGAATTACAGCAAGCCCATAACTAGCTTTTCACACCTCGGATGTGGCATTTGTTTGATTTCATACAGAAACAAAATTTGTTACAACCGAAATGATTAACAAGAAACACTCGGTACAACTCACATCAAACTTTTATTCGAAAATGTTATTCGAAGTATGTATTTCTCAAAGGAACTTTGACAGCAGCATGGCACCTAGCAGAACACAAATGCTCGCAACGGGTGGTGTCATTCTTCAAGCCGCAGACTTGGATGCACGAAGGACAGTCGCCTTGTGGCATTTGTGCTTTGTTTTGGTGATGACGTTTTGATGGAATCCTACAGATTGCCATACAAGTGGGCCGAGCTTGACGTTCCCTGCCGAAAGGACGTTTGTTGACAGCGCTGATCTCTAGACGCAAGTACCAAAATATTTGTGATTCAACTGTCACCTGCTAAAAAAGAAACACGCTTCTCTTTATACAAATATTTTGCTGGTCAGCAGGAACTTCGGCGCATCAGCTTTGGCTTTCCACTCTGTTACTCAGCTCAAAAATTAGTTTGTGAAGTGCAGGCTTTTGAGAGTGCAAAAAGTTCATAAAACATTCTTTGAACTGACGAAAGTTGTCAAAAAAGTTTTATAAAGGAGAGTGTGAGTGTCCCTACCTACATGGGGTTAGCCTTGACGTGGCGAAGCGGCTTACGGTGACTACTACTATGAACCTAAGAGCTATGCCATCGTAAAACTTGTTTTCGCAGATCGCAGGTCGAAGCGGAGTAGGCTGTTACTAGTATAATTACCCCTCAACGAAGGAGTGTTCCCACCAATGTAGTGCCAACGAACAACACGGCAGCGAATGAATTTATTTTCTTTGGAATCAACGGAGGCGTTTTCAGTTCCAGTTAGGGCGGGCTACTTCAACTTATTTGAAGCCCAGGCCGTAAAAGGAGCGGGTTCTACGGCTCTTGCACTATGGAGTCACATCAAATGCCTGGTACTCCAGGTTAGGGGTTGTACGTCGTCGGGGTGTCTTCCCGACTACGTAGAAAAACATTTGGGTCCCTTAATAAAACACGTCCTGCCAAACAATTAGCGGAGACCCTCAACTGCTACAAAGCAGACATTACCCAATCAACAATTTATAACCTGAGTTTCAAAATTACCGCGGTAATAATATTACTTTAAATAACTTTGGTCATTAAGTGGTTTGTAATTGGTTAATTTATGAGCTGTAGTTTTTACCAGTAAAATAAAGTCTGAATTTCAACTTTAGTTTAATTCAGGTAAGAATTTATCCCTAAAACATGGTTATTTGTGAGCTTCAGTTAGATTTTGGTTCTAAAAAAACTTTTTTTGACAGCGTGGTTCAAATTTAGATTATTTTTGTTAAAATTATTAGACGAATATAAAATTATAAAAATCAGGTTATGTATTATTCAACGACAATATGATATTTAAAGTTCAGAGGTTGAGGAAAGAGTGAACAAATTATAAATTAAAAACAGAAATATGAAATTAAGAATTATTGACATTAATATTGATTAGGTTGTAAGCAAAGTAGTATAGAACTGAGTATCATGTTATTTAGAACATTATTCTAACACTCCTCCTCAATATTAATAAAGTCAAAATTAATTCCAAATTGTTGAAAACAAAACAAATGTTTATCTTTAGGAACAGCTTTTGTAAGAGCGTCTGCGACCATTTTATCGGTTGGTAGATACTTAAAATTAATAGTTCCTCCTTCTATTGCTTCTCTCACAAAATGATATTTATAGTGTATATGTTTGTTCCTCGAGTATTTTCCGCCATACTTTGCGATATGCTGCGCACTCTGATTATCGCAGTAGATGTCAATTGGTTCGTTCTTCCCGAGTTTGAGTTCCTGTAGTAAAAAACGAAGTGCATAAGCTTCTTTTGACCCTTCAGTCAAAGCGATGTATTCCGCTTCGGCACTGGAAGTTGCCACTGTACGTTGCTTCTTTGACTCCCAAATAATAGCGGCACCTGCAAGTGTAAAACAAAAACCTTTAAGAGGAAATCAGGGGCCGAATCGTGTAAGGTGATATTTGATAGATGATAGTCATATTGATTAAAATTCATCTGTGTAAAGTGATAACTAGTCACAAAGTGATATCACATTTTTTTGATATTTTCTTGTGACAGCTTTTTAAGTACCATTTTGATACTTTGGATTTATTTGGCGCTCAATAACTCCAGAACGGCTGGAGTAGGAGGTGAAAAGTTTAGGGGTTAGGAAACAAAAGAAGGTACGGTTCCCGTGAGATCGGTCCTTTTTATCCCAGTACATTAAGCAAAGGATTGACATGATTTTTCCCATAGGTAGTGGCAGTTGAGAGGCCAGAAAATAACAACGACTACTTTTTATGATGGTTATTGCGGGTAACACCACGGGATAAGCTCGTTTTATTATAAATTTAAAAATGGAAACAAATTTTATAATGTATTCAATAAAGAGCTAACTAAACACTTGAATTTAATTAGAAACGTCTGAGTTTTTTTTTTTTAAACTAATCGATTATTTTGTTGACCAAATCAGCATCCTCCAAGCTGTTATTTTTAATGTTCTGCTCGACTTTTTCGAGAATAATTTTTCGTTTGATTACCGGTTGACTAATTTTATTTTCATTGGGTCTTTTCCTTGGCTTCTTTACTTTCGGAAAAGACAGGTTCATCCAACTAAATACCATCTCTTATCCCTAACAGAAATCCCTTGGTGTTAAATTCGATGGTAACATTGTTGAGACACATTCAGCATTTCTTCCAAATAATTTCTTCTTCTCTTGCGCCAAAATCATTACAAATGTTCTCATCTGCATTGGTTTCACAACATAATACTTTTTAAAAAGAAAACTAAAGTGACAAGTTCAAATAAAAATAAATTACAGTGTCAAAAATTTGTCAAAATACATATATAAATTTTGAAATTTTGTAAGCAATTTCTTACAAGTAATGCCAAGTGAATAAAAATAAAATGTGATAGTAGAACTATCACATTACACAGACGAAAAAAACAAAACTATCACTTTTGATAGTCACAAATATGATAGTCACATATCACCTTACACGATTCGGCCCCTGTTTTACGAAATTCAATTCTTGCATGTTTTGTTGTATTAAGATACTGAAGAAGTTGCATGGCTGCATTCCAGTGCTGCTTCCTAGGGTTTTGCGAAAACTGAGCCAAATTGCTCACGCTGAACGATATATCCGGACGACTAAAAACTGCTAAGTGCAACAGCGACCCTATAAGCTCTTGATATTTTAAAACTTCTACAGCGACTCGTTCACCAGGGATAGATGGTTCCTTTTGTAATTTTAGCTTTGCTTGCATAGGAATATAAACAGGTTTAGATTTGTCAATTTTATGCTTTAAAACTAAGTTGTGTATTAAACGTGTTTGATTAATTGATAAAAGATCATTATTTTTATTAATTTCTAACCCCACACATAGGGATGGTTCTCCAAGATCTCTAATCCCGAAAACTGAGTTAAGTTTTTCCTTTATAAGTAACACAGAACTTTCTGCGTTAGATGCGACAATGATATCATCAACATATGTTCCAATGATAGTTATTTCGTCATCATCATTTTTAAAATATATGAATTGCTCATATATCGATTGCGTAAAATTAATGTTTTTCAACTGAAGGTCCCGAGTCTTATTCCATTGTCTACTTGCCTGCTTCAAACCATATAAGGCTTTGTTAAGGCGGCAGACTTTCATAGGATATTTTTCATCAATAAACCCTTCCGGTTGCTTCATAAAAATTTCTTCGTCTAGCTTTCCATTTAAAAAAGCTGTCGTAACATCTAAATGCTTAAGCTTTAAATCATGTTCCATTGATAAGGCATATATTAAACGTAAAGAACTCTGTCGTATTACAGGCGCGTAGGTATCTACGTAGTCAATACCATATTGTTGCGAATAGCCTTTCGCAACTAAACGTGCCTTTCTTCGTTCAATTTCTCCATTAGGTAAATATTTAGATTTATAGTCCCACCTGCTTCCGATGGCTGTCCGCCCCTCTGGTAGATTACAGAGACTCCAAGCATTATTTTTCATTAAACAACTGTATTCTAGATTCATTGCTTCACGCCATTCATCATAATGTATTGAATTTCTTGTCTCCTGATAACTTGACGGATCATCTTCTTGTGCATGAAAGGCTTTTTCAACCTCATTCTGATTATCTTGACGTTGGTGGCTTCTTGTTCGATGAGGTACGAATTCAGAATCTTCTTTCTCTTCGTTGTATTCATAACGGTGTTCGTTTGAATTTGATTTCTTAGACTCAATATTTTTCTTTTCATCATTATTTTCTTCATCCATTTTTTCCAAAATAATATTTTCTAAATTAAAATTTTCTTCTGCATGCTCATTTTCCTTTTCATTCAAATTTAAAAATTTATTAAAAACTTCTACGTTAACATTTTCTTCTTCATTCAGATTCTTTTCTTCTTCTTGTTTTGAATTTGAAAAACTTGGACTTGGTTTATCAGCAGATTTGATTGCACTTTCAATGACGCGAACATCACGACTCTTAATGATTGTTCGTGTACCCCTCTTCCAAAGACGGTAGGCCTTAGACTCTTCCGAGTAGCCAATTAATACGTATTCCTCGCTGCGTTGATCAAGTTTTCCCCTATTTGAGTTTTTAACTAAAACGAAAGCCCTGCTCCCAATTTGTCGCAAATGACAAACATTTGGTACTCTTCCAGTCCAAATTTGCTCTGGAGTTCTGTTTAAATTCAAAGAAGTTGGACAACGATTGCGTACATAGGCAGCAGAATTGATCAGTTCAGCCCATAAGAAAGATGGTAGATCTGCAACTGCCCCAAAGGTCGAAGTCATTAGAATTCTCTTGCAACGTGACTTCGAGAAGATTCAGCGATATTGCGATGACTGGAAACTGAAAATAAATGTCCAGAAATGCGAAACAATTCTGTTCCGGACCTCGTTGGCCGGGGCCACGAGGGATACGCGCAAGAATTGGCGCAAGATGGTCATCGTTGGGCCTCACGGACAGCGATTAACGAGCAAAAGTGAAGTGAAGTACCTCGGTATCTGGTTGGACCAGTATCTGTATTTCGACAGACATATAGATGCTGCTCTGACTAAGGCCAGAGGAGCCTTCGCTCTGACGAAACGGCTGTTTTACAGCAGTCGGCTTGACCCCAGAGTGAAGGTAATTTGCTACATGGCCCTCATACGGCCGATGATCGTTTATGGCTGTCCAGTGTGGTTCAACGTTGCACCATCACAAATGGAGAAGTTTCGGGTGTTCCAGAGGCAGTGTCTTCGGCGCTGTCTCGGTTTGCATCGGACACCGGAATCTTCTTATGTACATTAGACATCTGCAACGAGTGGCTTGAAACTACGTCCAAGCCGTTCTGTATTTTTTCAAATACACTATTCGCTGTACTCACTGCTTGAAATTCAAATCAAATGAATCATTTCCTGGTATCAAAACAATAGAATAGTGTATTTGTTCGAAACGAATACACCACTTGATTTTTTTCTGAAATGCATCGAATACAGCGAGTTTATATCGAACACACCGAATGCACCGAATACACCGAATCAAATTCAAAACACGCCAAGCAAACTTAGAATTGCTAAAGAATGAAAAGGTGAATAAAATAAAAAAGAAACAAAAAAGCAGTTGTACATCACAAACTGAGGGAAATTTTTGGTGTGGTTAATAAAAGTTAAGAGCGTTCGAGATGTCTTAACCTTTAAACAAGGTACTCGACCATCAAGGTCAAGGTCAATAAAGAAAGTAGAAATGTCAGGCTCCAGGTCAGACTCCATTTAAGCTACAAACGAACAACGAACATTATTAATTCATATTTATGCAAGTCCTTGTATTCAGTGTGTTAATATCTGTGCTGTTTGTATATTTTGTATTTTTCCCAATTCGCTCAATAAGTCAAACTAAGGCCGTGTGCGAATTCAGTTAAAAATGGGTTAAAACTTGACGTTTGGTTAAATTTTGACACTTCGCATTGAATAAAATTATTAGACTAGCTGCGGAGCAGGTTAAAATTTGACAGTAGTGGTTAAAAATTCATCCATTTTTATTTTTTAACCACAATTCATCCAATTCGCACACGGCCTAAAAAGCGACACCAAACAGTGCGTATTTGATTTTATATAAATACTCGGTGTATTCGCTGTATTCGGTGTTTTTTTAACTGTTAGGCTTGTTCTGTTCTATTTGATTCAAGCATTCAAGCTTTGGTGAGAAACCAAGCAGTGTATTCGTTCTATTATAATAAGGGATCGAATGGTGTGCAGTGTTTGGTTTTAAGAATAGTGTATTCATTTTTAGTGTACACTACTTTCTATGCATGCAACAAACAGAATACACTGCAGTACTGTACTTGGTCAGTGACGGCAAATGAATGTATTCATGCAGACCTCTAATGTACATTACTATTCTAACGAGGTTCTGTACAACGAGGCTCGGATTAACAGAATTGACAATTTCGTGATAAAACTTATTCGGGGTCACATTGCGAGAGCTATGACTTCGACGAATAATTTGATCTTTGGGGCGTTCTACCCGAACGACGAATATTTTGATAGTGCACGCTCGAGCGGCTTCATTCCACCAGAGGCATTCCTCCACCTAGATAAATGCGGTCTGATACAGGACAGATTGGCGATCCCGCTAATCTACCACGTCAGGCGGAGAACCGTCGATCGGCACCGTCGTCGCCGTGTGCGGTTGCGGTGGTGCTTGGTGCACTCGATGAAGGTGAACACCAAGCCATATAGAAACTATCTACACATTTTGTCTGTTCTTTGCATTTTTTGTGTGGATGTGGATTTGCTTTACCCTTGCTTTGGTGGTCGGTCGGTGCGTTGTCATGAGGAGAACACCCTAGAGTATTATATTTGTATGAGAATGAATGAATGGTATGAATTGGTGGGCTTGATGAAGGAGAACACCAAGATTTAAAAAATTAAATAAATGGAATGTGACGATTTTGGTAGGGTGTGCGGTGAACACCTGCGTACCTTCGAATAAACGTCACTGACCTGCACCAAACCAGAATAACTTTTGTCTAAGTCAATAAAGTCATCTTCGACACAACACATATGTGAGGTTGCACCGCTATCTACATATATACCAATTCCTTTACTCATTAATTTCCGAAGTATTGAATAAACTCTGTGTTGGTACATAGTTACAATGCTCAAAAAACTCAGATGCTACAAAACCTTCCTCATTTGCTTTTTCCTTTTTGACAAAATGCAACTTTTCTTTAGACAATCTGACTCGATAATCCTTCTTCATATGTCCTTTTTTTCCACAGCGATGACAATTATATTGAAATGAATTTGAAATACCTGGGTTTTTGCTTTGAGGAAAGAGTGAACAAATTATAAAATAAAAACAGAAATATGAAATTAAGAATTATTGACATTAATATTGATAAGGTTGTAAGCAAAGTAGTATAGAACTGAGTATCATGTAAATTAGAACATTATTCTAACAATTTTTAACCGCAATGTAACTTTTGATGAATTTTCCTTTAAGCAATAACCAGTTTAAGTGAAACAGAAAAGAAATTGGTTTCAAAATAACTTCTATATATGGCTTCAAAATAATTGTTTTTCCTAGTTGTAAAATAATCAGTTCACTTTGTTGCTTCAAAATAACGTATTTTCTTTGTTCTCAGTTTCTATTTCTATTTCATCGAAAATCAGTTTTGCCACCAGGTTTCATTTTGAATGAGCCCCAAATGCTGAAAAACTGCAATTAATTGAATCCAAACCTTTGTATGTCTAAATTATAGTACGTGCATTAAGTACTAAATACTGGATTTTACCTGGCGTAAGCTACTTTCACATAAAATATTCCACACGATATCAATGAAACAATTAATAAACAATAAATAAATTGAGAAAAGGTAAGCCATTTTTTTACTTTCGTTCATATGTAGCAACACAGGTATTTTTTTACTTTTGTTCATAGGTAGCAAGTAGGAAAGTAACCACAGCTGTGTTGTAGTAAAATAACTTGAGCTGTGTTTTTTCTTATTTTTGTACTTGTATTCACATGGAATGACTAGTAAAATAATACTTGAGCTGTTTAATAATAAATATGAAAATCCGATTTTGATATGGTGGTGTTTTTTTACTTCCCTTAAACCAGTTTTTTTTTTTGGTAACGTTTTTACTTGTGTTCATATGGAGTGAGTAGAAAAATTACCACAGCTGTGTTGTTTGAGATTTGAGTTATTTTTTTTACTTTTGTTCATAGGTAGCAAGTAGAAAAGTAACCACCGCTGTGTTTTTTCAGTTAGTTTTTTACTTGCGTTCATATGGAATGAGTAGTAAAATAACTTGAGCTGTGTTTTTCAGTTATTTTTTTTACTTGTGTTCATATGGCGAGCGATTGTTTTTTACTTGCTGTGTTGACCCACATTTAGTTCACTTTGTACTCTTCTACTGGACAGATCGTTATTCGTTCGTGTTCTTGAAAAAAAAAACAACAACAATCTAATATTCCTTGTTCCCTTAGCTATATTTAACTCGCCTTGCATCCTTCAAAATGAATTCCATTACAAAACATAAAATTTGTAGCCGGTCAACATTTAAAAGAAAAATTAGAAAAGCCTTAGTTAATATGCGTAGTGTTGAAAGTAATCCAATGACACTTTCTGAAAACTTTGGTTGTGAAATCTCTGGTGTTAAAAACCTTCAGCTCATCTCATCTAAACATAAAGATGAAAATGACATTTCGGATAGTGATATTGATTATTTCGAAGTTCCTACCAATTTAATAAACCAAAATTGTGAAAATATAACAAAAGAACTTAAAAACTGGGCAATACAATATAATATACCCCATATTTGTTTGCGTGATTTACTTAATATATTAAAAGTAAGCCATCCTTATTTACCAGCAGACGCTCGAACACTTTTAAATAAGTCCTGTGCGGTTGGACAGAACAGTTTTCCAGATGCCAGCGGAAAATCTTCACAAAATGAAGAGCCATTGGCGTTGAAGGCCACTTTGAAAAGACTGGCCGAACAACAAAATGAAATTCAAGCGTCGCTCCTTTCTCGGACATTGATGCGGTGAATTTCTTTAAAACTTACCTTAAGCAGGCTCGTTTTCGCATGAAACTTTTGTAAGTATATTTCTACAAAACTTATAAAAATATTATATTCTCATGAGTCGTTTGTTTTTGTAAGGGTAAAAGTACTCTTTTGCATGTTTGATTTTTTTTCGAAGGTGGAATCATAGCCCTTTCAAGATCAACCTCACTCATGTTTTCTTATCTTACTTATAATGATTATTCTTTAACCAAGTTTTTGTTTTACTTAGATTCTTTTAGTTACATGTACTTGTACTCTTGTGCATATTTTAATAAAAACATAAATTTTTCTTCTTTTCCACAGGGATGAAAATGACAGACCAACAACAGCAACAGCAACAACAACAGCAACAACAACAGCGACAGCAACAACAACAACATCATCAATAGCAATAGCACCAGCAGGACCAACAACATCAGCAATAGCGATAGCATCAGCAAGAGCATCAGCAACAGCTACAACAGTATTTTTTACAAATATTTAGTTTTTAATTTTAAACTTAAAATTCTAGTTTTAAGTTATATTAAGACCATTTAAAAACTATTTTAAAACCATGGTATAAAACTGTTAAAAGTAAGTTATTTCTTAACTTTCAATAAAACTGTATAAAAAAGTAATTTTAAAACCATATTTCTTTTATTTACAAGACTATTAACTTTCAGTTGGAAAATAGTTATTTATAAACCAATTTTGGAACCAAATACAGGGTTTTCCAAACCCAGTAAAAACCCTACTAAAAAATAAAATTGGTTATTAAAAAACCTAAAATAAGGTTACATGGAAACCAA
Source organism: Sphaerophoria taeniata (assembly GCA_943590905.1). Taxonomy (NCBI): domain Eukaryota; kingdom Metazoa; phylum Arthropoda; class Insecta; order Diptera; family Syrphidae; genus Sphaerophoria; species Sphaerophoria taeniata. The sequence goes on along the minus strand of OX016542.1, from coordinate 73,801,037 downwards.
AATAAAACGGTTATTAAAAAGCGGCAAGATCAGAGACAAAAGGAGATCGGAAACTGACTTACGTTTCACTCCCTAGATCCCGCAATTTTCATTTTCTTTCATTTTATTTTCTTCCTTGTACATGAAAAATACAAAAACAAAGAGATGAGGTGGGATTTTTATATTTTTACAGTTCTCTTTTGTTTGTTTTCGCAATTTCAAATTTAGCGTAGATTGCTAGATTGAATTTTCAAATTGGCAAACACGTTTTTCTTAAACTCACCACGAAAATACTAGAATCCATGATTGGGGATGAGTTCCGAAACTTTTGGCCGAAAACCTACTCGTGCCTTACATTGGCCCTGTTCCCACGTGAAAAACGATTGTGTTAGATTTTTTGTAGATTTTGCTTACTCCTTAATTTTTTTTTTAGTTTCTTTAAGATGACGCAGAAACAGAAAAAAAAAGAAAAGAAAAATGAATTAAAGCCGTTGATATAAACAGTTTACTTGTGTTCGACAAACAAATATTTTGGATATGCGGGCCGAAGAGAAGAACACAAGGAAAAGCCTCAAATTTCTACACTCAATATTTTTAATTTTTTCCTTCCCCTTACGTTTTCTGCAAGCAACTCCGTTTGCCATCACTAATCAAAAAAAAATTTCGATTTCCTTCACGTGTGAATAAGGGTATAAGGCCATTAAGATTTGTTTGAAGCAAAAACACACACAAATAGTTAAACTAACAGCCCTATTCTGGCGACCTCTCAAAAAATAAAGACCTCTCAATTCGGGGTGAATTTGATTTTGAGACTTTTTTGGTATTCTGGCGAAAACCTCTCAACTTGTTAGCATCTCAAAATCTTTAAAATTGAGATCTGCTCTTTGGCACATCACAACTGCGTTTGTTTTTTTTTATACAAAGAAGAAGGCAAAATATGGACATGTTCATTTTAATACATCTCTTGGAAGAGAATGAAAAGTAAGAATTTTATTATTTTATAGAAATTGAATTATGTTTTTATTTTTTAATTAACTAATTTTTAAGATTGGAGTGGAGGAGAATGCTCAAACAATTGAGAGAAATTAATGATCCATTTCTCTTCAAGAGGAAACATTCACAAAAATTTTTCGGCTGCCCAAAACTTTGTGCTGGGACTTTATTCATGACCTAGAGCAGCACGACGAACAACCATCTTCTTTGCCATTTGTCATTCGAGTATGTACGAGTATCATATTTTATCTTTTATTTTTTTGTTTTATTATTTTGTTCTTCTATAATAGTTTATTTCAGTTCTTTATTTTCTTGCCCATGGCTCCTACCTTGTTGTGCGTTTACTTTTTTGAGTGCCTAATATAATTTATAAAAATATTAATAGAAATACAAATTATTGAACGTTTTATTTAATTTCTTACCAATCGACTCCATAGTTTTCTTTATTTTGTTTTAAAACTGTATTTCCCACTTATATGTTGCTGTTTTGAATTCTTTTTCATTTTAATTAGAAAATAGTCCTGCCAAAACAAAAGAAATGTACCTACCTTCCTGTGGTGAATTTTTTTGAGAGGTTTCTTAAGACCGAATTTGCAGAATACGAATTTGAGATCACCTAACAAAAAACCTCTCAAAAAATTAGTCTTGAAAATTTGTGACTTGAGACCCTCTCAGCGCCAGAATAGGGCTGTAACTCTTTAAATTTTATATCAGGTAGAGGTCAAATAACACGTTTATACCTTTATAAGTCTTACTGCCGATTTCATAGAACATGGATTAAGTATAAATTGAAACCCGATTTGCTTGCATTTCGTTACTGATAAAGCCAGGTATTTATATAAAAAATAAGATTTCAAACAAAAGCTTTTCACATGTTCAGCATTCTTAATTAGACTGAATATTTGTTTTTATTTTCTTTTTTATTCATTTTTGATTTCGGAAATCCTACTGCTTGATACATTTGATGCCATTTCCTGCTTTTATGCAATTTTACTTATTTGCTATCTTTTTGAACATATCCCTCTTCTGCTCACTTTTACTCACCTTTCGTACGTTAAAACTACAAATTTTCAAATTTTCCGGGTAATTTACTCCCCATGTGGGGTGTCACACTTTGCTGAGATTGTATTGGTAAAAACACGCATACTCTTGCAGTAAATGTTGACCGAAGCTTGTAGGCATTGTCATTTTGACAGCTCAGTTTCCCATCTCCCTTTTAAACTAATCTGTGCTGACTTACGTTTCACTCCCTAGATCCCGCAATTTTCATTTTCTTTCATTTTATTTTCTTCCTTGTACATGAAAAATACAAAAACAAAGAGATGAGGTGGGATTTTTATATTTTTACAGTTCTCTTTTGCTTGTTTTCGCAATTTCAAATTTAGCGTAGGTTGCTAGATTGAATTTTCAAATTGGCAAACACGTTTTTCTTAAACTCACCACGAAAATACTAGAATCCATGATTGGGGATGAGTTCCGAAACTTTTGGCCGAAAACCTACTCGTGCCTTACATTGGCCCTGTTCCCATGTGAAGAACGATTGAGTTAGATTTTTTGTAGATTTTGCTTACTCCTTATTTTTTTTTTAGTTTCTTTAAGATGACGCAGAAACAGAAAAAAAAGAAAAGAAGAAAAGAAAAATGAATTAAAGCCGTTGATATAAACAGTTTACTTGTGTTCGACAAACAAATATTTTGGATATGCGGGCCGAAGAGAAGAACACAAGGAAAAGCTTCAAATTTCTACACTCAATATTTTTAATTTTTTCCTTCCCCTTACGTTTTCTGCAAGCAACCCCGTTTGCCATCACTAATCAAAAAAAAAATTCGATTTCCTTCACGTGTGAATAAGAGTATAAGGCCATTAAGATTTGTTTGAAACAAAAACACACTCAAATAGTTAAACTAACTCTTTAAATTTTATATCAGGTAGAGGTCAAATAACACGTTTATACCTTTAAAAGTCTTACTGCCGATTTCATAGAACATGGATTAAGTATAAATTGAAACCCGATTTGCTTGCATTTCGTTACTGATAAAGCCAGGTATTTATATAAAAAAAAATAAGATTTCAAACAAAAGCTTTTCACATGTTTAGCATTCTTAATAAGACTGAACATTTGTTTTTATTTTCTTTTTTATTCATTTTTGATGTCGGAAATCCCACTGCTTGATACATTTGATGCCATTTCCTGCTTTTATGCAATTTTACTTGTTTGCTATCTTTTTGAACATATCCCTCTTCTGCTCACTTTTACTCACCTTTCGTACGTTAAAACTACAAATTTTCAAATTTTCCGGGTAATTTACTCTCCATGTGGGGTGTCACACTTTGCTGAGATTGTATTGGTAAAAACACGCATACTCTTGCAGTAAATGTTGACCGCAGCTTGTAGGCATTGTCATTTTGACAGCTCAGTTTCCCATCTCCCTTTTAAACTAATCTGTGGGCAAGATAACGCTCGGAAGAAACGTTTTAGAAGCGTTAAATGCGCACCATATAAAAAAGGTTAGTTTTTAACTCCAAAAAGTAGTTTTAACCGTCTTTTGAATAACCACTATAGAACTCAGGTTACAAAGTTACTGACCAAATCGGGTAATGGGAACGTCTTTGGAACGTTGCTGGGACGTCTTTCGAACCAATTTCTAACTTTCCTGGTTAATAACCTTTGGTTTTAATCCGGTTAATAAACCGTTTTTTAACCAAAAATTGTTTATTGGGTACCGCTATCCAGGAATGGGATGGACCGGGCAAAAGGAGGATGAAAAACTGAGCCATTTATTATGGGAATTGTTACCGGGAGCAACAACAGCGGCTCTTTGGATGCGGATTCGCCGTGGGAAGTAGACTCAGGCAAAAAGCTTCAAATGTGTAAGCGAACGCATCACACGATCCGAATCAAGGCTTTATTCCGCAACATTAGCCTAATATGCGCGCGTGAACCCACAGAAGAGAAAAAAGACGACACCAAAGACGAGTTGTACGAGCTCCTTGACACAACGTACGAGCAATGTCCTAACTATGACAATAAAATTTTCCTCGGCGATTTTAACGCAAAGCTGGGAAAAGAGGACATCTTTGGTGGAACAGTCGGAAAGTACAGTCTGCACTACACTACTTTCGACGGATTCAGGCTGATCAATTTTGCTGTGGGGCGAATGTTGTGGTAGCAAGCACGTGGTTCCCTCATCTCAACATCCATAAAGGAACATGGAGATCTCCCGATCAATCAACCGTTAAGCACATTGATCACATTACGATCGACGGAAGGCACTTGTCTAGCATTCTAGAAGTTCAAACTCTCCGAGGAGCCAACATCGACTCGGACCACTACCTCGTCGTAGCCAAGGTAGTGCTACAATTATCCCGACAACGACTAAAACAAGGAAATGCTGCAATAAAATTCGACGTCAGACGGCTACAATCGCAAGAGATCGCCAGATCTTTCTCTGATAAAGAGTCAAGTAACCTCTTGCTCTTCAGGAGTCCTATGCCGCCAACATCAGGTATTGAGGACCAGTGGCAACATTGCCAGAAAACAATGAGAGATGCCACCTCTTATGTGCTGGGTTTCACACAGCCACCAAAACGAAACCCTTGGTTTGACGAAGAATGTAGGCAGCCAGGAGGCCTACAGAGCGGCGCTGCATAGAAGGACAAGAGCTGCTCGTCAGGTCTATGAGCAAAAGAGGAGAGAGGATCGCCGGCTTCTCAGGAGAAAAAAGAGGGAGCATGTGAAGCGTCAGATCGAGGATGTTGAGAGAGCCAACAGCAGGAATGAAGTTCGGAGTTTCTACCGGAAGGTTAAACACCTGGCTCAAGGTCATCGAGCAAGAACCGATGCCTGCAGAGATAAACAAGTAGAATCGCAGTCAATGCTGGGAATTTGGAAAGACCACTTCTGTAGACTGTACAACGACGAACAAAATCCCACCGTTCGCGACGGTGGATGCATCGCCGAGATCAGACGAAGAATAACTCTTGCTAATCACTGTTTCTTTGGGCTAAGAAAGCAATTGAGTGGAAAAGCCCTCTCTCGAGCAACTAAGGTAAAACCGTACATCCCTGTCCTGCTGTATGGTGCAGAAGCATGGACAATGACAAAATCGGGTGAATGTGCCTTAGGCTGTTTCGAGAGGAAAGTTCTTCGGGTCACCTTTGGCCCCGTGTGCATTGATGGGGAATGGAGAAGAAGATACAACAGCGAACTTTACTGGTTGTACAACGACGCACGTGGACCTAGCCAGAAGGGTCAAGGCCCAGAGACTCAGATGGCTAGGTCATTTAGAGCGCATGAACAGCAATGCTCCGGCCCGGAAAGCCTTCGACACTATTCCTGAGGGACGCAGAAGGTGAGGAAGACCGCGACCCAAGTGGCACACACAAGTGGAAGAGGATCTCAATCAACTTGGAGTGCAAAACTAGAGACAGCTAGCTAGGGACCGAGCTGGCTGGCGGAGACTGTTGTTTGAGGCCAAAGCCCACACCGAACTGTAGCACCACCTAGTAAGTAGGTAAGTAACTGCGAAAAATGGCACACGCGCAACGATGCAAAAAGTGCTCCGAGACTTAAAAAAGGATTGGGAACCGCTGTTCTAGAAAAATACATAATCTTTATTCGAAAACATTAATATTAATCAACGCATGAAAACACAACAAAAAACAAAACGAAATGTTTAAGTTACGAACACCCTGTTTGGTATTGCTACAAACTATAAGAAAAATCTGTAACGAACTTTAAATTCTACAAAAAGTATCATAAACTCTGAGAACAGTTAAATCGATTTTAACTTATTTTAATTCCACTCCGACCTATTAGGCCCGAAACTACGAAACTAGTTCAACTGGTTTAAGACATTCAAATTTTGCTCTTTCTTTTTGTGCTTTCTTCTCCAAGGCACGTTGCTTTCGAACAGCCCGCCGCTGCTTTTTCAACGACTCTTGTTCGATTCTGGCGGCTGCCCTTGCTTCAATTATATTTTTGAAACCTTCGTGTGTGCTGGTTTCTTTCTCCAGCTCCTTGGCTTTTCTTTCAAGAGCAGCCTGCGCCCTCTCATGACGGGCTGCATCTAACCGATGAAGATCTTCCTCGATCCTTTCGTACAATTCGATTTGTTTCTTATGAATTTTGCTAAGACCGTGGGTATTGTTGTTGCAGAAACTTGTTGCTGTCGCATCGGGGTCCTTGACAGCTTCCCAGACTTGATCGAGAAGCTTACGACCGGCAAGGAAAATGCCTTTTTCAAATAACTTTTGAGCTCGCAAGTAACGTTTTCGACCTTGCCTGTTGCCTCTTTTGCCATTTCTGCGTCGTCTTCGACGAGGGAATTTCTTCGGACGGTTTTTTTTTCGATCGTGGCTTACCGCGATGTCGCCTACGACGTTGCAATCTGGCCAAAATCTTAATATTAGCCAAAAATCCCACATTGGTTGAATTTGTGTCGGCACAATCTAACTTTTTGCCGTTATCTTTCGGTTTAAGGATATTTTTCTTTGACATTTTGGCCAAGACTAGTCTGGGGCGGTTAATTCTTCGCTTTGCATATCGCTGTTGCTTCAAATGCAACTTGTACAAATCTTTTAACACATCTTTGACCTCTTGCGACTGTGCTTCATAGATCTGCATCATAACCGCCAACTGGATTTTGTCTCGTTCGGCCCTGAACTTTATTCTTCGCCTCCTTGGTGATAAATCAGAATCTGAGCTTGCCTCATGGTCTGTCACCCAGTTGGAGGAGTCATCCGGAGAAGTTTCGTTGCGACGAAACTTTTGCCTTCGCCTTGATCGTTTACCGTTCTTACGTGTTCCACTGTCTTCTGTACTCATTGAATCATTGTCAAGAAGTTGAGATGCGGGAACATTTTCTAGCGGAGATGTAGGTGGCGGCGGAGAAGTCGGGGCTGGTGGAAACTTGAGGAACATTTCTCTGCAATATTTCATCCTGAAATCCTAGTAAAAAACTAAATGATTAAATCGGTTTCATTAAATTCAAACGAATATACTTTTTTGGTTCTTTTTGATTTTGATTAATTCGATATTTCCTTTATTTACATTCAAATTTAAACACGAACTTTTCTGCGAAGCGCTGAAGCTATCAAAATTCCGTTTGATTCGAAGGTGGCGGAAAAGAGATAGACGCATTTACCGGCATTTCACCTTCACGGTTTAATTCCTTGTGTGAGTGTGGGTGAGGAGTGGGAGGCTAGCAACACAACAGTAGGGCATGAAAGAAAAAACCACAATAAGCAATAAGTCCGTGTCCGTTTGAGGCAAAACAATCGGTCATTCGTGCCAGAGATAAAAGCAGATCGGAAACTGACTTACGTTTTACCGGGTCCGGATACCGTAAATTTTATTTTACTGTTACCTCGTGTATGTGAATAAATGAGAAAAAACAGCAACACAAATTAGGTGGTTTGCTCAAGTTTACTGAGATAGTATTGGTAAAAACACGCATACTCTTGCAGGAAACTTGAACCTTAGCTTGGTGGCATTGTTATTTTGACAGCTTGGTTTCCCATCTCCCTCATCTGTGTAATCAATTTTCAAACTGTTTCTCAGATTCATTGTGTTTGGACCATAATTCTATTTAGCAACCACAAGTCCACAATCCACTTTTTGTCCACTTCCTTCATGCTGTCATTCTTAGTTGATTTACTTGTCAAGTTACATGATTCCATTTTTACATTTTGTTTCGTAAACATTTGAAATTCTTTTCAAGTTCTTTGCTTTGCAAAAAAAAAATGCGTTTCACTCACATCCTACGCTTTCGACGAACTCTATGGAACTCGAGTGCAACTCTTGAATTTGTGCCAAAGCACAATCCAGTGCAGGAGAACGATGTCAAGCGGTTGGAAGACTTTCTCATGTCCAGACCAAATATTCTTGTTCTAACCGGAGCTGGAATATCGACGGAGTCAGGTAAAATACTCACTTCACTTCTATTCTCCAAATCAAAACTATGCTATTGGCTTAAAGGCATTCCGGACTACCGTTCGGCGGGTGTTGGTCTGTACGCCCGTTCTAATCATCGTCCAGTGCAACACATGGAATTCGTCAAATCACCTGCTATTCGCCAGCGCTACTGGGCACGAAACTTTGTTGGCTGGCCAAAGTTTTCCAGTACCGAACCGAATTCCACACATCATGCACTGGCCCGCTTTGAGCGAGAAGGTCGAATTCAAGGAATTGTCACGCAAAATGTCGATCGTCTCCATACGAAAGCGGGCGCTAAAAACGTTGTCGAACTTCACGGAAGTGGATATGTCGTCAAGTGTTTGTCCTGCGAATACCGAATCGATCGACACGATTTCCAGGACATCCTTAACACATTAAATCCTGAATTTAAGGATGCCCCCGACATGGTCCGACCGGATGGTGATGTAGAAATTCCATTAGATTACATTCAGAATTTCAAAATTCCTCCCTGTCCAGATTGTGGAGGAAATCTGAAGCCGGAAATAGTGTTCTTTGGCGACAATGTACCAAAGCAAAGGCTACACAAGGTAGCAGAGATGATTTACACCAGCGATGGGCTATTAGTGCTAGGTTCAAGTCTGATGGTGTTCTCGGGCTATAGAATGGTATTGCAGAACAAAGATTTGCAATTGCCTGTTGCTATTGTGACTATTGGCGAGACAAGAGCTGATCATTTGGCGGACTTTAAAATTTCAGCAAAGTGTGGCGATGTGATTCCTAAGTTGTTTAAGTTCAAATAGTGCAATTTTGAACAGAAAAAAATATGTTTTTCATCCACTGTTGTTTCCTTCCCTAACCTAACCACTAACCACTGTGAAAAATGTTTGTAAATAAATAAAGGCTATGGCAATATTTTGTGGCGACCAGTGATACTAGACTGAAATTTTTCAGTTTCATCCACAGATGAGTTTAAAAGGGAGATGGGAAACCTAACTGTCAAAATTACAATGCCCACAAGCTATGGATGGTTCAAGTCTTTGTATATGGATTTACCAGGTAATATCCTTTGTATATGGATTTACCTAGTACTATCAAGAATGGTTTTCAAGCAAGCAAGCAGAGAACACACATTACAAACTAATGTAAAAAACTGTCAAAAAACTGTCAAACCAAGCAGAAAACCATTCTTGATATTACCTGGTAAATCCATATACAAAGGTAATATCAAGAATGGTTTTCTGCTTGGTTTGACAGTTTTTTACATTAGTTTGTAATAGGTCTGTTTGGTAACTCCAACTTTTTGCAACGAAGTACTACGAAGTAAAACGTGTTTCATTTTCCTGTTTGTTTACTCGAATTAGTTTCAGAAAAAGGGGAAATCGAGAGAGCAAAAAATTTCCCCTCCAGAGAAAATTTTTCAACTTCTTGCAACAGGAATTTCTTGTTGCAATTTGTTTTTAAATGTATCTTGCTCTTCGAATTTGAATTTGAATTGAAACGGTTCGTCGAAATTTGGAAAGAACATGCTTTGTGTTCAGCAATTAATACATATATCATTTATGTTACTTTTTTTTAAGGACTTGATAAGCAAAGCAAAGAAAAAGGTTTAATGCTTAGTTCCAATAATTCTTTTGTCATGACGGGAGATAAGTATACTTCTCCGAAGTGCTGATTTTTTCACAAAGCCTGGTCGAAAAATAATATACATATGTTATATGTATATGAATGAGATTGTGCATTTTTAATTCCAAATCGGTATACTGAGGAACCACTTATTCAAAGTATTTGTCCACACAGTTTCGCCTATTTCGTTGTCCTCTTTCCATAATGAAATTGAAGAGCTCGTCATCGCTGTCTTTAGGAATATTAAACATTTACGCTCAAAACTGCACCACAACCACAATATTCTTCTTCATCAACTCTATCACCAAAATCAAAAATTCATTATTTTTCCATATACATAAGTAATGTACGTACACTCTATTGTCAATCGTTTTGAAAAAATGAAAACAAACTGCAACAAATTACATCAACGCGTTTGTTTACTTTGTTGCAAGTTTCTCTCTTTCTGAGAGAATTTTACTCTCTTCACCTAATTTGACAGATTTCAAACAAACTGCTACAAAAAGTTGCCAAACAGACCTATTGTGTGTTCTCTGCTTGCTTGCTTGAAAACCATTCTTGATAGTACTAGGTAAATCCATATACAAAGGTTCAAGTTTACTGCAGTAGTATGCGTATTTTTACCAATACTATCTCAGTAAACTTGAGCATGCCACCTGATTTTTGTTGGTTTTTTTCTTATTTATTCACATACACGAGTAACGGTAAAATAAAATTTGAAAATACGAAATACCAGAAAGGCGGAAACCGAAACGTACCCGAAACTGAGGTTCAGCTTTTTATTTTCAGTTTAAAAGCCAGTGATCACTTATACCAAGATTGGAAACCTTGCTGTCAAAGTGACATTTGCCTACAAGCTGAGGGGCCAGGTTAGCTGAAACAGTATGCGTGTAATACAAACTTAAGGGGCCAGGGGGTCAATTCTGTAACTATGAAGTTGTGAAGTGATAAATTTTATCACAGCTTCACACTATTTCCGATTCTGTATGTGTGAAAAAATGAAAAAAATCTGTCTAATTTTTTCACAACGCTATATTTTTATCACAGTCAAATTTATTTGTGAAAATATGAAATGGACAAGTGAAAAGAAGAGCTAAAGCACTACTATTCACGTTAATAAGACCAACGAACGAGTTGTTTTTCAATACAAGTTTTAATCCACATTTCAACGCAATTCACACACGCTCAAGTGGTCAGAAGCCCAAAAACTCTGTTAGAGTTCTTTGAAGCAAAATACGACCTATGTAATGATTGGGATTCGTTTGACAAATTATAGTGCTTAATTAAAATAGGTAAATTAGTTATTTTTTTGTGGACACACAAAACCTTTTATTTAAAAACATATCTTGCTATATTTAAAGACAGAATTATGTAAAAACCTATTTTTCATTTTGTTTGTTTGATACCTACACAGTGACTCACAGACGTCTGTGATAAGGAATACAATAATTCCTGAACAACACCACCTTACAAAGGCCGGTTCCGACAAAAGCAACGCGCTCAGTAATTGTACATGGCATGGGAGCCCACTGTCTGCCTGGCTTATAGTAGTTATAATGTCAGCTCTCGTTTATAAGACACAAACAAAGATCTTTTGGGCAGCGAAACATGAAATGCTCATCAGTCATTACCTCTAACAGATTCCTCTAGTATCGGAGCGAATGCTGCAAGATCCTTCCAACATTCCTAGGTAAACGAAAAAATGTAACAAAATATATTATAATAATTGAAAAATAAATACCTCTGCTGAGTACGGGTTATTATTATTTATGGCCCCTATTACCGCTGGCGAGTCGAACGTTCGATGTGAGATGTTCTCATTTGCGAACTAACACAATCGACGTATTACAGTCGGCGAACTAAACAATTCGAGTTCGAACTGAGTTCGAAATTAAAAAAAAAAAGAAAAACAAATAAATAAAACGTCAAATTATAAATGTTCAGAACAAAACCATTTAAAAAAGTGTTTTCTATGGTCTTGATATCAAAAAGGAGAACGCTCAACGTTCTATGTTAATTTTGTTTGTTGCTTGCTCACTCCTTTCAGAAACGTAAGTTCTGGTTCAAGACAATTTATTCAATAAGCAACACGCTAAAGCCAGAAATATATTAGAAAGGGCTATTGGTGTAATTAAAACTCGTTTGCGCTGTCTCTTAAATTAAAGGAAAATGCATTACGCTCCTTCAAGACAAAACAAATTGTAAAAGCGTGCTGTAGTAAAGAAAGCCATAACATGCCAACAGCTGGAATACCTACAACACTCCAAACAATATAAAAGCCCAACGTAGAAAAAACCAAATAATGGGATCTTTGCAGATTATAAAAGCAAACATTGGAGTGCAATTCAAGTAAAGTCCATTCCATTGAACAATTAAGTCTTGACTCTATAAAATCAATAGCGCAAAATTATAGTCCGCTAATGAACGATTTTAGTATGATACTAACTTAAAATGACGTTTCAGACATGACTCAAACGTCATTTTAAGCTAGTATCACACTAAAATTGTTCATTAGCGGACTATAATTTTGCGCCAATAAATCTAATTTGATTTTTCAAATTTAAGGATTTTTCTTTTCCATTCCTAGGTATTCTTTTTGTGGAAGGTTTTTGTCAAGATTTTCATTTTTCTTTTCTTTTTTTCTGCTGCCTTTTATACAGCAAGAAGTTTCTCTTTCTGAATTTCATAACTTTTTCTCGAAAATCGAGCAATATTGGACAAAAATGTAACTTTTATTCAAGGTTCGAGCTCTTCTCACACAATGTGTAACGTTCGACAAATTAAAACACGAACGACGTTCAAATTAACGAACATTCGATTCTCATAATACAGTGAGATCCAACTTCGAAAAACGTGTGACATTAAAGTCGAATGTAAGGTTCTCGATTCGCCAACCGTAATACGAAAATCTTATACTCACATGTTTTTAAGTTCGACTCGCCAGCGGTAATAGGGGCCTATAATTAATTTAATAAATTATTCCTGACATTGAATTTAATACGACTTCGCTTCGACTGCCAGACAAAAATAATGTAAAAAACTGACAGCATTTATCATTTAAGCGTGCTTTACACGATATGGATTTTCCATATGGAATGTCACTTTTCATTTCCAAATGTATTTTCATATGTATGTCAAATTGGATTTTGATTGTAAAATCAGAAAAGCATTTAGACGATTTGGATTTTTCGTTTGTAGTTTCAAAACAATTTTTTTGTCCAAAACACCTAAAATGTGTTATATTATTATTATTTTTTATTAAAAACACAAAATAACATAACAAATCACTTTTTTCGCGCTCTCCATGTTTAAATGTAAACTTTTTTGCCGTTTAAAAAATCCGATTTCGTCTGTATACAGATGAAATTTAGAAACAGTTCTAAATGAAAAAATTCCATATGGAATTTTCATCTGTATTTCGATATGGATTCTTAATACGTTTACATGATTTGTATAATTTTCCATATGGAAAAAGTGACAGTCCATATGGAAAATCCATATCGTGTAAAGCACGCTTTAGCACCTTTTAGAACACTTTAGTACACATTTTTTCACAAAGGGATACAGAATCGCATTTTGTGATATTGTGAACTGATAAAATGAAAACCTCCTGTGAAAAATGAAATGATATTATTTTTATCACTTCACAAATTCACAGTTACAGAATTGACCCCCTGGTTAGCTGTAGGAGTATGCGTGTTTTTGTAATAAAGACACAGTTGCCTACATAATAAAAAGCAAGTGAGCTGCAAGAGTATGTGTGCATGAAAAAAATAACTTTTGCGGTATTTGGAGGGTAAAACGTAGGTAGGTTTCCAATCTTGTTATAAAGTGATCACTGTTAAAAGCTAACACTAGGCATTTTTCTTTTTTATATCTGAGAGTTTGACCGACGCGCCATAACGAACAAATATGAGATGGGGGAAAAAGAAAAGAGATGATGAAAATAATTAAAATGAGGAAAGAAGCAAGTGTTCAGTGCCCCGGTTCTGTAACTTACGAATCGTTAAAATCAGTCGTTAAACGCTGCGAATTGAAACACATTGAAAATTAACGATGTGTTCTGTTTCTGTAACTTTGACAATCGTTAATTTTAACTACCGGAACAGATCTAAAAGAAACACTGGAAGGATTTCGTTAAATTGCGTTCTGTAACCAGTGTTTCCAGGTTTTCAAAAACAAAATCCCCTTTTTCTGACACCAAAACACTCGTTTTTTCCCCTTGAACGATAAAAAAAATCCCTATTTTTCCCCGAAAAAAGTTATTAAGATTTTCGTGTAATTTTTATAAAATTTTATTTTTTATTTTTTCATACATATTCATACAAAAAGAAAAACAATTCAAAAAGGGGACTTCAGTATGAAAAAAAACATTATTTTTGTATGAATCCCATCAAAATGGAGTTGAATAAATAATAACTTATGTGGCTTTTCTTACAACCAAGAAGAATTGCTACTAAAATTCAATGTTTTTTGGCGTGTAAGAAATGTGCAAAAACGAATCAATCCCTTTTTTCAATGTTTATTGTCTGGTCAGCTGTTAAAACGTTTTGTACATGATAATCACAACAACAGAAAACTCAAACACGTAGTATATGTGTAAAATCCATGTACAAGTATGTGTAAATCCGTCTCCAAAAAAAGATTCAAGAGAAATCAATCCTTCGAGAAAAAAATTCAATTTCTTTGTAAAAGAAATGCGTTTAAGGGAAAAAAATTGCCACTTTTACGTCACGGATCAATTCTTGGGTTGTAAGGATAGCCACATTAAATACTTAACTCAACAGAAAAATAGAAATGAAAGTGTAGCGTTGCATGGGCTCTTGTGTAAGAAATTCTAAGGCTTGGTTTTAACTATTGACAATTTAGAAAAAATGTTTGGTTTTCATTAAAGTTTTAAACTGTTTTCCCCTTTTTTGGATTTTTTCCCCTTACTTATTCCCGTCCCCTTTTTTTCCCCTTTAGCTGAAAAAAATCGGCAAGAATGGTGATTTTCCCCTCAACCTGGGAACACTGTCTGTAACTGTTCAAATCGTTAATTTGACTGCTTTTAGCTGTCAATTTATCTCACTGGCCTTTAGGAGGCGAGATAAGTTTGTTTGAGATAAAAGCAAGTCGCAAATGATTTTTTTATCAGATTTAATTGATTTTTTTTAGGTTTGTGTGTGAAAGCAATCAAATATTTTTGATTTAAAAAAAAACCCTAACAAATATATTTGTCAAATTTCAAACTTTTAAAAACATTTTATTTTCAGAAAATGGCCAAACGACGACGAAAACTCCGTTCTCTACCGCCAAGCATTCAAGCTGAAGGACCATCGCAACAACGCATTGAACAACAGCGCCAAGCAGCACAATCGGCCAACCCAAACGATCCAGTTATTTGTAAGTGCTTTTGGATAGGATTAAAATTAATTGAGATTCCTTTACATCAATGCTAACAAAACCCACTTTTCAATTTGCAGATGGTATCGAGGAACATGGCGAAGAACGCAGCGAAGCCGATGCTGACGAAGAAACTCGTCAATTTATTGAAATCTTCGATCATGCTTATGCTCCCGACCAGCCACGCTCAACAGCTAGTGACCGCCGTTTGGACGGAGTTCCTCATCGACAAATCGTTTGCAAAGTGATTCTCGATTGCTTTTAGTCGATCAACAATATTGTACATCACACACATGTAACAACTCCGATGATAACCAAAATGAACTCTTCAATCAAGATGGTGCTTAGAGTTTCTATCCCCTGGAACTTCTTTCTATATCATTTGTTCTTATTTTCAGCCCTTCATTGGTGGCTGGAGGAAGCCAAACATTCCGATATGGAATCCCAGCCTGATATTTGTCTAACTGTGGCTCATCAATTAATTCCTGTGTTGCAGGAATTACGAGCCAAAACAAAGCGCAGAAAGAGGAAGACAGCTTCAACTACAACCCCAGCTGGTGGTGCAGCTGATGAATCTGCACCCAAAGGTCAAGGGCCCGAAGCGAGTGGAATGAGTACGCCCAGTGTCAGGATCTCAACACCAGCAACACAATACTTCATCGTCGCCAAGCAATAGAAGAAGTGCAATTCCGATTTTGCTGCGAAGAAATTCAGATTCGCGCGATGCAAACTCAGCTTCGGATGCCACTGATCCTGCAGTCGAGTTAAATGCTCTTAATGATGAGGATAACCAGGAAACTGAAACAAGTTAGTAGCACTCGCATAGCTTGTAAATTGGTTTTATACATTTTGAATTTGTTTGTGATTAGGCGGCGCAAGAAATTTAAGTGCAACTCAAGACAACGCTGAAGGAGTCTCTTGTCACAAGCCCTAATGCTGCCACAGGTACGTAGTTGAGGATTCACTTCGTTAGCCGTCCATAAAATCATTTCTTTCAGAACCGGAAGCTGCTGAGGACGAAAGTGGCGATGATTCTAACTCAGACGCTGAATCTCTTACACCACAAGAAACTACTTCAGGCCGTCATCGTCAGTCCAACCAGAGATTGAGTATGGCGACAACATTGGATTTACCATTTCATTTTTAATATGATTTTTTCTTTTACATAGGCTCAAGCATGCGTCAGCGAATAACCGAAGAAATGGCTGAAGCTGCTTTGGTACCATTACCAGACGAATACGACGAAGATGAAGATGATGACGATGGGGAAGAGGAGGAGGACGCTGATGCCGATGAACCCCAAGATCAGGAAGATAATAAAGACGATAACGAAGAAGATGAAGAACTCAACGTAGAAGATGTTATCATGGACTTTGATGTTGAAATACAAAACGTCTTATCAGAGGTATTGAAGCAAAGAGACCTTCTGGTGAATTAGTGAAAGCTTACCCTTTTCTTTTGTAGTTTTTAGCACCAGCTACACAGGATATTGGTGGTGAGGCTGCACCGCAAAATTATTCGACCTCTCCCCAAAGCGCAACTGAAACGACAAGCTCAGATCCCTCAGAACGTACCACTGAAACTAATCCGACCGAACCCTCAGACGCGGATGGTGCTACGGCTGCAACTTCCACATCGGCAAATGAAACAGCTGATGCCGCAACAGCATCAACCTCTGCAACGACCGACAGTGCATTAACCCAACTGAAGAAGGTGACGCAGCATCGCCTTCATCAAACCCAACAGGTTCTGGCACAGCATCAACCACTGCAGAAATCAGCCCCGAGGTTCTCCTAGTTTTGGGTGACCTTCAAGTACCCGAATCTCACCGAGATGGATGAAAAGGTTATGGAGATTATAACCATATCCGCTGTAGACGGAGATGGTTCTACTCCTGAAATTTAATTATACGAATGTCTTTTTGCTTTATATTATTGCAAATAAAAGTGAATTTTTGTTTGCATGTCCGGTATGGACTCCTAAACGGCCCAACAGATGTTTGTTTTTTTCTGTAGAGAATTTCTTGTTCCAGAATGGCTTATCGAATGGAAAAATAGAAAGTTTTTGGTGCAAAACTCGAAAAATGCATTGGCTTCCAAAATTAAAAATTGCATGGAATGGTAGGTGCACACGTTTTCAAATGTCTTAGGCTGTTTTGACAGGAAAGTTCTTCGGGTCATCTTTGGCCCAGTGTGCATTGATGGGAAATGGAGAAGAAGATACAACAGAGAACTTTACGGGTTGTTCAACGACGTGGACCTAGCCAGAAGGGTCAAGGTCCAGAGACTCAGATGGCTCAGTCATTTAGAGCCCATAGACACCAATGTTCCGGCCCGGAAAGCCTTCGACACTATTCCCGAGGGATGTAGAAGGACAGGAAGACCGCCATTCAGGTAGCGCTAGGGACCGAGATGGCTGGCGAAGACTGTTGATTGAGGCCCAAGTCCACAACGGACTGTAGAGCCACCTGAAGTAAGTAAGCATGGTAACTGGTCTGATTATGCTCAGAAAATCAACAAGAGTTTACAATTATCTTCGAACCATCTCTCTTTTATTTGCTTGCTTTCTCAAAATACAAAAACAAAATAATTCCAGTCCATTGCGTTGGACCTCTCAGACTGCGAGGTTACACAGCGACAGCAGTCTCACAAATAGCTTCCTCAAAAAACGGATGTCCAAAGCTTTTTGGGCTGATATCCTCTTGTGCGGATTCAAGTGCAACAGTGTCTCCTGCAATATCGGATCCTTTTCGAAATCATAAAAAGATGATCCACCCAATGTCGCAGCGCATTCAACACACGAAACTGTACACGTTGGCGTATTCCTTGCAATAGCGTTTCCAATCTTCACGTTGGCAATATTTCCGAGTCAGGATAGTTCTCGCGTTCGCTTGCGAACTAAACACTCGGTATCGTCAATAATTGGACTTTCGATATTTTCTTGCTTTCCTGAACGGACAACAGCGTTTCCTTTTTATTTTTATTTTTTTCCTGCTTGATTTCAACGGCTTGGGCATCTGTGGAATGGCCTCTTCACTCGACACAGAGCTAGAACTCTCCGAGCTAGATGAGGAAGAAAAGAATCTTCTTCTTTTTTCGAGACTACTTTTTTGGGCTCGGTACTGTGGTGGCAGCAGCATTAGCTTATGAGGATATGCCTCGACACAGAGGTTGCACACAATTTGCGATGAGTTGGAAGAATTGATGCATCTTATGCTTTTTTTTGTACATTGCACAGACGAATGACTCTGAAAATAAAAGAAAAAATAAGTAAGGATGGGATAAATGACAGAGCTAACTTACTGCAAACTAAACATTCAGTATCGTCAATTAAACTTTCGATATTTTCTTGCTTTACTAAGACGACATCGTCCCCCATTATTGAAAGAAAAACGAATAAAGAAAATTATTTTATTATAAATATTTTATTATTTGAAAGAAATGTCAATTTTAACGATTTCCACTGGAAATTCCAGTTCAATTAACGACGCAAATTTGAGTTAACGATTGTAGTTACAGAACACAAACTTTTCCAGGATCGTTAACGAGGGAACAATCTGTTCCATTTTTTAACGATTCGCTAAATTAACGACTGAGATACAGAACCGGGGCACAGAATATGTTCAGAGCGTTTTCGGCATACTCTGAAGATTTGTTTTATTTCATCTCTGCTCTAAACATAAAAAGAAAAACGCAAGAAATGTCATCCGGAATTCGGATGCGTTGGTACCCGTTGAGAAGCGATACTTTCATTCTTGTTAGTTTGAAAAAGACAACTACACTTTTTCTAACGAAGAAAGAGAAAGAACATAATTTTTTTCGGAAAGCCGCACAATTTTTTTTCGTCAGTTGCTTTCCGAATGCAGTTGTGGTTTGTCGCGTTTTGTTGAAGCGGAAAAGGTGAAATTTTTATGTTCTCGTTGTTGTGAAGTTGGTTTTTTTTTTAGCCATCCTTTTGTTTTTCTCGGCATCCAGCAGTGGCAAGCCAAATATTATTTAATAATAATTTCAATCAACTCGTTTGTGTTAAAATTGCTTTTTTAAGAATAAAAAGGAAAACAAATAAATCCAGACTCAACAAAGTGCATTAATTTTTTATCTGTGCAGCTCGAGGAGGAAAAGAAAAGGAAACAAATTTCCAGCACAAAATGTCAGACACCAAGAGCGTAAGTTTTTCTGTTTTTTTATTTTCCAATTTTCGTTAGAATTGTTACCCATTTTTCATGCTTTTTTGTTTATTGATCAGAAAATAAAGAACAGAATTGCAAGGTCTAGCAATAGCAGGTTTCTATGGGCACAGGTTCGGGTTCGCTTGTTGGTTATTCCTCTGTTGAATATACATAAACTTGGAGAAAAAATAAGCAAGGAATTCAAGGGCGCGGCTTCGGTGCACTTTTGTGGTAGGTAGTGTGCCGCCCTCTTGCAGTGTTTCAGTTCTCCATTCTCACACCAATATTCCACGTCCACCTAAAAATTCATTTATTTTCTTTTGTTCTACTCCGAGTCTTGTGATGATTATGTTGTCATTAAATTCACGGAAATTGTTGATGGCGTTTGTAGGGAAAGTTAATGAATGACTGTATTTGGAGTTGTGCCAGAATTTAATGAAGACGAAATCCATCGGAAGATTGAGAGTGCCATTGCTTTTTAATATGCACAGAGTTAGTTTTGGTGTCCAGTAAAACGTATGGTTTCCATTCAAGCGAGTGCATCCATAAGCCGACTGGAATGTTATATGAGTCACGGTTTTTCCGAATATGGAATGGGTTGCCTGTGTTGTGCACATATTTTGATTGCCGTTTTGTTGCCCATGATACTTTTTAAACAAATTTCCTTATCTACAGACGGAGTAGTACCTGAATCTGCCTTGTGTCTTCATTTTCCTCCATCTTCTCTGAATAATGACTCTAGCGAAGAACTGACAAAACCTCTAAGAGTATCAGTTTATAGTGCCAAAGTGCATCTCAACTTACTTACTCAACCGACTCCCAATTCATGAAGAATCTCAGTCTGAGACACTGCAGCCTTCCAACGCGAACGGTCCCTCGCTTGCACGTGCACTCTACAGTCACCAAAAACTGCAGTCACTTCGTCCTTGACCGATCGGTCTTCTTTGTCGTCTCGAACCTTGTGGCTGCGATGAGAAGACTTTCTTGGATGGAACGTTGTCGTCCATTCCCTCGATGTAGCCGAGCCAATGTAGTCGTCTTTTCTTGCCTTTCTGGACTACATCCACATCTTGGTACAGCTCTTATAGTTCGCAGTTGAACATACTTCTCCATTAGCCATTTTCGCATACGGGACCGAAAATCCGTTAGAATTTTTCTTTCGAAAGTGCCCAGTACCAACAACACTCGGTGCCGTAGAGTAGGACTGGTAAATCAAAGTTTTGTACAGCAGACACTTTGTTTTTCGAGTGAGGAGTTTTGAACCCAGTTGTTTGGCCAAACCGAAGTAGCAGCGGTTCGCTAGGGTTATTCTTCTTCGGATCTCCACTAAGGTGTCGTTCGTGGGATTGATGTTGGTTCCAAGGCAGGTGAACTCAACTACCTCGAAATTGCTGCTACCAACAGTGACGTTTTGTCCTAGGCGGTGGACAGATGTTTTTTTGTTTGTGCTTTGTTTTGTCCTATTTCACTTTAAGACCAACGAGCTTCGCCTGTTCTTCAAACGCTGTGTAGGCCTCAAGCACAGCTCTCTTGGATCGACTGATGATGTCTATGTCGTCCGCATAGCCTAGGAGCTGGGTGGATTTGTTGAAGATAGTGTTTTCCGTGCTCACACCTGCCTTACGCACTATCTGCTCCAGGACTATATAATTTCTTTGGGTTAAAGACAAAGATTGAATCAAGAGCTGTACTAAATAAATACCCAACGACCTAGATGCCTGGGTCAAGTAGATTAAATAGACAACTGTTTCGGATCTCTCCGATTCTTACCTCTAAGTACGTCGTAGAAAAGGCAGGTTGGGACTCGAAGAGAACGCATGGTTCAAACTATGGCAAAAAATACTGCAATGTCCCAAAGGCAGTAAAAATGATTGGTCATTTGTGAAAAACATGAAGAATTTTAGGATCATTGGTCGATATTTTTTTGAGAATCAGGTCGTCATCGTCCAAAAGTCGAGGATTAACAACTTTTTGTTGGTCCTAAATTGAATTATATGGGTACCAGCAACATCTGCGTGCCACGCAACTCATGCTACATTACGCATGGACATTTCGAAGACATGGTCTTCTCACTGGAAGGTGTTTTTTTTTTATAATTTGCACCCACTCAAGGGATTTTTTATACCCTTTTTATGCCAGAGACACAGTGAGTGCATTAGGAAGAAGGGAAGGGGTTGGAAAGGAGGTGTCGGTGTACATTGTATTCTTGAACATTGTAATGATTGGGAAAGATAGAGTGTGGAAGACAGTTCCACATTCGCGAAGTATAACGGCTAAAAAATGATTCTCTATACTTGGGAGTACGTCCGAAGTTGGGCTCGAGGGTAAACTATGGGCATTCCTAAAAGCGCGAGTATTATAAGCGAATTTTTTGAGGGGAGGAATGCAACTGGCTATTTCACTAGAGCAATTACCGTAGAAGTAACGATAGAACAGGGAGAGACACGCAACGTTACGACGGTGGTCTAAAGGGGTGAATGAGTCAGTGATCTCTTAATCACCAATCATTCTTACAGCTCTCCATCCAAGAGGCTTAAGTAAGTAGCTGGAGCACCAGTCCAAACGCGGAAGATGTACTCAAGCGGATATATGTTTTATAGATGGTAGCCAGATCAGACGAGGAGAAAAATTTCTTGCATCGCCTTAAGAAACCTAAACATCTTGCGGCATTTTTGGCGACATCGTATATATGCCCGTTCCACAAAAGTTGGTCAGTGATGCAAATACCGAGAATCTCGAGATGTTCGGTCTCAATGATGCAAGTGCCACTCATGGACAGTGGCAAGATGGGTATGTCTCGCTTTAACGATAGAAGCATTGGGTTTTCGAAGCATTAAACTCAACACGATTTTGTATTTCCCATTGTACAATGCTGTTTAAGTCAGAGTTTAATGAGCTTATCATTGTATTTTGCAGTTCCAGTTCTACATCCGAAGAGAAGGGATGTGAGTCTGGAAACGAATAAAAAAAGCCAAGGGTTGGCTCTAAAACACCGCAACTTTACTTCTTTATCCCTGATAACCTCTTTACAGCTTGAATCAAACCATGACTTTTCCTTGGGTTTGATGCTTTTAACCTTATTCGGGATAAAAGTTTTCATTCCCAAGATAATCATATTAGTAATCATATCTGCGCTGGAGTCTACGTCACTATCGAGGAAGCATAGTGACCAGTTAAAGATCCGGAAGAAGTGATTGAGACCGTCCCAGTTGGTTTTCTCGGGGGCTCTTTCTCTAACTGGATTAGTTTGACACGAGAAATTTGCAGATATGATACTATGGTCAGATCTGCCTAGAGGCGTTAATACATCGATAGAGTATTTATTAGGGTCAGAGGTAAGGAACAAGTCAAGAGAACTTTCCGCTTGCCCATTAATGTCCGATATTCGAGTGGGTTCGGTGACAAGCTGAGTAAGGTGGTTAAACTCAGCAAAGATTTCAGCACACATTCGTTCGTTTGTTGTCTGACCTGAATGGAAGCCACGAAGAATTGATTGAAATCGCCCGTAATAACGATTTCAGTGTGAGGATACAAGGATACAATTCTTTGAATGGAGTCATACAGAACGTCAAATTCGCGAGAAGTCGAAGCTCTGTCCAAATTTGGGCTTCGATAAAGAAAACAGCAGTGAATGATGTGCTTATTTACGGAGAACTTGAACCAGATAAAATTGAAAAAAAGGGTTGGAGCAGCGTCCATATTGTGGTAAGAAATGATAAGCAACATCATTCCTAATGTAGACGACGAGGCCATGGTGGGGGAAGAAGAGATGAGTCGTTCTTCCGACATTCAATTATTATTGGGTTAAAATCTGCAGTGATATAATGTAGAAGTAGGAACATTTGGCATAGAACCTAAAGCATTTTCATCAGAGGCTTGTCAAAGTCCATCTGTAGTTGTTGCATGTGCTTATCGGAACCCTCGTCCGTCAGAAGCTTTTCAGCCATCCAAGATAGTTTCTGGACGTTTATCTCTCTTACATCATTTTAATGAAATGTCTCTTTGCTTGCGTGTTGCTTCAATAATTAAAATGAGTGACGTAGGCGTTTGAAGTCTGGAGTTCATATTTGCTGAATTGCATAATCCAATTAAAAAACTCCTCCTTCACGGAACAAATAAACAATAACGAACTTCCAATTAAACAAGTGTCGGCACAACCGCTCACCACACTTAACGAAAAAATGTTACTTTAACCCCACCTCTTTCGTAAAGCTTTCACTAAGTGCATTGAGTCCTTGAATAACAATCAAGGTAACCCCCTTTACTTATAGAGTTTCCAATCCCCTACTGAAAGCCAACCACAAGCCCTTAAACCGCTTAGTGGTCTGTTAAAGTTTCATATTACGACTCTCATTGTCTTTCATCCATCATTTTTCTTTTAAACACAACAACAATGTATGAACGTTTTTTTTTTTAAGTTTTCCAGCATAGAAACCCCTGGATATGTGGGCTTTGCCAACCTGCCCAATCAGGTTCACAGAAAATCCGTGAAAAAAGGCTTTGAATTCACTCTGATGGTCGTGGGCGAATCCGGCCTGGGGAAATCGACTCTTGTTAACAGTTTGTTTCTCACAGATTTGTATCCAGAAAGAATTATTCCCGACGCAATTGGTAAGAACACACGTTGAAATACAAATTCATTGTTTACATTTTTGTGTTTATTTTTAGAAAAACAAAAACAGACCGTGAAACTTGAAGCGTCAACTGTTGAAATCGAAGAACGTGGAGTCAAGCTTCGTTTAACAGTCGTCGATACGCCCGGCTTCGGTGATGCCATAGACAACTCAGACAGTTTTAGTGCAATACTCGAGTATATCGATGAGCAATACGAACGATTCTTACGCGATGAGAGCGGTTTGAATCGCCGTAACATTGTTGACAATCGTATACATTGCTGTTTTTATTTCATATCGCCTTTCGGTCATGGGTAAGACACATCTCAGACACTTATAATGACTGACTTCGTTCTAATTTGTTTGTTTGTTTGTTTGTTTTTGTTTTAGACTCAAACCTCTTGATGTGGAATTCATGAAGAAACTGCATTCAAAAGTGAATATAGTGCCTGTTATTGCTAAAGCCGATTGCCTCACAAAGAAGGAAATCCTTCGTTTGAAATGTCGCATCCTTGCAGAAATCGAAGAACATGGAATTAAAATATATCCATTGCCGGACTGTGATAGCGACGAAGACGAAGACTATAAGGAACAAGTGAAACAGCTGAAGGAAGCTGTACCGTTTGCTGTGTGTGGTGCAAATACCCTGTTGGAAGTGAAGGGAAAGAAGGTGCGCGGTCGTTTGTATCCATGGGGTGTAGTGGAGGTGGAGAATCCGGAACATTGTGACTTTATTAAACTCAGGACAATGCTAATGTGAGTATTTTAATTTGTTAGTGACAACTGGAATAAGTGAATTGGAATGCGAGTTCGAGTAATAGCGTTAGTTTAACCAAGGTCAGCTGTCGATCCCGTCAGCGGCAATTTCGTGTGCGTGTTAAGTAACGGCCTTGCGAATATTTTCGCTCCAATGTAACACTGCTTGAAAGCAGGACAATTACTTTCAGCAGGAGGAGTTTTACTACCACCAGATCGGTGAATCGAGGTACCCCTAAAGTGGAGTCCTTTGGCTTTTATGGAAAATGGTAGTAAACGACCTCCTAACATCAATGGAAGCAGAGGGTTTCCAGATGATTGCCTATGCTGATGACTTTGCAATATCTGTATCTGGGATACACCCTCAAGTTCTCTCGGAACTCCTACAAAATGCCTTAAACAGGCTAACCAATTGGGCTAAGCATTGTGGCTCAGACGTCAATCCGCATAAAACGGAACTAGTACTCTACGAGAAGGTACAAAATTCCTCAAACTAGCCCACCCACAATTAAAGGAATACCCTTAAGCTTTTCCGATCAAGCCAAATATTTAGGCATCATTTTAGACAAAAAACTATACACTTCGATATTCAGACCTACTCATTTATGAAATAAACTCATTAAAGTCCAGGTATGTGCATCACAGGAGCACTTCTCTAAACACCAAAAGCAGCCTTGGAGGTGCTTCTAAACCTAACACCTCTTGACATCTTCTCCAAAATGGTGGCAGCCAACTCATGCGTGAGGCTTAGATCCACCTCTCAATGGATCAGTAACAACACAGGTCATACCACTATCTTAGACAATTTCAGATCTATCCCAGATCGTTTAGACTATACCACCCCAAAAATGGTATTCAATAATAACTTCCATGTTTCAATCCCTTCAAGATCTTCTTGGAAAGAAGAAAGACCCCTGGAAGACAATGCGGTACACTTCTATACAGACGGTTCAAAGACCGATTACGGCGTTGGAAGTGGTATCTATTCGAAACAATTGAATCTCAGTCTGTCATATAGGCTTCCCAATCAATGTAGCGTATTCCAGGCAGAAGTAATGGCGAATAAAGAGGCACTATCTGGCTCAAAGAATGACGTTTTCTTGCAAGGATATACGAATGTTCTCGGACAGCCAAGCCGCTCTCTAATCTCTCGCGTCTGTCTCCACAAACTCTCAAATAGTCTACGATTGTCGATCATCTCTGAATGAGATGACGGAACATTTTAATATTCACCTCATTTGGGTGCCGGGCCACAGAGAAATTCCGGGAAATTGCAAAGCTGATGAGCTCGCCAAAAACAGAAGCTTCTGCCCAATGTTAGACAAAGACACAACATAGGAACACCACTAGCTACATT
The DNA here is from genome assembly GCA_943590905.1 of Sphaerophoria taeniata. Taxonomy (NCBI): domain Eukaryota; kingdom Metazoa; phylum Arthropoda; class Insecta; order Diptera; family Syrphidae; genus Sphaerophoria; species Sphaerophoria taeniata. The sequence continues at coordinate 73,775,244 of OX016542.1, read as the reverse complement.
CAAATATCTTCTCAAACAACATGCTCTAGAATCAACAAATGCTAGATGGTCAAAGGGTACAACCTGCCTAGCAACCTAACAAATATGACCAAGCATAGACCTGAAACGGTCAAAAGGCTTGATTTCCCTGAGCAGACAAAATATAAGCTATACAATTGGAGTCATAACAGGACACTGCCTCATAGGTAGACATGCTTTGAGGCTAGGGGTATACACAAATGACTTCTGTAAAAGCTGCCTTGACGAGGAGGAAGAGGAAACAGTCCACTTCTATGTACATGTCCGGCACTCTCCAATAGAAGGAATAACTATCTCGGTAATCCCTTCTTCGATAATACCAGTGAACTAGCAACAATCGTCTTTCTAACTTCATTAAAAGTTAGGTTAGGTTAGGCTAGGTGATAAGGGGTGTGCACAGCATGAAACTGTTGCATACACGGGGGCCTACTGGTCCATTGTGATCCCCTATAAAAATTAAAGTTAGCATCGATGCTCTTCAAAATTGCCAATCAATGTAGACTGGCTCGTTAACGAACCAACCTGTGCTATCTATAAATTTCCTCATGTTTGCCATTGAGACCTGTGCTAGATCATCCACTTCCCCAGCAAACCTGTTCCCGAAATGACGGAGTCGATTAGTTTGGAGGTCACAGAGCAGGTGTTTAATGGTTTCTATTTCCTCCTCATCCTGACAGTTCCTACAGAAATCGGGTGCAAATGCCCCTATCTAGTTGGCCATTGTGCCAATGGCGCAATGACCCGTTAGTGCACCTATCAGGATTTTAATGTTCCTTTTACTCAGCGATAGAATATACCGAGTTTCCTTTTCATTAGTGTTAGGCCATAAACTTCTAGAGATCACGCAATCGTCCCTGGATTTCCAGGAGTTATTGATTTTCTCTTCTGATTTAAGGTCTATCTTCCTCTAGAGTACCCCAATCAGGACGAGTGGTCCCCTGCCCTATCTGAATGGTCGCTACTACTTTTATCTGCTTCTGACCCTTTCCTGGCTAGTTCATCTACTATTTCGTTCCCTTGTATATTGCTATGTCCAAGAACCCAGCAGAGCTTAACCTGATTAGTGTGGCAGATTCTATTTAATTCCTTCCTACAGTTTAAAACTGCCTTTGATCTCATGGTCTCACTGGCTAAAGCTTTGATAGCAGCCTGGCTGTCTACGAAAAAAGTAATCTCCGAGGAGCTTAGCTTTTCATGATGTGCCAATTCAGCTGTTTTTTCAATGTCATAGATCCCGGCCTGAAAGACACTATAGTCAACTGGGAGTTTATACGACTCTCTGATGTTTAGAGATTGGCAAAACACTCCAGCACCTGTTTCTGATTCCATTTTTGAACCGTCAGTGTAGAAAGGGATACCCTGTTTACTTATAAGTGAATTAAGATCCCAACCCTGTCTTTCTGGTACGCAAATACAAAATTTCCTATCGAAATCTAGTAAAGGGGGACTCTAATCGGTGGTCTCTATCAGTCCTGGAATCGTGTCATATCTTTGTAAGATTGACCCGTGTCCATTAGTGCTGTGCTTCCAAAAACTCAGTTCTCTTAAACGAATTGCAGTTTTGGCTGTCGTGCACCTTATGAAGTCATCCAGAGCCGGGAGATCCAAGATCATTTCCAACCCAGCTTGTGGTGTGGATCTCTGAACCCTGTTATTCCTATACAGGCTAGTCTCTTATTCAGGTTCTTGAGATAGCTTGATTTTTTCACCGCTTTCCACCATACAATAGAGCCATAGCTAAGAATGGGTCTGACAATCGCTGTGTACATCCATTGGATGACTTGCGGTCGTATACCCCAACGTATACCGAAGGTCTTTTTGCATGTGTAGAATGCACATAGTGCTTTTTTCATTCTTTCCTCAGTTTTACGCTTCCATGTAAGCTTGGAGTCAAGGATTACTCCTACAAATTTAGCTTCCTTAGAAAGTTTTAGAGGAATACCATTTAGTTTGGGAGGGTTGAAGCCCTCCAGTTTCCGTTTTTTCGTGAACAAAACTAGCTCTGTCTTGGTGGGGTTGACCCCGAGACCGTTCTTAGTTGCCCAAGAAGATAAATCCTTAAAATGTTTCCTATGATGGTAAGGAACTTGTCTGATACCAAAACCACTATGTCATCTGCATATGCTATAATTTTTATGCCCTGATCTTTAAATGTACAAAGTGGTTTGTTTAAGTTCATTACTCACAATGGACCCTTGAGGTCTAAGTGAGTCCAACCTAACCTAACCTAACACTGTATCTAAAACCCGAAGATGAAGAAGCAGGTAGGAAAAGGAATTATATCGAACAATTATTTGTCGTGGGCTATTCGGCGTCTATCCGGACACTTTCAGTTGTTTAGTTTGGATTTATGTATGTGTGTGTTGTGTGCGAGTGCTGTATTCGAGTGTGCTACTCTGAAAAATATGAAAAAAACATTGTGTTTACTTTTTTTTTAGAACTCATATGCAAGACCTACAGGAGGTCACTCAGGAAGTCCATTATGAGAACTATCGTTCGGAACGCCTTGCCAAAGGCATCAACAACAAGAAAAATGGACCAAGCAAAGAAAACGATCGTGACTCGGTGCCAACAAATAACTCTCATTCAGACAAAGATCGAATTCTCCTCGAGAAGGAAGCCGAACTCAGGCGCATGCAAGAAATGCTTGCTCAAATGCAAGCTAAAATGCAAGCTCAGCAATAAAAGAAGACGACTGTTTGTTTTATTCGTTTTTCCACTCAGTTGAACATAACCTCTCATTTTTAGTGCGTACATTTTAAATATGTTTCAGCTTTCATTCATAAATACAACAAACTATATTTTTATATGACTTTATCTTTTAAGTTCTCATGCACTTATTTTCATGAAAATCAAAGTTAATTCAAAATCTACATTAATATTTTTAAGAACAGTATTTTTATGATCAAAATAACAACAAAAACAAACAAAGATGTGGTGTGTCAAAACTTTTGGTTCCATTTAGTTCTTGTTGGCCACCAACTCTCTGAACGTCGTTGTAAATATTTTTGGAACAAAATAAAAAAGTGTTTCGCTTGTGTCTACAAAAAAACAAAACAAAGAAAGGAAATTGCAAATTCCTATTTATATAAAAAAAAACAATAAAAACTATTGTAATCAGTATATTTATGAAAATATGACGCAATATATATTGAAGTTTTATAATCAAAATCGGTGTTAAACTTAATTCGATTTCAGAAACCTTTGAATCAATGAAAGCTGACAAATAAACTGGTCGTACAGAAATGTAATCCTGTACGACCAGTTTAATAAAGTCACTTCTGTTCTCTCTTTTCTTAGATGACATCACATCGGCTCTTTCCGGAGGAATAAGGTTTGCTGGTATCAACGTCAAAGCGCTTATGTATGCGGACGATATTGTAATTTTAGCGGAATCACCTCAAATGCTGCAAATGATGATAAATAAGCTTAAAATATATTGCGATCTCTGGAACCTCACAGTCAATACTGACAAATCCAAAATTTTAATATTCCGAAATGGATCTGGTAGATACGCCAGAGAAGAGAGAAGGACCTGGAATAATGTTGCACTGGATTTGGAGTATAAGTATCTTGGTGTTATAATTACCCCCAACCTTTCATTCAAGAAGCACCTGCAGGCAAAACTAGTCGAATCGAAACAAGCCATCAACTGTAACTGGAAGGGAGTGCTGGGAAAAAAAATATGTGGCACCAAGTGCAAAATTTAAACTTTTCGAAGCGTTGTTGAGGTCGATCTTATGCTATGCTGGTCAAGTGTGGGGATTTCTATAGTACGAGGAGGTTGAAAAGGTTTTAAGATATTTTCTCAAAAAGATATTCTGGCTCCCTGAGCATATCCCTACGTACAGTCCTCTTCGTTTGATTAGACGCACCCATTTTTTTGTTTGCATAGATTTTTTCTTATAAGTGTGTGCAAGAACTATCAAGCAATTGCATTTATTAGAAAGCTTATTATATTAAGTTCTCAACAAAAAAAAAAACCACCAACAAATGGTAGGTGGGTGGAAGTAAACGGTAACTTTTTCTCTTACTTGCATATGTTGTAAAGGTCCCGTCACACACTGAAAGGAAAGTACTTTCAGAAAGCAAGAAGCTTTCTGAAAGCAAACATTTCATAGTGTGACGACCCGAAAAGTACTTTCCTGAAAGCGTTTCTCAAAATGATTTGCTTTCTTGAAAACACTTTCAGAAAAAAAACTTTCACAGTGTGACTAGTTCCTGAAATCGTTTTGAAGAAAGCAAATCACTTTCAGAAAACGCTTTCTACTTTCAGAAACAGTTTGTGAAAGTTTTTTGCTTTCTTGAAAGCGAACGTATGTTTTACATAGAACCTACTCTGGTGGGCCAAAAATAAAGGAAGTAGGTCATAAGTTCACAATTGTTTTTGTGGTAAGGGTGCAATTGTGGCAGTACATTCGCTAGGCAGATAGCCCGCTCCGCTTAGCTGTCTGAAATGCACCATGATCCCAAAATGGTCGCACCCAAATTGACCTACGATTACTCGCCTTGTTCTCAGTAACGTGCTGTGAAATCCGTAGGATAATTTCCAATAAAGTTAATTACCTATATTCCAAAACTTCTTCAGCGGACTGCATTTTGTTGCTATTCTGGATAAACAATTATAAAAAACTAGCTCAAATATCGCAACCAGTTACACATAAAAAACTTTCAGAAAACGCTTTCTGCTTTCAGAAACTGTTGGTGAAAGTTTTTTGCTTTCTTGAAAGCGAATGATCTGAAATATTACAACCGTTTACACACAAAAAGCTTTCAGAAAGCACTCTCAGGAAACGCTTTCGCTTTTATAGTGTGACGACCCGAAAAATGTTTTCAGAAAATTTAGTTTCTTGAAATTAAAATGTTTTCCGAAAGCACTTTCAGAAAGCACTTTCGTTTCATATTGTGACTGCTCTCTGAAAACACTTTCAGAAAAATAACAAACTCTAAAATTTGGAAACGCTTTCTGAAAGTATTTTCCTTTCAGTGTGTGACGGCTCCTTAAGAAAAAGTGAAATGAAACACAGACTTTTTGATTTACTTTTTTCTCATTTATTTGTTTTTTTATGTTTCTTTTATATTTTTAGTACTTCGTAGAACCACCATGTTTTAAAATCACATCAAAAATTCGATTTTTTAGTGAATCGTATACAGTTTTTCTAAATGATTTAAGGGAATCTTCTTCCAGGCTTCTTTGATGGTGAAAATTAGCTCTTCACAGGTCTCATACTGCCTACCTCCTTTGTAAATTTTGCGCGTGAGCCATCCCCAAACATTTTCAATTATATTGAGGTCAGGTGAAAAAGGTGGCCATGACAACAATTCCATATTTTCGGCGGCAAGAAAGGTTTTGACTACACGTGCGTTGTGGATTCGCGCATTATCGCCATCCGTTGAAAAATCCAGGATATAGGTCCGAACAGTTCTTTCATAGCGGGGAAGGCTGATTCCAAAAGAGCTTTGTAGGAAAGTCCTGTCATTTTGTTGGAAACGAACACCAAATCGAACGCCCCATAGTTCAAAATGGCTCCCCAAACCATTTAACCTCCTTGCTTCGAATGGTGACGTGTCAGAAACTTTTCATCTTTTCTTACATCATGGAAACAGTAATTGTACCCATCAGTGCCATCCAAATTAAAGGGCCTATTATGGATCACAATTCAATTTAGTTGAATTGTAATCAAGACAACTCAATTTGAAGACAACTGCAAAAAAAATTCGTATTATGGTAGACAACTTTTTTCAGTTGAGTCTTGAGTAGACCAAATACGTTGCCTACTTTTCTGTGCTTGTTTTGTGTCAAAAACAGCTGTGTAAAGTAAAATAAGTATTTCAATGTTTTGAATTCAGTGCAAAATTTTATTTAAAAGACGAAATAATACGGAATGGAGAGTTCTATTGATTTGTTTTTTGTAAATTTGGAAGAAGAAAATCCCCTCAATGTTGCGCTGATGAGAAAAAATATTCGAGATCACTCCAATCCATTGGAACTTCCAAACAAAAAGTATTATTTGTAAACAAATTCTTAGATGAGAAGTGTTGATTTAATGTCTCCGTTGCAGATTTATAATTTTTTTTGACTGAGCAAAAACGCATTTGTTTATGTGCTAAATGAAATCAAAGTGTTAAATCTAATAATAAACAATTGTCAACACTTAATACAGTCAACGCCCCCTTACAGATAGTGTAAACAATTATCTATAAATTCACCTCAATAATTAATGCATTTCCTGTTACACCTATATCTATAAATTCACCTCAATAATTAATGCATTTCCTGTTACACCTTTTACTTTTCAACTTTATATAACAATATACCTACACTTTTTATTTGAACTTGAATCAGCGTGGTCGTTTTATTTAATCCCTAAACATCCTTTTACATAACTCTGGTATTCTACAATTCCCACCAATTCTCAAACTCTGCACTGCCCTACGTTTCATGGCAGAAGGAAGTTACCAAAAGTGCAGCGGTAATGATTTTAATCAAGGCTTTGCTCAGCCAACAGACGAGAATACTTTTATTTCTGGAGATGCTGGATATCCTTTAGATTAGAGTAACATTTAATGACTCCATTTCGATTGGCTGAAAGTGGGAGTCCAGAACCTTGTCTCAATACCATACATGCACAAACAAGAAACATTATTGAAAGAACGATTGGCTTGATCTAATGTAATGTCGTTTTCCATTGGTCTTTTTTTTGACATTTCTTCTTCTACCACCAATGGAACGGGTTATGATATATATGTCATTCTTCGGACGATTCTGTTTTCAAAAAAGAAGCGTACTGCTCTTCTCAGATACATTCCGTCTGTCAAAGTCAGTCCAATGGAATGGTTTCAGAAGATATCTGAACGACCAATGGAAAACGACATAAATTCAGGTGCCTTCTATCTGCTTTTTGGTTTGGTTTCTGCTGTACAATTGCAATCAATCTCTCGAATTGGGCAGGTTTTTTGATTTTTAAATTTAAAAAATTATTTGCTTGAAGGTGTTTTGATTATTTTATGTAAAACTTTAATTTTTCTCTCCATTTTCTCAATAAAATTGCTTTTAAATTTTTTAAATTTAAGATGGTCTGCACTCAGCTTTTTCCTTTATTTTGCTGGTGGAGGCAGCTGAATTTGACGCAATTCTTATAATTTCTCTTTTCTCTAGAGGAGTTAAAGCGGTTTTTGTCCATCCCTTGTAATTTGTTCCATATGAAGCACTGTTTTTTATATAATTTCTTACTACATGGTCACTTCGGCCTATTTTTTCGTCAATACTTCTCATGGAAAACCCTTCGCAATGCAACGCGTCAATTTTTCCTTTTTCTTCCGCGGTTAAAACTTTTTTCCCCATTTTTGATTAAAAATAATATTAAATACTCTTTAATGCTTAAACTTTGAAGTGAACTCAAATCCACGTAACAGATCGCGACCAATTAACCAATTTAACGTGTGTGTCTAATCATGTGAAAAAAACTGCACTTTTTCTTACAGCATAGACGACAAAGAGAAAATATATCCGTTATCTTCCACTCACCTACCATTTGTTGGTGTTTTTTTGTTAAGAACTTATTAAGCTTTCTAATAAATGCAATTGCTTGATATCTCTTACACACTTATAAAAAAATCAAACTTATGTAAAAAAAAATGTGTGTCTAATCAAGGGAAGAGGACTGTATAACCCAAACACTTGTACCTATGCAACAAATTCTAAATTATCTTTAAAATTTTATCTATCAATCTGTTACTGTTATTAACAGTGACATTTTCTTATCTCGCATGATATAAATTTTGTCAACTCCGTTTGCTTTTCACTGACATTTGCCAATTACCGTGTTAGTGTAAGAGAGATAGCTACATTGTTTATTTTGAAATTCTTTCGTGCAAAAAAAGAGTAGGAAAAACCATATACGTTGACTTTCTCCAACATACAATAGGTCCGTTCCTTTACTTTTTCAAGTAACTTCAAGTAAACTGCCAAATTTGCAGGAGTGGGGATAAATTCTCTCACAGAAAGTCAAAGTTACGAAAAAGTAAAGGAACGCTTTTGTAGTAAGTTTTAGTAAAATAGCTACATGACAGAAACGTCAAACGCAAAACCAAAATAATTCTTTGTAAATCGTGATTAATAAAACTAAATCAACAAGAATAAACAATTATTCCATTTAACATCGTTATTGGCTGATTAATCAGAATCAAAAGAAAGTGATTTCCATTTTCTATTTGATTTGATATTTTGAAATTGAATTCAAAAAGCTGATGACAGCTGTTTTTGACAGCTAAATTTTAGCTGCTAAAAATTGCCCGAAGAATTTTCTTGGGCAGATTTTAGTAACTCTCTCATTTGAGGGGAAATGTTTTACTCTCTCATCGTCTCTCTTTCTTACGAAATTTTTGTGTTAGGGAACAGGATTTAGCAGTTTTTAGTAACTTTCGGCAGCTTGAAGTTACTTGAAAAAGTAAAGGAACGGACCTAATATTCTTTTCAATTCATTCGCTTGCTGTTACCGAGTCGGTTCATTTGTGGCACTTGTCCCGCGACAAAATTAATCAAAAAATTTCATTTGATGGAGTTTTTTTATTTTATTTTTATTTTTTTGTTGAAAGTGAAAAACTTGGAAAATTTTGCTTGAAATTCGAATAATATTCAAAGCTTATTGATCGACCATCTGTTCTTCATTAATTAAAAAACTTATTGCGCGCCCCCGACTCGCATAGTTCGACAGCGAGAGCGACAGTATTCGAGAGAAAAAAAAATAAACGGGTCAATACTTTTCAATTGAAAATAACCTCTGAAATTGATGAAATCGTTTCAAACTTTTCACGCCAAATAAATTAAAGTTAGTTGTGTTCACTTTGAGCTTGAGGTAAACAATTTTTCGAATTAAATAAAATTAATAAAACGGAAGGCAACAGTGCAAAAGAAAAAAAAAGAGTGGCGGAGTTCCCCAAGTGAAGAAAATGTAGATTAACCTTTTTTGACATTGAACATTTTTTCTATTGTATTTTGTTGTTGTGTCTCTTTCTGTGTGATTGTCCATTTGCAGCAGTGCTGCCATATCGAGGGGAATTCCCCTTTTCGTGGGGAATCGTTGTCGAAAATTTGGTGAAAGGGGAAAAGGGGATTCCACTGCCTTCCAGAGCAAAAAAGGGGAAAAACAAATCTTACTTACCTAGCCCAACAAAACTAGACAATTTACAACTTAGTATGCGTAAACAAACAAGAAACAACTCATAGAGGATAGACTAAAAAAAATCTACAGCTTAGCTTGTACGTAGACTGGAAAAGTGGACATTTTTTTTGTTTTTGCTTCATAGATTGGGGATCTGTTCATCATTGAAACACATCACTGGAATTTTTCAAAGAGGGCGGTTATTTCTGCTATTGAACAAATTTCCTAGTTGATATATGATTTCTTGACAGAATTCTTCCATTGGAATTGTAAAAAAATTTAAACGCAAATCATTGGAACGATTTGTTTCATTTTTTGACAAAAATCCATCAGCTGTTCAGGAAAACGAATTTCCGTAAGGAAAATAGAAAAATACATTTTTAACGAAAAATAAGTTTGCAAATTTATATTTTTTTTCTTAAAAAAAATTCTTTAAGTATTTTCCAGTCGATTGGTATACAAATTGCATTAGTTATCAAAAGAAAACTTAGTTAAATATACATTCAAACATTTTTCCTGATGGATTTCAATGATCGCTATAACTGGCCCCTTATACAATCAGCTGTTCATGAAAACTGTTTTATAAAAAAAAAAAATAGTTAGCATGTTGAATAATTGTGTGTTATGTAAAATAAAAAATATTGAATTCCGATCGATTGGTATGTAATTTGCATTTCTATTCCAATGATAGCTATGACTGATCCTTAAGAATCATAATAAAAGTTTGTTTGTGGTGTTCATAATTTTTGTGTTGTATTGCTTTTTCCAAATGTGTGTAGATGTACATACATTTGTAAGTTTTTAAGAAATCAGCTTTGGGTTTCTTGACTTGCTCATCTTTTATTTTTAAAGTATAAAAATTGATTAAAACATACACAAAATACGTTTTAAATATCGAGGGGAATTTATGGGGAATATCACTTTCAGAAAAGGGGGAAAAGGGGAATTTTCTAACCCCGAAAGGGGAATCTCGTCTGAAAAATCTGGCAGCACTGATTTGCAGTCCGTTTTTTTTTTGACGACAGTGACGGTACATTTCTATTTATTTTTGCAACGATGTTTGTTTAATAAAAATAAATTAAATATTTTTCCCCAAATTTAATCACGAAAACCAAGAAGAAAACAAAATCAAAACGAAAAAAATTATCGGCTCTACTTTCCTTTACCAGATTCTGAATTTGAAGATGAAAATGGTCTCAATCGATAGATACACGTTAATAAAGCATAAATAAACAGTTTTTTTTTGTCTGAAATTAATATTTCTATTTTTAATTAATTAAATTAAATCGCATATATACCGAGTCGTTGTCGAGCCGGTACGGCGAGCGCGTAGCCAGAGTCGTGCACTCCACATCGAGGGTTAAAACCCCTTGAGCGGCGAAGCCGCCGCATATACTCGCTGTTTGCTACAAAAACCTGTTCAAGTTTATAGTGAAAAAAAATATTTGTATGGAAAAATAGTGTTTTTATTTTATTGATTAAATACATAAATAATAATTTCCGACAAAAAAAACAGTTGATTTATGCTTAATTAACGCGTATCTATCGTTTGAGACCATTTTCATCCTAAACAAACAAAAAAACCCATAGAATCTGGTAAAGGAAAGTCGCCCCAAATTATCAATCTAGAGAGAAACTGCGATAAAAAAAAAATAACAAAAACTCATTTTAATTGAAGAAAAAGTTGTGTAATTTAAGAAAACAGACAGACAGACCAAATCTTTTCTCATTTAGCGGGGCGACTTTCCTGATAGGGCTTTGGATCTGGGCCTTGAAATTTTTTTGGGTGAAAGGTAGGCAAGTCTATAGGCTAGCTTCAAAGTTTTACAAGTCGGAGACCCCCGTAAATACGATTAAAAATTATTTAAAAATTGCGAAAATACGATGTTTTTTTCTTCTCTTTTGACATTTGGCTGTAAGCGCAAGTCAATTTCGAGGATTTTTTTAGTGTGAGTGTTGTTAGACTGTGCCAAAATGTACTTTATGTGGAAAGTTAAATACTCATAGCATAAAATGGAAGGTTGAGTTTTGGCATGATACCCCATTTATATTGGAAATTTTTAACTACATATTATCTTATCTGATTTTCAGAAGTATTTTCACAAGAAAAAGTAATAGTTTAAAATTTCGCGCGAAATTTTGAACAATTATCTTATCTGATTTTCAGAATTATTTTCACAAGACAAAGTAATAGTTTTAAATTTCGCGCGAAATTTAAAACTATTACTTTGTCTTGTGAAAATAATTCTGAAAATCAGATAAGATAATAGTTTTAAATTTCGCGCGAAATTTAAAACTATTACTTTGTCTTGTGAAAATAATTCTGAAAATCAGATAAGATAATAGTTAAAAATTTCGCGCGAAATTTTTAACTATTATCTTATCTGATTTTCAGAATTATTTTCACAAGACAAAGTAATAGTTTTAAATTAATTTAGTAAAATCTTTCGTATCAGAGCACATTTTTACCGTTAAACATTAAGCTCCAACACAAGGAAAAACTTCCCATCGGTTTCTTACGAATTATCAAAAAAAAAAAATCCCAGAATATCCCAATAAAAAACCCAAACAAACTTACAGTCTACCCACACTTAACGAAGAAATCAGCAGATGCAAGAAACTGCTGTCAAGATTTTGACATTCTGAACCCAGTCATGTATTTATCAAATAAAAAATACAGACTTTTTGTATGAGAAAATGATATTTTATTAATTAAATTAAAAATACTTTTAACAATTTCCGACAAATAAAACTAATTGTGTAGAGTGTTTTAAGAGATTACCTATCGAGTGAGACTAGTTTTGTGCCCCAAACCCAAAGCCCTATCAGGAAAGTAGAGCCACTTCAGCTACTTAACCTACCTACTTCTTGGTTGCTATTTTTTGTTGTTTTTGCTTTAAATTTGTGGTAAAAATAGATCGGTGCACGTTTTATTTAAATAATGTTCGTGCTTTTTGAGTGAGCGATCTTTCAGCAGTCGGCCTGTGTCTCTTTCGTAAGAGACACAAAATAAAGAAGTTCCAAGCTCCAATTGCTTCCACTTTACAGCCGGCATTGTGCTTTAATTTTTTGTTTTTTCTCTCTTTTATTTTTTAAGAAACTAAAGAAGAGGCAGATAGAAAAGTAAAACTAACATCGATTAATCATTGTTTAACTTTTTAGATCGATTCTGAAAAAAGAAATTAACTCTTGAGTGATAAAAAGAGACAAAATCAAATTGGAACAAAGTTCGTTGTGTCTATTGAGTGCGTTTGGTGTAAATTTAATTCAAAATTCGGCGAGCAGATATGGCCAAGGACGAGGAAGATGATCTGTTGCCCGACAAAGATGCGGCAAAAGGCTTTTATGCCAAATATGAACCCAAAGAGATTCTCGGAAGGTGAGTTCAATACATTTTCTGTTTTTCATTTTTTTTTTTTTTTTTGTATTTTTCTAATATCTGATTCCATCAGGTCGGAAGAAAAGTGTATTTTAACTTCATTGGGTTGGGTTCGCCTTTCTTATTTTGTGCTGATTTTTGTTAATTTCTTTCTCATTGCTTTACCCTCTGCCTCTGTATCAGACTCGAATGAGTTTAGTGTTTAGCTTTGTTTGCACTGTCTTGTTAGTTATAGATAGTGTTGCCAGGTAAGAAATTATCAAAGTTGTGATTTTAGGTCCGTTGTTTTACTTTTTCGGCAGTTTTTGTAAAAACTGTCAAAAATCGAGGAGTGGTGATGAAATTTTGTGATTCGCCCAAAAAGTAAGGCTAAAAACACACCAAATCAGACAAGATTTCTTTTTGTCTTAATGTCGTTTTCCATTGGTCGTCCAGAAGTCTTCTGAAACCATTCCATTGGACTGACTTTGATAGACGGAATGCTTCTGAGAAGAGCAGAACTCTTCTGTTTTGAAAACAGAATCGTCCGAAGAATGACACATGCATCATAACCCGTTCCATTGGAGGTAGAAGAAGAAACGTTAAAAAAAGACCAATGGAAAACGACATAAGACAAAAAGTCTTGTCGAATTCTAACCCACACCGAGGACGACAAAGACTATACAACTGACACGTTTTTTTGTCGATTTTTGTTTGTTTGTCTTGTTCACTTTGGTGTGTGTTACTTCATAAGACGGTGTGTACTTTTAGGCGTTGACATTTTGTCCCGGACTTTTTGTCTTCTTTCGTGTGTTTTGCTCCTATACAACCCCATGTATTTACTGCAACCGACGAGCGGACAAGACTTTATCGTGCCGTGACTTTTTCGGACTTGTGTCCACGATTTTTTGTCGAAAGACAAAAAGACGTCTTGTCTGATTTGGTGTGTTTTGTAGCCTAAAAGAACTCTTCACAGAATGCACAAAATTATATCAAACGTCAACAAAATTCAATGTACTTCTTTGTTGGTGTGACAGAACTTACAAAAACGACCACAAGAAATTTTTGTGGCTAAAATCGGGAGATAGGGGAAATATTTTTCTCCTCCTCCTCTCAAAAGTGACAGAACTTACAAAAATCGGATCCCAGGTAGACAAAGTCCTTAACTACCTCGAAGTTAAATCTGTCTGTGTTGACGTTTGCTCCAATACGTTAATGTTGGTAGTCCTTTCTTGTTGACAGCATTAACTTGGTCTTGACCTCGTTAACCGCGAGTCCCATCTTCCTGGCCTCCGTCTCAAGACTCACAAACGCTCCACTGACATCACGCTGTATCTAGTAGCTGGACGGACTTTTGAAAGATTGTGCCTCTGGTGTTGTCGTTGTAGTTTTGCACAATCTTTTCAAGAATGATGTTGAAGAAATCGCCTGACAACGGATCGCCTTGTCTAAAACCTTTATTGACATCAAAAGCGTCCGTTAGGTTTTTTCCGATCATGATGGAACAACGTGAGTTTTCTATTGTCATTTTACACAGACGGACGAGGTTTTTCTGGGATGCCAAAACTAGACATTGCTCTATATAGTTGGTCTCTACAGACGCTGTCATACTTTTCAAACTCTCTCTTTTCAGAATCAGAAGCCATAAGGTTTGCGGCTTGGTTAGTGTCGCAAAGATCAGGCTTTGAAAAATCATTAACTTCTAATATCAGTATTTTTCCAACTGTTGAGTGCTTAACTCCATCCAACGAATCTCATATCTTCTACAGTCATATTTTTATTGGGTTCGTCGTCACTTTTTGCCTATTATCTTTCCGATATCTCAGTAGACAAAGTTATCTAAACAAATTTGCAGGTGAAAAGTAGTTCAATGTGTTGTTAAATGTTTTAATGACTTTCAAGCTTGAAAGATTTTGTTTGGCATTTCTCACAAGCATGACGTTTGGTATTTTTCTAGTGTTTCGTATGTTTTGGGAGTTTCAGTGACAAACATTACAAAATTTAGGCATCACACACAGACTGCATCAGTTAAACAAATTTGAAGATCTCTGTTGTAAAAGAATAAAGCCATTTTCATAAATGTCGATAAAAAATTTACAATTTGTCAACTAAAGTGTATTGATGTCGTCATCCACCTCAGAAGTCAGTAAACCGTAGAACGCAGTTAATTTGCCCTTTTCCGGGCATTTGGGTTCAATTTAATGTAGATATGTTCACGTATCAACAATGGTCAGGTTTTTGAAACTAAGTTTCAGCGCCAATAGTCATTTTTTAAACAAAAAGAAATAAATCAAACTTTATTAAAATTTAAAAATCTTAAGTCACACATGTGTTGAGTTTTGAATTTAAATTGTAAAGAAAATTAGCTTCTTTTCTTATAAATTAATCTCCGATTGCCCAGATATGATTTTCAAATCTGTTACCCGATTGACTGAAATAGTCTACCTTCTTGCTTTTGTTTTCAAACACAAAATGGAAAATTTTGTGTAGTCAACTGTGTACACAAAATTGAAACAAGAGTTTTGGTTCCTTAAGATTTATTAAATTTGTGTTTCTTTCAAAATAACAGAAAAACAAGATTTGAATTTTGAACAATATACAAAATTAACTAAGTAGAGATTTGTTGTCTGATAAGCATTTCCCTTGCAGTTCATTTCTCCTAATTTTGTTTACTTTGCAAGGCAGTCACATTTTACTTCATCAAACACATCTACAAAATTAAAACAGCAAGTAGTGGCAATTATTTAAACAGCTGTATAGCACCTACGCGGCAAGTTCACTGGGTTGTTCACTTCACTTTTTTACTTAATTCCCATGGGCTTAAGCGCGTTTTAGACGATCAGTTCAGTTCTCAGTTTCAGTTGAGCAATCAGTTTAAAAGTTTGTGTATTTAGACGTCAGTTCGATGTTCAGTTCAGCTTTCATTTTCCTTGTGAGCAGTCGAAATTTGGAAGAAAAAAAAATACTTTTTCGTAATGGATGATGAAAGTCTTATTGCAATAGCTCTAGTTTTGTCGCTTGAAAAACCTTCTTCTTGTTCACAGTCACAAGTCACAACTATTCAGTGGACTGACTTTGACTTGGTCTGTTGTTGGTCGCTGAGGAAAGAACTTAGCAAATCGAAATACCAAAGATTGGGGACGTACACTTCATTCGTCTCTATTCCGCTCTAACTTTCGTTCGACTGTTTTCAGTTCTTTGTTATACACAGAACGAATGCTTTTTATCTTTACCCTGACCTTAGCCTTCGTCGCTTCTGCATCTATAAAAATAAATAGAGTGGCGCGACAGCTCTTGAAGAACCAAGGCCTAAGTGGCTTACTTTTATCAAAAATTCTTTGGGTGCTGGTGAAGAATTTCATCTACCTCTTTTAATTTTCGAAGCAACATATCATATTCTGCTTCTCTTTTAACCGAATTGTGGTCAAAAGCGTCATTTTTTCCACAAACACGATAAATTTCCAGAAATTCAACCATATTGTCCGTTCGTTTCGACATTTTCCGCACGAACTTAAATCTTCACTCACCGGAAATTATTGCTCAAATGAAGATTGAACTGAAAACTCAACTGAAATGTATTTACACATCAGTTTGACTGAAAGCTTAAGTGATTGCTCAACTGAAACTGAGACTGATATGATCGTCTAAAAGGGGCTTTATTGATTGTGGCTATACGGGGCATTACAAATCTGCGGTATGGAATACCATTCTCTTTGTACTGCTTCCCACAAATGATTTCCATTTCTGAAATATTGCCCGCCAAACTTCGCTTGAGTTCATTCCACAAGTTCTCAATGGGATTGAGGTCAGGGAATTGCCTTGGTCACGGAATAAGAGGTACTTCCTTCTCTTGGAACCAATCTTTTACGATAGCCGCCGTGTGTTTTGCATAGTTGTCATATTGAAAATGCCACCCGAAGGTCATGTTTTCTTCAGAAAATTGAAGCATGACATTTTCTCATGCCCGTATTTTGTTAATATGGTTTTTATGAGGAATATAGGAACGACACCATACCCGGATAAACATCCTCACACCATAATATTGCCACTTTTGTTTTTCATTGTTTTTTGTGTAGAGCAGAGATGGTATGCCTTGTTTTTGGGCGTCTTACATTACGGCCGGAGTTCGTTGAAAACAGATTTATTTTAGTCTCGTCGCTCCGCAGGATACTACACCATTTTTTTAATCCTTCAGGTCCATTCCAATTTGCGTATCTAAGGGCAAATTGTTTTCGCGCCCTTATGTTGTTAGATCTAAGCAAAGGCACTTTACTGGCGACTCTACCTGATAGATGAAAGATCTAAAGCCTTATCCGGATAGTGCGTGAACTGGTTGCGTTCTCAATGTTTGCGCTTATAGTCCTTGATGACATGGAGGGATTCGACTTGGCTATAATTTGTACGCGGCGGTCAGTGGAAGGTGATGTTTTTTCGGTCTGCCTCTATTTAAGCGCACTATTCTCGGCTTCAGAGCATTTGTTACCATATTTTGAGATAATCCAAGGGTCATCGCGATAAATTTGTACGTTTTGCCTTCACGGCGTAGATGATTGACAAGTCCTCTTTCTTCTGGCGATACCGTTCTTTTCTATGAAAAACTTGATTTTGCATTAGTTGCCACCAAAACAACCGCTATTTAGCAACCAGTTGACAGTGGTCATCTAAAATTTCTTCACATTTACTTTTTTGACCAGCTGTGTATTTAATAATTTTTGTTTGAATAAAAATACCTTATGTCTGGCAACATTTTCCATACTCTCGATCTGTCAAAAATTCGGAATTTCTTGTGATGACGTTTGATTTGATAGCCTCTTTTTGTTTACTTTTTAAACCAGATTTCTCTTTTGCTTGCCCTTTCGCCTTCGCTTGCCAAACATGCAGAGGCAGACATACAAGATACAACCAAACAAATTTTTCTATCATGAGAGATGAATAAAAGCGAAATAACATTTTTTCATGTTTTGTTGTTGTTTGCATTTTCTTTTGATCATTTCATTCTTTTTGTTGATCGTTTTTTTTTGCTTCGATTTTTTATTGCATGATCTGCTGCACGTGCTTATAAAAATGTTAATTGATTCGATAAAAATTGGTGGTGTAGGTATTGAATTTTGTTCGTGTGATTGTTACGGAGTTTCGTGACAGCTCTGCTATACACCCATGATCAGTCATGAGACACACCCCCGATTCGATTTTAGGAAGTGTTTTCTGTTTTTTTTATAAGGCACTCACTCATACCAATTTATGTAATGTACATTATACATACGTATTTGGCATTCAATTGAATATATTTCGTCGAGTCTTTCATTTGTTGAAATTTTCGTAGATTTTAGAAGAGTTAAGAAAATAAAAACACTTGCGTTTATATGTACAGTGGGCCACAGCTTATTTGATACAGTGCTCATGACAAAATGAAAAGCAATGTTAAACCTTAAAGGTTGTAAGATAGGTTCGAAATTTTAATATACAGCCCGATTCTCCCCATCATCACTGATACTTAACAAGCCATAAGAAGAGGTGAAATTGATTTTGTGACTTTTTCGTATTCTCCCCCAAAGTCACAAGTCACAACTTGTGAGAGTCACAAAAACAATCGAAATTGTGATCTCCTTCAGAGCAGGTCATAACTGGCAAATTATTTGAGATTTGACATTTTGATTTTTGAGTAGTGAAAAAAATGAAAGTTGAAAAGAAAATGAAGTAAATGAAAAGTTAAAATTTTACAACAACACATCATTTGAAACAAACTGATAAAATTGATAAGATTGCAGCGAAGACGGCTTTTACGAACCCTGACAGACCAATGACCCAATGGCTATACAAAATAGCACGTTTGTTCCATTTTGCGGCTGACCTGTAGGGCCCTTTCATGGCAACGCTTCTCGCAGCTGACCCCATAATGTTTTTACCCTTTCCGGATCGGTTGGGTCATTTTTGTTGGCCATGAGCTGCGGGTGGTCGGTCATGAATGCCACGAAGTATTCTAGTTGCTCCACCGAAGTCCTCTTACCATAGCGATTTTCTTCTGTAAATATATTAATTTATTTATTTATAACTTCAAATATAAACATTTCTATAAAATTTATCACAACTGTTGCAGACATATTGTAGAGCTGAGTTGTTGATTGGCAAATTCGAAATCTTTTAAATTTTTTCAATGAGAAGCTGATGACATTTCCATATTCACCTTGGCTGTGGTGAGTTTGGTCGTGACTTTTCTTGTGAGGATTATGGAAGAATCCGACAAATGTTATCGAATCACAACACTCTTCACAAGAAATAGTCACAAGGGCTTATGACTTGTGATTCCTCACAAGGGGGAGAATCAGGCTAATAGGTTTGTAGATTCATATTCAAAGAAAAATTTTGCATTTAACGGATACAAACATATTCTACATACTTACCCTCTTTAGGACAAAAAGTAGATTTTGATCAAAAAAACACCAATTAAGTTGTGAATTGATACAGTTTTTCTTAAACCCACCTTCGCCCGTAGCGTAGTGGATAGGTGCGTTGGCTGCTAAGCAGAAAGTCGTGGGTTCGAGTCCTACTCGTGCCCATAAAAGTTTTTATTTCATCTTTCACGGGTACTGCCTCTTGCGAAGAATTGACAAAACTTCCAAGAGTATCAATCTGTCATGAAAAAGTACTTCTCAACTTTGCCATTCGGAATCGGCGTTAAATTATAGGTCCCCTCAATTCTTCACACGCATATTAACAAGGAAAACAGTATCTGGGATTCCGTAATTTTCGCAGACGAGTCCAAGTTTAATATTTTTGGCTCCAATGGCATGTCTTACGTCTGGCGGAAGCCAAATACTGAAATGTAAAAAGAGAACCTTAAAGCTACAGCAAATCATGGAGGAGGGAGCGATGAAGGAACGATGGACAAAATTATGTACCTTGATATTTTAAAAAGAAATTTGGTTCAAAGTGCGAAAAGTTGTGAATCCGCTCGAATTTTCGCTTTTACCAGGACAACGACCCAAAGCACAAATCAAAAATTGTGCAGACCTGGCTTATGTGGAACTGCCCTCACTTAATGACACCACCGGCACCGTCACCTGACTTAAATGTCATCGAAAACTTGAAGGCTCTATTGGACAATAACATTCGAAAACACAAGATCTCGAACAAGAATGATTTAAAGAAAAAAATTGTAGAAGAATGGCGCAAACTCAGGAATTCTCACGTAAGTTGCTGGATTCTATGCCCAAAAGACTAAGACTGCAAGCTGGTGAAAAAGCCAAGAGATATCATACTAAATATTAAATTGTAACAAGATCTTCTTACTTTTAATATTTCTTTTTTGTTAGTTTCATGCTTGTTCGAACTGAAGAGGTTTTTATTCCCTCTCTATGACAAAGCACAGTGCGAGCGTTAGGGAAAGTGGGATAGACGAAGAGGATTTAGGATGAGGTGTCGGTTAACATTGCGTCGCCCTAGTATTGAAGTGCCGTATACGCCATTTTTACATTTTTGGGAAATCGCTTTTGAATGTTTGGAAGTCTATTACGAAAAAACTAACCGCTGACATTTTTTGATTTTTTTGTATGATATACAGTTAAGAATTCTCTTTCATATACATGTTATTTATCATCTGTTAGTCTTTTAGTTTTCAAAATATTTAAATTTTTGTCCAAAATGAGTTTGCCGTATACGCCATCAAAATCAGAAGTTTCTTTCCTTTTCATACACATACGTCAAAAAAAAAGAAAGATTCTGTATTCTCACTTTGTACAGGATCGAACTCGCGCACATTTTTAACCCCCCATAACTTTTGAACCCATAGAGTTAGAAGCTTCAAATTTGAATTACGTATTAACTTCATGCAAAAAAAGGCCCTGTAAAAAAAATTGTCAGAACCAGGAAGTAGTGGTGGTGAGATTATTTAACAGTAAAAATATCAAAAACCGTAATTGACTCACTCACTGACTCACTGATCATCAAAAATATGAAGCACTTCTTACATTAGCAGAATCTTGAAATTTGGTACAATTGTACAATGGTAGGTTTTCGGGTGTATACAAAGGAGAAAATTTCAATTTGCGCATTCAGGGGGCTTGGTATCCGCCCACTTTCTTAAAATGGCCGTAGGATGTTGAAATTCTAATAGGGTTTTGGTTGAATATAAGGAAAATATTTTGATTACATTTACGGACGTAGGATGTTGAAATTCGGAACTATTAAAATAGTCCGGGAGGCGACCGTAAGACTACCTACCTCCTCAGCTAAATGCTAAATGACATGAAAGTCGGACAGAATTTTCCTGGGCCTGCGGCTTAATTGCGCTTCCAGTTGCGTTTATACAATGGGAAAATTGGAAAAGTACGTAGAAGTCAATAGACATTTCGTCGAAGATACCAAATCATATGGTCGGACAGAAATAACCCGGGCCTTTCCCTTTGTCCGACCATGTTTAAAATGGTATTGTTGGTGTTGTCCTACTTCATCGAGTATATGGGCAAATGGGGTATCAAATGAAAGCTTAGAACGTCTACATTAAGAGTCTACTGGTCGGACAAACTTTACATGGGCCAATCATGGACCGACCAGTAGATTCTTAATGTAGACGTTCTAAGCTTTCATTTTATATCCCACATGTGAAACATTTGTATAAAACTTAATTCCTTATAGTAGGGTCAATGAAGCTCAAAAAAGGGCGTTTTCAGAAAGTCCTCAGAAACAGCTCGGATTTTGAAAAAAAAAATTTCTAAATTTTTTGTTTTTTATATTCTTTAAAGTCTGAAACAAATCATTTGGGGGAAATTATTGCTTATATTGTTTAAACAATTTTTATATTGTTTATAAAGAGAGATCCAAAATTAATGTTTTTGATAATTTGAGTGTTTAGGTTGCATTAAGACAAGAAAAAAATCATATGGAACGGGGGGTCTATTGTCCCCCGTCTAGCCGGGAGGGGCAATCTTATAACAAAAAAAGTCTATTTTTCAAAAAAAAATTAAAAATCAACGGCTTTTCCCTCAATGCCGTGTTATACCTTCTTGCAAAGCTAAAAAATGCTTCTTTCATTTTGCATTTAAATAAAGTTGTTTTCAGGAATAGTGTTCGAAAAAATCATTTTCAAAGTCAAAATATCGAAATTTTCAACTTTTTTTTTTAACTTCGAACTAATTTTTTTTTCGAAATTGTATGTAGTTAAGTACTATTTTTTTCCAGGATTAAATGCGGTCTTAAGTTCTCAGTGCGATCCAGAAACAGCATGCCTTAATGTCTTCTTGTTTTTGAGAAACTAAGAAAAAACCAAAAAAACTCAGAAAATTTTGATGATATTTTGTTTTTTAATAATTCGAAGAAAATAGCCGTTAACAAGTAATTTTATGATTTTATTTACATTTTCAAGAAAACGTTTAATTTTGAACGTTCATTTGTGTATTTAAACCATCATCTTCATCAAGTGGTGGGTGATTATCGCAGTCACTTCCACTGCATACAATGCAAGCAGGTGAGCAATGCAAACCACTTTTCCTGCAGCCACACACTAAACCGCATCCTGTTTTGCAGGAGCAAAATATAATTTTCAAAATCGTCTTTGGCGCCGCAGGTTGTGTAAATAAAATCATAAAATTACTTGTTAACGGCTATTTTCTTCGAATTATTAAAAAACAAAATATCATCAAAATTTTCTGAGTTTTTTGGTTTTTTCTTAGTTTCTCAAAAACAAGAAGACATTAAGGCATGCTGTTTCTGGATCGCACTGAGAACTTAAGACCGCATTTAATCCTGGAAAAAAAATAGTACTTAACTACATACAATTTCGAAAAAAAATAGTTCGAATTAAAAAAAAAAAGTTTTTCGAACACTATTCCTGAAAACAACTTTATTTAAATGCAAAATGAAAGAAGCATTTTTTAGCTTTGCAAGAAGGTATAACACGGCATTGAGGGAAAAGCTGTTGATTTTTATTTTTTTTTTTTGAAAAATAGACTTTTTTTGTTATAAGATTGCCCCTCCCGGCTAAACGGGGGACAATAGACCCCCCGTTCCATATGATTTTTTCTTGTCTTAATGCAACCTAAACACTCCAATTATCAAAAACATTGATTTTGGATCTCTCTTTATAAACAATATAAAAATTGTTTAAACAATATAAGCAATAATTTCCCCCAAATGATTTGTTTCAGACTTTAAAGAATATAAAAAACAAAAAATTTAGAAATTTTTTTTTTCAAAATCCGAGCTGTTTCTGAGGACTTTCTGAAAAAAAGCTTCATTGACTCTACTATTATGAATTTATGTAATTCCTACGTAAGAAGTTCCGCACTGGAGAATTCATTTTGGCACGTCCTCTCTTCACGAGGCTTAGCAGACTACTGATAAATATTTTTTGTCCGCTTCGGTATTTATACTTTTTTTTCGATACTGCGTAGGCCAGTATTCACATACGGCAAATGAAAAGTAAAATATTTTTCGTGACTGTGACGTATGTATATACGATTTCTAAGCATCATACTGAAATTTGTATGCACATACGTCAAATCAATACTGAACGATTATTTGATTTTCTATGACTTATGTTCTTAGACTATAAGACGTACGTCAAAACAATTCTCAACAATTTTTTTTCGTAAATTGCATGAAAAATTTGCCGTAAATGCCAAAATTTGGCGTTTACGTCAAAACAATACTTGAACTTGTTGATTTTGATGGATATACGTCAAAACCATTCTGAATATCTCAGCAATGAAAAGAGATAGAAGAAAACGGATAACAGATTTGAAAAGAGCGCCCTCGAAAATATAAGACTGCATACCCAGTTCAAAATATGAGTTTTGGCGTATACGGCACTTCAATACTAGGGCGACGATTGGTCTTGAATTCTCGAACATTGCAGTGACTGGGGAAGACAGAGTGTGAAAGAGAGTACCACATTCGCGTAGTACGGCTAAAAAACAATTCTCTGAACATGACCGTACGTCTGAAGTTGGGCTCGAGGGTGAACTGATGGGCATTCCTGGAGGCGTGGGTATTACGATTGAATATTTTAAGGGGAGGAATGCAACTGGCTATTTCATTAGAGCATAAACCATTGAAGTAACGGTAAAAGAGGGTGAGGCATGAGCCATTACGTCGATATTCAAGTGACGTAAATGTCTCAACGATAGTATGGTCACCAATCATCTTAAATGCTCTGCTCTGGATACTATCCAAAAGACTTAAGTACGTTACTGGAGCACCAGCCCAAACGTGGGAGTTGTACTCAAGCTTTGGACGTATATTTGTTTTATAGATGGTAGCCAGATCAGAAGGGGGAAAAAAATTCTTGCATCGTCTTAAAAAACCTAAACATCTTGCGGCATTTTTGGCGACATCGCATATGTCCACCATCACCGACCACTAGAGGTGGTCGGTGATGCACACACCGAGAAACTCGAAATGTTCGGTTTCACTGATGCAAGTGCCACTCATGGACAGTGGCCAGGGTATGTCTCGCTTTAACGATATAAGACAGCATTGTATTTTTGAAGCATTAAACTCTACCCGATTTCTTATTCCCCAGTGTTCAATGCTGTTTAAGTTAGAGTTTAATGAGCTTACCATAATTTGCCGTTGCAGTTCCACATCCGAAGAGGAGGGATGTGAGTCTGGTAACGAATATGAAAAGCTAAGGGTAATATCGTCAGCGAAACAATTAATTGGATTAGAAGTTACAGACTGGAGATCATTTATAAAAATGAGAAAGAGGGTCGGAGACAAAAACCTGGGACACACCAACATTTATGTTGTGGGTTTCAGACTTGAACCCGTCCAATACAACGGTTCGCAAGAAAGTTTCTAATCCAACGAAGGAGGGATTCATCAATACCGAAAGCACGCATTCTCGATAAGAGAGCCTGGTGCCAAACTCTATCAAATGTCTTTGAAATATCGAGTGCAACAATCTTACTTTCTCCAAAACGATGTAAAGATTTGTTCCACTGTTCGGTGAGATAAACCATCAGATCACCAGTGGACCTGTTGCTGCGAAAAGCGTACTGCCGGTCATTAAGAAGCTTTCGGTCTTCAAGATATTTCTTTTCCATGACCTAAGAAAGAAGGGACGTAAGTTTAATCGGACGATAGTTGAAGGGAGAAGAAGATTCGCCTTTTTTTGGAATTGACTGGACAAATGCTGTTTTCCAACAGGAGAATAGGTGGTTAGCTTTCGCGAGAGAACTAACGACTGAAGTATCATTATCAACGAGCGTTGAGACCGATCGCTTGTTCGACCTCGTTTTGAAACTCCAAACCGCTTTTGGCTGTTTCGAAATTAAACAGACCACAGTGTGACCAGTCGATTAAAATATTTCAGGTGCATTAAGCAATATCATGTTGA
Organism: Sphaerophoria taeniata; assembly: GCA_943590905.1. Lineage (NCBI taxonomy): Eukaryota > Metazoa > Arthropoda > Insecta > Diptera > Syrphidae > Sphaerophoria > Sphaerophoria taeniata. Next base: position 73,750,370 of record OX016542.1, on the reverse strand, counting down.
TTACTGTCCAAGCTATCAGTCATTTTGAGTTTGTTCCTTTGTTTACATTTCACTCTGTTTGCAAAACGAAAATTCGGTTATCTTCCGCGTTAAAGACTCCACACTTGAGTTCAAGTTAAAATACATTCACGCACTTCGTTCCAAGTCCACTTTCGGTGATTCAGTTAAACAACAACATTGATTGATGGACATAATATGGAACAGCAATATAAGAAAGAATAAAGAAGGTATCTCCTGATCTCCCTTCATCATTATTCATATGATTTCCTCTATTTGCCTCCTGTTTATTTGAGGTCTCGTTTTATTGATAAGAATGTCAAAGTTTTTCTCATAATGCGACTTTTTCTAATTAGAAATATGAATTCTTGTTTGACGTATAAGTAGGTATACCTAGTTACGTCGATGAAAGTTTTGACCGTAAGGTCTTTTAGCATGATCAGCTCATGATCGATGTAGGTACTTATCAGTTCCTTTATTTTCATTTTTATTATCAGACTGAATATTTTATTGTTCAAAATTAATTCAATGTGAACAATTTCATTTAATCGAGAAGCGTGTGCGCGGCCAGTTGTGTTGAGTTCACTGCAAAGGAAAAATTTCTTGTTTGTCTTCAAGTACAGACTACTTGGTGTTTTGATTTATTTTGTTTCTTTGTAATAATGACATTGACCTTGTATCGCGGGCGTTTTAAAAGAAAGTTGATTTTCAATTCATTCGGAAGCTGATGTTAAGCTAATTACTTCAAAATTCAAGGTGGGTTTAGTTTAATTCTTGAATCGAATATTATTCTGTCTAATAATTACAAATTAATTCAAATTTAATATAATTTTTTCGGTTTGAATATGTCTTGCGTTTGCTGTAGGTTTCTTTATAACATTTTGTTTATCCCTAAAAAGGTTTTTTATCATAAAAAAACACAAGTTACATCACTTTTGTACAAAATGAATTCAGCACCTAAAATCTTCCTTTTGTTGAATAAAGTTTCTCTGCAGTGTTCCTAAAATGAATATACCTACGCATGCAACTACAGAAGTTTGTTATCAAAATAACGACAAATAGAGATAAGGAAACGTTCAAAGTGCGTGTGCTTCAATTTGTTGCAATTGAACATATTTTAATGCGTAGGTTACGCGTGCCGTGCATTTAACATTTCTTTATTATAAACAAATTGTGCCAGCGAATTTTGTTATCTATTATCTTTAAGTTGTTTTTACAAAAACGTTTAGGATTCCGATTAGGATTGATGGTTTGAAAGCATTTATCTTTATCTTATACACTTCGCTTCAACTGATTAAGCACACAATTTTTCAAAAGTTTGCTGTCCATTTTTTCCTAACTTTGAACGTTAAAGCATCATTTGATGATGCTAACCGATAGCTTATGCTGTTAAGAAAACAAATAGTGATGGGCATAATCGAATGATTTCAATAATCGAGAAAATAGTATTCGAATGATTTGAATAATCGAATGATCATTCGAATTACGAAATCGAATGAAAATGGTGAAAAATTTAAAGTTTACAGTGCACAATGAATTATTTTACAGTTAAAATAATATTGACGGTCATTCGTCAATAGACCTGCCTTAGAAAATACCCTCTCAGATGGTATGTACCGACCTGGGTTTATTGTTCAATTTCATTTTAGAAACATTTTTAAAAATAGCCTGTTATTCTTCTAAGCTATAAACAATGTTCCGTATTCTAATCATTTTTTAAACACTAATTCGCAAACATTTCTCCCCATCATGTACATATAGTAAAAGTTTTCAGACCAAAGCTATGATAAAAAAAAAAAAATTTAAGAGCAAAGAATCTCCAAATACAATTTTTTGTTTGCCTTTAAAAAGGTAACTAAAAATCATAAACAAAATTCCATTCGGAAGATTTCGAATTCAACTAGAAATAAAATCGTCATTCAAATTAAAACTTTAAAATAATCATCGTTCGATTTGTTTTCATGCAAATACTAATGATTTTTCATTCGAATACTATAATCGATTATTTGCATTCGAATGATAATAATGGTCATTCGAATACTAATAATCGTCATTCGATTTTTTTTCATTTGAGATTTTAATTTTGAAGAGTAGTAGTTGTAGCAAGGTTTGAGAAATCATTCGAATGATTTCAATAATCGAATGATCTCGAATGATTGCCATAATCGATTATATCATTCGAATGATCCCATCACTAGACTGAACCAAACCAAATGTAGAAAATATCGTTTCCACAGACGTATGTGGATGATCCTACAGCTGTAAAAAACTGGTCGAAGATAGGATTACATTGGCCATGCTCTTCATTGTTTTTTTAACCAACTGACACTTACACTATTGTAGTGCTTTTACATAAAAAAAAAATTGAATACAAAACTTTTTTAAAAGGTTCAGTTTTGGATTGAAATTTTATTATCAGAGGCGCCTTTCCGCGTATTTGTTTTGGACATACACAGCCCTCCAGTGTTTTCCTCTTCAGCTCTCAATCCATTTAAAAAAATGCCGTCTCTGATAAGAAAAGTAATATTTTTGGTAAAAAGCTGTTAGTTAAAATAAAACTCTATCATTTACGGTGAAAAATAAGACAGGTATCTTAAGAATACAGAAAAAAATAAAAAAAAATCATGATTTTTATCAACCCTGGAGAACCACATATCTGTATTTTTCCAAGCTCTACAAATAACATTCTACTTTCATTAAAGCATGAAGTAAAATGCAAATTTCTTTGAAAAATTCAAAAACTTCTCTGTTTTGACTATTTCACAAAAAATCAGAATTCCAAACAGCTTACGGTTGTCCCCCTTATTTGCTGACTTTCCCGTAAGATTGTCCCAAAAATTTATTTTTGACTGAGGCTATATCAACAATGAACATTTTATAAAAATGCATTAAGGATTGAGCGGATTAAGAGTCCAAACCGGAACTACAAACAAACCAACGCTCCTTAAATTCCATAAGAAAACTTGATTTAAGGTGTTGAAGTTCTTCGTGCTCTCGAAGAGTTTTCCGAGTTCCCAATCAAAAAATTTCCATTTTTCTATTTGAGAATCAGTTCACTTTCTATTTTCCATTGGAAAACCAATTCTGAAATTTTCCAGTTTTTCATTTGAAAACCAATGCACCTGCAATAATATGCAATTTTCCCGAGTTTTTCATCAAGAACTTTTTTTTCCATTCAAAAACCTATTTTGAAACAAAAAATTCCAAGCAAAAAAAAATCTAATTTCCGACCTTTGTTTAGTTTTTCCAGTTTTCCCACTCTTCCATGAGGTTTTTCCAATTTTTTTTTTTTCACAGAAATCATCACTGAATGCAATAGTATGAACCATGAAAATTTCACAAATATCTGTTGGGCCATTTCGGAGTCTATAAGATACATACAAACAAACACACACCCGTTTTTATATATAGAGATAAACAAATTGTTTTTACATAAACATTTAGGAAACATTTTGTTATGTTTGATGGTTTAATAGCCTTTATCTTTATTTTATGGGTACAGATAGTAAATTGATTTTATTCACGACCTACCCTATTAAAAAATTAAAAAAATATCCTTGGTATAACCCAGAGGTTCTATTTGCTATAAAAAAGTCTTAAAAACTGGAGAAGATATTGCTTGGTGGTTACTTACTTATGGTGGCGCTACAGTCCAGGTCGGACCAGGGCCTCATCCAACAAACGTCTCCAGCCAGCTCGGTCCCTAGCTAGCTGTCTCCAGTTTCGCACGCAAAGTTGGTTCAGGTCCTCTACCACCTTTGTGCTCCACCTGAGTCGCGGTCTTCCTCTTCTGCGACGTCCTTCCGGATTGGATTCGAACAGTCTACGAGACGGAGCATTATTTTCCATTCGCTCTACATGACCCAACCATCTAAGTCGTTGGACCTTAACTTTTCTGGCTAGGTCAGTGTCGCTGAACAGCTCGTACAGTTCTTGATTGAATCTTCGTCTCCATTCTCCTTTTATGCAGACAGGACCAAAAATCACTCGAAGAATTTTTCTCTCCAAGCAGCCCAAAGTGTTTTCATCGGATGTTGTCATGGTCCATGCATGGTGCCATAAGGACCGGGATGATGAGGGTTTTGTAGAGTGTCACTTTAGTTGCTCGGGAGAGGACTTTACTACTTAATTGGCTTCTAAGTCCAAAGAAGCACCGGTTGGCAAGAGTGATTCTTCGTTTGATTTCAGCGCTGGTGTTGTTGTCTGAGCTGATAACGGATCATAGGTAGACAAAGTCCTTTACTGCCTCGATGTTAAATCTATCTATGTTGACGTTTGCTCAAAGACGTCGATGTTGGTTGTCCTTTCTTGTTGACAGCATTAACTTTGTCTTGCCCTCGTTAACCACTAGACCCATCTTCCTGGCCTCCGTCTCAAGACTCACAAACGCTCCACTGACATCACACTGTGTTCTTGCAATTATGTCAATGTCGTCTGCGTGTCCTAGTAGCTGGACGGACTTTTGAAAGATTGTGCCTCTGGTGTTGACGTTGGAGCTTTGCACAATCTTTTCAAGAATGATGTTGAACAAATCGCATTACAGCGCATCATCGTCTTGTCTAAAACCCTTTTTGACATCAAATGCGTCCGTTAGGTTTTTATCCGACCATGAGCGTGAGTTTTCCATTGTTATCTTACACAGACGGACGAGTTTCTGGGATGCCAAAACTAGACCTTGCTCTATATGATTGGTCTCTTTTTACGCTGTCATACGCAGCCTTGAAATCTATGAACAGATAGTAGGTATCGATTTGAAGTTCCTGGGTCTTGTTCGATGGTGGACTTTCCAGGTCTGAAGCTACACTGACAAGAACCTATCAGGTTGTTGACGAAGGGTTTCAACCGTTCACACAGCACGGCAGACAAAATCTTGTAGGCGACTTACTCGTATAAGGAGACTTATACCTCTGTAGTTGGTGCAGTTCAGGGGATCTCCTTTCTTGAGGATCGGGCATATGATGGTGAGGTGCCATTCGTCGGGCATGCTTTCCTCCGACCAAATTTTGCAGATGAGCTGGTGCATGCTTCTAACCAAATCAACTCCAGTTGCTTTGTACAGTTCGGCGGCTAGCCCGTCTGCTCCAGCGGCTTTGTTCGACTTAAGTTTAGATTTCGCTATCTTCACTTCGTCAATGTCGGTGGTTGGAATTGTTGGCCTGCTGCACCCAAAACTGAACGTTTCTGTATTGCTGACGGAGTTTTGCTCGTCATCGCCATTATACAGCTTGGAAAAATGGTCTACATATCTTCAGTACTGACTGTGATTCCACTACGATGTTCCCATGATGGTCTCTACAGGCTTCGGTTCGGGGTGCATAAGCGCTGGAGCTTTGTTTTACATTTTTGTAAAACTTTCGAACCTCGTTCCTTTTGTGACATCCCTCTATCTCCTCGATCGCGCGCTTCTCATGTTCCCATTTTTTCTTCCAGAGAAGTTTGTGCTCCTCTCTCCTTTTCTGCTCGTAAAGCTCTCGAGCTGCTCGTGTCCTTCTTTGCAGCGCCGCCACTTCAGAGGCGGCATCTCTGATGGCTACTTGGCAGTGTTGCCACTAGTTTTCTACATCTTGTGCTAGCAGCAAAGGACTTTTACTTTTGAGGAGATTTTCGGAGACACGATCGGAAAAGGATCTAGCAATCGCTTGCGATTGTAGCCGTTTGAATTTTCTCCTAGCATTTTCACGTGTTGGCCTTGATCGGGATATTCGATCTTCTCTACCCAGCTTAACATTTAAATCTCTGGAGGGCCAGGTCTTTAGACTTAGACGAAGAGTTGGCCAAGCCGCTCCTTATAGGCCTGGGCTGCAAATATGTCGTAGTAGCCCTACAAGGTGTTCACTAAGTAGTTCATCCTGAATGGAACTGTAGAAGCCACCGTTGATTCCATCTTGGGAGTTCTTCCGCTGCCGCCTGTTGAAAAGGAAGCATGCCTTAGCTGACACATACCTCCTCTCTCTTTGCTGCCGCCAACAAATTCCCACTGGGTTTAGAACTTAAATTTTCATATAATTTAACACTTAAGTAAATTAATGTTTAGAAAAATGTACATAGGTATATCAGTATATGTATATCTTGTCAGAGTGACTACAAGTAAATTGGCATGACGCACTGCTCAATAATTCTACATCTATGGGAACAAGTTTCGTTGAAATTCGATCAACTTGCCAAGAAATTGAAAAAACAAAATAGAAAGTGATGACACTAGTTCTTTTAATATCAAACTACGTGATTTGAGTCATTAATACAAAAACAATAATCAACAATAAATCAGTCCTCCAACGACAAAATTTTCGCAGAAAATTGCGAATTCGATCATTCGTAACCTGTGGTAAACTCTTCATTCAATCACAAAAAATATTCAATAAACAAAAAAATGACATGAATAAACAAATTCAATAGTATTCAATTGGAAACTTTTGCCGCCTCTTTGTTAACATAAAAAAAGAAATAATTAAAACGTCAATATCAAACCGAATATCAAATATCAGTGGCATAGTAGTTGGTTTACATTTACACTTATGGCACCTAGGACAATAAACTTGTACGAGTTTTCCATTCATAAGTGTTTGAGTAAGTGCGGGGATTGATGATAAATCATATCGGTCGTTAAATTTGCCACTCTGTTTACATTTTTTTTTTGTCTTTTTTCAAACGTCAAATCATTCACCTCTGTGAAATCTTTTTTGTTTCTGTCAATGAGGTAAAGTTGCATTGATGCGAAACATTACGATGAGGAGGTTATTTACTTAACTTAAATTGCAGTTGCAAGTTTCGCTTTCATTATTTACGACAATGACTGTAGTGGCGGCTTTTTTGTTTGAAATTGTAAGAAAGCAGAGCTCAAATGAATAATTGCAATATAATCCAAATTTATGGCTGATCGATTGATTTCAATCTAAGATAATTAAAAATCAATTTCCAAAAACGTCAATTCAACTAAGTATGTTTTGGTCAAATTCCATTGAGTTGAATTTTTTATTTCCCATCGCAATAAGATATGTAGGTATTTATTTGGTTGACCAACAGTTATATATTTATAGAATAATACGGGCAAGAAATTTGAGATTGTTTCTGCACGAATTGTAAGTGCAACAGTTCTGCTTACAAAAATTGAATCTGAGGTGAGAAAATCTATGAAGTTGATTTTGGATGAAAGTTCTTATGCCAAATACTGTGTGATGTAGTTAGTTAGTTAAGTTTTATTGACTCTATAATTTTAGTACATTAAATTTTCTTTGTAAATTTAACATAAGTCTTTAAATGGTTTGGCCGATGGCCGTCTACCAGACTGTCAATTACAATTAAAATTTTTATAAAAATTTAGAAATACCTACATATTATTTATACTAAAGAAAAAACAAAATAATTAAAATAATATAGTGCTTTCAAGAATAATTTTAACAATTTTCAATAGGTACTTTCATGAATTTACACAAGTACTGTATCTCGAAGCACACAGGCAATATTGGTATAAAACGTCCCAACCTCGTCTTCCATTCAACAAGTCTATGGATTCATCTTAACTAAGAATATCAACACCAAAGTATCTTCTACGGAATTCCTTCAGGTTTGGACAAATTCCCAGAAAATGGTTCACGTCTTCACGTTCACCTCGATTACATAAATCACACCTTAGAGGCAGGTCTGAACGATGAGGGATGAAGTTTAAGCCAAAGAGTTCTCCTCTGATTCTAAGGATTAAACTAATTTTACCTGTGGTGTTAGCGGACGAAAAGTAGGTAATTTCGTTTACTGTAGTAGGCTCTATATACAGGGTGATTCACGAGCGTTGTGCCAAAAAGCTAGAGCGTGTAGGTTGAGTTGAGACAAGAAAAAAATCGTATGGGAGGGGGGGGGGGGTCTATTCCCCCCGTTTAGCCGGGAGGGGCAATTTTCTGAAAAATTGACTTATTTTGTAAAAAAAAATATTAAAAATCAACGTCTTCGTTTACAACACCGTGTTATAGAATATAGACCCCCCCCCCCCCTCCCATACGATTTTTTTCTTGTCTCAACTCAACCTACACGCTCTAGCTTTTTGGCACAACGCTCGTGAATCACCCTGTATATTGATAATTCCGCTTCTTCAATAAACCCATCATACATTCTATTTCCGAGTTTCGTCAACAGATCATCAAATTTCGTTTTAAGTGAAGAAATATTGTCTTTGGTTGATATTGACAATATTAATGAGCAATCATTCGCCAGTTTATACCACTCACTTACACAAGCTCCACCAGAAGTAATTGTATGACTTAGCACAACTTTCGGAATTCTGTTCTCTCCCATCGCCAAGACTCTTGTCACATAATTGAGGTGTAATTTGAGAGCATCCAAAAATAGGGGACCTATACCTGATTCTAGGTGGACCTATATTAGGTGTTGTACTCGGTAGCCGAGAAGTGCTTTTGATGAAGAAACATAAGAACTTTTCCACAGCATCGAACGAAAGGTAACCCCATACTTGTGCTCCGTAAAAAAGAATTGAAATTGCGGTTGCACGAAAAACTTTATACTTAGCTATGAAAGAGACGTTATTCTAAATAGCAGCTTCTCTATGCATACTGTACACATTGCACGCTTCCGTCACTTGCTCGAAGGTGTCTATCGAAATTCAAATTCGAAGTAATCAAGACTCCCAGATTCTTGTCCTCTTTCACTATTTCCACGACTTCTTCATACCTCTACGTTACAGTTCTAGAGTATCTTCCAACTCCACGTCTAAAAATAATTATTTTAGACTTCGAGAGGTTAATCGACTTTGCAGTAGCTTTGAAATCTATTCATCATCAGCTGCATTCCGTCTATAGATTCGGCAATGAAAACTATATCATCGGCATACATGAGTCCTGGAATCGTTTTACCACTTACCACTATACCACCTTTCACGGAGTTCCTAATGTCGTTTATGTATAGGTTGAAGAGTAACGTACTTAGCTCTCATCGAAGTCTGAAACTCATCCGAAAGTTCTTTGCCACCCCACACCTGTGCCGCGTTGTTCTTATGGTGATGGGCATAATCGAATGATTTCAATAATCGAGAAAATAGTATTCGAATGATTTAAATAATCGAATGATCATTCGAATGATCATTCGAATTACGAAATCCAATGAAAATGGTGAAAAATTTAAAGTTTACAGTGCACAATGAGCTATTTTACAGGTATAATAATATTGACGGTCATTCGTCAAGAGACCTGCCTTAGAAAATACCCTCTCAGATGGTAGGTACCGACCTGGGTTTATTGTTCAATTTCATTTTAGAAACATTTTTTAAAATAGCCTGTTATTCTTCTTAGCTATAAACAATGTTCCGTATTCATTTCTTAAACACTAATTCGCAAAAATTTCTACCAATCATGTGCATATATCAAAAAAAAAAGGAAAGAATCTCCAAATACAAATTTTTGTTTGCCTTTAAAAAAGTAACCAAAAATCATAAGCAAAATTCCATTGCAAAGATTTGCAAATTTAACTAGAAATAAAATCGTCATTCGAATTAAAACTCTCATTCGATTTGTTTTTATGCGGATCGATTCTTTTCATTCGAGTACTATTTTCATTCTATTACTATTTTCATTCAATTACTATTTTCATTCGAGTACTATTTTCATTCGATTACTATTTCATTCAATTACTATTTTCATTCGAGTACTATTTTCATTCGAGTTCTATTTTCATTCGAGTACTATTTTAATTCAATTACTATTTTCATTCGAGTACTATTTTCATTCGATTATTAATAATCGATTATTCATTCGAATGATTTTTCATTCGAATACTAATAATCGATTATTTGCATTCGAATGATAATAATGGTCATTCGAATACTAATAATCGTCATTCGATTTTTGAGATTTTAATTTTGAAGAGTAGTAGTTGTAGCAGGGTTTGAGAAATCATTCGAATGATTTCAATAATCGAATGATCTCGAATGATTGCCATAATCGATTATAATCGATTATATCATTCGAATGATCCCATCACTAGTTCTTATACAAAGCGCTAATGACTGCTATGATTTTTGTGAATTCAATATGTGTAGAGCTAATAAAAGAGTGCTTCCCGGGGTACGGAGTCAACTCTGCTCGAAAGTCGACGTAAAATGCATACAGCATTTTTCCATTCTTCTTATAGATTTCAGCTATATTTACTAGAGAAAAGATTTGGTCAACTGTTGAATAATTTCTTCTAAACCCAGCTTTGTACTCCGTCAGATTCCCTTTGACTTGAATCCAGTTTGATAGTCTAGTATATAATACAGAATTAAAAAGCTTTGTCGCAGTATTTAAAAATGAAATACCTCTGTAGTTTGTTGGGTCATCCGGGTTGCCTTTTTAATGCAAGGGAGAGATGATTGTTGATTGAAAGCTCTCGGGAGCAACAGTCGTCTCGAAAATTCTATTAAGTTCGAAAATAAGTAGTAGATGAAATTCGGGCTCCATCTTTGGAGTTTTGTATAGCTAGTTCTAAAGGTCCGTTCATATGAGCTGCGACCTGCGTCTGCGAATAATTCTTTTAAAGCTTATTCTAAAGCAAATATCAACCTATTCTTTTTTAAATTGGTTATGAAAGTGAATAAATGACCATATTAACATATTTGTATATAGAATACTGCCTAAAACTAGTTAAAACTGCACAAAAAACACATTTCAATATTTTCTAGGCGACCAATACTGCGAACTGCGAATTTTCAAATGAGAATTCGCAATCCACAAATACAAAACGCTTTCCACAAAGCTACGAATAAATAATTCGCTGCGATTTAAAAAAATCAAAAATCAAAAATCAAATAAATAAATATTTTCTGTTTGTCTGGTTTGTTTTTTATGACAGTTCGCAGCTCTCTACGACTACTCATATGAATGAAATAGCAAATACAACAACCATTCGCAATTCGCAGACGCAGGTCGTATCTCCATATGAATGGACCTTAATACGAATAAGGAATTCGGAACATCAAGAATTTCGTCAGTTATTAAAGGAGAAGCGTCCTGGATTGGGACCGCTAATGGAGTGGTGTTAAGTAGATTCGAAAAATGGGTTTTAATTATGTCTATGTGTAGAACTGCAGGCGTTGAAATTGTATCACAAGCTTTATTGCTTTCCAAAAATCTGTTTTGTTTTTAGATTTATTGTTTCAATATTTCTGACTTCTGAGGTCAAAATTTCGTTTTTTCAGCTTGCAAAGCTCTTTGTATTTTCTGTTTTTAGATGCATACAGGATGTTAAAGTTTGTAATTTTAAGTAAGTAAAGGAAAGATTTCTTGCTGCCAGACACTCCTTATCGAACCATTTTTCCTTATTTACGGTGACCTTTCTTCCCAACGTATTTTGTGGGAATGTGGTGTAGCTATTCCTCAATTTAAAAAAAAAACACGACGAGGAATTACTTAGTTTGGGGTTCCCGCTAAGCTACAATAGTAGCTTAGCTTACAATGTTCTCAAGGGAGTTGCAAGGTTTTACAATTGGCGACCGAGTAGGTAGGTGCTTTTCAACGACCCAACAATTATTTCAATGCGCTGTAGAAGGGCGTGAACCTTAGTTTTCGTTTTAAGTAATGACGTATCACTTGTAAAATTTAAAATAATGACATCTCTCATTGGTCCGTGTCTGTTTTTTTTTTTTATTTTTATTTTACCTTTTACGTTGCGAAGAAGTAATTGCTTGTCAACGTTGTTGTCGGGTAAGCGACGTAAGTCTTGGGACTCCCAGGACTGTCACGCCACCCTACTTTATATTTTTATATTTTCAGAATCAAGGTGTCAATTTTGTACGCCTAATTTTATCTCTCTCCACCAAAACAATGTCTTTGTAAAATAGTTGTAGCTGCGACACCTCAGTGCTGGTAAATTTATATACAAAACTGCTCCAACAAAAGCTTCAATTCCGCCATCGCATTCATTGTACAGTTAATTCGAATTTGTCTGGGGGTCCATCAACCTACACACACGACTCAATCTAAGCTCCAAAAAAAAAGACGAATTAACGACGTAATCTTTGTTGTGTGTTATTTTTAGATTTGCTAAAATTAAAACCACTATCTTGAAGCGTGAAAATCATATTGTTATTCTCGAACGATACATCTCAAGATTGATGCCACGCTTCAACGGATCTTGTCAATTAACAGCGAACAAAAATGTCGCGCTGAGATTAACTGTATTAAACGCGTGTTTCATTTTTGATAGAGGTTTTGCTGTCTTTGTATTGAATGTAAACAATTTATACTTTGCCAAGTCAATCCCACCTACGTCAATTAAGGTTAAATGTCAGCTAAAAAAACTCAAAAAAAAAATTAAAGAAATAACACTATCAACGTTTATTTCTGTTTTAATTTGAAGAACAAAAAAAAGCTCTCAGCATTCCTGAAATTCTTAAAGATGTTGGGATGGTTTGGCTTTCAATCAAAAGTCTATCAACATGTTTGTTTCTTAGTCATGTTGATTTGACAATGAAGAAACTCCCACTAAATAATTGATATATTCAAATATATTTACATACCTAGGTACTTGTAATGGGACCGTTAATGCTGACAAGTAATTCAATTTGACATCATATAATAACGGGACAAAACCTTTGTACGTATATGTGACGTCATGAAAGTTCAAAATAAGTTTCTTTATTTTTATAGCAGCTTTTGTGAGAAGCATCACCTATCAATCTTGGTGTCACCAAGAGGTGCAGAATTTCTGCAAAACACACGTGCAGAAACTCTGCCAAGTTTTATCAAGACAAAAACGACACCTGCCAAAATTTTATTGATTTGGTTCTTTCGTGTTTAATAAAAATTTGAAAACAGCCATCAAGTAGGAGAAGGAAAGGTTTTGTGGACCGCAAAGGGACCTTAGAGCTGCCCTCTTAAAATAAATAGAAAAACAGAAACAAGAGAATAGGAATTACAATTAGTGTCTATAATTTCGAAAACGTACAATACTTTAGAAAATCGGTTAGAACAACACAGATACGCGATTACATCTCATAAATAATATTAGAAGATTGAAAAAAGTGTATGGTTCAAGGGATTCGTTATTGCCGAGAATTTGAGCACTCCAGGCTTTGCGATTTTCTCCTTCAGAGCGGCCCAATCCCAGAGGTCGGGTGGAGTTTTATTCCACATATCGTATTGCAGGATCCCCTTGCTCACCGGAGAGCCTTCGGATGTTTCATAGGGGCCATCCTTGGTGGCCAGTTCGCAACTGGCTTCCAGAGCTCCATAGTAGATTAGATGGTCTCGAAGATCTGTTGGTTAAGTAATCGGGCGCCTTCGCTCTCGAACAGATGACGCATAGTAGTCAAAGCATCAGCCAAACCTTGGACTCCAATTTCAATTGCACGATGTCGCGTATTGGACTTCGTAGCTTCCGGCACTGGATAATAGTTGACATCGATAATTTTGTTGAGATTTTTCGTCACTATTTTGGTGATTTCTTTGAGCTTCTGGAAAACGTATTTCTTCTGTGGCGTGACAAAAGCATTCAAATCGATTGACATTGACACCAAATCGCAGACCTATTATATCTGGAGCTGAATACTCGACATTTTCTGTGGACAGATTACTGCATTTGATTGTTCCGATATTTTGTTGATTCGATTTGCGATTACAGGCGTCCTTGTAGAGAATGTAGGGTGTTCCGGTCTCAACCTGAGATTCGATAATGGCAAACCAGAGGGCCTGATCTTTGATTGTTCGATTGGCACGACCCTCCTCCTCGTAGCGAGTGTAAATCTTCGAATTTTTCATCCCAGACTTCGTGCAATCCGGGACATTTGTGCGGACACATGAGCGACCAATCTCCGTCGGCCTCGACACGTTTCATGAACAAATCAGGAATCCATAGGGCATAGAAGAGATTACGTGAGCGAGTTTCCTCCTTTCCGGTGTTCTTCTTAAAGTCAAGGGACTTAAAAATGTCCGAATGCCAGGTTTCTAGATAGATGGCGAATGCTCTTGGTCACTTGCCACCTCCTCGATCGACGACACGTACCGATGAACATTGTTGAAGACTCGTGCCGTTCGTGCCGGCAATAAAAACTAATTTAAGTTTTCCTATTACTCATTTCATTTTCCAAACTGAAATAAAACACACTGTCAACAGTGTCAATATTGTGTCAATATAAGTATTGTCAGATAGAAGTTATTTGGAAAATTTAGTTTTTCAATTATGGCTGCAATTAAACTAGACAAAATTTGCTCCCATAAGAGCCTGTGTATTTTTAATTTTGCTGTGCAAAAATTCTGCACATCTGTTTTGAGCTTTACTTTGAAGACAAACATTATACTCCATCCAAATCTTCCTGTTCTCAGAAAAACTTACAATATAGTGTCTCGCAAAAAGTATGAGAAGGGAAGGAACGAGAAGTGCTTAAGCGTCAAGCGAAAACTTAAATTTTGGTCGTATTGGCTCTTTTCTAGTCCTATAAGTTTCGAAGTTAGCCTTAGATAAAGGGGATAGCAAAATTTTTGTTTTCATCTTTTTTACGGCATAAAGGTGATAAAATTACTTAACACTTTTATGAGCCCAGAACGAGTTTTGAGTATATATTTTTTTGCAAAAAGGTGTTAACTGCTCACTTATCACCTTTATGCAATTAAAAAAAAAAAAAGAGATCGAAGTTAAGGAGAAATAAGGGAGGGGTGGGCGCTAAAGCCACTTTGTGCTATTGAGGTCGTATGAGATCATGTCTTTGATCTTGAATTCTGAGAGTTCCTCAATACCGTTGAAGAATTCTCTGCCTAAGTAGAGTGCTCTTTTCCTAGCCAAGGCCGGACAATAGCAGAGAAAGTGTGCGGGACTGTTCCTTTTTCACCCTGATCCTCACAGCTACTGCAGAAAGTGTTAGTATCAGTGCCCTGTGCAAGAAGCAACAATCCTCGCTATGTCATATCATGGTTTGTTAAAGGTGCGCCAGATTTTCCTATCGATATAACGCAACTGGTTAAGCTATTCCACCTATGGTTTGCTTCTGATAGGTATTGGGTCAGGATATTGCAATTCACAACTCCAAGAGGAGCATATACTCTCACTGCCAATGAGTTATGAAGGGCTGATCCTGCCTTCTCATTTCCATCATAGCCCCTATGGCCCGGTATACAGATTAGAGTGACGCTCAGGTCAAGTTCCTTGAGGGCCTCTCTGCATTGCTGGACCAATTTAGAAGATGATAAAGCTGAATCAATGGCTTTAATAGCTGCCTGACTATCTGTAAGCATAGCTACATTTTGGTTCTGTTGGATATTTTATCGCTACAATTCTGCCTGGAATACACTGGCAAAGTCGGTAAGTCTAAAGGATTTTGAAATCTTAAGAGATTCACAGAAGACACTTGCACCCACACCGCATTACATCTTCGAACCATCCGAAAAGTAGTTGTATCGAACTCTTTCGTCACATCGCCTTTCCCCAGTCAGTTCTTGACGGGAGCCGGGAGCAAGACTCTAAACTTCTTTGAGGTGTTTAGGGAAGGGATGCAGTAGTCGGTGGTTGTAGAAAGGATGTCTGATTTCGATGGTATCAGGCTTGTTTGATTGCAGTGCCCGTAGGATTTGATTTTAAAGAAGCCTATTTCTTTCAATCGGAAGAAGGTCCAGGATGACGTTAAGTGCATCCGTCGGACAGGACCTAATTGCCCCTGATATCCCTACGCAAGCATTTCTCTGCACCTTTGTAAAATTGTTTACTACGTAAGATTTGCTGAGAGCGAGCTGCTAAATAATGGATGGTTAAAAAAGTATCGGTCTTGCAACCCCTGTGTATGTCCATTTAATCATTTGTGACTGGAGGTCCCATTTTTTGTCAAAAGCTTTGTTGCAGGCGTAGAAGGCATTCAAAAGCTTACTCATTTTTGTCAGTGGCTCATGCATTCCGTAGTTAGTTCTATGTTGGGACTTTTATCAAATTATGAGAACGCAAAATATAATCTCAACCTCTGTAATCGAACAGGATAGAACTGAAAATATCTGGAGCATCAGTGACACCAGTAATAATTTGATGAAGGTAAACTGTATCATTATTTGTTCTCCTTTGACATAATTTTTGCATCTGGAAAAATGCAAGTCGATCCTCATAGGAAGGGATATTATTGGGGTCAATCCATTGAAGCCCTTTAAAGGCGAAACGTGTAAAATTGCGTTGAACTGATTCTAGTCTGTGTATCGCATGTATCGCATAATGAGGAGACCAAACTTGTGAATTTTACTATTTCGAACACTTAACGGAGCATCGTTAAGAGCTAAAATAAATAAAAGGGGTCCTAAGTGACTACCTTGTGGTACACCCGATTTGGCAATGAAAGGTTTTGCGTAAGAGTTTCTGAATTTTTCTCGGTAAGATCTATTATCAAGATAAGAAGAAATCCATTTGACGAATCCTGGAGGAAATCCATATGAATTCAATTTAAACTTGATAATAGTATGCGAAAGTTGATCAAACGCTTTGGAAAAATCTATGTAAAACAATCAACTTCCTGGCCACTTTCTACAGAATTCAGACATTTATGCAAAAACGCTAGAAGGTTTGTCACCGTAGAACGTTTCTGCATAAAGCCATGTTGTTCAAAGCATGGATACTATCCATCTTCTAATGTAGTTCTCAACACCGAAGTCTGCAAGTGATTCTGCGTTGGATTCAGTTAGGACATAACGTAGGTTACTAGATTTTCTTTATGCATAAAGGTGCTTAATACATTTTTTTGTCCAAAACAACACTTTGTTTTGAATTTAAATAAAATGTTTTGCTATTTCTCTATTTTTTAAAGCTTTTTTAAATTATAAGCCAAAAACGAAGATTACTCGAAACTCGAAATATGTCACTTAACCCGTTCTCATTCTCAACGCTTCAATTCTTTTCTTTTATCCCGAGTCCCGACAGAATGACATTTATGTTTTCACACAAAATAAATCTGTTTTCCGCACCATTTTATTTTTAATGACCTCATTAGACCTCGTTAAAGACGTCTCAACTATCTAAACCTACTCAATACCCTTCTTCTACAGACTAGCACGGTTTGTTACTCGTTTATTAAAACTAGCTAAAACTGCTAATCCCAAGCGTTTCGTTTTCATTCTTCTTCATTGCGAAACACGTGAATTTCAATTGAAACATTTAACTTACAAGTTCGTGAGTAATATACCAACCAAAACCAAACATCTTAAAGGATGAATACATTTTTAAGAGATTTAAAATAGTTCCAAGGTTCGGCTGTACATTGTTGTTTCCCCTTAAAACCCCTTTAAACGAGATTTCAATTAATTGAGAATAAATTTGTGTGTGGAAGTTAGCTTTATTCGGTGCAAACAGCACTGTCAGATGAAAAAATGTTCATCAATGTAAAATGTGCAAATAATTGGTCGGTCTCGGTCTTAGTTGTTCTCAGAGATTTGTCCCGCAAAGAAGTTGCTTTGCAAGCCAAGCTTTTGAGGGTGTTTCATTTTGTTTATTGAATTTTCAACAAAAATTTGTATTTATTTGTTGTGCTTCTTCAAGCGAAGTGGAAATTTTACAAGCAGTTTATTTGGCAAGTATAAAGAGGAAGACAACATTTAATTTATTCAATAAAAAAGCAATTTTAATAAATCTTTAAATCCTGTAAGATACATTTTTTCTCAAATTGATGCTGTATTTCCTTAATAAATTACAAAGCAAAGAACTAAATAAAGAAAGAAATTGTTGAGGACTTTTAACACAACAGTGAACTGGATCAGATCAGAAAACATTTTCATTTCATACCCTGAAGGCACGTTTTTGTTTAAATTTTTACTCTTCCCATTTATTTATATCTTTTTTTTCCTCATTGTTCACTAGTAAAGGGTGATTCGTCGTGAAGTTTGATTTAAAAAAAAGTAGGTATAGGGTTTTCCAATAAGAGTTGTTATTTTAATATTCAAAGAAAAATGGCATTTTTTGAGATAAATTATCGGATGTTTATTTCATCATAAAGAGGAAGGTATGCCGTTAATAATGGAACACAACATCAGCCAAATGGCCGCCACGACCACGCTTACAGGACCATATCCTTTTCATGAAATTTTCCATAACCAAATCGCAAAGTGGCTGCCCTATGTCCTCGATAGTCTCACGAATTCCATCTTTGGGCTACAACAGCAATATTCTCAGTTGTTCTTGAGCGACGTGCATGGGTTTTATTCTTCACATCACTAACTTGTCCCAGCTGGAATTTGTCCACCAATTTCTGTATTGCGGTCCGACAAGGTGCTTCACGACGACCCGAAAATGGTTTTACGAACCGTCTCTGCCAAAATTTCACCATTTTTATAGTGAATTTTAATAATTTCAATGCGTTGTTGAAGCGTGTATCGTTCCATTTTTATTAATGTATTAATGTAGTTTCTACTTTTTTTTCAAAAAATTACAGCTTCAAAAGTGACAGCTACCGAAAAAGCGGGCTATTCAAAATAACACCTCTTATTGGAAAACCCTTTATTAAATTATCGGTTAAAAGAACAATACGTATCTTTTTTTTTAATGATATATTGGCCACGGCTACCGTCTTTGGTGGTCCATTTGCAAGGTCAAATTTGAGGGCGCATAGCGACTGGTATCTCGCGAATAAAATGCCAATATTTAGGCAACCATAGTCCGTTAACTTGGCGCTATTATGGTTACCATCGTTGACGGTTGCATTCTGAATTGCCTCATTTCTGAAGAAATATGGACCAATTATTTACCCAGCCCATAAACCACTCCATATCACTATTTTTAGTGGATGTAATGGTATAGAATATAGATCTTGCGACCTCCAAGTTGCTCATCAGCCGAAATACGGCAACTTTGTTCATGAACGTATCTGAACAATACTACGCATCGATCCATTTCAGTTCTTCAACACGCACGCTACCATATCTATCATATCTATCGTCCTGCAAAATACTCAAAATTGTCGATTACGACAAGCCAACGTGCTGAGAATGACGAATTAGAACTTCTATTCTTTAGTCTCATGTTGGATGTGGTCTAACCAGTCGAGTAAAGTTATGCAAAGTGGTAGTACTTTCAGTTGGTCAAATATGTTCACCGTAAATCTCTCAAGTCTCACCAAAAACAAGCAACATCTAACTACCAATAGTCTTAAACCCAGAACTGTGTTAAAAGACCAGCAGGCAGTAGGCAATCGAAAAGAAACGAACACTTACTTAAGGTGGCGCTACAGTCCGGTGTGGACTTGGGCCTCAATCAACAGTCTCCGCCAGCCAGCTCGGTCCCTAGCTAGCTGACCCTGGTTTTGCACTCCAAGTTGATTGAGGTCCTCTTCCACTTGTGTGCGCCACCTGAGTCGCGGTCTTCCTCTCCTTCTACGTTCTTCGGGAATAGTGTCGAAGGCTTTCCGGGCCGGAGCATTGGTGTCCATCCGCTCTAAATGACCGAGCCATCTGAGTCTCTGGACCTTGACCCTTCTGGCTAGGCCCATATCGCTGTACAACCCGTAAAGTTCGCTATTGTATTTGTATCTTCTTCGCCATTCCCCATCAATGCACACGGGGCCAAAGAGGGCCTTGAAGAACTTTCCTCTCGAAACAGCTTAAAGCACATTCATCCGATTTTGTCAAGGTCCATGCTTCTGCACCGTACAGCAGGACAGGGATGATGAGGGTGTTGTAAAGTCTTACCTTAGTTGCTCGAGAGAGGGCTTTTCCACTCAATTGCTTTCTTAGCCCAAAGAAACAGCGATTAGCAAGAATTATTCTTCGTCTGATCTCGGCGGTGGTGTTATTGCCCGTGTTCTACCTCCTCTACTACCTCGAAGTTGTATGCATCTATTGTGACGTTCTGTCCGGGCCGTATCGGTGTTGGGTGTCCTTCCTCGAAGACAGCATATACTTCGTTTTTCCCTCATTTACCGCTAAATCCATTTTTGCCGCTTCTGTCTCAATTCTCGCAAAGGCGCCATTGACATCACGCTGTGTTCTTCCCGTTATATCAATATCATCGGCGTACGCAAGAAGTTGAACAGATTTTTGGAAGATAGTGCCTCTGGTGTTGACGGTGGAGTCTTGCACTTTCTTCTCAAGAACAATGCTTAAGAAATCGCACGACAGTGCAATGCCTTGTCTGAATCCGTTTTTGACATCGAAAGGTTCCGTAAGCTCGTTGCCAATCTTGATGGAGCAGCGTTAGTTCTCCATCGTCATTTTGCACAAGCGAACCAGCTTGGTAGGGATGCCAAAACTAGACATAGCTTTATACAGTTTGTCTCTGTAGATGCTGTCATACGCGACCTTAAAATCGATGAAAAGGTGGTGGGTATCGATTTGGACTTCATCGGTTTTTTCCAGGATCGGCCGCAAAGTGAACATTTGGTCCATGGTTGGCTTTCCTGGTCTGAAGCCACATTGATAAGGCCAATAAGATTGTTGACGAAAGGCTTCAGACGTTCACATAAATTACGGCAGAGAGGATCTTGTAGGCGATGTTAAGTAGGCTGATTCCTCTGTAGTTGGCACAGTTTAGAGGATCTCCCTTTTTCAGGATCGGGTAAACAATGCTGAGGTTCCATTCATCGGGCAAGAATTCTTCCGACTATATCTTACAGTTGATTTGGTGCATGCCCCTATCTAGAACGTCGCCTGCTGCTTTGAACAGCTCGGCACCTAGACCATCAGCTCCAGCGGCTTGGTTGGATTTCAGCCGTGATATTGCCGTTTTCACTTCTTCTAGGTCGGGTTCACGGAATTGTTTGCTATCATCGTGTCCGATGAAAGGCTCCTGTCTGATGGTTTGATTTTGTTTCTCGTCGCCGTTATACAGTCTACAGAAGTGGTCCTTCCAAATCCGCAGCATTGACTGCAATTCTACTATGATGTTCCCTAGTTTATCTCTATAGACATCGGTGTTTGCTCGATGACCTTGAGCCAGCTGTTTTACCTTCCGGTAGAGCCTCCGAACTTCATTCCTGCTGTTGGCTCTCTCAAAATCCTCGATCTGACGCTTCTCATGCTCCCTCTTGTTTCTTCTGAGAAGCCGGCATTCGTCTCTCCTCTTTTGCTCGTAGAGCTCACGAGCAGCTCTTGTCCTTCTATGCAGCTCAGCTCTGTATGCCTCCTGCTAGGCAGGGATTTAGTTTTGGTTGCTGTGTGAAACCTAGCACATTAGAGGTGGCATCTCTAAGCTTTCGAATGGTATAATAAAAACAATTTTGTTAAAAATGCCGCTTACGATGATTTTGCGGGAAGGGCTCGTTTTGACCTCAATCTTATACTTGTTTTCTAAAACCGTTGATAAAATTTAGTTTCTGAAGAAGAAATTCTTTCAACATGATAACATTTTTCAATTTAAAAATAAAATCGTAAGCAAAAACAACATTTCAAAAACTCTCCAAAAACACCATAAAACTTACTAAGAGAAAAGCAAATATTGAGCTATAATCAGTCATAACAGAACTGCAACTGCATGATTAAAACAAATTTATTTATCACTCTCTTTGTGGATTACTTTCTTAATGTTCTGACAATCAAAGATAGTTCACTTTATGACCATATTTTTGTAGGATTACGAGTAAACACGCCATCACCTCATTTACACGATGGATGTGCAAATATTTATCAATCGCAAGCGCAGCCATGACTCGTTTCATTGTCAAGTTCATTACAATGTCAAGTGCAAGTATTGTTTTACAATTTTTCGAAACTTGTTACGTACTATTTGACTTTCTCAGGCAAATGATAGTCAATTTATCAGATAAGACTTAAGTTCATAACCACTTCATTTTACGATGCACCTTGATAGAGGTTTAATGGCTTAAGCGTGATGTTTGTAGAGGTGTTATAACAACAATGACTTGAGCTGTCCTTAGAATGATTTTGTTAAAATGTATTTTGAAAATGGCAATTTCAAAACTGTAACCTCATCAACAGCAGAAGAACGTTATCCAACTGAGTGTACATGCTGTACGCCAAGTGTTAACAGTAGGCCACTCTCGAGTACGTGTTGCGAGTTGATTTTACGTTGCAAACTCTGCAGTCTTCTAAATTATGTCAATACCTCTAATTGATAGACTATCCATAGGAATTAAAGATGTTATCTTTTTTCAGGAAGTAACTCGGGGTATTACAATAGATCTGGATTGATTTCAGTGTAACGCTTACAAGACTCGAGAAGAAGTCGTGTTGATAGATTACCGATGGTGCAGAGTTTTGATGTAACTAAGTCTACCAATACCTGCGATGATCTAGGTTAGGTTAGGTTCAAGTGGTAATCAAGGATGTAAAAGGACACACTTAGGCCAATTGAAGGCCCATTGTGATTCCACAAACGATGAGTTTGACATGTCCTTGATGTCCACCTCCATCGCTTATGGATGAAGGTGAACCTGGAAATTCTCTCATAATCATAAGGCTTAAAAAGCCCGCTGAGATTTTCAGCTTCACCACCTGCCACCGATCAGATGAAATCGTGCCATCTATATCGCTCCTGTCGATAATCGCATCAACCATCTTGCCTTTTGCCACGTCTCTGTATGGTATACGAACAGTGTAATTGAGGGGAGTGCTAGTGTTTTGCACACAGGCACAAGGCCGTTTTGATGTCGGGGCCACTTCGATCGCTCGCGCTTTGACGTTAAGTCATTCGTCCTTGGTTTTGAAAGGACGCTTTGGGCCCACCAAATTCGGGAATCAAGCTTCGAGGTCCCTCCAGCACCCATTGATTCACCAGATGCTTTCAGGATTCTTAAAGCCTGACGCCTTTTATTGTAGATGGCCTTAGACGGTCTCTGCTTTTTATGGTCGCTTTGTATAAAGGGAGGTTTACTTCCTGAAGCAGTGGGCCGTTATTCACAACCATTAGGTATCGCTCGCTACTTGCCTACTCTCGCTGCAACTTGCAACAGAAAAGGGATCATGAGTAGCCACAACCACCTCTTTTGTGCCAGCCGCAGGAGGAACGGCAAACAGCTTTGAAGCCGTGCTGCCGCCCGGTTAAGAACGAGTAGCGGTCTCATTTTTGTTTTGTTTTAAGTATTTGTTTTTCTTCATCTTAATCCCACGAGTTGCGAAGAAAGGAAGGTCTGTCTGTGCAGAGATTGGCATTTCATCTACAGATAAGGCTGGTTAATCCGGAGGTCGTCAGGTATCCGGATACTCCGTTAGAGACTGAGCTATTTTTGAATTGGGCCCTCAGCCAGGCACTGGTCGCATAACACCTTAGATCCATCCCAAGTTGGGAAGGGATAATTGTGGAAGGAAGAGGTGGGGGTGAGGAGTCAGACAATGTTAGACATCGATCTGACAGGAAGGAGGATAATTAGGAACACCGAAGACAGAGTGATGGGAGGAAACGCCAGACAATCTTGAGATCTTTCTGAAGTGTAGGGATAAGGAACGTCGAACAGCTTTTTCGCCGTACCAACGTGGAAGTTTGGAGCGGAGTTGTTGACATAGGTAAGCTTTTGCGCCATACCTTTGTTGGAGTGGAAAAGGATTGCAGAAGGGTAGAGGGATATGGGTCGCCCTTTAGTTACAGGACTCATCTGGAGAAAATTCTCGAGAATCTTTGACTTTACTCAGCTTCTTCAACTCGGCAAGTTCGGCGCCCAGGAAGAAGTTCGGCGGTGATCTAAGGCTTCAGTGTTTCCTTATCTCGTTACGAAAAAATAAAACAAAACTTGAATTGTTTTTTTTCAAAATAATTCATCTCTAAAAACATGTAGAGTTCGTTGTTTTTCTAGATTTGGTTTCGGATTATTTCAAAAAGCCTTAAGACCAAAGTCTTGAATTTTATTAATCTTTTTCTTCTTAACAGCTTCAGACTGAATTGCTAGACATACCATAAAGTGTGACTTCTAGTCTCTGTCTACAAAGTGTAATGCCCTTTTTAAATGATGTTAATCCAATTCGAAACCTTATCTCTCTTCAATGGGACCCAATACAAAGTTCAGTTCGATTTCTATTTCTATTTTTGTTTTTCTTATTTGTTTTTTGTCAAAAAATAATTTTATCGCCTCTTCACCTCCAAAATGTAAAACTAATGTTTTCTTATTTCTCCCTTTTTCAGAGGTATCAGCTCGACAGTTCGGCGATGTATTGAAAAAGAAACTGGCAAAGAGTTTGCTGCAAAAATCATCGATCTAGGTGGCGCCACCGAAGCTGGTGAATCAAATCCCCTGCACATGCTTGAAGCCACCCGGCAAGAAATATCCATTTTAAGACAAGTTATGGGTCATCCCTATATAAGTAAGTCACACTAACAGCCCGATTCTCCCCATCATCACTGATACCTCACAAGTCATAAGAAGAGGTGAAATTGTTTTGTGACTTTTTCGTATTCTCCCCCAAAGTCACAACTTGTGAGAGTCACAAAAGCAATCGAAATTGTGATCTCCTTCAAAGGAGGTCTGTTTGCTTTGCCAATATTGACGAAATTGCATCATATGTTGCGTTGAAATTGAAACACATATTGCAGTTACAAAGAATCCATTCTGG
Organism: Sphaerophoria taeniata; assembly: GCA_943590905.1. Lineage (NCBI taxonomy): Eukaryota > Metazoa > Arthropoda > Insecta > Diptera > Syrphidae > Sphaerophoria > Sphaerophoria taeniata. Next base: position 73,725,942 of record OX016542.1, on the reverse strand, counting down.
CAACGCATTTCCATATTCACATTGGCTGTGGTGAGTTTCGTTGTGACTTTTCTTGTGGGGATTATGGGAGAATCCGACAAATGTTATCGAATCACAACAATTATCACAAGAAATAGTCACAAGGACTTATGACTTGTGATTCCTCACAAGGTGGAGAATCAGGCTGTAATTCAGAAATAAGGTTCCATGCCAGTTAACATTGTTTGGTTTGTTTCCGCAGTTGATTTACAAGATGTTTTCGAATCGGATGCATTCGTATTTTTAGTATTTGAACTCTGTCCGAAGGGTGAACTCTTCGATTACTTAACAACAGTTGTAACTCTATCAGAAAAAAAGACTAGGACCATTATGAGGTGAGTTCCTCCTATAAAAAGTTCTTGCTTTCTGGATTCCAACCACGTATTTTATTTTTAGACAAATCTTTGAAGGCGTCGAATACATACATGGTAAAAATATCGTCCACAGAGACTTAAAGCCCGAAAATATTCTGCTGGACGAGAATCACAACGTGAAAATCACAGATTTTGGTTTTGCGCGTCAATTAAAAGAAGGCGAAAAACTAAACGGTTAGAAAGTAAACTATTTTTTCTCGAACACAAAAAATAGAGTTAAGAAAAGATTTGTTTATTTTTTACAGATCTATGTGGCACTCCCGGCTATTTGGCACCGGAGACCCTCAGGTGTAATATGTTTGAAGGATCGCCGGGTTATTCGCAAGAAGTTGATATGTACGGTGGAGTTTGTTTTGTTGATATTTTTGTATTTCTCAGACGAGTGTTTTCTTTTTGCAGCTGGGCGTGTGGTGTTATTATGTTTACCCTGCTTGTTGGTTGCCCTCCGTTTTGGCATCGAAAACAAATGGTAATGCTGCGCAATATCATGGAGGGAAAATATAGCTTTACATCGCCCGAATGGGCGGACATATCAGGTAAGCAATATATTTCAATTTTTGACAGATGCAGACTCTTGTTTACCTAAAACTTGCGACGATGTTAGAATACCTCCATAGGGCATTGTTAGCCCTTGTGGTGGAATCTTAACCCATTTATGTTGAGATTTTCCACAAAGTTGACCTAGCGATTCCGATTCCGGCTGAGTTCCACGACAAATTATACTCTTAGAAGCTTTGTCAGTTCTTCGCAATACTAAGATTTAACCTTAAGGTCTAATCCAACCAATTGCGCAAACCAAATCCGACCTTATACGCTCTCGTCCTCAATTACAACGTCCTTGCGGTTTGAACCCAGAGATTTAAGAGTTGTTTCCAGCCATTTTATTCAATGGCGATTTGACATACACTGCCGGCCAATAGAATAGGTTCACAGCTTTAACAAGAAAAAAAGCTTTATTCTTCCAAACAGAGCTTTAAAAAAGTTTTTTTTTTTATATTCGGAAATTAGTCTATATACCTAGTTGATCTATACACATGAATGAGACGGACTGATTTATGTCTTAACGGTAAAGTGCGAGCAATTATGAAATGTTATTGAAAAAAAGAGCATTTCCAATAGGCCAATAGAATAGGTTCATTCACTTCAAAGTTACTTTTGGTGCAGAATTTTTGAAGTTAAGTGCGTGAAATTTTTACCAAGTGAAGTTTTAATATTGAAAATACTTTTACTGCAAAAATGGGACGAGGAAAGTGCCTCAACTTCGAGGAAAAAATTAAAATACAGGTAAACGCTGAATAAAGTTTTAGTGCGCGATTTATTGCAAAAAAAAAAAAATAGGCAGATCGCAAAATGTAGTGAGTACCTAATTTGAGAAATAAAAAAAACTACGGGTGCAATATGAAAGGGCGACCAAAAATTACGACAGCTGCTGAAAGGAGGTTAATAACCCGGCTGGCGTCCAATTCTTGCCAGTCTGCTAGTCAAATAAAGATCGCGTCTGGAACAACGGCGAGCCTTCGAACAGTAAGACGGGTGATAAAAAGTGCCCCAAACATAAAACGCTTAGAATTAAAAAAGAAGCCACCGCTAAACACTCAAAGAAAAGAAAAACGTCTTGAGTTCTGCAGATTCCATATGTCATGGAAAAAGGAGTGGCAGTTTGTCATGTTCACTGATGAACAAACATTTAATCTCGATGGCCCGGATGGTTTTAATTATTAGATTTGAGAAAAGAAGAATTATTTTTGAACCGTCATCATAGCCGTGAAGGTGGTGTTATGGTTTGGGGTGCAATATCGTATTTTGGAACAATTGAGTTGGAGTTCCCATCATTTCGAATAACTGCAAATGGATACAAGAACATCCTTGAAAGGGCTTTTCCGAAATTTCGTGAAATGTTTGGACCTATAAAATGGACTTTTCAACAACATAACTCCCCTATCCACACCGCCAGAGTCGTGAAAGCTTGGATAAATCAGCAAAATGTTAACTTGTTGGAGTCGCCTCCCTACTCACCAGACCTAAATATTATTGAGAACGTTTGGGGATGGCTCGTACGTGAAGTATACAAGTCCGGACAACAATTTGAAGACAAAACATCACTTTCAACAGCAATAAAAAAGGGTTGGGCAAAAATTTCTTTATTATTTACAAAAATTGTATGATTCCATGCCAAATAGAATTTTTGAGGTGACTGTAAATAAAGGAGGGTCAACTCATTACTAAATAACAGACAAAATGTCAACCTTCAAATCAAATACTTTTTGTTTTAATTTATTCTTCATTTCATTTTTCATTTCAAAAATCGTTTAAAATTTAGAGTTATTACAATTTTTGAATTTTTTTTCTTACTTGTAGTTAAGTACACATATTATGCTTTAAAAATCCACTGAAAAAAGTATCCATGCAATACTCTTTTGATGAAAAAATAGGACTTGAGTTTTGTAACTGGTGTAAACCTATTCTATTGACCGGCAGTGTATATTCACTATTCATATGTTTAAAAAAGCAGGCTATCAAAAAAGAAAGCAGGGGCCCTACTATGTAACTCAATTCGACTTTTGATTCTATTAGAAACTCATTTCCGATTGTACTTTAAAATCGTACTGCCAGCCAAGCTACTTGCATTTTCCGTCTCTCTTTTCAATAACGCGCTCTCATCATCATACCACGGGTTCTTTTTCGGGGTGGCTGGTAAGGTAACCTACAGACCTCTCGGCTACATTTTTTTATTATTTCGCGATATTGGCTCCACAAGGTGTTGACATCTGTGGTATTTATAAGAACGGCAACCGATGTTGAACTTCTTTCTTTGGCCCGCACGTGTTTTTTGATAGTCGAGCTCTAAACTTAGCCACTACCAGAAAGTGGTCAGAGTCGACATTTGCTCCTCGGAAAATTCAAGGTGTTGGATGCGTGCCTTGCGCCGATTAGCACATGTTCGATTTAGTTGGTGGTTCGACCATCCGGAGATCGCCAGGTTGCTGTGTAGATCTTTCGTCTTGGAAACCTAGTGCTACTTATCATCGTATTAGGAGCTGCAGCAAAGTCGATTTGTGGAAGCCGTTATCTGTTGTAACTTCGTGGAGGCTGTGCTTTCCAAATAATCCGACAAAGATGTCTTTCTTCCCGATTTTTGCATTGAAATCTCCGAGTACAACTGTGAACAGGCTCCGAAGGCTCTATACAAATCCTCCTTGCTAGACTCCTCAGCATCATCGGTAGGTGCGTGTGCACATATTATACTGATGTTTTGTAGTGTGGCCTTGATGCGGATTACAGCCAGGCCATCACTTATTGGCTTGAAATCCATGACTTTCGATCTAAGCCGATTTCCCACGACGAATCCGCATCCAAATTTTGCATTCTTTGATGACAGCTGTAGGTAATAAATGTCGCAATTTTTTCTTTTCATTGTCCCTGATCTTATCCAACGTATTTCCTGGATCGCAGTAATGTCTGCCTTATACTGCGTTGCACCTGGAGTTAAGAGTGTTCTTACATTCCAGGATCTAGGTACAAACTCTCAATGCATAGTCCGTTGTCGTTCCAGCTCTGGTTACCATAAGAGAGGGGTCATTTTCCGAGGCTACTATCTCTTTCATAACGTTCAAGTTTTTAATGTGGAGGGGTTGTTAGGCCCTCGCACTAACCTTCAAATTTGTAGGGCCGTTCTTAAAGTGCTTCTGTTTCTCCGTTTGTATCTAGTGTCCGTATCCGTGTTATATCTAGTGATATAACCAGTACCAGGTGGTTACCACTTGGAGGTAAAGTAAGCAATTGGTGTGTAGGAAAAGATACAGCATTCCCCAGATCCTACAACATCCAACCACTAGATTTTAATTCTGTAATGGCACGTGTCAGTTCTAGTATCTGATGTTCGATACCAGTACCGTTACTAACGGATGACGTCTGATGATGTTGTTGCTGTTCTGTCCCGTTCACTCCAAAAACTTGCGGTGTTTCGCTGAACTCTGCAATTTTATCGGCTAGTTCCGTTAATTTATTGAGTTCTTCGCTACTTACAGAAATGATGGAACGCATGTCTGGCGGCAGTCGTTGCAACCAAAGGGACTTCAGCAACTCATCGTCCATTATGGAACCGGTTAATTGTCGCATTTCTCTTAATAATTGTGATGGCCTTCGATCCCCCAACTCAATCTCCTGCAAAAGTTTTCGCAAGCGCTGATGGTCTGAGTCAGTAAATCGTGAGATGAGGTTCCTTTTAAGGTTCTCGTACTTTTCTTCCTCTGGGGGATTCAGCAAAACGTCGCTCACTTGACTTAGAACGCTGCTCTCTATTGCTGCGACAACGGTATGATATTTTCTGCTATCCGAAGTGACACGTGCCATGAAGAACTGCGACTCAACCTGAATAAACCAAAGTTCAGGTTTTCTTTGCAGAAAGGGGGAACTTCAACGTTCACTCCGGCCATTTCAGGACCCGTTGGAGGTGGTTGAGATGAGTTAGCAGCAGGATCACCTGTCATTATAGAATTTTTTGAATCTTTTTCGCTCGTGTTCATAAACGAATAAAATTGCTTATCGGCTTTTTCAGAGACGTCGCACAGTGGCCCGTTTTCACTTTTTACCTTGCAAAAATCATAGCTCCTAAAATCGCTTCAATTTTTTTTGTATTTAGCAGGGAATTTCCAAAGCTATGTTTCGTGAAAATTTTAACAAAATATGTTCACAGGGTGTTTCAGAATTAAGTCCCAAAGTTGGAAGTTTTTTCAATGTCATAAAAATTGTTAAAAATGTATCCATGATGGCGAAAAATTTGTTTTTGTGAATGATTAGAGAACAATTAGCTTTGGTATAGCAGGAAAAAGAAAAAAAAATAACACTTGAATAGTCATAAAAGCAAAAAATTTTTTTTTTTTTAAGTTAAAGTTTTTAAGTTTTATAATTTTTGATATGCAACCAATCAAACCATCAATATTTACATTCAAAATCAAACAGGGTGTTTCAATTTAACTGAAAATTACCATAATTTCAATATTTCAATGAAAAAAACAACCCTCAAATTAGAAAAAAGTGTTTTAAAAGTACGAATATGGAAAAAAATAAAGCATAAACGTTAGATTTGTATCTTGTTTTATTCTTAATAATTTACTTATATTATTTCTTGAAAACTATCATCTAAATTCAATGTTGAATCTAATAGATCTAACATTTCTGGGGAGTAGTGTGCTTTCAGTTCTTTTTGATTTCTAGCATGCCTTTTGGAAGAAATAAGTGGATCTGATGAGATTGCTAGCATAGTAAACAGGTCTTCATTTTGCCGAATTCTTGAAACCTTGCTTGTATTTTGATACCTGTATCTTTTGTAGTCTTATTTTTGCATTCCTGAGCTTCTTCTGATAATTCCCCAAGTGGAAGTGACTGATACTCCATAATATTTTGACTATGAAACAAAATTTTATGAAGAGTAGGGGTGAGTTATTTTTCTGGATAAAGTTGTCTTAATAACACTTTTGTTTCTCTTGTATACTCCCCAAATTTTACTGTATTAACTTTTTCTCGACAGTTTAAGACATTAAGTATTATTTGAAGCCTTTTAATAATTTCTTCATTGACTCCAGTTATTCGGGCAGCTGCATCCGGTTGTTCAAAGAATCGCCTGGAAGTATTGCCATCATTGGTATTTCCAAACCCAGGCTTAGGTTTATCCACATCAAGTTCAAGTTCTTCATGGAAACGCTTTTGAATATCCTGCTTCCTCTTTTTTTCTAAATCTTTGATTCCAATAGAGCTATCTTCTCCTTCCTTAGCAATCGTATAGCTAAGTTTCAAAATGAATTCCATGCACCTAATTCTAGCATGCAATGGAGAAATCCCATACTCGTAGTTATGTTCGTCCGTAATATCTCCTTCATCCTGTGCATTAAACTTCTTTTGAGTTTTAATTTTAATTATTTAATTTTGGTGATAATTCTTTTTATATCAACAGCTATACTTAATCCTCATTTTTTTATGTCTTTCCAATGAGGCTTCCAATTATAGGTACTTAGATTAGTTTGCATAGTAAAATTATTTGCGTACCTAATCCTGTTAATTTCACTACCTGTAACCCTAATAAGAATAAATATTTAATTCCATATAAATAATCTTCGATTAAAATCCTTTTTTTTTGGCTACCTGTAATCTACCTGTAACCCTTATATGTATTAATTCTTAATCCAAATACAGTAATCTTTCAAAAATAAATACCTGTTTACAACAAATGTTATAGAAAAAATAATGGCAGGAATCATCATTGTTTTTTTTTTATTATTTTTTTTAGAAATAGGTAATCCCCAAACCATACATTTTTTTTTAGCTATTCCACTCATTGCACTTATTTAAATAAATTAAGTCATGCAAATCCAAAATAAAGGTTGCGACAAAAAGTTTAATTATATTCTTTTCATATGAAAAAAACTAAAAAAAAAAATGAATAATCACTGACTTGAACCAATTAAATTGCCATTACTCGGCTTTATGCAACTTTACGCAGCTGAGTTTTTGAGGACATGTTAAGGAATATGTGGGCATTCATCCCTAACTTAGTTTGGTTTGACGGGTTTTGACGTTTTTTATATGAGCTAAGTTAAAATTCAAAAATAGGTGCAAAAAGTGATTTTTTTTTCATTAAAAAAAAGATATGCATTTTTTTTTTCGTTTCTAAAATTTGATTAAAATAATTTCAAACTTTTCAACAAAAAAAACATAAATGGATTTACTTGCACCGTTTTTCTAATATTCAAGTTCGAAGTGCAACAAAAAACAAAAAAAAATATATATTTTTTTTTTTTATATTTTCTGACTTTGATCGGTTCCTCAAGCCAAACCGTTCATCTAATATTTTTTTGTTTTTGGATTCTTACACTTTAAACAATTCTAAACAAAATGTGATTTTTAGGCCCTCCGCACACGAAGCAACTGTTTTGCGACTAGAATCACAAATCAGTTGCTCAAGCAACTTTGTATATGAAGCTCTATAGGAGAGCTCACACGCTCGACTGAAATGAAACCGGTTTGCAACCGGTTTGCAATCGGTTTCCAACTAGTCGCACGCAACTGATTTTGTAGGTCGAATTTGAGTTGCTTAAGCAACTTTTTTTGTTTTTGTTAATAAAATTATAATATTATATATAAAAACAGATGTGTTTGTTTGTTTCTATGTCTGGTATGGACTTCTAAACGGCCCAAAAGATATTTATGGATATTGCATGTTGTATTTTTGGAATTTTTTTGGCATTGAAAAAACCATACCGAAGAGTCGAAAAACTGGAAATATGAAATATGATATGATACATAGACGTGAATTTGGTTTCTTACATGTTGTTTTTGTTAAAGAATCGCTTATCGAATAGAAAGTTCTTGATGGAAAACCCGCAAAACTCATTAGAGTTGTAGGTGCTTTGGTTTTCAAATGAAATATTGTTGATATAAGACCGCGAATTTTAGGTGCATTCGTTTTCAAATAGAAATATAGAAAATTGTTGGTGGAAAACTCGGAAAATTAAAAAAAAGAGTGAATCATTTGATCGTTGATAAAATTTAGGATTTTGATTACGTAAAGGTAAACGATTTTGGTAAGATACGTGGTGTTTAATCATTCAAGGAGTTTATCTGAAGAAGCTTAATTGGGATGAAAAAGGGCTTGGTTTGTTTGTATGTCTGGTATAGAGACCATCAGCAGATACACATTCTCTCATGTTCGTGTCCATCTTTTGGATGTTGGAAGCAACCAACTTTGGCATCCGTTTGATTTAAATTTAAATGTTCTGCTGCCATAAAGTCTGCATTTCAAATTTTTCTGTATATATGGATGGGTCCAATGTTTTCTTCGTACAAGTTTTCTTTGTCTTCAGTACTGGTAATAGTCAATTAAATCGTCTTCATCAGTACAGCTGTTTGACATGTTGAATAGTTTCTTATAAAAATTGTGAACAAAAAATTAAAAAATCAAAATTCGGTCGTACTCGTGTGCGGAGAGAAGTCACAAATCGATCGCAAACTAGTTGTAAAACAGTTGCTTGAGCAACTGATTTGCGACTCTAATTGCAAAACAGTTGCTTCGTGTGCGGAGGGCTTTACTTTTTCAAAATAAAATCACGCGAAAAATGAATTTTGCCACGTTCCTCGCCTAAACGGGCCACTGTGCGTCGGGGTTACCACTGTAGAGGATTAGCCTTTATTGATTAAAAGAAGTTTCCTCTAATAACATTAACTTTATTCAATCTTAGTTACAATTAAAGAATTTAATTTATTTTGCTGAAGGCGATTGAGTTGGGCGACTGGTTTCGTAGAAGAGTGAATATCAAGTGACAGTCAGAAAAGCACATTGGCGATGACAAATGATGACAGCAAGCGTTTGATGAATTCTGACACTCAATCAGCGTAGCCGTTGTTAGTGAACTATCTGTTTGCTGAGTTGTTCATTTGTTGCTGTTTGCTGGTCACCTGGTCGCTGGTCGCCACAAGTTAGAGATACATAGTTCCAATTTTTCAAATTCGAGCAATTTTATTGTAGAATCGAGTTACATAGTAGGGCCCCAGAACTTGGATGTAGAATGTTTTGTAAAGGAATTAGAAAGCGCTCTATCAAGGCCCCGACCCATAGAATCCGTTTCATCCATTCCGGCAACGCATCCATGTACGTTGCCGGATGCGATGAATTTGAGGTGACCCAATGAATGCGTTGACGTTTTTGACAGTTGTTGTCAAATCAAGTTGCAGATTTGTGAATTATTAAGTTGAGTGGACACATTCTTATAATTTTGTGAAGGAAAAGTACTTTTATTCTTGTGTTTGATTTGCAACTTAATAAAAAAAAAAAACAAAAAATGTTCTATTCTGCTATTCGCTAACTGTTTATTATATTTTGTTTCCAAACTGTCACTTTCATCGCATCTGCCGGAGGGGAAAAGTTTAAAGTTCGGCTACTTTGTCCGTTGCGTTCACCGCATGCGTTGCTTATGGGCAGCATCCAGCTGTCAGTGCAATACGTCGACGCAACGGATTCTATGGGTCGGGGCCTTCAGAGTAGTCTTCGCTTGATTTCAGTACTGGTAGTGTTTTCTGTGTTACTACCAATTGTGGCGTTTTAGGTTCTGGTTGTTCTTTTTGATGACATTGTACTTTGTTTGCCTTGTTTGATCGACCATCAAATCCCTCTGACCTGTATTGAATGCCGCATTAGAATCGTTTCAAAATTGCTCTTCTCGTCATGATTGTTCTTCAAAGCCAAACAAAATATCTGTTTAGGCGACAAATTTCTGCCAGAGCAGGGAGTTCTTTTAATAAAACAGATTCGATGTAGATCGTTGTGAATCATTGTGGTGAATGAAGCGTAGCGAATGTTTTATTTTCTTCGAAAAGGAAATTAAAATTACATTTGGTTTCATGTTAACTTATAATTAATTAACTTATTATTTTGGCGGCGACTTCTGCTCCGGTTGCTTGTTGAGACATGAATAAACTCATCACATTGAAATTCGTTATTTTAAATTCAGAGACATGTTCAGTTGTCTCGCTCTTTCTCTGACTCGTTCTGTCTTTTGACAACTTGGCAAATATTTATTTCCATGAGCAGAGGTCGCTGTCGTCACAAGTTAGGCACCAATTACATTTAGGAACTTCTAACATTAGGCACCGATTACATTGGAACTTTCTAACAATCTGCATGAGCAATTAGCAATATTAATTTTCTATTTCACTATAAACGTTTTACAGAAGATCCAAAGGACCTCATTCGCAAGTGTCTAGTCGTCGATCCCGCACAAAGGATCACAGTCAAGGAAGTATTAAGACATCCGTTCTTCAACCAAATCGTAAGTTATCCAATTATTTTCTCTGCACCAGCACTTAATATCAGTAAAATAAATTTCTCTTTCGAATTTTATTCAAAGTCTACTTCTCTCTTATATTGTCTCCTATTCTTCCAAAAGAGATCATTTTTCTTTCTTTAATTTGCATAGTTTGCTTATATTTTAATTTGTTAATTTTTTTTAAAATAAAAAGCATCAACAAAATCAATTTTAAATGTAAGACAACTCGTTCGAAATCTCAACTCTATTTTTTCTTATTCAATTTAACTTATTTATTTTCTTATCTTTTACTTCTTTTTCTACTGACGATCGACATAAACAAATCACTCCTAAAAATCACTTTACACACAAAAAATATTTACAATAAACAAATATTAGCTATTTGAACAAAATATCGATGGAATTAAACGCAGCCTCTCATACAAGTCCAGGAGAATGAGTCGTATCACGGAAATTGCACTGGTAACGATCCGTTTCTGGACAAAACACTGTTTCGATATTAAAAGACGAGTGATTGTTTCTCATTTCATTAGGTTTTCTTTATATAAAATTACTGATTTTTCATTTTTTCATCCTTGTTTTTTATTTGTTTCTGGTCTCTCTTTGAAAAAAGAATAACATTTAATGAATTTTGTGTTTTGTTTTACACAACTCAGGATCCGCAAGTGATCGTCGTTTTCGTTCGTCTTTTGGGTTTTTGCTGTAGATGCGTTTAATGCTTTTTCTTAAGTTTTTTTTTTCAAACTAACCTTTAACTGTTTTGTCTGTTTTCAACAAATAAAAAGGAGAAAAACTAACAGATATCTGAGGGGAATCAAATAACGCTTGCATGTCCTTGACTCTTTTTTTGATGATTGCATGCTACATTCTTTTACACAAATATTTAAATTATCTAATCTATGTACCAAGCATGTTTATAATGACAATGATGGCCACCTTAATGTGGCCACATTGATTTTCAGCTACCAAGTCACTATTTTGTCTCTTAGCTTTAATTTTTTTTATTGAACTAAAAGCAAATATTATTATAGAAGTAGTTAAGTGATTCAATTCAACGTACCCAATTAAGATAAATCAAAAAACAGTCTGATGCAGTGGCGTATTAGCCTAAAGGCTTACTAGGCATGTGCCTAGGGGCGCGAGGCAACAAAGGGGCGCAAGGGTGCAGTGATTCTTACAAGTGGCCAATAAAGCGAGTTAATACATATTTGATTGTTAAAGAAGCGAACTTATCAACTCGAACCGCAGTAGCTACTTTTGTTAAAATAAAAATCGGTCCTAAGATCGACTAACAGTGTCAACTCGGTTTGAATATTCGATTTGGTAACTCGATAATCGATTTAGTTTCCTTCTAATTTTTTTAAGTATTTTTGAATTTTATTTTACTTATTGTAAGGCTTAACGTAATGGTCAGATTTCATCAGCGGATGAATTTGACGAATTAAAAACCTAATTTTTCTGCTCTTTAAGTACCGAGTGTCCGCCGCGAAGGTTTGTTTATAATTTTTGATTGAACGAAAGAGAATGGATCTTATTTGATAAATGTTTTATATTATAGGAATTTTGTAGTGACCTCCCAAATCGTATATATATGAAACACTTTTAAGCAGGCTCCAGGTCAATAAAAGATATATATGGTTACAACGTTTCGAGCATGAATACACTCTTCATCAGGCCTTTATTGAAATATTATAAATTAGTGTATATTACTATACATAGGTCAACAAAACTTACAACAACAAATAGCTGATTCGTTATAACAGCACAAACACACATTTCAATTTTATTACTGCATTAGATTAACTATAATATAAAATTTAAACTTTTATAAATAAAAATAAAAACTATTAAAAACAATACCTACAAATTTACATTTTTCAAAACCTTCAAAACTTTTTTACACCACTGTTATCGACGACTGTTTCTTTTTATTTGTTATCAGCTGGTTATATACAATGCTGAGACTGTCACAATCAGATCGTCTATTAACTGCATTATCGCTGTTGTTGATATGCAGCATCTCTAGCAACATTCTTTTGTTGTGATGCCTCTCCACCTCCAAAATTGTGACGTCATCAAAATCCGGTTTGTGGTTGTGCTCTATGCAATGCAATGCAAGTGCAGTTTTTTGAGAGCCACCGTTGTTGATATCAGACCGATGGCCTGAGAGCCGATTACGAAGCTTTTGTTTCGACGTTCCTACATATACGGAAGAGCAATCCGTCTCACTCCCACCTAAACATTTAATTTTATAGACGACATCTGACTTATCCATTTTATCTATTTTTCCTTTGGTGTTCGTGTTGGTGAAAAGCGAAATTGGAACAACATAAAACTTCACACCAAAATAAGGAAGTCCATGTTCATGGAAATGCTAAGATTCTGTATAATCGATAACAATTACTTAGAATTTGAAAACAAAATATACCAACAGAAGCAAGGTGTACCTATGGGTAGCCCTATTTCACCTATATTAGTGGACATAGTCATGGAGGCATTACTGGAAGACGTTATTGATAAATTCTTTCCATAATAAATTTGCAACGTGTCTACTTCACAACTGCCAAATATGAACTGTCATGACTAATTTTAACGAAAATGGCGGCTAAACAAAGCAGTACACCGAGGAATCCGATTTGGCGAACCGAGTTACAACTCGGTTTGCATAAAAACCAACTCGAGTTTACTTGGTTTACAAAATTTACGATTCGGCACATCATTAATTAAAATATTTTAAACCGAAATCGTTACACCTTTGGGACAATATATTTCGATCTAATGTTAGCGCCGATGAGATGCTTGCCTATGGCGCCCTCAACATTTAATCCGCCACTGGTCTGATGTGTTCGTTGGCAAGGTTGGCGTTATGAAGACTAGCGTCTGACAGCCTTCGTGGTATAACTCGGGTCAACAACTGATATATCCTTTTGTAAATAAATAGTTAAAAGTTTTGAATTTTGTTGGAAATTTTGGTCTAATATTTTGATAGTTCGTTCTTTCTTTTCATGGCTCTTTTGTTAGTTGCCTTGAAGTGAGACTACATCAACAAATATTTTGTTGAATAGCATTTAATGCTTTATTGACTAATATAAAGAACGTTTGTTTAGTTAATACCACGTTTCCACCGAACGTGGTTCAAATGAAATGATTTATAAATTACGATTAACGTTTCCATTTAACTTTGAACCTTATTATATTAAGCTTGACGTTTATGGCAATCTTGACATCACTTTTGAATCTTTCAATCTTTTATGTACTGGCTCGACCGATTTGCACGATTTTTTTAAAGCGTTCAAGTGGCGCCCTAGATGGTTTAAATTCAAAAATCAGACCGGCAGGTGGCGCTGCAAAGGCTGGATCGACTTGAATGAATTTTTGTGTATGCATTCATTCGTTTTTTCATTTCAATCATGATATTATTTATTCTACTTGCTGACCCGGTAAACGTTGTTTTGCTACAAGGTGACCCAACAAACATTATTTTGCCATATAAGTGATTTCTAAGAAACCGAAACGGCTGGACCAATTAAATTTTTTTTGTTTTTATGTGTTCAGAAGCTGCTCTGGATGTTAAGAATCACAAATCAGCAATACTAGCTGTCCCGGTAAACGTTGTGTAGGTATCGATTTGGCTCAAAATTGGTGGGGAGCTAGTAAGAAGCAGGAGAAGGCTACAAGATTCTTTCTTATACTACTTTTGCTGACCCGGTAAACGTTGTTTTGCCATATAAGTAATTTCTAAGAACGGCTGAACCAATTTGGCTCAAAATTGATATTGAGGTAGTTTAGAAGTAGAAGACGGGTACAGGATGCTTTTAATTCTACTAGCTGACCCGGTTAACGTTATTTTATTATATAAATAATTTCTACGAGCTATTTTAGCTGCAAAAAATATCGATGTTGACGGTATCATTTTCACAGTCACTGCGGGGCAAAGTAATATTGTTAAAATCGATCGACGTACTGTTACCGAGCCATTTTTACAATCAAATTAAAGTCTTAATCAAGGGCCTTAACCCAGAAGTTGAGGGCAACTTATAGAAGAACAAAAAAAAAACAAATAAAAAGAAAGTACTCATACGCCACAGTGTGTCATCATCATCATAATCATCAATTGGATTTAAATAAATCACATTGAATTTTGACAAAATCTGTGTTATATTATTATTCTGGAGTTAATCGGAAGAAAGGCGAGATGAGGTTCACGGGGTCAGCTAGTAAAATATATTAATATACGGCACAAAATTTCGAACTTCCCATTAGTTAATATTTAGGATTTACGAAGCTATTAACCAAATAACGTTCGATGAATACCACTCTGAATATCGTGCAAAAATATTTCAGATGACATTTCAACTATTTGCCGTCGACGTAGTAGTGTCCGTGGCTTAGTGGTTAGATGCGTTGGATGCTAAGCAGAACGTCGTGGGTTCGAGTACTACTCGAACGCCATAGTTTTTATTCGGCGTTAAATTGTAGGTCCCCTCAATTCTTCACACGCACCCAGAGAATTGTTGATGAGAGTAAGCCACTTAGGCCTTAGGTATGTATTTTCCAGTAGGTTGTGTTGTTGTTACTCGATTTTTGCTTTTCATACGAAAATACTTTTGTGGAAGAAACAAATTCCATTCAAAATAGTTTTATCAGAAGCCAAATACTAGTATTGACATGTTTATCTTTTTAAAAAATAGGAACATCAAAAGTGTCAAGCTTCAGTAGACTAAACGGAAAAACATTGAAATTTTACTGTCTTCAGTAATAATTGTTTGCTGGCCCACCTTATTTGTTCTTTTTACTATTTTTATGCATAATTGTCCCTGACATGTAAGACATAATATGCTTATCTGTTTTTATATTATTTATTAGTCTATGATGTTATGAGTAGTGGTGTACAAAATATATTTAACCTTCTTGCGTCAGTAATTTTATTCTTTTATTCACATAGTTTGCCACCTATAGACTGACTGACTATCAGTAACCAATTAAAAGAAATCGCAAAAACTAGCAACTATGACATGAGTATTAAGTGTACAATCTCATGTTCAAAGTTTTCTTTGTCGAAATTTACACAAATGAGAAAATACTTTACTTCGAGACTGAAGCTCAAAAGACATGTGCAGAATTTCTGCGCAGCAAAATTAAAAATACACAGGCTCTTATGGGAGCAAATTCTGCATGCAGAACAGCGCTGCGTGATGTATCTATTTCTAAATCTTCTGCCTAGTTTCATTGCAGCCATAATTGAAAAACTAAATTTTCCAAATAATTGCTATCTGGCAATACTTATATTGACACTGTTGACAGTGTGTGTTATTTCAAATTGTCAGTTTGGAAAATTAAATAAGCAAAATAATAGGTAAACTTAAATTAGTTTTTATTGCCGGTACGAATGGAACTTCAAATGGACTTGTTCCTATGTTGAGAGTCTTCAACAACGTTGCTCGGTACGTCGATCAAGGAGGTGGCAAGCGACCAGGAGCATTCTCCATCTACCTAGAACCCTGGCATTCGGACATTTTTGAGTTCCTTGACTTGAAGAAGAACACCGGAAAGGAGGAAACTCGCGCACTTGATCTTTTGTATACCCTGTGGATTCTTGATTTGCTCATGAAACGTGTCGAGGCCGACGGAGATTGGTCGCTCATGTGTCCGCACAAATGTCCCCAATTGCACGAATTCAGGGTTGAAAAATTCGAAGATCGAAGATTCGAACAATCAAAGCTCAAGCCCTCTGGTTTGCCATTATCGAATTTCAGATCGAGAGCGGAACACCCTACATGCTCTACAAGGACGCCTGCAACCGCAAATCGAATTAACAAAATATCGGAACAGTCAAATGCAGTAATCTGTGCACAGAAATTGTCGAGTATTCAGCTCCAGATATAATAGCTGTCTGCAATTTGTCGTCGATCGCTTTGAATGCTTTTGTCACGCCCCAGAAGAAATACGATTTCCAGAAGCTCAAAGAAGTCACCAAAATAGTGACGAAAAATCTCAACAAAATCATCGATATCAACTATTACCCAGTGCCGGAGACTAAGAAGTCCAATATGCGACATCGTGCAATTGGAATTGGAGTCCAAGGTTTGGCTGATGCTTTGACTACTATGCGTCATCTGTTCGAGAGTGAAGGCTTCCGGCTACTTAACCAACAGATCTTCGAGACCATCTACTATGGAGCTCTGGAAGCCAGTTGCGAACTGGCCGCCAAGGATGGCCCCTATGAAACATACGAAGGCTCTCCGGTGAGGAAGGGAATCCTGCAATACGATATGTGGAATAAAACTACAACCGACTTCTGGGATTGGGCCGCTATTAAGGAGAAAATCGCAAAAAATAGAGTGCCCAACTCCCTGCTCGTGGCTCCCATCATGCCAACTGCATCGACTGCTCAAATTCTCGGCAATAACGAATCCCTTGAACCATACACTTTTTTCAATCTTCTTATATTATTTATGGGATGTAATCACGCAACTGTTCTAACCGATTTTTTAAAGTATTGTACGTTTTCGAAATTATAGACACTAATTATTGTAATTCCTATTTTCTTGTTTCTGTTTTTATATTTATTTTAAGAGGGCAGCTCTAAGGTCCTTTTGGGGTCCACAAAACCTTTCCTTCTCATACTTGATTACTGTTTTCAAATTTTATTGAACACAAAACCACCAAATCAATCAAATTTTTCAGGTGTCGTTTTTGTTTTGACAAAACTTGACAGTTTCTGCACGTGTGTTTTCCTTGAATCGCTGCATGCAGCGCTGCGTGCAGAAATCTTGCACATCTGTTTGAGAGGAAAATATTTTATAAGTTAGGAATGGGAATAAGTTGATGAACGTGCTTATACTCGTTTCAAACGAGTATTAGTGTAATCTAATAAATAAGGCTGTTGGACAACAGCTAATCCTGAAAGCTAAACTATTAAAGTTGTTCTTCAAAGATTGCGAAGTAGAATGACATCATTTTTTTTTTTTTATTTACAGCATTTAAAATTAGTTCTTTTTAACATTTTTTTTTTGACTTTTGCTTCTTGACAGTATGAAAAAAATTGTTTGTTTTGGATAGAAATAAGCTGAAACATTTTCTTAGTCATCTACTTTCTTTTAAGAAGATTAAAAATACATGCATCTGGCCAGAAAGCCCACTCTACAATGGACTTTTTCTTTTCTTTGTATTTAAAAGTAAAAAAAAGTTCAGAAAATTTCATACAAAATACTTCTAGCGACGGTTTTTTCCCTCAGAAAAGAGTGTGTCGACGTCGAGATAGGCCATTTAAGTAGAAAACACTTTTTCTTGACTTCTCATTTCATCTTTCTTTCTTCTGGAGTTGACTTGGTTTCTTGATCTTTTCTTTCCTTACAAATGAACGAATTTACGTTAAAATTAAAGTGATTGCACTCTTAAGCACTAAAGTATATTTATTTTCCATCCAAAATTTCATCCACCACGAAAACAAAAACCAAACAAAATTTTGCATTTTAGATCTCAAAAACTGAACACTCAATTGGACAGCCTTCGAACTACGAGCAATTCAGAGAACAGAGTATACCAAATGGAAATTACACTCTCAAATTGTATATCACCAAAAAGACTTATGACAATCTTGTCGGTGGTGAATCACCAGCGTCGAATCAAGTTCAAAGTACACAGGCAGGTTTTCTTTTTTTTTTAAATAATATTTATGTATTTTTTCCTTAAGTACAAATTCTTACTTCACATAATCTGTCGTATTATCGTAAAATTCTGCTAAGTATATTTCTGCTGCACTCAATTAAATCTTGCTTAGCTGATACAAACAATTTATTTGATAAAAGTATTGTAAATATTATTAACTATTTAGATTAATTGCTTTCTAACGCTTGCTGTAGGCTTTAAAGTTAACGATATTTGCTTGGCTATTGGTGAATGGGATACGATATATCAATTTAGTTCTATAACAAACCAACTTTCTAGGTCAACGCACTTTTTTCAGCAATGGTGCTGATGTTATAGTATTCTAACTGCACTTTGCGGAAAGGGTGTCAAAAGCTCTTCTACTTTAAAGGTCTAAAATAATGTTGGTGTTTACTTTACTTTCCTACTTAAGGTGGCGCTACAATCCGTTGGGGGCTTGGGCCTCAATCAACAGTCTCCGCCAGCCAGCTCAGTCCCTAGCTAGCTGTCTCCAGTTTTGCACTCCAAGTTGATTGAGGTCCTCTTCCACTTGTGTGCGCCACCTGAGTCGCGGTCTTCCTCTCCTTCTACGTCGGGAATAGTGTCGAAGGCTTTCCGGTCCGGAGAATTGGTGTCCATTCGCTCTAAATGACCGAGCCATCTGAGTCTCTGGACCTTGACCCTTCTGGCAAGGTCCATGTCGTTGTACAACCCGTAAAGTTCGCTGTTGTATCTTCTTCGCCATTCCCCATCAATGCACACGGGGCCAAAGATGACGCCAAGAACTTTCTTCTCGAAACAGTCTAAGGCGGCATATTCATCCGATTTTGTCAAGGTCCATGCTTCTGTACCATACAGCAGAACTGGGATGATGGGGGTGTTGTACAGTTTTACCTTAGTTGCTCGAGAGAGGGCTTTTCCACTCAATTGCTTTCTTAGGCCGAAAAAACAGCGATTAATAAGAGTTATTCTTCGGCTGATCTCGGCGCTGGTGTTATTGCCCGTGTTAATAACGGAGCCTAGGTAGACATACTGCTCTACTACCTCGAAGTTGTATGCGTCTACATGGTATGACAATAAAGTAATGAGACTGATTATATTGCTGCGATTGTAGTAACCCTGCGACCTTGCATCCTTCCCCTCTCCATTGATATATTTGCCATCGCTCTAGCTTGTTTAGTTCGCCTGCTCTGTCGTGTTGAGTAAACGTGTTTTCGTGGTGCTCGTCACGAAAAAAAAACTGGATCCTTCATCACGACAATGCGCTGTGCCACACCGCCCTCAGCGTGTCCCAGTATTTGGCCTCAAAAGGGACCGCCGTGTTGCAACAACCCCCTTATTCGCCCGATATGTCACCCGGTAACTTTTTTTTGTTCCCCAGAACATAATCAGTGGTCAAAGGAACCCTTTGAGGACATCCAGGCGGCCGTCACGAGGGTACTCGCGGACATCCCAGTCGAAGCGTTCCAGAAATGTTACGAAGCATGGAAAACGCGCTGGAATCGTTGTATACCTGCCCAAGGGGACTACTTTGAAAGGAATGGCAGAGTTGTAGAATAATTTTGAAATATACGGTTTTTATGGAATCAGTCTCATTACTTAATTGTCACACCTCGTATTGTGACATTGTGTCCGAGCGGTCGGTGTTGGGTGTCCTTCCTTGAAGACAGCATTTACTTCGTTTTTCCCTCATTTATCGCTAAACCCATTTTTGCCGCTTCTGTCTCAATTCTCACAAAGGCGCCATTGACATCACGCTCTGTTCTTCCCATTATTTCAATATCATCGAAGTTGAACAGATTTTTGGAAGATAGTGCCTCTGGTGTTGACAGTGGAGTTTTGCACAATCTTCTCAAGAACGATGTTAAAGAAATCGCACGACAGTGCATCGCCTCTTCTGAATCCTTTTTTGACATCAAATGATTCCGTAAGCTCGTTGCCAACCGTGATGGAGCAGCGTGAGTTCTTCATCGTCATTTTGCACAAGCGAAAGAGCTTGGCAGGGATGCGAAAAGCAAAACTAGACATAGCTTTATACAGTTCGTCTCTGTAGATGTTGTCATACGCGGCCTTTAAATCAATGAAAAGGTGCTTGGTATTGATTTGAAGTTCATAGGTTTTTTCGGGGATCTGCCGCAACGTGAAAATTTCGTCGATGGTTGACTTTCTTGATCTGAAGCCACATTGATGGGGACCAATCAGATTGGTGACGAAAGGCTTCATACGTTCACGTATTACGGCAGAGAAGATCTTGTAAGCGATGTTCAGTAGGCTGATTCCTCTGTAGTTGGCGCAGTTTAGAGGTTCTCCCTTCTTCAGGATCGGGCAAACAATGCTGAGGTTCCATTCATCGGGCATGCATTCTTCCGACCATATCTTACGGATGATTTGGTGCATGCTTCTATATAGATCGTCGCCTGCTGATTTGGACAGCTCGGCAGCTAGACCATCTGCTCCAGCGGCTTTATTCGATTTCAGCCGTGATATTGCCGTTTTCACTTCTACTAGGTCGGGTTGACGAAATTGTTGGCTATCATCGTGTCCGATGAAAGGCACCTGCCTGACGGCGGGATTTTGTTCGTCGTCGCCGTTAAACAGTCTACAGAAGTGGTCTTTCCAAATCCCCAGCGTGAAAATAAGTCATCTATAAATTATTGTTAATTATAAAGAAAATAGTTTCCTGGCAGTTGTAAATTGCTCCCAAACAAAATCACAGAAAATATTAAACATTTGTAAATTTGTAAATAAATGTAGATACTATTATAACATAATCTTGCATGCGCCAAATTTGACACCTGCACTCATGTATAAACTCAGAGCAAAAAGATATTTACATTAATGTTATACTGTCAGACGCTTCAACTTGTGCATTTTTAAGACTAATATTTTGAAGAAAAAGAAGAAAGTGAACGTGAAAAGTTATTGATTCTGCTCTTGATGTAAAAACTAGCAGAACAAGCAATACAATTTTTTAAACAAATCCAAAACTTAAATACAGCCTTGGCCAAAAGTATTGAGCACCCTATACAAATCGTGTATTTATGCCTTTAAGATAAAAATAACAGAAAAAATTGTCCATAGAATTACTCAACAAGTCTAGGCAAACTAAACGAAAAAAACTGGGCTTGCCCGTTATTTGACGTTAGTTTTGTTTTTTCTTACAAATACGAAAGAACGTGTTTACTAAGAATTTCAGTAGTTTGCTTTTAAGAGTCTAGCTGTATTGACAATTTTTTTTTGTGTAAATTTTGAGTTTTGATAAAACCTTTGCGAAATGGTCAAAAAACCGAACTTTGTGTTGAAAAACGTGCCCAAATACAGTTTCAAATCAGCAAGGTAAATCTCAGGTAGAGATTTCCAAACCATTGAACTATTCCCGCCGGCCAGTGCAATATTGTATTAGACGATTTGTTGAAACTGGTTCCCATAAGAAGTTCGGGTTGAAAACCATTGACAACAAAGCGCGTGGATAGAAATTTGATACGAAACTCATTAAAAAAAAATCGGAGGGAAAAAGATGGCTATTAATTTTCAGTGGCGTTAAGGAAGTCTATTTCTGCTCGAACAACCAGACGAAGACTGACTTTTTGAAGCTGGTTTAAAAGGTTGCAAGCAGTGTTACCGCGGGGACACTATAGTGCCAAAAGGGACTCATTTTTTTAAACTTAACTCAGGGACTCACAAATTTTAGATTTGGCGCATTTTTTACGAATCCAAGTAACGTCTTATTAAAAATCACTCATCTTAACTCTGAAGTCTAAAACTTCAGATTTTAGCCACAAAAATTTCTGTTGTCAGTTTTTGTAAGTTCTGTCAAACCATAAGTAGTACATTGAATTTTGTTGACGTTTGATATAATTTTGTGCATTTGGGAGATTTTGGCTGTCAAGCGGTTCTTTAACTTTTTGGGAGAATCACAAAAGGTCCGTTCTTTTAATTTTTGGGCAGTTTGTGTAAAAACTGTAAAAAATCATCCCCACTCATCGAAATTTTGTGATTCACCCAAAAAGTAAACGAACGCTTCACACCAAAAATCTGCCGAATGCACAAAATTATGTCAAACGTTAACAAAATTCAATGTACTTCTTATGGACAGAACTTACACAAACTGACACAAGAAATTTTTGTGTCTAAAATCGGCAGATAGGGGAAATATTTTTCTCCTTCAAAAGTGACAGAATTTAATTTAAGTGGCAGTAAACGAACGAAAAAGTTGGAGAATATGGCAGTTTTGGGCAGTTTTATGGGGTAAACGAACGGACCTAAAATTTCATCCCCACGCCTCGATTTTTGACAGTTTTTACAAAAACTGCCGAAAAAGTAAAAGAACGGACCTTATACCTATGTATTATTAAAATGAACTTAAAAAAAAAGGGACTCATTTTTTTTCAAAAGGACTCATTTTTTCAACCTCTGGGACTCATTTAAATTTGAGCCCGCGGTAATACTGGTTGCAAGGCCAACAAAAAGCCATTAAAAAATCAATAGAGTGGCGCGACAGCTCTTGAAGAGCCAAGGCCTAAGTGGCTTACTCTCATCATCAATTCTCTGAGTGCGTGTGAAGAATTGAGGGGACGTACAGGTTAACGCCGATTCCGAACGGCAGAGTTGAGAACCACTTTTTCATAACAGATTGATACTCTTGGAAGATTTGTCAGTTCTTCGCAAGAGGCAGTGCCCGTGAAAGATGAAATAAAAACTTTATGAGCGCGAGTAGGACTCGAACCCACGACGTTCTGCTTAGCAGCCAACGCACCTTACCACTTAAGCTACGGGCAACTGCAACAAAAAGGAATTGCTCTCACCAAAAAACCAAGAAGCCAGACTTGAATGGGCAAAAAAGTACCAAAATTGGACAGAGGAAGTTTGGTCAAATATTGTTTAGTCAAACGAATCGAACTTTGAGGTAAATTAGTTTGGGTGATCATCTAACGATTAGCATCAATCACTACGTAAAAGAAACTTATTGACCACAACAAAAAAATCACTTTTAAATACCGCTAATTTTTGGTCTACCTTAAGATTTTTGGTACCCCTACCGTAACTTTTGTTCGGCGACTAGCCGGTGAAGAATTTAGTTCGAAGTGTGTGGTCTCCACAGTTAAGCATGGCGGTGGCAGCGTTATGGTTTGGGGAGTTCCTTAGAAGTGGGGTAAATATTCGTGTGTGAGGGTCGCATGGAAAACTTTACTTCTTCCCTCATTTTCCAAACTTTTTGGTGAAACAAACCTTGAAGGAGTTAAATTCCAGCAAGATAACGCACTTTGCCACGAAGCTGCAAAAACAATGGCTTGGTAAAGCGAAAATTGGGTTGATCTTCTTGATTGGCCTGCCCAGTCCCCAGATGTAAACCCAATTGAACATTTTTGGGGTTTAATAAACCGCAAGATAAGGCAGCATAGAATTTCAAGCAAGGCTAAAGCACCATCTACGGAACGAATGGAATACTTCATCTGCAGAGGAGTGTAATTATCTCGTACGTTCTTTACCGAAAAGAATTTCTGCCGTCATTAAGGTGAAAGGTGGACCAACAAAATCAGCCCTATCGTCGTATCCTTTTACGATCGTAGAAAAGTTCCCATCGTAACATTTATTTAGTTCATGGTATCCGTTTCGTAAAGGAAATATTGACGTGTAATCACGCAAGCCGTTCCGCAAATGTTCCGACACAATTTAGCTGTCGGAATCGGAACAATCGGAAACGCATAAAACAAATTTGAATTTTTGCTTTTCGCTCATGACGCCGTGATGCGTTACTCTGAGTTTAACATTTCAACGCAAATTTGAATTTTATCCTGAGGTATGTACGATTTAACAATCGAAACCCTTAGGACTATACTAAATTCGTATATTTCGTACAAATCGGATAGAATTCTGTTACGATCGGATACGACGATAGGGCTGAATATTGAGCTTATAATTAAATAAAAACCATTATCCTTCCATACAAAATACTAAAAGTGGCTTCAAAAATATAAGAAGATTCCAAGGGTGCTCAATACTTTTGGCCAAGGCTGTATATACAGAGATTCTCGAATTCTCTTAATTTTGTAACAACAAATAGATAACCTTTTTCGTTCAATTTCAGTGCTCGAAAAATATTTAAGGGCTTCCTTTAAAGACAATTTTCTCAACTTAAAACAAATTTCCTTATCAAAATCAAAATAAAGAAAAAAAAAAACTTTGAAAGAAAGTCCCCAAAAGTCTTATAATCTAATTATTAAAATTTAACCCCGCCTCGGTCCCAAACAAAATTTGGAACAAGTATAGAAATTCCTTTTATTTATTTTGAATAAATTGTAATTTTGTGGGACTGGCAAATGGCAACGCAACTAAAACCGATCATTATTTAATAAAAGCTCTGCAAAGCGATATCCTGTCAAACAAAATTTAATCTAACGTCTAACCCCTATTAAAAGAAACTAATTGGAGCTCCTTTTTGACAGTTATCTAACTTCAATGCCGCTATTGATCGAGTTACTAGTTGCTGTTTTGGGAAGTCCTTTGTGAGTATGAGTATACACATTAATGTAAACAAGACAAATAAAAACAACACAAAAGTCGTTGTTTGTAGTGGAAATGAAATCCTTATTCTGTTATCCGTGGGGAATGCAGTGGAGCGAAAAAATGTGCTTCATTCATGATTTTAGTTATTCAAGATTGTAAGGCCGTGTGTGAATTGCGTTAAAATGTGTATTAAAACTTGACGTCTGGTTAAAATTTCACGTTTGGTTATAAAATGGGATCAAATTTAGCTATTTGCTGTTTGAATTGCGTTAAAAGGGATTTTTTTAACCAACATTTCTGCGGAGAACTAAGAAATTTCCCTCATGATTTAAGAAATTTCCTTCAACAAAAAATGTTTTTATTCTTCTAGGTAAAATACCACAAACAAAAAACAAACTCTGTTTTATTTATTTTTCTCGATTTTGCAGTGCTAATTTGATATTTTGAAGCAACAGTAAAAAATCTTCAAATAAATATTCCCATTTTTGTGGTAACACTGCAAAACTTATTTTCACAGCTGATATTTGTTATCATTCTCGAAAGAAAGACTAACAACTAACAGCCCGATTCTCCCCATCATCACTGATACCTCACAAGTCATAAGAAGAGGTGAAATTGATTTTGTGACTTTTTCGTATTCTCCCCCAAAGTCACAACTTGTGAGAGTCACAAAAACAATCGAAATTGTGATCCCCTTCAGAGCAGGTCATAACTAGAAAATTATTAGAGATTTGACATTTTGATTTATGAGAATGAATGAATATAGTGAAAAAAAGGGAGAAAAGAGATAAGACATACGCTCTTTTTCTTTTTTCTTTTTCTTTGTTCACAACTGATAACTTTTGAAATTACACTACAATAATAAAAGCAACCCCCATACACAATCTCTGTTTGCGTTGCCAATATTGACGAAACCGCATCATATGTTGCGTTGAAACACATATTGCAGTTACAAAGAATCCTGTGGTGAGTTTCGTTGTGACTTTTCTTGTGAGGATTATGGGAGAATCCGACAAATGCTATCGAATCACAACAATCCTCACAAGAAATAGTCACAATGGCTTATGACTTGTGATTCCTCACAAGGGGGAGAATCAGGCTGTTAGCCTGGTCCATAACAGGATAAATTTTAACCCACTTTATTCACCACGCTAGTGTCAATTTTTAACCAAACGTCAACTTTCACACACGGCCTAAAGAAAACAAAGAATAGGCCTGTTCGATGTGCGGTCTGGAGTGAACTTAGGGCTCCCGGAGTCCATCAAGTGCTCCAAATTTAACCGAGGAGCTTTGACATTTCCTAGAGCATCCCAACGCACGGTACATCGAACAGACCTAATACTGTCAATGTCAGGATTTGGGTGCTGGAAACGCCCTAGTATATCTGATGCCTGGATTGCTTCAAGGGACAGTGGGATCTTTGAAATTCCAGTAAATAAATCTCACGAATAACAGAATTTGGAAGACCTCCTTATGCTTTGCCTTTGCTCGTTCATAAACTGCTGCGCCTGGTTAGAAAATTAGCCACCGTGAATGCTGCTGCTCTCTCAGATAGTTTTGGCCACAGTCCAAAGGAATGAGTCACTTTTAACAAATTGGTGCATTTTTATTAATAAAATTTACAATTTTAACGCTAACATTTTTTTTTTGCAGAGAACCAATTTTTATTTTAAGCTTTAGCATGCCTTTTAAAATTTTCATTTTATTGATTCGTGTTCCGTTTTCTGTTTATTTTTTATTTGGTTACCTTTTTATCTGTTCATTTAATTGTTTTAACAAATAAAAATCAAAAGCAGCAAATTAACTCTCTTCGGCTTAACAATATTCACGAAAAACCATAATTCCTAACTTTTAGTTTTTTTAATTTTTTTTTTTAATAGCTCCGAAAACAGAGCCGGTTTAATGCTAAAAAGAAATTCCAGTATGCAATACTGTGTGTCCGTGCAATGATCAGGATACGAAGGCTCCGATACACTTCTGAACCACTGTGTGTCGACGATGCTATTCGAGATCCATACAGGGTTAAAGTGCTCAGAAAGGTAAGTCTCCAAATGTCTACAAAATTTCTCCAACTATATAGTATTGCAGTTTTGTGCAAATTAATCGGGACAAGTAGAATTTTGTTCAAAATATTGTAGTAGGCTATGATTTTTCTTACATTTCTTTGAATTACATGCTAATGTGGCTTATATCCGAGAATCCGCTGATCTAGTAGTTTCAAAATCAAGGGTTCCCAAAATAATTTCAAGCCACAAAAAAACGGGAAAAGTCGAAGCGATGCGGAAAAGTCACTGTGGTCAAAAAAGAAAAACCACAGCCCATGATGACAAAGTGCTTATCCGGAATAGTGTTATCAATCCTCGAAAGACAAGTGGCGAACTCCAAAAAGATTTGGCAGCAGCTGGAGTGGTGGTTGACACATCAAAGGTTCGGCGGCGCCTCCTTGAAGTGGGTCGAAGAGCCCGAAAGCCAGTAAAGAAACAGCTTTTGACCCAGCCAATGGGCAAAAAAAAAGATTACAATGGGCTAATAAATATATAAACTGGACACAAGAGGACTGGGAAAAGGTGATCTTCACCGACGAAAGCCACTTTGAGGTGCAAGGGCATAGGATAAGTGTGGTGCGTAGGAGTGACAATGAAAAAATCAAACCTGGTCACATTGTTCAGGCACCGAAACACCCTCCCAAAGTCATGTTTTGTGGATGTTTGATTGCTGATGGTCCTGGGAGCTAAAAGCCCATTTAAGGGATGATGAACAGCACCAAATATGCTGAGTTTCTGACCCACATGCTGCTGCTAACAATCAAATGACGAGGTCCTATCCAGGAAATCATTTTTCAACAAGATTTGACACCATGCCATACTTCAAAGAAAATGAAGCAATTCTTTTTGGAGAATAAAATTAATGTTCTTGAATGGCCAGATCGGATCTCAATCCGATTGAGAATCTCTGGGCGATTGTAAAGAACAGACTCAGAAAAAAAGATTGTACCACAAAAACTAAGCTGATTTCCTCTATAATCGAAGTATGGTTTCATGACGAAGAAATAAAAACTCTTCGTAAGACCATGGTTTCTTCGATGCCGAAAAGGGTAAACGAACTTCTAAATGCAATAAATAAAGGCTCCGCCAAATAACTTTTTTTTTTTTTTGAAAATGCTATAAAAAAAACTACTAAATATTTTCTCATATTTTTTTTTTTTATTTGAAAGAACAACCCTTCCGGTTAATAATGAAAAATAATTTCATTCAAATGGCTGCCTCGGCTGGCCATGCAGTAGCCTACAAGATCGGTCCAATTTTTAAGCACATTATAGATTGTGTGCAGTTGTATTTCACCAATGGCTTCACGAATATTGTCCTTTAAAGCGTCAATTGTCTCTGCCTTGTAGGCGTAACACTTATCTTTTACGGCACCCCACAAATAATAGTCCAATGTCAAATCGCAGCTCCGAGGTGGCCAAACGACATCAGCTCTGCGGCGATCATCAAAAAAGGGCGCAAAACATCGAGTGTAGCGGCGGCTGTGTGGCACGTGGCGCCGTCCTGTTGAAACCAAATGTTGCCAATATCCTCCTCTTCAATTTTTTTGAACAAAAATTGGATGGTCAGTTGGTTTTAACTCCTGAACCAATTGGACTTTGTATGACGTCATACCAAGGTCTTTATGCAAAATTCGTCTGAATGATGTCGCCGAAATGTTCAATTGTTGAGAACGACGGTGAATCGGTTGATGGCGCTTCACGCACACTTTCAACCACAGCAGCAATATTCTCGGGTGTACGCACTGTTTTTGGCTTTTCGCACTTTGGTTTATCGATGAGGATGCCAGGTTTCTTTCACTTTTTTCACAAGATAACGAACATAGGGGGAAGTGGGGCACCTTGATACGATTTTTCACTTAAACGGCAAAAAGTCGCAAAATATTAAGCTTAAAGAAGGTACAATTTTTATACTGATCAGTATCATTTTTGTAAACTTATTCAAAGCGATATTTCTCACAACTTCATTTACAAAAAAAGTTTAGAGCTTTGTTTATAAAAGTCGAAATCTGTATCAAACTACCCCAGACGTGGGGCACATTGATACATACCATGGGGCACTTTGATTCATGGCAAACAAAAATGTACTTATGTCACTAGAAGCAGTCACTTCATTAATATTGTATAATTTCTATTTTTAGCTTGTATGTTCACACCATTAGAGGGGCACATTGATACGGATCAAACTACCTTATGGTTTTGTGTATCAATGTGTCTCAAGTGTCCTCACTGAATTAAAAAATAAAAATCATGGAAACTGTAGTTAAACAATGTAATTTTAGATACAAAACACACTAATAGTAACATTAGGTGTGTTTTTTTGGCAAATCTATCCGCAATACAGTAGGATTTACCAAAAAAACGGATCCGCAGTTTAATTTTTTGTATTTAAAAGTTGGTACTACAGAATCAAATAATTATATGAAATATGTCAAATAATTATTTGAAAAATAAAAACATCAAAAAATATTTTTTCCTCGCCGAATAAAAGCAAACGAATTTAAGAAGAAGCTTTCGGTATAATCTTCGCAATCTCATGCTCGATTTTGGGAATTTTCCTGCTGGTATTCTACTCGATTTCTCGTAGCGATGTCCACTTCCAATGGAGCCAATTGAGTTGTCGTAATTTTTGCTGCTGCCGCACGCAGAACATAAGTGACCATACCAAAGAAGTCAACATCACCGTTACCTACCATCAGACTTGCGAAACGGTTCAATCGGCGTTGCTTTCGAACAGTCAATGTTCAAAAAACCGACCGCTCAGCTCTCGCAGTAACCATCTGAAAAGCGAAATGAATCGAATCGACAGTCCAAGTAAATTGTTATACAGATTACCAACACTCTGAGCTGAGCATTCGGAGTCACTGTCTGTATGCTCCTCGTCCTCAGCCGGATAACGATTTAAATATGACACTCACCGGCGATCTTTACTATCCCTATCAATCGTCAGAGGTGAGCGAAATAGACGAGGCCAATAATGATTTCGACGAGGTAGTTCTCCGACAAACAAAATGTTTCCGATTCGGAGGAAGTCGAAGAAAATTCCGCTCCGACGCTCGAATAAATTCGAAATAACAAATCACACATAAAAAAACCAGAAAGACACAATAGCGCAAAATTATAGTCCGCTAATGAACGATTTTAGTGCGATACTAGCTTAAAATGACGTTAGCTAGTATCACACTAAAATTGTTCATTAGCGGACTATAATTTTGCGCCAATTTGTTTTAACTTGCTATTTTATTGATACATATTTTGTTTTGACTTCAAATATTCTTTGAGTAGTTCTGCCTTCTTGCGCCGACTTTCCTCTTTTGCTTCCTGATGGTCCATATACTCTTTCCACTTAGCATCGTTGCTTTCTTCAAAACAATCATTTTAAAGACGATTATTGAATTTTTTAATATATTAAGTAAGAATTCAATTCCTGTTGCAACGGAATTGACTGTTTGGTTGTATATAATCTGAAAAAGAGTAACAAAGATAGAAGGAGCAAAAAGAGTACGCTCTCATTGAAAAATGGAAAACTACAAACAACAAAGGTGTACCAACTATCATAAGTCAAACAACAAAAAACTATATTCGAGAGTCGAATAACTTCAAAATTCTATCCGCAGTATGATTCTACTTCTACTTTTATCAGCAGTATCGTGTTTTTTTTTGTAATACATGTAATCTACTACTGCGGATGCGGATAGCTTTGCCAAAAAAACAGCTATTATCTTACAATCTAAGTTGAAATGAAATGTGTGACACGAAATATTCAAGGCGAAAAATCACTCAAAAAAAAAATATAAACAAATTTACTCATGCACTAAAAAAACACGTTTGCTTTTGCTGAGATATAACGGATGACCGAAGAGGAAGGACAGTTATAGTCCAGTCATTTGGTAAGAAAAAAAGAGGGTTACCTGGAAAGTTTTCCGGGAGTTTTGAAAATTGGTTAATTTATAGATTTGGGTATGCTCTTTTCGAATTTCAACTTTGCCACCTCGTACCCCCGCCGCTCGCGCCGCCATCTTGAAAAAATGGCGTCTAAAAACGGTTTTTTATGAATATCTCCCTTCCTACGCATTTTACGAAAAAAATATCTTGTACAAAATTAAACTAGAAAAAATTTCATACAATTTATGTATCAATAATTTTTTTCATAAAATCAATAGTTTTTGGGGTACGAGCGCCACAAAGTATCATTCATCATATTACGGGAAATACCTGCGCTTCAACTGAATAAGCACAAAAATTTTCTGAAGTTTGTTGTCCATTTTTTCCTAACTTTGAACGTTAATGCATCAATTGACGATGCTTACCGATAGCTTATGATATTGAGAAAACAAATCAAAAAGAATAATTTAAAAAAGACCACTATTTTTTACCTGCCTCTCATGCAAAGCTTTCTAGATTGAAAAACTCATTTTTTTTTGCGTCAACTGAATAAGCACAACTTTTAAAAATGCAAATAAAATCAAACGGAAAGAAATTAACAAAATTTTCATTAAATATTTTTTTTATTGGTTATTTCTAGTATTGGGTACTACCACCTTTATTCTTGATTACTTCATAAATTCGGGCTGGCATGGAATCGTATAAACTCTTTAAGTAGTCCAGCAAAATTTCTCTCCAAGGTAACTTAATGGCTGGAATAAGCGATTCTCTGTCCTCAAACTGACGGCCTGACTCATAGACTTTACGTACCAACCATCCCAATTCATTTTCTATGAGGTTCAGGTCAGGTAAATAGGGCGACCGTTGAAGTAATTTAACATTCTAGTCCTGTATCCCACTTTTGACAGTGCACGACGTTTGGATGGGGTCGTTGTCATATTGGAAAATCCATTTATAGGGTCCAAAAATATCCGAAAATGAAGGAAACTTTCTTTGCAATATTCTTTTGTAGGTAATTGCAGTCGTTTTGACGTTTAAAACTCAAGCTCAATAGTCCCATAGTAGCTAACTGCTCCCCATATCATAACTCCACCTTCTCGACCATGATGCCGCGCTTAAAATCGTTCTTCTTTTCTCAAATCGTGAAAGTAATAATTAAAACCACCAGGAACATCAAAATTTAAACCCTTCTCATCCGAAAAAACCGCGTTGTGCCACACATTTTTCCAACTCACATCGAGTCTAGAAAATCTTAAACGAATATCTTTTCGTTGCTCGTTTAATGGTGGTTTCTTTTGGAGTTGCAATCGATTTAAATGATCTGCGCTATTTGGTACTCTGTGGACTGTTGAAACACCTGCAGTTACACCAACTTTTTGTTTAATTTTTACCGCGGAGGCACATGAACTGGAAGCACATCTCAAAATTGCTCGTCGATCAACTTCGAATGTTGCCGTTTTTTTACCACCTTTCATGTTTTTCTCGTACAAACTTTTGTTTCTGAGGTACGAATAGACAACACTAAGACTCCGATCAACTTTGGCAGCTATAGCACGCACGGTCAGTCTTTATTCTTTTAACAAATCAACTTTAACTTGTCCGACACTATTAAAGCTTCTGATCTAACCATATTTTTTTTTTAATTTTAATTTAACGGCTAAATGCACTAACAGCACTTCAACTTTTGATTTGGTATACCAATTAACTTAAAACTCTCAGAACCAACTAAAATAATGAGAGTGAAAGATCGTGTGCTTATTCAGTTGACGCAAATAAAAACTGAGTTTTTTAATCTGGAAAGCTTTGCATGAGAGCCAGGGAAAAAATAGTGGTTTTTTTTAAATTATTATTTTTGATTTGTTTTCTCAATATCATAAGCTATCGGTAAGCATCGTCAAATGATGCATTAACGTTCAAAGTTAGGAAAAAATGGACAACAAACTTCAGAAAAATTTTGTGCTTATTCAGTTGAAGCGCAGGTATTTCTCGTAATATGATGAATGATACTTTGTGGCGCTCGTACGCCAAAAACTATTGATTTTATGAAAAATATTATTGATACATAAATTGTAGGAAATTTTTTCTAGTTTAATTTTGTAGAAGATATTTTTTTCGTAAAATGCGTCGGAAAGGAGATATTCCCAAAAAACCGTTTTTATGCGCCATTTTTTCAAGATGGCGGCGCGAGCGGCGGGGGTACGAGGTGGCAAAGTTGAAATTCGAAAAGGGCATACCCAAATCTATAAATAAACCAATTTTCAAAACTCCCGGAAAACTTTCCAGGTAAAACTACCAAATGACTGGACTATTAAGGGTGTATATGGTTTTAAAAAAATGGTGTGTTGTGCACCTGTTTGAG
This sequence comes from Sphaerophoria taeniata, assembly GCA_943590905.1. Taxonomy (NCBI): domain Eukaryota; kingdom Metazoa; phylum Arthropoda; class Insecta; order Diptera; family Syrphidae; genus Sphaerophoria; species Sphaerophoria taeniata. Next base: position 73,693,287 of record OX016542.1, on the reverse strand, counting down.
TGGCCTACTATGATTGGTTTTCAAACAATATCGAATGTATCTATGTGCCCCTTGTATCAATGTACCCCACTTCCCCCTACGGAGCTGACGGTGCTTCTCTTCTTCCAAAATTCATACGCAATTTTCGCACACATTCTGCAACATTACCATGATTTTCAAATTAATGTCGCAATATTTCCCAGCGCAGCGTTGGTCAAGCGTATACACAACCATATTCGTTCAGCGGAAGGATAAAACTAATGATTATCTGTCAAATCAGACATGAGCTAAGTGTTATCATTCACGAAATAAGCACTAGTTGAAAAAAAACCTTAGATGGCGGACCCTTTCTAATGTTTGCATGATTTAATCAATTTATTGTTTAAATAAAGAAAAAAATTGAGAAAAAAAACTCCTTGTCCCGATTAATTTGCACAAGACTGTATGTAATTCGTTTTATTTAATCAAAAAATCCTTACAGGTTATCGATGGATGCGCTTTCCGAGTATACGGCCATTGGGTCAAGAAGGGCGAAGGCCAGAATCGGGCCGCCCTATTCGAGAACACACCACGCACAGAACTTCATGCCCTTTACATAAACAACCTTAGTCGATAGGATTTAATTGAAGGTTAAACAACAAAAACGAACAAAATTTTAAGTGTACTAAGGTAGTGTTTTCTTTTTGTCACTCCTAATTACACCTTTAGTACTCACCATGTTACTATTATTTTATAATAATTTTATTGAATTGACAATTTTAGTTTTATTTATAATTTCATAAGTCTCTAGCCTTAATATATATTTTTTTTTTAATTAGAGAAAGATAAAAAATGTTTATATCACAAAGTTCAGTTATGTTAGTGTGTATATCAAAAAAAAAACAACTGTGTTGAAAGAATACAAATTTTTGAAGAAAAACAAGTGTAATAAAATTAAGAAAAAAGTATTTTGAAATTTGGATGACTTTCCTTATTGTTAATTTATTGTTGTTGTTAATGTTGTTGGTTGCTCCTTTGCGTTCCTTTTTCTTTTGTAGAAAATAGTCCAACTTTTAAGCAGTGAGCAATATCAATACATATTTAAAAAAAGAAACATCAAAAGAATACGTACTTTGTGAAGTGATTGAATAAATTATTGTTGTTGAAAAGAGAAGAATATACCTGAATTTAAAATTCATACTTAATACAGAATGCAAAAAACAAAAACCCCAACATTTGTAGAAAAATCTGAATTTTTTGAAAAATCATTTTTTTTAATAAAAATGTGAAAACCTATTACCCATGCTTACTTTTGGAATGTTAATGTTTACAACGTTAAGTTCGAGAGTCTTATGGCGGATTCTCAATTGAAAGCTTTGGTGGAGTCGTGGAATCAATGAAATTCAAAAACAATAAAAAGCCAGTCCGATGTAGCAAGTAACGGGTGTTTTTTTTTCGAGGTATAGAACTTTAAGTTGGCATTACTTTTCAAGACGGCGACCGATTTAACAGCTGCCAAGTGATTTATTCTCAATTTGGGAGTGACTTTCCTGATAGGGCTTTGGATCTGGGCCTTGAAATTTTTTTTGGGTGGAAGGAAGGCAAGTCTATAGGCTAGCTTCAAAGATTTACAAGTCGGTGACCCCCGTAAATACGATTAAAAATTATTTAAAAATTGCGAAAATACGATGTTTTTTTCACTTTTGACATTTGGCTGTAAGCGCAAGTCAATTTCGAGGATTTTTTTTAGTGTGAGTGTTGTTAGACTGTGCCAAAATGTACTTTATGTGGAAAGAAAAATACTCATAGGTCATAGCATAAAATGGAAGGTTGGCATGATGCCCCATTTATATTCGTCTTTATTTGGAGAAAAAATTAAGATTACAGTCATATACCCGAAACGATAGAAAGAACGGCAGGAACTTGCTTGAATAAAGACGAACATTTTAATCATCTTTATTTTAGGAACATTTCTGGATTTTCATCTTTTCTGTCAATATTACACACATTTTTAGTATTGTATATCCCTTTTGCACCTAGAAATTATTGCTTTGTCTTGTGAAAATAATTCTGAAAATCAGATGAGATAATAGTTACAAATTTCGCGCATCGGTTTCTTACGAATTAACCAAAAAAATCCCAGAATATCCCAACAAAAACCCAAACAAACTTACAGTCTACCCACACTTAACGAAAGAAATCAGCTGATGCAAGAAACTGCTGTCATTTGAACTGAAAGGTGAACATCAAAATGACAAGAAAAAAGCAAATACACCAAAGATTTTGACATTTTGAACCCAGTCATGTGTTTATCAAATAAAAAATACATTACCTATCGAGTGAGACTAGTTTTGTGCCCCAAACCCAAAGCCCTATCAGGAAAGTGGAGCCGAGCAGTTAATTCGATTAACCATGGAACGCTTTCGCACCACGTTTACTCTAATTGGCAACTCGCATCCCTAGAGACGCCGTACTGTGCGAACAGAAGAAGCTATTGCTACTGTAGAGCGTATAACCTTGAGGAAGACCAGAATGAGTCCATCTGCCATCAAGCACTGGAATTGGATCTGTGTCCATCCACTTTATGGAAGATTTTGCGGAAAGATCTTGGTTTGCGTGCTTAAAAAATCCAACAAGAATTGAAGCCAAACGATCATCAAGCAAGGCGTAGATTCGTCGAATGGGCCCAAAACGAGATGGCCGTTGTGCGATGAAGCACACTTCTGGTTGAATGGCTACGTCAACAAACAAAACTGCCGCATTTGGAGTGAAGCTAATCCTCAAGTGTGTGTCGAAATACCGTTACATCCAGAAAAACTGACTGTTTGGTGCGCTTTATGGACTGGTGGAATCATTGGTCCGTACTTCTTCAAAAACGATGATGGCCACAACGTTACAGTCAATGGTGATCGGTATGGAGCCATGATTACTAACTTTTTCATTCCTGAATTGAACAATCATGATGTCCAGGAGCTGTGGTTCCAACAAGACGGCGCAACATATCACACAGCTCGTGCCACATTCGATTTATTGAAAGACACGTTTGGTGACCGCCTAATTTTACGATTTGGACCTGTGAATTGGCCTCCAAGATCTTGTGATTTTACATCGCTAGACTATTTTCTGTGGGGAAACCCTTTACTTACTGGGTAGCTCTTGGAAATGTCAAAACACCGATGCCAAACTTGGGGCATCTCGTGCATTGACCGGTTAATTAAGAAATTCTGATTTCAAACCCAGGACATAAATTCTCTTAGTTTCTTAGACCAGAACTGTGTCCTGGTCTTGATCCTGGCACCAGTCCTTGTTCTGGTCATATTTCTGGTCCTGTTCCTAGTCCTGGTTCAGATCCTTATCCTGGTTCTGATCCTGATCCTGATTCTGGTCCTGCTTCTGCTCCTAGTCCTGGTCCCGGTCTTGCTCTTGGAAACCAAGATTCATCGAAGGAGTAGCCACTACGACGAATAATTTTGGGGGTAAGTATTTTCATGTGATTTATGTTCCAATAGACATTCATAATTTATAAGCATCTCTAATTAAAAACTTTCCACAAAGTTTGACAGTTTCTGGCTAGACATAGACAGCAAACGAGTTGGACGCATGTGTTTGTTTTCGTATGTGAAGGAACCAAAAAAATTAAAGGTAAATAGTCGTCGAAATCGAAATAGTTGCAAAAAAACCAATAGTTCAAGATGGGAGATCAAAGAATTGAAAATCAAAGATTTTGACGACAACATCCAAAAAAGATGAACCTGAAGAAGTCAAACAGTTGAAACCCAAGAAAACAAAAAACATAAATGTCCCAAAGAAGGGAAAGACCAATTGTAAAAGGGCTAAAAGATCAGTCTCAATTTCTTCGACGCGAAGAGAATGATCAGATCAGCTTGGCTGACAGTGATAAGTCTACAGGATTTGAGATTGAAGATGAAAGCGATGAAAACCATCAGTACGTTAAGTACGATTCAGTTTTTTACGTCGGACAAATAATATCTAACAGCGGAAGTGTTTTCCAAGTTGATTTTCTGAGAACATCTCGCGCTGCTGCGACATTTGTTTTTTTTTTATTGTTTTAATGAGTTGCATCACTGTGATCAAGCAAATTGAGAAGAAAATAAAGTACTGTTATTTCCTCTCCTGGTGTTTAAAAATTAAAAACAGATTTTGATGTATTGCAAAAAAAATAACCGCACCGCACAATGCAAATCTCTTTGAATCTGCATTCAGTCAAGTGCTTTCAAATAGAAAACAACAATGCCACGAGGTACGCATTTAAGTAAAATTGAAAAAGGCAAAATCTTGGCTTTTCGGTCAAGCGGCCTAAGTCTTACTGCTATTGGAAGACGAATTTCACGATCGGATCGTGTCGTTCGAAATTTTTTAAAAGATCCAGAATCTTATGGGACAAAAAGAGGCGTTTAATCAATGCTGCATCCAATTCGGTACATTCTTTACCGGAATTTCGTGACGAATTGGGTTTAGGTCCTAAACTTTAGGAGTTTCGGTTTCAACCGTTTCTCGTGCTTTCAAAAGCAGTGTAGTGATTGTTCGGGGCAAAATGGTGCCAGCTCCAAATCTAACAGCAGCCCACAAACGAAAAAGATTGGAAATTGCCGGCCAAAACATGAAACGGTATTGGAAAACCGTAAGTGATTTTCTATTAATCTACACTAAAATCTCGTTATTCCAAATGGCATACTCGAATAACGGTAATAACGGTACTTTATTTTCTTCTCAATTTGCTTGATCAGTAAGTAAGTAATAGTGAGGAGTCACTCCTATTGTAGGTTTTCTATAAAACGCATTTTTTCAGGTGCGGTTATTCTTATGCAAGGCGATGTATATATTAAGATCTCTTATCAGTATAATTACAGGACATAACCTGCTTGGCTATCATAAGAAGAAGATGAGGCTTAATACCGATGGACTTTGTAGAGGCTGTGGTGACGAGGATGAGCATGAAGATACTGCTCATTTTATCTGCCAACTCGGGTTGGTGACGTTTTCCCCAAAACAAAATCTCCAAACGAAAATCCCCCAACTGAAATCTCCAAAGAGAGAATCCCCATTACAAAAATCTCCATGCCAAAACCTCCAAAACAAAGTATGTTCAAGTAATGAATCATGGGATTAAATCGTTGACTCCATCCTGGGGCCTGATTATGTGATTCGCGGCGAATAGTTTTACTAGCGAGTTTGACATATTTTCAATTATTGCTTTTGCTTTGGCCTTCTTCGATTTGAATTCGACCAATTAACGAATTCGAAAGCGAATTTGAAATGTCGTAATGTTTGCTGGCGAGTTAAAATCCGACAGTTTTTTTATTTTTTTTTTGGCGGATTCACAGGCGAACGAGTGTTTATTCAAATCAGTGGAATATTGGAAGAAATAGTCAAACCGAAAGTGTGAAACACAGGAATATTGGAAGAAATATTTTAGCTCCGCCGCGAATTCGTTAATAAGGAATTGAAAACGATCCGCCGCGAATCCCATAATCAGGCCCCTGGGAATTCTTCCGTTTCCGCCTGAAAAAAAAGAGTAGTGCCTCAGTGGACTCACTCTCACTCTCCCGCCCTGTCTCGTTAGCTATCGCCAACAACCTTCCATAGAGGTTTTCACCCTTTCTTCAGCTGAGGTACTAGACTTCCGGTGGTCACCACGTGGAGTCGAGAGTAGGACTTGGTAGACGGAGGTTGTTGAGAACGCTTGGGCAGTGGCGTAGCAAGCCCGAATATAGGCGTGGGCAAAGTCTTATCCGCGAGGCCCTTTTCATGCACATAAATATTATTTACCTTGAGCTATATTAATATAATATTAATATTCTCGAAATTCTTCTCAATTAATATTTTGTTCTGCATTAGGGTATACTACTGAAAAAAGTGAAAGCGGGATCTATGAATGATCTTAAATTGAAAAGTCATATAGTTTATTGGGGACCAATATCTAAAGCTTGTCTTGTGAATTGTGCGTTAGAAATTTGTTTTCTAATATTTTCACTGCGGCGTATACTTGTTATTTTTCAGAAAATTAAAATAAAAGCAGTTCTCTAGACGTTTAGAATAAGGGGAGATTTTCAGTTGTTGAATTTTGACCATCTTGCGTATCATACACCCAAGTGTCCTGTGAGCGCAGTATTTTTCCGAAAATTGTGAGCTGTGTTTTCAGTCAAGAATATTCTTGTGTATTGGAATATTTGAATAAGTTATCGATATTAAAGCGACGAAATAAAAATATGAATAAAAATAATAATAAAATATTATTAGGTGTATATTTTGTGGTTGAGGCGTAAGATTCCCCAGAGTGCGGTAGCTGTTAGAAAAAATAAGTGCAGTTAAATATTTGTTTTTTTTTTTTATAAGATTTTAATGAATTTTATTAGACATATGGTTTAAAAAAATAAAACAAAATTTAAAAAGAATTGGAACATATATTTTTTTTATTTTTTTGTTGGGGTGCGTGATACCTCAGTGTGCAGTGCGAGTTAGAAAAAAATAAGTCTGCGGTTGGGGGTTAATAACGTAGAAGTATAAATTATTTAGAATTACTAAATTTAGATTATGGAATATATGAAAGTTATCAATAAACTCAAATAATCATTATTCCTTCCGATTCGATACACAAATACAGCTGCAGCATTTAACTTTTCTTGACAACTTAAATAATTTTTGATGCTGTTAAGCTAAGAAAATTCTCTTTCACCGTACAATTTGTCGCTGGAGTACATAATGTCATGCAAAGAGGTTTGTCCAAGCTAGAATAAATATTATGCAAACTTAATTTTCGCAGAAACATAGGAAGACTTCCCAATGATTCAAAATCTGGCTTTACCAAAATCAAAGTTAATCTTTGCTTGGATTATAAAGAAAAGGTCCAAACCAAAACTTCAAGCAATTGGTTGAACAAAATAGGGAGATCTTCGCCCGTCTTAATGAGAAAAAAAATATTACAAACAATTTCTTCGATTTTTTGCGGTTGATTTGTTTTAAAATGACAGTAACATATTTCTCTAATGGAGAGAACATAATTGAGAATTATTTTTCATTAATGATAAGATAAAATCATGATTCGTCAGCGTTGATAGGATAAATCTACCGCCTTTAAAATTGTCCGTCCTAAGCTCAAGCCTACTCGGCCTATTGGTAACTCCACCACTGGGTACTTGGCAAGATAATTAAATTCAATCGATCTCAACTTATATCGGAACAAATTTTGTTTTTTTTGCAATAAAACAAACTTCATAAAATCACATGTAATTTCAATTAAGTTTGCAAAGTAAAGTATAAACTTTCGTTTTCAAAAAAGCGAAGGCTATCGTGATTTACAAACGAAAAGTATTTTTCAACAAGTAGATTCGAATGTGATGTGAAGTTATAACCGAACAGTTTTGTTTTTTTTACTAGAGCGTGTTAGTTGGGTCAAATTAAAACAAAATCGTTCGAACGAGAGTTTTCTAAAAGATAGAATTTTGTAGGGATTTTTGAAATAGTAGCGTATGTTTCATTCGATTTCGATTTCTGTCAATATTACACACATTTTTAGTATTGTATATCCCTTTTGCACCTAGAAATTATTGCTTTGTCTTGTGAAAATAATTCTGAAAATCAGATGAGATAATAGTTACAAATTTCGCGCATCGGTTTCTTACGAATTAACCAAAAAAATCCCAGAATATCCCAACAAAAACCCAAACAAACTTACAGTCTACCCACACTTAACGAAAGAAATCAGCTGATGCAAGAAACTGCTGTCATTTGAACTGAAAGGTGAACATCAAAATGACAAGAAAAAAGCAAATACACCAAAGATTTTGACATTTTGAACCCAGTCATGTGTTTATCAAATAAAAAATACATTACCTATCGAGTGAGACTAGTTTTGTGCCCCAAACCCAAAGCCCTATCAGGAAAGTGGAGCCGAGCAGTTAATTCGATTAACCATGGAACGCTTTCGCACCACGTTTACTCTAATTGGCAACTCGCATCCCTAGAGACGCCGTACTGTGCGAACAGAAGAAGCTATTGCTACTGTAGAGCGTATAACCTTGAGGAAGACCAGAATGAGTCCATCTGCCATCAAGCACTGGAATTGGATCTGTGTCCATCCACTTTATGGAAGATTTTGCGGAAGGATCTTGGTTTGCGTGCTTAAAAAATCCAACAAGAATTGAAGCCAAACGATCATCAAGCAAGGCGTAGATTCGTCGAATGGGCCCAAAACGAGATGGCCGTTGTGCGATGAAGCACACTTCTGGTTGAATGGCTACGTCAACAAACAAAACTGCCGCATTTGGAGTGAAGCTAATCCTCAAGTGTGTGTCGAAATACCGTTACATCCAGAAAAACTGACTGTTTGGTGCGCTTTATGGACTGGTGGAATCATTGGTCCGTACTTCTTCAAAAACGATGATGGCCACAACGTTACAGTCAATGGTGATCGGTATGGAGCCATGATTACTAACTTTTTCATTCCTGAATTGAACAATCATGATGTCCAGGAGCTGTGGTTCCAACAAGACGGCGCAACATATCACACAGCTCGTGCCACATTCGATTTATTGAAAGACACGTTTGGTGACCGCCTAATTTTACGATTTGGACCTGTGAATTGGCCTCCAAGATCTTGTGATTTTACATCGCTAGACTATTTTCTGTGGGGAAACCCTTTACTTACTGGGTAGCTCTTGGAAATGTCAAAACACCGATGCCAAACTTGGGGCATCTCGTGCATTGACCGGTTAATTAAGAAATTCTGATTTCAAACCCAGGACATAAATTCTCTTAGTTTCTTAGACCAGAACTGTGTCCTGGTCTTGATCCTGGCACCAGTCCTTGTTCTGGTCATATTTCTGGTCCTGTTCCTAGTCCTGGTTCAGATCCTTATCCTGGTTCTGATCCTGATCCTGATTCTGGTCCTGCTTCTGCTCCTAGTCCTGGTCCCGGTCTTGCTCTTGGAAACCAAGATTCATCGAAGGAGTAGCCACTACGATGAATAATTTTGGGGGTAAGTATTTTCATGTGATTTATGTTCCAATAGACATTCATAATTTATAAGCATCTCTAATTAAAAACTTTCCACAAAGTTTGACAGTTTCTGGCTAGACATAGACAGCAAACGAGTTGGACGCATGTGTTTGTTTTCGTATGTGAAGGAACCAAAAAAATTAAAGGTAAATAGTCGTCGAAATCGAAATAGTTGCAAAAAAACCAATAGTTCAAGATGGGAGATCAAAGAATTGAAAATCAAAGATTTTGACGACAACATCCAAAAAAGATGAACCTGAAGAAGTCAAACAGTTGAAACCCAAGAAAACAAAAAACATAAATGTCCCAAAGAAGGGAAAGACCAATTGTAAAAGGGCTAAAAGATCAGTCTCAATTTCTTCGACGCGAAGAGAATGATCAGATCAGCTTGGCTGACAGTGATAAGTCTACAGGATTTGAGATTGAAGATGAAAGCGATGAAAACCATCAGTACGTTAAGTACGATTCAGTTTTTTACGTCGGACAAATAATATCTAACAGCGGAAGTGTTTTCCAAGTTGATTTTCTGAGAACATCTCGCGCTGCTGCGACATTTGTTTTTTTTTTATTGTTTTAATGAGTTGCATCACTGTGATCAAGCAAATTGAGAAGAAAATAAAGTACTGTTATTTCCTCTCCTGGTGTTTAAAAATTAAAAACAGATTTTGATGTATTGCAAAAAAATAACCGCACCGCACAATGCAAATCTCTTTGAATCTGCATTCAGTCAAGTGCTTTCAAATAGAAAACAACAATGCCACGAGGTACGCATTTAAGTAAAATTGAAAAAGGCAAAATCTTGGCTTTTCGGTCAAGCGGCCTAAGTCTTACTGCTATTGGAAGACGAATTTCACGATCGGATCGTGTCGTTCGAAATTTTTTAAAAGATCCAGAATCTTATGGGACAAAAAGAGGCGTTTAATCAATGCTGCATCCAATTCGGTACATTCTTTACCGGAATTTCGTGACGAATTGGGTTTAGGTCCTAAACTTTAGGAGTTTCGGTTTCAACCGTTTCTCGTGCTTTCAAAAGCAGTGTAGTGATTGTTCGGGGCAAAATGGTGCCAGCTCCAAATCTAACAGCAGCCCACAAACGAAAAAGATTGGAAATTGCCGGCCAAAACATGAAACGGTATTGGAAAACCGTAAGTGATTTTCTATTAATCTACACTAAAATCTCGTTATTCCAAATGGCATACTCGAATAACGGTAATAACGGTACTTTATTTTCTTCTCAATTTGCTTGATCAGTAAGTAAGTAATAGTGAGGAGTCACTCCTATTGTAGGTTTTCTATAAAACGCATTTTTTCAGGTGCGGTTATTCTTATGCAAGGCGATGTATATATTAAGATCTCTTATCAGTATAATTACAGGACATAACCTGCTTGGCTATCATAAGAAGAAGATGAGGCTTAATACCGATGGACTTTGTAGAGGCTGTGGTGACGAGGATGAGCATGAAGATACTGCTCATTTTATCTGCCAACTCGGGTTGGTGACGTTTTCCCCAAAACAAAATCTCCAAACGAAAATCCCCCAACTGAAATCTCCAAAGAGAGAATCCCCATTACAAAAATCTCCATGCCAAAACCTCCAAAACAAAGTATGTTCAAGTAATGAATCATGGGATTAAATCGTTGACTCCATCCTGGGGCCTGATTATGTGATTCGCGGCGAATAGTTTTACTAGCGAGTTTGACATATTTTCAATTATTGCTTTTGCTTTGGCCTTCTTCGATTTGAATTCGACCAATTAACGAATTCGAAAGCGAATTTGAAATGTCGTAATGTTTGCTGGCGAGTTAAAATCCGACAGTTTTTTTATTTTATTTTTTGGCGGATTCACAGGCGAACGAGTGTTTATTCAAATCAGTGGAATATTGGAAGAAATAGTCAAACCGAAAGTGTGAAACACAGGAATATTGGAAGAAATATTTTAGCTCCGCCGCGAATTCGTTAATAAGGAATTGAAAACGATCCGCCGCGAATCCCATAATCAGGCCCCTGGGAATTCTTCCGTTTCCGCCTGAAAAAAAAGAGTAGTGCCTCAGTGGACTCACTCTCACTCTCCCGCCCTGTCTCGTTAGCTATCGCCAACAACCTTCCATAGAGGTTTTCACCCTTTCTTCAGCTGAGGTACTAGACTTCCGGTGGTCACCACGTGGAGTCGAGAGTAGGACTTGGTAGACGGAGGTTGTTGAGGACGCTTGGGCAGTGGCGTAGCAAGCCCGAATATAGGCGTGGGCAAAGTCTTATCCGCGAGGCCCTTTTCATGCACATAAATATTATTTACCTTGAGCTATATTAATATAATATTAATATTCTCGAAATTCTTCTCAATTAATATTTTGTTCTGCATTAGGGTATACTACTGAAAAAAGTGAAAGCGGGATCTATGAATGATCTTAAATTGAAAAGTCATATAGTTTATTGGGGACCAATATCTAAAGCTTGTCTTGTGAATTGTGCGTTAGAAATTTGTTTTCTAATATTTTCACTGCGGCGTATACTTGTTATTTTTCAGAAAATTAAAATAAAAGCAGTTCTCTAGACGTTTAGAATAAGGGGAGATTTTCAGTTGTTGAATTTTGACCATCTTGCGTATCATACACCCAAGTGTCCTGTGAGCGCAGTATTTTTCCGAAAATTGTGAGCTGTGTTTTCAGTCAAGAATATTCTTGTGTATTGGAATATTTGAATAAGTTATCGATATTAAAGCGACGAAATAAAAATATGAATAAAAATAATAATAAAATATTATTAGTTGTATATTTTGTGGTTGAGGCGTAAGATTCCCCAGAGTGCGGTAGCTGTTAGAAAAAATAAGTGCAGTTAAATATTTGTTTTTTTTTTTTATAAGATTTTAATGAATTTTATTAGACATATGGTTTAAAAAAATAAAACAAAATTTAAAAAGAATTGGAACATATATTTTTTTTATTTTTTTGTTGGGGTGCGTGATACCTCAGTGTGCAGTGCGAGTTAGAAAAAAATAAGTCTGCGGTTGGGGGTTAATAACGTAGAAGTATAAATTATTTAGAATTACTAAATTTAGATTATGGAATATATGAAAGTTATCAATAAACTCAAATAATCATTATTCCTTCCGATTCGATACACAAATACAGCTGCAGCATTTAACTTTTCTTGACAACTTAAATAATTTTTGATGCTGTTAAGCTAAGAAAATTCTCTTTCACCGTACAATTTGTCGCTGGAGTACATAATGTCATGCAAAGAGGTTTGTCCAAGCTAGAATAAATATTATGCAAACTTAATTTTCGCAGAAACATAGGAAGACTTCCCAATGATTCAAAATCTGGCTTTACCAAAATCAAAGTTAATCTTTGCTTGGATTATAAAGAAAAGGTCCAAACCAAAACTTCAAGCAATTGGTTGAACAAAATAGGGAGATCTTCGCCCGTCTTAATGAGAAAAAAAATATTACAAACAATTTCTTCGATTTTTTGCGGTTGATTTGTTTTAAAATGACAGTAACATATTTCTCTAATGGAGAGAACATAATTGAGAATTATTTTTCATTAATGATAAGATAAAATCATGATTCGTCAGCGTTGATAGGATAAATCTACCGCCTTTAAAATTGTCCGTCCTAAGCTCAAGCCTACTCGGCCTATTGGTAACTCCACCACTGGGTACTTGGCAAGATAATTAAATTCAATCGATCTCAACTTATATCGGAACAAATTTTGTTTTTTTTGCAATAAAACAAACTTCATAAAATCACATGTAATTTCAATTAAGTTTGCAAAGTAAAGTATAAACTTTCGTTTTCAAAAAAGCGAAGGCTATCGTGATTTACAAACGAAAAGTATTTTTCAACAAGTAGATTCGAATGTGATGTGAAGTTATAACCGAACAGTTTTGTTTTTTTTACTAGAGCGTGTTAGTTGGGTCAAATTAAAACAAAATCGTTCGAACGAGAGTTTTCTAAAAGATAGAATTTTGTAGGGATTTTTGAAATAGTAGCGTATGTTTCATTCGAAGTGTTTCAATGGGTTTTTTAATTTTTTATGACCATTCATTTTATTCCAATAGGGCGGCGGCGCGCGAGGCCCCTTCCTGTGCGAGGCCGTGGGCGGTTGCCCCACTCGCCCATGCCTAGCTACGCTACTGCGCTTGGGTCCTCATGAGTGCACTGATATCTTCCATTTGACGCACCATCTCCTTTCATGAACACAAATCAAGAAAACGCATTTGCTTTAAACTAAAGATAACCTTTTTAATTATATTCACACAAATGGCCACATTTGGGGCAAATAGACTTAGAAGAAAAGTACTCTTTGAGATGTTCCAAGTGCCCACCGTGCGAGCATCCCTGACACCATGCATATAATCCTCTTACAACAAGTCCACAAACACAGCATTTTGAACTCCGCACTGACTTGCATTTGGCGCAAAACCACCCAACTGCTCCATTTAAAGGTCGTCCACAATCACCGCAATTTGTATGCACAGATGTTGATTTTTGATTGAGTTCCCTCACTGACCGAATCCAAGACAGATTAATTATTCGACAAGCCTCGTTCCAAAGCTGATAGCGATGCAAAAGTTCAATATACGAATGAAACCATTCTTCCTAAGCAAAGACGAAATATAGTTAACTTAAATCAAGGAATAATCCCGAACTTACTAGAACTTTTTCTTCAATTGGAAGAAATGAACGTGTATCACCCATAGCTATGACGACACATAAAGCTGTTTGCACGTCACCAACATCACTTTGCAATTTAAGCGAATCAGCTATGAACTGGTGAGGTTCCCACATAGGTATAACAGGAACAGTTGAACACTTAAGCAGACTCGGTTCATCTGGGGGCTGCAAATAAATAAATTTAAAAATGTGTTCCCATTAGGCTTATAGAAATATTCACTGGTGATTTATCTCTCTTATTGGACTTTATGTCCTGTTGCGGTCTTGCTGCCTGAACATCATGGTGTAAGGCTGTTTCAGGCAACGAAAAGGCTTTCGTGAAATCTGGCGGGCCCATATACAAGAATCCATTTCGAAGCATGTCGAAATTCTCGAATGTGATGTCGTCCAGAATTTGGTTCTCCGATAATATCACAGAATTGAACTGCGGATTTTGGCTTCCATTATCCAGAACGTGTTTGATGCTATCCTCATCTTCCTCTTCGTCATCCTCTATTGTTGTGTTCTTTGCTGGGTTATTCCAGTCTAATTCTGAGGGCCTTGTTGTTTGAGCTATTCGGCGGTTTGCTGTTACATTCTTTTGGGTAGTGAAGGAACTTCTTTGCTCTGTTTTCTGATTACTATATTCCGAAGTGCTGTAGAGCATTTTAACAAATTTCCAAAATGTTGTTGCCTGCAATGTTCACCTTATTATCAGGAAAACGATGATAACACTTAACCTTACACTGTGTTTACCAAATTTTTTTGAGACATTAGCGTTGTGATCGCAAATGTCAGTAAATTTTCTGTTCGTCAAAATGAATTCTTTCGCGCAGCCTATAAAACACTCATATTCCTTGAGTTGGTCGAACTTTTGGTCCCCAATATAACCAGTGTACTGAAATTGAACGAAAAAAAAACCGTTTTTACTGTAAAAATAATGGAATTCAGCTACTTTTTGTATGATTTGCACACACTTAAAGGGTTTTATACCCATATTATGCTAGGGACACTGTAAGCCTTGGGGTAAGCCTTGACGTGGCGAAGCGGCTTACGGTAACTACTACGATGAAGCTTAGAGCTATGCGATCGCGAAACTCGTTTTCACATAAGGGCCTCCCATTGTCGACAGGTCGAAGCGGAGTAGGCTGTTACTACTAATTACCCCTCAACGAAGGAGTGTTCCCACCAAGGCACTTCCCACGAGGGACGGCAGCGGATGAATTTCTTTTTGGAATCAACGGTGGCGTCCTAAGTTCCAGTTAGGTCGAACTACTTGGTGAACACCTTTACGGCCTACTTCGACATATTTGAAGCCCAGGTCGTAAAAGGAGCGGTTTTCCGGCTTTTGTACTTTAAGTCACATCAAGTACCTGGTACTCCAGGTTGGGGGTTGTACGTCGGGGTGACTTCCCGACCACTTAGAAAAAATTTAGTTGCGAAGCAACAACAGGCCTCAGAAACGGAAGGATACACTGATGACGACCCAAGCAAATGTATTAAGGACAACGAATTTCGGATATGCAAACCGGACCGGGCAAAAAGAGGATGAAAAACTACATTTACTATGGTGATTGTTACCGGGAGCAACAACAGTGACTCTTTGGATGCGGCTTCGTCGTGGGAAGCAGACTCAGGCAAAAAGTCTTGAGCTTTAAATGTGTAAGCGAACGCAACACGACGATCCGAATCAAGGCTAAATTCGGCAACACTAGCCTAATAGGCTTGCATTCCCCCACAGAAGAGAAAAAGGACGACACCAAAGACGAATTCTCCTCGACAAAACATGTGAGCAATGTCCTAGTTATGACATGAAAATTGTCCACGGCGAAAGCTGGGAAAAGAGGACATCTTTGGCGGAACAGTCGGAAAGCACAGCCTGCACGATACTGCGGGGCGAAATGTTGTGGTAGCAAGCATATAAAGGAACATGGAGATCTCCTGATCAATCAACCCTCAACCAGATTGATCACATTGCGATCGACGGAAGGCACTTGTCCGGCATTCTAGATGTTCGAACTTTCCGAGGAGCCAACATCGACTCGGACCACTACCTCGTCGTAGCCAAAGTAGTGCTTCGAATATCCCGACAACGGCCAAAACAAGGAAATGCTGCACGAAAATTCGACGTCAGACGGCTACAATCGTAAGAGATCGACAGATCCTTCTCTGGTCGAGTGTCAAGTAACCTCTTAAGAAGTCCTATGCCGCCAACATCAAGTATCGAAGACCAGTGGCAACATTTCCAGAAAGCAATTAGAGACGCCGCCTCTAATGTGCTGTGTTTCACAGAGCCACCAAAACAAAACCCCTGGTTTGACGAAGAATGCAGGCAGGCCCATGCAACCAAGCAGGAGGCATACAAAGCGGCGCTGCATAGAAGGACAAGAAATGCTCGTGAGCTCTACGAGCAAAAGAGGAGAGAGGAACACCGGCTTCTCAGGAGAAAAAAGAGAGAGCATGAGAAGCGTCGGGTCGAAGATGTTGAGATTGATGGAGCCAACAGCAGGAATGAAGTTCGGAGGTTTTATCGGAAAGTAAAACAGCTGGCTCAAGGTCATCGAGCAAGAACCGATGCCTGCAGAGATAAACAAGGCAACATCATAGTAGAATCGCAGTCAACGCTGGGGATTTGGAAAGACCACTTCTGCAGACTGTATAACGGCGACGACGAACAAAACCCGTCAGGCAGTAGCCTTTTATTGTACACGATGATAGCCAACAATTCCGTGAACCCGACCTAGAAGAAGTGAAAACGGCAATATCACGGCTGAAATCTAACAAAGCCGCTGCAGCAGATGGTCTAGCTGCCGAGCTTTTCAAAGCCGCAGGCGATGATCTAGATAGGAACATGCACCAAATCATCTGTAAGATATAGTCGGAAGAATGCTTGCCCGATGAATGGAACCTCAGCATTGTTTGCCCGATCCTGAAAAAGGGAGACACTCTTAACTGCGCCAACTACAGAGGAATCAATCTACTTAACATCGCCTACAAGATCGTCTCTGCCGTAATATGTGAACGTCTGAAGATTTTCGTCAACAATCTGATTGGTCCGTCCTTATCAATGTGGCATCAGACCAGGAAAGCCAACCATCGACCAAATTTTCACTTTGCTGCGGATCCTGGAAAAATCCTATGAACTCCAGATCGATAACCACCACCTTTTCATCGATTTTAAGGCCGCGTATGACAGAATCTACAGAGACGAACTGTATAAAGCTATGTCTAGTTTTGGCATCCCTGCCAAGCTCGTTTGCTTGTGCAAAATGACGATGGAGAACTCACGCGGAATCTTTCGACGTCAAAAAAGGATTCAGGCATAGCGATACACTGTCGTGCAATTTCTTTAACATCGTTCTTTAGAAAATAGTGCAAAACTCCACCGTCAACACCAGAGGCACTATCTTCTAAAAATCTGTTCAACTTCTCGCGTACGCCGATGACATTGATATAATGGGAAGAACACAGCGTGATGTCAATAGCGCCTTTGTGAGAATTGAGACAGAAGCGGCAAAAATGGGTTTAGCGGTAAATGAGGGAAAAACGAAGTATATGCTGTCTTCGAGAAAGGACACCCAACACCCACGGCTCGGACAGAACGTCACAATAGACGCATACAAGATCGAGGAAGTAGAGCAGTTTGTCTACCTAGGCTCCGCTATTAACACGGGCAGTAACACCAGCGCCTGTCCTGCTGTATGGTGCAGAAGCATGAACCTTAACAAAATCGGATGAATGTGCCTTAGCCTGTTTCGAGAGGAAAGTTCTTCGGGTTCTTTGGCCCCGTGTGCATTGATGGGGAATGGAGAAAAAGATACAACAGCGAACTTTACGCTTTAGCCAGAAGGGTCAAGGTCCAGAGACTCAGATGGCTCGGTCATTTAGAGCGCATGGACACCAATGCTCCGGCCCGGAAAGCCTTCGACACTATTCCCGAGGGACGCAGAAGGAGAGGAAGACCGCGACTCAGTGGCGCACACAAGTGGAAGAGGACCTCAATCAACTTGGAGTGCAAAACTACAGACAGCTAGCTAGGGACCGAGCTGGCTGGCGGAGACTGTTCATTGAGGCCCAAGTCCACACCGGACTGTAGCGCCACCTTAAGTAAGTAATTGACATTTAGAGTATATGGGAGTAAAAACACTTGAATTACCGAAGGTTTCAATAAAAACTTATGCATCACAGATTGCGCCATGTGAAAATGATCTACGCCTTGTGAAACTTTTTGTTTGCTTCTGTAAAAAAACAAAAAAAAATTACTACTTGGAAATCATCATATTTTTGTTCTTCTTACGAAAGCGTTGAGTTCCGCAAATTGGACGGCATCGGGGAAAAATTGACTTTGACTTTAATCGCATGCAAGATATCATCTTTATGATTCAAGCTCGCTCCTTGCGGGTTCGATTTGAAAGCTGGTCGAGCGGCGTCCTTAAAGGCATGTTTATAAATAGTAGAATCTTTACTCGTTGAAAGAAGAGTATGTGAGTCGTTGCCCTTCCACGCTATTCCGGTTGTAACATTTGTATGATCATTGAATGAAGCAAATGGAATATAAGGCCTCCTAATATCCCATATGTGTATGCTGTAGTCAACTACAAGTGCACAACTTGCAATATGATATCTGCAAAGAAGGTGGGTAGTGTTATTTGAAAACATAAGAAAAACAAAAACATACGTTCGTTCCGGTCGCCATTTGACTCTACCCACAACAGCAATAGTGTGAATAGTATGCTCCAAGGAAGCCTTACCGTCCATATTCCACACCTAGAGAGTCATTGCAAAGCAGTTATTTAGCTAAATGTAAATATTAGTTATGGAACCTGCCTTAATTTGCTTGTCTCTGCTTCCAGTAGCAAGACAATTTTTGGTGGGATGCCAATCGCAGGTGTAAATTGGTCCACTATGTGCAGTGAATTGCAAAATGCATTTATCAGACCTAAATTTCAGAATTGATTAAAATTTAAGTTAAAAGCAAGAGCTCGAGCAAGAGTACTTTCTTAAGTCCCAAAGTTGGACAGTTCCGTTTTCAGAAACTGCTGAAAACATATTAGTAGCATGTGGACTGAACTTAACATCCCGTACACTCTCGGAATTACTAAAGTAAGTGAACACAGACTTTTCATATCTCGTGTCAAAGCACTTAATGGTGCCATCTTGTGATCCGGAAAGTAGTAAATTAGTTTCACTGCTATGGAAGGTTACCGTGTGAGCAGTCCTTTCGTGTTCATTGTAAACCAACAGTTGCTTCTGTCTGCCAAATTTTGATAGGTCCCACACAGAGACTACTCCATTTGTTGCCGCTGTTGCAAGTATGTTGCTATCCAATGTACTCCAAACAACATCATTGGACGAGTAACTTAGGTTTTGGTTTTTGCCACCTCGCATATTGCACACTTCAGTAAAGCCATCATTATCGATTGAAAATACTTTGAGTACTTGAAATTGAAAAACAAAATATTTATGTGGACTAGGTACATTATGCTCGTTTAGCTTACAGCTCCGACCAGCAACAGCAATTTGTGTGAAGTCCTTGTTTAACGCCAATGCATTGGCATGTCCTTCTTGGCAGATACGCAATGATGATGTTATTGGATCAGTCATTGCGCTATATTCTTAAACATTTATTTGTTATTTATTTAAACTTAAAGCAAAAAGGAAACCAACTTTATATATTTATTTATTTTGAATTAATACGGAATTCAGAGATAAGAGATAAGAAAATAAAGGAGAAGAAAAGGAAACACTACAGACAGACCACAGATCAGTGCAGACCACTTATCAGAAATAACAAGAAAAGATTGGAAACCTGCCTACGTTTTACCCTCCAAATACCACAAATTTTATTTTTCATACATGCATACTCTTGCAGCAAACTTGCTTTTTAGTTTGTAGTTATATTACAATTACACGCATACTCTTGCAAGAAAAGTAAGTAAACATTTTAGCGACATCTGTTTTCTTTTAGTTGAGATAAGCTTTGTATCGCATAGAAAGTACTGACATCTAGTTTGTTGAAGATAAACGATGCCATGGTTTTTTTTATATGTTTTGACAGTTCTTGAAAAGCAAGCAGGCAGTAACAGAAAGTTTTTTGTAAATAACTTTTTTCATTGACTTATTATACATGGACTGCCAACGGCCAACTTAACGATGATTCCACTTTTAACGGACGGACGCCACCAGGCCCAAGCGGAAAAATCGTGTAACATTTTTGACACTTCATTATTATGCATCACAAAAAGGGGCCGACGACAATAAGACCCTAGCCCAAGCGACATTCTGTATCGGAGACTTCCTCGACATCTCATTCACTCCGCCGAATCGCTTACCGCCCATGAGGCGTCAACGTGCGTGCTAAAAAAAAGCAAACATATAGTAAGTCAATGGTTTGGAGAAGCAGGGCAATGACCAGTACCAAGCTCAAAATTACCAGGCTGCACATAAACTAAACACGGATGCAATTTCACTATGTCCCCATTGACTTACTATACATAGTATAGTATGTCAATGTATGTCCCCATTCGGCCGCCTGCTACGGCAATCGTGCTGCAGGCATGACGTTCTGCAACTATCACAATGCCCCGGGAAGATGCGGGCACATCCATTCGAATCGGTCCAAAATTCGAAAAGGAATACGTTCACATTGCAAATGAACGTGCGAGATTATGTGACTATCTACAACTCACAAGTGACTTAGTGCATCGAAGATATTAACACATTCCGCAAGAGCGAAACAAAACTTTTGTGTAGCTGTGACAAACAAAATAAACTTGAAAAAAAAATAAAGACGCGCGATTTTCAATTGTCAAAAATGTTACACGATTTTTCCGCTTCGCCCTGGCGGCGTCCGTTAAATGTGGAATCATCGTGAAGTTGGCGACTGGCAGTCCATGTATAATAAGTCAATGGGTGGTATGCTCAAGTTTACTGAGAAATTATTGGTAAAAACACGCATACTCGTGTAATTTTGACAGGTTGGTTTTCCATCTCCCTTTTAAACTCATCTGTGCTCTTGCAGCCATTGACATATTATAATATGGACTGCTAGTTGCCAACTTCACGCGTGTTCAGCGTAAAGAGCGCCATTGGTTCAGGGTGGCCAAAAAAAGAACGATTCCAGCTGTCAAAAATGAACAAAAACGAAAACATAAACAACGAGTTCGCTGTGCAGTGTTACCGCAGGGAAAAATATTTTCGAGTCCAAGATGCTTGAAAAACGAGTCCACGTAAAAAAAAAATTAAATACTTTCAGAAATCATTTTGTTTTAAATTTTTAACATAATTATTTGTGTTCTGCAAACAAAAAACGTTATAAAAACGAGTCCCCGAGCCAAGGAAGAAACAACGAGTCCATTTTCAATCTATAGAGTCCATGTGGTAACACTGTCGCTGTGAATTCAAACATATTTTTTGGGACTAATTTGGCCGCTTCGAACCAATGGCGCTGCTGTAGCTTGTACCTTTTTTCTTCTCATGAAATGTATGGAAATAACAAGTGACTAGCAGTCCATATAATATTATGTCAATGCTTGCAGCAAACAAACATGAACTGTCCATTTTTTAGCTGTTTTTTCTAATTATAGCCTCCTATACCTACAGTTATTTTTTGTTTCACCACTTTTTTTCATGAAACTGTGAAACATATGTCGAATATTTTATTTTTTTCTGCCAAAACAATGAGATTCACATTATTTTGTGCGAAAACAAAATCGAGGTGAGTATAATTTTCTTTTTTCGATTTTGGTTTACAGCTCGGAATCACAGTGGTGAAATGAAAAATGTTTTTTTGTCAAAAAATCTCTCCCATACATACTAGGCCTTTGTATATAAATTTAACAGGTATGATCGAAATGGTATTTGACTGTAGCGCCAACTGGTTACAAGCCGAGAAAGCTATTTTTTACATAAGTTTGTATTGTGTTCTCTGCTTGCTCCTGTCAAAAAACTGTCAAACCAAGCAGAAAATCAATCTAGGCTTATACCATTGACAATATAATATGTCAATGGCTTATACACATACATGAAGTAACAAAATTAAATTTGTGGTACTGGAGGGAAAAACGTAAGACAGTTTTTAATCTCCCTTCAAACTGATCTGTGGCTTAGTTTCCTATCTCCTTTTGTCTCTGCCTTGGTTCACTTAAATGTCAAACCTAAGCAGAACATATTCTGGGTATTTTCATTTAAACATTTCATGGTAATTTTATTACAATAAATTATTATAAATATTTCATTAAAGGGTTAAACTAAAAATATGAACCAAGCCGAAGTATCAAAACTAATGTCGCAGCTGCGAATAGCTGCACGGCCAAATAAACGTAACCTGAGAAATCCGGATGGACCAGAAGGAAGATTAATGAAACTACGCAAGACTGTTACCGCATTGATCAAACACGAGCGTATCGAGTTGTATTACAATCGAGCTGATGAAGCTAGAGGCTATGCAGAGCTGGTAAATTGTTTGTAATTCATTATAAAGAAATAAAGTAATCACGTGTAATATTTAAGCTTATATCGAATGCTGCTCGTCATGGAGATTGCCATAGGCCGACTATGCAACTGGCAGATTTTTGGCTCTTAGAAAAACAACTTGTTCACAAACTTTTTAAAGTCTTGGTGCCTCGTTTCCAAGAATGTAGTGTCTCATACACCCGAATGTACAAAGCCCCCAGAGATTATCCAGGATGGTATTACCAAAAATCGGTGTTAGAACTTCGTGGAAATCCGTATCCAAGTTTGTTACCTGATGTGATCCAAAATCGAAACTTAATTCAAAACATACTTTTGGACGAAGCTCGCAAAGATTTCCAAAAG
Organism: Sphaerophoria taeniata; assembly: GCA_943590905.1. Classification (NCBI taxonomy): domain Eukaryota; kingdom Metazoa; phylum Arthropoda; class Insecta; order Diptera; family Syrphidae; genus Sphaerophoria; species Sphaerophoria taeniata. Next base: position 73,670,839 of record OX016542.1, on the reverse strand, counting down.
AATAAGCTGTCTCAGATAGCATCTAATATTGTTAAAGAAACGGACATTGTTACTGGTGAACCAAAGGAAAAAATTGTTTCATAAAATAAGTAAATGGATTAAAGTTTTAAGTGTTTACATATGCTTTATTCGCGTTAACTTTATGCCTTGTACCTTGAAAATTACCTGGCAGATCATTTCGTAATCTGAGTATTTTTTTATGATGAGCTTCAGAAGTTTGAAAGACTATATATAGTCAGATGAAGACGAGATATCGTACTGGCAGTGTGAACTTGAACTGTGAAGTGTATTTTCCGTAAGCTGTAATTCTGTATTTGTATTTGGATTCTCTGTATATCTATCTGACAGGTAATATCAAGATGGCATATTTAACTGTCGCCATCTAGCTAGGAGCAGAAGAAGTCTTTTTTTCTCAATGCCAGCTTATGTACAAAAAATTGGCTGTGACTCATGTTTCAGACTTTTTTTCGAACTACGTTGGTGTAAAAGGGATACAAAATTCGAAAAGCTGAAAAGGAAAATAATTTGCCCGATGAGTCGCAGCTTTGTATATCAATTTAACAGGTATGATCGAAATGGTATTCGACTGTAGCGCCAACTGGTTACAAGCCGAGAAAGCCATTTTTGTTTACATAAGTTTGTAATGTGTGTTCTCTGCTGTCAAAAAACTGTCAAACCAAGCAGAAAACCAATCTTGATAGTATCAAGTATTTCCATATACAAAGACTCGCAGGCAGTTTTTTATAGTCTGCCATTACACGATGAAACTGGTTGCGTGCAACTTTTCGAACACCATAAGTGCAAAAGAGAAACAAAATTCGAAAACATGAGACGTTTCAATATTCATTCAATATTTTCGTATTTTGTTTAATGTAATTTCGACTTGCTTGCCGTTCACATGTATACCTTGCTATTTGAAAAATTGGGAAAGAATGTTTTTCATTTCATTTCAAGGAATCTGAATAAAAGACTGTTGCCGAAATATGAGCACTGACTTAAAAGTCATGATGTAATAGCGTTCGAGTCAGAGGACAAGATTTCAAAAGAAAATTCGAAAAAGAGTCATGAAACAAGAGTCAAATTACCACTGCAAAATCGAGAAAAATAAGTAAAACACAGTTTGTTTGTTATTTGTAGTAACTTTTCATGAAATTTATTGCTTAAAGGGCTAACTATAATGAGCGGAAGCAAGCGGAAGCTAGTGTCAGAACCGAACGAAACGCTCCCTTCCGAACTGCCATGTGAATACTTTACCCATAATGAACGGATGTGTACGGAAGTAAATTTCAAAATCAAATATTTGTTTTTTATTTTCAATAATTCGGGAATTTCGGTTGCCATGCAACAAGCAAGCAATTTCAACAAATTAATTACCTGAAATCAACAACAAATCGAATTCCTCTTCAGAAAAATCAATAAAACTAGTCAGCTGTCAAATTTTCGTCCGTGAAAAGCGAAAGGGAGCGCAGTTTACGTCCGTAAGCAAAACTGAACGAAAATTGACGAAACGGAGCAATCCGCTATTTAGGGCACAATATACGAATTCCTTATATTCGCTCAGTTACGGACGGCTCCGTCCGCTTCATTCCGTTCATTATAGTTAGCCCTTAATGTTTGGTTTTGTACAGAAAAGTATTTTACCTAGAAGAATAAAAAAAAATGTTGTTGAGGGAAATTTCTTAAAGCATGAGGGAAATTTCTTAGTTCTACTCAGAAACGTTGATTTAAAAAATCCTTTTTAACGCAATTTACTCAGCAAATGGCTAAATTTGATCCCATTTTTAACCAAACGTCAAATTTTAACCAGACGTCAAGTTTTAATACACATTTTAACGCAATTCACACACGGCCTAACATAGTTTTTGTTAAGGGAAATTTCAGAAATCATTAGGGAAATTTCTTAGTTCTACGCAAAAATATTGGTTTAAAAAATCCCTTTTAACACAATGCACACAGAAAATGGCTAATTTTTAACAAAACACCAAATTTTATCCAAGCGCCAAGCTTTAATACACATTTTAACGCAATTCACATATGGTCTTGGACATTTTTGTCATGTTTTTTGACATAAGCTTAAGTTCACTTAAGCAATTATAGGCCCCTATTACCGTTGGCGAGTCGAACGTTCGATGTGAGATGTACTCATTGGCGAACTAACACATTCGACGTATTACAGTCGGCGAACTAAACAATTCGTGTTCGAACTGAGTTCGAAATAAAAAAAAAGAAAAACAAATAAATAAAACGTCAAATCATAAATGTTCAGCACAAAACTATTTAAAATGTGTTGTCTATTGCCTTGAAATCAAAAAGGAGAACGCTCAACATTCCATGTTAATTTTTGTTTGTTGTTTGCTCCTTTCAGAAACGTAAGTTCTGGTTCAAGACAATTTATTCAATAAGCAATACGCTAAAGCCGCAGTTGCCCGTAGCTTAGTGGTAAGGTGCGTTGGCTGTTAAGCAGAGGGTTCGAGTCCTACTCGTGCCAGAGCTTCTCAACTCTGCCCTTCGGAATCGGCGTTAAATTGTAGGTCCCCTCAATTCTTCACACGCACTCAGAGAATTGTTGATGAGAGTAAGCCACTTAGACCTTGGCTCTTCAAGAGCTGTCGCGCCACTCTATTTAATACGCTAAAGCCAGAAATATAATAGAAAGGACTTTTGGTGTAATTAAAACTCGTTTTGAATTGCAGATCCTGAGATTGTAAAGAAAGCCATACCATGCCAAGAGCGGAATACCTACAACACTCCAAGCAATATAAAAGCCCAACGTAGAAAAAACGAAATAATGGGATCTTTGCAGATAATAAAAGCAAACATTGGAGTGCAATTCAAGTCAAGTCCATTCTATTGAACAATTAAGTCTTGACTCTATAAAATCAATAAATCTAATTTGATTTTTCGAATTTAAGGATTTTTCTTTTCCATTCCTAGGTATTCTTTTTTTCGACGGTTTTTGTCCAGATTTTCATTTTCTTTTCTTTTTTTGCTGCCTTTTATACATCAAGAAGTTTCTCTTTCTGAATTTCACAACTTTTTCTCGAAAATCTAGCAATATTGGACAAAAATATTACTTTTATTCAAGGTTCGAGCTCTTCTCACACAATGTGTAACGTTCGACAAATTAAAACACGAACGACGTTCAAATTAACGAACATTCGATTCTCATAATACAGTGAGATCCAACTTCGAAATACGTGTGACATTAAAGTCGAATGTAAGGTTCTCGATTCGCCAACCGTAATACGAAAATCTTACACTCATATGTTTTTAAGTTCGACTCGCCAGCGGTAATAGGGGCCATAGTTGGGCCTTTACTGAATTTTGACGAAAGATAAAATGTGTTTGTGAAAAACAAGCAACACTCTCACCGTTCAATTTGCACTTGTGTGACACGCATACACCGTAACCGATCGTGAATTTGAGCCTGTAGGAAAATCCTCTTTGACAGCTTAGTTTTCTATCACCTCTTATCTCTGGCGTTTGCCATTTCTGTACAGTTCAATCCAAAATTAATTTACCAATTCTATCCAACTTCACAGGGAAATATCAATTTTTTCATCCAATCATCGGATGCAAAAGTAAAGAACATTTTATCGCAGAAGCAGAAGCAAGAGCCACAATACTATTGCCAAATTTTCTGTTCATTGCCCGTCGTAGATTTTAGTAGTTTTAATGAAGTTTCTTTCTTAAAAAAACGCACAGTCAAGCAAACAAAATATATTAATTGCAGGACAAATAAGTATTCTCGTGTTTGCTCCTACATAATTGTATGTATGTTTGCACTAGCATACAACCTATTGAAGAAAGTGATTTCTTGTAGTGAAAAACTTGAATTGAGTTCGAATTTTGTTTTTAAAAATCAAGAAAAAAGAACTACATAGATATATTCAATGATTTTTCTAATTTCCGAGAAAAAGTAAAAGGACCTGCGACTTTTCATTTGAAGATAAAATATTGTGAAAAGTATTTTTTTTTTCTTTCACTTGTGCAGACTTAATGGTGACTGTGATTTGCAGCTAGCAAATTTGCAGTTAATCTATTCACCATCGCCATATAACCGCATATTGCCAGAAAACCGGATCGACAATTGTTTAAAAAAAAGATCAGTGAAAAACGAACTAATTGTTGCTCAAAATCGGGACTCTGAACCAAAAATCATTAAAATATCCTTGAAGAAAAAATGGAGGTGTAAATTTACAATTTTCCCTGCCCCAGGCCCCCAACTGTATTCATAAGCGAATGTGAAACGCGAAAGAACAGTCGAAAGAAAAAAAAGAAAAGAGCCGATAGGAAAATGACGTGTGTTTTGTAACTTCAGAATATAAAAAAGGGACAAATATAGTGCGTGGTTATCAGAATCTTCCTCTTCCTTGCAAGTGCGTTTCTCTCATTCCAGTTACTGTGCGTTAAAAGGCGTTAGTAATATGTTTTGTTTCGCCTTCGCCGTGAACCATTAGGATTTTGATTTTCTCACAATGCTTAAGTGCCGAATTGATCTCTGTTTTTGTAAAAGTAAATTAAGAAATTAATACATTTGCTGAGTCAAAACAAATATTTATTAATTTCCTTGCAAAGAGAATGTTTTAACCAAAAAAAAAAAACGAGAAACATACGTGTTTATCGGTTTTCATCTTATCTACGGCAGCTTTCTCTTTTCCTCGCATGTGTTTTTAAAAAACAATAAAAGAGGCTATAACTACATATGTACCAATAAGAAATTTGAAACTGATTTAATTAAATAAATGTTATACCGTTGAGCCGTTAGCCAAAATACAATAAACGTCCTTGTATTGAGTAAAATTAATTATTGAGAACTCTACGTAATGAATAGTGGTTTTTATTAACTATCGACGTAAATATTAAAAACGTCACTGTCGTTGGCCTAATTAATTGCATCACAGCGTTTTCAACGCTTACCAATCGAACATAAACTTAACAGTTTCATCTGTAATGTATCTAGATGTTGCAACGATGGGATCATTGTTTCTGAGCAAAAATTGAATGCTGCTGCAGTTGAGATTAAATGGAAGCATAAACAATTGGACAAGATTTTCTGCAAATGCAAATATTCAAATAAAAATCGAGAACAATGAACAATGATATAAACCCATCGGCATCCTCTGTAGCTAGTTCATCAAATTCAACAACAACAACAAGCAAATCAGTCCCATGCAATGCCACAGTTGGAAATGCTGGAGGTGGAAGAGGGGACGCGATTAGTGGATCAATGAATGCGAGTGATCAATCGTCGATCAAAACTATGGCAAGTGATTCGACAAGTACCAACTGCTTTGCGTCATCATTGCCCAACCCTTCCGCTGAAGCTGATGCTGAGGCAGCAACACTAAGTCCAGAATCTACCGCAATTGAAAATAAAAACCAACCAAACGTGAGTTGTCAGAATTTATATTTTGTTTTTCTTGAATATTGTTTGGATAAATTTAAATTAGCCTTTAGTAGTTACTTACATGCTTAACCGGCTCACAATCCATGAAGGATCTCAGCCTGTGACACTGCAGCCTTCTTTCGTCAACGGTCCCTCGCATGCACTCTCCAGTGTACCGTAGGTTCGGTCTTCCTTGTCGTCTCGAACCTGAGGGCTGGGATGAGAAGACTCTATTGGCTAGAGCGTTGCCGTCCATTCGCTCGATGTGGGCGAGCCAATGTAGTCGTGTTTTCTTGGCCTTCTTCTGGACTACATCCACATCTTGGTACAGTTCGTACAGTTGAACCTTCTTCTCCATTCGCCATCGTCGCATACGGGACCAAAAATCCGTCGAAGAATTTTTCTTTCGAAAGTGCCCAGTATCATCTCCTCTTTTTTTCTTATCGCCCAACACTCAGCGCCGCCGTAGATTAGGACTGGTAAAATCAAAGTTTAGTATAGCAGACACTAGTCTTTCGAGTGAGGAGTTTTGAGGCCAGTTGTTTTGCCAAACCGAAACAGCAGCGGGTCGCTAGGGATCTCCACTAAGGTGTCGTTTGTTGGATTGATATTTGTTCCAGGGTAGGTGAACTCCTTAACTACCTCGATATTGTTGCTACCAACAGTGAAGTTTTGTCCTAGGCGGTGGACAGATGTTGCTTTGTTTGTTGATAGCATGTACTTTGCTTTGTCCTCATTCACTTCAAGACAACGAGTTTCGCCTGTTCTTCAATCGCAGTGAAGGCCTCAAGCACAGCTCTCTTGGATCGACCGATGATGTCTATGTCGTCCGCATAGCCTAGGAGCTGGGTGGATTTGTTGAAGATAGTGCCCTCCGTGCTCACACCTGCCTTGCGCACTATCTGATCCAGGACTATGTTGAAGAAGTCACATGACAACGCATCTCCTTGTCTAAACCCTGCGCAAGTTTGGAATAACTCGGATGAGCTGTTACCCATTTGCACACTGCACTGCGTATTGTTTAGCGTCATGCGGCACAGCTGGATCAGTTTGTTCGGGGTCCCGAATTCAGACATCGCCATCAAAAACTCTTGGCGGTGGATGCTATCATAAGCAGCTTTGAAGTTGATGAAAAGATGGTGGGTTTCGACTTGAAATTCGTTGGTCTTTTCCACGATCTACCTCAGTGTGAATATTTGGTCTATCGTTGTTCTGCCTGACCTAAAGCCACACTGGTACGTGCCGATTATTGTGTTGCTGAAAGGTTTAAGACACTCACACAGTACCTAAGTTGGATAGGATTTTGTATGCAACATTAAGCAGGGATATGCCACGGTAGTTTTTGCATGACATCGGATCTCCTTTTTTGTAGATGGGGCATATGGAACTTATCGACCAGTCAGTGGGCATGCATTCTTCCTCCCACACTTTGGTGATGACCTGGTGCATGCGGTTCATCAAAACACCTCCTCCATATTTAAAGAGTTCCGCAGGTATGCCATCCGACCCGGCGGACTTGTTATTTTTTAGCTTTTGGTTGGATGGCTCTTTCTATCTCTTCTGTGTTGGGGGCTGGGACTGGGTCTTCATTGACTGGTCTTGCTTCTCTTTCGCTCGCTTGACATTTTGCGCATTCAGCAGCTGTTGGAAGTGCTGCTTGAAAACATCTAGAATTCCCTGTGCTTCAGTGACTAGGTTTCCTCCACTGTTTCGAAGAGCCTGTGTCCCGGTTCTGAAACCAGAAGCTAATTCCCTAGATTGATGTGGTATCAAAATGGAACTTTTCTTCTGTAAGACTGTGTGAATATCTAGTTAAAGTCTTGTTTTCAAGAATTAGCTGATCTATTTCCACGGACATTCAAGCGGATGAAATCTTCATAATAAACCTTTCGATGGCTGTTTGCACCTCTTCCGTAATTTTGATGGGACTGTATTTTTTTAAGGCTCGTTTCTTTCCTTTGATTCCGCTTGCTCTACATAAAATCTTATATTAAAGTATATGTGGCCGATAAACTCACGCTTGGCTGGTCCGATTTCGGATTTTTTTTTTTTTAGATTGAAAGATATCAACTAGAGGTCTGCATGCATGCATTCATTTGCTCTCTCTAAAGTTGTGAAATACTTTAGTGTACTGTAAAAATAGAGTGGCGTGACAGCTCTTGAAGAGGCAAGTCCTAAGTGACTTACTCTCATCAACAATTCTCTGGGTGCGTGTGAAGAATTGAGGGGACCTACAATTTAACGCCCATTCCGAGGGACAAAGTTGAGAAGCACTTTTTCATGACAGATTGATACCAAAGTACAAAAAATGGCTTGTATCAGTACTAGTGGTGTGATGAGGACTACCCCAACTGCGGGCTTAGAAACGATCCTCAATCTCCCCCCCATAGATCTATTCGTCCAAGAATCAGCAGGAAATAGCCCCCTTAGGCTCAGTCAAACCAACATCTGGGAAACTAGAACCCACGCAGCTATTCTTACAAAATACGTAGATAACAATATTTGCACAGAGTATATGGCCAGTTACTTAAATTTCAACAAATCTTTTAGTACTAAGTTCCCCAATAGACTAGATTGGGAAAATACTGTGCCCTACACTATGGTTCTTAAATGAATACTGGAGTAGGTGCAGGTTTCTTCTCTGAAAACCTCAGCCTTGCCAATTCATTCAGGCTCCCCGACCACAGCAGCGTCTTCCAAGCTGAGATCTTGTCAGTGAAAAGCGCTGCTAAACATATATCCATGATGGCGATATCACACTCGGACATCACTTTTTTCATTGATAGCCAAGCAGCAATAAAAGCTATCTCTGCCACCCAAATCAAGTCGAAGCTTGTTTCTTTCTGTCGCGAAGAGCTGAAGGTTCTTGGCACACAGCATAACGTAAGACTCTGCTGGGTTCCTGGCCACAGTGATGTGCCAGGCAACGAAAAAGCGGATGAGCTTGCAAGGGAAGGCTCTACACTAGCTCCCGCTCTCATAGACCATCATATAGGAATTCCGTTAGCAGACGGGCAGACGGCAGCATTGCCATGCCCTAATTTATTCAATTAAGAAGCCACAAATGTAAAAACTTTATTTTATACAAGAAAAATGAATAAAACTATCTATCTATCTATCTATCTATAGGAATTCCGTTATGTGAACTGAAACATGTCAGTAAAATCGTCCTTCAAAAATCCAACATCAAATGGAATCTCCTAAAGACCTAGGAAACTATGGCCTAGATAGGATAAGAAAAGATCCGACAGGATTCTAACTCTTAATAAATACTCCCTAAGATCCCTTATCGGCATAATTACAGGACACAACCTACTTGGCTACCTACCATGAGAAGAAGATGGGGCTTAGTACCGATGACCTTTGTAGAGGCTGTGGTGATGAGGACGAGCATGAAGATACTGCTCATTTTCTCTACCACTGTCCTTCACTCTTCCGAACTGCCAGGCAAAAGCTTACTAAGCTTTGTCAAGACCTCTAAATGGCTAAACGAACCACATGATTCATAGGTTATTTATTTTTAAGGAAGTTACAATACTTCGGGGTACCACAATGGATCTACATTGATCTAAGTGTGACGGAAACAACACCAACTGTCAGCTCGCTTAACCTAACCTAACCTAACCTAGTATTAACCCTCAAAAAACAAAGCATGTTGGCCGACAGGCCAGTGGCCAGTGCAAGTAGCAACTATTCTGCCAATGTCTGACCTAGGATTTTTTAGAAGTTGCTTGGTACGTTTGTGGTCGTAAGTGGGCCATATCTGTCTCGAGATATTGCAGTTTGTGAGATTTTTCCGTCTTACGTTAGATCTTTTAAGAAAATGGTTTTGAATATCCGTTTTCATGACTCCTAAGGGAATCCTAACTTCATCAGCAAGGGATATTTGAAGGCTTGATCCCGTCCTGGCCAGTTCATCAGCGATTTTATTACCTTGAATGTGGCTGTGCCCCGGTACCCAGACTAGATTAATTTTTATATTGTCGTTGAAACTTGCGAGCTCTTGCTTGAAATCACTAACGATTCTGGACTTAGTCAGGTTGCTGTTTATAGCCTTGAAAGCAGCTTGGCTATCAATAAAGATTGCTACTTTTTTTTTATAATTTCGTCAGATTTGACTGCATGTTTTAGAATCCTACATGCTTGTCTAATCGCTAGAACTTCAGCTTGAAATACGCTACATCTATCGGGCAGTCTAAAGAATTTTGTAATACCCAGTTCTTCGGTATTCCACCTTGGAACCATCAGTGTAAACTGTGATGTAAAAATCCTTTGTAGGGCTATTAATTTTCCAATTTTGCCTAGTTGGAATTTCAACCTTGAATTGCTTACCAGCTCAAGGTTGGTAACGTGTAGTCAGAGGGTGAGGGTTCTAGTTTTAATTTTTTAGGTAATAGATTTAGAATTTTACTATGACCGAAAGACTTTGCAGTCCACAAACCCGATTCTCTCAGTCTTAAAGCACTACAGGAGACTTCTTGTTACTCTTCCAATTTAACTTGTAGTGTAGGATACCTCCTAGGTATTTAGCTTCTTTGGATAAGGCAAGTGGCTGTCCATTTAATCTTGGTAGAGGAAAGGAGGGTATTTAATATCTGTTAGTGAATAACATCAGTTCAGTCTTGTTTTCGTAAACTCCAAGTCCACATCTAGTGGCCCATTTGCTAACTTTTTTAAAGAGCTGTTTCCATGTTTTCACTGAGTATCGTCGGGCAAATCCCCGAGGACATCAGCACCAGATGGTCGGCATACGCTACTACACCTTAACTCCACTGTTATCAAGATTGCATAGGATTTCGTTCAAAACTAGTAGCCACAAGAGAAGAGATAGAACCCCGCCTTGGGGTGTTCCTCTTTCGGTAAATCTTGTGAGTTGGCTGTTATCCATCGATCCTTGAATGACTCTGGTTCGGAGCATGAAGACAATCCAGCTAATATATGCTCTTCCAAATCTAATTTGGATAGTGCTACCCTGATAGCTTCTGCGAGCACATTATTTAAGGCTCCTTCTACGTTAATAAAGGTGGCGAGGGTGTATTCTTCTTTGTACTCTAGAGATCTCTCCACTCTACGTACTACTTCGTGTAGTGTCGTGTCCGTGGATTTGCCTTTAAAGCTAGCCCTAAACGACGAAACACGTTTTCCGAACATGCTTGTGCGCGCTATAAATTCGTCGTGTAGGGGATGGTTTGCGAACTGTTCGCTGTTGGCAAAAATTTTCGATTTTCTTGTGTTCGTCCGTTTCTTTGTTTGCCATGTAGGGAGATGTTCGCGAACAAATCTCATTTTTTTTCTATGACATAACCATGAGCGCAATGACTTGCTTCTCTTTTTGACACATCCTCACACTTTCAAGAATCAACACGAAATGATGTTCGCCAATTATTGTGTTTGCCGTGTAGGGAATAACGCAAACGAGCATGTTTGGCAAACGAGTTTGTCATTTAAGGCTACCTTAAGGTAGGCATGTTGAGATTCAGATAGAGGATTATTAACAAGATTAGCTGTGATGTGCTCGTCCAATAGTCTTTCCAGTGTTTTGAGCACAAAGGAAGAGAGACTAATTGGTCTCAAATCCTTGGTTGTTTCATGGCCTCTTCTAGCGATTTTGGGAATGAAGACCACCTTGGCCCTTCTCCAGGATTCAAGTACGTGAGTCAGTGCTAAGCAGTTGAAGAAAAATATAGCCATGGAATCATTACATCTGGCGACTTAAATGGTTGGAAGCTGTTTATGGCCCATGAAATATTTTCTTGTGTTATTGGCTCTAATGTTGTCCGGGTTTGCTACCTGAGCATATCCTGAGAGTGGTGGTTCTAGGATGCATTCTTTGCAGTCTGGGAAATGGGTTTTCATTAAGACTTCCAGGGTCTTTGTAGAATTCACTGTCCAAATACCATCTACCTTCTTTGGCCCGGTAAGTGAGAAAGAAAATTAAGAGAAGCTCGTTACTCTGCATTAGGCTTAATTCGTAAAAAAACGCTTCTAAACTGCCTTAAAGGCCCTTATGAAGCAACTCACTTGCTCGAATTCTTCCATGTATGTATTTTTCGCACGTTTTTGCATATTTTTAATATCTTACTTACTTACTTAAGGTGGCGCTACAGTCCGTTGTGGACTTGGGCCTCAATCAACAGTCTCCGCCAGCCACCTCGGTCCCTAGCTAGCTGTCTCCAGGTTTGCACTCCAAGTTGATTGAGGTCCTCTTCCACTTGTGTGCGCCACCTGAGTCGCGGTCTTCCTCTCCTTCTGCGTCCCTCGGGAATAGTGTCGAAGACTTTCCGGGCCGGAGCATTGGTGTCCATGCGCTCTAAATGACCGAGCCATCTGAGTCTCTGGACCTTGACCCTTCTGGCTAAGTTCACGTCGTGAAGTTCGCTGTTGTATCTCCTTCTCCATTCCCCATCAATGCACACGGGGCCAAAGATGACCCGAAGAATTTTCCTCTCGAAACAGCCTGAGGCACATTCACCCGATTTTGTTAGGGTCCATGCTTCTGCACCATACAGCAGGACAGGGATGATGAGGGTGTTGTACAGTTTAACCTTAGTTGCTCGAGAGAGGGCTTTTCCACTCAGTTGCTTTCTTAGCCCAAAGAAACAGCGATTAGCAAGAGTAATTCTTCGTCTTATCTCAGCGCTGGTGTTATTGTCCGTGTTGATAGCGGAGCCTAGGTAGAAAAACTCCTTAACTACCTCGAAGTTGTATGCGTCTATTGTGACGTTCTGTCCGAGCCGTCGATGTTGGGTGTCCTTACTCGAAGACAGCATGTACTTCGTTTTTCCCTCATTTACCGCTAAACCCATTTTTGCCGCTTCTGTCTCAATCCTCACAAAGGCGCCATTGACATCACGCTGTGTTCTTCCCATTATATCAATATCGTCGGCGTACGCGAGAAGTTGAACAGATTTATAGAAGATAGTGCCTCTGGTGTTGACGGTGGAGTTTTGGACTATCTTCTCAAGAACGATGTTAAAGAAATCGCCGACAGTGCATCGCCTCTTCTGAATCCTTTTTTGACGTCGAATGATTCCGTAAGCTCATTGCCAACCTTGATAGAGCAGCGTGAGTTCTCCATCGTCATTTTGCACAAGCGAACGAGCTTGGCAGGGATGCCAAAGCTAGACATAGCTTTATACAGTTCGTCTCTGTAGATGCTGTCATACGCGGCCTTAAAATCAATGAAGAGGTGGTGGGTATCGATTTGGAGTTCATAGTTTTTTTCCAGGATCTGCCGCAACGTGAAAATTTGGTCGATGGTAGACTTTCCTGGCCTGAAGCCACATTGATAAGGACCAATCAGATTGTTGACGAAAGGCTTCAGACGTTCACATATTATGGCAGAGAGGATCATGTAGGCGATGTTAAGCAGACTTATTCCTCTGTAGTTGGCGCAGTTTAGAGGATCTCCCTTTTTCAGGATCGGGCAAACAATGCTGAGGTTCCATTCATCGGGCATGCATTCCTCCGACCATATCTTACAGATGATTTGGTGCATGCTCCTATCTAGCTCGTCGCCTGCGGCTTTGAAAAGTAAAGTTGTCTTTTGTTTGATTTAACATATGCGGAACCCAGAAAATGCCTTCGTTGCTTTATTTTTTATTAATCAAAACAGCTTGTCAATAATATGAAAAAACAAAAGTATCAATATAAAGGGTCCGCCAAATAACTTTTTTTTTTTTTGAAAATGCTATAAAAAAAAAACAACTGAATATTTTCTCAAATTTCTTTTTTTACTTGAAAGTACAATCCTTCCGGTTAATATTGGAAAATAATTTCATTCAAATGGCTGCCTCGGCTGGCCATGCAGTAGCCTAGACGATAGGTCCAATTTTTAAGCACATTATCGATTGTGTGCAGCTGTATTTCACCAATCGCTTCACGAATATTGTCCTTTAAAGCGTCAATTTTCTCTGGCTTGTCGGCGTAACACTTTTCTTTTACGGCACCCGACAAATAATAGTCCAACGGTGTCAAATCGCAGCTCCGAGGTGGCAAAACGACATCAGCTCTGCGGCTGATAATGCGATCTTCAAAAACAGGGCGCAAAACATCGGCTGTGTGGAACGTGGCGCCGTAATCCGCCAATATCCTCCTCTTCAATTTTTGTGAACAAAAATCTGCAACGGGCACTCTTTGCTCATTTTCGAAGAAAAATGGCCCAATTATGCCTCTGGTCCAAAACCCGCACCAAACAGTGACTCGTTTTGGGTGCATCGGCTTTTCAATGTATGCGTGCGGGTTTTCTGTGCCCCATATGCGACAATTTTGCTTGTTTACATACCCGCCATGATCAAAATGAGCTTCATCTGAAAAGATGATTTTTTTTTGGCAAAATCGGCATTTTCTCTAAGTCGATCGCAGGCCTACTTAGCGAAGCGAAAATGCATTGGATGGTCAGTTGGCTTCAACTCCTGAACCAATTGGACTTTGTATGACGTCATACCAAGGTCTTTATGCAAAATTCGTCTGAATGATGTCTCGGAAACGTTCAATTGTTGAGAACGACGGTGAATTGATGTTGATGGCACTTCAAGCACACTTTTTGCCACAACAGCAATATTCTCGGGTGTACGCACTGTTTTTGGCTTTTCACGCTTTGGTTTATCGATGAGGATGCCAGTTTCTTTCACTTTTTTCACAAGATAACGAACATACGGAGCTGACGGTGCTTCTCTTCTTCCAAAATCTGTACGCAATTTCCGCACACATTCTGCAACATTACCATGATTTTCAAAGTAATGTCGCAATATTTCCCAGCGTTGTTCAAACGTATACACAACCATAGGCGTTTTTCTTTTTTAGTTCAGAGCTCCGAACTCTGAGTGTTCAGAGCTTGCTGAACACGCTCTGAACAAATGAAGCTCTGAACATTTTCTGAACGCTCGGATTTCATTTTGAAATGCAATTGAGCATTTTTAGTTCAGACATCGACCCTTCGTATTTTTGAAAGCTGAAATTAACATTTTTTCATTAATAAATAAAATAATTAAATAATTATTCAAAATAAAACTAATCATCTTTGCCTGAGCGACTTGTTTCCACCACCATTTCAATTGTTTTGAGAAAAACACGCTTGCGCTCAGCATTTCGTTCATTACGCTCGGTCTCTTTTTTCTGAGCGCGCCGTCGAACTCAGAATCAGTGCTCTGAACGAAAAAAGTAACACAACTTTGATGCTCTGAACACTCTGAACTAAAAAAGAAACACAACTTTTCGTTTGACAGTTCAAGCTCTGTTCAGATGTAAAAAAGAAAAACGCCTCATATTCGTTCAGCGGAAAAATAAAACTAATTATCTGTCAAATCAGACATGAGCTAAGTGTTACCTTTCAAGAAATAATAGTTGTGTTCACCGAGGTTTTGTCTAGATCAGAACAGCACAGGACAGCACAGTTTCGTGAGAAATGTCAGATCAAGTTAGAACAGTCAGTTAAACGTCAGTTGTCAAAAAAAAAAAAATTGCAAATTGTGTGAATTTTTCGTTTCTCGCTTATTTTTTTCATTTTTTGTGTTCTTAGGCCGTGTGTGAATTGCGTTAAAATGTGTATTAAAACTTGACGTTTGGTTAAAACTTGACACTAGCGTGGTGAATAAAATGGGTTAAAATTTATCCTGCTGTGGAGCAGGTTAAATGGGTTAAAATTTTGACGTGTTTTTTTTTCAAATAAATGATAGAGAAGTTTGCTTCTGTTTTGTTGATTTGTTCTATTTTTCTCCGTTTTATTTAGTTCTATGGAATAACGAATTAATAATTGCATTGATATTTCGAGAGATTGAAATGAAATACTTTTTTTTCATCATATTTCAAAGCCAAAAAACGAAATAATTTTTCTTTCTTTTGAGAATGATAACAGATGTCAGCTGGGAGAACATGTTTTGCAGTGTTACCACATGGAAAAAATCAATCATCCAAAAAGGGAAATTTTCGTTTGAAGATATTTTACTGTTGCTTCAAAATATCAAATTACCACTGCAAAATTGAGAAAAATAAATAAAACAAAGTTTGTTTGTAATTTTTAGTGACTTTTCAATGAATTCGTTGCTTAAAGTTTGGTTTTGAAAACAAATTTATTTTACCTAGAAGAACAAAAACATCTTTCGTTGAGGGGAATTTCGTAAATCATGAGGGAAATTTCTTAGTACTACGCAGAAATGTTGGTTAAAAAAATCCCTTTTAACGCAATTCACACAGCAAATGGCTAAATTTGTTCCCTTTTTTCACCAAACGTCAAATTTTAACCAAACGTCAAGTTTTAATACACATTTTAACGCAATTCACACACGGCCTTACTGTGAAAAATATTATTAAAAATTATTGAAATGGAAAATCAAGTGATTGCTAAGATAATACTAAATGAAAATGTTACTGGTTCAGACACCGATAGTGATTTTTCGTCGGATTCCTCTTCAGATGATTGGAATGAAAGTGTGACGAATGTT
Organism: Sphaerophoria taeniata; assembly: GCA_943590905.1. NCBI lineage: Eukaryota > Metazoa > Arthropoda > Insecta > Diptera > Syrphidae > Sphaerophoria > Sphaerophoria taeniata. The sequence goes on along the minus strand of OX016542.1, from coordinate 73,655,008 downwards.
ATTACCTTTTCTTTGATGAAATGTAAAAGAAATTGCATTGAAAGTTATTTGCAAGAAGTTGTTAAACAAATTAAACAAATTGGCAAAATAACTTTATTTTAATTTTTTTAGATCACGAGAAAAAAAAAACACAAAGCACAGCCAAATCAAAACGTAAACAAAAAAAATGACAACTTCGATTTTGACATTTCTCACGAGTCTGTTCTAACCTGATCTGACTCAAAAGCAAGAACAGAAAATCCTGTTCTAAACTATTCTAGGTTTGTCAATGAACAGGAAAGTAGAACAGTTCAGCACAGAAAAAACCTCAATGAACAGCAAAAAGCTGTACTTTTCTGTCTAGAACAGCCCAGCACAGCGTCAGTGAACATAGCTAATAATTGAAATTTATTTTCTTCTCTTATCGGATGTATAAGTAAAATAACAATGTTTCATGCCTATATCGTTCGGCTTCGAATTTGTTCGAAGCGAATTGGTCGTATACAACACCATTGCAACCGAACATTAGAAAATATTATCCTTTGTTGTTCTTGCTTCAGTGTAAATGCTCATTACATAAATGCAAGTACGTGTCTTCATGTACATAGACAAACGTTTTGTCGAATAATGCAGCATACAAAAGCAAAACTCCATATCCAACTCAATTATCTCAACTCAACTCAACTAAAAGTCACTCAATACTGCAGTGGAAGAAAGAGATAAGTGCTGACTGATTAGGTAAAGCTATTTTGGATTAACAGCAGTTTTAAATATTTCCCGTTATACCAATTCCATATATATTTCGGGTAAAATTTATTATCTCGTTTTAAGTCATAAGAAAATTTCAAATATTTTTTTGTTTTAATTAAAATAAAAAATACGTGTTAAAGTATTTGGCACTGTTTCCTGTTAAAAGTTCAAACTACAGCCAAAATCCTTGTTTCCTTTCCTTCTTTCAAGTACTGAATATTATAATCATAAATAACCACTTGCCATCACGGTATAAGCTGTCAGAAATGTAAGTATTCTCGTACTCTAGTTTGTGCTTTGGAAATTAAGCTACCACAGTCCCTGATTCTTAGATGAAGGGAACAGTTTATTTCTGATAAACGTGTTTTGAATTAGAGAAATACACAGTTTTACATGGAGGGCAACGCAGTATTGTTAGGAGCAACGACTTTGTCGGGTTTGGACCCATGTTGGTTAGGTTATGAAATCCGTAGTATTAAGTTCCTGATATGAAACCACCATTGCAAGTTATACAAATGAACAGCACCGAATTCAGAAAAATGTCCTGAATTTTCAAGTTGAAAGAAAAAAATGTACAAATTCCTCTAAATATTGTTAAAGTGGACAAATAACATAAAACATTTGTTGATTTAATTTTTTATAGATTTCTGAGTCTTGGGAAGAAAGCAGAGAGCAACTCAAAGATTGGGACTACTGTAGTTTCAAACAACTGTTAGACGAAGCTTATTCGTACAAAAATCCACGCGATAAGGAAAACAAAAGTGAAATTTTTAGAGTAAGTTTTTGAAGGTTAGAAATCGAAATCGAAAAATATTAAATTGATTGTTTTTTCTTATAGCAATTATTACAAAAAGCAGAAAAGGAAAAGGAAGATAAAAAATTTGCCTTCCGGGCGTTAACAGCACGCAGCTCAACTTCCAACAGTCAAAAGCAAGGTGGATCCTTGCAAGATCTGGTCGAGGCAGTTCGCAACGAATCGCTCGACTTCGATTACAATTACTGTGGGCAGCGTAATCGTCGCCACAACCACAATTCGCGTCCAAAAAAATATTCATCTGTTTCTTCGCGTCAGCGAGAAGGCGGTAGTCTACCAAGTAATGTTAATGTCTCAAACTGCAGTTTGAGCGTTTGCGAGCAACCATTTTTGAATGAAGAACCTGCAAAAAAATGTAACGATAAAAGGAACTTAGCGACGAATACTGCTAGTTCTACCGTTTCCCAAAGATCTTTTGGCGGCGCCTTACCGTCAAAAGCCACAACAACACAAGGCATAATAAAAACCGCCGGTAATTGTAGCATGGCTGAGGTAACGATTTCTACAAAAAATTGTACGCTTCCACCTAAAAGTGATATCGGTGGTGTTGGTTGCGGAGGTGCTTGTGATACATCAAAAAGTGTTAAAGGAATTAAGAACGCAATTTCACTTGCAGCAACAATTGGTAATGCAACAAGTGCTACATGTGCCGCTTTGGCCACAGCAACAGCCGTAGTTTCAGGCAGCTCAGACACGGTGGTCGAGATGAATGAAAATTACATAGACCCACACAGTGATATGCTCTCGCAGGTAAGCAATAAATCTTTTTTTCATTTAAAAGTTTGAACTTTTCCACAATAATCAATATTCAATTTATTGTATATTGAAGATTTACAAATACATACTTACTTACTTACTTAAGGTGGTTCTACAGTCCGGTGTGGACTTGGCCTCAATCAACAGTCTTCGTCAGCCAGCCTAGCTTGCTGACTCCAGTTTTGCACTCCAAGTCGATTGAGGTCCTCTTCCACTCGTGTGCGCCACCTGAGTCGCGGTCTTCCTCTCCTTCTGCGTCCCTCGGGAATAGTGTCGAAGGCTTTCCGGGCCGGAGCATTGGTGTAAATGCGCTCTAAATGACCGAGCCATCGGAGTCTCTGGACCTTGACCCTTCTGGCTAGGTCGATGTCGTTGTACAACCCGTAAAGTTCGCTATTGTATCTTCTCCGCCATTCCCCTTCAATGCACACGGGGCCAAAGATGACTCGAAGAACTTTCCTCACGAAACAGCCTGAGGCACATTCACCCGATTTTGTTAGGGTCCATGCTTCTGCACCATACAGCAGGACAGGGATGATGAGGGCGTTGTACAGTTTTACCTTAGTTGCTCGACAGAGGGCTTTTCCACTCAATTGCTTTCTTAGCCCAAAGAAACAGCGATTACTTACTTACTTACTTATGGTGGTCGGACCAGTGCCTCACCCAACAAACATCTCCAGCCCGCTCGGTCCCTAGCTAGCTGTCTCCAGTTTCGCACGCCAAGTTGGTTCAGGTCCTCTTCCACCTGTGTGCTCCACCTGAGTCGCGGTCTTTCTCTTCTGCGACTTCCTTCCGGGTTGGATTCAAAGACTACGAGCCGGAGCATTATTTTCCATTCGCTCTACATGACCCAGCCATCTAAGTCGTTGGACCTTAACTTTTCTCGCTAGGTCAAAGTCGCTGTACAGCTCGTACAGTTCTTGGTTGAATGTTCGTCTCCATTCTCCATTAATGCAGACAGGACCAAAAATCACTCGAAGAATTTTTCTCTCAAAGCAGCCCAAAGCGTTTTCATCGGATGTTGTCATGTCTCTGCACCATACATAAGGACCGGGATGATGAGGGTTTTGTAGAGTGTCACTTTAGTTGCTCGGGAGAGGACTTTATTACTCAATTGCCTTCTAAGTTCAAAGAAGCAGAGATTTGCAAGAGTGATTCTTCGTTTGATTTCAACGCTGGTGTTGTTGTCTGAGTTAATAGCGGATCTTAGGTAGACAAAGTCCCTAACTACCTCGAAATTAAATCAGTCTATGTTGACGTTTGCTCCATTAACTTGGTCTTGTCCTCGTTAACCGATAGACCCATCTTCCTGGCCTCTGTCTCAAGAGTCACAAACGCTCCACTGACATCACACTGTGATCTTCCAATTATGTCAATGCCGTCTGCGTATCCTAGTAGCTGGACGGACTTTTGAAAGATTGTGCCTCTGGTGTTGACGTTGGAGCTTTGCACAATCCTTTTCAAGAATGATGTTGAAGAAATCGCATGACAACTCATCGCCTTGTCTAAAACCTTTTTTGACATCAAATGCGTCCGTTAGGTGAGTTTTCCTTTGTCATCTTACACAGACACCCAAATTGAATGGTTCTGTATTGCTGGTGGAGTTTTGGTCGTCATATCCTCAGCACTGACTGCGGTTCCACTACGATGTTCCCATGATGGTCTCTACAGGCTTCGGTTCGGGGTTTATAAGCCCTGGAGGTTTGTTTCACCTTTTTGTAAAACTTTCGAACCTTGTTCCTGTTGTGACATCCCTCTATCTCCTCGACCGTGCGCTTCTCATGCTCCCTTTTTTTTCTTTCTGAGAAGTTTATTCTCCTCTCTCCTTTTCTGCTCGTAGAGGTCACGAGCTGCTCGTGTTCTTCTGTGCAGCGCCGCTTTGTATGCCTCTTGTTTAGCTGCATGTGCTCGCCGGCACTCATCGTCAAACCAGGGGTTTCGTTGTGGTGGCCGTGTAAACCCTAGCACTTCAGAAGCGGCATCTCTGATGGCTGCTTGGCAGTGTTGCCACTGGTTCTCTATATTTTGTTCTGGCAGCAAATGACTTCTGAGGATATTTTCGGAGACACGATCGGAAAAGGATCTAGTAATCTTTTGCGATTGTAGCCGTTTGACGTCGAATTTTCTCCTAGCATTTTCACGTGTTGGCCTTGATCGGGATATCCGCATTCGTACTTTGGCTACAACAAGGTAGTGGTCCGAGTCGATGTTCGCACCTCGGAATGTGCGGACGTCTTGCATGCTAGAGAAGTGTCGTGCGTCGATCGCAATGTGATCAATTTGGTTGAGTTGATTGGTCAGGAGATTTCCATGTTCCCTTGTGGATATCGAGATGTGGGAAACGCGTACTTGCTACCATTACGTCTCGTCAGCAGCGAAGTCGATTAGCCTAAATCCGTTATCGGAGGTGGTGTCGTGTAGGCTATGTCGTCCGATTATTCCACCAAAGATTTCTTCTCTACCCAGCTTAGCATTAAAATCTCTAAGGACGATTTTAATGTCATAGCTAGGGCATTGCTCATAAGTCTTGTCAAGGAGCTCGTAGAACCTGTCTTTGGTGTCTTCATCCTTTTCCTCAGTGGGGGCGTGAGCGCAGATGAGGCTGATGTTGGTGAATTTAGACTTGATGCGGATTGTCGTGATGCGCTCATTCACTGAGTTGAAACTCAAGACCTTCCTCCTTAGTCGAGTCCCGACTACAAATCCACATCCAAATAGACGCTGATTATGTTCCCGGTATGTTAAGGGACCTAACATTCCAAGTGCAAAACCGGAATTCGTTGTCCTTAAATCGTTTGCGTGGGTCGTCATCATTAATTCCGTCCGTATCTGAGGCTTGTTGGTGGTTCGGAACTAAAACTTTTTCTACGTAGTCGGGAAGTCACCCCAACGTACCACCCCCAACCTGGAATACCAGGCACTTGATGTGACTTCAAGTACAAGAGCCGGAAAAACCGCTTCTTTTACGGCATGGGCTTCAAATAAGTCGAAGTAGCCCGTAAAAGTGTTCACCAAGGAGTTCGGCCTAACTGGAACTGAAGACGCCACCGTTCCAAAAAATAAATTCATCCGCTGCCGTCCCTCGTTGGGCGTGCCTTTGTGGGAACACTCCTTCGTTGTGGGGTAATTAGTAGTAACAGCCTACTCCGCTTCGACCTGTCGACCATGGGAGGCCCTTCTGCGAAAACAAGTTTCGCGATCGCATAGCTCTAAGCTTCTTAGTAGAAGTCACCGCAAGCCGCTGCGCCACGTCACGGCTTACCCCATGGAGGGAACAGGATAATCATAAAAACATAAAAATATACCGCTTCCTGCAATGTATTTAGATCCTTATATCCATATGCAGATGACATAATGGTTTTGGTATCAGGCAAGTTCCTTACCATCATCGGAAACATTATGGAGAACGCATTAAAGGATTTATCTTCTTGGGCAACTAAGAACGGTCTCGGGGTCAACCCCACTAAGACACATCTAGTTTTGTTCACGAAAAAACGGAAACTTAATGGTATTCCTCTAAAACTTTCTAAGGAAGCTAAATTTCTAGGAGTAATCCTTGACTCCAAGCTTACATGAAAGAGTAATACTGTGGAAAGAATGAAAAAAGCACTATGTGCATTCTACACATGCAAAAAGACCTTCGGTATACGTTGGGGTATGCGACTGCAAGTCATCCAATGGATGTACACAGCGATTGTCAGACCCATCTTACCTATGGCTGTATGTATGTATGTATGTATGGTGGAAAGCGGTGGAAAAATCAAGCTATCTCAAGAACCTGAATAAGGTACAGAGACTAGCCTGTATAGGAATAACAGGGGCTCAGAGATCCACACCACTGGGTTGGAAATGATCTTGGATCGCCCGGCTCTGGATGCGTTCACAAGGTGCACGGCAGCCAAAACTGCAATTCGTTTAAAATAACTGAGTTTTTGGAAGCACAGCACTTATGGACACGGGTCAATCTTACAAAGACATGACACGATTCCAGGACTGATGGAGACCACCGATTACATTCCCGCTTTACTAGATTTCGATAGGAAATTTTCTATTTGCATACCAGAAAGACAAGGTTGGGATCCTAATTCACTTATACGTAAAGAGGGTACATATCCCTTTCTACACTGACGACGGTTGGTGCTGCAGTGTTTTGCCAATCTCTCAACATCAGAGGGTCGTATAAATTCCCAGCTGACTGTAGTGTCTTTCAGGCCGAGATCTTTGCCATTGAAAAAGCAGCTGAATTGGCACATCATGAAAAGCTAAGCTCCTCGGAGATTACTTTTTTCGTGGACAGCCAGGCTGCTATCAAAGCCTTAGGCATTGAGACCATAAGATCAAAGGCAGTTTTAAACTGTAGGAAGGAAATAAATAGAATCTGCCACACTAACCAGGTTAAGCTCTGCTAGGTTCCTGGACATAGCAATATAGAAGGGAACGAAATAGTAGATGAACTAGCCAGGAAAGGGTCAGAAGCAGACACAAGTAGTAGCGACCATTCAGATAGGGGACCACTCGTCCCGATTGGGGTACTCAAGGTTGAATATAGACCTTAAATCAAAAGAGAAAATCAATAACTCCAGGAAATCCAGGGACGATTGTGTAATCTCTAGAAATTTATGGCCTAACACTAATGAAAATGAAACTCGGTATATTCTATCGCTGAGTAAAAGCAACATTAAAATCTTGATAGGTGTACGGGTCATTGCGCCATTGGCACAATGGCCAACAAGATAGGGGCATTTGCACCTGATTTCTGTAGGGGCTGTCAGGATGAGGAGGAAATAGAAACCATTAAACACCTGCTCTGTGACTGTACGAACATCCAAACTACCCGACTCCGTCATTTCGGGAACAGGTTTGTTGGGGAACTGGATGATCTAGCACACGTTAATCGGCAATTTTGAAGAGCATCGATGCTACCTTTTATTTTTTATAGGGGATCACAAATTCACAATGGACCAGTAGGCCCCTGTGTATGTAACAGTTTCACGCTGTGCACACCCCTTATCACCTAACCTAACCTTATATTTAAAGCTGAATACAAAATAAATATGTATTTTTTTTTTTAGGGTATTCAATTTGATCGCTTTGATGGCATTGAAATGAAAATTCCTCGTGCTAACATCATTGGTCCGGTTTTGAACAGAAGTGATTTCCCGACCAACAATAATACTTGTTATGTCGATGAAGCAGTTCACTTTAAAACTCTTGAACGTGGAAAGAGCACAGTAGACGCTAGCTACATACCATTAGATGAAAACTACAAGGCATGCAAATCAGTGCTCGGTGAAAAATCAGAACTAGTCAAAATGCAATCATTTTCTGCTTCGAAAACTATTTCGGTGAGTCTTTATTCATTTTTATGTGCTTTTTCCACTGACCCTACTTATTAGATTTACGAGGTGTGACAATCAAGTAATGAGACTGATTCCATAAAAACCGTATATTTCAAAATTATTCTACAACTCTGCCATCCCCTTCGAAGTAATCCCCTTGGGCAGCTATACAACGATTCCAGCGCATTTTCCATGCTTCGTAATATTTCTGGAACACTTCGACTGGGATGTCCGCGAGTACCCTCGTCACGGCTGCCTGGATGTCCTCAATCGACTTAAAATCGGTTCCTTTGACAACTGATTTTGTTCTAGGTAATAAAAAAGATTAACAGCGTGACATATCGGGCGAATAAGGCGGTTGTTGCAACACGGCGATCCCTTTAGAGGCCAAATACTGGGACACGCTGAGGGCGGGGTGGAACGGTTCCTTGGAACCATCTTCGCGCACAACTTTCTCATCACAAAACCGTCGGTTAAAATTTGTCTGACTGTTTCACGGTTCATACCCAGTTCCGACGCCAACATTCGAACTGTTAAACGCCGATCTGCACGGAACAGGGCGCGCACACGCTGCGCATTCGTGTCAGTCCGCACCTCGACTGGTCTCCCGCTCCGCGCCTCGTCTTCCACGCTTTCACGCCCCTCCTTAAACTCTTTATGCCATCGAAACACCTGGACACGACTAAGAGCGCTATCACCATGCACTTTTACAATTTACGTACGCTTCCGAAGCTGTTTCGCCCAATTTGACGCAAAATTTTATCGCGGCGCGTTGCTCTTGATTTTTTTTCCATTTTCGTGACGAGCACCACATACACACGTTTACTCAACACGACAGAGCAGGCGAACAAAACAAGCTAGAGCGATGGCAAATATATCAATGGAGAGGGGAAGGATGCCGGGAGAAGGGAAAGGGAATTCCAGGTCGCAGGGTTACTACAATCGCGGCAATATAATCAGTCTCATTACTTTATTGTCATACCTCATAGTGGCTTTGCTCTGATTAAGGGCATTAACCTACCCTAAATCCGAGAAAAGTCGAGAAAACTACTTCGCTTAGGGTCAGTGGAAACAGCATATAAGTCGAGCTTTAAAATACAAAAAGATAAATAACTTTTTTTACTTTCTTTATCAGAAACAATACGACGAGAATGGTAATTCCCTTAATACAACATTTACAGTTAACCAGAATAAAGCTAAAAAGAAAAAAACTCAATCGGAACGTAATACAAAAACTCTTGATGTGCAATCCGTTGAAGGTTACCGCGGATCGGACCCAATTGAAGAGCTGGTGAAGTACATTGAGAGTTCGGAAGATACAAAGCAAAACGAAAAAGTAAACAAATTTTCTGAAAACCAGAAGAAGAAAGATAAAAGGCGTGATAAGGAAAAAGATAAAGAAAAGAGCAAAATAAAGAGGAGCAACTCCCTCGAGGAGCTAAGATCATGTTCGAAAATGGATGGCGATGATGTCACTATGCGTAACAAAACAAACGGAGGAAAAAATAGTAAAAATGTTGATGTGAAAGAGAAGCAAACAGAAGTAGCATCCTCCACTGGGACAATTAGAAAGGATGAAAGACGTTCTTGGGGAACAGAAGAGCTCGCCTATTTCAGAGAGAACAATTCAATCGAAGAAGTTCGTGAAAAAATCAAAGACAAAGAGAAGAAAAAATCGAAAGAGAAGGACTTGAACGACAAACTAGAGAAAGTCGTTGAGAAAAGAAAAAAAAATGATTCGAATCTTGTTGTTTCAATGGAATCGATTTCATGTGAATCAGCTGAGTTTCATGTTGTAACCAAAAAAAAGAAACCCAAAAAGCAGCGACAAATAACAACGGATGATAGTCGAAACATCAATTCCTCATCGAATGCAAATAAAACCACAATCTACCAGAATCGCAAATATCAGTCAAATTTCAGCAACGATCGCGATGCTTACATGGGCTCGTTCCACTCAAACAACAATGATAAATCACGTCGAAAATCCACTTCATCAATGCCACCCTCAGAGAAATCTGAATCAAGTGATTTGGACTCGGTACATTCATTGCCAATTGAATCGGCAGGAAGTAGGAGTCCTTTGCAAGTTCATAATCATCAAAACCAACCGCGATCTTATGCGGAAATTGCAAGGAAGACAGAAGTAGCCGCCGCCACAGCTGGTGCAATTTCTACCTCAACGGCTGCTATTCCATCAACTGTTTCGAATAGCAGCAGTAAAAATTCATCACACACTGAACTAGAAGTCAATATTGCTGCTGCACCTGTTATTGTCAACACTGTTACCAAAAAATCGAAGAAAACCATCAAAAACGATTTCCCAGAGTTGATTTCAAATGAAATTGTTCTGCCAACAAGTAGCATAAGTAGCATTAACCCACTTAACACAGCACCCACAGCAACACAGAAACAGATTTCTTACTCTCAAAGCCTAACTTTCACAGGTAAAAATGAAGAACGTCCGATATCATCGGAGATTAGTTTTCAAGCATCGCCACCAATGGAACCCGTCGTCGTTAAACATAATGCGAAGCAAATTCAAAAACAAAATCAATCGCAAATGTTTCTGCAGAAGGCAAAAAGTATGGAGAGCGATAATTTGTACAATAGCATCGACCAGTATCCAGCTCTCGAAAAGACTATCAAGCGTCACAGCAACGCCGCCGCCGCGAATGCATGTGGATTAGATGAAGTTGCATCTCCTCCGTCTGGAACGATTTCCCTTCAAGTGAATTCAATTTGTTCATCTAATCTTTCGAGCAGCAAGAAGTCAAAAGCAAATACCAAATCCAATGAAGAAATTCTAGAGCAACAACATCCACCGACGACGACGACGACGAAAAAATATAAAAAAGAAAAACAACCAACCAACGAGTCCTCTTCTTCAGTAGTGCTGTCAACAACGCTAATACCAACAACATCATCATCATCTTCATCATCATCGAAAACGTCCTCCTTTATTGAAAATCAAACTAACCATAATTACCAGAGTTACAATAGTAATAGTAAAATGAATTGTAGTAATAGTCTTAGTTACAATAACAAATATTCAAATCGTCCAGCTGTGATTATATTAAATGATGATTTAACTGCTGGTAGTTTATCATCATGTATTGGAAAAGAATTTACTTTTGGTGATTTTAACGAAGATGAACTAGGGCTTTTCGACGACACCACTCAACCGGCGCTGTCGTCGCAAAAAACATACAAGAGTGATTCCACAACGACATCCAACAATTTGAATGATTCAGGTGGTAATTTTAATACGACTGCTGGCAGTACTGCTTCGGATATGAATTGCGATGACGCATTAATTTTAATGCAACACACTTCATCACCAAATTCATCATTGCTTATTGATCAATCATCCGATAGTGGCATCTGTTATATTACCGCCCCCGCCGCCGCCGCTATTAAAGGCAGCAAAAAAACAGCAAACCAACACAATATTGGAACATTATTAACCGCCAATCGATCTCTATCAACAGACGCATTAATAAACAACTCTGTTTATTTGTCTACAGCGACGACGTCACCATCCAAAGAGTCATTATCATCGTCAACTTCATCGTCTTCCTCAACCTCATCAAACTCATCGGCATCGTCGGGCACTTATGTATTAAATGCTCCTTCAAATAAAGCAATTTCTTTGTCTTCAAGTAAATCGTCCAAATCTAAAACAACAATCCCTTTAAATTATCAAAACTATAATCAAAAGAAACAAAACTCTACGATCGATACAAGTAAAGCAATTGCGACTGATAACAGCACAGAAAATACGCTCCAACAACAACAAGAAAATAAAATCACCACGGACAGTGGTAATTGCAATGCCAAAGCACCACTACCATCACTTGAAACATGTGATGATATTGAAACAGCAATAATAACTGCTGCAAAGAAAGCAGCAGCAGTAGCCGCCGAGCAAACTAGCACTTGTGTGATAAATAAGAACTTTACCACGAAGAGCAGCAATTCAATTGCAATGGATACCCCAAAAGCTACTACCACCCTTAATACAAAGCAAATTAATAAAAATTCAAGTATTATAAACAAGAATTATGTTTCAAATAGCTGTAGCCAAAAGTTAGTGACTTCTTCTACTTCGTTTTCGTTAACGTCTGCACTTAGCCAGCAGCAGAATAAGGAACATAGCCGAAGAGAAGCAGTTAGTACATGTAGTGGTATTAACTTAGATAGCGGTAAACAGCAGCAAAAACAGCAGCGGTCGGAAATCGATGTGCATTTTATACAGCCAACGTTGCTACCCATTAACTCGTTGTTGCAAAATAATGAAACGATTATTAATTTCATAGGATCAGGTGAGTTCGTTTTTAAATTTACATAAATATTCGTTAAAACTGATATGATTTTTTAAGTTACCTCAATTAAGGAGTTCCTTGTTCCTTAACTAGGAGTTTTATACCCAATTTCTTCATAAAGTTCTAAATTCCCTTTTAAACTCGATCTAGTGAATCTCGGTCTAACAATAAAACTTAGTTTTTAGAATATTTGGAACTCGAGCATTTCTGCACTTCTCTAGAACTCGATCTAAGATCATGATTGAGTTCTAAGCCCTAAGAACTTGTTATTTTTAGAACCCGGCAGTAATTTTTGACAGATATTTCCTTCAATATAAAAAAAAATGCATACATACAATTTTTGAATTACCGCTTATTTTTGTTTGTGTATGTGTGTACGGTGTACCAATGGTTATTTGTGTGATGCCCGTGGCGTGTTAGGCTTAAAACACACCAAATCAGACAAGACGTCTTTTTTTCTTTCGACAAAAAAAATCGTGTCGTATTCCAACTTTCCAACCCACACCGAGGACGACAAAGACAAAATGTCTTGTCTTTGTCCGCTTCGGTGTGTGTTGCTCCTATACAACCTATACAAAACTGACACGTTTTTTTGTCGATTTCTGTTTCTTTGTCTTGTTCACTTTGGTGTGTGTTACTTCTTAAACGGTGTGTAATTTTAGGCGTTGACATTTTGTCCCGGACTTTTTGTCTTTGGCGTGGTTTGCTCCTATACAACCCCAAGTATTTACTGCAACCGACGAGCGGACAAGACTTTTTATCGTGTCGTGTCTTTTTCGGTGTGTGTTGCCTCGTAAGAGCAATGGACTTCTTTACACGATTTTTTGTCGAAAGACAAAAGGACGTCTTGTCTGATTTGGTGTGTTGTTAGCCTTAGTTTTGTGTGTTGGCTGTTACACAGTACGTGGGGTACAAGTCCTACTCGTGCCCAGAAAAAAGTGCTTCGCCGTTCGGAATCGGCGTTAAATTGTCGCCTCAATTCTTCACATGCACTCAGAGAATTGTTGATGATGAGTGGCCTACACTTAGGCTATGGCTTTCTTTTAGATGTCGCCACACCGGCGAAATTTACGGTGCAGTGCAATAACACCCGCAGCAATAATCCCTGCAGGGGTAATTTCCCAAACCAAGAGGAAATAACACCTGCAGGAGTTCAGTTCAGTTCAGTTCATATTTATTTGCAGCATAAGTTTATCAATATCTTACAAAGAGCACTGCACCCAAAATTACATAACTGTAAGTGAGATTAACTGCAGTTGCCCGTAGCTTAGTTGGTAAGTGCGTTGGCTGCTAAGCAGAACGTCGTTGGTTCGAGTCCTACTCAGGCCAAGTTTATATTTCATCTTTCACGGGCACTGCCTCTTGCGAAGACCTGACAAATCTTCCAAGAGTATCAATCTGTCATGAAAAAAGTGCTTCTCAACTCTGCCGTTCGGAACCGGCGTTAAATTGTAGGTCCCCTCAATTCTTCACACGCACTCAGAGAATTGTTGATGAGAGTAAGCCACTTAGGCCTTAACTCTGCAAGAGCTGTCGCGCCACTCTACTTATTTTTTGTTTTAATAATTTTTACTTACCAAAGAATTTCGTCTTAAGGACTATTCACATGAGAACGAACAACGAACGAGGAATGAATGAAAAAAGTGATTTAAGAAACACGTGTTTCAAGCCCTATTTTCAGATATAAATAAATTTGGGTAAACATATTTATTCGTCGCGAAATTCTACTTGCTACTGTCACTCTGTCCAGATTCCACATTATCCACACTCACAACGAACAAAATGTTCTCTCGTTTTAAGATAACCTCAAAAATCATTCTTCTTTGGATTTAAGTTGTTTATTCGCGACGAATTAAAAATTCTCTTGTGAAAAAAATGTCAAAATCGACGAATATTCGCTTACATGTTGGTCGTTCTCATGTAAATAATCCCTAAAATTTTGTCAAACGAAGGCTCTTAGGCATTTTCAATCCTTGTCTATAAGATTATATTTTTAAAAAAAATTTTCCAATCGCTTACTTACTTTGCGAATAAAACATTTTTATTACCTATCACGGATCACTTTGTTCTGTATAGGTATTCATTTTCCGTTTGTTGTTATCGTTAGAGTTTAACAAAGGACCACGCACTAAATTTATGAAAAAAGTGTCACGGTCAAATTCGATGAAATTTTGGTAGAATATATATGACATCATTCCGATTAAAAATGTATATGGGCCCAACCCTCTAGGTTAGGTTAGGTTAGGTTAAAGTGGCTGTTCTGGATGTTAAGAGACACACTTGGGCCAATCAAAAGGCCCGTTGTGATACCACATGAATCTAAGAAGGCTATTCTTCGAAGCTCATTGAAACCAATTAGAGTTCCTTACGAAACGTAGAAGATTATTTAAATTAATGTGTTCGAGATCGTTTAGATCATTGTAGAAGTATTCCCCTAAGTGGATTCTACGTTTATGAGCAAGAGCGGGACAGGTGCAGAGGAGGTGAGGAACTGTCTCCTCCTCCTCCTCAGTGTCCGGTAATGACACCAATTAAGGAGCTTATATGCAATCTGCTTAGAGATATCAGGCATCTGGACCTCTTTTAGTCCAAATTTGGCCAAATGTTTTTCGTTGCCTGACAGGTGGTTATGTTATTCCACCTGATGTTAGTTCTCTTAATAGCATCTTGTTGTAGCAAAAGTTTACATGTAGCGATTGGTATACCAACATTAGCCATTTGTGGCTTAATGGGTAATGTTGTACCATGTTTGGCGAGTTCGTCGGCTTTGCAGTTCCCTGGAATGTCTCTATGGCCCGGTACCCAGTGAAGGTGAATGTTAAACTGTTGTGCCATCTCCATTAGAGACGATCGACAGTTTTGGACCGTAATCGAGTTTGTAGAGACAGAGTCCAGGGATTTTATAGCTGCCTGACTGTCTGAGAAGATCCGGATATCAGATGTGGATACCACGTTTTCTCTGAGCCAGGACAGGACCTCCTTAATCGCCAAAAGTTCTGCCTGGAACACGCTACAATGATTTGGAAGGCTGAATGAGAGACTTAGTTTTAGTCGTTCGGAGTACACACCTCCACCAACCCCATCATTAGTTTTCGATCCATCTGTTTAGAAGTGGATTGCCTCGTCTTCCAGGAATGCTTTATTTTCCCAGAAGGAACGGGGAGGGATAGAAGTTTGAAAGTTTCTATCGAACTGTAGTTGAGGAATGGTGTCGTCTGTGTGCTTAGGAATTGATTCTAAATAATTAAGAATAACAGAGTGGCCAATGTTGTTGTTAGTCCACTGTGAAGAGGCATTCAGGCGAATAGCAGAACTAGCAGCTTTGCCACATCGCTATATGGCATCCTAAGTGTGCTGGTGTTTGCACACAAGGCCGTTTTGGTGTCGAAGTGGCCCCCTCCAAAGACCGTTCACGTTTTGACGTTAAGTCACTCGTCCTAGGTGTTGATAGGACGTTTTGGGCCCACCTAAGTCGGGCATAAAGCTTCGAGGACCCTGAAGCACCCAGTGATGCACCAGATGTCTTCAGGATTCTCGCAGCCTTGCGCCTATTGTTGTAGGTGACCTTAGACGGTCTTAGCTGCTTGTCTATCTGCGATACGGGAGGTTTACTCCCTGAAGCAATGGGGTCGTTATTCACAACCGCGCCACTGCTCGAATTAGGTATTACTACCTGCCTACTCTCGCTGCAACTTGCAACAGAAGAGGGATCATGTGTGATCAGAACCACCTCTTTTGTGACCGCCGCAGGAGGAACGGCAGACAGCCCCTGGGCCGTACTGCCGCCCGGTTTTGAAAGAGTACCGGTCTCAGTTTTGTTTTTGTTTTTTGTTCTCCATATATAAATCCCACGAGTTGCGAAGAAAGGGAGGTCCGTCTGCACAGAGATTCGCATGTACAGATAAGGCTGGTTAATCCGGAGGTCGCCAGGTATCCGGATACTCCGTTAGAGACTGAGCTATTTTTAAATTGGGCCCTCAGCCAGGCTGATCATCGGCACGGGTCGTGTAACACCTTAGATCCAGCCCAAATTAGGAAGTGATGATTTGGAAGGAAGAGGTGGGGGTGAGGAGTCAGACAATGTTTACATCGTACTGACAGGAAGGAATAGGATAAGGAACCGTAGACAGCGTAAGCCGTGCTACAGAGAGATGGGAGGGAAACGACAGACAGTCTTGAGACCGTACTGAAGTATAAGGATTGGGAAAGTTGAACAGCTTTTTCGCCGTGCCAACGTGGGAAAGGTGGGAGCGGAGTAGGTGACATAGGCTAGCCTTTTCGCCATACCTTTGTTGGAGTGGAAAAGGATTAGGGAGGGGTAGAGGGATATGGGTCGCCCTTTGGTTTCAGGACTCATCTGGAGAAAAAATTCTCGAGAATCTTTGACCTTACTCAGCTTCTTCAACTCGGCAAGTTCGGCGCCCGGGAAGCAAGTTCTAGCTTCAACGGATTCCAAGTTATAGTGAAAAATGTGAAAAAAAATGAAACATGGATTTTGTTTAGTGTATTACTATATCGCGTTCAATTCACCGGTTTTCATCTACTATTTGTTCTAAATCTGCTTCGGTAAATCTTAGCTAAGGGTCAGTGGAGGAAACATCACATTAAAAGCGTTCATGAAAGGAAGTAGCATGCTCGTATTCGTTCGTTTATTTCTTTATTGTAAAATGCACTCGAAAAAGAAACAACATACACAAAAATTGATTTATATTACTTCCTTCCGTAATCCTTTTTTGCAAAAACTATTTCTTAAAGATGGTTCGCTGATGCGCACGTTTTTCATTTTTATTTTAAATTCAGTATGTCAAGTCGAAACTATTTCCGTTGCAATGTTTGTATGCACAGGTTTCCTCCCAGATCAATGTCCCGTATTGATGATGAAGAAAACGACATAAGGCGAGAAATCGCAATTCAAAAGCGTGATCAACTAAATGGATCTTCTTTGATAATCTAATCAGTATCGTTTCCTCGCCTCACAATTTATAAAATGTTTGTAAGACATGATGGAGTTTTCAAATTAGACTTGCACCATCTTATGTCCAATACGCATTGCAAAGAGAACCGCAAGAAGAGTTTTTCAATGAGATGCTTAGGGGCAATAACAATATTCCTGAACGTGGCTTATAGCGTTTTTTTTTTTTGGTAATCCGGAATTGGTACACAGAACTGTCCGATTCCGAATACCAAACGAACATGCAAACACATTTTTTTGCTTCTAATGGTTGAATGTCTATGTATTTGTGAATCCTCATATGCAGAATTGCAGATGACATCACATTGTTTCTATTTTCTTTATTATTTGTAAACACGATGGCGAGGAAGTATGTGCAAGTGTGTGCATGTATTCGTGATTCTGTTTTTGATTCCGACTTCAAATCCGGAATCGTTTTTCTGTTCTATTCAGAACAAGAACTGTCATCTTGTGCCAAGTGAACGAATTCAGAATCGTTCGGAACCGATCCGGACGACCAAAAAAAAAAAACGCTATTAGTGAGATTAAGAACTTATTCTTGATTTAGAAACGCTACCAAACATTATCTTTGGATAGCTTTAATAAAAGAAGAAGAAGAGCTATTATTCAATAGTCAGGGGTGAGAACAGTCGGAACATGTTGTCATGTTACAAGATAATGTTCACTACCTTTCCAACAAACCAAACGAAACCATAATTGATGAAGGAATCGTTCTAGATATAAACGATTTATATTTTCATTCCCCTGTTATAATCGTCCATTTTAAAGGTCAAATTCAAGATCCACCTATGAAAGTTGTAAACCTTTACTCAAACGGCAAACCGTAGCATCATTTCATTTGATTTCAACTACGTAAAATCCCTACTGCAAATGTAAATGGAACATGTAAATGTTACGCTATCACGCAAGAACTACTTAACCGATCATCATGAAACTTTGTGCATATGTTCTTGGAGATATAACATAAGCTACTTTTTATCCCGATTAAATGTCCGACATAGGATTGACATAATTCTCTGCATAGGTAGTTGTAGTTTAGGGGTCAGAAAATGACAAATGCTACTTTTTATCCTGGTTATCGCAGGTTACACCGCGTACAATTGTACAATTGTACATGCTTCTCCATAAACCTTAACCAGGTATGTAAAACACATAAAATCGGGTTAGTTTCTTTTCAAATAAAAGCGAAATGCTCGACTAAACCAATAAATTAAGCAAAACCCGATGTTTCACTTTTTTCACATTTTTCACTATAACTTGGAATCCGTTGAAGCTAGAGGGTTGGACCCATACACATTTTCAGTCAGGATGATGTCATGTATATTCTCCCAAAATTTCAGCGAATTTGACCGGGACACTTTTTTCATACATTTAGGCTAGGCGCATATTCGGAACCCGTCTACGGTGTGTGACGTGACCTGACAACTGTCGCACGATATGATTATAGAAACATGTCATGCCGTTCTCCGCAAATTGATTCGCGTGTCTCGTGTCAAAATACATATCTATATTAATTAAATCACAAATTGTACAGCAGGGCAAGAATTTGTCAAAAGTTAACTATTTTTTGAATTTTTTGAGTTCTGAGTCCTTGAAGACCAAAAAATTCAAATCCCAGAATGCAAAATATCTTTCAAAAGGAAAAAGCCACGGACAGTTCAAAATGACATTGGAGTTACCAGATGAGACATTCATCAACTTCTATAGAATGACTCTCTCGTTTAAGGAAATCCATGAGATTATTAAAGAATCTATTTACTCAGATGGATGTAATGCCCAACTTTGAAAACAAACAATTAATTACAAAAAAAGGAAACTGTTTTTAATTTTCAAACCCAACGACAATTTATTAGGGGTATTCATGCAATAAGATAAAATTGTCGATTACGTATTTGCGTAAATTTACGCTCCGCTTTGCATGAACGCACTCATAAAGAAAGCTGTGTAAACTACTTCAATCTTAAAACGAAACTTCAAAATGTCAGTAAAATAACATAAAATAAAAGGAGAAATTGGTTTCCAATTTGAATTCTATTCTGACACAGCAAAATAATATAAAATAAAATGACAACTAGATTTGAAATTTGAAATCTGAAATTTGTGTAAGTTTACGACCCCGTTTACGCGACAAAATAGTCGCGCAAATTTATCAGCCCTGTGTAAAAAAATTTCCATACAAATTTTGACATTTGAAATACGAGGTTGTAAACTTACGCCTTTTACGAGGTTTGCGAGGGATATACGACGTTGCATGAATACCCCTATTATTTTATTTTTGACATAAAAAAACAAACTCATGCCAGTCTCGCAAGAAAAACTGTGTTTCGATCACTGTGTCACGCGATTTCCGGAAAACGCTCGTCAAGTCATGTCGTGTCGTTCTATCAATATGCGTTGTCCTGTTTGTTTATATTGTTTACAAAAACAAGTGCTGTGCTGTGTAGCGTCACTCGTGTCGAACGCGGATCAATATGCGCCTAGCCTTAGTGCGTGGTCCTTTGTGAAAAATAGTTGTCATTTACAACTTTGCAAGTTAAACGGTGAAACGGTTTTTTATTGCATTCGTAAATAACAATTACAATTTCCCCTAACATTTCTCTCTTTCCAACAAAATTGTGGAATCTAAATTTGTAGTTTGTGGAACAGAAAATCAATGTACAAGTAAATGTAATCCACAATTACAAAGGAGAATGGGCATTCTGGCCTACGAACCAATAACAACATGCTATATATCAATGCAAAGGTTTTTTTGTGTACTTTAACTTTTACTATGGCAGTAAGTCCCAAATCGCTGTGTGGAAAAAGTTATTGCACAATAAATTCATTCACAAGTAATAAGTGATTTCTTGTTTTCACCTTGACCTTTGAACCAATAACGACATGATGTATATCAATTGAAAGGTTTTTTTGTGTACTTTAACTATTGTTTTGGCAAGAAGTCCCAAATCACTGTGGGGAAAAAGTTATTGCACAATTAAGTCATTCAAAAAAAAAGTGTTTTCTTGCTTACATCATAATAGAAAAGCTTTACAAAAGAAAACAAAACATAACTTATTTTTATCCTTGAATCTCTTAATTGTGCAATAACTTTTTCCCCACAGTGATTTGGGACTTCTTGCCAAAACAAAAGTTAAAGTACACAAAAAAACCTTTCCATTGATATATATCATGTCGTTATTGGTTCCTAGGCCAGCTTCCATACATTTTGCCCGTTCTCCTTTGTTATTACAATTGTAATTTGGTGAAATAGACCACAGGTATCGTTTTGTAATATTTGTATACTTGCCACGCTTTAAGGAGTAAAAGGCGTGTATAAATAATAATGACTAGGGCAACCAAAAATATGCTCGAGCATGTTTTTTTTGGAACGTCGAATTTGCTAATTGACAAGATAGAAATACGTTTCATGAGAAAACAAACATTTTGGACCCTATTCGTTAGAGCATATTTTAGCATATTTTGTTATAAATGCATATTTTTGCATATTTTGCTTTAAAATGCATATTTTGGCATATTTCATCATTATTTGTAATTTTTGTTGCAAATGTTAGAGTACCTTAATACTTTTTTTAAACTTTTTTTTTTCGAAAAATTCGCGATGCTATTCAAATATTTTATCCAGAAGTAACGCATGTCACTTGTGAGGCCCACAGGCTCCATAGAACTTGTGAAACACTTCGAGGTTAATTTCCAGAAGTTGATATTTTCATCGCAAACGTGAAAAAAGTGTTTAAAAGCTCCGTCAAAAATAAGAGTATTGAAGGATATTGCACCGGAAACACCACTTCCTTTGCAAATGATTACGACTCGTTGGGTATCTTGGAGGGAAGCAGTTTACTGTGTAGAATTTTTTTTTTTTAAAGTGGAAAGCCTTTTCGAAACACTACATGAAGAGGAATCAGCTGCAATACGAGTTATTAAAAAAATGTTTTAATGAATTGGCATTAAACGTGACTTGATATTCCTATCATCCAATTACCTATACATTTTTATTGAAATGTATTGCACAGCTGGAAACAAGCGGCCTTCAGCTAGCATAAAATTATTGATCGATGCCCAAGTTAAAATTAATACCATCGACTCCAATATCGAATAAATAAAAAAAAAATATCAATATTTCGGAAAAATTAGAGGGCTCAAATTGTTTATTATGGCAGAATTTATTCGTAGAAAAAAAAAACTGAATCTGAAATAATGGCATTAAAGCTTGCACGTATAACTGGCGGATGATGTACCTACAAAAATATTTTTAGAGAAATTTTTTTAAGTAAAACTGTTTTCCTTTATTGCAACAAAAATTTTAACAAATTTTTTTTCTTTAATTATTCTGGTTTATATTTTCATTTTTGATTTTTGGTATTTATTTAGCTTTTTATGTTTTTTTTTTGTTTTTTTTTTGTTCTTTTATTTGTGTCTATGTCTAAGGATATTTTGACCTCTGTTTTTTTTTTTTTTTGAAAACTCAATAAACTTTAAAAAAAAACACGAAATTAAAGATTTTTGGCTATTTCAAAAATTTTTAGGGCATATTTTTAGAGCATATAATTGGCTTTTTAGAGCATATTTAAAGCGCTATAAATGGTTTTTATAGAGCATATTTTTGGTTGCCCTAATAATGACCGCGGCGGTCACACGGTTACAGCACAATACCATTTTCGTGAAATTTCCCAAAACCACTTAAATCGTTTTTTTAAGTGTGTGTCATTCCATTTTTAATAATGGCGTGGTCAGTGATCACTTTATAACAAGATTGGAAACCTACCTACGTTTTACCCTCCAAATACCGCAAGTTATTTTTTTCATGCACACATACTCTTGCAGCTCACTTGCTTTTTATTGTGTAGGCAACTGTATCTTTATTACAAAAACACGCATACTCTTACAGCTAACCTGGCCCCTTAAGTTTGTATTACACGCATACTGTTTCAGCTAACCTGGTCCCTCACTTTGTAGGCAAATGGCAAATGTCACTTTGACAGCAAGGTTTCCAATCTTGGTATAAGTGATCACTGGGCGTGGTTGTCAATTGTCAAACATGGCTGCTGCACAAAATTGAGGGGTATTCAAAATGAAACCTTTTATTAGATAAGATAAACCAGCAGTGCAGTGCCATCGCGGCACCATATAAGTCTATTCCTACCGACTTACCTTTTGTAAATCTCAATATCAACAAACAAACTTCATGCAACATATATATAAACAAATCATACAACAGCAACGCTTGCGACATTACTTTACAACTCAATCAACCTGTATTTTCTTCTTTAAAGGTATGCCGGGTTATTAATTAATCGCGGAATAGAAAAAAATAGTTTTCTCTCCCGTTTCTGCTTCTACTTCTCGCTACGCGTGTTCCTCTTTATTCAACCAACGCTTTCTTAAGCCTAAGCATAGAAGATAGAAGTAACCCGATGTTCACCGATTTTCATCGATGAATTTGTATGTAATGTATCTGAAAATTCACTTGCTTGTGGAAAAAAAAAATACATGTGTGTTGGAATTTGGAAATGGAGAAATACGCATTGCGCATGTCAGGTTGAGCCTAAGCAAAGTCCCCTACAGTGATCACTTATACCAAGATTGGAAACCTTGCTGTCAAAGTGACATTTGCCTACAAGCTGAGGGGCCAGGTTAGCTGAAACAGTATGCGTGTAATACAAACTTAAGGGGCCAGGTTAGCTGTAAGAGTATGCGTGTTTTTGTAATAAAGATACAGTTGCCTACATAATAAAAAGCAAGTGAGCTGCAAGAGTATGTGTGCATGAAAAAAATAACTTTTGCGGTATTTGGAGGGTAAAACGTAGGTAGGTTTCCAATCTTGTTATAAAGTGATCACTGGTCCCCTATTACACGTTGACTCACGAGGTCACGATCACGACTCACGAGTAACGGCTCACTTTTGAATTTCCTTATAAATTTATATTCGGTGAGGCAAGCGCTATTACACGTTGACTCGTGCCCCATGCCTCAAATTTGACAATTATTGTTTGTTTTGTTTTGAATGCTTCTTCTCGTTGGCTTTAATGGCCAGGTTCAGCAGCGTAAGGCACTTGAAGTTAAGGCAAAATGCGCGTACCTGATTGGTCAGGTGTCAAAAAAAAATCTTTCCATTTTAGTTAGTTTCATTGGAAAGTATATTGGAAAATAAGGCAAAAATTTTTGCGCTAAAACCAAGTAACAGCTGTTTGTTTGCTGTCATTTGCTTGTGACATAAAAAAAACTTCACATCGCAGATGAACTTTATTCGGTAGATACGGTTTGATTTTAATTAATTCAAAGTTTTATGAAAAAACGAAATTTTATATTTGGAAAAATGACCAAACGTATGAGTTTGAAGACTCCAAAAAGATTTTCAAACGCCTTTACATATTTATTTTCTTAGGCTTGTCACTTTTCGTTTTTTTATTTACAGTTAAGTTTAGAAGTGAATTTTAGAAATTGCAACTAAAGACATTTGAATAAGATAGACTTTGCCTTAAGTTAAATAGGCGTTCAGGTAAACTGACTTGCCTTAACTTGAAGTGCCTTACGCTGCTGAACCTGGCCAATTTTTCAAATATGAGAAAAAAGAAACGTCAAAGTGATTCCAATAAAAATTTGCCCGAGACTCACCTGAATTTTTTTTTTGCATCTCATTTTCTCACATCTGCTTTCTTTTTCGCACTCATGTGAGTCGTGAGGTATCGTGTAATAGCAGACAAAGCAGTATCTACGTTGACGGTTTGATGAACGACACTTGTTTTCTTATTCATTTTCATAAAGTAAACAAAAATTCATTCATTCTGTACAAGATAAAAGACAAACGTAACCCGTCTCTTAAGGCTGAATCACAAAGACGCTTTAGCTTCAGCTTCGCCTGAGTTACGATGCAAACGTTTCGAGTTTGCTTTGAATGACAGTTCTCCCTCCATCATCATCATCATTCTTCCAAAACAGCTTTCCCACTTTACTCCTCTCGAAGTAGATCTACTTCAATTTTTGAAAAACGTTGAAAATCTACTTCCTACCACTCCGCACCATCAAGAATTTCTTGAAATCAGAAATAAACTTTTCGATTTTACTTGATATTTACAAAATCTGCTTCGATTAACTCATGCGTCTTTACACGATATGGATTTTCCATATGGAATGTCACTTTTTATTTCCAAATGTATTTTCATAAGTATGTCAAATTGGATTTTGTTTGTAAAATCAGAAAAGCATTTAGACGATTTGGATTTTTCGTTTGTAGTTTCAAAACATTTTTTCGTCCAAAACACCTTAAATGTGTTATATTATTATTATTTTTTATGAAAAACACAAAATAATATAACAACTCACCTTTTTCGCGCTCTCCATGTTAAAATATAAACTTTTTTTGTCGTTTTTTTTTTGTCTGTATACAGATGAAATTTAGAAACAGTTCTAAATGAA
Organism: Sphaerophoria taeniata; assembly: GCA_943590905.1. Lineage (NCBI taxonomy): Eukaryota > Metazoa > Arthropoda > Insecta > Diptera > Syrphidae > Sphaerophoria > Sphaerophoria taeniata. The sequence continues at coordinate 73,630,660 of OX016542.1, read as the reverse complement.
AAAAAATTCCATATGGAATTTCCATCGGTATTTCGATAAAGATTCTTAATACGTTTACACGATTTGTATATTATTCCATATGGAAAAAGTGACAGTCCATATGAAAAATCCATCGTGTAAAGCACGCTTTAGTAATTATACATTTTAAAGTGAAAAATTACATGCCATCTTTATTTTTATCAGGAAAATAGATAAGCGACATCTGCAATAAAGTTTCTATCCTTATACACGAACAATAAGCGGACACAGTTTACAAACAGGAAATGTCAACCTATACAAATACGCAAAGTATTGAAGTGTTTAACATTTTAGGCCGCGTGCGACTTGCGTTAAAATGTAAAATAGGTACACTATTTTAAGATCTACTTCGCTTCCTTTTTTTTATTCAAGTGGTAACGCTGCTCCAAACAACAAATGAACATATGGACAAAGACAAAGCAAAAGTTCAGCATATTTTAACTAGAGCTTCCGTTTGGAGTCACGTTACGTACGAAACGTGAGGTCGAAGCGTCATTGTGATAGCAAGCATTGAATCCTATAGCTGATCTCGTAAACGTCAGGCGAAGCCGAAGCTAAAGCGTCTTTGTGATTCAGCCTTTATGGACTTATTGGACATTTTCCCTCATTCTTGGCGGGTGAAGTTTAAGAAATAGGGGTTGCCACTTAAAGAAAAATGCGTAGTGGACTAATTTTTTGTCACAAAGTTGCTGTAATAGCAATTAAGTGGCACAACTAGCCAAAATGAACTAGCCAAATGAGATTTTGTTCTTAAATACAGTTCTGTTTTCTGAGTGAAAAAAAGTTTTGAAGTTCCTTTTTAGGGTTCCGTACACAGAGTGTAAACGAAACCCTTATAACATCACTTCGTTTTCTGTTCATTCGTCTTTCACAAGAGATTTCTTCGAATCTGTTAAGCCGATTGCAATGAAATTTGGAACACATATTTAAGTATTCAGTAGTAATCTAAAAATGTTGTTTTCATGTTTTTAAGATAAATAGTTTCGAAGTTATTAAAGAGAAAAGATAAAAAAATGCGAAATGATTTTTTTTCGTGTGGAACGCTGTTAACGTGAAGCTTGCAATTGGTGTGCACATTTCACTGCCCTATTTTAACAAACATTTTGCAATAATCCCGAGCAAGTCAAATATTTTACTCACACATTCAAACCTTTAGTACTTGCAAGTCAACTGGCTTGCGAATTTTGAAGCCAGTAGAGAAACAAGTAGAGAAGCAAGTAATTTTTGCAACGTTGAGGCATTTGCGGCAATGTCGCGTATGTGATCGATCCACAAGAGTTTGTGACAAAAATTCAGAGAATTCCGAGAAATTCGGTTTCTCCGAAGCAAAAGTCACTCATGGATAGTTGCAAACGTTTATCGACAAAAGACGGTTTTACGTTTTTTTGTGGACGACACAAGGTTTGTTGGGTCGGCTAGTGTGTTTATACAAATGCAAGTAAAAAGTTTACAAACAAAGTTCTGAAAACGTAAATAATGTTTAAGGCAAATAAAAAGATAATGTTTATACATACGTATGTGTATATGATTGTTTTATTTAATTTTCTCTTCTTCTACTTTTTCATTTCCACATAGCAAAGTTTTCTGGCGCACCGCATCATTTTATTAGAATAAGAAGGTAAAACAGGTCATCTGCATTAATGGATCGTTAAATGTCTTGGCGAGGATTTATAAAACGTTTTACAAACGCCTGCAGCACAAGCACAACCAATGCATAAAATAACTAGGATAATAACAGCAACAATTAAACATACTAAATTTAGTATTTCTTCTTCGCTCCACATAGTAAAACCTCTTCAGAAATTCGAATATGAAAATTGAAAATTATCGACAAGGTTTCTGAGATGTGAATATGAAAATTGTATGTTTTGAGAAAGATGGGTGTTGCTTAAAGCTGAAAAGAAAGTTGTAACTTGGATCAACAACTTTCGTACGAATAAATGAACCCAAAAACTTGCAACTCGTGTAACAAGAACACCAAAATTTTAGCTATTAAGAAAGAACTTTTGTTCTTATTTTAAGAATGAAAATTGTCAAAATTCCAAGAATAGAAATTGTCGTCCTAAGAACTCATTGTTGGTGAATTTCAACAATTAGAATCGTTATAACAAGCATCCGATTGTTAAAACGTTGGCAACGAAAACTCTGACTACGAGAAAGCATTGTTGGATAAATTTTGATCCTTTCAAGAATATACCTAAATTGTTGATAAAAAATATATTGTCACCGGTGTCCGGTTTTGGTAAAATCAAACGAATTGTCATTTTCTGTGCTGGTGTTGCGTTTGCAATCGGTGTTTTATCATGTGTATGATTCAAGGTACCTATATAGAATATATAAGCTCCAGCAGAAAATCAAAAGATGAGGTATGTGACAGAAAAGGTTCAAAGATAATGGATATGGTAGATGCTTTTGACTGTAAGATTCTAAACGGAAGTTGCAATGGAGACTTAAATGGGGAGTTCACATTTCTACGAGGGACAGCATCCTCTGTGATTGATTATTGTCTTGCCGCTGGAAACTTCATCTCAATTATCGATGACTTCAAAATTGGATTAAAACAATTCTCGGATCACATGCCCATGGAAATTACCTTAAAAGTACCAGCCACTTCCATTAAAGCAAATAACGAAAATTTACTCAACCTGCTACCCAAACTTCATTGGAAAGAAGGATATCGAAATCAATACCATGTTAACTTGAATAACCAGCTCGATATATTAGGCAGAACAAATGATTCTCCTAATATTGAAGATCTTTCCGAAATAATCAAGAAAGCAGCTCCTTCAAAACCAATTATAGCTAAAATGCAACGTTGGAATAAACAGGAATGGTTCGATAAAGACTGCAAAATTGCAAGACAAAAATCGTTCGAATTTCTAAAACAATTCAGGAAGAACAATTCTCAAAGTTCCAAAATTTTATATGCACAAGCAAACATTGAATACAAGAAACTGCCAATCAAAAAAGAAAACCTTTCAACTAATGAAAGTAGATGCTATTAGCTCAGCTAGTTCCACATCTGATTTCTGGAAGGCGGTAAGACAGATAAATGGAAGAAAGCTAGTAATTGCACCAAGTCTTCAAGCTCAACAGTTACGAGAACATTTTATGAGCCTGCTCAATACTGACCAACTATCCTTGCCACATCAATACGCAGCTCCGCTCTTTAGCGATGACATTTTAGATACACCTTTCACTCTTCATGAAGTACAGAGCGTTCTAAAAGAAGCGAAAAATAATAAGGCTCCGGGTGATGACAGAATCCCCCTTGAATTCTACAAAAACTGCACAGTAGACTTTGCAACAGCTCACACTAAAGAATATAACAAAATATACGAAACTGGAAATATTCCAGCTTGTTTTAGAAAAGCAATAATTTTTCCATTGCACAAAAAAGGAGACTATAATGACCCTGGAAATTACAGAGGAATATCCTTCTTAAATTCATCAGCGAAAATATTTGGAACCCTCCTTTTCAACAGGCTTACACGCTGGGTAAAAGAAAAAAAAGTTCTGCATGAATTTCAAGCAGGATTCAGAGAAAATTACTCTACAACAGATCAAATATTTTCGCTAATGAACATTGCGCAAATATATATGAATAAGAACAAAAAGTTGTATACTCTGTTGATTTTCGTGCTGCGTTTGATTCCGTACCTCGTGAAGAGTTATTCTATAAGTTATACACAATTGGAATCTCAAGCAAAGGACCACGCACTAAATGTATGAAAAAAGTGTCCCGGTCAAATTCGATGAAATTTTGGTAGAATGTACATGACATCATCCTGACTGAAAATGTATGTGGGTCCAACCCTCTAGCTTCAACGGATTCCAAGTTATAGTGAAACATCGGGTTTTGCTTAATTTATTGGTTTAGTCGAGCATTTCGCTTTTATTTAAAAAGAAACTAACCCGATTTTATGTGTTTTACATATCTGGTTAAGGTTTATGGAGAAGCATGTACAATTGTACATGTTTTTGTTTACTAGCTGTGCACGCGGTGTAACCTGCGATAACCAGGACAAAAAGTAGCATTTGTCATTTTCTGACCCCTAAACTAAAACTACCTATGCAGAGAATTATGTCATATCCTATGTTATATATCCAAAAAAATATGCACAAAGTTTCATGATGATCAGTTAAGTAGCTCTTGCGTGATAGCGTAACATTTACATCATCCTGCTTTATCGATATTTTTGAACTTGAATGTTTGTAACTTTTCGAATGCTTGTAATCTTGTTGAATTCAATTTTAGAAAATGTAACTTTGATGAATTGTTTAATCTATTAAGTCTCATTGATTGGGATACTTTGCTTAGTGGTTCAAACCTAGATAATAAGTTATTTAAGTTTTATAAAATAATATTTGACTGCTTTTTAGAAACCATCCCTTTACGTCATGTTAAAACTAAAGATAACTATCCCCCATGGTTCGATCGGCATTTGAAATCCTTGAAAAACAAAAGAAATAAGGCGTGGTTAAGGTTCAATCAAACTAAAACTGATAGCGACCTACTAAATTATATTGATTTTAAAAACGAATTTAACAACTATTCAAACTATCTTTACAATGAATTCCTAACCAAAACTGGAAATGATTTTAAAATAAATCCTAAAAAAATCTGGAATTTTGTTGATATTAAAAGAAAAACTGATGGCTACCCAATATGTATGGAGTTTGATAAATTTTCTAGCCAAGATCCTAAAGTTATATCCAACATGTTTGCGGAGTTTTTTATGAAGTCCTTTGAGGAAACTCTCCCATCTGACCATCGATCCCCTCTGACATCTCAACAATATGCCTACTTAGGACTAATAAATTTTTCGATTACTGAATCTACAATTCGTGAACAAATTTTAAAACTTGACGACAGTCTAAGTTCTGGCCCTGACGGTTTACCGTCATTCATGTTAAAAAAATGTGCAAATCATTTATCTTACCCTCTATTTATTCTTTTTAACCACTCAATTAAGTACTCTACATTTCCTGATCTATGGAAATATGCTTTTCTTAAACCTATTCATAAAAAAGGTCCTAGTCACTTAGTTACTAACTACCGCCCCATAGCCAAACTCTCTGTTATACCTAAATTGTTCGAATTGTTAGTTTGTGATGTCTTATCTTTTAATTGTTCTTCTATCATTAGTGAAAATCAGCACGGGTTTGTTAAAAAGAAATCAACTGTCACTAATTTATTAGAATTCACAACGTTCTGTTTTGACGCTTTTGAAAAAAATCTGCAAGTTGATTGCATTTTTACCGATTTCAGCAAGGCATTTGACAAGCTTAATCATAGTATTCTTCTAAATAAACTGTCAAGATTTGGACTAAATGATTCTTTTATCAATTGGTTGTCTTCTTACCTCAGTGATAGACATTATAGTGTAATTTTCAGACATAATCACTCAAATAAGTTTGTAGTTAACTCCGGTGTACCTCAAGGTAGTCATTTGGGACCACTATTATTTGTCTTATTCATAAATGACCTTCCATCTTTTTTAAAAAACTCTTCTTCATTAATGTACGCTGACGATGTTAAAATATTTCGGAAAATAAATTCATTGAATGATTGTAATCTTCTTCAAAATGACCTACTATGTTTTTGGGAATGGTGCAATAACAATCGTTTATTTTTAAATGTTGACAAATGCAAGACAATGCGTTTCACACGCAAGCATGATTTCATTGTTTTTGATTATATGTTAAACTCCTCTAGTTTACACGTCCAATCCAGCTTTTCTGATCTGGGTATAATTCTAGATTCAAAGTTATCATTTACTGATCACTACGATTCAATAATCAAAAAAGCTAATAGATCACTCGGTTTTATTAAACGTTTTGGAAGTGAGTTCCGTGATCCCTTCGTAATTAAATGTCTATTTTTTTCGTTTGCCAGATCTGTATTAGAATATGGCTGTGTTATATGGGCCCCTTATTACAATGTTCACACAAATAGAATTGAAAGTGTCCAAAAGAAATTCATAAAGTTTTACCTTCGATTTCTCCCTCGGTCAAATTTAATTGAATGGCCTTCCTACCCTCAGAACCTAATTCTCTTGAATATCCCATCCCTTTCTGCTCATAGAGAGTTTTTACAGCTTTGCTTCATCGTTGGATTAATGAATGGATCTATTTCCTCCTTCTCAGTTTTGGGTCGTTTGAACTTTAACGCGGCCCATGTTGGGTTAAGAACTAGATTGCCAATACGTCCCAGTTTTAGCAGATCGAACTATGGGTCTAACAGTCCGATTAATCAGTTAATTAATATTTTTAATAAACATTATAACTTAATTGACTCTGTCAACGTAAATATTAAATCAAAACAGTTTAAAATTAGATTTTTCGTTAATTTTGTAAATTAGAAATTTTTATTATTATTGTTATTTATATTTATAATTACCTGTAACGTTAGGATTTTAACGTGCTCAATAAATCAAAATATTCCATTTACATTTACAGTAGGGATTTAACGTAGTTGAAATGATGGTACGGTTTGCCGTTTGAGTAAAGGTTTACAACTTTCATAGGTGGATCTTGAATTTGATCCTTAAAATGGACGATTATATCAGGGGAATGAAAATATAAATCGTTTATATCTAGAACGATTCCTTCATCAATTATTACAAACTAAACGAATTGCTGGAAAGGTAATGAACATTATCTTGTAACTTGACAACATGTTGCGACTGTTCTGACCCCTGACTATGCAATAATAACTCTTCTTCTTCTTTTATTAAAGATATCCAAAGATGATGTTTGGTAGCGTTTCTAAATCGAGAACAAGTTCTTAATCTCACTAAGCCACGTTCAGGAATATTGTTATTGCCTCTAAGCATCTCATTGAGAAACTCTTCTTGGCGCAAATCTAATTTGAAAACTCCAATAGTTATGTCTTTCAAGCATTCTATTGTGAGACGAGGAAACGATACTGATTAGATTATCAAAGAAGATCCATTTAGTTGATCACGCTTTTGAATTGCGATGTCTCGCATTATGTTGTTTTCTTCACCATCAATACGGGACATTGATCTGAGAGGAAACCTTTGCATACAAACATAGCAACGCAAATAGTTTCGACTTGACAGACTGAATTTAAAATAAAAATGAAAAACGTGCGCATCAGCGAACTATCTTTAAGAAATAGTTTTTGCAAAAAAGGATTACGGAAGGAAGTAATACAAATCAATTTTTGTGTATGTTGTTTCTTTTTCGAGTTCATTTTACAATAACGTTGAAAAAAGAAGAGCAAATAAGTGCATGCTACTTCCTTTTATGAACGCTTTTATTTAATGTGATGTTTCCTGCAAAGACCCTAATCTAAGATTTACCGAAGCAGATATAGAACAAATCTCGACTTTTATGGGATTTGGAGTACATAGTAGTATAGATGAAAACGGTAAATCGGTAAATACCTGTTTAATTGAACGCGATATTGTAATACACTTAACAAAATCCATGTTCAATTTTTTTCACATTTTTCACTATAACTTGGAATCCGTCGAAGCTAGAGGGTTGGGCCCATATACATTTTGCATCAGGATGATGTCATATATATTCTACCAAAATTTTATCGAATTTGACCGTGACACTTTTTTCATACATTTAGTGCGTGGTTCTTTATAAACATTTTGAGAGCTTTATACGAAGACAACTTAGCAATGGTATGGGACGGAAATTGTGTTTCGGATGAGTTTTCAACAACGATGGGTGTTAAACAGGGTTGCATATTGAGTTCATTGTTATTTGTATTGTTTATCAACGATTTAACAGAAAACTTAGGAGGTGGTATCAAAATCAATTCAACATGGATTCCTGCATTAATGTTCGCTGATGATATTGCTATCCTTGCTGAAACTATCAGCAGTATGCAACTTATGATAAATAGACTATCAAATTATTGTAAAAAATGGAATTTGTCTGTAAACTTGTCAAAAAACAAAAATGATGATTTTTAGAAATGGTGGCGGAAGGTACACAAGAAGTGAGCAGTGGAATTTTGAGGGAGAGAGTATAGAAGTTGTTAGAGCGTATAAGTACTTGGGAATCCTTATCACAGCCAACCTTAACATGAAAAATCATTTCGAAGCAAAACTTGCAGAGGCAAAACGTGCAATCGGCTCAGTTTGGGGAAAGTGTATTGGAAACAAATATTTAAGCCACCACGCCAAACAAAAAATTATTCGTGCAACCGCAACGTCTATTCTTTTATATGGAGCTCAAGCATGGGGCTATCGTTCGTTTACATCAGTGGAAGTTTTTTCAGCGGTACTGCGTCAAACGAATATTCAAACTACCAAGTAACACACCTAACTACATGATCCATCTTGAGACAGGCATGCCTCCACTCTTCTTGGATACACTAAAACTACATTTTAATTACGTCACTAAAGTTATGATGACGGATAAAAGAAGGTTGCCAAAAATAATACTCTCCTACGAACTCAACGGCAAAAATCAATACAATTTTCAAAATAAGAGGTGAACTAATAAACCTAAATTTCATTCCACATCGATCCGATCTTCCTATCGAGTGCAACCTCTGCAATCTTAAAGAGAGAGCAGATGTATACCATTTTATCGGAAAATGTCCTATTTTGAGAGAATTTCGAAGGATCTACTTTGGAGCTAATTTACTGTTGAAGGAGGATGTGTTGTGCATTTTGAATGGTGACCGCGGGTGGGATCTACTATATAATTATACTGTTAATGCACTACGATACAGAAAACGAATAATTGAAGGCGACTTTTGAACATCTTACTACTTTTTTATATTAGTATTTTATTAAGTTTTAAGTTAGTTATTCAACACTGCGAAAACGAAATGTCAATCTGGTAGACGGTATAATATACCAAACCAATAGATTAAGATATTTGAATGCTGTTTTTTACATTATATGAATTTAAAATTAAATAAAAAAAAAAAAAAAAATATAGAATATAATATGTAGACAGAAAAGTAAAAAGCGAGAAAAAAGACAGCACAGTACAGCACAGCACAGCACAGTACAACACAGCTTCATGAGAAATGTCAGAACAGTTTGGAACAGTTTAGAACACAAAATGTGTTCTACCTAAAAAGATGGAGCAGAAAATCCTAAACTGTCCTAAACTGTTTCAAACTGTTCCAGACAGACTCAATGAACACCAAATCAGAACAGTTTGGAACAGCAAATGTGTCAATGAACACCAAAAAGCTGTAGCCTACATACAGTGTTCCACAAAAGTCATGGTTCAGCATACATTTTTAGTCACAATACAAACAAAAATAATCCAAATAAAAGCAACATTTCAAAATTTTAGAACTTAATGTAGCAGATTCCCAGTTGTTCTTTATTTCAATAACAAGAAAAGAAATATTGTTGCCATAAGTACCTATATTAAAAAGAAAAAAAAATCGTTACAAAATGGCGCAAAATTAGCTAAAAATGACGTTTGAGTCATGACTGAAAAGTCATTTTAAGCTAGTATCACACTAAAAAGAGTACATTAGCGGACTATAATTTTGAGCTAATGATTTCTCTTTTACAAAAGTCATGGGCCATGGTACTCTTGGCAACTTCTATACGGTTTCAAGCAAATGTGCAACGGTAAATAGATTGAGCGGATAAAGAGTCCCTGTCGGACACACAAACATACCAATGCACCTTAAATTTTATGCAAAAACTTAATGTTAGGTCTTGAAGTTCTTCGTGCTCTCGCAGAGTTTTCCGAGTTCCCAATCCAAAGTTTTCCATTTTTCCGTCTGAAAATCAGTGCACCTACAAATTCATGCAATTTTCCCTTTCAAAACCAACGAGTTTTTCATCGAGAACTTTCTATTTTCCATTCGAAAACCTATTTTGAAACAAAAAAGTCAAATTTCCAACCTTTGTTTTTCCTTTTTAGGGTTCCGTACACAGAGTGTAAACGAAACCCTTATAACATCACTTCGTTTTCTGTTCATTCGTCTTTCACAAGCGATTTCTTCGAATCTGTTAGGCCGATTGCAATGAAATTTGGTACACATATTTTAGTATTCAGTAGTAATCTAAAAATGTTGTTTTCATGTTTTTAAGATAAATAGTTTCGAAGTTATTAAAGAGAAAAGATAAAAAAATACGAAAATTAAATTTGGTTCACACTAGATAGAAGTGATCCGAAAATGCTGCTACCAGATTTTTAAGATACACAGTTTCGAAGTCATTGAAAGAAATAAGCAGAAAGACTGTTCAAATTATTTTCCAAGAAAATGTTTGGTTTCAAATCTTAATCCTTGTATAAAAAATCCTTCAAAACTGAAACAAAGTAGGGTCGGATAATCAAGTACGGAACCCTCCTCGAGCGAGTTTATCTCGCACTTGTCCACTTTTTTTTTATTTTAATTTATCTTTTGAACATTGCATTTGCATCTGCCAAAAAAGTCTTTCGAAGCCGCTTTTGTTATGCGTTAAGATAATTGAAAATTAAATATGAAATGACTTGAGGTATAACAAAATTGGCTTGAATGGTCAAACTTGAAAGACGTTATTACCAAAAATGCACTGTAGGCCGTGTGCGAATTAGATGAATTTGGTTAAAAATACTGGTTAAATTTAATCACTACTGTCATATTTTAGCCTGCTTCGCAGCTAGTCTAATTTTAACACATTTTATTCAATGCGAAGTGTCAAAATTTAACCAAACGTCAAGTTTTAACCACTTTTTAACTGAATTCGCAGTTCCGCACACGGCCTTATTTTTGTTTTTCTCTTACTTGTAAAAAGAATATTACTTAAAGAAAACACTTTTCTAGTCGCTCATTTTTCTCCGACTTACCTTTAGAAATTAGTCACGCCTCGCCACAGTAACCCAGTACATCCTTTTATTTTGCCTACTTACTAATATAGTTCATTAAAGAATACGGTCATGTCATGGCTGTACTGCCGTCTGCCGGATTTTACATTACAAAATAAACAAATAAAAAATAAGAAAAAGGAGGAAATATATGAAATTACTAGATTTAATTAATTAAGTTTTAATTATTACATTTTCGAATGAGAAGCGAGAGTTTTGATTTTTTTCTACAATTTTAATGATTTGAAAGATAAATAAAAAAGCCAATTTTAATAACACAAAAAGTAATAATTTTAATGCTTTAAAACAAAAAAGCATTGTAGAGCATACGTGTGATTTTAGAAACTATTACGGTACATTCGAGCATGTTTACAAAATTTGTAAAATGTATACCAACCCCGAGCACCATTTAATATTTCGTGGAGACTATTGATAGACAAAAAACTTTCTTGGAAATACAATCGTCGATTTTCTTGCAAAATTGGGCACACAGCGATAAAATGGTAAACATCTTCTAGTTCTCTTCTGTTACACTGGTTACAAATTTGCTACAAATCAACTCTATGGGGGATGAAGTTAAGGTTGAGAATTTCCACCCTTGCTTTAAAAACTATACTTATTAAATCCGATGAGTTTTTAACATTAAAATAGCTTTCTTCCGTAGGTATTCGGTGATTGAGTTTACTATAAATAGTTCTAGAAGAAGACGATGATGCTCTGGTCAAGTGTTGATCAAATATTCCATCATCTATTCTTGAGATGATAGTTGCAAAAAAATCATGCCACTCGTGCAGATTTCGTTCAGTTATTGAAAACGCGATGTCATGAGATAGGGCAAGCATTTGTTTGCAATAGTCTAACGTCTAACCAATATCAGTTTATGAAGACTGGTATCACTTCTTCTCATCACTCTCGTATAATACTCTGAAGTAGCTTTAAGGTTTCTGATATAGATTTGTGGTAATCCTGTTTCGACATGAATCGCGTAGGTCGGCGTGGAATTCGGCAAACGAAAAATGCGTTTAAGAAAATGTATTTGACCCAACACAAAGTCTTCAAACGGAGTAACCCCAAATGCTTGTATCCCATAGCACATACAGGTGTTGACTGTAGCATTAAAAACCTTGAATTTTGAAGAATGATCAATCTCGGGATTTGAAAAAAAATCGGCCACATTGAATTCAATGCTAACTTAGCTTCACTGCTTTTTTCCTTGGCGTACTTGGAAAAGCTTAAGTTATATGTTAACAGAACTCCTAGATACTTAAATTCACGTACACATTCAATCTGTTCGCTACCAAGTCTCCAGGGGCCCTACTATGTAATTCGATTCTACTTTTGATTCTATTCGAATCTCGTTTGCGATTCTTCTTTCAAATCGTACTATGTATGAAAAAAGAATAGAATGCTAGTAGTGCCAAGCTACTTGCTAGAAAATTTGCGATTTTCGAACGAGTCTCGGATTTTTTGACACAATAAGCAAAAAATAAATAATATGTATAAATATTTGCTGTGGAGAACTTTGAATTAAAATATAAAATAGTGACAGCGCACAAAATACTTTTGTATGTGAATTGATTTCCGACTCGTTTTTTTCGAGAAGTGATATCGTCATTCGCGCCTGTGGGACATTTTTTATCAAGGTATGCATAATTGTGCAATTTTCATTCGTTTCCACAGGATGAAATCACGACATTCCAAACCAAAAACATCTACCTCGGCGTCCGTCGGCTGTATGTTGTTTGCTGCTGCTAGAGTAATTATACAGCCCAAAACATAACGAACCACTCATTCCATTATAATGGCTACGTCCAACAGTCACATTTTTACTTCCGCGAACAGATACGGAAAACCAATTTACGTGAACACCTGGCTCAAGGCCCTAATTTCACGGTGGATTGGATTCCAATCCACTCTATCTATATATGCATGAATTACATACATATTGATAGTGTTCCTTGTGTTAAAGAAAATGCACAAGATAAATCTTGAAGCATCTGCCCCATAGCCATAAAATTTACCTTCCGTCAATTTCCATTTAACACAAGTACCAGTTTGCTTCACCGTTAATGAAAGCCATACTGGTAAATGTGTTTCTATCTATATAACTGAGCGAGAAGCAGATTAAACTCAGTTACCGAGAACGAATCTCTCGTCAACCACAGCCACTCTGAAACTCCCACAAGGGGGCCTACCGCAACTGTAGTTGACATTCAAAGGTCATAAAGACTCAATGAATGGGGCGCTCAACTACCCCAGAGCACCAATTTTTTCAGAAGACTTGGTAGTCTCTTTTGTTATATTGTACTCTTTGAATGTATGAAATTATCATACATTCTTTAGGAGTGTTTGAAATTATCACACATTCGTACAAACCAAAAGGATATTTTCCAGCTTCGTTGAGTTAACGGCTCAACAGGAACACACTGGTGTCCTCAGTCATGCAGTCTCTAGCCAGTTGTAGTTACGGTGAACCAAACTGGAAGACTGCATGACTCATTGTCATGTAACACCAAATTTCTAAGGAACACTCATTAGTGCCTTATTCTATCATATTGATTTCAAGTACAGTCTCATTAATCACCGTGTATCCATAAAAATTGAATAATACTTGTACAATGAAAACGTAGGCTCATTCGCCCAGACCGAAGTCTGGTTACAGCTCTGCACCAGCTTGGAGGTTGAACCTTCCGCACATGAGCGGCAAGAAATCTGTACTCGAAATTGCAAGCAACTCTTTCCAAATCCTCACCCACTCTTCGCAGAGCACTTCCGCGAACAGCGGAGATAATTTAGGCAGATCTTGCGTTTTGCTGACGTAAGGGTGCGTAAGTGCGTGAATAAAAGATAATAATGCTGAAAGGCGCCACGATCCGTCAAAATCAACTCGCTTCTATTTAAAAACCTCACATAAATATGGAAAGTGTGGTAAGACTTCAGATAAAAATCCGGAACGAGTTCAACAAATAGATCGGCGGATTAGAGATAAATCTAATGTAATGAAGCTTACGGAGAAAAGGTTTCAGCTTAGAGTATTTATCAAAGACATCATTTTTAATCCAATAAAATAACTTAATACCAGTTTCGTTCCAAATTACCGCCTTTCAAAATGTATCTGTTGGAAACTAAGTGTTAAAACATCTTTTTACTTACTACTCGCAAACACATTTGATTAAGAGCGATTATTTGCGATTTTGCCTTGTTTTGAATTCTACTTTCGAGTTACGTAGTTCCTCGAATATGCGAAAGAACATAAAAATATACTTGGCACTACTAGAACTGTTCGACTATCGCATATTAAAACATTCTTATAGAATTACAGAGTACGGAATTTGCGAATTCGAATAATTTTTTTTTTGTAGAATCGAATTACATAGTTAAGCTCCAGGCTTCTTCAGGAGCTCTTCTACATTGTCGATTTTCAAATATCATTGCTTTCGTTTTTGAACGTTAATTTTCAGATCCCATGTTTGACAGTACGACTGTAATTTATTAATTTGAAGTTGCAGTGAAAAAGGATTGTCGGCTAGTAATATCGTCAGCATAGAGCAAAACTTTGATGAGAGTTCCCGCAAAGATTACGCCACCCGGTAGAATATCAGGAATATCATCAATAAACAGAGCGAATATAAGAGGAAACGCCTGCCGTTGTTTCAAACCACTCTGACAGTTTAGATCCATCCCATACAGCTGCGTTTGAAGATTTCAGCTATGCTAGTCAATGCAAAGATGTGATCCATAGTGGTGAACCCAGAGCGGAGATAGCTTGAAATATGCTGAGAAGATTAGTTCTTTCATTTCCAGCTAGATAATCTTTCATAAAGAATTCTAGCAAATATCTTTCTTAGCGAGTTGAGAATGGATATTCCCCTGTAGTTCTCAGGAGGATTAGGATCTCCTTTCTTAAATATTGTGAAAATGAGGGCTTTAGGGGCCGTCCATAAAATACGTTCGCACTTAGGGGGGAGGGAGGGGGTCACGCTGAGCGTGACAAGATGTGACAAGGGGGGAGGAGGGGGTCTACAGCAACGTGACGTTCGCAAAAGTTAGACTAAAAAACCTAAGATTATTGCCACTTTATTTTATCTTTTTATTAAAAAATGGAATTAAAACAAAAAATAAAAAAACATACCTATTTTATGTTTGGAAATTTGTGTTCTATCAATTAAATTTTTTTTCTTTGTTAAGGGGGGGGGGGGGGGTCTTTGTTTTGTGACGTAATATTTGAGGGGGGTTACAGCAAGTGTGACAAAGCGTGACACCGGGGGAGGGAGGGGGTCAAAACAGCTAAATTCAGCGTGACGTAGTTTATGGACGGCCCCTTAGTAAAATTTGAAGGAACACAAGCATTCTCATAGAGGCGGTTGAAGAAATCCAGAATGTAGGTTTTTAAGCTATTGTTCGAATTTTTGAAAAACTCTACTGGTATTCCATCGCTTCCAGGTGCTTTGTTGTTTTTCATTTTCGTTCTAGAGTTATTTCCAATTCACTTAACGATATTGAGCAGTCCAGGTCAGAAACACACGTGTTCTGTAACGCAAGGCTGAAAGTATGAAGATTTTCTTCAGCCGACAATAGAGTTTTAAAATGAGCTCCTAGAGTCTGAGCTTCGAGAGTAATCTTCATACTTTGCCGGCACCCGCTAACTTCACGAACGTTTTGCCAAAATTCCTTTGAAGTTTTACTAAGTTGTAGCTGATGTGCAAGGTTTTTGTTGTAGCTTAGTTTCTTAGTAGCGCAAAGCTGTTTTAAATCTTTGTTGGCTCTTAGGTACATATTTTTATAATACTCGGAATTTGTTGCTCTAAAGAGCTTTAAATATTTAAATGAGGGTTTGCGCAATTTATTAAAACCATTTGTTTTAAGGAATAAAATTAAAAAAATGTGTGGTTCCCTGATGGTACCGAAGCATAAACTAATCTATTTCTGTTGTGTTCAATATCTTCTATTGTGGCTGTTGACTGTTGTGGAAGAAGATTAAAATTGTGATTTAGGAGAGCTTTGTACCGATCAGCTTTGTTCTGCATCCATTTTAGTTTCCGGAAATTGTCTGAAACACTTTGTTGTACTCGTTCTTCGAAGTCTGTTTCAACAATCACTGGCAAGTGAGTCGAGAAATTGGCCCGTAGCACCTTAAAATCTTTTATTACATTGCCCCATTCTCCAAACGTTGCACATTATTACTTACTAATATTCTGTATTTATTTTTCAGCTTGGGAAGAAGTAGCCAATAGTAAAGTTACACAATTTTACGATGGACAATAAAAGCGAGCCATGGGTAACATAGTTCTTACATTATTTCTAAATCGTCTTTACTATTAAATTATATAAATTTATACTAAACAAATAAGAGTAATAAAATTACAAACATTATTGCTATTTACTTCCATGTACTGGTCTCACTGGCCGTTTTAATGCATTGAATAGAAACAAGAAAAAATAAGTCCCAGTAAATATTTATATTTGTAATTATATTTAATTTAATTTTTTTTTTTTTTAACGGAAGTAAAAAAACGGAGAATTAAAAATAAAAATAAATGAAAAGTAACTGAAGAATGATGTACACGAACTAAACTAACGAGTAACTAGATTTATTTCATTTCATTGTTTCCTCGTTCGAAATTTTTATCGGTATTCATTTTGACGTTAAAACACTATCGTAATTAATTTAATTAGAAATGTTCATTATCAAAGCAAAGCATTGAATATTTCTTTTCTTATACTAACTAATATTTGTATTAATGCATATATAGACAAATAGTGGAACAATTTAAAATAGAATTAAATTATTATTACGAGAGAAATTAATGCGCAACTGAACCTACTTCCTATATCTTATAATAATGTAACGTAAACTAAATATACTAAATGAACAAAAAATTAATTATTCGAGAATCTTTGTTTGTCTTATTGTGATTGTTTGTTGTTTTCACTGACAGTGAAATTATTTAAATCCCCCACTCTCTGAACCGTTACCGAACTCGTTATAGTTTAATGACATTTATTCCTTTAACTGACTAACGTTACGGTTCAGCAAGGGACCTTTTTTATTACTCTTAAAATCTGAACAGTCAAACATAAGAGCTGTCAAAGTAACGTTAAAATGGGTACCCGTATGTATTCGGTACTTTTGGTATGAATACTCGTTACTAAAGTATCGTCACTAGTTACATTCGTTACTTTTGTTGTAATAGGTATTTAGGTACGTAAAAAACGTATGTATGCAGTTGGTAAATTTTTCAGATGCACAAGACAAATGATGGGGTGACTTTCCTGATAGCGCTTTGGATCTGGGCCTTGAAATTTTTTTTTGGGTGGAAGGAAGGCAAGTCTATGGGCTAGCTTCAAAGATTTACAAGTCGGTGACCCCCGTAAATACGATTAAAAATTATTTAAGAATTGCGAAAATACGATGTTTTTTTCACTTTTGACATTTGGCTGTAAGCGCAAGTCAATTTGGAGGATTTTTTTTAGTGTAAGTGTTGTTAGACTGTGCCAAAATGTACTTTATGTGGAAAGTTAAATACTCGTAGCATAAAATGGAAGGTTGAGTTTTGGCATGATGCTCCATTTATATTCGTCTTTATTTGGCGAAAAAATTAAGATTACAGCCATATACCCGAAACGATAGAAAGAACGGCAGGAACTTGCTTGAATAAAGACGAACAATTTAATCATCTTTATTTTAGGAACATTTCTGGATTTTCATTTAGTATTGTATATCCGTTTTGCACCTAGAAATTATTGCTTTGTCTTGTGAAAATAATTCTAAAAATCAGATAAGATAATAATCTTAATAAAGTAATAATCTTTCGTATCAGAGCACATTTTTCCCGTTACTGCACAATAAAACATTAAGCTCCAACACAAGGAAAAACTTCCCATCGGTTTCTTACGGATTACCCAAAAAAAAAAAAAACAATATCCCAATAAAAAACCCAAACAAACTTACAGTCTACCCACACTTAACGAAAGAAATCAGCTGATGCAAGAAACTGGTGTCATTTGAACTGAAAGGTGAACATCAAAATGACAAGAAAAAAGCAAATACACCAAAGATTTTGACATTCTGAACCCAGTCATGTGTTTATCAAATAAAAAATACAGACTTTTTGTCTTTTATTTTATTAATTAAATTAAAAATACTTTTAACAATTTCCGACCAATAAAACTAATTGTGTAGAGTGTTTTAGAAGATTACCTATCGAGTGAGACTAGTTTTGTGCCCCAAACCCAAAGCCCTATCAGGAAAGTAGAGCCCAAAATCATAAGTATCAACTTTCGTGCTTAAAATCTTGCATAAATACAAAGAAAGTTTAATTTAAATACTTAAATTTCTCTTTTACCTCTGAGCAGATCAGATCAGATTACAGAGCTGTCAAAAAAAATCTGTGTTTCTTTTTTAGCTCAGATATATTGGAGCTAAAAATTTTCATGCTCTGCGCTAAATCTATTTGCTCAGGATAAATCGACCGAGCAAAAAGAGCAGATAGCTGAGCGAAGACAACTTCACTTGTTTTTTCGGACTTAAAGCCTAGTATACAGTTCTGAAAAAAAACTAATGTATTTCTTATAGGAGAGATTTTTGCCGAAAAAAAAAATATTTTTTCATTTCACCACTGTCATCCGAGCTGTAAACCAAAATCGAAAAAAAAATTATACTCACCTCGATTTTTTTTCACACAAAACAATGAGAAGCTCATTGTTTTGGCAGAAAAAAATTAAAATATTCGACATAAGTTTCACAGTGACAGCTAATTTATTTTTTAGAAATTTTTTCATGAAAAATTTTTTTGTTTCTTCTCTTATTTTTTTTTTATACAGAACTGTATACTAGGCTTTACAGACAAAAACAAACATAAAATCAAAAATGGATTCCCAAGACAGTCGCGCGTCTATTGTAGGTAAACAAAAAATTGTTAAAATAATAATAAGTAAGAAATTACATTTCAGTGCTCAGGTTTGTTTCTTTATTAAATCGGAGGACATTGAATATGATCTGCTCAGAGCTTCGCTTTGACACATCCGTGATCTGATCTAATCTGCTCAGAGGTAAAAAAGAAATATGCCATATGACACAGTTCACAGAAAAACGAAAACAGTATAGGAAGTGGTATAGTATGAAATAACTACCTGAAAAAAGTAACTAGATCATACAAGTAACAATATTTATTTTGGAGTACCGAATCGGTACTCGGTATTTTACCCGTTACTAAGTAACGAATACGCACGGTTTGCTGCAGCTCTATCAAACATTATTTTAAAAAATTCAAAAAATATCTTGCAAAATTTTTAATTCATTTCCTGTCCATAGAAATATTTTCCACGCAAAGTTGGAGACTCATGGATTATAGCACCATAAGGATCTCCAACAACGTTTGTAGATTTACAGCCTGATTCTCCCCCTTGCGAGGAATCACAAGTCATAAGCACTTGTGACTATTTCTTGTGAGGATTGTTGTGATTCGATAACATTTGTCGGATTCTCCCATAATCCTCACAACGAAACTCACCACAGCTAAGGTGAATATGGAAATGCCAACAGCTTATGCGCCATAATCATTTCAACTTCCATTTTTTTACTTCTCAAAAATCAAAATGTCAAATCTCAAATAATTTGTTAGTTATGACCTGCTCTGAAGGAGATCACAATTTCGATTGTTTTTGTGACTCTCACAAGTTGTGACTTTGGGGGAGAATACGAAAAAGTCACGAAATTAATTTCACCTCTTCTTATGACTTGCGAGGTATCAGTGATGATGGGGAGAATCGGGCTGTTAACCATTGTTTACCCTTTTAAGCCTATTACCCAAGACTTCTTTAGCCTTAATCAATCCTGCTAGTACTTTTTCTGCCAAGTCTTTTCTAACTTCTGTGAACATTCTAAAGATTTGTCCTTTTCCCCTGGTAATAAAGTTTTTGTGAGGCACTTCTGGTTTCTAGTCTGGAATTCATGATTAGGCATCCATCGCCATTCATTTCGAGAAACATCAATCCCTTTACGGTTTCATCTGTCGCTTTCAAACCTGCTGTAACTATCGTGAGAAGCACCACGCAAGAATCGGAAAGCCCGGCTATCTCTGTGTTTGGGAAATTTTTTCTGCAGAGAACCTTGCATATTGTTCCTTTGTTCAATGTACAGTGAAAAAGAGTGAAACAGTGCATTGATAAAAAAATACGACCACAAACATCACAACAACCTTAACAAAAACAAAACTATGTTAAGATTTTTAATTTTTATTTAGCCCGTGTGCAAATTGCGTTAAAATGTGTATTAAAACTTGACGTTTGTGGTTAAAATTTGACGTTTGGTTAAAAATGGGATCAAATTTACCCATTTGATGTGTGAATTGCGTTAAAAGAGATTTTTTAACCAACATGTGTAGAACTAAGAAATTTCCCTCATGATTTAAGAAATTTCCCTCCACAAAATTTTTTTTTATTCTTCTAGGTAAAATAATTTTTTGTACAAAGCCAAACTTTTAGCATGAAAAGTCACTACAAATAACAAACAAACGGTGTTTCTTTTTATTTTTCTCGATTTTGCAGTGGTCATTTGATATTTTGAAACAACATTAAAAAATCTTCAAACAAAAATTCCCGTTTTGAATGGTTGTTTTTTCCCTGTAGTAACACTGCAAAACTTGTTTTCACAGCTGATATCTGTTACCATTCTCAAAAGAGAGAACAATTATTTCGTTTTTAGGCCGTGTGTGAATTGCGTTAAAATGTGTATTAAAACTTGACGTTTGGTTAAAATTTGACGTTTGGTTGAAAATGGGATCAAATTTAGCCATTTGCTGTGTGAATTGCGTTAAAAGGGATATTTTTAACCAACATTTCTGCGTAGAACTAGGAAATTTCCCTCAACAAAAAATGTTTTTATTCACCAAGGTAAAATAATTTTGTGTACAAAACCAAAATGTAAGCAATAAATTTCATGAAAAGCCATTTAAGATAACAAACAAACTCTGTTATATTCATTTTTCTCGATTTTGCAGTGGTAATTTGATAATTTGAGTCAACAGTAAAATATCTTCAAACGAAAATTTCCCTTTTTTCCTTCCATCTGGTAACACTGCAAAACATGTTTTCACAGCTGACATCTGTTATAATTCTCAAAAGAAAAAACAATAATTTTGTTTTTCGATTTGAAAATATGATGAATTCAAAGGATTTTATTTATTTTATTGAAATATCAAAGCAATTTTTAAAAAGTCATAACAAAGAACTAAATAAAACGGAGAGCAACAGAACCAAACAACAAAACAGAAGCAAACTTCTCTATCATTCATGAGAAAAAAATACACGTCAAAATTTTAACCCATTTATCCTGCTTCACAGCAGGATAAATTTTAACCCATTTTATTCACCACGCTAGTGTCAAGTTTTAACCAAACGTCAAGTTTTAATACACATTTTAACGCAATTCACATACGGCCTTAAATGCATTTAGAGTCGCTTGGACGTATCAGCTTTATAAAGAAATAAAACAAACACGTAAAAAACGAATGTCATTAAAATAGTAAAACAAGAAATAAAAAGTTAAAGCTCTGGCTTACGTTTTACCGTTTACCCTCCAGGTACCGCAAATTGTATTTTTCAGTTATTTCGTGTATGTGTATTCAGTTAAAAATGGGTTAATACTTGACGTTTGGTTAAATTTTGACACTTCGCATTGAATAAAAGACGATGTTCACATTGTATTCTTTCCTCCGACTTATCTTGACGCCTATATGTTTTTTCTCTTTCGCACTTGCTAGTAAGAAAAAGACAACAAAGTGAGGCAGGATTTTCAAACCAAATCTTTGTATATGGAATTTATAGTAGTTGCAGCCTCGTGAATCGACGACAGCGACGTCCGGAACGCGATACAGAACTAAAATCTTGTATATAGAAAAACTGACAGCGCCAAGACGGGACGACTCTCCAACCAAAAATTCTCGAGTCTGAAAATACTATAAATTCCATATACAAAGACCAAATTAAAAATTTATGGATTTTTTTTTACCTTTGGCATATGCCGTCAAATTAATTAGGCCAGTTCCACCTAACAACTTCTCACTGAGATCTCAGAGATTTTTTAAGTGTAACAAAAATGAGAAATTAGATTTTTTTCTGAGATCTCTGAGATGAAAATATTTTGGATTTGATTTCTCACTCAGCTATTTCGACGTGACTGACATATGTACAACAACAATTTGTAAGGTAACCATTTTATCTCAATGAGAATTGAGAATTATGTTCCACCAAATGATTTTGCCTCAGTCAAAATGACATTGAGATCTCATGTGGCTTTTCTTACAACCCAAGAATTGATTCGTGACGTAAAAGTGGTAATTTTTTTCCCTCAAACGCATTTCTTTCACAAAGAAATTTATTTTTTTTTCTCGAAGGATTGATTTCTCTTGAATCTCTTTTTGGAGACGGATTTACACATAATTGTACACGGATTTTACATATATATACTACGTGTTTGACATTTCTGAGTTTTCTGTACAAAACGATTTAACAGCTGACCAGACAACAAAGGCATTCAAAAAAGGGATTGATTCGTTTTTGCTAATTTCTCACGCCAAAAAACATTGAATTTCAGTAGCAATTCTTCTTGGTTCTAAGCAAAGCCACATCAGTGAGATGTTGTTAGGTGGAACTGGCCTATTGTCAATTTATGACAACTATAAGACGTCAAAGTGAGTCTGGAGCGTTCACACTACTTTTGTGTTTGAACACGACAGATTGGCCTTACTTCAAAATAAGTCGGCGGAAATAGTCCAATGTGAACATTGTCAAATGTGTTAAAATTAGACTAGGTGCGGAGCAGGTTAAAATATGACAGTAGTCGTTAAAATTTCATCAATTTTTAACCACAATTCATCCAATTCACACACGGCCTAAATGAGAAATAACAGCAACAAAAATGAGGTGATGTCCAGCGAAATATTGAAGTATTAGTGAAAACACCAGTACTTGTACAACAATCCGCTGGACTTGCAATACAATAGGTCTGTTCTTTTACTCCCTAAAACTGCCGAAAACTCCCAAATTCTCCCACTTTTCTGTCCCTTTACTCCCGATTTTTTTAAGTCTTGAAGGAGACAAATATTTCCCCTATCCCGATTTTAGCCACAAAAATTTCTTGTGGCAGTTTTTGTAAGTTCTGTCAAAACATAAAGACTGTTCAATAAGAAAAAGTGTAGGTTAGAACAGCACAGAAAAGTGTAGAACAGAACAGATCAGCACAGAAATGTCAGACAAGTTAGAACAGTCATCGAAACGTCAGCTGTGAAAACTAAAATCAGAAAAAAAAACTTCCTGCATTGTTCTCTTCAACACATGTTTGAAAATGTAATTTATTTAAGGAATTAGATCTTTAAAAAATCAAACAAATAAATATTTACTATTTTATTAGCAAAATAAAAAAATCTTTCATTATTGCCTTAAGTGAATTAATTCACTTAACCTCAAAACACAAAACAATAACAAAGACAAAAAGAAACAACAACACTTTGACAGTTGTCATGATTCTGTTCTAGGTTACTCCTCCTCAAAAGCAAGTACAGAAAATCCTGTTCTTTTTTACGCTAACCTACGCTAAACTGTTCTAGGAAAAGTCATTGAACAGCAAACTAGACTGTTCTAGAACACTCTAGCACAGAAAAAGTGTCATTGAACAGGAAAATGTTGTACTTTTCTGTCCAATACAGTCCAGCACAGACTCATTGAACAGACTTATAAGTACCTACATTGAATTTTGTTGACGTTTGATATAATTTTGTGCATTTGGGAGATTTTGGCTGTCAAGTAGTGTCCTTTTATTTTTGTTAGAATCACAAAATTTTATCCCCACTCCTCGATTTTTGACAGTTTTTACAAAAACTGCCGAAAAAGTTAAAGAACGGAGCTATATTTTTTTTCTGTTTGCTCGAATTGGTTGCAGAGGAAGGGGAAATCGAGAGTAAAAAATTTCACCTGCAGAAAAATTTTGCAACAGAAAATTTCTTGCATAGAGTGAGGGTCATTCATTGATTCATTTCGTGGTGTCAAGTTGGTAGCGCTGGCATAGGATTAAGCACCCCGCGCTTCTAAATCAAAGGAACCATAGTTTAATCTGCATACTCCATGGATGATTTTTTATTTTATCTCACTGCAGTAAAAAGTATATATCCCGGACAAGCTTTCGAAGGGGAACTGTTTCATCTCGTTAGATAGGTAACCATAAAAGCTATTTCTACCGATGGAGAATTGATGTTGGAAACGATAGATGTTTCGCATTTTTTCTTTGGGACATCTGGGTTAAGGACGTTTAACTTCCAGTTTGGAACCGAGAAAACATTATGGATGTTTTTGAGGATGTCTTTTGACTCTTTAATTATTCGTGGCAAAGGCGTTTACACAAAAATTTTAAAATGGTAATTTGAAAAGAAAGAAAAACTAATAGAATATTAATGGCATCACTCTTATTCCTTAAATTTTAAATTATATACAGCCCTATCGTCGATCCGTTCGAAGAAACTTACGATCGTAGAAATGTTCCGATCGTAACATTTATTTTGTTCATGGTATCATAAAGGAAATTTTGACGTGTAGTTCCGCAAATGTTTCGACACAATTTTGTTACGATCGGGTAAGACGATAGGGCCTAAAACGACATAACTGTTAATAATTTTAATACAAGGTTGGATTTGTTTTTCCCCTAATTCAAGTGTTGCATTATTCCTTCGATGAAAAGGAGTCTGCATAATCTTTAGTAATAGTAAAGTTTAAAATTTTTTAAATTACAGTAATAAAGCACTTTTCACATGGGCACGACCAACGAACGACGCCAGCTTACCTGAGGCCACCTGTGCGATAACATTAGACAATACAAATCTAAGTCTCCTCCTCTGAGCCACGTAGGTCATGGCACAGCGCGATGCCGCCTACCGTCAATGGAGGAGATTCAAAGTAGAGGTTTTGCATCAGAACTACTGCAGCCTGCGAAACAAAGTCGTAAAAATGATAAGATCGGCCAAAATGAACTTTTACCAGCGAAAGCACGGAACTTCGACCTCTAGCAAAGAAATTTGGAAAAACTTGAGAGAAATAGGTATTGCAAGGAAAACTGACGACATCTCAACTAACATTGATTGCGATGTCTTAAACAATAAATTCACGACTTTGCCTTCTTTATCAAAGTGATCCTCTTAGTGAAGAAGTTCCCTTGATGAGTAGCTCTTTCTGTTTTGACAGGTTAACCGATGAAGATGTTGTAGAGGCTATAATCTCAATCAAATCGAATGCTATTGGACTTGATCTAATAAATCCAAAATTCATAAAACTGTTGCTCCCTTACATCTTGCATTTGATTACACACATACTAAACAACATTATATCAACATCGGAATTTCCAATGGAATGGAAGAAGGCCAAAATAATACCTATTCCTAAGAACAGCACTGGTATGGTTAAAGAGTTTCGGCTTATAGCTATTTTATCATTTCTGTCGAAAGTTTTCGAAAAAGCAATTTCCAAACAGATTAAAAACTATCTCTCATCTAATAACCTACTTAGCCCTCACCAGTCCGGTTTTCGACCTCTCATCACCGACGAAATAAGAGTTGCTTTGGATAAAGATAATTTTGCATTACTCACCCTCCTTGATTTTTCTAAGGCTTTCGACACTGTGAACCATTCTATACTCTGTGGTAGACTACAACACAGCTTTGGTTTTACATCGGAAGCTTGCAAGTTGATTAGGTCTTATCTTGATTGCAGACAACAATGTGTTGTGGCAAAAGGAAAATCGTCCAACTTTGTAAATGTCCCGCATGGCGTCCCCCATGGATCAATACTTGGACCTATTTTCTTTTCAATCTACATAAACAGCCTACCGCTTAAAGTTAAACATTGCTCTATTCATTTGTATGCAGACGATGTGCAACTTTTGATCTGTCGACCTCTATTTGCGAAAGATGAGGCTGTCTCCAAGATGAATGAGGACCTGCTTAGTATTGCACGTTGGTCTAGAATCAATAATCTTCATCTTAACCCAATCAAGTCAAAAACGTTGCCTATCTATCGGAAGATATTTGACTCATCGAATTTACGCCCCTAATGTATTGGAAATGAAACGATTGGTTATGTTGATACAGCGCGAAACCTAGGTATGGTATTCAATCTTACTCTTACTTAGAACGACCATCTTAACAGCTCAATAGGCAAAGTTTACGGTATCCTTAGATCTCTTCGAATCACTCAGCACTTCATCCCACAGAAAACTAAGCTACTGTTGGCAAAAACGCTTCTACTTCCTGTATTATTCTATTGTTGCGAAGTATTTGGTAACTTAGACTCAGTGACATCGCATAGACTTAATGTTGTATTCAACAACATTGCACGTTTCGTTACAACCTTCGTTCTTTTGATCACGTCTCTTTCTATTCTAAACAACTGTGTGGTTGCAGTATAGATAATTTTCTAAAATTTCGACCACTTTGCTATCTGCATCTTATTATACAACCAAAACAACCGGACTATCTATATAGTAGGCTGAATTTTCCTAATTCCACAAGGTCATTCATTCTCATAATTCCACGATTTAAATACCTTAACTCTCAACATCAGTTCTCTGTTCATATCATTGGCCTTTGGAACTCTCTGCCAATTACGATAATGAATTAACTTTTTAATCTCAAATATTAATAAATTTGAGAAAACAAATTTATTCGTCGCCGAATACGAACTGCCTAAAGGTCCGTACATATGAGCTACGACCTGCGTCGGTGAATTATTCTTTTAAAGCTATTTCTAAAGTAAATAGCAACCTATTATTTTTTTAATTGATTAATAAAGTGAATAAATGACATATTCCAATATAGAAAACTGTCTAAAACTAGTTAAAAGTGCACAAAAAATACATTTTAATATTTTCTATGCGACCAACAGCTACGAAATGCGAATTTTCAAATGAGAATACGCAATCCACAAATACGAAACGCTTTCCACAAAGCTACGAATAATTCGCTCGGATTTCAAAAAATCGAAAATCAAATAAATAAATTTTCTGTATGTCTGGTTTGTTTTTTATGACAGTTCGCAGCTCTCTGCGACTACTCATATGAATGAATTAGCAAATACAACAACCATTCGCAATTCGCAGACGCAGGTCGTGTCTCCATATGAATGGACCTTAACTCTATTCACGTTCCACATCATCCACACTCCCAACGAACAAAATGTTCACGCGCGTATAACCTCAAATATCATTCTTGCCTTATGTTTGGGTTGTTCATTCGCGACGAATTAAAAACTCTCGTGTGAAAGAAACGTCAAAATCGACGAATTTTCGTTCATTGGTTGGTCGTTGTTCGTGCTCATGTGAATAGTGCTTAAGGCCTATTTTCTCATTCGGAACATAAATTTAAGTTCTACTTAACTAAAGAAGAAAATACCAAAGGAGAGTATGGGGTTTTTATGTGGAAGTAAGAAAGTGAAAACTCTAGGTAGAACGTGAATTTATGTTTATTTCAAATGAAGATTTTTCCTGTAACTTTTCCTTCAAATATTTTCGAATTTAGTTCTTCTTCTTTATTCAAATGTTAAATAGATTATTATCAGTAGTAAGGTAGATTTATACCATAATTATGTAAACTGTGCAATTTAGATTAAGAATCAATGTATACAATTTCTGCTACAGATACAAACAAATACAAAATGAATTTATGTTTCGAATGAGCAAACGGGTGTAAGTGACTTTTTTTTTTTTTTTAAATACGTCTTCATCATCATCACCATAAATGTGCGGTTTACCCTAACATTAAACTAACATGGGCTTGAATATGTTAACCAAATCTCAAACATTTTTTTCTCAATTTTGTTTTCCGCATATATGCTTTGTCAGCTCAATCCTGATCTTTGGCTTCCTGGACTACACCTTCATACTTATTCAGCCTCGGTTGAATCTTCGTCATCGGAAATGGATTTTTGTTACCATTTTTATCTGGTGCTTGAAGTTTTCAAAAGTGAAGAAAACATAATCTCCTCATCCGCGCCGAGTTCTGGGGCCGAGTCTTAACTGACTGGTCCTTCATGTACGCCCTAGAAGAGTGATAAGTTTTCCATTTATATTTCGAATAGCCTATGTTACAGTTTTTGAAACTATTGGCTATTGGCACGATACTTATCGAAAGTTTTGATCTGTCAAGGCTGCACATGCTTACGAAGGGTATTCTTCTCCGGCTTTCTTTTAGTTCAATTTCATGAGGAGAAAGGATCGTAAACGTTACTTACTTACTTACTTAAGTTGGCGCTAAAGTCCGGTGTGGACTTGGGCCTCAATCAACAGTCTCCCCCAGCCAACTCGGTCCCTAGCTAGCTGTCTCCAGTCTTGCACTCCAAGTTGATTGAGGTCCTCTTCCACTTGTGTTCGCCACCTGAGTCGCGGTCTTCCTTTCCTTCTTCGTCCCTCGGGAATAGTGTCGAAGGCTTTCCGGGCCGTCCATCCTCTCTATATGACCGAGCCATCGGAGTCTCTGGACCTTGACCTTTCTGGCTTGGTCCACGTCGTTGTACAACCCGTAAAGTTCCCTGTTGTATCTTCTTCGGCATTCCCCATCAATGCATTCGGGGCCAAAGATGACCCGAAGAACTTTCCTCTCGAAACAGCCTAAGGCACATTCATCCGAATTTGTCAAGGTCCATGCTTCTGCACCATACAGCAGGACTGGGATGATGAGGGTGTTGTACAGTTTTATCTTAGTTGCTCGAGAGAGGGCTTTTTCACTCAATTGCTTTCTTAGCCCAAAGAAAGCGATTAGCAAGAGTAATTCTTCGTCTTATCTCGGCGCTGGTCTTATTGCCCGTGTTAATAGCGGAGCCTAGGTTGACAAACTCCTCTAGATACCACCTCGAAGTTGTATGCGTCTATTGTGAAGTTCTGTCCAAGTCGGTCGGTCTTCGGTGTCCTTCCTCGAATACAGCATATACTTCGTGTTTCCCTCATTTTCCGCTAAACCCATTTTTGCCGCCTCTGTCTCAATTCTCACAAAGGCGCCATTGACATTCTTCCCATTATATCAATATCGTCGGCGTACGCGAGAAGTTGAACAGATTTCTGGAAGATACTGCCTCTGGTGTTGACGGTGGAGTTTTGGACTATCTTCTCAAGAACGATGTTAAAGAAATCGCACGACCAGTGCATCGCCATGCCTGAATCCTTTTTTGACATCGAAAGATTCCGTAAGCTCGTTGCCAACCTTGAGGGAGCAGCGTGAGTTCTCCATCGTCATTTTGCACAAGCGAACGAGCTTGGAAGGGTGCCAAAACTAGACATAGCTTTTTACAGTTCGTCTCTGTAGATGCTGTCATACGCGGCCCGAAAATCGATGAAGGGGTAGTGGGTATCGATTTTGGAGTTCATAGGTTTTTTCCAGGATCTGCCGCAACGTGAAAATTTGGTCGATGGTAGACTTTCCTGGCCTGAAGCCACATTGATAAGGACCAATCAGATTGTTGACGAAAGGCTTCAGACGTTCACATAATACGGCAGAGAGGATCTTGTAGGCGATGTTAAGTAGGCTGTAGTTGGCGCAGTTTAGAGGATCTCCCTTTTTCAGGATCGGGCAAACAATTAATTCATTCGATCTGGTCACACTAAATTCACTGCGAAAAAATCATAATAATGGTTAATGCTAAATTATATTGGATTTAAATATCATCGTTAAAGAAACTTTATAAATTAAAGGCAAAAAAAGAAAATATTTTTCTCTCAGTGAAATCACTTTCTTTTTTTTTTTTAAGTCTTTAGTTTGACAATATCAGAAAATTTGACAGCTTTTTTACCACTGCTGCTGCTTCTCGCTGAAATTCTCTTCAATGTAACAACAATATAACACATTTCGTATAAGTAATAATAATTGCATTTGAAAATTAAATAAAAAAAAACGTAAGTGTACATAAATTTCCTTTCGAAAATATTAAAAATTTTGATAAACCAAAAATCGTATGTAAATAATTTATCATTTAAAATACCAACTAAATATTTATTAAGTACGAGTTTATGCTGTAAATATTTTCATGAAAGGGAGTTTTGGCGGGCGAATTATTTTGTTAGTATAACAATTTAAAAAAATATGTATAGTAAATGTATAAACATAATTGAAAATAAATATTTAAACACACAATACGAGTGTGAAGTTTATTAAATGGTTTTATCCCTATAAAAAAATTCAACTTAAATGAAAATAAATTAAAACAGACAATTATTGTACCATAATAACCAATTTATACAAAATCTTATTATAATTTAATAATAAAATAAGAAATTCGTTATCTATCAACATAAACATAATTGAAAAATACAGTGCCTTGCATAAGTATAACCGCACCTGAAAAAATGCGTTTTATAGAAAACCTACAATAGGAGTGACTCCTTACTATTTTTTTTATTGAGTTGCATCACTGATCAAGCAAATTGAGAAGAAAATAAAGAACTGTTATTTTTTCTCCTGGTGTTTAAAAATTAAAAACAGATTTTGATGTATTACAATAATAGACTGCCGGTCAATAGAATAGGTTCACACCAAATCAAGTGCTATTTTTTCATCAAGAGAGTATTGAATGGATACTTACAACAAGTAAGAAAAAAAAATCAAAAATTGTAATAACTAAATTTTAAACAATTTTTGAAATGCACTCAAAAATATTGCCATTTTGATGGGCCAATGGAATAGGTTCACCTGTGCCAACTGGGGAAAATGAATAATAAAACAAAAAGTAAAGGAGCGGATAGCCCGCTATTTCGGTAGCTGTCACTTTTGAAGCTGTCATTTTTGACATTTGACAAGTAGAAACTACGCCATGGAAAAAAAATGAAACGATACACGCTTCAACAACGCATTGAAATTATTAAAATTCACTATAAATATGGTGAAAATTTGATCATTTACGGGAAAAGTTTCCGGACCGTGTTATCTCTCGAAGAGGTGATCACAATTGGCCACCGAGATCTTGTGATTTAACACCTTACAACTTCTTCCTTTGGGGCCACGTGAAAGATAAGGTCTACGTCAACAGCCCAGCGTCGATTCAAGACCTCAAAGATGGAATTCGTGAGGCTATCGAGGACATAGGGCAGCCACTTTGCGATTTGGATATGGAAAATTTCATGAAAAGGATATGGTCCTGTAAGCGTGGTCGTGGCGGCCATTTGGCTGATGTTGTGTTCCATTATTAACGGCATACCTTCCTCTTTATAATGAAATAAACATCCGATCATTTATCTCAAAAAAATGCCATTTTTCTTTGAATATCAAAATAGAGTTGACTCTCCTTTATTTACAGTCATCTGAAAAATTCTATTTGGCATGGAATCATACAATTTTTGTAAATAATTTAAAGAAGTTTTTGTCCAAGCCTTTTTTATTGCTGTTGAAAGTGATGGTTTGTCTTCAAATTGTTGTCCGGACTTGTATACTTCACGTACGAGCCATCCCCAAACGTTCTCAATAATATTTAGGTCTGGGGAGTAGGGAGGCCACTCCAACAAGTTAACATTTTGGTGATTTATCCAAGCTTTCACGACCCTGGCGGTGTGGATAGGGGCGTTATCTTGTTGAAAAGTCCATTTTATAGGTCCAAACATTTCACGAAATTTCGGAAAAGCCCTTTCAAGAATGTTCTTGTATCCATTACATTCGCGATGATGGGAACTCTAACTCAATCGTTCCAAAATACGATATTGCACCCCAAACCATAACACCACCTTCACGGCTATGATGACGATTCAAAAATAATTCTTATTTTCTCAAATCATGGTAATAATAAAATTAAAACCATCCGGGCCATCGAGATTAAATTTTTTTTTTCATCAGTGAACACGACAAACTGCCACTCCTTTTTCCATGACATATGGAATCTGCAGAACTCAAGACGTTTTTCTTTTCTTTGAGCGTTTAGCGGTGGCTTCTTTTTTTAATTTTAAGCGTTTTATGTTTGGGGCACCTTTTATCACTCGTCTTACTGTTCGAAGGCTCGCCGTTGTTCCAGACGCGATCTTTATTTGACTAGCAGACTGACTAGCAGCTGTCGTAATTTTTGGTCGCCCTTTCATATTGCACCCATAGTTTTCTTTATTTCTCAAATAGCTACTCACTACATTTTGTAATCTGCCTATTTTTTTGCAATAAATCGCGGACTAAGATTTTATTCAGCGTTTACCTGTATTTTAATTTTTTTCTCGGAGTTGAGGCACTTTCCTCGTCCCATTTTTGCAGTAAAAGTATTTTCAATATTAAAACTTCACTTGGTAAAAATTTCACGCACTTAACTTCAAAAATTCTGCACCAAAAGTAACTTTGAATTTAATGAACCTATTCTATTGGCCTCTCTTTTTTTCAATAACATTTCATAATTGCTTGCAGTTTACCGTTAAGACATAAATCAGTCCGTCTCATTCATGTGTAGGTATAGATAGATCAACTAGGTATATAGAGTGATTTCAGAATATAAAAAAGGCTTTTTTAAAGCTCTGTTTGGAAGAACAAAGCTTTTTTTCTTGTAAAAGCTGTGAACCTATTTTATTGGCCGGCAGTATATAACCGCATTTATTTTTTATTTTTCTTGTTAATTTATAACAAAAAACTAATTTGCAATTTTGTTGCCTCTATTTTCAACCAAGCTAAAAATTCTTTTTGGCAAAATTGCCTTTTACTTACTTATGGTGGCGCTACAGTCCAGGTCGGACCAGGGCATTGCCTATTATAGGCATACATTTTGCGAGTTAAAATTCCCCAAAGATTTTCGATGGGGTCGCAATCTGGAGAACGTGGCGGCCACTCCATCAAATTAATGTTGTTCGATCCGAACCAATCCAAACTTTGACGACTTACATGAATTGGCGCATTATCTTGCTGGAAGACATGCTCAACTCCACGAAATCGTCTTAAATCAGGTACCAAATTCTCCTCAAGGACCGAAGTGTAGTCAAAACTGTTCATTCTAGTAGAGGTGAAGGCAAGTGCAACCTTACCACGCTCGCAGAAGGCCCCCCAAACCATACAGCTGCCTCCACCAAAGTTCCTCTTGCAAAAAAAAAAACTTTTTTTTCTTTCCTCAAATCGTGCCAATATCCGCTAAAACCATCTGGTCCACCAAGATTAAACTTTTTTTCATCACTGAAAATGACCTAATAAAAAACATTCATTCGAGTATGCCATTTGGAATAACGAGATTTTAGATAGAAAGTCACTTCCGCTTTTCCAATTCCGATTCATGTTTTGGCGGGCAAATTCCAATCTTTCTTATTTATGGGCTGCTGTTTGATTTGGAGCTGGCACCAATGCTTTTTAAAGCACGAGAAACGGTTGAAACCGAAACTCCTAAACCCAATTCGTCACGAAATTCCAGCAAAGAATGCACCGAATTGGATGCAGCATTGATTAAACGCCTCTTGTCGCGACGCGACGGCGGCGACGTGTCAGCTTCTGTGGACGCCCGGGTCTTATTTGTGTCCCATAGGTTAGGTTAGGTTAGAGTGGCTGTCTAGATGTTATTGACTCACTTAGACCTCAAGGGTCCATTGTGATACCACTAAAGAAGTTACTCATGGGAGAGTAATGAACCTAAACAAACCATTTTGTGCTTTTAATGAAGTTAGAGAGACATTTTGTGTCGATCGTTGCCAGTTCACTGGTATTATCGAAGAAGGGAATACTGAGATAGTTATTCCTTCTACTGGAGAGTGCCGGACATGTACATAGAAGGTGTTGGACTGTTTCTTCATCCTCCTCGTCCAGGCAGCTTCTACAGAAGTCGTTTGCGTAGACCCCTAGCCTCAAAGCATGTCTGCCTATGAGGCAGTGTCCTGTTATGACTCCAATTGTAGAGCTTATGTTTTGTCTGCTCAGGGAAATCAAGCCTTTTGACCGTTTCAGGTCTATGCCTGGCCATATTTCTTTGGTTGCTAGGCAGGTGGTACCCTGTGACCATCTAGCATTTGTTGATTGTAGAGCATATTGTTTGAGAAGATATTTGCATGTAGCAAGTGGTGTTCCTATGTTATGTCTTTGTCTAACAGTAGGCAGAAGTGTTCCGTTTTTGGCGAGCTCATCGGCTTTGGAATTTCCCGGGATGTCTCTGTGGCCCGGCACCCAAATGAGGTGAATATTAAACTGTTCTGTCATCTCATTCAGAGATGATCGACAGTCGTGGACCATTTGAGAGTTTGCGGAGACAGACGCGAGAGATTTGAGAGCGGCTTGGCTGTCCGAGAAGATTCATATATCCTTGCAAGATATAACGTTTTCTTTGAGCCAGGATAGTGCCTCTTTAATTGCCATTACTTCTGCCTGGAACACACTACATTGATTGGGAAGTCTATATGATAGACTGAGATTCAGTTGTTTCGAATAGATACCACTTCCAACGCCGCCGAAATCGGAAATCGGTCTTTGAACCGTCTGTATAGAAGTGTACCGCATTGTCTTCCAGGGGTATCTCTTCTTCCCAAGAAGATCTTGAAGGGATGGAAACATGGAAGCTATTATCGAATACCATTTTCGGGGTGGTATAGTCTAAGCGATCTGGGATAGATCTGAAATTGTCTAAGATAATAGTATGACCAGTGTTGTTACTGATCCATTGAGAGTAATAGCGCTTTTTTTTGGTCGTCCGGAACTGTTCCGAACAGTTCTGTACTCGTTCACTTGGCACAAGATGACAGTTCTTGTTCTGAATAGAACAGAAAAACGATTCCGAATTTGAAGTCAGAATCAAAAACAGAATCACGCATACATGCACACACACGCATATACGTACTCGCTGCCATGTTTACAAATAAAGAAATTAAAAACAATGTCATGTCATCTGCGATTCTTCATATGAGGATTCACAAATACACAACCATTCAACCCTTAGAAGCAAAAAAATGTGTTTGTCTGTTCGTTTGGAATCCGGAATCGGACAGTTCTGTGTACAATTCCGGATTACCAAAAAAAAAAAACGCTATAAGCCTCCCGCATGAGTTGGCCGCCACCATTTTGGAGAAGATGTCAAGAGGTGTTAGGTTTAAAAATACCTCCAAGGCTGTGGTTAGTGTTGAGCGAAGTGCTTCTGTAATGCACATACCTGCTAACCGCTGGACTTTGATGAGTTTATTCAGATTTACCATCTTGTCCAGTTCGGTCCACCATAATGACAACTCCATAAATGAGTATCGGTCTGATTACCGAAGTGTATAGCCAGTGGGCTATTTTTGGGGAGAAGCCCCCATTTTGATCCTATGGCCTTTTTACAAGGTAGCCTTTTTTACTCTTTCATCATTGTGTCCCATAAGATTCTGGATGTTTTAAAAAATTTCGAACGACACGATCCGATCGTGAAATTCGTCTTCCAATAGCCCTAAGACTTAGGCCGCTTGACCGAAAAGCCAAGATTTTGCGTTTTTCAATTTCGCTTAAATGCGTACCACGTGACATTGTTGTTTTTTATTTGAAAGCACTTGACTGAATGCAGCTTCAAAGAGATTAGCAGTGTGCGGTTATATTTTTGAAATACATCAAAATCTGTTTTTGATTTTTAAACACCAGGAGAGGAAATAACGGTACTTTATTTTCTTCTCAATTGGCTTGATCAGTGATGCAACTCAATAAAAAAATAGCAAGGAGTCACTCCTATTGTATGTTTTCTATAAAACGCATTTTTTCAGGTGCGGTTATACTTATGCAAGGCACTGTATATAAACGAAATCAATCATTCAGCAATAAAAGTAATTTTAACTCACCAATTGAAATCGATTGAATCAACAACTAACCTAGCATTTTTTTTAAATTTAAAAATACAGAAATTAAATGTGAAAGTGCTGTGAAGATTTCATAATTTTGTTGCTTTTCTCATGCATCCTCAAACACAATAATTAAAGTTATTAAAGGAAAAGAGAATAATGTTATAGTTTCCAATAGACCTGCTGCGGTTGTTGGTGTGTGTATGATGTATGTTTGCTTGTTAGTTTGTTTTAAATTTTTTATTCAAAAAATTATGTTTAAATGAAATTTAAACTTAAGCAAACAAATAATTCAAGAACAATTCTAGCTAGTTTACTTTTATTGTTTTGTATTTAGATATAAATGGATACATAAATTATAAATTAAATTATCTTAATGCAATAATATAAAGTTAATATGTATTAAAATATTATAAAAATAATACTACTAATAATGTTAAGTTAGTTCACTCTGACACACAAAATGTTGATTTCATAAAACTATATTTAAGAAGATACAAAATCTTAGGTTTGATGTCCAGCTTAGCTTTTTCATTTATTTATTTATTTTTTGGTATAATTCACAGTTTGTTTTTCTTTTTTCATTTAATTTCAAATATTTGGGGTGCTTTATTTTTTGTATGCCTGAGTTATTTTATAGGATAGACAGAAAAAAAAGATACAAATATCAATACAACGTGCATACAAAATTGATAAAAAAAAGCACTACACATATATAAATGATAAAGAAACAAATAAGACCAAATTGAGAGGAAAAGTAAAGGCACACTCAGTCTATTGTATATCACATACAAAATTATTAAACCTAAGCCATGTCATTAAATAAAAACAAAAATAACTAAAAAAAATGTTTTCTTTTTTTCTTAACAAAATCGGAACCTAGTGCAAAAACCGGATGACTCCACCTTTTTCCAAAAAAGGGTTTTAAGAGCAGATATTATTAAAAAAAAAAATCGCGTCGTTCGCTTTAATCAAAAGTCATCTATCCCGCCTCAGCGTTAGAGAAACCGAGTTATGGAGTTGACTTTGATTTTTGAACGGGGCAAGAATAAGACAAATCCTGAAGTTATCTTGTTTTTGCCCCGTCCTAACAGGCCGACTCCACTAGAGATAATTTCTCTCAGAATACTCATCCTGACATGAAAAGTCTAATGGAGTCGCGTTGAAACAACAACAAACAACGCGACTCCATTAGACTTTTCATGTCAGGATGAGTATTCTGAGAGAAATTATCTCTAGTGGAATCGGCCTGTAAATAAGCTTTTCAAATGTAGTTCAACGGTTTTTTTGAGATCAAAGTGTGCCATGCGTTTTTGGTTTAGTTTACAGTAGACGCTCGATATAGTGAATCTTGGTAAAGTGAACTATCCAGTATAGTGAACAACCAAAATTTTACATTCACTACTCTAAATAGTGAACAATAAACATCTCGATATAGTGAACCCATATATTTTCTCAGGTATGAACAAGAATATTGCAGCTGCAATGCATTTCGCTTGCCTTTTACCGTTCATTCATGTACATCTCACACTGAATCACAAAAGAAAGTATAGTCACAAAGCAAATTCGACCAAATGGTGCAGTGTGTGTAATATTCTCATTTTTGTTTGGATTTCATGTGCGTATAGACATATCTGGTTTATTTTAGCATTTAACATTGCTTGAAAAAACTAAGGTTAAACAAGCTGTCAGCAGGTTAAATAAATTTCTTAACTTTAAAAATAAATGGTAAGTGTTAAATTCACATTTGTTACAGGTACTTTGGTAACGTTTTTGGCCAATATAGAATAGCAAGATCCACCCTAAGTTCCACATATAAAAACAGGGACAAAATAACAGATATGGCGAATCAGACTTATTGTGGCCCTGGGAAAAGAAAAACTTTGAGGACATCCGAACTTCCAGAGGTAGAAAATGTTTGTTTATCGATTAAATAAATATACACACTTATCTTCACACTGAACAAAATGTGCATTTTTGATCAAATTAACTTTGCAAATCGTTTCTGGCCTCCCGATCGAAATAGTGAACAATCTCGAAATACTGAACATGGCTGGTTTTTATTACTTCACTATATCGAGCGTCTACTGTTAGTATTCGGTCTGCCATGGAATCGTATAGTCTCTCTAACAGGCCGACTCCACTAGAGATAATTTCTCTCAGAATACTCATCCTGACATGAAAAGTCTAATGGAGTCGCGTTGTTTCATCTTATGATATGATGTTAGCGATCTCTCTCTGCTATTTTGTCTTGACATCGATGTCTGATATCAAATTTGACGTTTGAGTTTTTTTTTCCTTTTTTGTGTGTGGATGACATCTCAATTTCATTATTTTGTGTGTCTCAAACCGACAAGTATTCATTTGGCGCGAACAAAAAAAAATTACTGTGTTAAAAAAAGTCGGCATTTGCAGTTTTTTTCATTAGATTCATATATTTAAAAGGATTAAATCAGGTAATAACACATTTTTATGCGAAATGCGTTTTTGACAAATCCTTTTAAACAGCACAATCATGAGTGAGTGGAAACTTTCCCAGAATGAAACCAAGCTCCTGATAAACTTGTACAGGGAAAAGGAGTGCTTGTGGAACTACAAGAGACCCTTGATAAGAACTCCAACGATCTATAGGAGTCACCAGTTCCAATGTACCTAAGAGTAATCGCAAGCTGAACTCTGGGTGTGATTGCAAATCGCATACTCGTGTCTTGCCTTTTTATTAACGGTTCAACCTGCAATCAATAAATTAGCAAACTAAAAAAAGTTATTTGCATTCCTACCAGAATAAGAACCGCGGTAAATCTGTCGATGGACATCCTACAGAAATTTTGATAGTCTTCTCCTTGATCCCAGAGTAAATCCTTGAGCAAATGTTGCTCAAGGTCATGGGCGTCCCTTAGTGTAAGGAAAGGATTAATCCAAAAACGATGTTTCCGTTTAGCTTCCTGCTCTTCGCTCATTTCTAACTGTTCAACCAGAATCAAAAAAAAAACACAAGTTTGCTCTTTGACTGCCGCATTGCAAGTGTCGGTTTTATTTTCAAATGGAATATAAATACAATATGGCTTGTGGATCGTGGATCCTAGTGGATCCTAGTGGACTGTATATCGCTCTGTCCTGGTTAACATTTCTGGGTTTATACGCTCAAACAAGGGATGTGTTCATAGATAATAGGTAATATAACAAATGATAGAATATAACAGATAATAGAATATAATACATTAAACGATTTTTACAATTTCTAACATCCACCCCCCCCCCCTAACGGAGTGAGTTATTGCACTTAAAATACTTGTTGATTGATGACTAGGCTGCTAGGCTGGACTGGCACCACTGCTCCTTCTTCTTTATGGTCCTGCTCTTGACCGTAGTAGTTTCATGCCTCTCCTTCCAAGTCCTGGTCCTGGATTGGTAGTCGCACTAATTTTCGAACTGGACGCACCAACTCTGTGGTTGCTGTTTTCAACTTGACTGAACGCACAAGGTTATCCGCGCCTGGATAAACTTCAATGATTCGCCCAACGCACCAAACATTAGGAGGAAGGCCATCCTCCTTTATAATGACAAGGTCGCCCACCTTTAGGTTTTCTTCTATTGAGTTCCATTTGTATCTCGTTTGAAGAGAACTCAAATAGTCTTTTCTGAATCCATTCCAGAAATCTTGATGCATCAACTCCATCCTCTTGTTATATTGGAGTTGCTTCAAGGATCTGTCGCTCATATCCCTCGTTAAGGGTTGTACGGCTCGGCCGCCATGATGAATACCTGCCGGAGTAAGGTAATTCAAATCCATTGGCTCATCGGTCACTCGGGTCAATGGCCTGCTATTCAGTGTTCCGGAAACACGCATAAGTATAGTCTGATAACGCTCAAAGGTAAATCTTTGCGTACCAATGATTCTCTTCAAATGGTACTTGGCCGACTTGACTGCGGCCTCCCATAATCCTCCTTGGAAAGGCGCACGCGGTGTGATAAATACCCATTGTATATGGTTTATCGATAAGTAATTCCTTACTTCTTCTGAATCCCATGATTGAGAAATCCGTTTCAATTCGTTGTTCGCTCCAACAAAGGTTCGCCCGTTGTCACTAAACATCTTAACCGGTGCTCGGTAGATTGCTGACATTCTTGATAATGCCCAGATAAAACGCTCTGCTGTCAAATCGGTACAGCATTCCATATGCACAATCTTTGTCGTCATGCAGACAAATATAGCCACATAGCCAGCTATCGTAGTATTACAACGCCCTTCCCATTTCTGCAATGATATGGGACCAAAGTGATCTACACCGCAATAGGTAAATGCTGGTGCAATCGTCAGTCGCTCCTTGGGTAAACTTCCCATCAATTGGGCATGATCGTGATGTGCATGTCGGATACATACCACGCATGACTTTATCTCTCTCAAAGCCGCTCGCCTTGATTGAATTACCCAATATTTCGCCCGAATGTAATGCAGCATGATTTGAATGTGACCATGCTGTGTCCTCTCATGCGCTTCCTGCATTAATAGTCGCACAAAACGAGTATGAGCTGGTATAATAATAGGATGTTGCTCATCGTAGCTCACATTTGCATTCTCCAATCTTCCTCGAAGACGAAGTATCGAACGCTCATCCAGAAAAGGATTCAATCTGAATAAAGCGCTACTCTTGCAGAGTGCCTTTCCTTCCTTTATCAAATTGATTTCGCCCGTAAAAACTTTCAGTTGAGTAAACCTGATCCAATACTCTAACGCTTCATTCAACAATTCGTTCGAATAACCAATCGATTTTGGTTCAGGTTTCGTCGCCTGGTGACGAAACCATGATAAAACACATGCTGTGATACGCACTAGCTTATTCAATGATGAATATCTTTCTATTAAGCACAGTCCATTGATTTGAAGACAATCAAGACTCTTGAAAGTCGCACGCGCACACACTTTTGGTTTGAATTCCCCTTGGATTTCTATCAATTGCTCTTCTACCAAATCACCCTCTGTATGAGGCCAATACTGGTATAATTGCCTTAAAAAACTCGGTCCTTGCCACCAAAGTTCATTTTCAGGTAATTCTTTCGCTCTTAACCCTCTAGAAAGCATATCTGCGGGGTTATTTTTTGTTGAAACATGTCGCCAACATTTAACATCAGTACTGCGCTGAACTGACGCTACTCGATTCGAAACAAAGGTTTTGAACATAGCTGATTCGTTCCTTAACCAATTTAACGTTATCATTGAATCCGTGAAACAATGATAATTTGCATATTCAATATGACAATCTCTACGCACTTGCTTCATTAACGTTGCTAACGTTTCTGCCGCACACAATTCCAATCGCGGAATCGATATCGTCTTCACTGGTGCCACTCTTGAACGTGACGTCAGAAGATTACAGTGATATTTCTCACCATCATACACTCGCACATAGATTACCGCTCCATAGGCTTTCTGAGATGCATCAGCAAAACCTATCAGCTCAAACGCTCTACCACCAGAAGTCAGTAGCCAACGTGGTATTCGTATATTATTCAAGGCTTCTAATTGTATGAAGAAGTCCTTCCATTCCTCTCGTAGTTCCGAGGATAACTCATCATCCCATTCCATTTTCTGCTGCCAAAGCTTTTGTATAAAGCATTTAGCTGTCATAATGACAGGTGCCAAGTAACCATTTGGATCATAGAGTTTGGCTACTTCACTTGCCACTACGCGCTTTGTGACTTTTACCTCTTCGCTCCACTCGGTCTCCATACAAAATAGGAATGAATCTGCTCTTGATTCCCATTTAAGACCTAATACCGCCGTGTATTCGTCGCTCAAGTCCATTACAGGATCAATCTCTGCAATGTCCTGTCTTATGAATTGTAGCAATTCTTCGCAATTCGAACGCCATTTACTTAACTCAAACCCGCCATGGTTCATCATAACGCACAATTCTTTGTATAACTTCTTGAGTTCCTGGATGGAATCTGTGCCCGAAAAGAAATCATCCATATAACGCTCGAGTAAAGTTGCTCTAGAAGCTAACGGATACTCCTTTTCATATCTTGTCGCTAATTCAATCATAGTTCGAATAGCTAGAAACGGACTAGATTTCTGACCATATGTTACAGTTAGCAAAACATAGATCTTCGGTATCTCTCGCTCCTCGAAACGCCATAAAATCTTCTGATATCTCAAATCATCTGGATGAATGAGAATTTGTCTGAACATCTTTCGCACATCTGTCGCTAATACAAATCGGTGAAACCGAAAACGCATAATTATCACATCTAAATGCTCTTGGAGATTTGCTCCTGCCAATTGAATGTCATTCAATGACTTGCCATTGGTTGTTGTGCAGCTAGCATCAAACACAACACGAAATTTCTTTATTACAGCGTGGTGTGGGATAAAATAACCACCTGCAATCTCATCTTCTCTCGCTAAACGCATATGACCTAGATTGATGTATTCAATCATAAAGTCATTATATTTCTTACGTAGATCGGAATCCAACGCTAATCTTCGCTCAAGCTGCCTTAGTCTGTTTAAGGCTGTTGACTTGGAATCACCTAGATCCCGGCTTTCATCGTACCAAGGAATACGTACAATAAAGCGTCCATTTTCATTACGCTCCACAGATCTCGCAAATTGATCTTCCGCTCTTTTTTCTAGTAAAGAGAGTTCTTTTGCTGAATAATCTCTCAATTCCCAGAAACGTTGCATCAACTGATGGATTGCTTCCATCTTATCTTCGCTCGACATGGTAAAGTTAACTAAACTTTTCTGATCAACATTACGCTCTAACATTGAACCATAAATGATGAATCCAAATGTTGAGGATTGCGCTATCAATCCATCACTAACACGTAAGATTCGTTCTTCAATTATCCTCGCCCAAACAGTAACTCCCAGAAGTATATCAACTGGATTAGCTTTATTATAATTTGGATCCGCCAGAACCAAATTATCAAATTCTTCTATTCTACGCTCTTTTTCAAAATACCTTGGCTGTGGTATACTTTTTATGACTATGAAGTGTATAATCATGTCATTCACACGCTCATTTTCAACTGAAAACCATGGTTTAATATTAGCTAATACTAAACCTCCGTCGCACCAATTTTCTCCAGCAATC
Source organism: Sphaerophoria taeniata (assembly GCA_943590905.1). Taxonomy (NCBI): domain Eukaryota; kingdom Metazoa; phylum Arthropoda; class Insecta; order Diptera; family Syrphidae; genus Sphaerophoria; species Sphaerophoria taeniata. The sequence continues at coordinate 73,587,967 of OX016542.1, read as the reverse complement.
CCTTTGACTTGGATGGAAAAATTCGTTCTTTTTAATCTTAACGCTCTCACCACCTTCTCGGTTACTAAGTTAACCTCTGATCCGGTGTCAAAAAATGCTCTGGTCAAACGCTCCTCGCCACGCTCATTCTGCAGCCGGACATAACCAGTTGCGAGCACCGCCCGTGCCTGGTCATTCTGCATCTCTAAAAATCCTGCTGATTTGAAGTCGATAGTGTCGCTCCCTGATGCTGATACGTCGTTGCTTCAGCATTCAATCGGGCATCCTTTGATGTAGTAGCCACTGGTCGCACTCCAATTGCACTTACTGCAAATGCTTTATAGCAGAGTAAGCTATTATGACGCTCATTTGGGCATTTTTTGCATGGCCCACCTTTACAACTCAACGAGTTCGAACGATGATTTGGCATCATACAATTAAAGCATAATTGTAGCCTTCTTATCCTATCACGTCGCTCAGTGACGCCCATATTTTTGAATTGCTCACACTTGTATAAAGTATGTTTTCCTTTACAATGAAAACAGATTAATTCATTGTAACGCTCTGGTTCTTTCGCACCCGATTTGGAATCATTTTTCCTAGCTGTCATGCTACTGCTTAGCTGACAATCATTCGCTCTAACAAATGTAATTTATTATTCGCTCTTGTTGATGTTTCCTCAACGACGGTTCGCACAAGAATAACCAAAAACCAAAAAAATGATTTCCAAGATAAACGCTCTAATAGTCTTGCTGACTGTACGCTCAAAAAAAAACAAACAAACAAAAACATGATTTCCATCGCACGCACAATTCCATCGGTAAAATAACTGCCATTGATTTCCAAGATAAACGCTCTAATAGTCTTGCTGACTGTACGCTCAAAAAAAAACAAACAAACAAAAACATGATTTCCATCGCACGCACAATTCCATCGGTAAAATAACTGCCATTAATGCAGCTGCGGGCAGAGCATACTGTTGTGGTATTGCCCTATACCACAACGACGACAGACGCCGTATCGACAGTCATGCCTTCCACCCCTTCTCCTTTTCATCAAACAGTTCGCACACAAATTCAAATCGTTTACTAGCCGCCATCTCACCGACAGTGAGCATCGCCGCAACTCTTCGCACTCAAAGATCCTGTGTGTGCCACCACAGCAATGGCACTTCACTTTCTCGCCCCGTCTCTCGCTCGCCTGCGTCGTTGTACGCTGGTGTGTGTTGTTCACAACGCTCTTTACCGTATTTTCGGATAACGGCTTTCGCTCATTCTCCCGATGCTTACGAAATTTCTGTCTTGCACCTGGAGAACTCTCCTTCGAGGATGGCGATGTCGACGCCGACTTACTCCTCGTGAGGCTTTTTCCTTTTTCCTCCTCGTCGCCCTTAGGAGTCTTCTCGCCTATGCCCTGAAGCATATCCCTCCTTCTGCGCTCATTCATTTGGCTCCTATATCTGGCCATCGCACTTTGAAATATTTCCTCGATTTGACTGAAGAAACTATCTTCAGCCATGAAACGCTCTTTGTCCTGGTGCTCCGAAACCAGCTTCTCATGTTCCAGCACAAATTTGTTATAGGATGAATCGAGGTACTGCATCCTTTGTTGCAGCTCCTCCATCGACGACGCCCTGAATCGCTCCGACAATGTAAAACGCTCCGATCGGTGAATAGCATTCACAAAAATCCTGCGCACATTAGGATTTAATTTTTGATCTGACTCCATTGTCGAACAAAACGCTCCACTTATTCTCACTCGCACTCGATTTTAATTTAATATTTTTACTTTAAAAACAACTTTGCACAAGAGAAATATTTGCTATATTTTAATCACATCAAGAAAAATCCGTCTCGATCGGACCAACAAAATGTTCAACCAGAATCAAAAAAAACACAAGTTTGCTCTTTGACTGCCGCATTGCAAGTGTCGGTTTTATTTTCAAATGGAATATAAATACAATATGGCTTGTGGATCGTGGATCCTAGTGGATCCTAGTGGACTGTATATCGCTCTGTCCTGGTTAACATTTCTGGGTTTATACGCTCAAACAAGGGATGTGTTCATAGATAATAGGTAATATAACAAATGATAGAATATAACAGATAATAGAATATAATACATTAAACGATTTTTACAATTTCTAACACTTAAGCACTATTCACATGAGCACGAACAACGACCAACGAATGAACGAAAATTCGTCGATTTTGACATTTCTTTCACATGAGAGTTTTTAATTCGTCGCGAATGAACAACCAAAACACAAGGCAGGAATGATTTTTGAGGTTATACACGCGCGAACATTTTGTTCGTTGGGAGTGTGGATGATGTGGAACGCGAATAGAGTTTGGCAGTTCGTATCAACTAGATTTCTTTTCGCGACGAATAAATTTGTTTTCTCAAATTTATTAACATTTGAGATTAAAAAGTAGATTAATGCATCATAAATCAAACATAAACTATACTTCTATCGTTTTGTTGAGAATTTGTAAAGAAATACGGCTCAAAACGTGTATAAAACCACTTTTCTTCATTCATTCGTCGTTCGTTGGTCGTGCTCATGTGAATAGTGCTTAACTCTTCAAGATTTTCCAACACTTGCAGAGCTTTAAGTGTACGAATTGCACCATGTTCACGCATTCTTTTCGCCATCGCCCTTAACCAACCGTATACAATTATTATTATTATTCTTTTGACAAAACAAATTATTATTAAATTGAAAAACAAACGAATTTCTATACAAAAGCCGAAAAATTGTGGGAAGAATTTTTTTATTGTTTGACGTTTGACGTTTTTCAGAGATGAATTCACTTTAACCTCTCTTGCTCAAATGAGATGTCAAGACATAAACTGCCCAGCGAAGAAAAAAAAAAACTTCTAATTTTAAAGTCAGAGATCTGGTTGGCGATACAGATATCAAGTGGAGTCGGCCTGTAACTAATCACAGCAAAATTTCTCTCCACGCTTATTTAACGGTTTCAATAAGAGATTCTCTACCCGCAAACTGACGACCAGACTGATTAACTTTTTGATAAACTATTAGATAAACGCTCTCACTCGCACCATAGGCGTTCACATAACATCTTTTACTCTCGCCCTTAGCAGGTTTCCCCTCGCCTGTCAAGGTCTTTTGCTGTTCAAAATCGCCTGTCATGTTGCAAATTTTTAATGTAAAACGTTTACTGAAAAACAACCAAATTTCCACTTTACAGGAGAAAGTTTATTTTACCTCATCTGCTCATTGTAATCGCCTATCAATTTTTTTTTAAGGTTTACAATGAATAAACTACGTCCTATCCTATGCTAGAACAATTTTATTTTTCATTATTATTCATTTAACAATTTGGAAAATAAATAGGGTGGTGACGTGCAGGGCTGCCCTTGCTATATTGTAAGTTTGTAATTGTAAGTTTCAATTTTAATGCTTAATTGTCCAGGTTTAGTCCTTTTTCAATAAATGTAAAACCGACCAGGCAGTCGTATTGCGTTTTTGTTGGTCCGTTGAAACCGACGCACGACATGAATTGCTGAGGTGGACATTTCAGGGGAGCGTGGACGACAAATGGTCTGAGCCAATGACGCAGAGACGCAGGGTTAGCATAAGGGGGGTCTGCTTTAGCTTTGTGGATCCGCAGGCCCCAAGGAGCGGAGCGGGTAGTCCAGCCTACAATATCACCAGTAGGTTCTTCGATAGGGACAACCGACTGTTTGGAGTGATTATGTGTGTTGCTTGTTTTTGGTGTTCTTTTCAGATGGAGATCGTAGAGATGGCATGATATTATTTTTGTTTCGAGGTGAGGCTTAGCAGAGTGGCAAGATCCCCCCCCCCCTCATTCCGGCGAGCTTAGCCGCGCTATGCCAGCATGCCAATGCCTCTTTTGCTAAGCATTCGAGTCCCTGGTCGGTTCTTCGTGGACGACGCCCCGTGTCAACGCCTGGAGTTGAAGGTGCTCAATCCCCCTTATTTCTTCATCCCGATTTTCCAATCCCATACCTCACCCCGTTTTTGCCTCGTAACAAATGGTATAAATCATAAGTTTACAAATTTCCAATCTTACAGGAAGACCGTTACTCAAAAGGTTCACTAGCTCTTGGACTAATATAAATATTTATTGAAAATATGTTTATGTTTTTTTGAAAATATAAGCTCAAAAGAATTATCAACGGATAAGCTCAATATAAATATTTGTTCCACTGTCCGTTGAGATAAACCATCAAATAACCAGTAGACAAAAGCCGTAGGTACATATCGGTCATTAAGGGGCCGTCCATAAAATACGTTCGCACTTAGGAAAGGGGTCATGCTGAGGGTGACAAGATGTGACAACGTTCGCCAAAGTTAGACTAATGAACCTAAGGTTTTTGATGTTTTGAAAAATTAATCCAATAGAGTGTCACTGCATTTTATTCTAATATGTATATAAAATTCTCGTGTCACGGGGTGCGTAATTGAACTCCTCGGAAACGGCTCGACCGATTTTCGTGAATCTCTGCGAGGATATCGGCTAGGGTGGAGAATCGGACAACATCTATTTTTCATCCCCCTTAATGTTAAGGGTGGTCCACCCTTAAATTTTTTTGGACAACAGTTTTAGTTTTTATTTTTTTACTACCTGACCCGGCAGACTTCGTACTGCCTCAATCGATTAGTAAAAGAATTTAACTTTTGTACCCCGCTACTAAACTACCCGCTGAGCGCTTCCCCACTACCCACTTCTTCTACCCGCTACCTCAAAGCTCTGCTGACTCCTTTACCCCGCTACGTCACACATGCGATAATATGCAATTTTCCATTTTAAAACCAATGCACCTACCCTTTGAAAACCAATGAGTTTTCCGAGTTCCTTTCGAAAACCCATTTTGAAATTTTCCCGTTTCCAAATATGCGCTGGTCCAATTATGTGTCGCCTTCATCCATAAAATAATACATTTTCAATTTACATAAATAATTTCAGATCTGACAAACATAATTTTCAATAATATTTTGATGGGGTGGAAAAAGTATGTTTTTTAACATTGGCAAGGATCCCTAATTTTTTTGAAAGTGAAACATAGCCTATGTCACTTGGGAATAGTGTAGCTTGCCAACGGTGAAAGAATTTTTTAAATCGGTCCAGTAGTTTCGGAGCCTATTCATTAAACAAACAAAAAATCAAACCTTTCCTCCTTATGATATTAGTATCTATAGATGATTTATATGATTTATACTTACATACATACAATCCTAAATTTCCACCCCTCTATGATCAACCCTTATTTTTTATTTATTAATTAAAAACTTTAATTTTTTTTGGCAAGATTTTTATTTTTATTAGGATCATGATACCGGGTAGTGGGGAAGCGGGGTAGTCGGTAGCGGGTAGTGGGCTGGAGCTCGTACTAGCATCGGGGCTGTTCGTTGTCGAATGCAGGGATCGGTTTCGGTCACCATCTGCTCTTCCGGACGGCTGCCGCTAGTAGATGGTTTTTCTTGATTCGGAGGCGGTGACTGCTGTCGCTCCAGGGACGCGAGTCGCCGGTACCCTTGCTTCCCATCGCCGCGCGCCGTGTCCTTCTTTTTGGATCTTGGGAGGCACCTTGGACGGGTAAGGTTTGGTCTTTGGTGCGGCTATTTTTTTGTTGTTTGCTGCCTTCCATTAAATTCTTTTCAGGACTTCGATTGTTACTGAAAAAATCTTCTTGTGAAAACGCACGTCTTTCTGCTTTGAGTTCCCACGGCTGAATGATAAAATGTTTGTACGGAGCTGTTTTTATATTCTTTGGTGTTTGGTTTGACCGTAACGGTGTTCGGTTTACTCCTTGGGTCACTGTCGCGAGGACCTACAATTTAACGCCGATTCCGAACGGCATAGTTGAGAAGCACTTTTTCATGACAGATTGATACTCTTGGAAGTTTTGTCAGTTCTTCGCAAGAGGCAGTGCCCGTGAAAGATGGAATAAAAACTTTATGGGTACGAGTAGGACTCGAACCCACGACGTTCTGCTAAGCAGCCAACGTACCTAACCACTAAGTCAAGGGCGCTTGCTTGGCTGTTAATATCCGAAATTCGAGTTGGCTCGGTGACAAGTAAGGTGGTTAAACTCGGCAAGGATTTCGGCTAGATTTTCTTCGGGATGAGAATAACGGCACTAAGCAATGTCCATGAATAAGAAGTTTTTTTATTTTTTATTTTTATTCAATTAAATTTTTTTATTTTAATAAACTTGTTAATTGGGCTTTTTTCGCGATGGACGTCACGACGCTGGTAAAATATAACGGCATGATGGAGGCACAAGGGAACAATCCCCATCAAGAACAGGACAATACTGAAGATGGGAACCCTTTGTTTTAGGATTTTCCGGCAGGACAGTCTCTTCGATCTACTGATATGCTGAATTGTCAATCCAAACTATTCGTGTGTCCGCTTAAGCACACTAAAAAAAAAATACATTAAAATTGACATAATGAGGAATTCAGTAGCAAACTCACTCAGAGAAGATTTTTATTGCAACTATGACATTTGTGCTCTTAACGCCAAACAACTAGGTATTTCCTTTTTATTAACTTTCAAAACGTTGACGAGATTTTTTAAAAACTCTTGAGATATTTTAAGATCATCGTCTGCTTCAAGTTTCTCGAAAAGTTCAAGTGCTGCCGCACAATTGTTTTCATCAACAAACTTTTTCAGCAACATGTTGTAAACATCATGTTCCTTAACCGCATGTCCCACTCCTCTACACGCTCTTCCTAATCTCATGAGTGTTTCAACACTTCCTTCCTTGTTGAGGTTTTCACAGTTTCGGGCCAACATAGAACTGTTCAGTCTGAATTCTGGATTGATTAACAATTTGCGCAATTGATTATCGGTACCAGATTCGGCGACAGCTAGCAAAAGGGAAGAATTCATATTAGCTTGACCGTGGACACTAGACACTGTTCGTGTTACTTGTTGAAGTAACTCTTTGGCTTCATCTTTGCTTATATCATAGTCTTCTGGCTGGTCTTGGTTGCTCAGGCGAACTAAAAGACTTAATAGTTCAAACTGTAATGGCGTATGGTGAAAATGTTCCGCCAAGATCCGGAATTCATTTACAGCCGATCGAATATCTTTTCGTAAAATATATTCTCGTAGGATTGGACCAAGCACCACATTGTGAGCATGGCAGAAACCAAGTTTCTTAAGCAACACGTACATTTCTTTCGTGAGGTTTTTATCTTTTGGTAAGTCGGTTCGTTCAGCAGCTTGTTGTGCAACGGTGGTCAAAAGGTTCCACACATTTTTTATAACATAATCGCCACCAAACACTTTAGTGGTTTTCGCTCTTTCGTTGAGGAGTTTCTTTGCTTCTTCAATTTCATTGTGTTTTACCAAAAGAGCCGCAAAATCCAGTATTTTATGTTCGTCGAGGAGGAACCCTGAAAAAGAAAAACGAAGAATGAAAACTGAGCTCAGAAATATTCGTAAATTTAAAGTATTTGTGTCTATAAAGCTAGGGTTTTTTTTTGGTCGTTCGAGACCAATGGCAACGCAGCCAAGCAGCCATCAGAGATGCCACCTCTGAAGTGCTAGGGTTTACACGGCCACCACCACGCCTGGTTTGACGATGAGTGCCGGCGAGCACATGCAGCTAAACAAGAGGCATACAAAGTGGCGCTGCAAAGAAGGGCACGAACACAACCTTATTAAAGACATCCCAAAAGAAGAGCTTTTGTTTGTGGGTGGAGATTTAAATGGACATGTAGGGAACGGCAACGAAGACTATGAGGACTGCCATGGTGGCCTTGGATTCGGAGCTAGAAACCCTCCTGGTGAAGAAATTCTAAGCATGTGCAGGTCACGTGGTCTTATAGTGTTGAATACCATGTTCATTAAACAAAGCCGACACCTTATCACTTATAGTAGCGGTGGAAATGAAACAAAGATCGACTACCATCTGGTATCTAGTTTCATGAAGCCGCTAGTGAAAGACTGCAAAGTGATATTAGGAGAAGCGATCGCCCAGCAACACCGTCTCCTACTGACAGAATTTTTTCTGGAGACGAAGACGGCAAACCAACAAAGAGAGGTTACCGGGGGAATCAAGTGGTACAACCTGGAGAAGGAAAAAGGCGATGCATTCATCTCTGTTATGAGAAATTATCTGTGCGAAACCATCAGCAAACTTCAAAACGAAGAGTGCAGAGTACAAAATATGTGGGACTCTCTGCAACGAACTTGCTTGATGAAGGCGAGGTCACTGCTAGGAACATCCAAAGGAAACTACCAACGCGAAAAGGAGACATGGTGGTGGAGCGATGAAGTCAAAGCAGTGATATCAAGAAAAAAGACCGCTGGTCCAAATGTCCCCCTCATAATAGAGATGAAAAAGCACGACTCGAAGTGGACTACAAACGCTACAAGAAGGAAGCAAAGAAGAAATGCGCCCAGCATAAAGCAGAGAGTACGGAAAGTATGTATCGCGAGCTTGGGGAAATATCTGATCCAGCTGCTGATGCAAACCAGGCTCTCCAGGAACTGCGACATGCCAAGATGAACAAGGGTGCAGCTATTTTCAAAATTGCCGCTCAAAGGAGAAGGAATGCTCAGGAAATACGTTCACCAAAGTTCATTAACGATGCTCAAGGCCTACTGCTTGTGAATGACGACTAAATTCTTCACAGGTGGCGACAGCATTGTGATGAACTCCTAAATGAGCAATTTCCCAGGATATACTTTCCAACAGCCGAACCTTATTTAGAAGAAGTACCCGACCTTACAGTCGAAGAAGTTAGCGTGGCGGTGAAAAACTCCAGGAAAGGAAAAGCGATTGGTCCAGACGAAATACCCTCTGAGTTCTGGAAGAAGATGGGAGACATTGGGTGTAAATGGCTCAGGATTCTCATCTCTAAACTCACTAGCTGTGACCAAATGCCAAATCAGTGGAGAGAAAGTTACCTTCTCCCAATCTACAAAGGAAAAGGGGACACACGAAACTGCGACAACTACCGATCGATTAAGCTGATGTCACACACCATGAAGATCGTTGAACGGATTTTGGATGGCCGACTGCGGAAAATAATACAGCTGTCTGATGACCAGTGCGGGCTTGTCTCGGGTAAATCAACCACAGATGCCATACAGAGTATAAGAATCCGAATGGAAAAACACCGTGATTCCTCAAGGGATTTGCATATTGTGCTGGTTGATTTTGAAAGGGCATTCAATAGACAACCACGAGATCTAATATGGGTGTCCCTGAGATAACGAGGGGTTCCGGAAATCTACGTGCGGATGATCAAGGACATGTACGAGGAAGTAAAAACGAAGGTAAAATGCCCCGCAGGAGTCACCGACGACTTCTCAATCAAAGTCGGTGTGCACCACGGAAGCGTCCTGAGTCCTTTGCTTTTTATCACAGTCCTTGACTTTCTGCTTGAAGGAAAAGTGACCGATCCGAAAGTGAATCAGTTATTCTTTGCTGATGATGGAGCCATCATAAGTGAAGATCAAACATCCTTGCAACGAGCACTTGATGTATGGGTGGATGTTCTGGAGGGAAGTGGGTACCGGATAAGCGCGAAAAAGACTGAATTTCTCTGCTGTCCATTTTCTGACCCAGACGGTCCTATTCCGGACATTTACCTGAATGGAACAATACTTCCCAAGTGCGAAAAGTTCAAATACCTTGGATCTATGATCAACAACCAAGCTTCTTGTGGTGAAGAGATCAACCACCGTATAAGTGTAGGGTGGATGAAGTGGCGCGAAAACTCTGCCATCTTCTGTGAATGTGAATGCCCCCTAAACTGAAAGGAAAGTTCTATACTGCAGTTGTTCGCCCAGCACTTACATACGGTTCACAATGTTGGACAATGTACAAAACGTATGAGAGTAAACTGACAGCAGCTGAGATGAAGATGCTTCGTATGACAGCAGGAGTAACAAAGCTTGATGGAATCAGAAGCAAGAAAATTTGAGGAAGTCTTCACGTCAAAAACACCGTCTTGGATAAAATACAGCATGACCGTTTAAGCTGGTACTGTCATGTACAAAGAAGAAACCCTGAGAACCCAGTTCAAAAGGCGATCGCTTACGACGTTCCAACGCAATCGCGAAGAAGAGGCAGGCCTAAGAACTCATGGAGAAGACAAATGCAACGACAACTGCATTCAGTTGGCCTTAGACATGGAACAATTCAAAATCGAGAAGCTTGCCGACGTTTCCTGAGGTCAACCCGGCGAACCCCACATGCGGAGCCGTAGTGGGAGAGTTGTGACCCCATCCGAGATCATGACTATCGTCGATAATGGAGAAGAAGAAGAAGAAGGACTTTGTCTACCTGGGATCCGTTATCAACTCAGACAACAACACCAGCGCTAAAATCAAACGAAGAATCACTCTTGCCAATCGCTGCTTCTTTGGACTTAGAAGGCAATTGAGTAGTAAGGACCTCTCCCGAGCAACTAAAGTGACACTCTACAAAAACCTTATCATCTCGGTCCTAATGTATGGTGCAGAGACATGGACCATGACAACATCGGATGAAAACGCTTTGGGCTTCTTCGAGTGATTTTTGGTCCTGTCTGCATAAATGGAGAATGGAGACGAAGATTCAACCAAGATATGTACGAGCTGTTCAGCGACACTGACCTAGCCAGAAAAGTTAAGGTCCAACGACTTAGATGGTTGGGTCATGTAGAGCGAATGGCAAATAATGCCCCGGATCGTAGTCTTCGCATCCAACCCGGAAGAACGTCGCAGAAGAGGAAGACCGCGACTGAGGTGGAGCACACAGGTGGTAGAGGACCTGAACCAACTCATCAAAGGAATATACTATACATAGGTAAAAGCAAAATAAAACTGACAATTGAATTTAGTTCTCTTAAACTATATTCATACCTGGATATGTTTTCTGCAAGTGTTCAAGACTCGACTTGGCGCCCCGTAAATCACCCAGTTTTATGTACATATCGAATATGCTGGCATTCATTCCTGGACTCAGTTCAACTCTAGCTTGTTCACATTTCTTTTTCACCTCCAAAGCTCTTTGAAGTTTATTGTCTCGAACACAGATTTGCAATAGACGTCGGAGTACTCCTCGCGTGTTCAATTTTTTCATTTCCAGTTCTAATAAATGATTTTCAAGTTCTTCAAACGACATGTCTCTCGGGTGCACCATATTCGTACTTGAGGTGCTTTCAACTGTTACTGGTAAAGTCAGTTGGCGATCGGTCATTGATGTTAACATCAGCCGAAAATTTGGAACATTAATGTCCTCCGTTTTGTTCTTGAGAAGATGGCTATTTAGGATCTCAGCAGCTGAAGCAGATATTTTCGCTCCCAATCTGTTTAACTCACTGATGATGCGCTCAACCGCAACGAAATCATTGTGGAGTTTCTTGTGGCAAATGATTTCCAAAAGAATTTCTCCGACAAAATCAGATCTGGGATTATTTGATTTTATTTGGAGCGTGTGGATGGTATTTGCATATTTTTGGTAGCGTTTAGTAGCACGTATGCGTATTGCTAGGAGTGCTAGTGGTTGGACAAAACGTTTGGTATCCAACTTTGATGTATACAGCTGGGCAATTTTGATGACCTCTTCCAGTTTCAGCTGTCCTATCAATTGAACAATCAATGGAGACAGAAGTTGTGTTGTTTTCAAGCCGCACGATTCAAGCGTCTTGATAGCTTGCTGAGGATTTTCTAACGTTACCGAAAGCTTTGGTAGAACATAGAAGGATAGAGTTTCAAAATCACAGTCGACTTTCAGTTCGGACATCATTTTGAGAACTTCGAAGATTCCTGATTCACCGTTGCTTTGGAACTTATGCAATAATAGTGGCCAAAAGTAGTGCGGACGCAACGATTCTATTTCTGATAGAGCTTTCAGGTAAGGATAAACATTATCTGGATTCCTATGCATTGCACTGTCACATACTATGTGTAGCGCACGAAGATTTTTCCCGCTTTCAATGAGACCCTTGGCAATTTCAATTATTTTGTCCGGTACAACGCCGTTGCGAAACAAATCTTGCAGGAAAATGTATCCGTAGGTGTCAATATCTTGGTTTTCATTGAATTTTGGACAAGGCAGACAGTCCATAATAGCGTTAGCTTGTTCTAGTCGACCAGAGTGTATCAGTTCAGTGCACAGGTTTCTAATAGAAGCGGGTACTTCTTTGGAAACCAGAAAATCAATTGGCAATTCCTTAATGAGATGTCTCAAAAATTCATGATTTGCTTGAATCTGATCCGTGGTGGATAGGATTTTGATGACTTCAATGATTTGATCTTGATTGAATTCTCCACAATGTTTCAGGAAGATATCAGTTGCTTTTTCGATGTTATTATTGATTACATAGGCTCCAATCAGTTGGGTGTATGTTGACGAACTGGGCTCAACTCCTGCAGCTTTCATGGTTTCCAAAACAACCAATGAACTGGTCAAGTCTTTATTCCTTGCATGGCCCATAATTAGAGCATTGAACACATTTTCGGTCAGAGCATAGCTTTTAGCTTTCATTTCTGCTAGTATTTCCATTGAAAGTTTCATGTCACCTAGTTGGCAAGCGTGCTCCAATAGCTTTTCGTACATTATAGGATATTGAAAAAGTTGCTTATCCTCCAGAAATTTGCGAAAGTCATCTATAGCAAAACCGTTGCACGAGTGTACCTTCAAGAATGACACAAAATGTTCTTTTTCAAGTGCGTTATTTTGGTTTAGAAAATCCCATAATTTGTTGAATAACTCCATGCGATTTTTAGGGGACAGTGAAGGCATCAACTCGGGGCCACATGACTCAAGTAAAAATATACTTTCTTCAGCGGGGAGGGATCCACCTGTTTTTAATGAATCTAACAACTTTGAGAAGTTGTAAGCACTGACATAACCAAGTTGTGTAAAATCATTTTGGAGTTTACTTAACGTGAATTCTAACGATTTTTCATTGTTTTTACTGTGATTAGAAACATATGTTCTTCGGATCTGGAGCACTGACACCGGGTGATAGAAACTCTTTATGAGGGACTGGATTACATCACTTTTTTGGGTTGTTTGTCGAAGACAACTTAAATAATTCAAGCTTCGGTGTTGCAAAGCATATTTTAATATGCATGAATTCATGTTTGATGCAGGTGTATAGAATTAAAGAAGATTAAATTGAATTAATATTTATTTCTTCCGGTAGCAAAAAATGTAAATAAAACTGGCGTAATCATGCCGTTGTACGGTCAGAAAAGAAAAGTTGGAAAACCGAGCTGTCAAAATTATCCATAAAATACATTTTATAGAGCTCTCACTTCATTGACACTCTCACCTTTGTATATCTTTTTCACAGGGATTATCAAGATGACATTTCTTCTCTCGCCATCTAGTAACAAGCAGAGAAGCCATTTTTCTTACATCCGTTGGTTAGAGTAAAAAATGGCTATCTCTGCTTCTATCTAGATGCCGACAGTATAAAATACCATCTGATAATACCTCTCAAATAAATATACAAATTTACAGCCCTATTCTGGAGTTGTGATGGTAACAGGTCATAATTTTTTGTGAGGTTGTAAGGTTTCTTATGAGGTTGTCACAATTTTGTATTCTACTAAAAACCTCATAAGAAACCTCACAGCAAATCCACCATAGGAAGGTGCCAGCTTATCTGTCAAAACAAATCAAACAAAAAAATTGAGTTTCATGCAAAAAAACATAAACACATTCCTCGAGGGCAATTAGCCCGTCCGTCGGTCGATCATCGTAGCAATCAATCAGCCGGCGATATGAGGCCGACTACGGCTGTATTTAGTTCAGTAGCATTTGATATGAAGATGTCGAGAAGGTATACAAAACTGGATTACGTTGTCGTCCCAGACATCGAGTGCTATGGACCAAGGAATTTTCAACATTATGTTCAGGATATTGCTATAAATAATATTTGGGAATGGATCGGTTTTATTTGGGGCAGACGCAGACGGGAACTGCTGTTGGCAAACTCTTGACGGTGGGTGGAGTTGGCGTTTGGTGGGTTATTCTGTTGATTACGAACAACTTATTGCCGGAGGGTGGCAACAATTGTAATCCGTATGACTAGTGAAAGTCAAAGGAGATGATTTTTTATAAATTGATGAAAATGTCATATTAGAAAATACAAAAATGTTATCCAGAAGTCGAGGGAATATAAATTTGGCATGAAAAGAATTTATTTAACTTTTTCATAGCAAATTCTAAACAGCAAATTTGCCCTTAAATTCAGAAATGATGGCTGCCACGAAGGATCTTGATTCAAGATTCTTGAAGATTCCATTATCTTCACACTCGGTATTCCAAGATTTGGCAATCAGCCAGGAGGGTGTATCGTTCTCCCCAAGAGCTTTTACATGAACATGTTGCATTTCCATTTTCGTTTTTTTGTTTTTTTTTTTTTAGTGCAAAAGAAATGTCAAGTTAAACCGAGAAACAGATTGAACCAGCAACAGCGCGCGCCAGCAACAGCGGCTGCCATTGTTTTAGAGCCCATGTATTTTAATCGTCCGACACAGAATAAACCAGCACTAGCGACCGCGACGTCAACAGCGTCGTTTGGTCAAAGTCCTAAATTTGCTGATGCTAGTCCATTGCTGACAACTTTCAATGTACAAAATTCAGAGGCGCCAAACAACAAAAATATAAAACAAACATGAAAACAAGGAGAACGAAATGTCAAAACAGATGAAATGACGTCGCTGTTGGCTGGTGGCAATGTGTTTGGAAAATATTTGCTGGCCAGCGTGCTGTTTGCTGTTGACGGTGCTGATGCTGTTGCTGTTTTATTCTGTTTCACGCATTAGTTAGTTATGATCTGCTAAAGAGTAGGTACATCGCAATTTTTAATTTTTGTGAGGGTCACAAGTTGTGAGGTTTTTGTCAGAATACGAAAAAGTCACAAAATCAAGTTCACCTCCAGTTATGAGGTTATTATGACTTATGAGGTATCAGTGAGGATGCCCAGAATAGGGCTGCTAATAATACTAATTAGTTTAGTTGTATCATGGAGACCATTGACCATTGACATACATGTAATCATTCATTCGTCGTGCTCATGTGAATAGTGCTTTATTTAGATAATGCCAGAGAAAAAACATTTATGTTCAGGATAGGTTCTATGTCCTCAACAACCAAAAAAGTGAAAAGCGATAGCGAAATCGATGAAACATGAAAATTGAAAATCATTCCTATTTCCAGACTTGTTTTGTACTGTACCTGAATCCTGACCTGTAAAATGTATTTCCCGCTGTAGTTGCTTACAAACACCGCTGTACAGAAAATATGAAAATATAATCAAGACTCGATATATTCTACTTTGTCTCATCTGTGGCTGTCTCTATATACAATGAAGACTCGAACCTCGCTGTCAAAATTCGATTTTAATTTTGAAAACAAAAATTCAATTTAGTTCTGAAACGGTGAAAAACAATTTGTTGAAGTAAAAAAAAAAAAAATTAATTCCAGTTCAAGTCAGAGATAATGGAAACAACTTCCCAAGAACTTCAAAATAGTCTCTTAAAATGTCGAAATGCCATCTTCAATGGCTACACGAGCACCAAATCCAGTGGTATTGAGTGGCTTAACAATTTTTGTGCAGAAATGAAAACGTTCGCCAATATTCTACATAAATTC
Organism: Sphaerophoria taeniata; assembly: GCA_943590905.1. Lineage (NCBI taxonomy): Eukaryota > Metazoa > Arthropoda > Insecta > Diptera > Syrphidae > Sphaerophoria > Sphaerophoria taeniata. Next base: position 73,572,376 of record OX016542.1, on the reverse strand, counting down.
CTGATTTTCGAATGCTCACAGATGGACGAGATAATCGCAACCATGTTCCTCTGTTTGACGCAAATTACAACCTGTATAAGGCACCTCGAAAAAACTATGAAGGCTGAAGAGTCCGGTGGACGCGCTATATCAGCCTCACGTCAACATTTCCTCGATCGAATTGTGTGGTGTTTGGATCGAATGAAAAGTACAATCAATTCGGTGACCACAATGTCGACACTTGTTGAAGAATCAAACTTTGTCACTTTGATGGACAAAGTCTTAGAAGAAATCGCTCCATACAGCTCGTTCAATGAAGGTATCATTTGCCTTAACAAAGCCGAACAAAACGCAGAATCCTTGTTTGCAAGCAAAGAAATCCGTTCTCTTGTCGATCAAATCTTAAGCCACACGTTAGCCTTTGCAAATGTTACTCTCAAAAACGATAAAAAGATCGTTAGCATTCTCTGTCAAAAAACCATTCGCGACTGCATGGCTTTCCAAGAAGAATGCTCACTCTCTGACGAAAAACCGAATATAAACGAAAGCGACCAGAAACTTAAAGCAATGTCTTTAGAGAATTCTCTCTATCAACTTGAAGATTTTATTAATGAAAGTCTCCTGCGGTTAGTTTTTAATACCTTTATCGATTTCAACAAATTCTCGATCCAAAAACTCCGCAAGGCTATCCAAACGAATATCGACGACACTATTCTTGATGAACTAATCGCTGATTTCGATGTCAACATCGACCGCACAACACAAATTGGTACCTTCGCGATTGCCTTTGCCCCGAACGTGCGAATTAAAACAGCAGTTCGTAGCTCCTTAGCCTCACTGGAGTCTCTCGATTCGTGCATAATCCCAGCGTTGCAATCAAATCTCGATGATTATTCGGAAATACTTGAGCAACACTTCAATGAAGAGATCGACAAGTTCAAAGCCGCTATACAAGAGATTATTGACAGTAATGCATTCTGCACCTGCTATTTAGAAATGCTATCTGAAGTTATCAACACGACATCGAAAGAACAAAATTTAAAAAAGGAACAGTTATCGGATATTCTTGAAATGGGGCTCATCCTCAAGGAACATCTGCATCTCAATAGCACTTATTTGGATTTTCATAAAGATTCAGACAAGAAAACACTGTACGATAAGTTTATTCTGATACTAGAGGAATGCTTAGCGATTCTAGCTTGTTTTAACCAAGTCGAACCGGAACGAATCATAAAACGCTTCAAGATTCTACGTTCCATCTTGTCCAAACTGAGAGACCTGCTGGCCGCTGATGATAGAAAAACAAAAAAGAAAGTTCCGATTTCGGATGTATTTATCACATCTGACGAAATGTGTGAATCACAGAGATTGCTTGAATCTATCGGAATAGCACCGTCAAGTGGCAGTGGCATTCTCTATCGAAGTGAAGTTAGTTCATGTAAGAAGCTACAAAGCGCTTCTTTGAGACCGAACTGCTCCCGACTGAACACATCTACTCTTGTTCAAGATCATGGAAGAGAAAATTCTTCCAGGCCGAATGTGGCAAAACAAATTCGTCGAAAAGATAGTTTAAGGACAACCATGTTTAAGAGACAAAAAACAAACGAATCTGAGAAATTGTACCAAATCTACAAGGAACAGGCGCAAACTCGGGAAATAAATAAGATTCTCCAAGAAGTAACAACAAACATTTCCTTGAGACAAACCTCTGACGCTTCATCTATGCAATGAATCTCCACGATACTAATATTTTTCCATACATACATTTTAATGTAATTTTTCTTAGGGAAAAACTAAATTTAATCATTTTTAAGCTTACAAAAAATGTTAAAACTGTAAATTTTCAAATATATCTTTCCATATATACAATTTGGTAGTATTCTTTGCTTTGTCTACTTGTAGGCAAATCTGAAATAGAATTTGTTGTGAATTTATGTTATTTTCAGGAAAGAATACCGATGGCATCCCGAGCTCCGTCTGAATGTTGGATGAAGACAAATCAAGAACAGCAAGTCGTCCTACAGATTGCTTTGCTGTGCTCGTCGGCTATAAATCCTCTTGCGAAAATCATTTTCACGAACAATTCCAGGTGCCGAAATGTTCTCTAAATAACATGGTATTAGGTCAGGTGTACGTTTTGGATCGTCTGTATCCGCAGGAATGGGATTTAGAGGGCCCATGTTAATTTGACCTTGAGCTTCTAAAAGCGCTTTTTGTAAAACACTTTATTTGGAAAAAGTTCCTTTTAGGACGTTATGTTTTATCGACTGGATATGACGCTCCCATACGCCTCCCATCTATGGCGAGGATGCAGGAATGAACCTCCAAAGAATACGTTCGTACCTACTTCGATTCGTTATCTGAAAAAGACGTTTTAATTTACTTCACATTGATTATCTTTTTCCAGATGATTCTTGCTTAGTACAAAGTTCAGTTCATTTTCGCTGTACAAGAACTTTTTAACGACAGGGTTTATCAAAAATCGCAAAGTGCTATTGTAGACTGATCCATGCTAAGGTCATTCAAAAGTAGGCATGTGACCGATATATTAGTATTCACTAATATATTACTAATATTCGAAAATATTCAATATCGCTAATGCTAATATCATGGGTATCATAGTATTTAGATATTCATTTAAGTAACTGCAGATATTGACTTCTCCCTAGACAAAGACAACACAACAATATTGGGTGCTTTCATAAATGCATGGTTGCGAAAGTCTGACGCATGCATGTTGTTCATAAATGCAAATGATAAAAGTCAGATGTTCATAAAAGCAAAACGCAAATATTTGCAGCGCAAATGTGCAACTACAAAAAATCACATGCACACTGAATTTCTTTCTGAATAAAAGAGACAGGTATATAGTATCATAAATGCAGTGTAAAACACATGCGCAAGTATTTTTGTCTGACGTTAATATGATTGCAAATGATCGCATGTAAGCAAAGCAACCATGCATTTATGAAAGCACCCATTATCTTCCATAATTGTTTTACATCAACGCAACCAACACAACAAAACGATTTCAATCAGCTACTCTACTCTACTTGTAGTTGTAGTCTACGTACACACAAATGTTCGCTTCGGCTTCGGCCGTTAACGAAACGATACCGACTCACACAGCGACACCGCAACTACGCTAATACCTAATACCTTTGTATTATTGGATTCATATTAGTTTCTAAGCAAATACTTTTGTATTTTTGGATTCATAATATTTATGTATTCAGTTAATACTAGTATCGTGGATTGATACTCAAAAGTTGATATTGGTATTATGTATCGTATCGCCTTTCGTTTCATTTTTGGTAAGAAATTGCAAACCGAGTTGAAATTGCCAACTCGATTCGCTAACTCGATTTGCCGACTCGGTTCGCAAACTCGGTTTGCCAACTCGGTTTTCCAGCTCGGATTGCCCTGAAAATCGATCTAGAAGTCTCTGCCATCCGCTGATGAAATTTGAATGTTAATGGCTCTATAGAGAGATAAAGTACGCATCTTGGATTGCCCAGAAAATCGGTCCAGAAAACTCATAAGAAATGGAAAAATTAAAAAAACCCTTACAAAATTAGAAACAAGTTAACTCGTTTTTTTTATGGATTGCCGAGTTGGCGAACCGAATAGGTAAACCGAGTTGGACCCGAGTTGAGTTGGTAAACCGAGTTAGCTAACTCGAGTTGAAAAAAAAAAACAAACCGAGTTGACCCATCACTAGTTTTTTGATACTTTTTTGTTCTATATCTTATTAGAATGGAATGGTAATACTGAAATTATTATTTTTTGTATGTAAACAGTAACCGTTACAATTTTTTAAAAAAGCGAAGGTACCTTTGTTTTTTTAACGAATTATTTATATGCGAAAACTGAATTCAATCAAGTTAAACCTATCGCTCTGCTACTGCTAGTAAGAATAGACGTACCTTAAAGGCTATTACTTAGAATCGAATCGGAAACAAACAAAACTTAAAATTTAAATTCTTGTCGTAATTAATTTGATAACAGGTACGGAAGCAATAAGAAAGAGTACCTAACTAAACTAGAATCAAACTAAATAATTTTGCTTACCTAATTTTTAGTGCGATAGAATAATGCTGATCTAATATTTTAATTTAATATTTTCTTTTAAAGCTTTGTACAGAGTGTTAGTGAATGAAAGAAGAAAAAAAACATCAAAGAACTTAAAAGTTAAAAAATTATATAATATATTTCAGGTAAGATGTTTTTTAATTAATGATTTTAGTATTATAGTATTTTTATTTTACATTTCGAATTCTTACACTGTAAGATAATTCTATCTTATAGTTAAGTGAAGAATTATGTGGTTATGCAGGTTAATTATTTTTGAAATTTTATATCGTGTTGCAGGCACAAACCTATAATTCAAAAATCGAAATGAAACGTTCAAGAACAAGTGGCACTTGGAACTATTTTAAACTTGAATCGGAGCAAAATAAAACTGCGAAATGTTCATTATGCCACTCAACATTAAGTTTCAAAGGAACGATTTTGAATTTGACCAAGCATTTGCAGAAAAAACACTTGATAAACATCCAGCCAAGTGAGACACGGCAAGAAACGACAGCTCCTGTATTCGTTGTGGTACCTGACGAACAAGAGGAAGAGCAGCCAAATGCAAATCCCACAACCACGGCAATAACAATAAATGAAGGTGCTTCTATTTCTACTTTCTCCAACGGTGAACCACACGAAATCGTTATTCCAGTCTACGCTAAATCGGTTTTCAACAAACAAAAAGATTACTGCAGGCCAACGGAAGGAAATTGATAATGCCCTCATGACATTATTTTACAAAACGTTTTTACCATTTTCGACTGTTGAGAATGTTAGCTTCAAAAAATTTGCCCAGCAGGAAACACATTTAAAATGTCATGCTGAATGCAGAGTACCAAATTTGCGAAGCCCAAGTAAAAGAGCGTTTCATTCACATCAAAGGAGTTTGTCTGACTCTAGATTGCTGGACGTCTTGCGCACAAGAAGGCTACCTCGCTGTGACTGCCCATTACATAAACGAACAATTCGAAGCCAAATCTGCTCTTCTCCAATGTCAGATCTTAGAGGGATCTCACACAGCCGCCAAAATAAAGGAAGCAATTCAAAAGCTGATTGATGAGTGGAATTTACAGAGCAAAGTTCGTTAAGTTGTGGCGGATAATGCCTACAATGTCCAAAACGCAATCAAGGATTTGCAGTTAAAAAATTTCGGGTGCTTTGCCCACACCATTAACTTGATTACGAAATCCGCCTTGGCAATAGCGGACATTAGACTTTTCTTCGCAAGATACGTGGAATAGTGAGCCACTTCCGAAGGAGCACGACGGCAACAGAAAAACTATTAAAATACCAAGCCCAAACAAATGTCCCACAGCCAAAATAATTAATAATAGATGTATCCACTAGATGGAACTCAACATTTGATATGCTGGAAAGACTGAAGCTCCTGAAGGAAGCCCTAACATCCACAATGGCTTTACTAGAAAGTGCGAGCAGTTCTTCTCTACAAACTATCCTTGCAGATGAGTGGCTTCTGTGTTACCAGCTTTGTAGAGTTCAAAAGCTCAATTTAAACTGCTCTGAATGTTAAACAAGTAGAAATCATTCGTTAACGTTTGACTGTACCTCTTCTATATTTGACCAAAGCAATCGGCACCAACATAAAGGAATGGCTTTTCGTTAAAAGCCAATCGAGCTTCGGGTAACTGACTTATTTTCTTCAGAGTTGCAAGAGCTTAAATCATTTCACAGCTTAAGCTAGTCCTTAATTCACAAGCTAGCAAAAGACTTGTGAATTATCTTTTTCAATTCATAAGTCACCAAGTGAATTATGAATTAAACTTTCTTAATTCGTAATTCACCAAAAGATTTCTGAATTAAATTTTTTTCAATTCATAAGTCTCCAAATGAATTTATATCAAAAGTCGCTAGGTGAATTATGAATTGATTTTTTTTTCATAAATTTCTAGGTCATAAGGGAGTTACCACTTAACATTTTTCAGGTCACGTGACGAAATGAATTAAAAGAACGTGCGTCGTGACGTTCCAAAGGTAAAACTCTATCAGAAGCAAGAACATGAAAAAATATTTCAAAAAATTAGAAACAGATATAATTTCATACATGTTGATGTTGCAATTGGAAGATATGTTAATTAGTTTTCATTTTGCATCGCATTGGTTTAGAATATAGGATTCGACATTTAAAAGTTTTAATTGTTAGTTAGAGAGTTTTACCTTTGAAATGACGATTGTAGATTTTATTAACAAGCAGAAACAGGAATCCGTTCTAACTTATAAGAGGTGTTATTTTGATATTCAAAGAAAAATGGCATTTTTTGAGATAAATGATCGGATGTTTATTTCATTATAAAGAGAAAGGTATGCCGTTAATAATGGAACACAACATCAGCCAAATAGTCACCACGACCACGCTTACAGGACCATATATCCTTTTCATGAAATTTTCAATAACCAAATCGCAAAGTGGCTGCCTCGTCCTCGATAGCCTCACGAATTCCATCTTTGAGGTCTTGAATCGACGCTGGGCTGTTGGCGTAGACCTTATCTTTCACGTGGCCCCAAAGGAAGAAGCCGCAAGGTGTTAAATCACAAGATCTCGGTGGCCAATTGTGATCACCTCTTCGAGAGATAACACGGTCCGGAAACTTTTCCCGTAAAAGATCGATGGTTTCATTGCTTGCGTGGCACGTAGCGCCGTCTTGTTGAAAGTAAACGTTGTCCAGATCAATACCATCCAATTCCGGCCATAAAAAATCATTAATCATCTCTCGATAGCGCAATCCATTGACCGTAACTGTTGCTCTAGCCTCATTTTCGAAAAAGTAAGGTCCAATGACCCCGCCGGACCATAAACCGCACCAAACAGTCACGCGTTGAGGATGGAGAGGCTTTTCAACAATAACTCTTGGGTTTTCCGAGCCCTAGATGCGACAGTTTTGCTTGTTGACGTAGCCTCATCAGTCAAGATGATTTTTCGATGAAATTCCCGATCATTTTCATGCATTTCAAGGACAGCAAAGACACGACGTTGTTGATGATCAGCCGGCTTGAGTTCTTGTGTTAACTGAACTTTATAAGCCTTAAGACCCAAGTCTTTATGCAAAATACGGTGTAATGACGTTTGTGGAATGCCTAATTCCAAAGAACGACGAGGAATGGACAAACCTGGGTTTTCTTCAACACTTTGGGCTACAACAGCAATATTCTCAGTTGTTCTTGAGCGACGTGCACGAGTTTTATTCTTCACATCACTAACTTGTCCCAACAGCTCGAATTTGTCCACCAATTTCTGTATTGCGGTCCGACAAGGTGCTTCACGACGACCCAAAAATGTTTTAGTTTTACGAACCATCTCTGCCAAATTTTCACCATTTTTATAGTGAATTTTAATAATTTCAATGCATGTCAAAATGACAGCTTCAAAACTGACAACTACCGAAATAGCGGGCTATTCAAAATAACACCTCTTATTGGAAAACCCTTTACTTTAGTAAAGAGTACATTATATAACATTTTATTTTCTTTGGATTTTATTGACCTAAAATAAAAAAAAACTTGTTTAATTCCGTTTTCATAAATGTTGAGTTATTGTTTTGATTGCATATAATCCTTAAACATTAAAGAAGAAAATATTTTAATACATACATGAAAAAAAATGACATAATCACCCTTATCACAGGCCCCGACGGAGTAGATTCGTACTACGAATCCCGAAAAAAAGTATCATAGGTCCCGTCGTAATAAAATTATTTGCTACGAAATTCGGAGTTCGTGAAATTGATATTACAAGCCCCGAACGAACAGGAAATTTGATAATTTTTTCCACGAACTTTTTTTTTGATCTGAGCTGTGCTTCATATGAATTGCTTTGAAGACTACCGGGCTCCAAATGCTTCTTTCACCTTCCCGTTATCTTCTCTAGAATAATGAGCACACATGGCATTATTTTTTTTTGTTTTTTTTTCATTCCTATTAAAAAAACCACTAAATGATTTCGCTGAAAATTATCAGTTCTCAATCAAGCAATTTCGCGTCGAATGAGACCAATTACATGTCAATATCTCATTATATAATAGTTTAGTTTAGTTTTAGTTTAGTTTATTTCGGGTAAGACTAACACAGTAAGATATATCTTATAAGCTAGTGATAGTTTATAAATACACAATATTCTGATTGAATTTTCATTGATATTAATTCAAAAAATGTTACAAGAGAGAAAAAAAAAATTAAGTACAAAAAAAAAAAATGATGTAGATGTATAATGAAAGCGGTAAAATTAACAGAAGATGAAAGAGATATGAAAAAAGTTTTAAGGATAGAGAAAAAAGAAAAGAAAAACAAGAAAAATAGAAAAAAAAGGCGAGGAAGCTAGTTGCTTTGACTGATAAAGAAAGATCTCAGATTATTCCGAATATCATGTGTTCTGCTCAAATCTTTTAAGGGCTGGGGGAGTGAATTCCATAGACGGATTGCAGCGATGAAAAATTGTCTTTCAGATGTGAGACACGAGAAAATTGGAAGTATTAAACTACGGGATCTGGTTGATGCTGAAAATCGAAGTATTTCGTATAAATAAGATGGTTGCCTTGTTGTTATAATATTAAAAAGTAGACTTAAAGTTCTAAACTCGATATAGTTTTCAAAAGACATATTAAGGAGATTCAAAGATAGGTGTGAGACATGATCGTATTTTCTTAGGCCGAATATGTAACGAATTGTACTGTTAAAGGCTACCTTCAACTTTTTCCTGCTGTTAGAATCACAATTGCTAAATATTTCACATCCATATGTTAGTACTGGAATGACAAGTGTTTTGGCAAGAACCATTCTCGTTTTGAGGGGGGTGAACTGCTGAACTGTCCATAAAGATCTCAGGACCGCAAAGGTTTTCCCTACACAAGAGTTAATGTGATCGTTCCACGTTAGTGTTCTGTTGAAAACCATTCCAAGATTTCTTGAATCGGTTGCGAATTCTAAAGGAATAGAGTTGAGAAGTATCGATGGAAAATAAGAAAGATCTAATAACTTTTTGGATATTACAAGGCACTTGCATTTTGATGGGTTAAGATTCAGGCTATTATTATGTGCCCATGTAGAGATACGTTCAAGCTCTTCGTTTATAGTGTGAACACAATTTTCTATAAGACCAAGAGGACAGCTTTTATAAATTTGTATATCATCAGCATAGAAATGCTTAGATACATTTGGTATGATGGAGGCTATTTCATTGATGTAGAGCGAGAATAAAAGAGGAGCTAAGATTGATCCCTGAGGGACACCCCGTTCGATTGGTAAGAACTCGGAAAGTTGGTTTCCTGTAGATACAGCTTGCTTTCTTCCAATTAGATACGAAGATATCAGCTTGATCGCTTCTGGTGAAAGGTCAAACTCATAACGTAACTTTCTCAACAGCACAAAGTGGTTTACATTATCGAAAGCCTTAGAGAAATCAAGTAGAACCAAAAATGTAACACAATTACAATCAAGATTCTCTCTTATGTCCTCAGTAACTTTTAAAAGTGCTGTCGTGCAACTGTGTTTGGGGCGAAACCCGGATTGAATGTTAGCTAAAAAGTTGTTTTGCATAATGTAACCGTTGAGTTGTTTTTGCATGATACTTTCACAGACTTTAGATAAAAAAGGTAGGATCGATATCGGCCGAAACTCTGTTTGCAATGGATTTTTAGGTATTGGGACTATCTTGGCGAGTTTCCACTGGTCTGGAAAAACTCCAGTTGTGAGGACGGTATTGAAAATGTGAGTAATGAACGGTAACAACAACGGTAATATGGCTTTTAGAAAAATTGGATCGATTTCATCCACACCTAAGGCATTTGACTTTATTGAAAGAAAGCTCTCCAAAACATCCACACTACTAACACACGAAAAATTGAAAGAAGAGTTTGTAAGAACAGCTGAAAAATCTGGAGCAGCATCCAAAACTACCGAGGGAGCAGGGCTGGCAGAGGATAAAAACTTACGATTCAATTCATCACCATCGATATTGATTTGCGATTTGGGACGTTTCTTTCCGATACCTAAATCGCCGAGATTTTTCCATAACTTGCGTCCATCCGAAGACAAATTCAGGCGGTTGGCATAGAAAACTGCTTTTGCCGCTCTGATCTCCTGCACAACTCTATTCCGCAAGGCTTTATAAGCTGTATGCATAGCTGGGCATTAACGGGCATTTTTTCGTTAATCCGTTAATCGTTAATTAACGAAGTTAACATTCCCATTAACGGATTAACTTTTCAGTTAACTTTAAAAAAATGGTAACGATCGTTAAATTTTCCAAAGTCCGTTAATCGTTAATCGAACACAAATACCATACAGATACACATTCAAATTAGATTATTGGTAATTATTTTTATAACTTATAAAAAATTTGTCAACACCCTTCAGGAAACACAACGACACGCGACTTGTCTATTTCGCTGCCTGTCGGTGTTTTTTTTTTGTTGGTGCTATAGGTATACAGATACAGAATATAATATGCGTTATTAAACGGCATAGAGAGAAGGTTCGGACCACTTATGGACGATGAACAGTGCCAACTGGCTGCGGCTTTTCACCCTAAGTTTCGGTTGATATGGTTGCAGAAATATGATAACAGTCGTGAAGATGCAGTGAAAAAATACATGGAAAAAAAGGTAGAAGAAGTGCTACAAGAAGAAGCTATCGAAATATCAAAGGACGTAGAGGGTGTAAGTGGTGGAGGCAGCAACGCGAATAACAACGACGATGATGAGGATGACTTTTTCAACACTGTTACTCAATCTTCTGAAAAACCTAAGAACAACAAATCATTAAGAAGTAAAGCTCAAAGTCTCGTAAAAACGTGGCTAGATTTGAAGTCAAAAGACTCGTTAAATGAAGCGGCATTCCTCGGGGAACAAGTATTGGCAAATATGTTTATCCAATGCAATACAATACAATACCCTCCAAGTGCTGTTGTTGAACGTCTCTTATCCACGGGCAAGGATATACTTCAGCCGAAAAGAGCCTCGCTTTCCGACGAGAATTTCAACATGCTGATGTTCATGAAGGGGAACAATCACATTCATATAGATGACTGAATAAATTGTTATAAAATATAATTTACTATATTAAACAAAATTTACTTGTCTTTTCTTGTTTCCAACTTCCAATTTTTGTTAGAAAATAAAATTTGTATGGCGTGTTAACGGATTAACGATTAACGTTAACTTGCGTTAATTTTTCTAAAATTTAACGTTTTAACTGTTAACGAAGTTAAATTTTTAATTAACGGATTAGCGATTAACGAAGTTAACTTTTTGATTAACGGTGCCCAGCTATGGCTGTATGTAACTCTTCAACCCGAAAATGTTTCCAACGTCGGTATGCTATATCGCGTTGATTAATTAAATCAGTTATAGTTTGAGTTAGCCAGGGTTTAGATACACTTATTCGTTTTTTTGTCTTTAGTGGGATGTGTGTGTTATAAAGGTTTAAAATATTTTCATTAAAAAAAGTCACTTGTTCAATGGCAGAATTCATTAAGTATATATTTTCCCAAGAAATAGAGCGAATACTTAGTTCAAGAGCCGATCTATCAATGTTTTTATAATCTCTGAATTGAAACGAAAGATTTTCTGTGACTGTTTCAGTTTTAAAGTCAAACGTCAAGAAGATAAGGTCATGATGTGAAAAAACCGGAGCCGCCAGCTGATCATAACATAAAACACGATCTTTCCTATTACTTATAAATAAGTCTAATAGTGTACTTGACGATTTAGTGAAATGAGTGGGAACGGTTGAGTTCACTAAATGTAAATCAAGTGAAGTCAAATGATCGGCAAATCTATTATTATCGTTTAAAACATTGTTATTTAAATCACCAATATCGCGAGATAATCGAACAGACAAAATCTGAAACCACATGCATACACAATACTCCATTACTAATGCGCATCTGAGGAATGGAGGACGCCTCAGATTTAATTCAGATCACTGACAAGCTCTATTCCAAGCTTTATCAGTTGTTCTTAAGAGGCAGTACCCTACGAAGAAATTGAAAAACGAATGCTTAATTCGAAAAAAGCACCAACCTCAAAAAAAGTTATATCAATGGGGCGTTTTTCGTCAAGACGGCTTCGAGGCTGAAGTGCCTTGACTAAACACCAATGTCAGCCTCACGTTCCATTACATGCCATCCCCATCACATTTTTCTTTGTACGACCACTGGAACAAAGATTTTTTTTATCTCTGCACAGTGACCTTGACCACTAGCTACACAGTCTCACGAATTTCTGCTTTTTCCACAAGTTGTAACAGCAGAATAGCAGCTTCATTTAGGCCAACATTTCTTTTAGATATAGCAATTGCTGTTGAATCCGTATTTAATACAAATGAAAACTTTGAATACATTTCACATACACTACGTAGAAATTTAATTTAAGTTTTGAATTTCATATTTTGAAGTACGTCAACTGATTCCGAAAGTCCGAATAATTGATTTGTGTGTGGCAATGCCTTTACTGATTTTGTTCGGGCCTTATGATTATAATTTGTTCGTATTCGTAGCGGAGCTTTACGTTCGGAACTTTTCTACGAGGAACTCTGTGATAGGGATGAATACAAATCATATAAATAAATAAATAAATAGAGTGGCGCGACAGCTCTTGAAGAGCCAAGGCCTAAGCGACTTACTCTCATCAACAATTCTCTGAGTGCGTGTGAAGAATTGAGGGGACCTACAATTTAACGCCGATTCCGAACGGCAAAGTTGAGAAGCACTTTTTTCATGACAGATTGATACTCTTGGAAAATTTGTCAGGTCTTCGCAAGAGGCAGTACCCGCGAAAGATGAAATAAAAACTTGGCCTGAGTGGGACTCGAACCAACGACGTTCGGCTTAGCAGTCAACGCACTTACCAACTAAGCTACGGGCGACTGCGAATACAAATCATATACACGATTTTTATTTCAAATTTTGCATTATCTTGCCTTAGTTTTGAAATATTAAAATTAAATACATTCCTATTGCTATTATGTATTTTGTTTACTTTATTTTTATTCTTATGATAAAAAAATCAATGTTATCAAAAAAACAAAATGTTGTGAAAAAGCAAAAATGATAGCAAGTTTAGAAATGAACATGATAACGAAGCTGTCTAAAGAACTTACGGAAAGACGGGGAGTAGGATGGAGTTATAATTATTTGGCCTGTTGTTCTCTGCACTAGAAAAGCTTTTTTTCATTCTGATCATAATGTGAATGAAGCGGATGACAACTAAACAAAGTAATAATTGATATCTGGAGCGTATGTAGCTAGTTCTGGCCTTACCAACAACGATTAATTTTTGTTTTTAAATTAAGCTAGAATACCTTATCAAAGTGAAAAAAATATTAGGTATTTATGCTTTTCAATGTGAAAAAATACCCCAAGGAACCATCTTTCCGGAAAAAAAATTTGACATTTTTTTTTGTATGTATTTAATTTTTTTATATAAAAAAATTCATTCTTATTTAAAAAAACAAAAATTTGATGAGGATATTAACGCCTTACTGCATGATTTTTTTTTATGAAAAAAAAATATTGGATAGATTTTGCAAAACTAAAAGACACGTGTTTCAGGATTTTTTCATTTTTGTCCAAAAAACTCGGGAAATACGAGTTTTACGGTTTGGGTCCGATATGCCATACCATGGAGAAATGCAAAAAAAGAGATTTTATAAATACATATATATATTGTATAATGTATTTGTATATTATTGAATGTATTTTGGTTTCAAGGAAATACCCATTTTTTATATTTTTTATGAAATCTTGAATTGCACTTTGGTACTCATTTTCGACTTTTCTGTCTTTTCTGTTTTGGCTGATCAAAAAAATAGCTAAACTCAATCATAAATTCATTATTTTTTGTTAAATTCAGTAAACAGGTTTATTTTCTTTAAAACACAATACGAAACATAAATATTTTTAAGCAAATTTAAAAATTATGAACAAAAAACTGGTTTGGCTCATATATGAGCCACCATGCAGTAAGGGGTTAAGAGTGTTCCGGAGCAAAACAGCGTTTTTTTCAAATGGTATTGTGAAGCGTTTGTATGTCGTATCGAAATGATTTATGTGTCATTGTGTAGACAAAAACTGTTTCTAAATAGCCATTGGAGCACAATTTCAATTTACAGTAATCCCCGCTTAGTTGCACCTCGCTTAATTGAACATCCCGCTTAATTGATCGAAAAAATTGATTTTGAAAATTTCCCGTATTAGTAGCAAGGCTTTTTAGACGGTTAATTGAACCCCGCTTAATTGAATTACTCGTTTAATTGATCTTTAAAATATGCAGCAGAAAAACTAAATACATGGACATTTTTCGGATAATTGGGCGGACAAAAAAATTATAATGAAACAAAATGAAACTGTTCGCTGTATAACAAATGACAGCTAATCATTGTTTATTTTTGGTTTTTGCATTGCATAAGAAATACAGGAAGGGGTCTTATGAAAAAGAAGTGAAACATTTTTCAAAGTAGTGTGAGTTTTACAAACATAAATGCATCACAACAGGGTTGGCCTGTAGTTAAATGTTTAATCTCATGGGCGCCAAGCGAAATTTGATCGAATCAAGATTATCGATTGGGCTTCAATTTATTTTTTCAATTTCAATCCTTATCCTTATTATATGGTGTTTTAACGCTCATTTTTCATCCGTAATTCATCACATTTATTGCACCTTCTTGGGTGGTATTTGAAAGCGCATTCTATGAACAACTTAATCAAGTGTTAAGAAACTCAAGAAATTGTGCAGCGCCTTACGATCACCAACATAAACAAATTCGCCCCTGAACTCCGAGTTTTTGATTTTTTGACAGAAATAAAACTAAAAATCAAGAACAAATAATATCTATGGAAAAAGGATTTTTATTTTTGAGAAATTTATTATTTGGGTTGATAAATACTATGACAAATACAATTTAAAAGTTCTACGATATTTGAATTAACTAAATAACTTCACTTCACACACATTCATAATACAAAATAAGACATTAACTTGTGATAAGAAATGTTTCTTGACTTCGTAGTTGAAACGTTTCTACACAATTTCACACAGCACTTCATTATCTCTTATGGTGTTTTTATTAAGAATAGTAAATATTCTACCTAAATTAGCAAAAACTTCAATATTTAATTTTGTTTTATAGATTTGTTTAATAAACTTAACTACCAAAATCTCAAAAGAACTTTTTTACAGCTCGGCAAAATGACAGCACATGAAACATTTTGACAGTACAGGAGACAAATTTGACATTATCAGACATTTTTGTTGCTTCACTCCCGAACACTGTACAGGAAGCGGTGTTAGCTACCGCTTCGTGTACTTCTTATTCAATGGTTTTGTGTCATAGGAAATATTTTAACATATTTTCATGTGCATTCTTTTTAATATTTTTCCAGGTTTTAGTAAGTTGACACTGAAATGTTTATAAAGTGAATTTATGGGATAAATATTTTATTTTTTAGTTGACCTACTCGTGCAATAATACGGGTTTCGCTTAATTGAACAAATATGTCAATTAAGCGGGGTTTCGTTAATTGAACGACCCGGATAATTGACCGAAAAATCTGACAAAATGGTCAGTGCAATTAAGCGGGGAATACTGTAGTACTTTGTTACTTAGTAGTCAAGGCTCAAAAACGCCAAAATTGCCAAAAATCGTACTTTTTCAAAGAAAATTCCATCAAAATAAAAACATTTTTCGCTAACATTTCTTAATGAGCATAAAATTTGACATGTAAACTGTATAACTATTGGAGAAAAAATTAACTTTTTAAACAAAAAAGAATTAAAAAATTATGAATAAAATTTGTATTATTGATAAGCAATTTTTCTTATGATGCGATATTTATTTTTTTTTAAATCTCTTCATTTATTTAGCACGTACTTGTTCTCAACACATAGCAATCAAAACATTTTGAAAAACTTTGATCAAACACATTTTATTTCAAAATTAAGAGATAGCCAAATCTGCCTAAATTTGAAAATTCAAATCAGTAACGGCTGGCGGAAGTCACGATTCTCATAGGAACGTGATTCTCTCTCTCTTACCCTGCGGCCACACGAGCAAGTTCTGGTCAGCAAGTAGCGTACATATATAATTTGTCAAATCTCTATCGGTGTACTTGGTGTGACGTAGGCGGCAAAAAACTTGCTAGTCAACTTGCCAGCAAGTTCACATATTTTTTACAAGCTTACCTGCTTTTAACATCCAATTTTGAATTTCCAAGATGTCGCCAGCAAAAATAGAAATAAAAATCTTCGTTTCAACTAATTTTCTAATTTAATTTTGTTCATTTTGATATATTTGGCAAAACCTGTCAAATTACTTGCCGATTTACTTGCTCGTTTTACTGGCTGGAAAATTTGCTAGCCAGTTGACCAGCCAGTACTAAAGCAAGTACTAAAAGTTTGAATGTGTGAGCAAAACATTTGATTGTATGCCAACTTGCTAGCCAGAACTTGCTCGTGTGGCCGCCGGGTTAGCAAGATGCATTAAGTTCAAAATTTGTCGTGTGGTGCTTCAAGCAGTAAGAAGAAGTAAGAATTTTCAGTTTCAGTCCGGAACACTCTTAAGCTATTATTTCAAAGAACTCTAGTGAAAATCGTGAATAAACTTAGGCCGTGTCCGAATTGGATGAATTGTGGTTAAAAAATAAAAATGGATGAATTTTTAACCACTACTGTCATATTTTAACCTGCTCAGCAGCTAGTCAAATAATGCGAAGTGTCAAAATTTAACCAAACGTCAAATTTTAACCCATTTTTAACTGAATTCAGACTTTTGTAGTACCTATTTTTATACTCATTTCTAAACATCTAGCAGTTAACTATCTCTAGTCTCTATCTAATTTTAAAAAAAAAACCTACTTACGCTGCGCAACTTTACTTTTCAATAAGTTAAAATGAAACTAACCTTCAAATCTCTTAATAAATTAGACGAAACGTTCAATTTTCCACTCAACGACGTTGGACAGTTATTGCATTATAGCAATTATTTTATTTTATGCAACTGATTCCTTCGTGTTCACAGTAAAAAAAAACGACCATCTAAGTAGCTAGTTTTTTGGTAATCCTTGATGAGCTCCTGCTCTTTCAGACTCAGCGTTTCTGATTGCCCACCATCACTATCACTACTGCTAGTTTGAGGGCCGTAAAAGAAATCGGGATCGGAGCTCGTGTGAGGGCCTTCTAAAACGGATCCTTCTCCACTGATATGCACATTGCTAAAAAATTCACTTCCCACGGATTCTTCGTTGGTATCCATTTTATTTAAAACTATTTAAAGTATTTCTAACGATTATGAATAAATCATGTAGATGATAAAAACAATAGCATGAAAAATCAAAACAACTCTTAACAAAAACTGAGAAACATTGACAATAATTTAAAATATGATATTTTTATAAGTATACTTACATATGTTTTTATGAAAGAAATATTTAATTTTTATTGTACACTTTTTTGTCAACCGGTTTTTGTTTTATTTAATTTTATTTCTATATTGTTTTTAATGTTTTTAATTTTAGTTTTGTCACACTTTTGAACTTTTTCACTTTACACTATGCACTTTTTTAAAAATGAATTTGAGCTCCACGACAAATAACTAAAAAGTGATAAATGAAAAGTAGAAAAATATTGTTTCCATGCCAAAAAAGCTTTCAATAAAATTAATTATAAAAAGTTCAACATGTGAACATTGTAACGAAGCGTTACAAATTTTGCTTCAAATTACCGAAACCAAAAATAAAAACAATAAACGAAACCTGCCAAACGACCGTTGAGAAAATTAAATTTGAATTCTCAAATTCAAATTCAATTTATCACCCGACCCACTCATGCATTTTTAAACCAGAAGATCACGTCATCGCTCATGCGTTGATTCCATATGTTCGTACAATACGTACATACACACCATGCATACGTTTCGTTATCTCACACCAGCCGACCGATCGTTGAAGAATGCATGCATTTAGTTCACTCCCTTTCTTTTAATTCACGTTATGTTTTCACACAAAAATTAACAAGGGGAAGTAAAATGTCAATGCAAGGTGAGGTTTTCTTTCTTCGGTGTGGTTGGTACCAATCTCGTGTACCTACTAAGAAGAATTAAAACGCCGTGAAGCAAGCTGCCTATACCCTGAGTATTAATAGCTTCGCCTTCTAAACCGGAAATTTTTGGCCTAAAATTTATATTTATTTTGCTCGTCGAAGATCCACTTCTTCTAAGTGTACCTCCGACTAGGAAAGGCTTCTCCTGACCTGTTTTTTTTTTTTTTTTTATTTGCCGGACCGATTCCACCTGTTTATTCTGTGGCTGCCCTTCTTCCAAGCGCACCGCAGACAGAGAGCTGTCAAGTCGGGGACAGTTCGACCGTTTATTCCTTAGTTAGGTGCTAAGGACAGTAGCAGCATTTTGAGTTCTGCTGTTTATTCTTCGCTCCACTCCTTCCGAGTGTATCGGGGACAGAAAATCCGCCTGTTTGCCTGTTTATTCTGTGGATGCCCTTCTTCCAAGCGCACCACAGACAGAGAGCTGTCAAGTCGGGGACAGTTCGACCGTTTATTCCTTAGTTTGGTGCTAGGGACAGTAGCAGCATTTTGAGTTCTGCTGTTTATTCTTCGCTCAACTCCTTCTGAGTGTATCGGGGACAGAAAATCCGCCTGTTTGCCTGTTTATTCTGTGGTAGCCCTTCCTCTAAGCGCACCACAGACAGAGAGTTGTCAAGTCGGGGACAGTTCGACCGTTTATTCCTTAGTTTGGTGCTAGGGACAGTAGCAGCATTTTGAGTTCTGCTGTTTATTCTTCGCTCCACTCCTTCTGAGTGTATCGGGGACAGAAAATCCGCCTGTTTGCCTGTTTATTCTGTGGTAGCCCTTCCTCTAAGCGCACCACAGACAGAGAGTTGTCAAGTCGGGGACAGTTCGACCGTTTATTCCTTAGTTTGGTGCTAGGGACAGTAGCAGCATTTTGAGTTCTGCTGTTTATTCTTCGCTCCACTCCCTCTGAGTGTATCGAGGACAGAAAATCCGCCTGTTTGCCTGTTTATTCTGTGGCTGCCCTTCTTCTAAGCGCACCACAGACAGAGAGCTGTCAAGTCGGGGACAGTTCGACCGTTTATTCCTTAGTTTGGTGCTAGGGACAGTAGCAGCATTTTGAGTTCTGCTGTTTATTCTTCGCTCCACTCCTTCTGAGTGTATCGGGGACAGAAAATCCGCCTGTTTGCCTGTTTATTCTGTGGTAGCCCTTCCTCTAAGCGCACCACAGACAGAGAGTTGTCAAGTCGGGGACAGTTCGACCGTTTATTCCTTAGTTTGGTGCTAGGGACAGTAGCAGCATTTTGAGTTCTGCTGTTTATTCTTCGCTCCACTCCCTCTGAGTGTATCGAGGACAGAAAATTCGCCTGTTTGCCTGTTTATTCTGTGGCTGCCCTTCCTCTAAGCGCACCACAGACAGAGAGCTGTCAAGTCGGGGACAGTTCGACCGTTTATTCCTTAGTTTGGTGCTAGGGACAGTAGCAGCATTTTGAGTTCTGCTGTTTATTCTTCGCTCCACTCCCTCTGAGTGTATCGAGGACAGAAAATCCGCTTTTTGCCTGTTTATTCTGTGGCTGCCCTTCTTCTAAGCGCACCACAGACAGAGAGCTGTCAAGTCGGGGACAGTTCGACCGTTTATTCCTTAGTTTGGTGCTAGGGACAGTAGCAGCATTTTGAGTTCTGCTGTTTATTCTTCGCTCCACTCCCTCTGAGTGTATCGAGGACAGAAAATCCGCTTTTTGCCTGTTTATTCTGTGGCTGCCCTTCTTCTAAGCGCACCACAGACAGAGAGCTGTCAAGTCGGGGACAGTTCAACCGTTTATTCTCTAGTTTGGTGCTAGGGACAGGAGCAGCATTTTGAGACCTGCTTATTTATTATAAGACCGTATTATAAGAAATTATTAAGAATTATTATTGTACGTAGATTGTAAGCTGTATATGCAATACCCTGTTATTTTAGATCGTAAGAAAACTGAAATAAAATTTAATACAACATCGGAAAGGTTGGTCGTTATTGGAAGTTTGAGACTTATCGACCCAAGTTTTATTTGCTTTCTTTGGGATCGACCCTGGACACCCTGAGCCTACCTCAGCAATAAATAAAAAAGCATCACAACATGCAACTAAGGTTATTCTTCAAAAGCTCGGGCACTTCTTTCAGTTATAATAATTATATAATACAATGTTTTAAACAGGCCCGGGCTTAGATGGTAAGGCCCTCTCAGTTACATTGCATGAACATAAAAAATAATACACTAGTCAAAACAATTAAAGGAACACTTAAAAAAACTCAAAAATGGAGTGGTTTTTTATAAGGCTGTATCTCAGTAGAATAAAGTCGGATTGAAGTGAAATAAAAAGTTTTTCAAAGGTTATCATTTGTTCTTTTCAAATTATTTTGAGTTAAAAAAGTACCGTTAGTCGTTTTTTCTTGAGCGTAAAAAATGTTCACTCAATTTCAAAATCGAAAAAAAAATAAACTTTGAGTTGTCATAAAATGAGCGGAATTTTTTTTTTCAATTCAACCAATCTAAGATTCAATTTGAGAATTTTGCTGGCTATAATTCACTGTTTGGTTCAGATCGCTAGGATTTTTTTTCTAATCAAAAAATGGGTTTACATGCAAAAACACAATTTTGACTTTGGACCCTAATAACTCTGCTAAATACTTAGAAAAATGCTTCATTTCTTTTTCATAAGACCCCTTCCTCCTCCTCCTCCTTCCAGTGTGAGTTTCACAAACACAAACACATTACAACATGGCTGGTCTGCAGTTGAATAGTTAATCTCAGGGGTGCCAAGCGAAATTTGATTGAATCAAGATTATATCGATTGTGCATCAATTTTATTTTTCAATTTCAATTACTTTTTTTGGATTACATGGTATTTTAACACTCAAGGTGTACATGCACGATTTTTACTGTTTTTTTTTTATTCTTCGTTACATTTTCTTCATTTTTCATCCTTAATTCATCATATTTACTGTTCGGGTCGTATTCGAAAGCGCATTCTATGAACACCATGTTAAAAAGCACAAAAAATTGTGTAGCGCCTAACGATCACCAACAAAAATAAATGCGCCCCTGAACTCGAGTTTTTGTTTTTTTTTGACAGATGAAACTAGAAACCAAGAACAAATAAACTCTATGGACAAAGAATTTTTTGTAAGTTTGATTGATCGAAACAAAGAAACGGTTAATCGTATTGATGCGAAGTTTTCACCAAAATCAAGGAAATTTTATCAGCTTAATTAAGCCTCAGATTAGTTGTATCACTGAAAACCACAAAACAACGGTAGTTTTTATAAAAAAGTTGAAAAATTCATATTTTGGACCTTTTTTTATCGAAAAGATTGAGAAAAGCAATATTTAAATTTTTTCAAAATGTTTTTGTGTAGAAAATTTAATAATTTTTCAAATCTGCCTTTTATTTTTTATGTAAGGAAATATTTAGCAGAGATATTAGGGTCCAAAGTCAAAATTGTGTTTTTGCATGTAAACCCATTTTTTGATTAGAAAAAAAATCGTAGCGATCTAAAACAAACAGAGAATTAATGCCAACAAAATTCTCAAATTGAATCTTAGATCGGTTGGATTGAAACAAAATTTCCGCTTAAATTATGACAAACCAAACTTTATCTTTTTTTTTTTTTAAATTTTGAAATGGAGTGAACATTTTTTACGCTCAAGTGAAAACGACTAACGGTATTTTCTTAACTCAAAATAATGTGAAAAATTATAACCTTTGAAAAACTTTTTATTTCACTTCAATCCGACTTTTTTCTACTGAGATACAGCCTTATAAAAAACCACTCATTTTTTGAGTTTTTTCAAGTGTTCCTTTAATTGTTTTGACTAGCGTATGAATGTTATCAGTATCCAAACACTCACACTCGTACACTTCCATTCGAATTGAGTAGAAAACTGACTTCATTTTTTGATTATTCTTTGAAATTTTTTTTTATATTTTCTCCAGCTAATTGCTGATATATTTATATGATAAAAAAAAATTATTCATAAGTCACCAACTGATAAATTAGATTTTATAAGTTCATAATTTAGTAAGTGAATTTTGACTAATGAATTAAAAAAATTTAATTCATAATTCACTTGGAGACTTATGAATTGAAAAAAATTTAATTCACCAATCTTTTGGTGAATTACGAATTAAGAAAGTTTAATTCATAATTCACTTGGTGACTTATGAATTAAAAATAAATTAAATCATAATTCACTTGGTGATTTATGACTTAAAGATTTTATAATTTATAAACTCGCAACTCTGAGTCCATGACAACATCGGATGAAAACGCTTTGGGCTGCTTCAAGAGAAAAATTCTTCGAGTGATTGTTGGTCCTGCCTGCATAAATGGAGAATGGAGACGAAGATTCAATCAAAAATTTAAGGTCCAACGACTTACATGGTCGGGACATGTGAATGGAAAATAATGCTCCGGCTCGTTGAGTCTTCGAATCCAACCCGGAAGGACGTCGTAGAAAAGGAAGACCGTGATTCAGGTGGAGCACACTGCACACTGGGGGTAGAGGACCTGAACCTACTTGTCGTGCGAAACTGTAGGCAACTAGCTAGGGATCTGGTCCGACCTGGACTGAGCGCCACCATAAATAATAATAATAATTAATAATCTTTATGTTGCCTGTTCCAGCGTCACCGTTGGTACCCCCAGTAGTTGGTTTATTCATGCTCAAATCCAAATGTTTTGGATTAACTTTTAAGATAGCATTTAGCATTTAAAAAATATTTTTTGTTTGAATAAATGAATTTGTTGTTCCAATTAAATTATTTATAGTATTTTACGTATTGCACGTATCGGGCGCTATAGTAATAATTAAAAAACTGAGATCGCACATTTTTTAAACATTTTTCTATGTACATAGTTACCTACCATTAAAAACACATTTCCAACGATTATATAAAGATTCATTGACTTTCCCTAGATTCCAAGGTATATATCTTACGGCACTCCATTACTACATACCTTTGTTCCATTGGAAGATTTGTTAGCATTTTATGTTTCTGCTTAGCAGCCCATAACCATAATACCTACAAATGTAATGTTGAAAGAATCTTAAAACAAAATTCAACATGAAAACCAACAAATCGCTATGTTCCTTATTATTGTAATTTTTCTTTTTTGACAATGATGAGAAAAAGGTGTGTAATATTCAAATAATTTAAGTGTTGCTTCTTCTGCAAAATTGAGAAAACCGTTGTTCACAAATAAGGTCGTGGCGACGATATTCCTCTATGTTCGGTAAATTTAGAAACAAACTTGATATTGGCTGCTTGTTATTCAACTCTTCTGAAGAAAGTGCGCTTGAGTCTGTGTTTGGATATAAACGTTTTGATACTGCTTTTTGCATACCCCAAATGAAAGGCGCACTTTTGCACATGAGCAACTTAATACATTCACCTTGGCCGTTTTTATTCTCAATTTCGCTGACTGCATCCAATAATTTATGAGGAAGCTTCTCGTCAGTTATTTTCTCGATAAAATGAGAGAGTCCTTTTGGTGGATTTTCCAGAATCCAATCAATAGGTCTATCTTCAGCCATATTTCCACGAGCTGAACGTTCTTCTTGCTGACCCTCATAGGAAGATTCTTCTTCAGTTTTAGGAATGTTTTCCGAATACTGACGCTTTTTTAAAGTGTTACCTAACTTTGTAAAATAAAAACCAGTTCAAAATGTGGCTTTTAACAAAACTACAAATACTCACCAATTGAGCAATCATTAAAAAAGCATTGATAGCCAAGGCCCCTAGTTTTCCTGCATCGAATCCAATCATCTTTAAAAATCTGCCAAATACATCTGCTGAGTTAATAAGGCTAGAAGACGATGAAGAAGGGCCAGAATCTCTGTCTGGGTCTTCCAATTTGTCAGGTGTTTGAAACAAAAACGATGAATCAAACTTAGGTGTTGATGGCTGGGGAGCAAAGGCTTTTGCTACTAAGGTTGCAACGTCTGCAGCCGTGTTTATTCCTTTAACAAAATTATTTTTGTTTTACAGAAAACGATTGTCATAGGCTATAGAAACGTACCCATCATCTGACCAGCGTATTTGATTCCAGTATTGATGTTTTCAATAATTCCGCGTTTGGTCACATGTTTTCCTTCGACAGTACTCAGGAGATACACCCACAGAACAAATAGCCCAAGCACAAATATTTTGGTTAATTCAAATTTAAGAAACCGCATTGCTAATGTTAATTTCCTTACTATACTCTATTTTTTTCA
Source organism: Sphaerophoria taeniata (assembly GCA_943590905.1). Classification (NCBI taxonomy): domain Eukaryota; kingdom Metazoa; phylum Arthropoda; class Insecta; order Diptera; family Syrphidae; genus Sphaerophoria; species Sphaerophoria taeniata. The sequence continues at coordinate 73,548,033 of OX016542.1, read as the reverse complement.
ATAAATTGTTCTTACCACCAAGAGGTATCTTAAGCAAATAAATGTTGTCGCAACTTTAAAGAAAAGAAAGTCTCGTCAACCATGAGGAGCTTCGTCACCATTAACTTTAATTTGTAATTGCCGTCTTGAAGGTTGCCTTGCTTAGTGCAGCAATTTTTCTCTATCGAGGCTTTCAAGCGTGTGACCGATCTAACTACCTTCCTATCATTATATGCCTGTTTTCTTATTTAACTAAGACTGCTTTTGCTTCGTAAATATTCTTTGAGCACAACTATGTACATCATGAATTGAGAGACGGCGGCGGTTGGCTTTATACAAAAAATCAAAATATAATTTTTCCAAAGTCATCTTGTGGAAAAAGAACAGGATTCCCCGCTCGATTCTGCAAGTATCTGATTTTTTGATGAGCCAATTTTAAAATGAATTTTTACAATATATGCAATGGACTTTTGTACGGTTGCATTTATAAACAATTGGCCTAAACTATTTTAGATTAGATCTGTCGCAACAGTAGGGTTGCCACGTTTAGCATTCATTCAATCATTTGCTCACAAAAAAAAATAAAAAAAATAAACTTAAACAAAAAAAGCCGAGAAAAGCAACAACATAAAAGCAGTCGAACCAAACCTTTATAGAATCCCACAATAATCCCACAATAACAAAAAATCAAAGCAACAAACAAAAGCATAGCAAAGCAAACAAAAATACCAAACAATCAAACAGTGAGTAGGTACCATCCATCCAGTTGCATGTCTTATCACATGCATTTCATTGCATTAGAATTTATATTGCTCATGATGAAATGGATGTATGTGATATGACACAAAAAACAGATGAATAGAAAAAAATGTTCAAATTCCAGGGTAGGATCGATTCCAGCCGCTGCTAAGGCACAACACAAGCGGGGGCGCTGAAGCGAAAAGAAGTCTGGGGTGGTATCGGCTAAGGTGATAGTTGACAGTCATTTTTCTGACTATCAAAAGTGATCATATACAATTTTCTGTCTGTGTGCCAGTGATCAATATTTTATCACTTTTTTTGGCATCACTTACAGCAAAAATATGTTACATGTGTCAAAACTACATCTGTCATAGTAATTTTAAATCAAATGTGCAAACGGCTGCCTGGACGAAACAAATAAATTCTGCAAAAATGTAAGTAAACATTGTTTTATGCCCTTAAAACTATAAAATAATCTTTATTTATTAATATTTAGGAGTCATGTGAACAAAGCACAGGTGGAAATTATGACGAAGTTCATGGAGGAGCATTCAAAACTTGCTAAACAATATACAGGCAGCAACATATACGAAAGAGAAATTCATAACCGGCTGTGGGCGAAATTGACGACAAAACTAAATGAGAATGGTCCACCAAGTAAATCAGTTCGCGATTGGAAAAGGGTAAATATTATTTTGGAAGGATTTACATTTTATTTTCATTTTTCTATCTCATGAAGGTTTGGACAACGCGTAAATATGCAGCAAAAAGAAAAGTTGCAGAAAATAAAAAATCAATTTCAAAGACTGGAGGAGGTCCTTTTATGGAGATCCCATTGGACGAAAATGAGAAAAGCATTGTGAAGGTATGTGGAATAGAGGCGGCGGCGGGCGGTAGCTGGAATAAGTGGCGTTTCAAGCTTCGGCTGTGAGCAAGAAAGTAAGTTTGCTCTGTCTATTGGTTAAATTGAGAACATATTGGGCCTTACTAATAAACAAATTTAAAGATAACTTAAATAATAAAGTCGACTCTTATTTGTGAACCATACCAATAACCAATTTAATACTCAACTTAGCGTTAAACTTCAGTCACGTTATTGCTGTCATACTGACAATCCTGTTATCGTATCGTAATTAATTAATTTTTCTGAAGAGAAGACCTTCTGCGGTCATGATGGCCAAAGAACCTTCAAGAATTTGCAAAAATATTTGAAAAATCCAGCAAAGATGTCAGCGAGGCCAAACGCAACAACATCCTCCGAATTTGCTGCGAATATTTTCGTTGGGATGCGAAATTATTCAAAAAGATTTCTTGCTCGTGAAATTCGATACAGGCATCGATTCGGAACACGGAACTTGCGGTTGGCGTAGACATTCTGATCAATAAGACACGTAAATAGAATAATAGCTGTGATGAATCAAGTGTTGTACATCTCAAATTAAATAAAAAACTGTGATGATAGTGTTGAAATCCACAAATGAACATAAAATCAACATTGAATCAAGCTAACGCTAGTTCTTTCTAAAATTGGCTTCTAGTAGATAGCTCTACTTCGGCTTTTTCTGCAAAAAAAGATTTAGCTTGTTTTTGATTCACAAATTGAAAAGTTAGTCCTTTTTTTGCTGACTATTAACGATGCTCTATCATGTGTTCAAAGCAGCGACTGATGATATTCAAATGTACAAAAACATAGGTTCAACGAATGATTCAGTTTCAGATTCTTCTACAAGTTGATAGTTTTGCATTGTGGTGTCAAATGAAAAGCTTTGTTCTTTTCACCTAGACACCCCTTTACGATATGCATTTTGAGAGGTTCTCGAAAGAATTCAAGAATGATAGACTAGGATGGAAACAGGGTCACATTAAATTAAGTCCATTAAATAATTACGAATGTTACTCACTCAAATGAGCGTTGGAACGATCCAGAGTGAACATTTTAATTATTAAAATTTATGAACACCTTTGTTTATTTTTCAAAAATGGACAAATGTCATATTTTCAGCTGTCTATTTATATTATAACCAAATGTAGTAGATAAAGTAATAGAGCTGTAATTAGTAAAAGACGTGTTTAACTTTTTTATTAGTTACAACACATATAAACACGACTTTAAAATTTAAGCAGGCATCTATCTAAATGCGTGTTTAATGCTTGTTTATTAGTAAGGCCCATTATATTTATATTTAACTTTCCTTTTATATTTTCTTTTTCTAAGATTCCGATGAGGAAACAGCAAATATTTTAAATGAGGCAGACGAAATTCTAAACAGAATTTTAGAAGAGACAGTGGAACTACAAACAAATGCAGAAGAAAAAGAAAATGCAAATGATGAAGTTTTTCCAGTGACATCGAAAGAAAAAAAAATTAAAAAAAGCCAACGATAAAATTGTCGACGAGCAGTTTTATTGTCCAACAAACAAATTGAGCTTCAGGAACAATTTTTATCTGTTCAACTTGAGATTAAGGCGACATTAAGTTCAATTAATGGTTCAATAAATGAACTTAACGATACGCTCAAAACATTTTGTATTGAAAAACAAAAAGAGAGGCAGATTTCATTAGCCCTCAAAAATGAAGAACTCAAGCTTCGGAGAATGGAGTTGGATGTCTCCAAAGAAGTAAATGAGCTCCGACAGCTAGAGTTCAACAAGAACCTGAAAAAAGAGCTGTGAATTCCAACAATTATTTATTTTTGTTTATTGTTTTTTTTGAAAAGAAGTTCCTATTTATTTTAAATTAAAAGAAAAAAATATTTATTTTGTTATTACTTTTTTATATAATAAATTATTAAACTTTCAGTAAATTACATTTGTTTCATTTAACGTCTTAAACGGCTAAACCAAATATCATCTCTTATACGATTCCGCATTCGAGCCCCTTCACTTCCGTTTTCTCCTCTTGTATAGGTGTTATTACTTTCAGTTTGAGGAGTTGTAACTTCATCAAAGAATAAATCTCCATTTTCCATGCAGATGTTGTGGAGAGCAGCACAAACATTTATAACTTGGGCTGCTCTCTTTGGAGAATATCGCAACTTTCGTTCTTCTAAAATACATCTCCAGCGACCTTAAAATATGGAATACTTCATTGTGAAAAATTGTATGCATGTAAGCATCTTAAATATTTACATTTCAAAACTCCAATACAAAGTTCAACAACACTCCTTGCTTGGGAGTGTACGTTGTTGAAATAACTCGCGCGAATTTTCGGACGTATAGATGTGTATGGCGTTAGCAAGAACGGTTCCAGAGGGTACCCGCTGTCACCTGCAATACAATAAGAAAAATGGGATGAAATAGTGCCCGCATTCCGAAATCTAGTGACTACGTAGTCAACTCGTTCTGATTGGCTAATTAGCTGTTTTCAACCAATCAGAATGAGTTCACTACGTAGTCACTAGGTTTCGGAATGTGGGCAGTCTGTTCATTGTACATATATTACTTTTAAGTTTCAGGTAGGTACCTACTAAGAAGTCTTGATGTTGATGGTCCAGCACAATAGTTTTCATTTAGCTTTTTCCTTTCTAAAGATTGCTTTTAAACAAAGCTACCGTGGGCACTCCCACCGTACTTTGCATTGATTGAAAGAATTTTCGTATTATGGTCACATATCTGATAGATTTTAAATGAAATAAAAATGGACATTTTATAAATTTTTGTAATATAAGCTTTGTGGCTTTCGTTCATAAATTCCTGTCTGAGTTGAAAATGGTTTAAAGGAATAATTAGGGGGCGTCAGCATGAACTCATAACCGTTTGAATCATCCCGATAGGGCTAGTATTTTAGAAATAACCACTAACCACACGGTTAGTACTTGTACTATAGGAATGATTCTAACGGCTCCGAGTTTATGCTGACGTCCCCTAATCATTCCTTTAAACCATTTTCAACTCCGATAGAGATTGAGAAAAAAATGCATATAAAAGAGATTCGAGTAAAACTTACAATCATGGTATTTATACTGTGTCTTCCTTTCCTGTTGAAAAACATGTGTTCATTTTCAGTGGGACGCAAGATCATAATATGGCTTCCATCTTTGCATCCAATCACTGTGGAATTGAAATGTTTATATTTTGTTGAAAACATCAGCAGGGAAACATGTATTTACCTCCAGGGATACCATATTTTTCAAAAAAATGGGATTCAGTTTGTTCAGATGGTAGGAATCTTATTTTTGTTGGACATATTTTCCTTTCCATCAGATTGAGGGTTGCCATTGTCACTTCACAAACAGTGCTTTGGCCCATTGGAGCGGCCCAGTTGTCGCCAACTTGTCTTTGGTAGCCACCACCGCCTAGAAAATTTAATGTGACTGTCAACTGGAGCACAGGAGAAATACGCGTGGATCGAACTCCTTCTGGCAAGTTTAACATTTGGAGAATGTTTTTAAAAGTCCCTTTCGATACCCGAAAATGTTTTAAAAATCTAAGAAAAATGTAAATTATTGAAAAAGGATACAATATTGTGTGGTCATGTATATACTTACATTGCATTGGGCAGGTCAAATATATTAAGATTTTCTCTTAAGGTTCTGCGAATGATTTTTACTTGCCTTTTTTTCGATTCGACTTTTTTCATGATTTTCATTTCGGTTTTGCAATTGAACCGCCAACTGGACAGGCACAAACATATTCATTTTGCTAAAGAAATTTCTCAGAAGAAAAAACTTTCAGATTAAAAAGACATTAAATGTCAGTAAAAAAAGTCACAAAAATATGATAGTCATTTTTCATTTATGACAATCAGTTTACGCAGATGGATTTTCTTGAAACTGACTGTCAACAATCAACTATCACCTTAGCCGATTCCACCCCTGAATTTCAATTCAATAATTTTTCTTAAAGATCGCCTGTTTTTTTTTTTTTTTTTTTTTAATTATGCAATGACTGAGAATTTCAGGGTCGACTAGAGTAATTTTGGTGGGTTAAGAACGAATTTTCTGTCGACGTACCTCCAGTCCACACTGTTTCAAACAGGCCAGCTGTTTTGACACTAGGTGAAACCCGAGAAGGTGATGCTTCTGACCCTTCTGAATTTTATATTCATGAGTATAACTTAGTGCTATTATTCCTTTTCCACCACGGGCTCGCCGTTTATATAAGAAGTGATATTTTTTTTTCTATGTGGTTCAAATTATCCGTGAATAAGCACATCATCCACTTCTGTTTCCTTTATCGAAGCCCAGATCTGGATAGAGCTTCGACTTCTCGTGAATTTGACGCTCTGTCCGACTCCATCTAGGGAATTGTTTCATTGTATCCTCACAATGCTTGACGAAAATCCTTGATCGAACCCTCCTTGTGGGTGCCGGGCGGACAATGTCACCACAGTTTAGGTCTGTAGGTGTCAGACGGTGGTGATAGCTATGGTTAGCTTGTATCGCTGTGTGGTTCTGACTTTATATATAGCAAAACTGTCAGAAATCCTCTCTCACCATAGATACACCGTAGATACAAGGCCACTAGTTTCAGTGGTGGTGTGAGCTAGTAAATCCGTGCCCAAGAATTAAAGGTTGAGGGACAAATCAACTATGAACGAGCTCAGCCGGAGGCCTGTGGTGGGTAACGGCTTTTGTTGTTTTATACCTTCCCTCGGTAATCGGCTCTGCCGAGTGACACTTTCTTTTTCGAACTAATCGTTGGAATCAAATAGAACCCCTTCATTATGTCCTTGTCTAATAAATGTTTAACATTTCCATCCATCGTGTTCGAGGATGAACTCCTGACTTCTAGCCAGGATACCATTGTATGTAGCTCAGGGGAAGGTAGGGACGCTAGCACCTCTGAGCAGGCTACACAAAGAGAGAACACATGTGCTTCAGCAAACCTCTCAAAAACGCCCACACCTTCTGGTTGTAACGAAATAGGACTTACGCCCCTCTACTCCTCGTAGACCACCGTTACAACCTCATATGGATGGGCATATGAGGCTGGTCCGGACAGCAGAAGGTAGAGGGGTGTCCGGGCTCCGACCCCCTTCCGGCATATTGGCAACCGGCTGGATGCTCGTCTGATGGGGTGAGTCCATGGAGTCAGAGCTCTGGACGGACGTTACGAAAAATCATGCCTAAAGAAAAAATTAACGGTGGAACCCGATGACCTATGTTTAGGGGAGGGACGACTTCAGCAAGGCCGAGGGTCCAGATAATGTTGGCCCTCTGAGGATTTTCCCACCCATGTATCCTTATGATACCACCATGGCTACCACTACTTCCAGTATTGTGTGGTAGCCACTAATCCTACATCTCCTTGTCCCAAACCTCCCTAAATCGTTCTGCTTACTTTCTCTTCAACCTGGTGGTGACTTAGGATGTCATCTCCATTGCTGAAATTACATCAAACAAAATTCAGATCATTAGATCTTTTGACATTTCAACCAAAATTGCAAAATTTCATATTTTTTTATGAGAATAAAAGATGTTGGTTGTTTGGTTTTAGTCAACAATCATTAAGTGCATCTCTTTATTATAATGAAGGAGCGAATGAATAAATATAAAAAACAATGAAATAATGAAAAGTGAATTAAACTAGAGAAAGATAACAAAATTTAATATGAAAAGAATTGAAATAAGCTAAGTAGTTGGTAAACTAAAGAAGAGGTAATTAAATTTGTAAGAAAGTTAAAGGTAGAAAGGTAAGTTACAAAGTAAGAAAGTAAATGCAAAAAAGGTAAGTTAAGTTAATTTCACATACAAAAATAAAATTGAGAGTATGACGTTAAAAAAAATAATTTTATCATCTAAACATAATTTATGTATATGCATTCACATATATAAATTTATGTATGTATATTTCTTCTTCTATTGCAATAATTTGCAACTTGCAAAAAAAATTATAAACCACTCATACATATCCCATTAATTGTATATATGTTAGTATATGTAAATAAAATGAAAGTAAATAAAAAGGATATCAAATCAAAATTACCTTAAAATTAGCCAAGGTGCACCTCGTTGATTTTGCTTGATGCTTTAATTTTTTTTGTGTTTTATAGGTTGGAAAGGTATTTTGTTTTATGTCTATGTAGCTAGTATTAATGGGACAAGAAAAAAAAATTATACAAACATACCTATATGCTCACACATACATATGTACACTCCTCGTCAACTGAATACGCACAAACATTTTTGAATATATTTTATCCATTTTTTCCAAACAGTGATGGTTATTATGCCATCTGTTGATGGTAAAAATTTTCGTAACATATAAATAAAGAATTTCAAAGTTTTATTCAAAAACAACCGTGAGTTTTTCCTTCAACCACTTCCAAAGTGTAACTTATGCAAAGTAGAAGTTTTTTTTGAGTCAACTGAATAGGTACAAAAATTAAAATTGGTATTGGAATGGAATGAAACAAGTTTTTGTTTAAGTTTAGTAGTGGGTACTTCCGCCTTTATTTTTAATTACTTCGTAAATTCGATCCGGCATGGAATCGTATAGCTTTTTAATGTAATTTAACGAAATTTCGCTCCACGCTAATTTGATTGCAGAAATTAAGGTTTCTTTGTCTTCGAACTGACGACCACCCTCATAAACTTTGCGTACTAACCATCCCCAGACATTTTCTATGATGTTTAGATCAGGTGAGTACGGCGGCCATTGAAGCAACTGCACTTGTTGCTCCTCTATCCATGTTTTTATTATGCGCGCTGAGTGAATAGGCGCATTATCATGTTGGTAGGTCCAGTTTATGGGTCCAAAGATATTAGAAAATTTAGGAAAATTTCTTTCCAAAATTACTTTATACCCAGCTGCTGTCATTTTTGATGTTACAACCTCGAGCTCAACTGTTCCATAATAACTGACTGCTCCCCATATCATGACACCTCCTTCACGACTATGATGGCGCTTTAAAAATCTTTTTTCTTTTCTTAAGTCGTGAAAATAGAAGTTCAACCCATCAGGGCCATCGAAATTAAACTTTTTTTCATCTGTAAAAACCACGTGATACCATTCTTTTTTCCAACTCATATGAAGTCTTGAAAAATATAATCGCAACATTTTCCGTCTCTCGTCAAGTGGTGGTTTTTTCTTAAGTTTCATTCATTTAAGATGGCTTGAGTTGTTGATTACTCTTAAAACTGTTGAGCAACTTGCGTTTACGCCGACTTTTTGTTTTATTTTTGCCACAGAGTCAGAAGAATTTGATGCACATCTTAAAATTCTTCGTCTCTCAGCTGCTGTTGTTGCTGTTTTCTTACCTCTCTTCATGTTTTTGCCGTATGCATCTTTATTTTTCAAGTAAGAATAAACAACATTAAAACTTCGGCCAACTTTATCAGCTATTGCACGTCCAGTTAGGCCTTGGTCTCTAAGTAAATCGATTTTAGCTTTTTCAACACTGTTAAGACTCGTAGATCTACCCATTTTTCTTAAAATTTGAAATCAAGAATTAAATTTTACTGAAAACACTAAAATCGTTAATTTAAACTGTCAAGCACACCAAAAAAATTATAAACAACGAAGAAAATGGCGTTGTACCTATTCAGTTGACTAAAAAAAACTCCTACTTTGCATATAAGACACTCTGCAAGTGCACGGTTAAAAATTTTGGAGTACTTTTTAATATTTTTCGGGTTGTATATAGGTCCACACCAGGAATTTATTGAAATATTATTGAAATTTATTGAAAAGATATCGGAACTTTAATACAAAATCATTAGATTTTAATACAAATTGATTACAAAGTTTTCTTAATATTTCTCAAATATTAAAAAATAATATTAAGTGTATTGTATATTGCTGTAATAAAAGTGCTGTATTAAAAATCATGACAAAATTTTTAACCGTGTGGTTGAAGAAAAATTCACGGTTGTTTTTGGATAATTCTTTCGGAATTATCTGCTTAACATCTTAAGGGAATAGTTAGCATCAACAGATGGCATAATAGCCATCACTGTTTGGAAAAAATGGATAAAGTATATTAAAAAATGTTTGTGCGTATTCAGTTGACGAGGAGTGTATTTCTATTTTTGAATGATTTTAAATACACTGAATAATCAAAAAAAAATTCTATTTATGATCTCATTCATATATTACAGGTAAAGGAACAAATTCAAAACAAATATGTACGTACATAGGTATATACTATAGTTTTTTTTTTTTATTTATTTTTTTCAGAACTGGTTTAATAGTCCAGACAAAATAAACATTCGACCCAGAAAAAATTAGCATAGAGCTGAAAATTGGTACATAGCATTAGAACATCGATTAAAGTAAAATGGTCAAAAGTCCCAAAAAATCCCATATATAATTTTGAAAACCAGTGTTCCACTTTGTTAAATGTTTTATGTTAATTTTGTCATGTTCTTTGTTTATTTTATGTTATTATTTATCTGTGCTGTGTTATTTGTTATAGTTTCGTTATTTGCTTACTAACAACTAACACCACACTAAGTGATGAGCCGGTGGTATAACAGGTGCCATGACATTTGGCCATATGCCATAAGGCCATATTTCAAAATATGGCCATATGACACTTTTGAATTGTGTCATATGGCCATATTTTAATATATGGCTATTTGTCGCTTTGGTAATGTGTCATTTGACCATTATGGCCAAATGACACTTTCAAGCTTGCAGTTTACTGCAAAAACAAAAACGAATATACAATGGCGCAAATTTTAAGTCAGCCCTCGTTTAAGCAATAAAGTCTACTCTACTTAAAGCACTTCTAACTTTTCTTATTTTTAAACACTTTAAACGAGTCTTCTAACTAGATTGGACTTTAAACATAACGTTGTGTGAACTCGCCTAAATGTGACACATCGATAAATTAAATTAGTGAACTGTCATTTTACGCTTGCAGTTTTTATCGGTTTTCAATACTTTTATCTCCCCAAAACAGGAAAAAATGTGATTATTTAGTGTTTGTATATTTAGTTCTAGTAAATGTTATGTTTTTCTTTGTGAAAATGTGTTTCAATAAATATCCAAATGATGTTCCAATTTGTTTTGTTTTTATTTGTCATAGTGAAGGTGGAATAGTGTGCTCTGAAATGGGTATAAAATATTCCTTTAAAACAGGAATAAATTTCCCTACAAATGTAATTTGTTTATAAGAACTCTCAAAAAAGGCACATGGTAATAAAATTAAAAGCAAACAACGTACACACACAACTGAAAGAAGTGTCAAAAAACAAGCAGCAAATCCAGCTTGGTAGTCCCGTGGTTCATATATTTTTTTTTTTTTTACAAAAATGATAAATGAATATTTGAATTTAAATAAGAGCATGCACGAATTTGATAAACTCTTTGCTTTCTTATATATTCAAAATCTTCGAAAATCTCAAAATCTGCTTCCTCATAACTACACTTTAAAGAGTTAAACGAATGATTTCTCCCTTTTAAAGTAAGACGACCACTTTAACGATAAAGTATACTTTAAGTCGTTCAAAAATGAGATAAAGTCGACCCTGAATCTAAAATTTGTTTTTAGAGTCGACTCCTACTTTAAAGTGGATTTAAAGTATACTTTAAATGTTTTAAAATTTGCGCCAATATATTTATGAAAATATACAATATCTATATTTATGAAAATATGGTAAGTAACTGATCTCAAAAAGTTTATTGCAACGTTTTAATAAATAAAAAAAAAATAATCAAACAGAAAGAAACAGACAGAGCAATTTATTTTTCAAAGCTGCTGCCGTTTCTTTAATTTGGAAAAGGAACCACCACGCACCCTTGTAATGCACGCTTGTGTCTGGATTAATTCATTTTAAGCATTTTTTTTCACTTTTGTTTGAGGATGATGACGATCTGGAACATTCAAAATTGATTTGGTTTGATTGTGAGCGAAATGAGCGGAAAAAATTTTTCCCAAAAGAGAATGAATTTGGGGTGTGAAAATAAAAAAAATTCGCGCGAATTTGTTTATTTTCACACCCCAAATTCATTCTCTTTTGGGCAAAATTTTTTCCGCTCACTTCGCTCGCTAGCAATTATTGTACCTGCTTCATTTTTTGGTTCAAGCTCCAAATCCTTTATTGAAATAATATTTCAAAACACGTGAGACCGAGTTAAGGTTTAGTATTGTAAAAATAGTACTTACGTCTGCATCCACATGATGCAAGAAAACTGAACATACCTTCAATACAAAAATGCCTTTCTGATGGAGCTGTTAATGTAATTGAAACAGCTCAGTTATTTGAGGATTGAGGTGACAAAAAGATAAAATAAGATGAAACTGGGTTCAAGTACAGTGTGCTTGTAGAATGCCCTACTCTGACCGAACACCAAAGTTCAGAAGAACGCTTGCATTGGGAAGAAAATGTAAATTAATATATCTTTACTAACGTAGTTATCCATGAGCGCACAATTCACAATTATTTGTAGCCGCAAGCTCTTACAACACTAAAAGAACCATCTAAAAGATAGTTCCTGCTCGAACCATTTTGAATATTTTGTGTCAAATGCCGCTTTGAAAATCTGTCAAATGACAATATTAGAATATATGGCCATTTGTCGCTTTAAGAAAGCGTCATTTGACCATATGGCTGAATGACACAAGAAAATATGGTCAAATAGCACATTATCAAAGCGACAAATAGCCAAATGGCCATATGACACAATTCAAAAGTGTCATCTGGCCATATTTTGAAATATGGCCATATATGGCATATGGCCAAAGGGCATGTCACCGGTATAACACAGTTTCTGTGTTGGCAAACCATTGGTCGTAAAATGGTGCTTGCTATAAGCCCATACGACCAATTCTGATATTGTGTAAACAAAAAATATGTGCCTAAAAAATTATTCAAGGTCAAATGTCGAAAATATTGGTTTTTCGGTGCAGGGAACTAAATTCACTGGGAACTAACTTCACATGGGAATTAACTTCACCTCAAGTGGGAAATATCTTCACTTTTTTCTGGTGAAGTTATATCCCAACTATGGTGGGAGGTATATAATATAATGGTTATGGTATGAATATGAATATGAACATAAATATGCACATAACGTAATTATATACTGAATATTTTAGATTGACGTGAACTATTGAAGGAGAGTTTGTTTATTTATTTTTTTTAAATAGTTGCCATACAAAAATTAAATGGATTACAATTATAAAAGTATAGCCGACATAATATGCAGGTATATTAGGTAGTTAGGAAAATGTTGCATTGGTTGCATTTTAAGGAAAGATTTTAAATTTGAAATAATATACCAGAGGGTTAATGAATGAATACCAAATGGTAAATGAATGAGTAACTCTTGGAAAATACGTTTTCGAATTTCATAATAGCAGGTAGTTAAAATTCAGCGACAGATTAGCATTGATTGGGTAAGTTCTTAAATACTGTGTGAATATGTACCTGCTATAGATGCATTTTGCATTCATATACAGTTTTTTTACCCACCATAAAATTAGCGACGATGCACTTTATTAAATACTGGAAAATTTGAATGTCTGTGGCCAAGTTGTTTGTTGATTGGCAGTATGTATCATAAAAGTGTTAGGTAATTTAAAGATCGTCAATGAAGGAGAAGGAGAAGGAGGTACAAATGCATTTAGGTTGTTTGTGGATGCGAATTTGAAAAAAAAAATTTGTTGTTATTCGTGGTTATGTACTCGTATATCACAAAAGGGTTAATCTTTGAAAAAATTGGGCTGCTTAAGCGTTACATTTATATTGGAAAAATTGTTTTTTTTTTGGTAGGAGAAAGTTTTTTTATTGGTGACCGATTTTGAAAATTGAAAATATATAAAGCAAACGTAAAGTAACAATAATCTAATCATTTAAGTCCATTTAAGGCAGCCACGTTTTTGTATCCACCCTGCAACAAAATGTCTTTTTTAACAACAGAAGAGAAGAATGAAATCTATGATTTCATTAAAACTGTTGTTCCAGTCATTCAACCGATTGAAAATTTGTTGGACGAGCAGCCGTCAACATCTTCACGGCCATTTAATGTGTTTTTACGGTTTGTTGGTGGAAACACATCCCAGGATTCCATTGAAGGCGAAATAAACAAATACATTACAACTGATGTAGATGACTCAGTTGATATGCTTCAATGGTGGTATGAGCACAGGAACATCTTTAAGCGCCTTTATGAAGTGCACAGGATTTTAAATTGCATTCCTGCAACATCAGCCCCATCAGAAAGAGCTTTCTCCCTAGCTGGAAACATTATCACCGAAAAACGAACCAGGCTAAATCCAGAAACAGTAAATGATTTAATCGTGTCTTATTCAAATCTTAAGATTAACAGAATTTAATTTTTATAATATATCTAACATTTTAATTTTTTTCTCATTTGCTGTGATTTTATATCCTTGATTTGAATTGTACCTTCTTTGAGTTCGAATCATTAAATAAAAAAAAACTATTGTATCCCCTTTCAATCGTTGTCACTTTTTTATCTAAACAAACAAACAAGCATCCAACTTTTAATATTGTTTCTCCTTTTAAATCAAACCGCACCATCAAATAGACAAATCACAAACAGATACCTACAATGCTTACGCTTGGCAAGAACCCTTGCCTGCTCATGAGTAGCTTGCTTGTTCATGAACATTTTGCTCACAGAAACTCAGTTCAAAGTTATTCAAACTCATTTTGACTTGAAAACAAAAATACTCATTTGTATTCATTTGAAAATAAGGGTTGCTCAGAGTTACTTGATTCATAAATAAAAATGTTCAGATTTACTTGCTTGTGCGTTGACTCAGTTTGTTCAAACTTGTTTTTTTTCAAATAAATACTCAGTATTCGTGAGCAAGCTTGATTCATTTTAATCTCTGGTGGGAAATAACTTCACTTTTCTGTGGGTAATAACTTCACTTTTGATGTGAAGCTATTTCCCAAAGAATGTGGGAATTAATTTCACTACTAACATAGTAACACATTATATTCATGTTTTGTAATTTATTTTCGCATCAAAATCAATAACAATTTTGTTTCCAGTGGTGGGGTAAAAGAAAGTTTCGTGAGACCCCTGTCCTTCTGTTTTAATGTTTACATTGAGAAGTCAGCTTAGCATTTAAAGGTCGTCATGGGTTTTTAAGAGTACCTTATTTTCGGAATCACATATAAAATACCTGATATATTTATTTCTTGAACGCATAGACAAAATTAAAATAAAACAAATGTTTAATAACTCAAGAAATATAATACACCCGCCCATGGTTAAAGTCAAGGTCCACTAACACTGTTTTTTATGATTTTTGCTTTTTAACAAAAAATCCGTTAAAGCGTTTCATCTCCGATTTGGCATTGAAATTTAGTCATTCAGAGGTTTATTTTTTGAAGAAAAAGTGCGTTCTAGTGAGACAGTAAAAAAGTTGAAATGGAAGTGTCTTATGAATTTATTCCCGGTTTGCGAAAAACTAGTAAATTATTGTATATTCACAATGAAAAAGAAATTTATTTTAAAAAATATACGAGGAATAACATGTCGCGGTATTCCTGCTACGTAAGTTCATGCAAGGCAAGTGTTTCTTTTGATGAAAACACAAAAAAAGTAGTTGGTGGCAACGAGGCTCTTCATCCTCACGAGGATCAAGAGAGGATTGCGTTACCAACCCACTGAAACGGAGGTCTACGGCGAAGCAAATTTTCGACAATCATCGAATGGAACTTAACGATGAGACTGCAGATGTTCCTTTTAAGCAAATTAAAAGAAATTTGAATAAAATACGGACACAAAGTCTTCCGAAGTGCCCAAAAACACCGTTAGAAGTGCACGAGTGTTTTAAAAATAAAGTGTTTCTAGAAAACTTTGGAACGTCGAGGTACGACAAAGAGACTTTCTACAAATATACAATCCTGGAGAAAAACTTCAGCTACGCAATCTTTATGTCCTCAAAAATCGTGAATCTTATCAACTTAAATTTCATCAATGGTGAACAGAGACGATATTTAATTGATGGAATTTTCAACATCGTCCCAACATCCACTGGCTTCAAGCAGTTAATAATTGTTCATTTATCCAAAATTCAAATTCAAAATCCCGCCGTTCTGTTTGGCAAAAAATTTTTGGCTCGCTTTGCAGTGCTGCAGAATAATATAATTTCTCTTGCAAAATGTTCACTACTTTATTACAATGCACTTTAACTAAAGATATTATCTTGTAAATGTTTTGTACACGCTACACACAATTGAAGCAATTTTTTCATATAGATGTGTGTATCTTTTTCATATATATATATATATTTTATATATTTTTATACATATACTAGCTGACCCTGCAGACTTCGTTCTGCCTCATTCGATAAATAAAAGCTCTAAGCTTTGGTATCCCGCTACTACTCTACCCGCTACCCTCTACCCGTTAACCATACCCTCTACCCACTACCCGCTTTGCGCTACCCTAGTAACCGCTATGATTGTCCCCCTTAATTGCTGATTTTCACGTTAGATTAGCGCAAAATTATAGTCCGCTAATGAACGATTTTAGTGTGATACTAGCTTAAAATGACGTTTCAGACATGACTCAAACGTCATTTTAAGCTAGTATCACACTAAAATCGTTCATTAGCGGGCTATAATTTTGCGCCATTGATTTTATTCAGGCTATATCTAAAGTGAAAATTTTATAAAGATTCATTGAGGATTGAGCGGATATAGAGTCCCTACGCCCTACCGTACATACAAACTTAACAATGCAGATCAAATTATATGCAGAAACTTGATTTAAGGTCTTGAAGTTCTCTGTGCTCTCGCAGAGTTTTCCAAGTTCCAAATCAAAAATTTTCCGTTTTTCCATTTGAAAATCAATGCACTTACAATTGCATGCAATTTTCCTTTTGATAATCAAAAAGTTTTCTGAGTTTTTCATAAAGAGCTTTCTATTTTTCATTCGAAAACCCATTTCGAAATTTTCCAGTTTTCCATTTGAAAACCAATGCACCTACGATTAGATGTAATTTTCCATTTGAAAACTAATGGGTTTTCTGAGTTTTGCATCAAGAACTTTCTATTTTCCATTTGAAAACCCATTTTGAAGTTATCCAGTTTTCCATTTGAAAACCAATGCACCTACAATTAGATGCGATTTTCCCTTTGAAAACCAATGGGTTTTCTGAGTTTTGCATCAAGAACTTTCTATTTTCCATTCGAAAACCCATTTTGATATTTTCCACTTTTCCATTTGAAAACCAATGCACCTTCAATAAGATGCAATTTTCCCTTTGAAAAAAAAAATGAGTTTTCTGAGTTTTTCATCAAGAACTTTCTATTTTCTATTCTAAATTTTTACAGTTTTCCGTTTGGAAACCAATACACCTGCACTTACATGCAATTTTCCCTTTGAAAACCAATATTCATAATGCGAAATTTTCATGCACGTAGATTGTGGAAACTTAAATCCATGCCTTTTTAAAATATCGATGTTGAAATTTTCTTTTGCATAGAAAATCGTGCCCAAGAATTCGCGTGTAAACATTGTTTTGGTTCAAAAGCTTAAGTAGGAGTTCAGCCTTAAATATAATAAGGAAGAATGAAAATGAAATGAAAATAGAGAGACATTTCAAAAAATTGATGTCGCCTGTCACTCTGTCAGTTTCCTGATTTTAAAAACAAAATTTCGGGTAAGTAAAATTAAAAATCAATGGGCCTTACTAATAATCAAATTTAGTGTTAAGGTTAAAAGAAAATCTCCAGACTTTAGAAAATTGACATACCAATAACGAATTTAATCTCCAGTTTAGTCGTTAGCAAAACGTCAAAATTTAATACACGGAAATCCATGTTTAAAGTCGAGCATTAAAAAATGTGTTGCCTAAGTGCTGTTTTATGGTACGTAAATTTGTTTTTAATACTTAAATCTAATCTCAAGTTATCTGGTCGATTGCCATTGGCAAAGGTATATTTGAGGCTGTGAGTGCAAAAGTGGGGTATTCCACTTTTTGTAATTGGGTTTGAATCGACTAAAACAAGCACATAAGCTTTGAAAATAGTAAAGTTATATATTTTTTTGCAAAAATTAGATATTCAAGAATATAAAACTATGTTTAAAATAATGTATTTCCCTAAGACAAAAATATGAGAGACAAAATAAGCCAATTTTTCAAAATAAGGTTATGCCACTTTGAGATTTTTGTTCTAAAGCCTAGTACGCAGATCACGCTAAATTATAGCTTTCATACAAAATTATCTCAAAAATTTAGGTCAAGAATTTTGTATGGGAGCTAAAATTTAGCACGATCTGCGTTCTAGACTTAAAGTAAAAATGAAGAACTTTATTTAGAAGTACTTTATTTATTAGGGGTATTCACGATTCGATGCAATTATTCGTGTATCATTGCAAACGTGTAACGTTGAAACATTTTCTTCTAAACTGACAACGAAACCAGACAAATTTTATACTCCATCTTGCGAATCGAAAAGAAGCTCTCGGGACAGTCAAAAGGAGAAGTTACCCATGTTGTATACTCTTTTTTTTCATTCCTACTGAAACTGAACAAAAAGCAACGAAACGCAATTATAAACGCATCATTTGACTTAATTGTATTGGCTTATTTTCGTATTTGGGGCTTTACACTGCAGTATGTAATTTATATATTTCAAATGATCGAATATGATACTAAAAAAGGGCTATGGAGAGATTATTTAATATATAAATATTTAGTGCGTTATAATATTACGTTCGTTGATTTTACTTTAAATACGTGGTTAATTTGTTGATTCCGTTTTATATATTTAAGAAATATATTTCCTTGTGAAAAAGATGGTGTTATAAATTAAAATTCAATTTAAAAGTCACTCCGACACTTCAAATCAACTGTCGTACTAGAATATAATACCTACAAGTACTAAAATACTTGATGTTAAAAAGAACACGGCAATACATACTTAACTTTGACAGTTTCTACTTTTTTTTGTTTTGTATTTTGTGCGTGTAGTTAGCAATTTTTGTTCTTATTTGTAGTAGATTTTGTAATAGATTCAAGGAAAATCTTGAGACTAGTTAGTGAGAGGGTTAAATTGTTTATTGGTAGCATTTTATTAAAACTCAGCACTTTGTTTTAACCTTCCAGTTAACTAATAGTCGACATTAGCGTTTGATTATTAGTAAGGCCCAATGTTTTTTTCCTTTTAATATTTATTTCTTTTACTTTCAGAATATCCTACTGCACACTCAGTGCACCGAAGAAGAATTTGGCTTCATTTATAAAGTAATGGCCAGTTGCACCAAACGCTTTTAAATATTTATCGCTTCGTTAAATTTTAAAATGCTATTTATCGGTTGCTCCAACCAATTTTAGTTTTAAAAGGCCGATAAACAAGCCGATAAACTAAAATGCCATTTTCCTCCAGATAAATTTTAAAACCGAGTTTTAATGAAAATATCTACAAAAAAAAACAAACATTTCACTTTTGAAAGTTACAAATTACAATTCAAAAACATATCTGAATTAAATAGATCGTTGGATATGAACGGCCGGAGTCACTCCATCCGTGGCTCGGTTTTCAATAATTCGGCGAAATTTTAGTGCAATGTCGATAGGTGCGTTTTTCTCCTCCTCCACATAATAGGTCCGTTCTTTTACTTTTTCGGCAGTTTTTGTAAAAACTGTCAAAAATCGAGGAGTGGGGATAAAATTTTGTTATTCTCCCAAAAAGTAAAAGAACGCTTAACAGCAAAATCCTGCCAAATGCACAGAATTACATCAAACGTCAGCAAAATTCAATGTACTTCTTATGGTTTGACAGAACTTACAAAAACTGTCACAAGAAATTTTTTTAGCCAAAATCGGCAGATAGGGAAAATATTTTTCTCCTTCAAAACTGACAGAACTTACAAAAATCGGGAGTAAAAGAACGGAAAAGTGGGAGAATTTGGTAGTTTTTGGCAGTTTTAGGGAGTAAAAGAACAGACTTAATTTTTGCCTCTTTCCCTTTTTTCTTGGCGAAACACGAATTCAAAAATAGGAACGTAACAAACAAAATAAAATCTTCTCTCCAACCAAAAATTCTCGAGGCTGAAAATACTATAAATTCCATAATATACAAAGATAAAATGACGGTTCTGACATCTCTTTTTCGTTCAGTTTAAAAAAAGCAGGGATGTTCCGCAAACAGCATTTTAGTTAAAAAATCAGTGAAAGACATTGGTGCAACCCAGTAAATTTATCAGGCCGATAAATTTTATAAGCATTTTAACAAAAACTGGTTTTTGTGGATTTTGGTGCAACTGGTCATAAGACTTTTGTTTGTTTATTGGTTTATCGACTACAAACATACAACCGACAAACAAACAAAAGTCTTATGGCCAGTTGCACCAAACACTTTTAAATATTTATCGCTTCGTTAAATTTTAAAATGCTATTTATCGGTTGCTCCAACCAATTTTAGTTTTAAAAGGCCGATAAACAAGCCGATAAACTAAAATGCCATTTTCCTCCAGATAAATTTTAAAACCGAGTTTTAATGAAAATATCTACAAAAAAAAACAAACATTTCACTTTTGACAGGACATTTGAAAGTTACAAATTACAATTCAAAAATATATTTGAATTAAATAGATCGTTGGATATGAACGGTCGGAGTCACTCCATCCGTGGCTCGGTTTTCAATAATTCGGCAAAATTTTAGTGCAATGTCGATAGGCGCATTTTTCTCCTCCTCCACATAATAGGTCCGTTCTTTTACTTTTTCGGCAGTTTTTGTAAAATGTGTCAAAAATCGAGGAGTGGGGATAAAATTTTGTGATTTTCCCAAAAAGCAAAAAAACGCTTAACAGCAAAATTCTGCCAAATGCACATAATTACATCAAACGTCAACAAAATTCAATGTACTTCGTATGGTTTGACATAACTTACAAAAACTGCCACAAGAAATTTTTTTAGCTAAAATCGGCAGATAGGGAAAATATTTTTCTCCTTCAAAACTGACAGAACTTACAAAAATTGGGAGTTAAAGAACGGAAAAGTGGGAGAATTTGGTAGTTTTCGGCAGTTTTAGGGAGTAAAAGAACAGACTTAATTTTTGCCTCTTTCCCTTTTTTTCTTGGCATCCATTTTTTTCTTAATTTTTTTTTTTTTGAAATTCATATTATTTAAATTGCTGGGCGAAAGACGAATTCAAAAATAGGAACGTAACAAACAAAATAACAAAATAATGACGGATCTGACATCTCTTTTTCGTTCAGTTTAAAAAAAAGCAGGGATGTTTCGCAAACAGCGTTTTAGTTAAAAAATCAGTGAAAGACATTGGTGCAACCCAGTAAATTTATCAGGCCGATAAATTTTATAAGCATTTTAACAAAAACTGGTTTTTGTGGATTTTGGTGCAACTGGCCATTACTTTATATATTAGTATAGATTTTCCCTAGGTTTATCCATTTTTATATGTATTGGCTACACATAAAACCGAAGAACTATACGTACATTTATTCCAATTTGTGGACAAAAACTTGTTTGAGTTTCGTCCATTTTCCTTCATGACTGACTTTGAAGCTGCATTGCGGAATGGATTTCGTATTGTTTTTCCCGAAGTAGAACTAAAAGGATGTTGGTTCCATTATACCTACGCGCGCAATCCGCAGAAGGGCGTGCAAAATCCATGATTTCATACCAAAACTGAATTCTAATCCTAATCTATCGAAATGGTACAAAAAGCTCCTCGTTTTACCATTATTAAGTCCTGATAACATAAAAATAGCGTTCGATTTATTAAAAGCTGAAGCTCAAACTATGAACCTAAGCCCTTTGAATACCTACTCCAAAAACAATGGATTATTCGGGTGAATAAAATTGAACTCGTAACTTTAACTGCAAATTTTTTAATGTTTTTTTCTTTTCTTTCAGGAAACTCCAAAAAAAATTTCGTTTTTTGATGAAAACATGCGAACTACCAGCGCTTTGGAGGGTTATAATCGCCGGTTAGGGAAAAAAATCTTTAAACATGGTAATTTTCTGAAATTTTTGGATTGTCTGGTTGACGAAGAGTTCACCACGACAAGAGATTTTATTGCAGCTCTAGATGGAAAAATTTGTATGTTATTTGAGAGTCCGAAGAGAATATTTAAAAATCGGGATGATTTAATTATAAAATTGAATTCAAAACTAAAAAGAAAAAAAATTACTTTGTCCGAATTTTTACCTCAAATCATACAAATTTTTTCAAGCAAAAAAGATTTACTGCCAAATTTGGAAGATATTTCATCCGATGACGACGACGACGATTCTATCAACTCTAATTTGTCTGAAGACAAGTAGCTTATGCATTATTTGTTTCGACAAAAAAATAGGCATTTTGGTACAGCCATGCAATCACCTCAAAGTATGCAGGGATTGTTATGGCAACTTAGTTAAAAATTGTCAGTCTTCAATATTATGCCCTTATTGCAGGACTATTGTTCAAAACTCTGTTCATGTTTTTCTTTGAACAAATTTCAATATGTATCTTTGTTTCAAAGCACTGTTGTTTTGAAAATTTAATTTGATATAAGAAGGCAGTTTTGAATTCATATATTTTTGTTTAAATATACACGAATAATTATAAATAAAATGATTATCTTTGTTTGTTAACTCTTTTTTTTCAATAAATTGATAAAAACTCATAAATTTTGTTTTCATTCGGTTAAAATCTTTGAATAATGAGTGGGAATTAACTTCACACAAATTTCTGATGAAGTAATATCCCACCATAGTTGGGATATAACTTCACCAGAAAAAAGTGAAGATATTTCCCAATTGAAGTTAATTCCCATGTGAAGTTAGTTCCCAGTGAAGTTAGTTCCCTGCACCGGTTTTTCATATATATCTTTGAAACGGAAGCTATCAAAAAAAAGTCTATGAAAGACTTGTACGCCTTGAAATTCCCTAAATTCACTTTTTTTCTACGAGCAAGCGTTTAGAAAATATTGCGATCTTAAAATGTGTCAAATGTCGAAAATAATTTTTTGTTTGCGTATTACTCTTAAACGGTGAGTCCAATTGAAAAATTTTGTATGAAAAACTTGTAGATTATGTGCTTTTCTATATAAAAACATTTTTTGTTTTTGTTAAAGCTGCAAGAAAAAAAAAACAAAACAAAAATTAAATTTTATCAAAACTCAAAAATTGCGATTTTTTTGTATTTAGCTCGTAAAATTTTAGTTATTTAAGTATAATTTTAGTAGGACTTGCCGCTATGACCAAAATGATAGGTCAAACTTTTAATAACATAAAACTTAAACGTACCGATAAAGTACTTCCTCTTTTGACTGTGAATAGTTCTGTCAAAGTTCATCAAGAAAAAGTACCGATAGATCCGGTACTATTAGGGGAACCTGGGGACACTTGATCCCCGCTTCATACATTTTTAATTATCTCAAGAAATTAAAGAAATTTTGTCTTCCAAATTAAATGGTATAAAAATCATTTTATTGTTTATGATTTCGTATTGTAACACAAAGAATTTATGAAAAATTAAATATACATTTTAATGTTTTTCTGAAATAATCCAAAGTAACCAAGTGTCCCCTATTGAGGGAGACTTGATCCGGGTATAGGTAGGTAGAAATGGCTGTCCCACTTCCGTGTAGGACACAATTAGCGCTGAGTGCGCCGTTTTGATACCATACCTCATGAGGTTCTAAAAAAATATTTAAGGATGGATTAGGAAGGATGTATATTTCGCACAATCCTCTATATAAAGAAGTATTGATCTCCCTACACTACAGCCTATTATCTCATAGTGCCATCTAGTTTTAGGAGAGATAAGGGGGGGGGTGTTAAAGCCAGTTTGTGTTATTAAGGTATGAGATCATGTCCTTGATCTTGAATTCTGCGAGTTCTTCAATACCGTTGAAGAATTCTTTACCTAAGTGGAGTGCTCTTTTCCTAGCCAAGGCCGGGCAGTGGCAGAGAAAGTGTGGGACCGTTTCCTTTTCATCCTGGTTGATCCGGGTATAGGGTAGACTTAGGTACCGGGGTTCAACTCTCTCTGTTGCACAGATGGCTTAGTCTAAATTAAATTTCCGTAACGATTTCCTGAATTGCATTAAAACAACGCGTTTAGTGTTGGATTTTATGATTGGAGAATTGATTTTCTTTACGATTTGATACCGTCCAACTTCAGAAATGTCATCTTTAACTGGCCATTTAAACGTGTGGTTATTAATTTTTTTTAGCAAAACGCACTTCATAACCATGTTCTGTTAATGATATTACCTGTGCAACATACCGATGTAGGACGTTTTTTAAAGAACGTATGTAAACTATTGCCCAGTCATCAACACTTAATAACGAAGATGAACGTTCATTTTGGTTTTCAGACTCACAGCTAGATGAATTAAACGAATCTTCTGAAACATTGAAAGTTGTTGATTCCGGGGATGGTGGCAGCTCCTCTTCAGTTTCTGATGATGATGAAACAAACGCTTTCATATTGCGTTTTGTCTTAATAATTTTACTTTGAATCTTTTTGTTTTTTTTTCTCCTGTCTTAATAAAATTTCTCTTTCAATTTTATCTTTCTCGGGTGTGTATGTCAATATTTTTGTTGATCGCTTTTTACGGCCTTTTGCAGTTAGTTTCCGTGGAGCTGCTTTTGGAATGGTCGAATTTCTTCCGGAGTTTTAAGACACGCTATAGTTGTTGAAGGCCGAGGTGCTGGTGATGGCTGTGGTGAAGGCACAACTATGTCTGTTTCCTGAGGATTTGAATCGCAATTAACTTGAGGCGACGAGAAGTTTTGAACCTGTAGAGTAACAGCTTCATCTTCTAAGGTTTGTCTGCCTTGGTCTTCAGTCGTTACTTCTGGTTCAGGTCGATCAGACACATACGATGAAAGGTACTCATCGTGCGTGAAAATGTTGCAGTTAAAAGGGAAAATTCCTGTAACTCGGAGTGAAAGCTCGTACAAAGGCATTTCCAAAAAAACTCCGAAATATCATAAATAGTTAAAGGCTTACCAGCATTTTGAAGCATCCAGTTGTCACAAGCGGTATTGTAGTATGCTTCAAGTGGTCCAAACACGGTTCTGTCAAGTGGTTGCGTCTTGTGAGATATATGTGGAGGTATGGTGAGAAGATGAATTCCATTTCCCTTTGCAAAATTTAACGATTCAATGCTTATGTGGCTGTCATGATTGTCCATTATTATCAAACACTGAGATTCCATGGAACACTTGCTGAATTTTTTGAAGTGTTTCAAAAAATTTACAAAATTAACAGCAGTCATCCAACCTGAGGGGAAAGTGCTGCCCTCTGTGCCTGTGGGTGCACCTTTAATCATACGGTCCTGCCAATTTTTGGGTGGGAAGATCATAAAGGGGGGAATATAATTCCCCATTGCATTTATAGCACAGCATGCAGTTACTAGTTCACCGCGCTCACCAGAAGTCATTTTGCCCACTTGCTTCAAGCCCTTAGTAGCAACAACTTTTTTTGGTTTGTGAACCGTAGTCAACCCTGTCTCGTCTATATTCCATATTGATTCTGCTCCAAAGTTATGTGTTGTCATTAAAATTCGCAAATTTTAAAAAAACTGAGAAATGTTGTGCTTATTAAAGCTGGTCGATCTGCTCAAGCTAGTGGCTTCAGGAACCCGTAATGACAATTGGGAGTTTCTTCTCATAAACCCATAAAACCAATCGTGACGTGCAGTTTCATTTTGCCACTTAATGTATTTCTGCGGGGGCTTATTATTTTGCACAGCAAATTCGTAAGCTAATTTTCGAACAGAAAGTGAAGATAAGCCATGATTTAATTTACTTGCCTTTTCCAGATAAGCAACGAGAAATGTTTCTTCAACTTCGCAGAAGACTCGAGACTGTGCATAATCAGGTTTATAACTTATTTCACTCTCATTAGATTGCTGGCGTTTTCGGTAATATCTTTTTAAAGTCATTACTGGTATTCCAAATAGTTTTTCGGTTCCTTTTATTGAATTGCCTTTTAAGATATTATTCACAGCGTCCCTTAGTTTGTTAGGGTCTATTGGGTCTCGTTTTTTCGCACCCTCCTTTGGCTTATAAAGTCTTCCCATTGTCTATTATATAAAAAAATAAGATGAAATAAAATTTGTTGTACCCTGGGAGACTTGATCCCCGGAACAAGTGTCCCCTTCTTCATTGGGATCAAATCTCCCATTCAGTCACTTTTTTTAATTGTTTATAATTTTTGTGAAAAACATGCAATATTTAATTTAAATAAATCGGCAATGACTTACCAAAATTAGTAGGTTCCGATGTATGAAGCGTAAAAATTTATTAATTTATGACTTGCACTTACAAAACACAAATTGAATATGCGTAAAAAAACAAATTTTTATGTGAAAACAAAAAACGCAACGCCTACTAAAGACTCTTTGTTCGCAACAAGAAAAATCACGTTTAAAGTTTAAAGTCAGAGAAAACTAGATTATTGCTATTTTGAAGTTTAAAAAAAGAAATAAGGTATTGGATATAATGCATAGTGATCAAGTCTCCCAGGGGATCATGTGTCAGTGGCGTAGATAGGGGGGGGATCAGGGGGATATATCCCCCCCCATTGGGATTCATAATTGTTCAACATAACCAGTCATGCCAAATAAGTTGAAGAAACGCATTGTATATTCTATACCTACAGTCTACGGGGAAAACACAAAGTCTACTTCATCTGAAAGAAATTATTACTTCTGCAAATCACCTAATTTTTTGAATTTCTTTTTTATATCGATTTTTAAAAAGTATATTTTAACGTCTCTCACCAATTGATAATAGGTAAACGTGCAAGAAAAAGAGCTTAAATCCAGCTTTCCACATCAAAAGCCCACACCGACACAAAAATTTAAAGTTATTTAGATTTCTTCTCACCGTATGTCACATTGTTAATTTGGTGTAAGAAACCGCCCCCAACACGCAACGCGCTCATCCACACGAACACAAATGTTGCATAACTGCGGTGAAGTAAACTCGAATCCTAACGGTAACGATAACTCACACTAATTCATTTAAACCAGAAAGCAAAATGCGCTATTACCCATTCGCGTTTTGGACGAAGTTAAAAAAAAAAAAAAGACAAAATTGATACTTTTGGTTTTTGGCAAAAAAAAATTGTTTAGTGGCTTCCCTAAATTTTGATCTTAAAAAAAAAAAAATAATAAAATAAAAAGAAGACCAACGCGAATTCGCTGAGACCTCAATTTTCAAGTTTTAAGTCAATCGGACCAGTGGTGGCTGGGTGCGTTTACACTTTAACAGAAAGACAGACAAACATCCAAAACTTTTCATATGTTCTATACTACAGGGTGCGGCACGAAAACTTGCTGATTTGTTTTTGGCGCCAAGCGGGGGGGGAGTGGTCGGATGTGGGTGGAGAGTGTCTCATTTTTTAGAGGACTTCCTGAAGTTTCATCGACGACGCAGTCAGTTGACATCATGCTTTGGACG
Source organism: Sphaerophoria taeniata (assembly GCA_943590905.1). NCBI lineage: Eukaryota > Metazoa > Arthropoda > Insecta > Diptera > Syrphidae > Sphaerophoria > Sphaerophoria taeniata. The sequence goes on along the minus strand of OX016542.1, from coordinate 73,521,005 downwards.
AAAGAGCAACGCACATTTGCCTGCGAGGCTTACTTTTCCAACAGTCTAATTTCCACTCAACGTGCTTTCCGTACTCGCTTCAACATCCATCCCGCAGGTCGCGTTCCTGGCCGGAAACGTGACGAAATCCCATCCAGCACACCGGAGAATCAAACAGAGGAAAACATTGAGAGGGTGAGAGTTTCTGTCTTGCGATCTCCCCGGCGTTCGGCGCGCAAACATGCAGTTGCTTTGGGCATATCTGATCGCACTGTGAGACGAATTCTCCACCAGGATCTTCATTTCCATCCTTACAAATTGGCTTTGGTGCAGGAGCTTCGTGAACGCGATTTTGTTGCACGTTGAGTGGAAATTATGGAACGACTGTTGGAAAAGTAAGCCTCGCAGGCAAATGCGCGTTGCTCTTTCGTCCAATGCATGATGTCGACTGACTGCGGTGCAGATGAAACTTCAGAAAGTCCCCTAAAAAATGAGACACTATCCACCAACATCCGACCACTCTCCCCCGCTTGGCGCCAAAAACAAATCACCAAGTTTTCGTGCCGCACTCTGTAGTAGTTGCCCGTGACTTCGTCCGTCTCTCCTTCGTGCTTCGGCCAGAGGTGCGTCTTGACTTGTGCATGATGCGCATGAATTTGGTTGCAAAGTTATTTTAAAATTGTATATTAGTCGACTCTTCCTAATACAAAATTCTTCTTAACTCGAAGCCTTTAAATATGTATTATTTTCCCCGCTTTAGTAAGACTTTTCACTGAAGCTTTGCTCTTATTATTCGCAGCGTAACTTTGTATAGCTTAAAGCCTTCCTCGATAAATGGACTATTCTCCACAAAAAAAAAGAGTTTTTCAATTTGATTTAGCAGTTTCTGAGATCTTTCCGTTTTTTTCCACATTTTCCACTGATTCTTCGCTCCTATTGGCCGTAGACTAATTTGTTATGAAGCCTAAGATTCCTCGAATTTTGGAGAATGGACTATCCAACTCAATTATAATTCGAAACAGTAGTTTCTGAGATAAGCGCGTTCAAACAAAACAAACAAACTTTATATATTAGTATAGATGTCGGAAGTAAAAATGAGCGAAGTAGATCCATCCCCTCCCATAGCGAAAAGCTATCTACGCCACTGTCATGTGTCCCCAGGTTCCCCTACATATTTCAAAGGATGAGTGTTACCAAAGCCTTTGACGATGAGCTTGAAAAATTCTTTGAATACGAATTATCACCATATCCATTGTCACTGTTCGATTCAGCAGGAATGCGCAAAACCAAAAAATCGTCCATTTATGATTGTTTTCAATGCGTAAATCTTGAAATTGATGAAACAAATGTTGCATATGTTATTGATGGTGGATACTTCTTGCATCGTGTTGTGTGGGATAAGGAAGAAGTGTTCAATGATATTATTGATAAATACGTTCGTTATTTAAGAAATTATTTTTGTAACAATATAATCGTGGTATTTGACGGATATAATGATAAAAAAAAGAATATTAAATCTTCTGAACAACGTCGTCGTACGGCCAAATCATCTCTTTTTTCCGATATTCTTTTTGATGGGTTAATGACTGCCCCAATAAATCAACAACAGTTTCTTGCTAATTCTCATAATAAGGCTCGTTTTATTTTAATGCTCTGTGAGAAATTAAAATCTGCAGGTATTTTTGTAAAACAAGCTGAAAATGATGCTGACGTGCTTATTGTTCAAACAGCTATCGAAAATTCTTACAATTTTGATTCAACTGTGATTGTTGGTTAAGATATCGACCTGTTGATAATAATGACTGCCAGGAGTCCTATTCACAATAAGACTTACTTTTTATAACCTGGAAAAGTTCGTGTTGAAAAAAAAATGTATTCAACAAACAGTTTAATAGCATTATCCACTTACTTACTTACTTTCTTACTTACTTACATATCCAAAATGTCAAAACAACATCTTATTTTTACACGCTATAACTGGTTGCGATACAACGTCGGCATTTTTCAAAAGAGGTAAAATTAAAATGCTTAAATTATTTGAAAAACTTGATGATTTGGTTAGCTGTGCAAGTGCATTTACAAGGGCAGACTCTTCTCGAGAAACCATTTTAACTAATGGAATAAGGTTCCTTCTTGCAATGAATGATGCTCCTAAGAAATTTGATTCTATAGACAAGTACAGACATTCGATGTTTGTAAAACACACCAGAAAAAATAAAAGTGTTCAACTATCTTGTCTGCAACCTACATCTGCTGCTGCCTGCCAACACTTATACCGAGTGTATTACCAAGTTCAAATATGGTTAGGTAATGAACTAGACCCTGAAGACTGAGGATGGGTATGTAAAGATAACCTCCTAGAACCAAATCAAACATTAATCCCACCTGCTCCAGAAAAACTATTGAACACGATTTTTTGTAATTGCAAAAAGGGTTGCAACTATAACTGTGGTTGTAAAAAAGTTGGATTGGTCTGTTCCTCGATATATAGTAATTGTCAAGGTCAGTCGTGCTCCAATGTTGAAGTAATTGATGACGATACTTTCGACACCAACGAAAGGACTTTTGATGCATTTTGTTTTTTGGATCAGACTACAGAAGAAGACGAAGAAAACGAAGAAGATGAAGACAACGAAGAAGATTAAGGAGAGGAATATGAAGAGGAGGACACCGAAGACGACTATCTGATTATTGTTTAAGATATGATGGATTGTGGATTATATCTATAGGGGAAACCACGTTAAAAAAATGCGCCAAGGACTCTACCTCATGGTTGGTGTGGAAAAGAGTGTGGACAAGAGACAACTTTTCGATAGGAATCAAAGTTTGAAAACCGTTACTTTCCTTTTTGCAGGGATTAACGAAATCTACAGAGTTAAATATGAAAAAACAACATATTCGACATTTAACCTTGAATTTTTTTTTTGCACCCATGGGATTTTTGGGGAATTTTGATTAAGATATAGAGAGGTGACCTTATGCTCTGTACCAATTTTCAGCTCTATGCGAATTTTGTACAGGGCTTAGGAGCTAATTATAAAAATTCGAAATTTTGAGTTTTGACCAAAATGTTTTTTTTTCCGACAGTTTAAAAAAAAAAATGTTTTTATATAGAAAAGTACATAATCTACAGGTTTTTCATAGAAATTTTTTCAATCGGACTCACCGTTTATGAGAAATACGCAAAAAACCATTATTTTTGGCATTTGAAACATTTTAAAATGACAATATTGTCTAAACGCTTGCTCGTAGAAAAAAAAGTGTCATAATGTTTTTTTTTTAGGAAATTTCAGGGCGTACAAGTCTTTCATAAACTTTTTTTTTGATAACTTCCCCCGTTTCAAAGATATATATGAAAAACCAACATTTTCGACATTTAACCTTGAATATAGCCGAAAGCCCTGGTAGCTAGCGCTATAATTATCTAATTATTGTTAATATTATTTATTTATATTTCAATAAAATTATAATAATAATAATAATAATAATAATAAAACCTTGAATAACTTTTAATGCACACAATGGGATTTTTGGGGACTTTTGACATCTTACTTTAATCGATGTTCTAGGGCTCTGTACCAATTTTCAGCTCTATGCGAATTATTTCTGGGTTTGGGCTTTTTTATGTCTAATTTGTCTGGACTATAAGGTAAAGATGGTAAGTCAGATGGTAAGTAAGTATTCTTCAGTAGATAGGTACTCTTTTTTTTATTTCTTTTGGTCATACCTATAGACATGGATACATATACATATTAATATTTTTTTCTCCTTTCAGGTATTTTAAGTTTTCATAAATTCTCTTTTTCGTATTAGTTAAAATTTAGTTTTTTTTTCACTTTTTTTTACCGTATTGGTATTGTGGATTGCACTTTTGCTAATTTTTCTGCACCGAAGGTGTCTCAATTTATTATTATTTATTATATTTTCGAATTGAACTTTTGGATTTTTTGAAGAAATGGTAGGATTGCCCCTTTTTTTCTTGTAGACAATTGATTAAAAGACGTGGATGTTGTTTTCTCGGCTGGAACTCCGATGACAAAAAAAAAAACAAAAATTTCTGATTAAAAGTCAATTGACTATGGAAAATAATTGCAGAAAATTTGCAAGGCTTGAGAGCTAAGAACGATAGGTTTTAATCGGATCGACCACGATGAAGAAAGCAGCGTTTTCCAATTTTAGACATAAAATCAAATCAAATCAAGCCACGAAAAATCAAAATAAACACCGACTTTGAATAGAGTATCCCAACAACTCACTGAAAATTTTTATTATTTCGCTAGGATAAGTTTTTCAGATACGAGTTATTGTTTCTGTGTATAGCAGTTAGCAGAGTGTATTTTTTGTAAGGTAAGTATTATGTTGTAAGCGTGTAAATGTTCTATGGTAAGTGCTATAAGGTAAGTATTTTCATGATTTTTTTTTTTATAATTAGTGTTTGGTAAGTATTGTTTAGTGTAATGATAAGTGTCTTAGTGATTTGTTCTGCAGGTAAGTTAATGTGTTTTATTATGTATAATGTTGTGTAATAGTGTTATCTGAAAGTTCCCCACATGGTAGCAAAGCTAGCCAAAGTAATGCTACCAAAACGAAAAAGCACTCTCCCGGCAATCAACTCCGAATTCGGATCCGGAAGGCTTCTTTCATCTATGGCAAGATTGCCGAGAATGAAAAAGCCGGAAAGATCCATGAACGCAATGCCCCTGACAAAATTAAATATCAAAAAATTGTTGAAGAATTCAACAGTCGGGAGAAGGGTGCAACACCGAGTTTAGAAAAGACCGCCAAGAGGAATAGATCTCTGGAGGAGGAGAAGCCACCTCAAAAGAGAAGCAAGCTTGGTGGCAGCAGCAAGAAAGAGACTCCGAGGGTGACAGCGCAACCGCGCCCTTTGAGCGAGGTCATCAGGAGACAACCTCCAAGTGGCGATTGTAGATGAGCTTTCCACTGACAACAGAGCTCTACTGCCGGTGAGGAACTCCATCGAGGCCAAGCTTTCGTTAATGGTATTTCAATACACCATATCAGCGAAGGAGGGTCCCAACCCGAGCTTTGACTCCAGCGAAATGCTCAGGGGTTATAAAGTGATAAGGTGTGCGGGCCATTTATGCGAACTTCCTAGATTAAATGAAAACCGTATATAACAAAACAGTACACATTCAAATGTTTGTTTGGGTGACGTGAAATATCGCCAAACGGATTAAGGTCAAATTCGAAAAATTTGCCAGTATTTCGTTTTTTTAATACGAGATAACGCCAAATTCTCAATTTGGCTTTAATTCGATTTAGAAAACGCAATAATACCAATTTGGCAGTATTTCAATTTGAAGTTATGAAGAACTAGGTCCCGAAGTCAGAAGTCCTACTTATGTGGGTCACTATGGTGGGTCAGCAGTTCCAAATTTATTTTATCTTCTATCGGACAAAAGTCCCAAACGAAAAAAATGAGAATCAATAAATTTATTTGTACCTTCTCGTTACCACTATTATATGGAAACAAAAAATTTTCATCGTAAAAATAAAACAGAATGCGAAGTGTCAAAATTTAACCAAACGTCAAGTTTTACCCACTTTTTAACGGCCTAAGGCCGATATACTAAGGCAAATATACTTTGCAGTTAGTTAAAAACAAATGAATTCAGGGCTGGAATCACGTAACGCGATAAGCGATAGTTGATAATCAAATTCAGTGTTTTTGCTCTATGTAAGGTGATTATCAAATTGATAGTCAGTTATTTGCGATAATTTCATTCGACACCTATTTAGGTGTCGTTTTCAAATATTTTTGTCGTTTTATTGAAAAATCAAATAAATATTGACATTGTATTATGCTTATAGTATATATTTAACCACTTTCTGACAAGTTTGAAGCAAAAATAAATCAAATAAAAAACAAAATTAATATTATTATTGGTTTTTGTGTACTGAAAAGTATGACCTGGAACTTAGAAAATATTTCATTCCCAGTCTGAATCGGGTCTTAGACAAATTTCAAAACATTGTCAAACGAAACAAGAGTTTTTTGTGTGAATTAATATTTTTGCAACTTATTGCTATTTTAACAAAAATGTTTACTTCATTCGTGTTATTTCAAAACGCTGATAGACAAAACAACTATAAAAAAGTTAAAATGGTAAGAATCAATTTAAGAAATGAATCAAATGTTATGGAACTACCTGAACCAATGTAAGTATTAACACCATTCTCAAGCTATTATTTTACTTACATAATATGTTTATAGTTTATGTTAGATTTTTAAGAAACTTTCGATTATCGAAAGAAGCCTTCCAATATGTTTTGAGACTGCTTGATTTACCAACTGGAATGAGATCTATACCCATATTCCACTTGTCCTTCAATTAGCTGCCACTTTGAATCTTCTTGGTGGTGGTGGCTATCAACGGCAAGTTGGTGCTGACTGGGTTGCCCCAATGGGACAAAGTACTGTTTCTCTGATTAGTGCCAGAGTAATAAGAAAAATGGAGTCGGTGCTCTGTCCTATGATGATCAAGTTTATACCAACAGAATCAACGAAAAACTTTTTCTTCGAAAAGTATAATCTTCCTGGCGGTATTCTTGTACATCATAAAAAAACTTTCCAATAAATTAAGGTATCATTATTTTCTTAGTTATCGGTTGTATTGACGGAACGCATATTATGATACTACGTCCAAACGAAAATGAAAACATGTTCTTTAACCGCAAAGGAAGACATAGTATCAATGCAATGATTGTGAGTAGTTCCTATACCAAAATAATAGATTGAAAATTGAGTGTTTCTTGTACCTACTTAAAGATTTGCAACGAAAAGACAAAAATTACTGCAGTAAATGCGAGATTTGGTGGAAGTGCTCATGACAGCTTTGTTTGGCGCCAAAGTGAAGAAAAAAAAACATTGGAAAGGCAGTTTTTATCCGGAATGAGATCATGGTTACTTGGTACTTTTATACAGGGTGATTCACGAGCGTTGTGCCAAAAAGCTAGAGCGTGTAGGTTGAGTTGAGACAAGAAAAAAATCGTATGGGAGGGGGGGGGGGTCTATTCCCCCCCCGTTTAGCCGGGAGGGGCAATTTTCTGAAAAATTGACTTATTTTGTTTAAAAAAATATTAAAAATCAACGGCTTCGTTTACAAAACCGTGCTATACCTTTCTGAAAAGCCAAAAACTTTTTCTTGCACTTTGTTTTTAAATAAAATTGTTTTAACGAATAGTTTAAGAAAAATAAATTTTCAAACTCAAAATTTTCAAAAAAAAAAGCAAGAAAAACATTTTTGAACTAATTTTTTTCAAAATTTTGTGTAATTAAGTACTAATTTTGTTTTAAAAATTCAATGTGTCTGTTAATTTTTAGCCGAAAAAAGAAAACCGGATGCAAAAATATCTTTTCGTTTTTGAGAAATTAAGAAAAAACCGAAACCACTTTGTTCTAAAAAAAATCTTTGTTTTTATTTTTACCTATCTGGACTTTTAGTTTAATTTATTAGTTTAATTTATAAGTTTAATTTTTTGTGATTGGAGTTTTATGAGGACTCAATAAAGTAGAAAAGTATTACATTATCCCTGGATTAACCATTTTGTTCATTGATAACGCCTGAAAACTGTCCTGTAATTTTTTCTTACTATACCTGGGGCCGCGGCCACCCGCCGGCGAAGAGTTCTACCTGCTAGGGGCTTAACATAATTAAACCGCATTTTTTCTTGAATGAAAAAACAATTAACTACCTAAAGGTAAATAAAAGGCATCGCATATTTACTAAACAACCATTTACAATTAAAATATTAACTCATCAACACGTAACAATAACAAACTCATACGCTTGAGAAGAGTTAGCGGACAGGAACTTCTGCTACGGTTTAACTTATTGTCGAGATCGGGAAGCTGAAAGACTCTACGCTGAAAGATATCCCAATAGATGGCGCCCAAGTCGTAGCATGTTTTCAAGAATCCGCCGACGAGAGCACTGAGAGCTAGAAGTGAAAGGTCAATGGCAGACGTTATCAATGAAAAAAATGATTAGTCCAGGGAAAATCCAATACTTTTCTACTTTATTGAGTCCTCATAAAACTAAAATTACAAAAAATTTAATTTATAAATTAAACTAATAAATTAAACTTAAAGTCCAGATAGGTAAAAATAAAAACAAAAATTTTTTAGAAAAAAGTGGTTTTGGTTTTTTCTTAATTTCTCAAAAACGAAAAGATATTTTTGCATCCGGTTTTCTTTTTTCGGCTAAAAATTAACAAACACATTGAATTTTTAAAACAAAATTAGTACTTAATTACATAAAATTTTGAAAAAAATTAGTTCAAAAATGTTTTTTTTTGCTTTTTTTTTTGAAAATTTTGAGTTTGAAAATTTATTTTTTTTAAACTATTCGTTAAAACAATTTAATTTAAAAACAAAGTGAAAGAAAAAGTTTTTGGCTTTTCAGAAAGGTATAGCACGGTGTTGTAAACGTAGCCGTTAATTTTTAACATTTTTTTAAACAAAATAAGTCAATTTTTCAGAAAATTGCCCCTCCCGGCTAAACGGGGGGGAATAGACCCCCCCCTCCCATACAATTTTTTTCTTGTCTCAACTCAACCTACACGCTCTAGCTTTTTGGCACAACGCTCGTGAATCACCCTGTATAACGCAAATTAATGACTGTCACCATAAAACTTGACTTTTTAGGTGATAGCGGCTATCCATTAGAACCTTATCTCTTAACACCATATAGGAATGCCGAACAAAATTGTAGTAAGCTGCACTTTAATCAAGTTCACTCACAAGCCAGAAGTATTGTGGAAAGATGCATTGGCCATTTGAAAGGTTTATATTTTTGTTTTCACTTTGTGGACCTAGACACCTTGATTTGAAAATTTTATTGCTTAGGTCGTTGGCGTATAATTCTGGAAGAAAGGAAGTGCAGATATTGTCCAGAAAAAGTTGTCCAAATAATTAATGTTTGTGTTGCATTGCACAATGTATGCATCGACTTTAACGTTCCCTTTCCTGAACAGGAAGTTAGTAGTAATACTAATCCTCAAAATCAAACATCTCAACCTGGACAGAGAGAACATTTTGCTTATGAAGAAGCAAGAAGAATACGTGATGGTATCAGAAACGATTTATTTATAAACAGGCATTAAAACTTCTGTTTCTTATTTTCATTTTTCATATTAACATTATGTACGATTATGTGTTTAAAAGCTTTTAATGATTGGCCTAAGACTATGCAATACATTATTAATACTACATATATTTTAAAATGTTCGTTATTTATTTGAATGGCAAAGTTGAATGTTAAAAGAGATATCTAATAAGAAAGCACTTTGAATCATCGTCTCATTTTCCGTTTTTGGTGATGAAAAATTAACACCATTTTCCAACATAAATTGCTTTTTATTGACAACAAATAAACATAACAACATAAACAAGAAAACATAACTCCAAACAACAAAACATTTAAAATTCTCAACACACAAAACATGACATAATTTCACTATTGTTTTCTTAATGCTTTTTCTTCTTTGCTAGCTCCTGAAGCACATTTTTGATTTCAATTAGTGTTTCATTTATTTTGTCGAAACATCTTGTTTGTGCAGAAAAGAAATCCTCCTGGATATCGATTTGCTTTTTTAAGATGTCGGAATCCTTTGAAGGGAAGGTTCGTCAATGGAACCGACTCCGAATTGTTGACAAACTCTTCAATGTCGTTGACATCTTCGTCTTCGTCTTCGTTGTCCTCTGCCTCTTCCTTTTGAATGCTATTTTCCTTATATTCTTCTATAGAAAACCAACAATATATTTTAATTGTATCCTTTTATTTATAGAGAACCAACAATATACCTGATGCATTGCTTCCGAAGCTTCTTCCGGCCACACCAGCTACTGCAGCTTCCATCCCACAGGCTGCAATGATGGCCTCTTCTTCCTCCGTAATAATTTTGAATTTTTATTGTGTGACAGTTTTTTTTAGCACTATATTTTCGCAGAGTCCAAATCTAGAAAATATTTAATATTTATCATATGTTTTTTGCTATACAATTTGATGTGAAAGTGAACTTACCCGTTTCCATTCTGCCACAGATTTTGTGGGAGGTCCATTTGTGTTAAGCGACAGCGCTAGCTTTTCCCAGTCTTGTTTCTGGGAAACCCTCCCACTGCTCGATGTGGCATTGTAAGACCTTGCCACATGTGGATTTGATTCCATAAATTGGGATAACATTTTAATCTGCATGTTTGTTGGTCGAGCCCTGCAATAATAAGATTGTTATTATCAGTCTGAATATAAAATTTTCATATACTTACATAATATTTTATTTAAGTTTCGTCTACGAGCAGCAGCAGTTATGTTTTTGAAGTCAGACCTTGAGATGAAAGACAAAACGGAAACAAAAAATTTAATATGGTGAACAAAATTATTTTCTCCACAGACAGTAATGCCAACAAATAAAAGTTTTTTTTTGATCAGCTTACATAGAACAAAGTAAAGTTGATAATCAAAAATGATAAATAATTTTTGATAATCAACTATCGCGTTACATGATTCCGGCCCAGTCTCTTATTTCTAGTTTTATAAAGTTAAGAAAAATAAATAGTTGCGAAAATAAATATCATACTTGTAAGTAGGTTAATTCAAAAATTAACAAAACTCAATAAATTTATATAAATCAATTTCCTCTACAGCATATTTAAAAATATTTTGCTGATTTCTGGTGAGCATTATAGAATTTAGAGTTTTTGACATTTTATTTCTGAGCTTACTTTTCGCATGGTTCATCATGCTGAAAATGCGCTCAACTGCACAAAATATGTTTTTTTTTTATTTTCAAAAAGTCGAAAAGTAGAAAAAGTAGCTAGAATTATGTATCTAGCGACAAAAAATAATTTTTTGTCGCTGAACTTTTGGAAATTCCGCTAAATATAGTGACAATGTCGCTGCGCGATTTTTTTATTTTCACACCCCAAAGGAGAACCGGCAAAAATGTATGGAAGCTGGCCTAGGAACCAATAACGACATGATATATGTCAATGGAAAGGTCTTTTTGTCTACTTTAACTTTTCCTATGGCAGTAAGTTCCAAATCGCTGTGTGGAAAAAGCTATTGCACAATTAAGTCATTTACAAGTAATAAATGTTTTCTTGTTTTCATCTTGACCTTGGAACCAATAACGACATGATGTATGTATATCAATTGAAAGGTTTTTTTGTGTCCTTTAACTTTTGTTTTGGCAAGAAGTCCCAAATCAATGTGGGGAAAAAGTTATTGCACAATTAATTCATTCACAAAAAAAAAGTTTTGTTTTGATTTCCTTTGTAATGATTTTCTATTATGATGAAAGCAAGAAAACACTTATTATTTGTGAATGATTTATTTGTGCAATAACTTTTTCCCCACAGTGATTTGGGACTTCTTGCCAAAACAAAAGTTAAAGTACACAAAAAAACCTTTCAATTGATATACATACATCATGTCGTTATTGGTTCCAAGGTCAAGATGAAAACAAGAAAACACTTATTACTTGTGAATGACTTAATTGTGCAAAACCTTTCAATTGATATACATCATGTCGTTATTGTTTCCAAGGTCAAGATGAAAACAAGAAAACACTTATTACTTGTGAATGACTTAATTGTGCAATAACTTTTTTCACACAACGATTTGGGACTTACTGTCACAGTAAAAGTTAAAGTAGACAAAAAGACCTTTCCATTGATATATATCATGTCGTTATTGATTCCTAGGCCAAAATGCCGGTTCTCCTTTATCAGAATAAATAAGTTTTTGTATTTTCAATTTTAGAATTTAATTAAAGAACTTATTGATTCAAAGCTTAACAAACAACTGAAAAATATAATTTTGATTTTTCAAAACATAATTATTTCCTGACTCATCTAAGTTTCATTAAATTATTCAAGTTTTTCATACAAAGTATTTAACACCGCCTCTTAATTTAATAGAAACTAAAAACAAATTAAAAAAATATTTAAAAACAATAACATATTAAACAAATTCTTAACTAGGATAAAATTAATTTATGAACAATTATTTAACAAATTCAAATTTTCACGATATCTCAAAAATAGATTTCTTCCTAGCGTTTTCGTCATGATGTCGGCCAACTGATCGTTAGTTGATTTTTGTTCGAGCCGGACAACACCATTTAAAATTTCATCGCGTATAAAGAAATATTTGATATCTAAGGGCTTCATTCTTTTACTCTCTTTTGCATCTTCAGCAATTTTTATACAAGAATTGTTGTCTTCGTATATAACTGTTGGAGCTGGACACTGTAGGTACTTCAAGTTCATCAAGCAGCTTTCGAATCCACTTCAGTTGACAAATGGTTTCAGTCAATGCAATCAACTCAGATTCTGTTGAGGCTAACTGTTGACTGCTTCTTTGACAACCAACACACAGTGTTACCGAATAGTTTGAAAACGTATCCCGAAGTAGATTTTCGGTCGTTCTAAACGAGCTTTGTATTTGTCAATTGCTCCATCAGCCTTATGTTTTAAGTGAAATACCCACTTACTAGTTACAGGTTTTCTATTCTTTGGCAAGTTACATATAGACCAAGTTTTATTTTTCATTAAAGATTTGTACTCACTTTGAATAGCTTTTTCCCATTCTGGCCAATCATCTCTAGCTCTTGCTTCAGCAAGTGTTCTTGGATCTTCATCAACATACTGTTCAGCTGCTAAAGCAAAGTGAGCGTCTTCATGACCCACTTCCTTATCTAGAATGCAATCACCAAATCTGTCCGGTTGTCGTCGAATACGGCCACTTCTTCTTGGATAATTTTGTTCAAGATCAAAATCATTGCTTTGAAAAACGTCACCTTGACAATCAGAAAATTCTTCACTAGCCTCTGAATCTTGACTGTGGACTTCACTGTCTTGTACTTGTATTTGAACATCTACTTCTTTTTCTTGAGTCTGATTCTCCGCCTCTGAATTTGTTATTTCCGCTAATCTTGTTCTTTTAAGGACAGAATCTTCGTTGAAAGCAACATTCCTTCCAATAAGAAATTTGGCTTCCTCCATGTCCCAAAGACGATAAGAACCAACTGAAGATGTGTACCCAATCATTAAGCATTTTCTTGATTTTGCAGCGAACTTCGACCGTTTTTCCCTTGGTACAAAATTATAACATTCTGAACCAAATATCCGTAGGTGAGACAACTCTGGTTTTCTTCCAAACCATATCTTCAGAAACTATCTTCCTGCGAACAGCGTCATCGGTTACGTCTCTAAGAATAGATTCCAAATCTTGCTCGATGTATTTACGTAGGAGTCTTTCATCCAATAAAATACCCACACGAAATTTCCAATTATTGAAATTCGTGCCATCAAAAAGTGCAATTTTGAATGTGCAAGAATTATCCATCTTATATCTTTTCCTCCTCTTCAAATTGAAAAATACCCAGCAGTGAAAAAAAATTGTATTTCAAGTCCTTGACAATTCTAGAAAATATAAGTCCTCGAAAATTCTTGAAATTTGTCTTCTTCTTAATAGCTGTATTCTGGGCCCATAACCTCAGAATAAATAAGTTTTTGTATTTTCAATTTTAGAATTTATTAAAGAACTTATTGATTGAAAGCTTAACAAACAACTGAAAAATATAATTTTGATTTTTCAAAACATAATTATTTCCTGTCTCATATACATCTAAGTTTCATTAAATTATTGAAGTATTTTCTCATACAAAGTATTTAACAATTTATTCTCTTTTGGCCAAAATTTTTTCCGCTCGCTTCGCTCGCTACCTATTAATGTAGCTGCTTCATTTTTTGGTTCAAGCTTCCTTTATTGAATAATTTTTTAAAACATCGCAAAAATAAAACAAATACTTACTCTGCATACACATGATGCAAGAAAACTGAACATCCCATCAATACAAAAATGTCTTTCTGATGGAGCTGTTAATTGAACAGTTCAGTTATTTTAGGTGACAGAAAAATGCAACAAGATGGAACTGGGTCCAAGTAGATACAGTGTGCTTGTAGGATGCCCTACTCTCACAGAACACCAAAGTTCAGAAGAACGTTTGCATTGGGAAGAGTTTCCTTTACGTCACACAGACCTTGAAAATATGTTCAAACCGTCCGTCCACTCAATTTATTGTTTTACAAAATGTTTTAAACTAATCACGTAGGTCAGAAACCCCGAATTTTATTTCTGGACTGGTCCCAAAATAGAATTAGGCACTTATGTCCCACCATAGTTATTGTTCCCTGCACTGATTTCGAATATTAAAATATTAGGGGTTACTTCCATTATATTGTTGGCTTTATTTCTTTTTTAAATCGAAATAAAGCCAAATTGGTCGTACATATTTCATATATCATAATTATATCAAATTTGAAATTTGGCGTCATTTCATTTGGCATTATTTCGCGTCACCGTTTGTTTGTTAAACGTTGATCAATAACAAACGCATAAAAAAACATTCACGTTGCTTTGGATGGACTGTATACAATCGGCCTAAAGTGAGTGCCATAAATATGCCGTCGTATCCTTGGACAGGAACGGTTTGCTTACGTGGTTCCCAATTTTTTGTCGGTTTGTTCCATGTGCAATATCGTGGCACATCAGTATACATCAATGTCCTTGCGAATTGGCTACATAATTTGAAAAACTCCGTTAATGTAGTTTTTGGTGCAGTTAACGCTCTTTTTTGTGCAGTCTCTTCGGTAAAATAAACACGCTGTCCATTTTCAAGGTGCACGTCCAAATGTATAACAGCAGGTTCTCTTTTATGTATGGGAAAGCTGAAAATGTGCCAAATTGCTTCATTGCTGCTAATATATCTGCCCATTTGATAGCGTTTTATTTCTTTGTTATTATCTCTATCTTCAAAAGCAAATATAGCTTTATCAATGCCCTTGTGAACGTATTTGCATACCTATATATTTTATGGATTTGACCGAACTGCATAACTCAACGTCAATGTGTGCTTTGTAAGTTTTCGACAACAATGGCGAATACGGAAGCACCCAGCGATTATCAATATCAACTATTACACCGTTTGACATGCGCAATTGATATGATTGTCCACCACTTTCCACATCTCTACGACGATACGATGGGTAACCATCGATATTGGTGATATGTAGTATCTTTTATACATTCTTTGGAAAAAGTTTCGTGCGTTTTCCATTATCCATACACGATGCCGTCATATTCATAGTACCACATGGACCATGGATCATGTTAGTGGTGACAATTTTAAATAGCTCGTGATCAATATTCCGATCCGTGCATGTGGCATGTGGCCAGCAACGTGTTTCGCCGAATACAGAGTGTCTTATTATCAAGTTTATTAAGGAATTTAATTTTTGTTTAATTACACGCGCAGTGATATCATGGCGGTGAATAGCTGCTTGACCTGGCAATAATAAAATTTTGATTTCTTCCCATTTTGGATTGCAGGTAAAAGTGATGAAAAAATCTGGTCGGCCGTATGCACGCACGAAAGTCATGGCGGCGCGTCTTGAATATATTCTTGCATATGACGCTGACTACCAATATATGATGATGGAAGAATATATGGGGTACCGATGTTGTTCATATTAGTTGTTTCATCTACGTTACCGGCAATAGCATCACGTAAATGAATATATTCTTCAGGACGAAGCTTCGCTTGATTAAATTTAATATAACGTAATCGCTCGCTTTCAATTTTGACGTACATATCAACAATGTATTGATGAAATAACTGCCCGCATCGGAGAATGGTGTTATCTTCGTTGACACGAACCATTAACCGATATGCGTAATATATAGTTCATCGCACTAACTTTTTTGTTAGGTTCTGCACCTGCAAAAATAACTTTACGAAAAAGACAACAATAAAAAAAAATTTCAATTAATAAGTTAAATATGAGAAAGTATTTTGTGGAAGCTTTTTTATTTTTTATCAGTAAGTCTTTTAGGCGGGGAGCCCTCAATCCTGAAAGTGCACTTACACGGATTTCAAAATTTTTTATATTAAGAGATAGTTTATAGAAATACCAACAAATTAAGCCCGGTATGACGAGGCCTATCCTGGCACCAGTAATTTTTGCAATTTTTTGCATTATTAATAATTATTGATAATTTGCACTTATCACGGATTTTTATTTTAACTAGCCCATATTATTGGAAATTTAATGTGCTTTCAGGAAAAAATGGTATGACAGCTGCCATCCTGGCACCAATGTCTGTCATACCTGTTTTAAAATTTTGTCACTCATATGTTTTGAAAATAGGTATGACAGACATTGGTGCCCGGATGGCAGCTGTCATACCATTTTTTCCTGAAAGCACATTAAATTTCCAATAATATGCGCTAGTTAAAATTAAAATCCGCGATAAGTGCAAATTATTAATAATGCAAAAAATTGCAAAAAAATACTGGTGCCAGGATAGGCCTCGTCATACCGGGCTTAATTTGTTGGTATTTCTATAAACTATCTTTTAATATAAAAAAAATTTGAAATCCGTGTAAGTGCACGTTTAGGATTGAGGGCTCCCGGTGTATTTGGGTTTAGAAAATATACCTTAAGTTAATTGTATTAAAAATAATAGAAAAGTATTGTACCTGTTTCTGGATTTCTTTCTTTCATGTTTAAAGGGTAACCATCTTCTCCTTCCCAAAATATCAATGGATATTGCAAAGCGTCATACGATCGATGATTGTCTTTAATTGTGTACATTGTATTATCTCTGCGTTGTATTCTTATTTCTCGCCCTGCAGATGAGGCGTCGCCAACCATAAAAACTGCAACTTCATTGACAGTTGGAGCATTATATCTGCCTGGGTGCTCTCCATATGGTACTTTTTCGGGTTTAATGACAATCATGTAATTGTCGTTTTCAAGTCCATTGGAAACAGTCTTGAATAATTGGACCAACTGGTTATGATAAAACTTTCCAATATTGCTACTATTTCTCGCTCCCTCATCAGCTCAATGTGGTTGTGCTCACAGCGTATGTTAATTTGGTGTTCCTCATCGCCCATGAAATAGATTTGCAAAAATGTTGGATTGTTATCAGGCATTGAAAACAATGAGCCAATGCGATGATACACTTGACCCTGAATCTTAAATGTTGACTCAAAATTACGACCATCATCGTTTTTAATAATTTTCGTTGCTCCAAATGAGGTCATTTGAAAGCAAGAGTTGAATTTACGAATTTTACTCAAAAACAATCTTGATTGAGATGTGGCTCCAGCCAATAGTGTTCTTAAGGCTCTGGCGAAGAGTTCAAGTAACGACTCACCTTTGAATTTCAAGGCATTGTAGTATCGGCATACTTTGTCCCTATTGCCGATGACAATTAGTGCATGGGACAAATAATCAACATCCGGCTCATATTCATAAGCAAGTCGGCGAAGTGATGTTCTGGTTAACGCACGACTTTCTTGTAGCGCTGGCGATTATGTGCCCTTTGTTGATCGGTGATTCGTTGACGTGCTTCCCTTTGTCTTGATGTCGAAGCTCGGAGCACACAATGAACGTGTTGCTCTTGGTTTTCATTTGCGCGTCTGTTTGCAACCTGACTTCTAACGTTCTCATTGTCAGTCA
The DNA here is from genome assembly GCA_943590905.1 of Sphaerophoria taeniata. Lineage (NCBI taxonomy): Eukaryota > Metazoa > Arthropoda > Insecta > Diptera > Syrphidae > Sphaerophoria > Sphaerophoria taeniata. The sequence goes on along the minus strand of OX016542.1, from coordinate 73,503,469 downwards.
AATGGTCGTCCAGTGCTCTATTAAGTCTTTGGTCATGGACTATTTGAGCATGCGATGTCCTTCGGCCATAGTTTCGTCCTCGTCCACGGGGGCGTGGCATTATTTTATTAAAAATACTGCACCTTAAAAAATTGTCTAACGTTAGTTTATAATTTTTTAAAACGTTATTTCTATAAATACCTATTTCAACACAGCACTTTTTTAAATTCTTTAAAATTTTATTTTCACCAAAATTTCAATACCGCACCTTACAAATTTGAAGAATGTATATTTTTGAATTATTTAAAATGATATTTTCAGAAATTATAGAACGACATTTGCAGTCAAGAATCAGTTTCTTCAGTTTCTACAGTTTCTTTAAATCCAAAACTGTGAGAGGGAGAAAAATATTTTTAAAGTGTAGTAAAAATGAGAGTAAGAAAAAGCAAGCTAAATACCACCTATAAATGAATCTTAAGCTAACTAAAACGAAAACTGACAAAAAAACACTTTTTTTTTATTTTTTATTTTTATTCAATAATTTTTCTTATTTTTTTAATAAATGCTGCTGATCCAGAAGGGAAATTGTCGCCATTTGAGGGTAAAAAAAACTTCATCCTCATTTTCAAATATTTCGGAAGCATTCATAACATCGTTTTTTTCTGCTTCACTCAATTTTTGTGATGTACATAATTACATCATCCTCAGCTAAAAAAATTAAAAATGAGATGCGTTTTTTTTTTGTTTTAAGAAGTAATTATTGAACCCTTATCATCCTCAAGGCAGCATAAATACATTTTCTCCAGCTTCCGAATTCTTTTTATGTTTTTTGTTTTCTCTGGCATGTTTTCTATCCTTTTTTTCAAAATTGCCAAGAAACTCTATAACCTTACTTTGCAATTCTGCGCTATTCATGGTAATAATAAAAATAATGGTTACAAAACATGAACGTTAACGAACTGACGGTCTCTAAATGCACGTAAATACAAAATTCAACGAAAAAGAAATTCGTGAGTCCTGGAAGAAGTATCCAATGAGAGAGAGATTTTTTTTTTTAAATTGAGCACAAACATGCTTTTGTTTTCTTTTATTTTAAGAAAGTAAGTAATATTAAGAGTAAATGTAATATTTTGTGTGGAAAATTATTTTAAAGAGTTAAACAATGTACATTGCGCATGTTTGCTCTGATTAGCCTTGAATATGAGCCATTTCGGGCACCAGACATGAAATTTGTCTAAAACTTGAGAACAGCACTACCTACCGGGTCCAATTATGAAACAAAACCTGTCACGGATGGACCTTATCACACCCACCAAATTTCAGAAAAATCTGTCCAGTACTTTGGGAGGAGTAGGGTCACACAAACGCACAGGAGAATTATATAATATACTAGCCGACCAGCGGGACGTTGTACCCGCATTCCATTTTTGTTTGTTCGCAGGACTTAGAAATGATAATTGAGAATACATAGTAGCATGACGTAACAGTTGTTATTTTTTTTTGCCTGTTTAGAGATGTGTGGGAAGAAGTTTGCATTAATCTTGTACCATTGCATAGTTTTAGTTGCGAAGCAATATGATCGGTGAACCTATTTTCAATTCTATTGGATAGATAAAAACTTCATCTAGATTAAGGTACATACTACACTATCCACTGATTTATAGGTGAATACTTAGCCTGGAACGTTTTTTAATTAGTCTCGTTTATATCATTGGCATCTTTGTGACTTGGTAGCATTTGGCAAATTTATTTATTATGCGTTTTCTAAAATATGTATATAAAATACTTATAGCTTATCTTTTTAGGAATGGTATTTCGATTTTTTTTTAAAGCGGTTATGTGCGTTGGTGGCTTAGCAGAACGTTGTGGGTTCGAATCCTACTCGTGCCCTTTAAAAGTTTTTATTTCATCTACCTCTTGCGAAGAACGAACAAAACTTCCAAGAGTATCAATCTTTCATGAAAAAAGTGCTTCTCAACTTTGCCGTTCAGAATCGGCGTTAAATTGTAGGTCACCTCAATTCCTCATACGAACTCAAAGAATTGTTGATGAGAGTAAGCCACTTAGGTCTTGGCTTTTCAAGAGCTCTCGAGCCACTGTATTTGTTTTTAAATGTTTCGAATAGATAGGAGTTTTACAATGAGCCTGTATTGCATTTAGTTTTATGGATGTCTGTAGCCATCACTTTTTCCTCACTTTTTTGTTATTCGAGATTTTATATTTTGTTAATTTATTTGAAATTCATTGAAATAATTTCTATTTTCAACACTGACCGTTTAATTGCTGAAAATAATTTTCAAAATTCAAACAATCTAGAACTCCTGCAATAACAATTAGTTCGGGTGGCTACCGTAAGTATACCTACCTCATCAGCAGAGTGGAGAATTTAGCCACCAACTAATGGTAAATGACATGAAGTTTTCAAAACTTTGGCTAAATGGCACTTCCGGTTGCGTTTTTTGGTGTCACCGTATATTTTTCCCATGGGGCAATGGAAGTAGAAGTCAATAGACATTTCGTCGTAGATATCTACCAAATCATATGGTCGGACAGAAATTACCCGGCCCGACCATCTTAAAAAACGGATTTTTGGTGTCGTCGGGTAAATGGGCAAATGGGGTACCAAATGAAAGCTTAGAACGTCTTCATTTAGAATCTACTGGTCGGACAAACTTTACAAACTTACTTTTTCCATTGCCCCCATGGTATAAGCTGACACCAAGAAACGCAACCGGAAGTGCCATTAATCCACCAAAGGGCCCATGAAAAGTCTGTCCAACCACTGGTTTTGAAAACTTCATGTCATTTACCATTAGTTGGTGGCTAAATTTTCCACTCTGCTGATGAGGTAGGTATTCTTACGGTCCCCTCCCCAACTGAATAAAAAAAAAAAAAAGCGTCAAGGAAGAGAAATATAATTCTTTCTGTTACTAACGGTTCTGTTAATTTACCCTTTAGCCACTCATTTTATTCCAGTAAGGTAAATTGAATTTGATTCAATTTGGTTATATCATTCGATGTAACCAGCCCTGAATGAAAATATGCTCTGGGGTTTGTTTCACATTAAACGCGTTAGTAGTGTTGTTTAGGGTCCGACCCATAAAGCCCTTAGAGTCAACGTATACATTGGTGTCAACGTATCTACCGGATGGAACCGTTCCATAGAACATGTTGCATAATATGACAATTTTATTATTAAATTATTCACAAAACCGCAACAAAAAATTTTAAATTAAAATATCAAAATTGTGTCAAAATGATTTCGAACTTTTATTTTTTCTTCTCTGACACTTTTTTTTTGACGAAAATTAAAATATTTGACGAAATTTGATTATTCGTAGGTATATTGATATATTTAGCTATAGTGAGAACATTTGCACCGTTTGTGATTTGAAAAGTATACATTTTGTTTGTCATAAACCTTCTACAATTATTTCTCTTTAGTTTAAAACAATAATTAAGAAAATCGGTCAACCGGTTATCAACTGAAAAGATAACATGATTTTAACGAATTAGTCTTTTATATATATAGAAGATAAGATGGAATATATCCATTTTTGAATTTTACAACGTTACGCTCCGAATAATAAGAGCAAAGCATGAGTGAAGTGTTGCTGAAACAGGAAAAATTATGCATTTGTAGGCTTCGAGTTAACAAGAATTTCGAATTGGATATCGACGGTTATACAATTTTGAAATATCTTCGCAACTAAATTCCCACGCGCGCATGGTGCACGAGTAAAGACGCACCTCTGGCCGGAGGACGAGGGACAGGCGGACGAAGACTCGGGCAACTGCTAGTGTTAAATATATGTCCAATGAATTTAATTTAAAAAAAGACTTTCTCAAAACAAATAAAATGTTTCCTAAATATCTTTCCATTTTCCATATAATATGTAGGTATGTCGTATACTGAATAAAAGCTTAAGAAGTTAACAAAACGCTTTTTCAAAAAACATCTTCGATGTTATCTTAAACGTTCAAATGGCTCATCGATTACTTTATTCCATTCATTGTCATTTATAATTTGCTGGTGAATGAAATCGACATATTTATTTGGTATGAATTTATTAGCAGATAATTTTAAATCACTTTGATCAAACTTGAAATATTTATGGCAGTAAGTTCCCTCTGTAATGACGTTATTTATGTGCTGACTTGGCCTTGAAAGTTGAAAGAAATAGCAATCGGAGTCGGAGGTAAAGAAAAGGATTCTCAAAAGTGAGCAAGTTATATTAATTGTAGGCAAGTTAAAGGCGGTATACCTACTAACATGTCTCTAAAATAGCCCTAATACTTTTTTAATCATCAAGAGTGTTTTCCTTGTTCGTTTGCTTTGATAGGGATCCCATTTTATAGTAAATTTTCCTTCCGTTTCCGAACTGGAACCAACGCCCGCCAGCGTGACAAATTGAAATTAATTTCAAAACATCTTTTAACTCCTCATTGAAATGCACTTAAAACAAATCTAAACTCAAATATTTTATTGGGGTATGCAAATGCAATCTCTACATGAACCAGCACGCGTCCGACTAAATCATACCACCAAGTGAATAACAACAAAAAGCAGCCGGGCTGTAGGTGTAAGATGAGATCTGTGTGATGAGATAAAATCATACACCAAACAGTCAACTGGAAATGGAAACCCACAACTCGAATAAAAATTTCGAATTCCGAATGAAATGAACATGGTTAATTTATTAAATTGCTATAAATCATATTTTGGTTGGTTGATTTGGTTCGGCAGGAGGCAAGGCGTTGCAGAGGTGCGGTGATGATGGCGACAGCAGTGGCTGGTCGCTGGCCGGCCGCATGCAGCAGGGACAGCAAAACACTGTTTGTGGGATACATCAGCTTTACGATCGCATACGAATATAAAACAGGTCCCTAGCATGGTGGCAGTCAATCCCTCGATATGGAAAAAGAATAGATTCTTTATCTCTGAAACGATTATATTGTGATGTAATAAAGAAAACAGTCGACACAACGGCATCTCATATTATTATGTTCGTATCTGTGAGAATGGTGAGCAAGGTAAAGGAATCAGGAATCATTCTACCTGGATGCTGTTTGGATTCAAATGTTGTGGTGGAAAAAAACTAAGTATCAATTTAGCGGCCCTTAAACCTTACCTACATGAAGCTGGTAATCGGAAACATAACCGCACAGTGGCTGGAAGCATTCTTATTATGCATAGTGATGTCGGAAAGGATTTGTATGAATGCAATTATACAATAAACTGTGAGAGTGTCAGAGTGACCACTCTGTGACTAATGCGGGCCCAAATGGACTCACTTTTCACTTCCTAAGGATAGGTAAGGACTAGTTATTTAAATGTTTAAACACTTAACTTAGTGAGTTTTCGCGTTCACTTAAAATAAATTCTAAGGCTAAGTGCCATTCGATTTCTTGCTACGGGTAGTTTTCAACGTGCTGTTGGGCAAGATTCCTTGTCATGTTTGTCTCAGACGTCAGTGAGTCGCTGTGTTACAGAGATTTCCACTGCATTGGATAAGATAGCTCACAGATATGTGAAGTTCCCCACAAGAGACGAATTTGCAGCGATCAAATCAAAGTTCTACAACAAATTTTGATTTCCCGGAATAATAGGATATCAACCAATCCTCGGCACTCACATTAAAGTGTCAGCACCACGGAAGGAAATCGAACATGTTTTTATTGCAGAAAGGGGGGACAATCAATGAATCTACAAATTGTTTGTGGAGCAGATTTTATAATCCTTAGTGCTAATGCACAATACGGAGGAACAGCTCATGATGCATATGTTTGGCGACGTTCAAGAGTTAAGTCAACTCTTGAAACCATTTATAATGAAGGTGAACAAAACTTTTGACTTTTAGGAGATAGTGGTTACCCACTGCAACCGTGTCTTATGACTCCTATTCTTTCGACCACCTCTGAGGCAGAGAACACAATACAATTTGAAACATAAACAAACTAGAGCTCTGGTAGAGCGATGCATTGGTGTGCTAAAGATTCGATTTCGTTGTTTGGCCAAAGAAAGGGTATTATTTTATTGTCCAGCTAGAGCAGGAATAATAATTAATGCCTGTTGTTGTGTTGTGTTGTGCTTCACAATATATTAGTTAAGGTCAGGGTTCCTTTGCCGGAAAATATAGAGACAGAAGTTGATCACGGAGAAGATCTTAATGACGAAAACGAAATGTAACCCGCTTCCAATCCAGTTCTACAAGAAGGCAGGCGTACCCAAAGGAAAATTGTTGCCGAAGCTTTTTTTCTTAAAAATTCTTACATAATATATATGTATGTATGTATATATGTATGTGTTTAAAAGAAAAATCGGTAATACTAAAAAATAAAATTGGTATATTAATCTTTATTCAATTTCTCTATTAATTCATTTAGTTTCTGTTTAATTAATCTCTGTAATTCATTGTTTTCTTTCATAAGGTAAATTTTTTGCTGCTAAAGCTTAATTTTTTTCTCTTCTATCTCCTGATATACTTGAAGAGCATCGTCCGTGGAGTCTGAGAGTGTTGTTGGTTTCTTCAATTTTCCTTTTTGTCGCGATGCTGACGACATGTTGACGCTCTGGGAAGGAGGAGGCCGACAATTTGGTAAATGTGACAGCAAAGTTGCATGTTGATTTGGTGTTTCCTTCTCCTCTTCATCGCAATTTATGTATAATCTGAGACTTTAAAATGAAAACAAACTTTTGATAACGGAATAATATTTGAAAACTATAGTAATCATTCTTACCACAATTTCGCCGAAGCCAATTTCGCCAACCGAAGCAGAGACTCAGGAGTTATGATACCAATGATCCTTTTGTCGGTGTCCGACAAATCCTTAATAGGAATGGGACCATTGACACCACTTTCTCCCTTTGCTCCTTGATAGCACTATCCCTGGCTCGAACACTTTTTCTGTTAGAAAACAATACATTTAAAATATAGAAAATTTTTATAAAAATTGTACATAATGTACGTTAAATCTTTCCAATATTTCCTCCATTTCCAACCATCTTTCATGGCTCCTCCTAAACTGTTGAGTCTACCACTCAGATTGTCCCATTCATTTTGACGGCAATGGGCACCGTCAGCTGTTGTGAATCTGTGAAATCAAATATTGTAGTACTTATTCATAACTACATACTTATTCAATAAATGTTGATGATGCTTACTTTTCATTTGCTTAATCCGCAGTCTAAATGGTCCATAGACTAAGCGTTAGTCCATGGCCTAAAATTACTCATTAATAAAAATAATAATTTGATCCTACAGTAGTAAAGTGATGTTTAACAAAAATTCCCCTTTGGGAATGGGAAATGGGAATGAGATGGATTTTTTATTGCAAATTGCAACCAAAACCTCTTAAGGATGGAACTTCTTATTGTCTTTTGTTTTTTTATCCTTTGCGACATAGCACATAGAAAGTTTCTGATTTTATTAATGACACCAAATCGGGCGATTTCAATAATTTATAATAATTGAAGTTGACAGAATTTCTTTTTTTCTTTCACGATTGACACATTTCTTGCTTAGTCCTTTGCTAATCTACCTTTCAAGGTGGACAAAGTTATTAAACGTCACTTAAGCAAAATTTTATTTTATTAATAGCAGTTTCCACTAGTCCGCAGACTAAGACTCTGTTTATTAATTTGGCTGATAGAATATATGGCAAGTATTGAATTCGTAAAAAAAAAGTTGAGATTTTAATGAGATATATGACATTACGATGATAGAGAAGTCGAAAAAAGTGTGTTCGGCGATTCCGGCCGTCTGTCTGTGTTTGAGCGAATTTGCGTGGGTAGTTTTTTTTATTTTTTTTTTTAAGATCAAAATTTAGGGTAGCCTAGCCAATATACAATTTTTTGGCCAAAAAACAAAAGTTTCAATTTTCTCAAAAACGGCTCCTACGATTTTTTTTTAAACTTCCTCGAAAATTTTTGTTTAAAACACTGATGTATTTTATGTAAAAACAAATATTTTTGTATTGCCCCAAAACGGTACCTCTCATAGAACCGTGCGTTGTTTTTTTATAAGATTTTCTCGAAAAATAAAAGTCTGATCAGCGTAATTTTTTTTCTGAAGTTACGAATATATTGCTTAAATAATATTTTGTTTTCAAAAAAATTTCAAACATTTGTTTGTATTTAAAAAAAAAATATTTTGAAACATTTTTTTTCAAAATTTTGTATCTCAAAAACGGATCAATATTAAAAATTGAAATTTATTAATAAAATGTATAGTTACATATTCTTAAATACTGCATACCCAAATTAATTTTAAAATATTTTCGAAAAAAATTATATATAAAAAATTAATTAAAAAAAACCTCTCCTATACGATTTTCATTTTTTTTTTTTTGAAAATTCAACAATTTCTTAAGGAATCATATGACATAAATTTTTTTCAGATTGAATCTATTTTTAAAGTACATATTTCAATTTCAATTTTTATTTATGAATTTTATTTTTTTTCTTATGTTTCTTATGAGTTATAATTTGAAACACAAGAGCAAGTTCGTACAACCCAGTCGCGCACATTTTTTGTTTGTCTAATGTTTTTTTTTTTAATTTTGAATGAACTGGTCTATAACACAGTTTTCTGAGTTTAGATTAGGTATTGGTCGTTAAATGTTGGTTGCTATAAGGCATCTTTCGACTTCATCTGATAGAAAATTTGATTAGCAAAATTGTGAATTTGATTTGTAAAAGGGTAAATTTGAAGTTAAAAGACTATGTTTTATGTGTGTAGGTATTGTATTTCCCCTAATAACTACTGAAAATAAATTCAGTAGCATAAGATATATGCAAATAAAAAAAAGCAAATTAACAAACAGCCGCAGAGAGTCAAAGGTGTCCCTTTTTTTTCAAATAAATAAAATAAAACATACTTAATAAAAAAGAATTACTGTCCATCATGCGAACTTAATAAAAAGAAAAAACACCAACAGCGTTGCAAAACATATCCATACCTTAAGCGAGAAACCAACCAACAAACCAAATTACGTGTTCTTAAAAGCAAGCATTTAGGCCACAGCATCAACAAGAACAACTACCAGACTCCACACCAAACTGATATATTTTTGCAGCGGTAATGATCATGTGTTTAAATTTATTGTTTGTCCGGAAAGAAACGATGTGATGTCCTGCTGGGTAGTATGGGAGAAGAAACGTGTGGTCAAGTTACTCAAAGTCTATCCTTCTCTCATAAAACATACCACCACAACAAGACCACCATTTAGGGTGACCAACTTTTCCCATTCTAAATTCAATAGCAAGAATATGTTTATTTCTTATTCAATCTATTGATCTTGTTAGAAAATGCCAGACTAGTGATAGTGATTCATTGTTTTAATTAAGATTTTAACAGTAGGTGAAGTAAGGAAGTAATGAGCTTCCTCTTTCGACATTGAAGGACTATTGATAAGGCAAATCAACAAGTATTATTGGCGTTTTAATTGGTAACCTGGAATCTTAAGAAAAGGTATTCTGTTTTTAAAATCGTAAGAGAAATTCTCTTCTTTTAGAATCAGAACTGTTGTGCCCAGTTGAACGCCATATGAGAGTCCGAAATCTTCTATATTTTATAGTCTGCATGACTACCGTTTGGAATGCAGTAAATCTTACAAAACGTTACAGTTGGCTTCTGTGTCATTTTAATGCAGGTGGTCACCACCGTACCCATATCAATTAAATCACAACGTGTTTAGCTGTATGTAGCTGCGTGAGAGCTCAATAGTCACACAGTACCCGCGTACTCTTGGATTAGGTTCCAAATCGATACCTCGATTCCGATATGCAGGTCTTTTTCATTTCCATTTTTGTTGTTGTTATAAGTGTGGTGTGCCCCATCACGATACAAATCCATTTTGTTGGACAGAATATTTTACTAATTAAAGATATCTCTAACATGCATCTTTCAATTTGGCTGACGCACGAAAAAGATATATAAAATATGACGACACTGTGACGACAAGCATATTTTCATGAAAGGGCCAGGCCACAGTGTCAGACCTAGTATCAGGGTTGCCAAGTACTTGAAATCAAAAACGTGACGAGTATTTTTTAATTTGTACCTTGTATTCAAGTTTTTATTAATTTGTAGAATATGTTTAGTCTTCTTTCAAACATCTTATATTAAAATTCTTATTTTATGATGAATTGGATTCTTTGTTCTCCCTATGTGATCTCCGAACGTTGTGACGATATGGGCCCATGATTCGATTGAAGAAAATAATTTTTCACTGCATTTCCGAGATCATTTTTGATTCGCGATCATTCGGTTACTAAGATTCCATTATTTGATGGCACGAATTTTAGCAATTGGAAACATCATGCGCGTATTTTGTTGGACGAGAAAAATAAATAAATAAATAGAGTGGCGGGACAGCTCTTGAAGAGCCAAGGCCTGAGTGGCTTACTCTCATCAACAATTCGAGTGCGTGAGAAGAATTGAGGGGACCTACAGTTTAACGCCAATTCCGAATGGCAGAGTTGAGAAGCACTTTTCCTTCACAGATTGATACTCTTGGAAGATTTTTCAGTTTTTCGCAAGAGGCAGTGCCCGTGAAAGATGAAATAAAAACTTTATGGGCGCGAGTAGGACTCGAACCCACAACGTTGGACGAGAAGTTCTACTAAAATACCTTCAGAAGATTTAGAAGAAATGCTTTCGAAGATTGAGCCTGCTGTGTGACCTTAGAAGCAAAGAAATGTAAATCAATTTTGGTCCAGACTGTTCATGATACACAATTGCAATATGTGAAGGAGGAGACAAGAGCCAAGGAGGTGTTCGACACATTAACGTTGTGTGGTATTTTCGAACGAAACAGCATTTCAAGCCAGTTACTAGACTACTCCAAAAATAGCTTCTTATGATGAAGTATAAGAGTACAAAGACAGCATTGAACATTTTCTTCGATTCGATACGAAGATTCGTCATGTAAAATCAACTGGAGCTAAGATGAAAGAGCTTGATGTTCTTTTCCATTTCTGTTCCATTTGTTGCTTACTCTATCAAAGTCACTTGAATAAGAATACAAGCAAACGGAAAAGAGGGACAAAAAGGGTTCACAAATAACCTTTCACAAAAAAGAAAGACTCAACGACTCAGCACAACAAGTCAAAAAGAACATGCAGCGCAAACCGTACAACCGAACTGGTACTACTCAGCGAATGGTCAACAATAAACAATATTTCAACTTTTTAAAGAACATCGAGGAAACTCAAATTTCAACGTTTGTGAAGGATTTGAAATGCAATTGATCAATATTGATCTCTATCCGAAACCTGACAGAGAGGGGTTACCGTACCGTTTTTGAAAGCTACAAGGCACATGCATCGATCGAGGGAACACCTATGTTTGAAGCAACACATTTTATTCAATGCGAAGTGTCAAAATTTAACCAAACGTCAAGTTTTAACCACTTTTAAAATGAATTCGCACACGTATCTAAAATCGACTTATCTCTTTTACTTTTAGTGCAAATAGTGACTTTATGTACTCTAACTTTATTTTTAACAGTTTTTTTTTTATCTTCCAAGTATATAACAGCAAGGCGGCAACACTTATTCCCATGGAATATTCGACACGTGCTGTCAGTTTTATATTTGAAACTGGCGAGTTCCCGATGGGGGCTTCTTCATAAAGTAATTTATATGCGTGAAAGGATGGTTTGTGTACGCGCTAATATCGATTTTCAATAAGTTATATTTTTTATACTGCTAACATGCAATTACAACACATTACGGCATCATACAGATATGTGAATTCGCAAATCAAGTATAAACGAAACTGCCTTATGCACTCCAGGTGAGGAAGGCAACCAACGGCAATGATAACCGAAAGGCAAATGCTCGGAAGGCGGTGGAGTAGGAGTTGCAGGCAATAGTGAATTTTGTATGCACGACCGCGTCAATGCTAATTTTATTTGCTTTTCTACGATGATTGAGCACGCGAAGTCCAGAAAACTAAATTGAGTGTGCCTGTCAATAAGGTGATCGTTACGAAATGAATTTGCAACCAGCATGGGGTAGCTAAATATTTGAAATTCATGTTTGGAATATGTACATGTAGTTATTTTTAGAGTCCCAATCCCGATCCAGGGTTTAACAATTTGTACATTGTACCTACATATAAGTTTGGGTTGAGGTTTGCTTGGTTTTGTTGTGTCTATTGGCTTAAAGAAAATACGTACAATTATTATAATTATAAACAATAGGTCCGTTCTTTTACTTTTTCGGCAGTTTTTGTTAAAACTGTCAAAAATCAAGGAGAGGATGAAATTTTGTGATTCTCCCAAAAAGTAAAACAACGCTTCGCAGCAAAAATCTGCCAAATGCACAAAATTATATCAAACGTCAAAAAAAATTCAATGTACTTCTTATGGTTTGACAGAACTTACACAAGCTCCCTCAAGCAATTAGGTCCGTTCGTTTACTCCCTAAAACTGCAGAAAACTGCCATATTCTCTCACTTTTTCGTTGAAGGAGAAAAATATTTCCCCTACCTATTGCCGATTTTAGCCACAAAAATTTCTTGTGGCAGTCTGTGTAAGTTCTGTCAAACCATGAGAAGTACATTGAATTTTGTTGACGTTTGACATAATTTTGTGCATTTGGCAGATTTTTGGTGTGAAGCGTTCTTTTATTTTTTGGGTGAATCACAAAATTTCGAGGAGTGGGGATGATTTTTGACAGTGTTTACAAAAACTGCAGAAAAAGTAAAAGAACGGACCTATTTCTGTGGTTATAATCGGCAAATAGGGGAAATATTTTTCTCCTTCAAAAGTGACAGACCTTACAAAAATTGGGTAAACGAACGGACCTAATTGAAATAGAAATTATCAAACTTTTTTGTATTTTAGCTTTAAACATGCATACAAAAGTACTTAGCTTTTAATATAGGTATAAAAATTTTTGAAAGCTTAAGGCCGTGTGCGAATTCAGTTAAAAATGAGTTAAAACTTGACGTTTGGTTAAATTTTGACACTTCGCATAATTTGACTAGCTGCTGAGCAGGTTAAAAAATGACAGTAGTGGTTAAAAATTCATCCATTTTTAATTTTTAACCACAATAAATCCAATTCGCACACGGCCTAAAGCTTGAACTATAATACAATTTAGCTCACGAAAGCACGCTTAAGTGAACCACCGAATACACACGAACCCTATGAGAAAACCATAATGTATTTAAGCAATGTTGGTTAACTTTTCGTTTAAATTTTACTAGTGCGGTTTCATTCGCTCATGGCTTAAGTGAATTTGACAATTTGAAGAAGAGAAGGCCCAGCCCTTTGTATATGTTATATTTGGGGAGTAGTCTCAAAATGGCAAACGATGGTGCCGCCATCTTGAGACCTTTCACAGAAGCAGTTCTTCACAGACAGATCTTCTGTCAAACCAAGCAGAGAACCAATCTTGTTGGCACTGGGTGTTTCATTTACAAAGGCCAAGCCTTTTTTTGGCTTACTTAGCGAAATTTTCGTCCGGTTTTTTGACATTAGCTTAAGTTCACTTAAGCAATTATAGTTGGGCCTTAAGGGCTAAAGGGCTAACTATAATGAGCGGAAGCTAGTGTCAGAACCGAACGAAACGTTCCCCCTTCCGAACTGCCATGTGCACACTTGACCCATAATGAACGGATGTGTATAGAAGTATCTTTCAAAATAAAATATATGTTTTTATTTGCAATATCTTGTGAATTTCGATTGCCATGCAACAAACAAGCAATTTCAAGAAACTTATTACCGGAAATCAAATAAATGCCTCTGCACAAAAATCAATAAAACCAGTCAGCTGTCAAATTTTCTTCCGTATAAAGCGAAGGGGAGCGCAGTTTACGTCCGTAAGCAAAACTGAACAAAAATTGACGAAACGGAGCAATCCGCTATTTAGGGCGCAATATACGAGTTCCTTGTATTCGCTCAGTTACGGACGGCTCCGTCCGCTCTGTTCCGTTCATTTTAGTTAAGTTAGCCCTTTAATTACTTTAAAATCGACAACACATACATACATAGATTTCCTCTTCAAACAAACCTAAACACAGATCGAAATCTTGAATTTTTGAAGTGACATTTTTCGTTTCAGAATGGCTTAATGAATGGAAAAATAGTAAGTTCTTGATTCAAAATACGGAAAACTAATTGGTTTTCAAATGCAACATTACATAGAGTTGTAGGTGCATTGGTTTAGTTTAGTTTAGTTTATTTATTGTTATAATTACTCAGTAAGATACAATAGGCGTGTTTTTTTGCACGCGTGTATACGCTTAAAAAAATATTTACATGCAAAATGCAACAACAACAAATGTCTATATCCGCTTAGTAAGCGCCGATAGTTATCCACGCAAGAAATAAGCGGATATAAAAACAGTGCTTCATAATATCTTTTTCACTGTTTGCGATGAATTTTCAACATAATATGTCAAGACTTCATTTCGAAATTCATTCGAAATTCATTCCATTTTACATACAAGGATACAAAGCTGGTCTGCAGTTGAATGATTAATTGATTGATTGAATCAAGATTATATCGATTATACATCAATTTTATTTTTCAATTTCAATTCTTTTTTTGGACTACATGGTGTTTTAACGTTCAAGGTGTACATGCACGATTTTTATTGTTTTTTTTTTATACTTCGTTACATTTTCTTCATTTTTCATCCTGAATTCATCATATTTATTGTGCTTTTTGGGTCGTTTATTCGAAAGCGCATTCTATGAACAACTTGATCAAGTGTTAAAAAGTACAAGAAATTGTGTAGCGCCTAACGATCACCAACAAAAATAAATGCGCCCCTGAACTCGAGTTTTTGTTTTTTTGACAGATGAAACATTGGACCAATCACAGCTCAGCTTATGAGGGAAATTTAAAATTGGCAGTAATGCCAAATTACTTAAACAAAAAAATTGTCGTTTTTTTGTGCACCGTTCATTTTAAGCGTATATACGCGTGCAAAAAAACACACCTAATATCTTTTAAGTTAGAGCAAATATCAGTACGTAGTACTTTTCTATAAAATATATTATAATGTTGCAAAAATTGACATGGTTAAATGAAAAATAGTAATGCCAAATTACTTAAACAAAAAAATTTTCGTTTTTTTGTGCACCGTTCATTTTAAGCGTATATACGCGTGCAAAAAAACACACCTAATATCTTTTAAGTTAGAGCAAATATCAGTACGTAGTACTTTTCTATAAAATATATTATAATGTTGCAAAAATTGACATGGTTAAATGAAAAATAGCGAGTTACCTTACCGTTCTTGTCTTTCGTCTTTTGGTTTTACTTCTCTTGTGAATACACCTACTCGTGTAACTAATGTATCCAGCTCATGTTTAGATCATATTTTTATTCGTACGCATAGAAATGCCTATATAAATTATAATTCAATAGCACACGACCTTCAAATTACTGACCACCATTTGACTAGTCTTCATCTCGATCACAAAATTAAAAATCTAAATTGTATACAAAATTCTGAAATTAAGAAAATAAATTATACAGCTTTAAGATCCGCTTTAACATTTGAATTTTGGGACGAAGTTTATAATTCTAGTGATCCCTCGACTGCATTTGATCAGTTTTTGTCCAAGTTACAATCACATATTTCCAGCTGTACTGTAATAAAAAAAACTTGAAATCTAATAAGTTCAAGCGACTAAAGCCGTGGATAACAGAGTCTCTATTAAATAAAATAAAAAAGAAAAATCAGATTCGACTATCCGTTTTGAAGCACCCTAATAATTCACGACTTAAGAACTTTTATAAAAAATTATGCAGTGACTTAAAAACCGAAATTCCAAAATGCAGAAATAATTATTACCAACATTAGCTTACTGAGAATGTTGGTAACATCAAAAGGAATGGAAAATTGTCAATGAAATTTATTTAAATAAGGATTCTAAAATCATATCTAATCCAATTGAAGTCTCCAATATCCTCAACTCTCAATTTTCTACAATAGGAAATAACTTGCAGTTTCATAATATTGACTACGGCAGTTTCACTCATGGTGATAGTTTCAATCCATCTAGTTTTTGTTTTCATGATTTCACTTCCTTTGAAATTCATAAATTGATTAGTTCACTTGAATCAAAGAACTCCTTTTCAAGTGACATGATTTCGAGTTCTGTACTAAAAAAAAATTCATTCCAATTAGCTGACGTTCTTTGTAGTAGAGTCAATGAAGCTCAAAAAAGGGGGTTTTCAGAAAGTCCTCAGAAACAGCTCGGATAAAAAAAAAAAAAAATCCAAATTTTTGGTTTTTTATATTCTTTAAAGTCTGAAACAAATCATTTGGGGGAAATAATTGCTTATATTGTTTAAACAATTTTTATATTGTTTATAAATGATTATAAATGAATTTTTCGAGAAACATTCCTAAAAACAGTTTTATTTAAATGCAAAATGAAAGAAACATTTTTTAGCTTTGCAAAAAGGTATAACACGGCATTAGGTGAAAAGCCGTTGATTTTAAATATTTTTTTTGAAAAATAGGCTTTTTTTGTTATAAGATTGCCCCTCCTGGCTAAACAGGGGACAATAGACCCCCCCTTCTATATGATTTTTTTCTTGTCTTAATGCAACCTAAACACTCCAATTATCAAAAATATTGTTTTTGAATCTCTCTTTATAAACAATATAAAAATTGTTTAAACAATATAAGCAATTATTTCCCCCAAATGATTTGTTTCAGACTTTAAAGAATATAAAAAAACAAAAAAATTGGAATTTTTTTTTCAAAATCCGAGCTGTTTCTGAGGACTTTCTGAAAAAAAGCTCCCTTGACTCCACTATTGTTATTTATTCAATCTTTGTGTTAAAAATGGTGTCTTTCCAATGTCATTAAAAACTGCCATAGTCGTTCCATAGTATTCCCTACACTACTGACCAGAACAACTACAGACCTATTTCCCTTCTTTCTGTATTTTCTAAAGTTTTTGAGAAGGGAATAAAAAACAGAATCATGTCTTTTCTTGGAAACACAAAGTTTTTTAGTGATGATCAGTTTGGATTTAGAAAAGGAAAGTCAACTGAAGATGCACTGCTTAAATTCTGTAGTGAGATTTACAATTCAATTAATGATTCAAAAAGTACAGCTGCATTATTCATTGACATCACAAAAGCTTTCGTTATGGTTAACCATCAGATACTTTCAAATAAACTTTATCTGGCTGGATTTAGAGGTTTTATCTACGACTGGTTTTGCTCATACTTGACAAATCGCAGTCAAATGACTAGGGTGAAAACGGCATTAAGCTCTATTTCCTACCTAAAAATGGGAATTCCACAAGGTTCTGTTTTAGGTCCAATTTTGTTTTAGGAACAAAAAAATGTCACATTACAAATCATTTTGAAAGGACTTTATTGCAATTGAAGTAGGCACTACGAAGTCAGTTATTTTTATTCATAAGAATAAATTTTTTTTTTTTCATTTTAAGATGCTTTTGTGCTCATTGCACAAAATTTACTTAATTTCTGGATGTTGTAGATTGGCGCAACAGCTCTTGAAGAGGAATAACCAAGGCCTAAGTGACTCAGACTCATCAACAATTTCCTGAGTGCGTGTGAAGAATTGAGGGGACCTACAATTTAACGCCTATTCCAAACGGCAAAGTTAAGAGAACACTTTTTTTTTGATACTCTTGAAAGTTTTGTCAGCTCATAGCAAGTGTACCAGAGTTCTAGTAACCGTGGAAGATGAAATAAAAATGTCATGGGTACCAAGAAACTAGGGCTTCACGATACGATACGATACCGATATTTTTCGTTTGTATCGGTATCGTATCGAACACAAAATTATTTTATCGTATCGTATCGATATCGGCGATAATTTTAAGACAAATTTATCGTATCGTTATCGACGTCGATACGATACCGATACGATACTCGATAAATTATCGAAATAAAAAAAATGATTTTTAATCGACTTCCAAAATAGAAGGAGGTTCTCAATTCGATTGTGCATATATTTTTATTTGTCTGTTCGGGTAGCACTTCTTTGTTAATGAACCGATTCATATGATCGTTTTTTTATTATGGCTCTGAAGGGTATCTTCGGAGTGATAAACAATTTAGTGAGAATAAGTCGCTTCGAAGGGAAGAAATTAAGAATGTTCTTGGAAAAAAGCGCGGTTACGCTCTTATATTTTTTCCTTTCTGAAAAATGACAAGTATACGCCCGAGTGAACTTTCTCATAGAATATGAGAATATGTATATGGATAATTCTCTAAAAGTTTATTCAAAAAGAAAACATGAATAATTCGGAAACATACCTCTAGTTTTAACCGACTTCCAAAAAAAGAGTAGGTTCTCAATTCGATTGTATCATATATTTGTATATGTCTGTTCAGGCCAGTACTACTTTGTTAATGAACCGATTTGTGTGGTTTTTTTTACGTCATTAAGCTGGCAAACCAATATGAGCACAAGCGGTTGGGACCTTTACGATAATTATGTGCTATTTATGTGCTGATTATGTGAGAAAGTCGCGATAAATATTAATGTATATATAGAGGTTACGTATATTACTACGGATGCAATGAAAATGTACACTCGGGCGTATACATGTTTTTATAGATTTTGTTTTTATTTTAATCCCTTCTTTTTACTTTTAGTTTGGGAATCTTATGTTTTTTGTATTAAGTGTTATCTTGTTATTTTTAACAACCTCAAGAGTAGAGTTTTTGTTAATGACGATACGTACATATAATTTTAGTCGATATCGATATATTTGATAATTATCGGTCAGTGCTTATCGACGATACGATAATATCGACAATTTTATAAACACGTTAATCGTATCGATATCGGTATCGCAGGTACTGGATATCGTATCGATTATCGTATCGACCTTCGATACGATACCGATATTTTTATCGAATATCGTGAAGCCCTACAAGAAACACCAAATACAGAAAATTCAAAAAGAAAGAGTTTTATTTAACCTTTAACAAAAAGAAACACCAGATGCATACATATTAATTCAAGGAAACAAACCAAAAAAAAGAACATAAATCAAGGATTCAACAAACATAAACACGAATTAATTCAAATAAATTAATAAACAAAAATAACAAAAATACATTAAGTGAGATCATAATAAAAAAAGAATAGAACACATAACCAATTATTCACCAGTAGTCTTGTTTTAAACTTTCCAAGTGTGTAGTTTTTATTTACAATTCTATTGCATTTAGTTCCATAAATGCTCTATGTTTTTCCTCTTTTATTTCAAGGAGTCTCTCTTGGATTTCCATTTATCTCTCTTCAACCTCCAAGAGCCTGTCCAGTTTATTGGCGATGGCCTCACTATGACAACTTTCAACTTTGTCTTTTAACAAAGAAAGTTTTACATCCACTTTTTTTTTGAATATTTTTTGGGTGGATTTTCGATTGGAGCCACTGGTGATTGTTCTACCTCCAAGAATTCGAACAAAGGTTCATTGGACGTACTCGATGAAGCTGTGGAAGGCAATAGTGAATTTGATGGGCCAGGTGCGGTTGGAAATTTAAGGTCTTCAGTCAATGCTCCAAATTTTCTTACAGCAATGCCTTCCACGGCAACACCGGTTGCTGACAAAATTAGCTCTTCAGCGGCTGTTAGGACCTTTTCTTCGAATTGACCACCACAAGTTTTCATCTTGGAATGTTTGTTATACGATAACTTATTTTTTATTGGATACTTTTGATCCGTAAATGTCTAAAACAAAGAAAGTAAAAGATGAAGTGTGGACACATTGTACTTATATGTATATGTACATATTTATATTATATACATACCTTTCTCCAGCCTTTAACGTCCTTTATGGGTGGCCCAATTGAATTTAAATTTTCGCATAACTGCTGCCAAAGCCTTATTGACGTTGCCTTGCCTTGATGGCAATTTGGCAAAAAGTTTTTGGCCAAATCTTGATGGCTTGCCATGAAATCAGCCATTATATTCTTTTCCTGGGCGTGAATTTTATTTAAAATTGTCCTAAAACGGATAAATTTTGAAAGATAAATTTAAAAAAGAATAAATACAAAATGTCTTACATTTTTATCAAAGCAATTCGGCTATCGTGCTCTATCAGTGAGCTGTTTATGTGTCGAATGAAATTCAGTTCGATAACTGAGGAAAGAATTTAAAATTATTGGACTAGAAGCTCGATATCGTGAGAGCTAATGACAAACACAAAATTCAGTCACGTATTATTCGATCACGGATGCCGTAATTCGGCCCCAGTTTTTCGTGGATATTTCGCGACCTATTGCCCGGAGGTCAATAGTGGTCAAGGACAAGTTGTTCGTCTTGATAATATCTAAAAAATGCTTATGGAATTTTTCTCTAAAATTAACCGTTTTCGAAGTAGAGGGACTAGATAGCGCTCGCATTTGCTCAAATGAGTGAACACAAATCGAAATCACAAGCGACAAGTCTGACAAATAATATTTATAGCAGTTAGCTTCATAGTAGGCTAACCGTTTGTGCCTACTACGATCATAACTAGCTTATTTGAAATTCACGCCTTATCACCCGACAGGCCTTACTACCTGCACCTACCTTATTGCGATTTTCTTTTTTATATCCGAGCATATCAAAGATGTGTCAATGCAAAGCTCTAAGTCTGCTATTACACGATGCCTCACGACTCACATGAGTGCGAAAAAGAAAGCAGATGTGAGAAAATATTCGTTTTATGCTGTTCTTTTTCATTCGATTTTTTTGTTGCTGGGATAAATATCATCGGATTCGTTTGAGAGTGGAGTTACACACATATTACCAAATTTAACAGGAGAGCAAAAAAAAAAAAACAAAAAATTTCACTGTTTAATGTGAACAAAATGGGGATTCACGGTTTGAGGCATTGTAGTATTCGCCTAAATCTATCAGATGGCATCAAAATTTTATTTTCGGGAAATTTGGAGTAACACACTTTTCTCTTTTCAGCGTGTTTGAATTTGAAAATGTCTTCAGGAATTTGGACACGGGAATCCACATTGGATCTTATAACATTTTTTGAAATGAACCCTTATCTTTATAATCCTTGTCACAAGGAGTTCCGTGAAATTGAAAAAAGCAAGAAGAGTGGTGCAGGCTTGGAAGATATCCCCGAACCTAAGCTGTGGTGTTTTGACCAGTTGCTGTTCTTAAAAACATTTTGTCAAAGAAAACCTTCTGTTTCGATTTTAAACAGTTTTGTTGTAAAATTTATTACATTGGAAAGCAGCACTAGCCAACATTGTGAGACGCCAGAGCCGGATGATGATGTATCCTCAAAAAGAAATGCAAAGAAAAGGGTAAGTTTTTTTTATTATTACAATTGAAATTGCAAGAAATACCTATTCTTTCTTAGTAGCTTGATTCATGGCATTTTTTTTAATTTCTTAGTTGTTTTTCTTGCCACTCCACTTGTCCCTCCTGTGTGAAATATTCTGCAAGGCTTAGTCGAATCTTTTCCGCTATGCCTTTACTGGGATTTTCTACTTCTTGTTGGGAGTAGGAACTTGTTGTTGGTACGTCCGTGGAAGTGTTCGATGTTGTTGCCATTGAAATTTGTTCATGGTGAAGCAAAAAATTGTGTAAAACACAACAAGCTTGTGTGACTAGTTCAACATTCTCAACGCGCATATTAATTGTCGTTTGAAGAATCCTAAATCGGTCGGAAAGGATGCCAAAGGTATGTTCAATTACATATGCCTTGCCCTTAATAGACGAAGGCTGTAAATTCTTTTTCTGTCACACCTTGTTGCAAATGGGTATGGCTTCATCAAGTGCTTTTGAAGAGGAAAAATATCGTCTCCAACAATAACAAATGGAAGAATTCTTCCATTATCAACAATTTTACTGTCCGGGAACTGATTGTTCGCATCAGCAATGACATCCCTCAATTTGCTTTGCAACAAAACACCTGCGTCGTTGGCCCTTCCATTACACCCAATGTCTACATAGATTAAGCGGCAACTAGCATCCGCTATAAGGCTAAAAATATTATGCTATTGGAGCCTTTGTAATTATAGTAAAACACTCCATCTTTTCGAAGGCTTCGAAATGGTATATGCTTCCCGTCTAGAGCACCCAGGCAATTTGGGAACTGCCAGTGAATTGCAAATTCGTCAGCAATTCTCTCCCACTCCGATTTTGTTGGAGGAAACTTAAAGCAAAATAAAATCATGATAATTTTTGTTAATAACATATTTTTGGTATTTCTTTTCAGAATAAAATGCAGTCATCCATTTCAAAGGAAATTGAAGCAGTAACAGGATTGTTACAGAAGAAAATACAACAAAAATCTCAAAACGCTTGGTTGGGGAAGCAAGTCGTAATTGAAATGGATAGGATACAGGACGAACGCATCCAAAGAAACGCGTCCTGGGAAATCCAGCAAATTTTAAGGAGGAGTGTCGAAGAAGATTTGTTGCAAAGAGAGCGGGCTGGAAGTGCTGTTCATCAAACGAACGCCTGCAACTTCAATCAGATGGATCGAGGAGTACTTTCACACCAGATTTACTGGAGCAATCAATGCAGGGTATTTTTGATGATAGCGACTTTCTAATTTGAATGTATTGACTATTGATTATCTTAATATTATTATAACGGGTATGGTTTATTTCGCCTTTTTTATCTCGCTTTTGGTCGTTTCGACACGGTCGTTTTGCATTTTGTTATTTTGCATTTCATTCGTTTGGTCTTTTAGTTGCTTCGCTTTCGATTGTTTCACTGATTTTTTTTCGCCTTTCAGTCTTTTCGTTTTTCGTTTATTTTGCATTCGTTTATTTCGCTTTTCGATTCTTTCGCTTTTTATTATTTTGATTTTAATTGTTTCGCCTTCATCTGTTTTTTTTTTTAAATTAATTTATTTAATTTATAATTCGCGCGAATTTTAAAGTCTTCAGGATCCCACAAAAATTAAAATTAAAAAAAAAAAGCAGACGAAGTATACATAATGTACTTGAATTGATGATTTTTTCAAAATAATAGGAAAATCCTTCACGACTTAGTTTATGCTTTCCTCAAATTGGTTAAAAGTATCGCATATGATTTTACTTTCCATTTTTTTTTTAATTTAAAGACAATATTAAAATTATTCACTGTATTCTAACCTTACGCGGGCGGTTTCAAAGACTTAAAGCCATCTAATGAAGACTACTTAGATAACAATTATTACATTCCCAAGAGAATGCGAAATAACCGTTAGCGAGATAACCTGTGGCGAAACAATCGTATTGCAAATTAACAATTTTGCGAGAGAGTTAATGGCAAAACAAAAAGAGCGAAACAACTCTGGCGCGAAACAGGAAAAAACAAAATAAACAAAAAACAAAACAAGTTTTGCGAAATGAAGAAAAAGATCGAAGAGAGAAAAACGAAATAACAAAATGCAAAACAAAAATGCCGAAACAATAGGTACCCTATTATAACCATTAAAAAAAAAAAAAATTAAAAATTAAAGCCATGCTCACTTTAAATATACAGGGTGATTCACGAGCGTTGTGCCAAAAAGCTAGAGCGTGTAGGCTGAGTTGAGACAAGAAAAAAATCGTATGGGAGGGGGGTCTATTCCCCCCCGTTTAGCCAGGAGGGGCAATTTTCTGAAAAATTGACTTATTTTGTTTAAAAAAATATTAAAAATCAACGGCTTCGTTTACAAAACCGTGCTATACCTTTCTGAAAAGCCAAAAACTTTTTCTTTCACCTTGTTTTTAAATTTAATTGTTTTAACGAATAGTTTAAAAAAAAATAAATTTTCAAACTCAAAATTTTCAAAAAAAAAGCAAAAAAAAACATTTTTGAACTAATTTTTTTCAAAATTTTATGTAATTAAGTACTAATTTTGTTTTAAAAATTCAATGTGGGTGTTAATTTTTAGTCGAAAACAGAAAACCGGATGCAAAAATGTCTTTTCGTTTTTGAGAAATTAAGAAAAAACCGAAACCATTTTTTTCTAAAAAAATCTTTGTTTTTATTTTTACCTATCTGGA
The DNA here is from genome assembly GCA_943590905.1 of Sphaerophoria taeniata. NCBI lineage: Eukaryota > Metazoa > Arthropoda > Insecta > Diptera > Syrphidae > Sphaerophoria > Sphaerophoria taeniata. The sequence goes on along the minus strand of OX016542.1, from coordinate 73,479,527 downwards.
CTTTTAGTTTAATTTATAAGTTTAACTTATAAATTTAATTTTTTGTAATTGGAGTTTTATGGGGACTCAATAAAGTAGAAAAGTATTACATTATCCCTGGATTAACCATTTTGGTCATTGATAACGTCTGAAAACTGACCTGTAATTTTTTCTTACTATACCTAGAGCCGCGGCCACTCGCCGGCGAAGAGTTCTACCTGCTAGAGGCTTAAGATAATTAAACCGCATTTTTTCTTGAATGAAAAAACAATTTACAATCTAAAGGTAAATAAAAGGCATCGCATATTTACTAAACAACCATTTACAATTAAAATATTAACTCATCAACACATAACAATAACAAACTCATACGCTCGAGAAGAGTTAGCGGACAAGAACTTCTGCTACGGTTTAACTTATTGTCGAGATCGGGAAGCTGAAAGGCTCTACCCTGAAAGATATCCCAGTAGATGGCGCCCAAGTCGTAGTATGTTTTCAAAAATCCGCCGACGAGAGCACTGAGAGCTAGAAGTGAAAGGTCAATGGCAGACGTTATCAATGAAAAAAATGATTAATCCAGGGAAAATGCAATACTTTTCTACTTTATTGAGTCCTCATAAAATTTCAATCACAAAAAAATTAAATTTATAAATTAAACTAATAAATTAAACTAAAAGTCCAGATAGGTAAAAATAAAAACAAAGATTTTTTTAGAAAAAAGTGGTTTTGGTTTTTTCTTAATTTCTCAAAAACGAAAAGACATTTTTGCATCCGGTTTTCTGTTTTCGACCAAAAATTAACAAAGACATTGAAATTTTAAAACAAAATTAGTACTTAATTACATAAAATGTTGAAAAAAATTAGTTCAAAAATTTTTTTTTTGGCTTTTTTTTGAAAATTTTGAGTTTAAAAATTTATTTTTTTTAAACTATTCGTTAAAACAATTAAATTTAAAAACAAGGTGAAAGAAAAAGTTTTTGGCTTTTTAGAAAGGTATAGCACGGTTTTGTAAACGAAGCCGTTGATTTTTAATATTTTTTTAAACAAAATAAGTCAATTTTTCAGAAAATTGCCCCTCCCGGCTAAACTGGGGGGAATAGACCCCCCCCTCCCATACGATTTTTTTCTTGTCTCAACTCAACCTACACGCTCTAGCTTTTTGGCACAACGCTCGTGAATCACCCTGTATAGGGCATAGATTTTTCCACAGAGCTCGACAAACTTCAGGTACAGTTCTACTTAAGAAAGGCTGTTATAGCCGTGTCTGGTAGTTGGTACTCATGTACGACTCGCCTGTTGCAAGGAACCTCAAAGTGGCTGCCAGTTTTTCTGCCGGTGGGATTGCGTCCCTCATCAAAGTGTTGCTTTTTGTTATGTCACTACTGCCCATTCATAAGAGCTGAAAAGTTTCTTCTGATATCCTCAAATAATTTAAAAATGAGGTTTTGTCGTTTGTTCGAAGCTCCCTTTTAATAAAGCTGAACGAACTATGTTCACTTTTTTTTCTCCAAGACTTAACCCAGAGCCTCTTCTGCTTTACTTTTTCACATTCCAAAGCTGTTTTCTTACATAAACCCAACAATTTCATCACAACAGCCTCATCTCCACTGCTGTCCATGTCCATGTCATTAATGGCAATCGATGCACAGTTCAACAGCTTTAATAAATTTTTGGAATCCATTTCCAAAATCCTATTTATTTTGTTTAATAAATTTTACTCAACTTTAACTCAAAACTATCAAAAAATTAAAGCCAACGAGAAGGAGCATTCAAAACAAAACAAACAATAATTGTCAAATTTGAGGCATGGGGCACGAGTCAACGTGTAATAGCGCTTGCCTCACCGAATACAAATTTATAAAGAAATTCAAAAGTGAGTCGTGAGTCGTGATTCAACGTGTAATAGGGGGCTAACGGCTAAGAGCAGATCATAATTATTCAAAGTTCTCTGATATGTCAAAAATACAAACATCAGCACCGAAATGTTATTTTTTACTAATTTTTTTTTACCCAAAGTAGACTGGCCATTCTCTTGGAAATCCATTTTTAATTTTGTGTTTGTTTTTGTCTATAAAATCCAAAAAAAGTAAGTGAAGTTGTTCGCTTAGCTATCCGCTCTATTTCCTCCGTCATTTTATCCTGAGCAAATAGATTTAGCTCCGAGCATATGCATTTTAGCTCCGATACGTCTGAGCCAAAAAAGAAACACATAGTCGCGTTTTATTATCATCAACCCAATTTTTTGTACACAAAACAACAACAACCTGGGACACCAATAGCTATCGGGGTTTATTTTGTAACTCAAAAACTATGTTCTAAATATGGCCGATAGATGGCGAGTGTGAGACAAAAAAGAAGTTATTGTAGAAAGATTTATTAATATAAGCCATTTTCATAAGATATAACGCGTATTCCACTCTAAGCCATAGTTGTACAATGCCATAGGATAAGGTTCAAATCAAAAAAAAAAAAAAACAAGTTGTTTGTGGAAAAGCAAAATAAAATTTAATTGAGGGTTGCGTCTCGGATAAAAACATAGCTTAAACTTCAACCTTTTTAACCCACATCGTTTTATTATCACGGGGTAACCGATATGGGTTAGTGAGGATAATAAAACGCGGCTATGACATTTCTGTGATCTTGGAGATAAAAAAGAAAAACGCCAATTGAGACTTTGCCACTTGAATCAAGTAAAACAAAAGCTAAAATTGAGTGAAAAGAGCAAACTTTAGTTTTTGCTTCATTGTAGTTTGTAGTTTTTTTTTTTGTAATTTAAATTCAACTTCGTAACTTTCAGTTCTTTAAGCAAATACATAAATGACATTTCTATACGGAATAACGGACGATAAGTTCGTTAAATTTGAAAAGGTTTCGAAATCTGGGAAGCCTTTGGATTCGTTTAAGTTCCGTCTCGATCCTGAGTTAGAAGGGAGACCAAAACCTGAACTTTATGGAGTTCCTATACGTTTCAGAATATCTCCAGAAAGTTTGTTTCAAATTTGTGCACTAGTCGTTGATAGAATTCCATTACCAACTCCTTTTAAATGGACTGTTCTTCAAGTTGTTGACTGGATAAGAAAATTCGGATTTCCACAGTATCAGGTACGTTAAGGTATAGTACTTGTCTTGAATAAAGTGTATCTAATAAAAAAGACCGAAAGAAAAATTGTTAAAATTACAGAACATAGTTTCAATATTATGTACAACTGCACATATGTGAATATCAATATCAGCTTTATTAAATACTAGCAAACCCAGCAAACTTCGTCTAGTCTAGTTTAAACTCCAGGAACAAAATGTTTAAATTTCTATGTGATTTATTTGTAGGGAATAGAAAATAGATACCTATAATTAAAAAAAGCAATATTTGAAAAATAGGAAAATACAAGATTAATACGGCAATTTTTTAACGACCGAATTGAGAAACTGAGTTTAATTCGTCGTAATGCTTTTACTGTCTGTGGATTTTATGCGCGAAACATGACTAGGCTGTCAAAATCGGACCAGCCTTTCTCAATTGACAAATAACCATACATTTTTCACATAAAAATGTGAATTTCAATAATTTAAATCTCAAGACACAATGGTTTTTGATGAGTACCGCGACAGCTTTTGTAGAGCCAAAGCCTCCTAAGTGGCTTATACTCATCAAGTCAACAACAATTCTCTGAGTGCCGGTGAAGAACTGAGGCAACCAACAACTTAACGCCGATTCCGAACGGAAAAGTTGAGAAGCACTTTTTTCATGACAAATTGATACCCTTTGAAGTTTTGTCAGTTCTTCGCAAGAGACAGTACCCGTGAAGGATGAAATAAAAACTTTATGGGCACGAGTAGGATTCTGTGTAACAGCCAACACTACTGCACGGGCACTACTGATAGACGACTTAGTGTCATACAAATCATTTGATACGGTTTCCAATACGACCCAAGCTGTGAAATATCTAACTGAGGTTTTGTACTCCTTAGATTTGGCAGCCATACTACAGCAAAATTTACGTTATTTGAACGCAAAACGGTTGTGCAATGGCACGCGATTAGTCATTGAAAATTTAATGGAAAACATTATCGAACCCAGCATTTGAAATCGACAGTTCCAAGGTGAAATTATATTTATAGGTACCAAAAATCCCTATTATACCTACACATAAGCCAACTGAATTTAAACGTCTTCAGTTTATAAAATTAGACTGCCATTTGTAATGACTCCTCCTCCAAAAGGAGGATGAAAAACTGCGACATCTACTATGGTAATTGTTACCGAGCAACAACGGCTCTTTGGATGCGGATTCGTTGTGGGAAGCAAACTCAGGCAAAAAGACTTGAGCTTCAAATGTGTAAGCGAACGCATCACGACGATCCGAATCAAGGCTAGATTCGGCAACATTAGCCTAAAATGCGCGCATGCCCCCCAAAAAGAGAAAAAGGACGACACCAAAGACGAGTTCTACGAGCTCCTTGACAAAGCATAATGAGCAATGTCCTAGCTATGACATTAAAATCGTCACCGGCGATTTTTACGCAAAGCTGAGAAAAGAGAAAAGCACAGCCTACACGACATCACTTCCGACAACGGATTCAGGCTAATCGGTTTAATGTTGTGGCGAAATGTTGTGGTAGCAAGCACATGGTTCCCACATCTCAACATCTATAAAGGAACATGGAGATCTCCTGATCAATCAACCGTCAACTCGATTGATCACATTGCGATCGACGGAAGGCACTTCTCCAGCATTCTAGATGAACGAACAACATCAAGTATCGAAGACAAGTGGCAACATTGCCAGTAAGCAGTTAGAGATGCCGCCTCTAATGTGCAAGGTTTCACACACATGCAGACAAGCAGGAGGCATAAAAAGCGGCGCTGCATAGAAGGACAATAGCTGCTCGTGTGCTCTACGAGCAAAAGAGGATTGAGGAACGCCAGCTTCTCAGAAGAAAAAAAGAGTGAACATGAGAAGCGTCAAATCGAGGATGTTGAGAGCCAACAGCAGGAATAAAGTTCGGAGGTTTTATCAGAAGGTAAAACAGCTGGCTCAAGGTCATCGAGCAAGAACCGATGCCTGCAGAGATAAAAAAGGGAACATCATAGTTAGAATCGCAGTCATTGCTGGGGATTTGGAAAGACCACTTCTGTAGACTGTATAACGGCGACGACCAACAAAATCCCGCCGTCAGGCAGGAGCCTTATATCGGACACAATGATAGCCAACAATTCCGTGAACCCGACCTAGAAAAAGTGAAAACGGCAATATCACGGCTGAAATCCAACAAAGCCGCTTGAGCAGATGGTCAGCAGGCGACGATCTAGATAGGAGCATGCATCAAATCATCTGTAAGATATGGTCGGAAGAACGCATACCCGATGAATGGAACTGGAACCTCAGCATTGTTTACCCGATCCCGAAAAAGGGAGATCCTCTAAGCTGCGCCAACTACAAAGGAATCAACCTACTTAACATCGCCTACAAGATTCTCTCTGCCGTAATATTTGAAGGTGAAGTTCCTGGGTCTTCTCCAAGATCTGCCGTAGGGTGAATATTTGATCGATGGTGGACTTTCCAGGTCTGAAGCCACACTGATAAGGAGCTATCAGGTTGTTGACGAAGGGCTTCAAACGTTGACACAGCACGGCAGATACGATGCTGAGGTTCCATTCATCAGGCATGCTTTCCTCCGACCAAATTTTCCAGATGAGCTGGTGCATGCTCCTAACCAAATCATCTCCAGCTGCTCAAATTGAATGGTTCTGTATTGCTGGCGGAGTTTTGCTCGTCATCGCCGTTATATAGTTTGGAAAAAGGGTCTTTCCATATCCTCAGCACTGATTGCGGTTCTACTACGATGTTCCCATGATGGTCTCTACAGGCTTCGGTTCGCGGTGTATACATGTGAGTCGTATTACACGAAGTATAATTTTGTTCTGTACAACTGGAGAAAACTGCCTGCTTGTTGTTATTGACTTCGTTGTATATTGAATACGATGTTGGTTGTCGTCGTAACGAAATAGTCCAGTGGGTCAGGTTGCGAATCTCGATTTAACGTACGGCGGGTGCGGTTGAAAATAGTAACGGTTCGTTACACATTCCTTACAATTTTTTCATTATGGCATTTGAGAGTAATTAAATACTTACACATATTTATGCGAACACAAACAGACTCGAGAGAAATGTAGGTCACATTTGCCTGATAACAATATAGTTAAAAAGTGATTACATTTTTTTTTTATTTTTTTTTAGCGCACCTTTAGAAAAAACCTGATACATGGAAGGAGTCTCATGAAATTGGACGCATCTTATTTGGCTAAAATGAATATCAAAGACTTTGATCACATTCGAACTATCGCTCGTTATATAAGAAAACTCTACGGGATCGAAAAATCAACATTATTTACCAGAAGTATAACAAAACTTTATCCAGACTTCTATACTCTCTACAAACTTATAAAAACAAAAACCGGTTACAAGTATGACATCATTCGCCTAACGCAGGTCGGCATACGCCAACATGTTTTAAAGACACCAGTTTTATACGAAACTCATTGGCAATTATTAGAACGATGGCTTAAACACGAAGGTTCCTACAAAACTGAGCTCATTGGTGAACTAACTCCTCGTGAGAACCTATTGTACAACCCACAGAAGCAAAAACCTCCTCCAGTGGTAAAGAAATGGAATCCTATTGACTGCACGGGAATGCCGCCTTGCACTTGTAGCTGGAAGGCAGGTAAAGAATTACGGAAGCCATGGAACCTCAAGTTCAGTAGACATGCTAAACAGTCTTTTACTAGAGAATTGACGATCCTTAAAAAAAAGGTTTCATCTAGATATGGTACATATGGTGAAATGGAACGTCCTTCTATGATGATTTAATGATTCTAAAGCATATTTTAGAAAAAAAAAGAATGTATGTGTTATGTAGATGCAACACAACATAAACAAAATTCAACTGAAACTAATATGTCTTTAATCTTTATCCGCTTGGTGGTTCGTAAATTGTTTTTCATTTTTGAAATGTCCCTCTCCCTAGGGATCCTGGGGTCGAATCACGGCATCAGTGATCGAATAATACGTGACTGAATTATGTGCATTTGGCACTACCTCTCACGTTATCGAGTTATCTCTCGAGCAACAAGTACAATAATTTCAGATTCGGTCTTCAGTTATCGAACTGAATTTCATTCGATACATAAAGAGCTCACGGATAGGTGTAAATATTATTTGTTTGATTTATTTATTATGAAAATTTTAATCAATAATCTTTTAAGGTCAAAGTTAAGTACATTAAATAGCCAGCAAAAAAATATGATGGCCGAAATAAATGAGAATTATCCATTTCGTTTCACTGTTTTGTTTTATTTGAAAAGATGTATAGGGTGTCTCATAAGAGTGCACTTCTAAAAATTGGAATATTTTTTTTTCATGCCAGTTACAACGCTGAAATTAAAGTGACACCTCTGTTTATTCCAATTAAAAAAAATGAAGCTCTTCTTGAAAGAACAACGCGTTATAATTGTAAAAACTCATTACACAACAAAAGTGACTGTGAACGGCATTCGTTACAGGAATATGATAACGGACTTCTTGTGGCCTCAATTGGACGGCATGAATTTGGACAACATGTGGTTTTAGCAGCACGGCACAACCTGCCAACCCGCGCATGAAACAATCGACTTATTGCAGCAACGATTTTCAGAACGCATTATCTCACGAAATTCTTATGTCAACTGGCTACCAAGATCGTTCGATTTAACGCCAAGCGCCAAGAAATCTCGGGCTTATGCGAATAAACCAAAAACAATTTCTGAGCCACATCTCTGTGCAAAAGTCATTGAAAAATTCATGAAAAGAGTAATGGCCGGTCATCGAAGCCGGGTTCATTTGCCGTATTTTTTATTCCATACTTAATCGGAACATATCTTCTTTAAAATACTATAAAAAAAATCGCAACTCTGCCATAAAAAAACTTGTTTTTATTTTAAAATGAAAAAGTGCACTATTACTGAGGCACCCTATAAATGCAAATTTTACCTGTCAAAACACTCAAGACTCGTTCAAAATAAACAGAGACTCGATGTAGTAGAATAAAGACTACAACAATTTTTAATTCCCAAACGATACGTGACCAATCGAATGCCATCATCCCAAAGTGGTTACTCGTTCGTTCGATCACTGATGAAACTCACTCACTCGTTCACTGAAGCGGTGATTCGGCCCCTGGACTCAAAATGAAACGAAAATGTATATAGGAGTTATAGATGGCTCACTCAAATAACAACAAAAGCCGCGTTTTATTATCCTCACTAAATAGCCTTTTCACATCAGACGCAAAACGCGGTTTTGCAAAACTTTTCAAAAACTTGAAGGAAATCAAGTGTTTTCCCATACAAATTTGTTGACAGCCCTGTTTTGCAAAACAACAAGTTTTTGTGAAAACCAGTCAAAACCAAAAAAGTGAAAGCATTCAGCAGTCTATAATTCATTATATCGTATATATCGTATGTATCGATCGTATATATTTCTCCCTCCCTCCAATAGCAAGAGTAGATTGACAGTCTGCTTATAAAATTGTTCACGACCAAACGTGTCAGTTGATATAGGGTTGCCATTTGAGAACATATAAAAATACAAATGAACAAATTCTTAGCAGCGACAAACAAATATTTTTTTCTTTTGAAAAATCGACGAGGAAAACTTTTTCATCCAGTGGTTTTCAATTTTTAATATCTTACACTAACGTGAATCAAACTTGCAACGAAAAACAAAGAGCGAATGTGTGTGAAAAAAAGTGTGAATCTTCTAAAAAGAGAACATATGGCACCCCTTACTTGACATCAAAGATTTTTAATGTCAAACAAAAACCTGAAATTTAGGTGTGAACAGATTTTGTGTTTTTGAAAACTGACAGCTGAAAACAGCGTTTTGCGTCTGGTGTGAAAAGGCTATTAATCTGTGGTAGTTGACATTTGTGCAATTTTTTTTGTCTTTTTTACGGTTGTTTTGAAAAATAATAAAACAGCAGTGGCTGTTCCTTGCTATTCCCATTATACACTCAATCGGGTTAAAACTGTTGGTATTGTTATTTTTTTTTTTAATGATTTCTTTTGGGAGGATAAACTGCTTATTTTCATAACATCAGCGCCAGTCCGTCTTGCTTAACTTTATCTCACACACACACGAATGTAGTACATTAAACGGGTGTTTTTCTCGAGGTATAGAACTTTAAAACTTTAAGTTGGCATTACTTTTCAAGACGGCGACCGATTTAACAGCTGTCAAGTGATTTATTCTCAGTTTGGTTGTTTGGTGTGGCAATTCATCATGAATAGACTCACGCCTGAACAACGCTTGCAAATTGTGCGCAATTTTATTTCGAAAACAATGGTTCTGTTCGGAATACGTATCGCGCACTTCGTCCATTTTATCGTCGACAAAATCGTCCATCAGAGCAGTTAATTCGATTAACCATGGAACGTTTTCACAGCACGTTTACTCTAATTGATAACTCGCATCCCCAGAGACGCCGTACGGTGCGTACAGGAGAAGCTATTGCTACTGCAGAGCGTAGCATTGAGGAAGACCCGAATGAGTCGAGCACAGGAATTGGATCTGTGTCCATCCACTTTTTGGAAGATTTTGCGGAAGGATCATGGTTTGTGTGCTTACAAAATCAAAATCAACTCTTGCAAGAATTGAAGCCAAACAATCATCAAGCAAGGCGTAGATTCGTCGAATGGGCCCAAAACGAGATGACCGTTGTTCCAGATTTTCATAAGCGAATTTTGTTTAGCGATGAAGCGCACTTCTGGTTGAATGGCTACGTCAACAAACAAAACTGCCGCATTTGGAGTGAAGCTAATCCTCAAGTGTATGTCGAAACATTGTTACGTCCAGAAAAACTGACTGTTTGGTGCGCTTTATAGGCTGGTGGAATCATTGGTCCGTACTTCTTCAAAAACGATGGTGGCTAAAACGTTACGGTCAATGGTGATCGGTTTAGAGCCATGATTACTAACTTTTTAACTTCCCATAGGAAGTTATTGTAATGGGTCCGATTTTGTGAATCTCCAATTTTCGCATTTCTCGATGTTTTGAGGTCACTAGAGTCCGAATCAAGCATTTTAAGATGATGTCCGCGTGTGAGTGTATGTGTGTTCGTATGTGCGTTACGTTTTTTCAGCTCAATTATCTTGCGAACCACTCATCGTATTGTCATAAAATTGGTCTTATTCGACGCGGTATTGTGTTGTTAAGAGCTGATTAGATTAAATGGCAATCAAAAATCTAAGTCAACCTTATAAAAAATGAGTTATTTTATTATTATAAAGGGTTTTCTATTAAGAGGTGTTATTTTGAATAGCCCGCTATTTCGGTAGTTGTCACTTTTGAAGCTGTCATTTTCTGACATTTGACAAGTAGAAACTACGCCATTAATAAAAATGGAACGATACACGCTTCAACAACGCATTGAAATTATTAAAATTCACTATAAAAATGGTGAAAATTTGGCAGAGACGGTTCGCACAACTAAAACATTTTTAGGTCGTCGTGAAGCACCTTGTCGGACCGCAATACAGAAATTGGTGGACAAATTCGAGCTGTTGGGACAAGTTAGTGATGTGAAGAATAAAACCCGTGCACGTCGCTCAAGAACAAATGAGAATATTGCTGTTGTAGCCCAAAGTGTTGAAGAAAACCCAGGTTTGTCCATTCCTAGTCGTTGTTTGGAATAAGGCATTCCACAAACGTCATTACACCGTATTTTGCATAAGGACTTGGGTCTTAAGGCTTATAAAATTCAGTTAACACAAGAACTCAAGCCGGCTGATCATCAACAACGTCGTGTCTTTGCTGATTGGGTCCTTGAAATGCATGAAAATGATCCGGAATTTCATCGAAAAATCATCTTGACTGATGAGGCCCATTTCCACCTCGGAGGCTACGTCAACAAGCAAAACTGTCGCATCTGGGGCTCGGAAAACCCAGGAGTTATTGTTGAAAAGCCTCTCCATCCTCAACGCGTGACTGTTTGGTGCGGTTTATGGTCCCGCGGGGTCATTGGACCTTACTTTTTCGAAAATGAGGCTGGAGCAACAGTTACGGTCAATGGATTGCGCTATCGAGAGATGATTAATGATTTTAACTTCCCAGAGAAAGTTATTGTAGTGGGGCCGATTTTGTGAATCTCCAATTTTCGCATTTCTCGATGTTTCGAGGTCACTAGAATCCGAATCAAGCGTTTTTATGATGATGTCTGTGTGTTCGTTACGCGTTACGTTTTTCAGCTCAATTATCTCGCGAACCACTCATCGAATTGATCTCATTCGACGCGGCATTGTGTTGTTAAGAGCTGATTAGGTTTTGAGCTAAATCGGCTTAGCGGTTTCTTAGTGGCAATCAAAAATCTAAGACAACCCTAATATAATGAAAATTATGATAATTTCTGCAATAATTTCAATAATAGTGCAAAAAATCTTATAGTTAGTGGGGAAAAAAACACAATATTCAGGAGTATCATATACTATATTTGATTACTAGCTGACCCACCAAACGCTGCTTTGCCGTATAAATATTAATTTTCAGAAATACTAATCCGATTAGAAAAATTGCTTCAATAATAGAAAACTACAATATTCAGGAGGTAGGCTGTATTTTACTGTGCAAAGTAGTTGTGAATGAGTCCACGAAATGGTACGATCAACTCGGCAGTGGCAGATGGCGCCATTGTTATTCAATAAACTTAATGTTTTTCATAAAATCATCAGTTTTATGGAAGTTGACTTTGAAGCAACGTGCATGTACAACTACAACGGGATGCATCCGCTGAATATTTTGCAAAACAACTAATGTTTTTACGTATTTTTCTACTATGGGAAGTTAGTCGTGTGGACTCCATGGATCGCACTCATATTTTTTATTCCTGAATTGAACAATCATGATGTTAAGGAGCTGTGGTTCCAACAAGACGGCGCAAAATGTTACACAGCTCGTGCCAAAATCGATTTATTGAAAGACGCGTTTGGTGACCGCCTAATTTCACGTTGCGGACCTGTGAATTGGCCTCCAAGATCTTGTGATTTAACACCGCTAGACTATTTTCTGTGGGGTTATGTAAATTCATTGGTCTATGTGGATAAGCTACAAACGCTTGACCATTTGGAATACAACATTCGCCGTGTTATTGCCGATATACGGCCACAAATGTTGGAAAAAGTCATCGGAAATTGGACGTCCAGATTGGACTACATCCGAGCAAGCCGTGGCAGTCATATGCCAGAAATCATATTTAAAATGTAATGCCACAAGATTATCTTTCGAATAAATAAAAAATCATGTCAATCGAATATTCCATCGTTGTTTTATTGCAATCTAAAGTCCTATACCTCTAAAAACAAACAGCCTTTATATATTCCTTATAGCGCTTTCACAATTCCACACTTTCAATAAAATGTAGTTGGTTCAGACACATAGGGCACAGTGTTTCCCCCCGACTGATTGAACATGTAGTGTTAGGGAAAAAAAGTGAAGTAAAAAAAATCGTTAAAAATCGTTCTTTAATTTCAATTCTTGATTTGAATTATTTTTTCTTCTTTAAAAAATGACGTTGTATGGCGTATACTTAATATTTTGACAGCTCCGTTTGAAGCAATTCAGTGTCGCTTTGAATTTGCCTTTTTGGGTTTTTTATTATTAGCTGTGTTTTATTATCACAATGATCCAGATCAGATCATTGATTTATATGTGAAACAACAAAAAAACGAAATCCTACTTTTTAAAGTGGATGGACACAGATCCAATTCTTGTGCTCGATGGCGGATGGACTCATTCGGGTCTTCCTCAATGCTACGCTCTAAAGTAGCAATAGCTTCTTCTGTACGCACCGTACGGCGCGCAATGGGGACACTTGTATGGGAGAGTGGAAAAAACTCTGTAAAAACCAAACCACTGAACCGATTTTGTTGAAATTGAAAAGGAAAGATTGCTTAAAGCAAGAAGTATCAACTCTATAAATTTCCTCCTGCCACGCCCACAAGAAGAGAAAATGGGTTTCAACCAAAATCAAAACGTGTTTTTTTCTTAAATCCAACATTGAAAAGGATAATACAATGGGCCGTATTCATAGACGCTGTCTAAGCCGTTACTAAGAAAGACTCGGGCTTATGTATTATGTATAACATACGATAAACCCCAGTCTAAGATAAACTGGAGTTTAAAAACGACTATGAACCTTAATAATGTTTAAAATTTATTTTGAAATTAATAACTTTTTTAGTCAGTTTTTAAATATTTGAAAAAAGTAACATGCTGAAAGTTAAAATATTTGAAAAAAATAAATGTTTTTTGATTGAATTTAAATCTTACTTGTACCTTTTATTTAATATGTGGGGCCCTCAAAAGGGCCATTTTTAAAGAAATCTTTCTCAGATACTTTGTAATGACATTACATTACATTAACAAGTGTTTAGCTTAGCTTCTTCACTCATTCACGTTCACGTGTTTATGTATTTTTAAGAGAAAAAGTTTTGAAGTTACTTAAGAAAACATGGAAAAATAGGCAAAAATGTCAAAAATAGGACATTAGCTCCCCCCTTTAATCTCCGAAACTACTGGACCTAAAATTCTGAAAAAAATTTGAGTTATGCGTCTATAACATGAATATTTACGGAAAAATAATTAGAAGTAACAGTTATTTATGTAACATGGAAAATCTTTCAATCTTCTAGTTTCCAATTTCATTAAATTTTAAAACCATTTTTTTGAACAGGTGGTAACCCTATTGATTTCAAATAAAGTACAATCATTCATTAATTGCCTGCAATGAGAAACATATTTTTTTTGTGTTTGTAAGACAAATAGTTTTGAAATTATTCAAGAAAACACAACAAAAAAGGTCGAAAATGCAAAAAATTAAACTTTACCCCTCCTCATCACCAAAAAGGATGGGCCTGGAATTTCCAAAAAAAATCAGAAAATAGTTTCATATGTATAGAACTATAGATTACAGAAAAACTGAAAAAAAACTACAGTCAGAATGTAAATAAGGATATATTTTCAAGATATATAGGTTTTGAAGTTATTGAAGAAAACCCAACAAAAAAGGAATATGAAAAACACTCAATTTTACCCCCTCCTCATCTCCGAAAGGACTGGGCCTATAATTTCCAAAAACAATTCAAAATGTAGGTAAAATCTATAGATTACAGAAAACATAAAAGAAATTACAATGATGATGTAAATAAGCACATTTCCGAATATTTTTTAGGGTTCCGTAAACGAAACCCCTATACCACTGCGCTTTCTGTTCATTCGTTTTTCACAAGCGATTTCTTCGAATCTGCTAAACCGATTGTAATGAAATTCCGTACCCATATTTAAGAATTCAATAGTAATCTAAAAATTTTGTTTTCATGTTTGTAAAATTAATCGTTTCGAAGTTATTAACAAAAGAGGAAAAAAGCATGAAAACACGTTTTTCAAACATTTTTAGCTTCAAATTGCTCTAAAAATCGAATTCGGACGGGATTTTTTTTGGAAAATATTGCTGAGATTCAACACTACCTTATGATATATGTCCGCCTACAGAGGCAAACAGAGGAAGTAGTTAAAACCATTTTTGAATTTAAAATTCCGGAAAATTATAATTTTTCTTAAAATAAAAAATATAAAAAAAGAATGTTTGAACCAAACTTGCAACTCATATTATTAATCTGTTTATTTTTAATATATTAACAAAAAAAAATTTTTTTTAAGTCGAAATTTAACTGATTTTTTACCATTTAAAAAATACTCATATTTACATCAGTTTTCACTATTTTTCAACTTTGTGCGCCGCGGTGGCGTCTCTGGGGGTGCGAGTTTTCAATTAGAGTAAACGTGGTGCGAAAACGTTCTATGGTTGCTCTGATGGACGGTTTTGTCGACGATAAAATGGACGCAGTGCGCGATACGTATCCCGCACATAACCATTATTTTCTAAATAAAATTGCACAATTTGCAAGCCATGTTCAGGCGTGAGTCTATTCATGATGAATTGCCAAACAAAACTGAGAATAAATCACTTGACAGCTGTGAAATCGGTCGCCGCCGTCTTGAAAAGTAATGCCAACTTAAAGTTCTATACCTCAAAAAAAAAACACCCTTTATTTTCAAGTTCCTTATAAAATAAATATTTTTATAATTATGTACGTAGGTACTGGTTGTGTCTTTTTTATTAAATAACAACAAAACTCTCCTACAACAAAGAGATTAATCCATCGGCTCGCTTCTTTCACAGTCCAAACGATTCTGAACTCCAGAAGCACAGATTCTCCTTTTTATACCAACTATGCTTGACATTTCAAATAGAATTATTTTCCAACATAATGCGATCAAATTTTCACTAAACGTTCAAGTAAAATAATTCAAAGTATTTTCGATCTCTAACATACCTACCAATGTCTAAATTTGCCCAAATTAAATCCAGAAAAATGTATTTGTTTATTTATTTGACAATATGTCATACCACGTGTACTTATGTATAGTAGGAGTAAGAGAATACAACAAAGTTAACAAAATAAAAATGGATGAATAAAATGCCTAAAAATCATGAACAAATCAATATGAACATCATGAGTCAAATATTTGGACCCTCCCCTATTAGTATCAATAATGACAGAGGAATGACAAGTTGACAAGATTTTTGAAACTCGATAGTCGCGACTTATCTTAAAAGTTTAAATTAATTCTTAAGTTCTTTTTTACGTTTAAAGCCTTACGTTGTACTTAGATAGCATCTTAATCTCCCAGAATGAGCCATCCAATTAAAATTGGTGTGAAATAAATAAATGCACATGCCGAGAAGAAAAGAGACAACAAATTTCATTAGACTCCACCTCCAATACGCTCCTTGTGCGATTGGTCTGTTAATGTTCATATGGATGTGGATCTGGCTGTGGTACAACAAAAATGAACTAAACATGGTCATTTTTCAGATACAGATTACTCTTTCCTGTCTACACTCTACGTGTGCACAGATCTACAACAATAATCATTGATCAGTTGATGAACATCGTTGGCGCGTAGAGGTATTTGAGGGTGTACGGAACTGAACTATTTCCGGATAGTTTGATAAAAAAAGTGTGTGTTTTTTTTAGCCGGTTATGACTTGTTATGAGAATAAATGTCTAATAATTGTGTATTAATCGCTTGTTATAGATTTTGGTCTGTTATCTACATATCTCAGAAAAGAGCAAAAACTTTGGTTCGTGTGTTCGAAATGTGACCTGTTTGGATACGAATAAAGGTGCGGGTCAAAATATTATAATTTTTGAAATTCATCGTATATGAACAAATAGTGGTACCTATTTTATTTCATTTGATTTGATTTAAAAAATAAAAATATTTTTCATAGAAAATTCTATGTCCGTGATAGAATATTAAATGAATTGGAGAACAACTGTGCCATGTAAATATTTGTTGTATTGTTCATTAAACAAAAAATTAAATTATTTCACAATTTGCCTGAAAGTCCAACATTGTGTATTACGGCTAAAACTATTTTGTATAATAATAACATATAATGAAACAGCGAGATGACGCCTACGCGAATTGGAAAAGGTATCGACTAACTGAGCTGCGTCGTGTGTTTTGTTTATTGCGTAATCGAGTAGTTACTAAAATACGCGAGGCCAAATACCAACATTTTTCTAAACAGTTAAGCACAAGCTCAAACGCAAAATCGGTATTGGTAAAACAAAATTAGGAGTAGTAGAGGACATTGATGGCAACAAACTTAAAAAACAATTCCCCCTCGCAATGAGCCTGGTTTTTATTTTTCCGCAGTGGATAGTGCCGATGTAGTCGAAAGTGTTCTTTCTATTAAGTCAAAAGCTGTTGTTCTCGATGATATACATCCTTCTTTTCTGTGTATTACCATACCTATCACTTATGCCTTCAATACCATTTTGCCATACTATACCCAGAGTTACTGAAAGTTACTAAATTCATTCCACTTCCAAAAAACGCTAAAAGAGATGAATTTAGACCTATTTCTGTATTGCCATTTTTATCAAAAGTCCTTGAAAAGATCCTTCAAAGACAAATAAATAGTTTTCTATCTACTAACTCTCTGCTCAGCCCTTATCAATCTGGCTTTCGAAAGAAACACAGCTGTGTTACCGCACTTTTAAATGTTACCGACACGACATCAGAAAAGCATTGGATGAAGACGAGGTTACGTTTCTAGAATTGATTAAATAATCTGCAATTTAAAGAACTATTCCGGATCTTACTAACTGCTTTGATGTATACGGCATGGCAGTGATTGGAACAAGGGTTCACTCAAATTGCTGGCAACCAAGTGTTATCGATGAATTACGCAATGGACAGCTAACACATTTGGGACTTCAGTTTTCAAGTACGTTATGAAGCCTTTTTGACACCCTATCATTGCTGGAGCGCCATCCGTAGCAGCTGATGAAATATTATTCAGGGAATTTCCTTCTCATCCAAAAAAGTTCTTGGCATATTTTTTCGTCTTTGACAAACCTCACGTATAATAACAACAATGCTTCATTATTTGGTAAAGATGACTCGCTCAGCTGGATTGAAAATTTATTGGTTTTCAAGTGCTTGCACAACGGTTCATCAATATTTTCAGCCATTTCATCGATTCGTCTTTGCACAGAACTGTTGCTCAATGGAATTTTTCGCATTATATCTGCTGCAGGTTTATGGAACACCTTAGTTATAACTTCTTTTATCGCAGGCAAAACCAACTCTTCTCCGATGGTGTGCGGTTTACCAGTTTGGGTAATCAACAGAGAGATATTGTACGAAGATCGAAGTCCTTCGTCGTCTTGCTTAGCAGCAGCCAAAAAAGTTTTCATACACTTGGCTGAGCATTGTGCTCCTTTTCCAGGTCTTCAAAATAGGCTACAATTTTGTCCTTCTTATCTGGATGCATTTTATTCAAATGATCTTGAAGTTTCGAAGGTTTCATCGCCTCATTCGAAAACGTTTTTTTGCTAACAAGGCACAGAGGTGAAGATGTGTTTGTAGTCATGCCAAATAAGATAAGGAAACGTACTCTGAAATTTAGTAACTACTTCTAACGTGAATTAAGTGAATTTGCGTCATATTCATATGTCAAAAGACACCTTGGGAAATCGTTTTTACTATATACCTGTCTCTTTTATTGAGAAAGAAATTCAGATTGCATGTGAGTTTTTATAGTTGCACATTTGCGCTGCATATATTTACCTTTTGCTTTTATGAACATCTGACATTTATCATTTGCATTTATGAAAAACATCCATTCGGCAGACTTTCGCAAACATGAAAGCACCCTTCATCTGAGAGAAATTATTTTTTCGGCAAATCACCTAATCTTTTGAATTTTGAAAGTATTTTTTTATTACGTCTCTAATGAATTGATAAAAGGTAAACGTGCAAAGAAAAGAGCTTCCGTCCACCTTTCCATCAAATAGCACAAAAGCCCACGTCGACACAAAAAATGAAAATTATTTAGATTTCTTCGCACCGTGTCCCGTGTGGCAAATTGTTAAGTTTTTGTAAGAAACCACCTCAAACACGCAGCACACTCATCCTTCATCCACACAAACATAAATGTTCGCACAACCGCGGTATAGTTAACGTGAATCCTAACGATACCGTTAAATCACACGAATTCATTTTAACCAGAAAGCAAAATGCGCTATTACTCTTTACATAAAGTATTTCTTACAAAAGCGGCAGATTGACAGTCATCTTTTGTAATTTTGCGAATTATTCGTGAGAGTTCATTGGAGCTGTTTTTTTTTAAATTAATTTTTATATATAAAATTTTTCGAAAATGTCCTAAAAAATTAATTTGGGTACACAGTATTCAAGAACATGGAAATATGCATTTTATTAGTGAATTTCGATTTTGACTCTTTACCCGTTTTGGAGATACAAAATTTTGAAGAAAAAGTTTAAAAACATTTTTTAAAAATACAAAAAAAAACAGTGGTTAAGGCTGCAGGTGCGTTTACAGAAAGACTGACAGGCATACAGAGCTTGTCATATATTCTATACTAGCAGAGCAGTTGTCCGCGACGTATCGTCCACCTCACCCTCGTTCACCGGCCAGAGGTGCGTCTTGACTAGAGCATCATGCGCGCGAATTTTGTTGCCAAATTCTCCTTAACTCGAAGCTTCCAAATATGTATAATTTTCCCCGTTTAACCAACACTTTTCAATTATGATTTGCTCTTATTATTCGCAGAGTAACTTTGTATTGTTTAAAGCCTTCCTCGATGAATGGACTAAAACACAAAGAGAATTTTTCAATTTGATTTCGCAGTTCCTCCGATCAGCGCTTTCAAACAAACAAAAAATTAATAATTTCTTGCCCTTTTCTTTCCACATTTTCCACTGATTTTTCGCTCCTATTGGTCGTTGCTTAATGTTATGTAGCCTAAAGCCTTCCTCGATTAATGGACCAAGTCAAAAAGAACTTTACATTTCGAACCAGTAGTTCCTCTTCTTATTTGAATCTCCTTGCAATTTGAAAATCAAAATAATATATGGACATGGCAAGATTGCCGTCTGCCAGAAAATAACATTTGCTTTAATAATAAAATAAATAGTTGGTAGGTTTTCATTAGATTTCTCGTTATACAAAAAGAATATAATTTGTTGTTTTACATTCGCTCAAACAGAAAAAAGTAAGTGATCTTTTGATAACTATAGGTTTTTGCGTTTTAGTTTGCGTTAGTACAAATTCATATTATAAATTGTTTTAGAAATTTGTTAATTAATATTTTTAGGAAAACAGAATTACAAAAGAAAATTAAAAGGTTGGAAAGCTTCTTCGATAATTTAAAGCATGGTCACAGAACATGAAGAGATTTGTCCACCCAACGGATCTGTTCATTACACCAAACATTTGTTCTCTAGAGAGGACACTCTCTAGAGAGGACACTGTTGAAAATAGAGCCTTCGAATTCGAATTTCTTGTAGTATCGGACAAATAGCTATGAAATGGTAAAAATCGTCACGCTCATTTCTGTTACAATAATTGCAAAGGAGAGGTAGATCTGACCGATGCGGAATATAATTCAAGTTCAATATTTCAACCCTTGCTCTGAAAATTGTACCTATAGCTCTCGCAGAAAGACTATTATTGAAATAATTTGTCGCATTAGTATTTTAAGAGTGGCTAAGATTTTTATATATTTCTCTTGTTGACGATGATGATGCTCTATTTAAATGTTGAAGATATATATTTTCATCAACTTTTGCGATAACATTCGAAAAGATATCTTGCCAGTTATCTATGTTAAACTCATTCAGTTCAAGAGAAACATTATGCAATCGGGCAAGTTGAAGCCATTCCTTAAATGGCGATGCTTCTGTTCGCAAAAGAACCTTCATGATAGATGTGTGAAGATTCGAACTTGGTTTACTCATTACTCTTGTTAAAAATTCTGCATGCAATTTCAAATTTTTAATATATATCGGCGCAATTCCAGACTAAACATGAATTGCATAAGTTGGAGTCGAATTAGGTAACCGAAATAATCTTTTAAAAAAGAGGCGTTGTATCAACTCAAATTTCTTCAAAATAGGTGTGACGAAAAACTTGAATACCGTAACACAAGCAAGTGTTGTTTGCTTGGAAAACTCGGTATTTAGATCCTAAGTCTATGTTTTTGTTTGAGAAGAAAGTTGGCCACATTATGTTGAGAGCTACTTTAGCTTCTTTACTCTTACGCTGAACATGTTTATTGAAGCTACTGTTAGCAGACATCATCACTCCTAGATATTTGAGTTCCTGTACTATTTCAATAGGTTGGTTGTTAAGGAACCACCTTTCTTCTCTCAACCTTCTACAACTCCGTGCCTCAAATACCATTATCTTTGTTTTCTCTGAGTTTATTTTAAGGTCCCAGATATTGCAATACGTTTGGACCCTATTGATTTTTAGCTGGAGAGAAGATGGGTTATCCGCTAGCATAACCAAGTCATCCGCGTAAAGAAGCACTTTTATATGAATATCAGAAAAACAAACTCCACCGGGTAAATTATCTGAAATATCGTCAATGTAGAGGGCAAACATGATTGAGCTGAGGAATGTATCCTCAGCTTGGGGAATACCTGCAGTTGTTTGAAACCAATTTGAAACCTCGGCCCTATCCCAAACTGTAGCATAAGTTTTACATAAAATTTTTTCGTTGATATTCAGAAATTTTCTAGATATACCAAGTGAGGCCATTTTGTAAATGAGAGCTTGTCGATTGACGGTATCAAATGCAGCTTTTAAGTCGATAAAGCAAGTATACATCTTCTTTTTCTTTTGGATAAATTTGTTAGCAATGCTCGTCGATAAAGCAAAAATATGGTCAACCGTTGAAAAGCCCTCACGAAAACCAGCTTGAAACATACTTAAGCGATTGTTTGATTCTACCCAATTGATAAGTCTTTCGTATAGGATTCTAGCAAATACTTTTCTAATGGAATTTAATATTGAAATACCTCTGTAATTCTCAGCTAGCATCACCTTTCTTAAATATTGAAAATATAACAGCTTTATTAAAGCTCGTGGGAGCGGAATCGTACAAGTTGTTGTAAAAAGAAAGAAGATATTGCTTAAATTCAAAAGTTGAGTTTTTTAGAAATTCAACGGGAATGCCATCAATTCCTGGGGACTTATTATTTTTCATGTTAAAAAGAGCAAGTTCATCAAGGACTATTACAGAATCAAGCAAATTATCGACTGTGTCTGGTCAAGCGTAATGAAACGAGTGCAAGTCATCTTGACATGTCAACAAGGATCGGAAATGGGATGCCAGAACTTCAGCTTGTAATGCACATGAAGACATACGATTGTTTCCACCCAACTCCCTTACATTATACCAAAAATTCTTTGAATCCTTTAGCTGGTCGCTAAATTAAGTGTGTAATTTAACTTTTTAGCCTCGCAGACCTGTTTGTATATTTTGTTAGCTTCCAGATATGCAGACTTAAAATGGTCTAAATTAAATCTTCTAAACAACTTAAGGAAAGTGAATGATTTTTTTCTGAGCCTCATGCATTCGGAATCAAACCATTTATATCTGGGTTGCAGCTGCTTGGGACTACTAATACGGGAAGCAGATAATCTAACAATTTCGCTTATTTGTTCTCCTAATTGGTCAATTGCAGAGGGGCTTGGGGGTGGCAGCGACCTAACGTGAAGGTTTAATCTTTCTCGGAATCTCTCTCCCTCCTGAGGTATCCATTTAAGCCTTGGAATTTTTTCTAAGCTTGGGCTATGTGTTTCATGCAAGAAGTTTGCATTCACCAGAATTGGTAAATGAGACGTAAAAGTTGCTAATAATACTTCAAAATCATTAACAGCCTGAAGCCAATTACCATTCACTGCACACAGATCGATAACTGAACTTCCCTGCTCACCCACAAAGGTCAGTTCACCACAAACATCACTTCTCGATACACCATTCAAGACCCAAAAACCGAAACTTTCAAGAAATGTAATTAACATTTTCCCGTTTCTATTTAGTGTTTCATCTTTAGAGTTTCTAGTTGAGAATAAATCCGTTTGAGTATTCAATTCTTCATTTTCATTTCATTTCATTTATTTTCCTATAATATGATGACAATAAACTTCAAGATTTTTAATCTTATAATTAAGTTTAAGATATTAAATAACAACAGATACGGAAATACATAGGTACAGTTAAAAACATTATTATTATACAGGGTGATTCACGAGCGTTGTGCCAAAAAGCTAGAGCGTGTAGGTTGAGTTGAGACAAGAAAAAAATCGTAAGGGAGGGGGGGTCTATTCCCCCCCGTTTAGCCGGGAGGGGCAATTTTCTGAAAAATTGGCTTATTTTGTAAACAAAAATATTAAAAATCAACGGCTTAGTTTACAACACCGTGCTATACCTTTCTGAAAAGCTAAAAACTTCTTCTTTCACCTTGTTTTTAAAATAAATATTTTTAACGAATAGTTTTTAAAAAATAAATTTTCAAACTCAAAATTTAAAAAAAAAAGCCAAAAAAAAAATTTTTAACTAATTTTTTTCAAAATTTTATGTAATTAAGTACTAATTTTGTTTTAAAATTTCAATGTCTTTGTTAATTTTGAGTCGAAAACAGAAAACCGGATGCAAAAATGTCTTTTCGTTTTTGAGAAATTAAAAAAAAAACCAAAACCACTTTTTTCTAAGAAAATCTTTGTTTTTATTTTTACCTACCTGGACTTTTAGTTTAATTTATTAGTTTAATTTACAAATTTAATTTTTTGTAATTGGAGTTTCATGACGACTTAATAAAGTAGAAAAGTATTGGATTTTCAATGGATTAACAATTTTATTCATTGATAACGTCTGAAAACTGACCTGCAATTTTTTCTTACTATACCTGGGGCCGCGGCCACTCGCCGGCGAAGGGTTCTACCTGCTGGGGGCTTAAGATAATTAAACCGCAATTTTTCTTGAATGAAGAAACAATTAACAACCTAAAGGTTAATAAAAAGCATCGCATATTTACTTAACAACCATTTACAATTAAAATATTAATTCATCAACACATAACAATAACAAACTCATATGTTCGAGAAGAGTTAGCGGACAGGAACTTCTGCTACGGTTTAACTTGTTGTTGAGATCGGGAAGCCGAAAGACTCTACGCTGAAAGATATCCCAATAGATGGCGCCCAAGTCGTAGCATGTTTTCAAGAATCCGCCGACGAGAGCACGGAGAGCTAGAAGTAAAAGGTCAATGGCAGACGTTTTCAATGAACAAAATGATTAATCCAGGGAAAATCTAATACTTTTCTACTTTATTGAGTCCTCATAAAACTCCAATCAGAAAAAATTAAATTTATAAATTAAACTAGTAAATTATACTAAAAGTCCAGATAGGTAAAAATAAAAACAGAGATTTTCTTAGAAAAAAGTGGTTTTGGTTTTTTTTTAATTTCTCAAAAACGAAAAGACATTTTTGCATCCGGTTTTCTGTTTTCGACTAAAAATTAACAAAGACATTGAAATTTTAAAACAAAATTAGTACTTAATTACATAAAATTTTGAAAAAAATTAGTTCAAACAAATTTTTTTGCCTTTTTTTTTTGAAAATTTTGAGTTTGAAAATTTATTTTTTTAAAACTATTCGTTAAAACAATTTATTTTAAAAACAAGGTGAAAGAAGAAGTTTTTAGCTTTTCAGAAAAGTATAGCACGGTGTTGTAAACTAAGCCGTTGATTTTTAATATTTTTTTTTACAAAATAAGTCAATTTTTCAGAAAATTGCCCCTCCCGGCTAAACGGGGGGGAATAGACCCCCCCCTCCCATACGATTTTTTTCTTGTCTCAACTCAACCTACACGCTCTAGCTTTTTGGCACAACGCTCGTGAATCACCCTGTATATATATATATATATTTTTTTTAATTCTTGATGATATGTGCTTAAGCAATTCCTCTCGAAACCCACGCGATGATATTGTCCTTTGCAATTGATGTGCAAATTATTCCACAATCTTATTGCATAAACAAAATAAGAGCGTTCCAATATACTATGCCTAAAATGCGGAATTTTCAATTTAAGACCTCTAGGCGATTGTTGAAAGCTTAAAAACTCACTTAGATACTCTGGGCAGCGATTGTAAACTATGTCATGAAGTTTCAAAAGAGACCTGTACTCATAGAAATCATCAAGGCTCATTCCGAGCAGCGAAGTTTTAAATTGTGAGACACTAGTATGCCTTGGAAGACCATGAATGTACCTCAAACAATCATTGAACGCGACGTTTAACTTACGCTTACACTCATAATCCAAACAGGGGTATACAACACAGTTATACGAGAAAAATGGCAACAAAAGAGTTTTAACTAAATGCATTTTTATATTCGGTAGCAATAAGTTAGAGGATGATCTTAAGACACGTAAGCCGCCGTAAACTCTTCTAATAGTATCTGATGTAGCACCACAACAGCTCAATTTATTGTTAATTGTGAATCCCAAGTACTTTGCTTGCTCAACATAAGGCAAAATAATTCCGTTCAACACGAGCTGAGGAACATCCCCCATAAATACATCATGTCTGGACAGAACTAAACTTACAGATTTACGGGGATTTAATGAGATTTTGTTTGACATTGCCCAAGAGTGAACAGCTGACAAATCTTCATTAACTCTTGCCACACAATCCTCCAGCAGGCAAAGATTTCTGGAAAAGTGTAGTGCAACATCATCCGCGTACATATGCATGTGGCTGTTGATTGCTAAATCTGGAAGGTCATTTATGTAAGCACTGAACAACAATGGCCCTAAGATATATCCTTGGGGAATACCTTTGTTGACCAGAATGGGATTAGAAATACCAATTTCAGTTTCTACCAATAATTCGCGATCACATAAGTAGTTAAAAATAAGTTCGAGCGGTGAACTTGAATACTGGAATTTAGTTTTGAGCTTTCGCAATAGGATACAGTGATCAATACTATCGAACGCCTTAGAGAAGTCAAGTAACACAACTATATTGATTTCATCACGGTCCATTGCAGCTCGCAGATCAGAGGTGACTTTGATGACTGCTGATTCACAGCTGTGTTTTTTTCTGAAACCTGACTGCCATTTTGAAAGTTTATTACGCCTCTCCCAGTCTTCCTGAATTTGTACAGCTAGTAACTTCTCGAAAACCTTAGAAAGAAATGGAAGCAAACTTATCGGCCTAAACTCCGAAGGGCTTTTCGGGTTCTTAATTTTTGGAATTGGGATCACCTTAGCATTTTTCCACTTGTTAGGAAACTGACGACTTAAGATTGAATAATTAAAAATATGCACCAAAAAGGGAAGTATTGCGGGAGTTATCAATTTAACAAGTTTCGATGGAATCCCATCGAGGCCAATCGCGTTTGACTTCACTGATCTAACTGCGACACCCACTTCAATCTCATTCACACAACGAAAATCAAAATTGCTCTCAAATGTAACATGATCAAAACCAAAAGGGGTTGAATAACAAGGGTCAGGTACAAGAACCATAGCCATGTCATTTGGATTAAAAGGACATTTAGGGGTTTCACCATCAATTACACCAACACTTCTTAGATTTTTCCAGAGGGTTTTTGGATTCAATTGAGGGTCTAGCTGTTTCGTGAAGAATGCTCGTTTGGTATTACGGATTGCATTACTTACTCTATTTCTGGCATACGTAAACTGACGTCGATTGAAATCCGATGGGATTCTTTTAAACTTTTTATAAAACCTTTCTCGTTCCCTAATAAGCATCTTTGTTTGTGGAGTAAACCATGGGCCATTTTGGGTTCTAAGAACCTTAGTTACAACTGGTACATACGTCTCATATATATCATTAATAATATCAGACAAAATAGATACTTTCAAGTCCAGACTAGCAGTATTATAAATGTTATTGAGGCCAAGATCGCTTATATTTTGTTGCAAATTGTTTAAATCGGTCTTTTGTATCGCTTTGTAACGTATTTGTTTGGTAGAAAATCTGGGGACCTGAAAGTCTAAGGAACAGTATATAAGATCATGGTTGAAATCTGATGTGAGTCCCAACTGATTATGTCCAACAATTTGATTTCTAGATTTAACAAGGAACACATCTATAAGCGACGGATTCTGATCTGATTGAAAGCATGTTGGCAATATTTTGTTGACAACTTCAAGCCCAACCAAATCACAAAGATGGTAGAGTAAACGAGTTGCGGCATTATTTCCCAATGCTTGAATTGAAAAAGCCCAATTCTGGCATTGAAATCACCGATCAACATAAAATTTTTGGATTTGAAATTATTTAAAAAATCGTACAAATCATCATCATCTTCATGATCGTTCAACCAATTATTACAGTTCAAATATAATGGACAATAAAGTGGGTTTTGTGGGTTGTGACACCATCTATCTGGAAAACTAATTTACTTTCAACTATTCTAAATTTTACAAAATTACTAGTTTTAATTTTTTTAATACCACACAATATTCCCCCACTTGCTCTACCGTGTATATTATTTCTTACAGCCGGAACATAGCTGGTATAAGAGTCCTTAAAATATTTAGAAATTTCATTTTGTCTTTCTTCTTCTAAAAACGTTTCAATCAATATAATAATATATTTTTGAATTAAATTAAAAAAATCAGCTAGCACTATTTTTTTTTTTAATTCCAGCTATATTGTAGCTTAAAATACTTAAATTAATAAATCTACTACTAGTACTTGTTGTTTGGCAGACGGCACTGTTCTCCTATTCATTATTAATACACACCGGTGGAGGCGCTGCTGAGGGTAAAGAGCACTCAGTTTGATGTTCTCCCACGCTGCAGTCAAAAAGTTCAAGTGCATTCGAACCTTTGTATATGGATTTACCAAGTACTATCAAGAATGGTTTTCAAGCAAGCAAGCAGAGAACACACATTACAAACTCATGTAAAAAACTGTCAAAAAACTGTCAAACCAAGCAGAAAACCATTCTTGATATTACCTGGTAAATCCATATACAAAGATTCGAACCTAATTGTTGTTACATAAATGTCATATCTGATGACTTTATATATTATTAGTATAGATGTCGCAAGTAAGAATGAGCGATCAGATCCACTGTCGCGAATTATAAAGAAGAAAAAATGCAACGCCAAATTTTTGAGACAGTTAAAAACAAACCTAAATTTCTAGGAGCTTACATGGAAGCGTTATACTGAGGAAAGATTGAAAAAAGCACTATGTGCATTCTACACATGCAAGCAGACCTTCGGTGTACGTTCATAAGGTGCACGGCAGCCAAAATACAATTCGTTTAAAAGAAAGGAGTTTTTGGAAGCACAGCACTTATGGACTCGGGTCAATCTTGCAAAGATATGACACAATTCCATGACTGATGGAGACCACTGATTACATTCCCTCAAAATAGATTTCGATAGGAACTTTTCTATTTGCATACCAGGAAGACAGGGTTGGGATCCTAATTCACTTTTAAGTAAACAGGGTATCCCTTTCTACACTGACGGTTCAAAAATGGAATCAGAAACAGGTGCTGGAGTGTTTTGTCAATCTCTCAACATCAGAGAGTCGTATAAACTCCCAATCGACTGTAGTGTCTTTCAGGCCGAGATCTTTGCCATTGAAAAATCAGCTGATTTGGCACATCATGAAAAGGTAAGATCCTCGGAGATTGTTTTTTTCGTGGACAGCCAGGCTGCTTTCAAAGCCTTAGCCAGTGAGACCATAAGATCAAACGCAGTTTTAAACTGTAAGAAGAAATTAAATAGAATCTGCCACACTAACCAGATAAAGCTCTGCTGTGTTCCTGGACATACAATATAGAAGGGAACGAAATAGTAGATGAACTAGCTAGGAAAGGGAAAGGAAATGTAGCGACCCTTCAGATAGGGGACCACACGTCCCGATTGGGGTACTCAAGAGGGAGATAGACCTTAAATCAAAAGAGAAAATCAATAACTCCTGGAAATCCAGGAACG
The DNA here is from genome assembly GCA_943590905.1 of Sphaerophoria taeniata. NCBI lineage: Eukaryota > Metazoa > Arthropoda > Insecta > Diptera > Syrphidae > Sphaerophoria > Sphaerophoria taeniata. Next base: position 73,451,075 of record OX016542.1, on the reverse strand, counting down.
ATTGTGTAATCTCTAGAAATTTATGGCCTAACACTAATGAAAAGGAAACTCGGTATATTCTATCGCTGAGTAAAAGCAACATTAAAATCTTGATAGGTGTACTAACGGGTCATTGCGCCAATGGCACAATGGCAAACAAGATACGGGCATTTGCACCCGATTTCTGTAGGAGCTGTCAGGATTTGGAGAAAATAGAAACCATTAAACACCTGCTCTGTGACTGTTCGAACCTCCAAACTTACCGACTCCGTCATTTCGGGAACAGGTTTGTTGGGGAACTGGATGATCTAGCACAGATCTAGCAAACATGAGGAAATTTATAGATAGCACAGGCTGGTTCGTCAACGAGATAGTCTACGTTAACCGGTAATTTTGAGGAGCATCGATGCTATCTTTATTTTAATAGGGGATCACAATGGACCAGTAGGCCCCCGTGTACGCAACAGTTTCACGCTGTGCACACCCATCATCACCTAACATAACCTAACCAAAAAACAAACCTTAATACCTATCTTGTAAATTATTGTGAACCCCAATAAAAGATTAAAGCATGAAAAATATTGTAGGTAGGTAGGTTATTTTCAATTTTCTATCAATCATGTAAACACTCAAAAAATTGGTCGACTTCTTCCAATCGTGTGAACCCGTCTAAACACACAATTTTTCTAATTTTCAAAACCATTGGACGATTGTTGACAAATTGGATGAAGTGCTTGCCAACGATACCGTCCAATCTTTCATTGGAAGACAATTTTTCAGTTGTAGCTCAGAAATATTGAAAAAGTATTTATTTTATGGATGAAATGGGTAAGGAGTTGCTCAAAATAGGGAAGAAGTTGAGAAGGATTCGACGCATGAGGTTATTTTACAGCTTTTTCGGGAGATCGAGGACGCGCGATGTTTTTTAGATGCAGGTTGTGCAGAGTATAAGCTTCCTAAGAACACAGTTTGGCTTACCGTTGGTTTCGGACGTCATTGGGATGGCCGTCAACGAATGTTAGGCCAAATGGGTCAGGGAACAATCGATAATGTTTTAATCTCTTGGAAGTTTTTAAAGCCTATGTTGTTCTTAGAAAGAAAAGCTAAATTCTGCAGTCGACACCGAATCAACATCATCTTTAGAACTGTTAAGTTTGTAGCTTTGGCTTTAATTTTTCAAGTCGTGTAAGATCGGTCTTTTCTAAAAGAATTGGGCGGAAAAGACACAACATGTTTTCCAACAAAGACAACACGGAGAAAACGACCCGAAAGTTTTGCATTTTGAACACCTTAAACTTCATTGGAGGAAAAACATGACATAAGAGAAATATCGGAAGATTTGATGGAAAAAATATGCACAGACAACAACAAATTGAATTTTTGAAGAGTATGTTGCATCCGAGTTAAATGCAATTCCAAAGAAATTATGTTAGGTGAGGGGTGGACTTAAGATTTTATTTATCTTCATTATTTATTTAAATATTTTTATCATTATTTGCCACTCTTAATCACCTTTTTCGAAAAAGTATGATTTCAATTCTTCTTGTATACCTATCCTTGCCATCAATTTGCGTTTCATATTTTCTATAATTTGTCGAGAAAATTGTCTTCCAATGAGTCTACCAATTTTTTGTTCTTTAAGACTTCCAATCGTTTAAACAGGCAATTTTTAATTGGATAAAAAAAATTGTCGACAATTGACAGTCAATTTTCTATTGATTAATTTTTGGATAAAATTGTTCAACCGTATAAACAGAAAATTTTCATTTGATAGAAAATTGACATTTCGGACAATATTGGAAGATCTTCCAATCGTGTATACTTAGCTCAACTAATCAGTAACCTTTTTCGGTTCATTCACGGGCAAAAATTGAATGAAATTTTTTCCCATCATGGCCTCGCCGTTTTTATCAGAAATGTTGTTACCAATTTCAACTACACTACAGTTCAAGTTTAAATCTTTTTAGGGTTCCGTACACAGAGTGTAAACGAAACCCTTATTACATCACTTCGTTTTCTGTTCATTCGTCTTTCACAAGCGATTTCTTCGAATCTGCTAGGCCGATTGCAATGAAATTTGGTACACATATTTTAGTATTCAGTAGTAACCTAAAAATGTTGTTTTCATGCTTTTAAAATAAATAGTTTCGAAGTTATTAAAGAGAAAAGATAAAAAAAAATACGAAAATGACCATTCTACCCCCTGATCTCCGAAACTACTGGGCCTAAAATTATGAAAAAGGTACTGAGAATAGGTCTCAACCTGTAGATTACAGAAAAGCGAATAAGAAGTCTGTACTGTTACATATAACACAGATATGATTCAATATTTGGAGTAACTTTTTAATTTTTGACTCAACTTTACAATTTATTTCCTCCAAAACTGTTATACCGATTGATTTAAAAGTTGGCCAATATATCAACGTGTTAAGTAGAAATACAATCATATTTTTTTATATTTTTAAGAGAAATAGTTTTGTAGTTATTTAAGAAAATATGGAAAAATAGGCAAAAATTTCAAAAACAGGCCATTCCCCCCCCCCCCTAATCTCCGAAACTATTAGACCTAAAGTTTTTAACGAAATTTGAGATATAGGTCTATAACATGAATATTACCGGAAAAATAATGAGAAGTTTTTCAATATACTAGTTTCCAATTTCATTAAATTTTAAAACCATTTTTTTGAACAGGTGATAACCCTATTGACTTCAAATTAAGTACAATCATTTATTAACTGCCTGCAATGACAAACATATTTTTTTTTTGTATTTTTAAGACAAATAGTTTTGAAATTAAACAACAAAAAAGGTCGAAAATTCAAAAAACTAAACTTTACCCCCTCCTCATCATCAAAAAGGGTGGGCCTGGAATTTCCAAAAAAATTCAAAAATAGTTCCATATGTATAGATTACAAAACAAAAAAAAAATTGGAATAATAATGTAAATTACGATATAGGCAAATGGTTTTGAAGTGATTAAAAAAAAAAACAACAAAAAAGGACTATGAAAAACACTCCACCCCCTCCTCACCACCGAAAGGGCATGGCCAGGCATTTGCAAAATAATGTCAAGATGTAGTTTAAACGTGTAGAATACAGAAAAAACAAAAAAAAAATACAGTGATGATTTAAATAAGCATAATTCCGAATATGTATTAGGGTTCCGTACACAGAGTGTAAACGAAACCCTTATAACATCACTTCGTTTTCTGTTAATTCGTCGGGTTGGTGACGTTTTCCCCAAGCCAAAATCCCCAAACGAAAATCCCCAAACCTAAAATCCCCAAACTGAAATCTCCAGCAGCGAAATCTCCAAAGAAAGAATCCCCATGGACAAAATCTCCATGCCAAAATCGCATGATTCACTACTTGAACATATTTGTTTTGGAGATATTATTGTATTCAGTTAAGGTTGTTTAAGAAATAAATGTTTAATTCATTTTAAATGTAATTCATTTTATTCAAAATAAATAAAAAATCAATTCAAAAGAACTTTGTTTAATGTTTAAACAAATAAAGAATGAATATAAAACAAAACATGTCGTGAGAGGAACGGTGTAAGTAGACGTACTTGAATATTGGAGATTTGGAGATTTCAAGGAGATTTTCGCAAAAAGTATTTTTTCTTTGGGGATTTTTTCCGTGGGGATTTTGTCGTGGAGATATTGGCAAGTTGGATTTTTTTTTTGGAGATTTTGTCCCCATGGTGATTTTGTCTTTTGGGGATTTCGTACGACTCCCTAATTCGTCTTTGACAAGCGATTTCTTCGAATCTGCTAGGCCGATTGCAATGATATTTGGTACACATATTTAAATATTCCGTAGTAATCTAAAAATTGTTTTCATGTTTTTAAGATAAATAGTTTCGAAGTTATTAAAGAGAAAAGATAAAAAAAATACGAAATCCTTCAAAACTGAAAAAAGTAGGGTCGGATAATCGAGTACGGAACCCTCCTCGAGTGAGTTTATCTCGCACTTGTCCACTTTTTTTTAATTTTATTTCATGTGGTTCAAATTTTCCGTGAAGCAATAGCTTCTTTCAAATTTGACTCACTGTCCTTCTCCGCCCAATAGAATAATTATTTCCTTGTATCCTCACAGTAAAAATGTTCGATATAAATACACAATTACCAACTTCCTTAAACCAACTGCTCCCAATAGGCAATAATGATGTTTTGTACTTTATAAAAACAAGAATATCAATTTTAATTAGATACATGACGATTTGAAATAAAACAGGTACTATCAAGAAAAAGAAGCCAGTTACGTGTGATATTATGTCAAAAAAAAGAAACATTTAAAAAACAAGTTTACATTATAATGAATGATTTAAATTGTGGCAAATTACACGTAAAGGTGATGAAAATAGTAAAAGAATAAATTAACTAAGTACTTTTACTTCCACAAACAAAAATACATTAAAAAATTGAACCAAACTAACTCTTTAGTGATTAATAATAAATCAATCTCGTGATTGATATGCTTCCAATTCATCCTTATGAATAGTTTTGTTGATTTATTATAAACAAACACATAAATGTATAAAAAAAATAAACAGCACTCCATTAATTAATCACATCCTGTTCCCTTTACATATTTCAGATTCAAATACATTTTAAGTGATGTTGCTGCAATGGATCATGTCTCAATGCCAACGCAAGTATTCAACCAACAACCACAAGACATAACAAGAAGAACTCCAATAATCTTGAATGAGCTTAACCATTTATCACTTGATCAGCATATATTTAATGATAAAATGCTGACTAAAGAAAACGGTGAAACGTTATTTAAAAGTGTCCTGATAAATCAAGAACACATAGAGGATTCTTTCATGAATGGCAACATGTTGACGTCGGAATATATGAAGACTGAAGCTGTTGTTGAAAGTAAAACAAAACTTAAATTTAGTGTAGATAGACTGTTGAACTCAAGTCCTAGAGAATGTAGAGATGATAGAAATCAAGGAATTATAAAAAGTTCAAATAATAATAACTGTTGTGATATCAGCAATGTATTCAAAACTGGACAGTTTGATTGTTGTAAGTACTTTCTTAACAACCAAAATATTCTTATAGAAAACTGTAAAATACATAAACATATGCAAGGCAGCCGAAATCACCAGAAAAAGGTTGGTAATTTCCCTTCCAATGTGAACATCAAATCTATTGTCCGACCGACACCAATTAGAGCACTTAATAATGGAAGAGACGAAGGTAAGAACTTCTTATGAGAGCCAAATATATTAGTATAAAAATATACTTAACATTAATGTTTTTATTCCGTTATTACAATGCTGGTCATTATTTATATTTTTTTATAAACTGTATAAATACTAACACTAAATTAACTTCTTAGTTCGTACATAGCTACAATTTATTTTATTTGGTTACAATAATTTTTCCGATTTCAATGACCTTCTGTGGACTTTGAACCTCGCAAAATAACATGATATAAGGATTATGATATGAAAGCAGTATCTTCCCCGGGTATCAATACTTACTAACTAAAGGTGGCGCTACAGTCCGTTGTGGACTTGGGCCTCAATCAACAGCTCCGTCCCTAGCTAGCTGTCTCCAGTTCTGCACTCCAAGTTGTCCATCGGGAAAAGTGTCGAAGGCTTTCCGGGCCGGAGCACTGGTGTCCATACGCTCTAAATGACCGAGCCATCTGAATCTCTGGACCTTGACCCTTCTGGCTAGGTCCATGTCAATGTACAACCCTTAAATTTCGCTGTTCTTCTTCGCCATTCCCCTTCAATGCACACGGGCCAAAGATGACCCCAAGAATTTTCTTCTCGAAACAGCCTAAGGCACATTCATCCGATTTTGTCAAAGTCCATGCTTCTGCACCATACAGCAGGACTGGGATGATGAGGGTGTTGTACAGATTTACCTTAGTTGCTCGAGAGAGGGCTTTTCCACTCAATTGCTTTCTTGGCCCAAAGAAACAGCGATTAGCAGGAGTTATTCTTCGTCTGATCTCAGCGCTGGTGCTACTACCTCGAAGTTGTATGCGTCTATTGTGACGTTCTGTCCAAGCCATCGGTGTCGGATGTCCTTCACTCCTTCCTCGAAAACAGTATATAATTCGTTTTTCCCTCATTTTCCGCAAAGCCCATTTTTGCCGCTTCTTTCTCAATTCTCACAAAGGCGCCATTGACTTCACGTTGTGTTCTTCCCATTATATCAATATTATCGGCGTACGCGAGAAGTGCCTCAGGTGTTGACGGTGGAGTTTTTCAATATCTTCTCAACAACGATGTTTAAGAAATCGCATGACAGTGCATCGCCTTGTCTGAATCCTTTTTTGACATCGAAAGATTCCGTAAGCTCGTTGCCAACCTTGATGGAGCAGCGTGAGTTCTCCATCGTCATTTTGCACAAGCGAACGAGCTTGGCAGTGATGCCAAAACTAGACTAGCCTTATACAGTTCGTCTCTGTAGATACTGTCATACGAGGCCTTAAAATCGATGAAGCGGTGGTGGGTATCGATTATGGAGTTCATAGGTTTTTTCCAGGATCTGCCACAACTTGAAAATTTGGTCGATGGTAGACTTTCCTGGCCTGAAGCCACATTGATAAGGACCAATCAGATAGTTGACGAAAGGCTTCAGACATTCACATATTACGGCAGAGAGGATCTTGTAGGCGATGTTAAGTAGGCTGTAGTTGGCGCAGTTTAGAGGATCTCCCTTTTTCAGGATCGGGCAAACATTGCTGAGGTTCTATTCATCGGGCATGCATTCCTCCGACCATATCTTACAGATGATTTGGTGCATGCTCCTATCTAGATTGTCGCCTGCTGCTTTGAACAGCTCGGCAGCTATAGACCATCTGCTCCAGCGGCTTTGTTGGATTTCAGCCGTGATATTGGCGTTTTCACTTTTTCTAGGTCAGTTTCACGGAATTATTGGCTATCATCGTGTCCGATGAAAGGTTCCTGTCTGACGTCGGGATTTTGTTCGTCGTTGCCGTTATACAGTCTACAGAAGTGGTCTTTCCAAATGCCCAGCATTGACTGCGATGCTACTATGATGAACCCTTGTCTATCTCTGCAGGCATCGGTTCTTGCTCGATGACCTTGAGCGAGCTGTTTAACCTTGACTCTCTCAACATCCTCGATCTGACGCTTCTCATGCTCAGCACTTGTCCTTATATGCAACAAATCGCATATTTTTTTAAAAATGGTTTCGAATTCGAATGAACTCATATGAATGCATTTTTTATTTTATTTTTTTAATTTCTAATTGCTGATAATTCCCGCTTAAAATTCTGCCAAAAAACAATGGACATCTCTATCTCACTTTCAGTGAATCATCTCTTTGATTTTCATTTCAATACCAAACATTCTATTGCAGGAAAAAATGTATGGTACTCTATTATTTATTTATTTATTTCTTCATCAATGGATATTTATCTGTTGATTGCTTCACAATTTTTACATATTTACAATTATTAATGCGTATTCAAAAACCTCAAAACAGTTTGTTTAAAAACATTTCTATTCATTTCATTTCATTTCATTTATTAATTCAATTGAATCTTTTACAATGGGCTTGCGCCTATAATTCTTAGTAAAAGTTAATAAGAGATTATGAATTTAAGTTTAATTACAGTTTTATAGATTAATTCAAAATAAATTGTAATGACAAACATAGAAACTGAATGAATTTTAATTTGAAGAAATGTTATTCAATTTATAATTTCAATTTTAATTTTCCTTAATTTTCCGCCAAGTGTCTGAATAGAGCCGCATCAAACTGCGTAGTGCCACGAAGTCTTCTCAAGTCATATGGTAAACTATTCCACTGCCTGACAACATTAACAATAAATTGACGTTCCGAGTTTCTACACGTAAATCTCGGTTGTATCAGCGAAAAGGACCGAGCCGAGTTTGCAAATTGTATTTTTTCATAGAGGTATGTTGGTTCTCTACTAAATAGAATTTTATTCAGTGTCTTTAGGGCAAAATAATTGAAATATGAGTAAAGACTACATCCAGTAATCTTGTTGGTGTAGCTTGAAACATGGTCATACCGCTTTAGATTGTATACGTAACGAACGACATTGTTGAACGCTACTGTTAAGTTTCTTTTCGATTCCGAATTATGAATACTTACAACTTGGCATCCATAGGTTATAATTGGAAGAATTAATGTTTTCGCTAAGCTTAGACGGATATGCTGAGGAGTAAATTGCTTTGATAAGGATAGACTTTGTAAAGATCCATATACCTTGCCGATAACCATTTGGATATGATCTTCCCACGTAAGGGTACGGTTGAAGAGCACACCTAGGTTTTTTGCTTTTTCGACATATTCCAACTGTTGACCGCCGAGATGCAATCTAGGGAAATAGCTGTAGTCAAGGATATTTTTGTAAATTACTAGACATTTGGATTTGCCTGGGTTAAGATGCAGGTTATTTGCACTTGACCATTTTAATATGCTTCTTAGATCTGCATTAACTCTATCGGCACCATCCTCAATCATACCAAGCTCACAACTAAGTCTTAGCTGCGCATCGTCAGCATACAAGTCTATGGAGGAGTATTTAACTTGGGACGGGAGATCATTGATAAAAATAACAAAAAGCAGAGGTCCAAGTATTGATCCCTGCGGCACTCCCGAAAACAGATTTAGGGGACGGGAAATTTTGTCATCAATAATGACTGATTGATTTCTTCCACTTAGGTATGAATAAATCATTTGTGCCGCAGTATTTGAAAACAAAAATTGTTCCTTTAATTTTGAGATCAGGATTTTGTGATTGACCGTATCAAAGGCTTTGGAGAAATCCAAAAGCACTAAAAACGATAATTGGTCATTATCAATTGCTGTTCTTATATCGTCCGAAACTTTCAAAATGGCCGAAATGCAACTGTGATTTTGTCTAAAACCGGATTGTTGAGGGCTTAAAAGTTTATTTGCGTTTAAGAAAGCTGAAATTTGATTATGAAGCAGCTTTTCAAATACTTTGGATAAATACGAAAGAATTGATATGGGTCTAAATTCTGGTTGTGATAAACGGGTTGCTGGTTTTTTTAAGACCGGAACCACTTTTGCAGTTTTCCAACAGGAAGGAAAATGCGATGTCATGATAATTGTGTTGCAAATATGGGTAAGGGCAGGTAGAATATGTGGTAAAATTATTTTTATGAAAAATGGGTGAATTTCGTCAAAGCCCATTGCGTTTGACTTTATTTTGAGAATTGCACTCAAGACATCAGCATCATCCACCCTGTGAAAAACAAATCGATTGGCACTATCGGGGTCAACAACCCGATAGCCACAATTTGTTATAGCTCCGCCATCTCCAGGGTCAACAACCTGTAAATTTTGGATTTTTGCAAAATCATTATTAAGAGAGTCAGGACATATGTTATTAAAGCATGATTCTTTTTGTCTTCCAACACCAAGTTCTTTAATATTTTTCCACAACGTCCTTGGCGGTAAATTTTTATGAAGACGTTTAGAATAAACATTATACTTTGCTTCTTTGATTTTTTTACTTGCAACATTTCTTAAGGCACGAAAGACAGAAAGCATTTCAGGAACCCGAAATCGTTTCCAACGCTTGTATGCTAGATCTCGATCTTCTATAGCCTTATAAATTTCTGCCGTAAACCAGGATTTTCGGTTATTCTGCGTAGTTCTTGTTTTAAGGGGTACATGAGTATTGAACAGTTCTTTTATCGAACTTTGCAGGAACGAAACTTGATGATCCGGTGACGACATAAGATATAAAGTTTGCCAGTTAATCTGTATTATATCATTTTCTAAACTCCTTAAATTTATGGCTTTAAAGTCTCTATATTTGAAAGACGATTGATTTAGCCTTGGAGTTATTTTAAATGTTGCAAACAACAGGTCATGCTTTGAAAACGCAGGTGCTTCAAGTTGTGAATAAAGGAGAAAGTTATCGATTTTATTACTTAGAAATACATCCAATAATGTTGAGGAGGTATTAGTAAAATGTGTTGGATACGAAGTGTTGACTGAAGATAAATTGAAAGTTTTTAATTTGTTTATAAAAGGTTGCGAAATTTCTTTGTGAAGAAGGTCACAATTGAGATCACCACATAAGATTACTTCATTATAGAGACATGAAAAACGCTCTAGTTCCGCATACAAATTTGCAAAATCGACATATCTATTAGGACGGTAAGCAACCCCTATAAGACAATTATTGGCACCATTAGGTATTTCAATAAAACAGTATTCGATTGGACAACAGACATCTGATTTAATTACAGTTTTAAAACATATACTTTCACGAATGTATATTGCGCTTCCACCTCCAACACGATTTGCTCTATCAGCGCGTAATAGTTGATATCCAGATAAACTATAAACCACATCTTTTATTTCCGCTTGGAACCATGTTTCGGATACGCAAATTACATCGATACTTGACCCCACAAACAAATCTCTGAATTCATCAATTTTAGCGTGTAAGCTTTGAGCATTCATATGGCAAACCTTAAGGCCACCACATTGATTGCTCAAAACTTCGAGCATAACTTTCAATTTTTGGTTTCTGTTACAGGCCAGAGGATTATCACTAATAATATTATTGTTAGTCATTTTCATAAAATATGACAAGTGAAATTAATTTATGCAAGAGAACTACTTCAAGGCAGTGACAGGTGCAGATTTCAGACAGTTGATTGAGATTTAAGGAAAATATAAACAAGAATATAAAAGTAAATATAAAAGAAAATTTAAAATTAAAATCAAACAAAAAGATAATTGGGTAAGAAATAATAATCTCCACAGAGTGCAGCTTACGATTCACCATCATCTCCTTCATCTCTTTCTCTTCCATCTTCATTCATAAGATCATTGGCAATTATGTTTAAGCTTTCAATACTTGATATTAAAAGTGATTTCTCTTCTGGGCCAGCAGCTGATTTTTTAACATAAACTCTTCCACTTCGTGTGTAAACTCTAGAAAGCTTTTTGACTCGTTTAAGTTGAAGAGCTTTCCGAAGAATCAAGTTGTTTGTGGATGTTAAGCTTTCGTTGACATATATTCTGCTGTCAGAAGGGATTCCAACGTCACGAAGGCAGGTAGTTGTTTTGGTTGCTTTCCAGCGGCGATGAATTGACCCAAGAAGGTTGTTCTTTTCAGTGGGTGAATTAAATTTAATTATTATTGTGGAGTGCAGTTTACCATCCTTAGGTTTTGTTCGGAATATATTCGCAGGCACAGGTTTTGGGGTGCAGTTAACGGACTCACACAATTTGTTGAACAAACCTTGTAAATCCTCGTCATTCTCCTTTGGGATACCAACCAGGACGGCATCCGATGACATTCTTTCGCGCTCCAAATCATCAACGCGCTGGGCAAGGAGCAAAGTGTTTTTCGCTACTGCAGCTGGCGGTTCAGGTGTCACTTCAAGCAGTTGGACTCGTTTTGACAAATCATCCAATGTTTGGTCGACCATTTCGAAACGTCGTACAAAATCACTGACAATTTTATCCAGTTTCACGGTCAACTTACGATTTTCTTTCAGAATAAGATCTCTCAATTCCTTGATTTGTTGTTCAATCTTCAAATCAGATTGTAATAAACATTCTTTGCTTTGCACATTTTCAGATGTTACTATTTGTTTTTGTGATGCACCTCGTGTAGAATGCTTTTTATCAACAGGTGGTATGTGTGACATTTTATAGAGAACCGATTAAAAAGACTATGAAAATGAAATTGGTTCAAATCAAGGTCGACCTCACAATTCACAAAATTAAAAAGTGTTAAAGAACGAGTTAAAGGTTCATTCAATCCATAGTTTGTCCTGTGGCTCGGAACAAGAAAGAGAACGTTTCTGCTTCTTAGATTTCTCTCTGGAACATAAAAGGGTATAAGATTTAATAACTCGGGTGAGTTTATCCTTCCGATAGCAACATCTTTAATAAAAAGTGTACAAAGAGTTTCCCTACAGCTTTTCAACGATTTGAGATCTATTAAGGCGCATCTTGACTCATAAGAAGGTAAGCCCTCTGGCCAACTAAGGTTTCTCAATGCAAATCTTGTGAATCTTCTTTGGACTTTTTCGATTCTATCAGAAGAGTTCTCATAAAAGGGAGACCATATAACACAACAGTATTCTAGTATAGATATAACTAAAGAAACATAAATAGCTTTTATGGTATAACTATCCTTAAAAACAACAGTATTTCGCTGTACAAAACCAAGAAGTGAATTTGCTCTTGACACTATAAAGTTTATATGCGATGCAAACAACAATTTTGTATTAAAAATAACACCAAGATCTTTAATTTCACTAACAGTACATAAAATTTCGTTACCCAGTCTATAATGATAAATTACTTTTGGTGTTGAACGAAAGGCTCTAAAGATTTTACATTTAGAAATATTTAAATCGAGATGATTGTATCTACACCACAGAAATAATCTATCAATGTCTTTTTGAAAGTTCTCACAATCTTCATTTGTGGATATTTGATGATAAAATTTTAAATCGTCTGCAAACATTAAACAATCTGAAAATTCAAAAAGGTCTGGTATGTCATTTACGAATAGGTTGAAAAGCAGCGGCCCAAGGTGACTACCTTGTGCAAGACCTGACAATACTTCAATATAAAATGCTTGATCATTGCCAATTTTTACAATCTGCTTACGATTCGACAAATAAGATTCCAGCCATTTAAGAAATCCAAGATTGAATCCAATTTTTTCCAACTTTCTTATAAGAAGTCTATGATGGACTCTATCAAATGCTTTTACAAAATCTGTGTATAAAACATCCACTTGCATTTTGTGCTCCAATGAGTTGACGCAAAAATTCGCAAAAAGGCACAGATTTGTAGTTTGTTTACAAATATTCACGAGGTTTGACTGTCAAATCTCCTACCGAATTGTCATTTGTCAAGCATATGTTCGGTGACAGATCATCAGAGTTCTTTGACTGCAGCGAGGGAGAAAGAGAAGATAACTCTTCTAGTTCTAGTTTGTCTGTTCCATCAACATCTAACTTTCAACAGTTTCGCACGCCACCTACGAGTCAACTTTTGCAACCAATAAGGTTGCAAACACATTAGGATTTATCTGTCGTCTGCCAAATTAACAATAATTTTCAAAATTTAACTATATGCTCGTACAATATTACAGGGCTTAAAAGTAAACTTTTGTTACCTAGTTTTTTTTAAATTTATTCAAAATTTTGATATAATTATTCTTTTAGAAACTTTTGTGGAAGAAAAAAATGAAAATGATTTTTTAAGCTATTTTAAAAATTTTAATATTATGTGCTCTCCAGCGACCAGAACTAATGTTCACGGCAGAGCTAGTGGTGGAATGTTATGTGGGATCAAAAAAAATTTAGATTCTCAATTTATTAAACTTTGTTGTATATCTAACAGAATTATCATTCAAATTTCAAGAAATAACTTAAAATATTCAATTATTCCAGTGTACTTAAACTGCAATAACTGGCAAACTGATTTTAATAACTTAGTAGACTTCGTGAATACATCCAACTTGGAGAACATAATGATAATTGGTGATTTAAATGCTCGAATCGGCAAATATCAAAACCCTTCAACTGAAAATATACCATCTCATGTTACTCTCAATGTTATCAGAAATTCCAAAGATGATATTCTTAATCGAAATGGGAAGAAGATTATAGACTTTTTTGAAGACTTTGGACTGTCTGTGCTGAATGGGACTTCTGAAGGAGACGTTTCTGGAGAATTCACTTTTATAAGCGGTCAAGGACAATCTGTAATAGACATTGCAGCTATTTCAATGGAGTGGGTTAATGTATATAAAGATTTCAAAGTGGGTATAGAGAATTTTTCAGCGCACTTGCCAATTGAAGTGAAAGTACAGTTTGCTACTGAAACAACGCAGAGGTATAACAGTAATTTCCTTAAACTGAAATGGAACGAAAATCGTGCTGTCTTGTACAAATCACTTTTAGACCGTAACTGCAGAACTCTTCCTTCACCCGATTCTCCGGATTATATTGAAATCTGTGATGAGCAGATAGTAAGAGTGATAAAAGCCTCAGCATCTTATAACGAAAACAATAATAACTCATTTACTCCGAAGAACAAATGGTTTGACAATGATTGCAAAAAACTTCGTAAACTTTCTTTTGAGTATCTAAAACTCTTTAGATCTACAAATGCTTTGTTTTTTAAAAATATTTATCTGCATGTAAACAAAGAGTTCAAGAAAGTATGTGCAAATAAAAAAATTGAGTATATGAAAAATATGGCAAGGAATCTAATCATCTGTAAAAACTCAAAGGACTTTTGGTGTAATGTTCGTGAGCTCGGTGGGCATAATCGAAGTGTGGTGAATACTCTCGGAGCTGAGACACTAGCAGCTCACTTTAAAACTCTTTTGTCGGCTGATGAGAACCACCACACTTTTTGCTATGCATTACCCAACACCAACATCTCTGAATTGGATGATCCTATATCTTTTGGCGAACTCGAATTAACACTGAAAAAAATGAAAAACAACAAAGCTCCAGGCATAGATGGTATTCCGGCAGAGTTTTATAAACATAGTACTGATGTATTGAAAAACTATTTGCTGGTTTATTTTAATAGACTCTATGATAACTTGCATGTGCCACTCAATTTCACTAAAGCAGTAATTTTTGCAATTTTTAAAAAAGGAGATTCAGCCCTACCAGAAAACTACAGAGGGATTTCAATTCTCAACTCGATGCGAAAAATCTTGGCTTCAATTCTTTACGAAAGACTCTCAAGGTGGGTCGAAAACAACAATCTACTGAACATGTTCCAAGCTGGTTTTAGACCGGGGTTCTCGACTATGGACCATATCTTTGCTCTCACCAGTATAGCTAGGAAGTCTATAGAGAAGGGTAAAAAATTATATGCATGCTTCGTTGATTTCAAAGCGGCGTTTGACAGGGTAAACAGACAGGCCTTGATCTACAAGCTTTCATCATTAGGAGTTTCCCGAAAGTTCCTGTTGATGTATCTAAACTTTTTGATGTCTACTACTGCTACGGTATGGGATGGTGCTGAATTTTCGAACTGGTTCGAAACTACGACTGGAGTTCCTCAAGGCTGCATCTTAAGTCCAATTCTCTTCGCCCTGTTTATTGACAATATATGTGATGCGCTTCCAGGAGGAATATTGTTTGCAGACGTTCAGGTTAAAGTTTTACTGTATGCCGACGATTTAGTTCTGTTGGCTGAAAACCCTTTCAGTCTCCAGCTGCAGATCAATAGACTCAAGAGCTTCTGCGACATGTGGGGACTACAGGTAAACACTACAAAAACGAAAGTTATGGTTTTTGAAGCACGCCAAAGAAGGAGGCTGCCTGAGGAACAATGGTCTCTCAACAATGTACCAATTGATATCGTTCAGGAATTTAAGTATCTTGGAGTCTTACTTACAAGTAATTTAAAGTTTTCGAAACATGTTGAAGAAAAAAGCACTGAGGCTAAATTAGCTTTAAACTTGATGTGGCCCAAGTTTTTTGCAAACCAACAAGTTGATGTAAAGTCTAAATACCGTGTGTTTCATGCAACTGTCAACACCTGTATGTGCTATGGTTCTCAAGTTTTTGGATACTTGCCTCTCGAAGAATTCGAAACAGTTCAAAGGCTTTTTTTCAAACGCCTGTTTAGATTGCCGACGTCAACTCCGAATTATGCAATATATGTAGAGTCTGGTATTACACCCATATATACTCAAAACCTTAAAACGAATGCAGATTACATAGTAAGGGTTATGAAGAGAGAAGAGAGAAGCCTGCACAAAACCATCATGTTACGTCTATTGCTCACCAATTCAACACCTTTTAAGGAATGGAACCAGCTTGCCTTATCTCACGAAGTGAACTTTTTACCGACTGAGTCAAATGTGGACCAATGGCCAGATATGTTTAACAACATTATTGCTAAGGTGGACGAAAATGCCTACAACCAACATCAAGCCAGAGCAGCTTCCACAACATCCAGAAACGTATACAAAACTCTCAATCACCACTTGCAATCGGAAGACAACTATTTTACCAATGAACTATCTGCTGAAGCAATAAGCTACATATTTAGAGCACGGGTCGAAATTCTAAATCTGAATTGTATGCCACATCGCCCTGATCTGTCACAAATTTGTGGTTTGTGTAACAGACGAGAAGCTGAAGACACATTGCACTTTTTTGCTGTTTGTCCAATTCTTCAAGAGATACGACGTCTACATTTAAATGAGAGCTTTATTTCACCAGTTCGATTGCGCGAAATACTAAACGGTGCTCTAGGATGGTGTAGCTTATACAAATATTGTAAACATGCGCTGACCTTTCGAAATAGTTACTTATGAGATAATCTAAAGTTATTGCAGTTTAAATTATTTAAATTATTTCACTTTGCTTTTTTATTTTGTGTTTCAAATCACTTCAAAATTGATAAAATCACTAACTGATAAAATTATTGTGTTTCATTATATATATAATTTACTTTTGTGTTACAAATCACTTTAAAATTGTTAACATGCTTTAAATTTTTTTTTTTTAGGAATTTTGAAAAAAATGTATTTTGTGTTTCAAATCACGTCAAAATTGTTACTTATATTTTTAACTTACTATCAGATTTATCTGTTCAATAAGTTTTTTTTTTATTGTACTGAATTTTGTTTGTCATAATGAATTCAAATATTTTCAATGTACATATATTTCTTTACTATATTATGAAATGTCATTTCAGGCAGACGGCAGAATTGCCACGTCCTTACTCTTAAGAATAAATATTGTAAACATTATTATATGAAATAAAGAATTTAACTAACTAACTAACTAACTATTCAAGAATAACAAGAATAGCCGTATGATGAATTTGATTTTTTACTAATGGAAAGTTCGCTTCAAAAACCTTAAATTTAATATCATTAAATATGAATACAAGATCAAGAAATCTGTTTAAACTATTTTTGACATGATTAATTTGAATTAACCCTAACGAGAAAAAATTGTCAACCAATTAAATTTCAACATCCTTAGTAACATTGAATGGAATAAGCAATTGATCATCATCCTGGTAGCGCCAATCAATGTCACCAAGATTAAAATCACCAAAAATGCATGGGTATTGATTAGATGACAAATTCTTCACCAAATTGTTTACATTTGAAACTAGTTCAATATATAAATCTATACTACTTCTAGGTCTTATGTAATTAACTATGAAAATATAATCACATCCATTTTTTATATTGTCGGTTACATTATTTGAAAAAACATTAACACATAATTGTTCAAAATGAACCGAGATCGATGGAAAACTTATTTGTTTACTATTATAAGAACTGCGAACAGCAATTAATACCCCTCCTCCAAGAACCATTCCGGACTCAATAGTGCGATCCATTCGGTAAACTGTATAAGATGAATCAAACAACTTGGACGAATAGATATCTTGTTGCAACCAAGTTTCTGTCATAATTATTATATCATAATCGTTTGCAATAGAAGTAATAAAAACATCATTGGTTTTAGTGCGTAAGCCGCCAGCATTTTGATAAAAAACCTTCAATTTTGACGGATGTAGGGAAGAAATTGAAGCACATGTCAATTTTCTGAGGTTTCGGTCACAGCCTTCTCGTTTTTTGATTTTTGTCGCTGAGTAAAATTTTTTATTCGCACTCCCAAGGGCCAAAATGAAGCATTAAATACTTCTTCGAATAGACGCCGCAAAATTATCAAATAGTTTATCTTTTTTTTTAATCATAATAAATTTTAGTTTATCTAAGAACATACTGTACACACACAATTTTTAGCGCCTTGTTTTTGAATGAAAACATATTAAATTTACGAATTTATTACTGGCCACTATGTCCACTTGAACAGAAATCCAATTCGTTTACTCGACAACCAAATGAAAATGTTGAAAAAACAAATTTCCTTTATAAACACAGCAATCCGACTAACGAATTAAAATAAATATCGTCGGAAAACAATGGAAAACGTATGAATGGTTTTCTGTGTTTAGTTAACAATCGTATTCGGGCGCGTCGTCCGTTTCTTTGATCACTTATTACTTAATATCAAAGATGAATTATTATTTTCCACTTTTTTTTATATTGTCTAAATTTTGCTTTTATCTCTCAACGGTTTGGTTGTTTCTTGGATTGCCTATTGTTAGTGTTACCCGTCTACTTAAGCAAATAATCAAAATATGTGAATCATTCCTTTTGTGATTGAAAATAAATTTCAAGTGTGTCTATCGAATATATCCATTTGCACGCATACGGTGCACGGATGTATGTTTTCAATATAGGATTTATCAAAGGTGTTGTTTGACAGAAAATAGATCCCTAGTCTAATGATGGCTGCATTTCCTTCCGACCAAAAAAAGAACAACTCTTTTGTAAACAAAAGTAGTTAACTATGACATTGGTAAAGTATTACTCAATAGTGAATCCCGCGCTTGTCTCGCACCGATGCAGTGCGTTGTCTTCATCGTTGGTGTCACTTTTTTTTTAAGAGAAATTAAATGTTTGGGGTAAAGTGTTTATATTGAGGTTGAATTCTGACGAAAAAAACATAAACAAGTATTGAAAGAATTATAAATAAACAATAATATTTGTAATCTTATATACAAATGCTTCTTACCATTGAGAACACTCTGAGTACACACGGAGTATTTTGTACCTGAAAAAAAAGGTAAATGATAAAATCTATTTTTTTTAATTCTCATGCCTAATTTCTTCACAAAGTTCTGAATTCCCTTTAGAATTCGATCTAGCGAATCTCGGCCTAACGATAGAACCTAGTTTTAAAATGTTTGGAACCCTGGCATTTCTTCACCTCTCTAGAACTCGATCTAAAATCATCATCGAGTTCTAAGCGCTTAGAACTTGTTATTTTTAGAACCTAGTTTCAAAATATTTTTTTTTTAACTTTTGAGTCACCCGGCAGAATTTTTTGACAGACGTTTCTGTTTTTACAGTGCCGCAGTAAATTATTGACACAGCAACCTTTTTAATCTTTAAAGCCAATTTTTAAGCATATGATATTTCTATATCTTAATCTATTTGTTTTTTGTCGTTCACGCACTTATGTGCTCTTAGATGGTAGCTAGTTTGGCATTAATCACTTTCCGGAAATAAAAGAAAAAGTAAAAAAAATAACAAAAATCACTCAGTTCCTTGCAAAAAATTATTAGCACATCATATTAACTTTGTATCAAATTACTTAAATTCTACGCTATCTGGCAGTTCTGTCAAAAAATTGTATAATAGCAATAACAGTTATTCATATCCAATTTGATTTTGCTTATTAAACGGTGATTATTATTCTTTTTTGAAAACAAAAGATACTTTTATTGCCAAAATGAGTCCCAAACAAAAAGAAACAACGGTAGCAGAGCGGAAAATAATACTTTTTATGCATAGTGAAGGAAAATTATATGAAAAAATAGGAAGAGTGATGGAGAGGAGCATACACCTTTCGGAGTATTCTGAAGCGTTTCAAAGGAGAGTCGAATTTGGAAAGCGGGAAACATAGTGGACGTCCTCGCGTATTAAGTCCTCGCGAATGCAGACAGATTGTCCGCAAGGTAAAGAAAAACCCAAAAATTTCGTCGACCCAAATCTCTACTGAGGTCAAAGAAGATTTTGGGAGACGGTACACCCCATGACCGTAAGAAGAGTGATTCACTAGGCTGATTATAATGCTCGAGTTGCCAGACAAAACCCAATGATTTCTTCGGTGAACCAAAAAAAGCAATTGGAATATGCCCTTGCTTATAAAAGCAAATTATGCAGTTTCTGGGATGACGTTCTGTTTTCTAATGAGAGCAAATTTAAGAAATTTCGATCGGATGGCCGCATAACCGTTTGGAGAAAGCCCAATACCGCATTCCAAAAAAAAAATAACTTAGCTCCTACAAATGAACACGGCGGCGGAGGAGTGATGGTTTGGGGTTGTATGTCTTCTGGAGGTGTTAATTTTTCATCGACGGCGACCGACGGCACAATGGATAAAAAAATTTATATGGAAAACCTAAAAAAAAGTGCCGAGAAATTGAAATTATCGAACTCCTTCTACTTCCAACAAGACAACGACTTCAAACATACGGCTCACGACGCCACATCCACCACAATATCCAGACCTCAATATAATCGAGCATTTGTGGGAAGAATTAGATAGACAGGTAAAAAACGGCCTATTTTTACTTAAGTACATAGAGTTAAAAAAACGCATTGATGGAAGTATGGCTCCAAATTGGAGAAGAAACAACTAAAAAGTTGGTGCATTCAATGCCAAATCGTTTTCAAGCAGTGATAAAGCAAAAGGGATTGCCCACGAAGTATAGTGACCATACGTCTCGGATTTCGCGGGACCGTCTCGGATTTCTAAGTCTGTCCCGGATCACAAATTGTCCCGCAAAATGTCCCGCATTTACAGAATTGTCCCTCAAAAACAAAATATATACAAAATTTCAACATAACATTGCGACAGAAGCACATGCACACTCTCCGAAATAAGTGCGTTTCATAAGTGCGCATGTAAATGTGTCTTAAGGAAATATAAATGTCATTTTAGTTTGACGTCGTTGTCAAAACAAAATAAAGTATCCGATTCTTTCTGTGCTCTTGTTCTGTGTGTGGTTAATGCGTGTTTTCTGTGCTCAAGTAAGTATTTATTATAGTAAAAAAAACAGTTCAAGTGCCAATTATTATGTTATTGTTTTTTTTTGTTTATTTTGTTTAGAATGGCATCTACATCGAAAAACAGAAAATAGAATGCAAATTCACGGTTGAAATGCAGAAAGAATACCCCTTTATAAAGAACACGGACAGGGACAGACAAAGTTTTGTAAGATCAATATTTGTGGCAGCGAGTTTTCCATTTCTTCTGGAAGTAAAAACGACATAACCCGGCACGTGAAATCAGACAAACACAAACTTAAAATAGAAGGATCAATAAAATCCACAAAGCTGGAGACTTTTTTTTCGAAAAACCAACTTTGGTGAAAATGAAAAAAAAAATGGGACTGTCTGAAGCCACCATGGCATTTCACACAATTTGCCACAATCAGAGCTTTAGATCGATGGATTGCACTTCCAAACTGTTGCAAAAACTATTTGATTCCAAGTTTGCTTGTGCGCGGACAAAGTGCGAGTCCATCGTTACCAATGTGCTGTCCCCATTCGCTACAAATGAACAACAAAAGGAGTTAAGAAAAGTTAATTTTGTGTCTATATTTTCGGATGCTTCAAATAAAATAGGTATTAAGCTTTTCCCCACATTGCATTGGTGCGATATTTTGATTGGAAAGAGTGTCTTAAATTGCGGCTGTTAGAAATGATGTCATTGCCTGGTGAAACGTCCGAAATGATTAGTGAGTCTATTATTCAAATTTTAAGAAAAGCAGATTTGTTGGATAAGGTTGTAGGATTTTGCGCAGATAATGCAAACACTAACTTTGGAGGTATAGCGCGGAGGGGAGCAGCAATGTTTTTTAATGTTTGAATAAGGAACTAAAACAATCCATCGTTGGCGTAGGTTGCTCGGCTATTATTATTTATAATGCGGTTCAAACCGCTGCTGATTTGCTTCCGGTTGACATTGAAAACATTATTGTGAAAATGTATTCTCATTTTTATATATATACAGTAAGGGTAGAAAAACTGAAAGAGTTTTGCTGTGATGCGCAGGTTGAGTACAGTAGATTGTTGGGTTTTTGCAAAACAAGATGGCTAGCCCTGCTGCCCGCCATCGAACGTGTGTTAAGACTATTTGAGCCGTTAAAGTCCTTTTTCTTATCTCTCGAAAAATGTCCATGTTTATTAGAAAAATTCTTTGAGGATCCAAAATCTGAGTTGTGGTTAATGTTTTTACATAACCAGTCATCTTTGTTTCACAGTTCAATTTTGCAAGTCGAGGGGGATAAGAAAACTATAATGGAAATTAGTAACCAGATTGCTAGTTTAAAACTTAAATTAGAAGAACGAATAAATGCACAGTTCATTCCAGTTTCTTTAAGACAAACTTTAAATAGTTTAGAGGAATGTGGTGCCGTAAATAAAACATGGTTCACTTCTCACACTCAATGTTTTTACCAAAACTGTTTACAATACCTTGAAAAGTGGACCACCCAATTTAAGTACGCTGACTATTTTCAGTGGACATGTCTAAAAAAAAAGCATTGAGTGGGATGAAGTACAAGACAGTTTCGGTTTTATATTGGAGAATACAAAAGCTAATCTAGTTGAAAACGATTTTTTTGACGAAATTACATATTTAAAAAAATATGTAAGCCCTCCAAAATTTGAAGAATGGAATGATGAAAGCCTTCCAATTGATTTAAGGTGGGTAGAAATTTTTAAATATTTTTCTTCAAATGAAGTACCCCACTAAAATCTTTTGTTGATTGTGGAATGCATATTGAGTATGCCAGGCACTAATGCATCCACAGAACGAATGTTTTCAATCATAAATCACTGTGTCCATAACACAAGAAAAAACTCAGATGCAAGTTCAAACAGTAAAATCTATTGTTTTATTAAAAACGTTTTTCGATAATTCTTGCATTTTTTCTTATCTCTATATATATGAAAATGGATGTGTGTTTGTTTGTTTGTTTGTATGTCTCTTATAGACTCCGAAATGGCCCAACAGATATTTGTGAAATTTTCATGGTTCATACTATTGCATTCAGTGATGATTTCTGTGAAAAAAAAATTGGAAAAACCTCATGGAAAAGTGGGAAAACTGGAAAAACCAAACAAAGGTCGAAAATTTGATTTTTTTTCTTGGAATTTTTTTTTTCAAAATGGGTTTTCGAAAGGAAAAACAGAAAGTTCTTGATGAAAAACTCGGAAAACTTATTGGGAAAATCGCATATTATTGGTTTTCAAATGGAAAACTGGAAAATTTCAAAATGGGTTTTCTAATGGAAAATAGAAAGTTCTGATGAAAAACTCGGAAAACTTTTTGGTTTTCAAAGGGTAAATTGCATATTATTGCAGGTGTATTGGTTTTCAAATGGAAAACTGGAAAATTTCAGAATGGGTTTTCCAATGGCAAAAAGAAAAATGAAAATTTTTTGATTGGGAACTCGGAAAACTCTGCGAGAGCACGAAGAACTTCAACACCTTAAATCAAGTTTTTTTCATGGAATTTAAGGTGCATAGGTTTCTTTGTATGTCCGGTAATCCGCTCAATCCTCAACGCATTTTTATAACATTTTCATTGTATAAAAATAAATTTTTGGGACAATCTTAATAGAAATTTTTCAAAGAAATTTGCATTTTACTTCATGCTTTAATGAAAGTAGAATGTTAGTTGTAGAGCTTGGAAAAATTCAGATATGTGGTTCTCTATTTCAATTGGATTCAAGCAAATCACATTGCATTTTAACAATGTCTGTGTTAATCATATTGATTATTCTGGAGTTGCTCTGAAGGGTGGCGAGACGAAGTTCGCGGGGTCGGCTAGTGAATGTATAAAAAACAACAGCGAAATTTGGCAAAAAGTTCACACATCCGTAAAATATACAAGTAATCGACATGCACAGTAAATTTAAAGACTTTAATTATTAATGTATCTATGTATTATTTTTTTTTTTAGAAAGATGTTCATTGAATGAACTTTTACTTTTTGTGATTTTTTATATTACTTATGTATCTATTTATTTATTTATTAATTGACTGATAAAAAAGTTCCTATGCAATAATATTATAAAATATTATAAAAATATAACCGAAACTCTAGTACCTATATATTTTTTGTTTTTATCATTATTACAATAATAAAAAAATTGTTTTTGTTAACAAGTGTCCCGCATTGGCTCCAAAAAATTATGGTCACTATACCACGAAGTATTAATGTGATTAAGATTATATTGCTCCGTTTTAATAACTTTAATTAAATGTGCCAATAATTTCGTGCAAGCAATTTGTAATATGAATTTGTTTGTTTGAATTTATTTTTATCTTTAAACTAAACAAAATAATACCAATCAAAATGATATGCATTCTTAAGCCAATAAGTGTATCTACCACGTGAAAAAAGAATTTTTTTTGTAAACAAAGAGGCGCAACTAAAGACATGAAAAAAAGAGAGTGGAACATAATTCACTCACATTTAAATACAGACCCAAAGCACGGTTGCCGTTTTGGTAGAATTCTACTAAATTTGGTAAATTTTAATTGCTCTGGTAGGTTGGTATATTCAGGTTTAATTTGGTAGATTTTAATCCTTTCGAATACAAATGTTTATGAAAATATTAACAAACCTGCCCTAAATTTACTTTTCAAATTAGATTATTTTAAACAATCAAATGTAAACGTTGTCTTATATGCTGTTTCCACTGAGCGATAATCTGAGATTAACTCAAATCTACTTGACATCCCTTCGAAATCACTAGATTTGCCATACAAAAGTTAATCATCTCGATTCGAGATTTCAAATTAATCAACTTGATTTGGACTGTGCTGAACGGATTCACTTTCCCATTTCCAATGAAAAGGTGGAAGAAAGAGAGAAAAAAAAGTTTATTGGCAGACTGAACAAAAATAAAATAAAAACAAAAACAACAAAAACAAATAACAAAATGGTTGTTCCAACTGTTCAGGAAAATGAATTTACAACCGAAAAATGGAAAAACACAATTTAATGAAAAAAAGTGTGCAATTGAGCTTTTTATGTTGAAAAAAAATTTTGGATTGATTTTCGATCGATTGGTATATAATTTGCCTTTCTGTTCAAAAGAAAACACAGTTCAATATCCATTCAAACATTTTTCCGGATCCATTTCAATGGCCGCCATCAAAAACTTACTTTTTTCTTCATTTAAATAATTTTAAACCAACATTTTAATTTTATTGGAGGTTATTCTTGTATTTTTATGCGAAAAGAACACTGCTCCGACCCTTTCTTCAATATTATGTGGTTCAAGTTCACCGTAAATAAGCACATCATTCACTATTGTTTTCTTTATCGAAGCCCAAATTTGGACAGAGCTTCAACTTCTCGCGAATTTGACGCTCTGTCTGACTCCATCCAAAGAATTGTATCCTTATATCCTCACACTGAAATTGTTATTACGGGCGATTTTAATGTACACAATTCTTCGTGGCTTCTCCATTCGGGCCAGACAACACCCGAAGGAATGTGTGCTGAAATCTTTGCTGAGTTTAACCACCTTACTCAGCTTGTCACTGAGCCCACTCGAATATCGGATATTGATGGCCAAGCGGAAAATACTCTTGACTTGTTCCTTACGTCTGACCCTGATAAATACACTATCAATGTATTAACGCCTCTAGGCAGATCAGACCATAGTATTATATCTGCAAATTTCTCGTGTCAAAATAATCCAGTTAAAGAAAGAGCTCCGAAGAGAACCGTATGGCAATACGAGAAAGCCAACTGGGACGGTCTCAATAACTTCTTCCGGATCTTTAACTGGTCACTATGCTTCCTCGATGGTGACGTAGACTCCAGCGCAGATATGATTACTAACATGATTATTTTGGGAATGAAAACTTTTATCCCGAACAGGGTTAAAAGCATCAAACCCAAGGAAAAGTCATGGTTTGATTCAAGCTGTAAAGAGGTTATCAGGGAAAAAGAAGTAAAGTTCCGGTGTTATAGAGCCAACCCAACTGAGGAAAACCGGAACAAGTTTAAACAAGCCAGGAAGGCCTGCAATGCCCATATTCGACGGACAAAGTTTTTTCATGACCAAAAATTAAGGCAAAAAATACTGCAATGTCCCAAAGGCAGTAAGAATTTTTGGTCATTTGTTAAAAATATGAAGAATTCTTCTTCTTCCTCGGTCCCTACGCTCGTTGACAATGACACTCCAGTTGTTAGCTCGCTCGCGAAAGCTAACCTTTTTGTTAGGCAGTTCGCTGCTAACTCTTCGCTGCCAGATAGTGTCATGACTCCGCCTGTTCTTGAGCGCGTCAATGATTCCATGGGACAAATCTTCTTTCGCACTCGAGCTGTGGCGAGAGTTCTAAAGGATCTCAACATACATAAATCCGCTGGTCCGGATGGTATCCCCGCTATTATTCTGAAGAGGTGTTCTTCCACGCTGGCAAAACCCTTGCGTAAGCTTTTCCATCTATCCTATTCTTCTGGGCTCGTTCCGAGCAGTTGGAAAACAGCGTTTGTCCAGCCAATTCCAAAAAAAGGCGAATCTTCTTCTCCCTCCAATTATCGTCCGATTGCACTTACGTCCCTTCTTTCTAAGGTCATGGAAACGCTGATAAACTATCAGCTTAAGAAATATCTCGAAGACCGAAAGCTTCTTAATGACCGGCAGTACGGCTTTCGCAGCAACAGGTCCACTGGTGATCTGATGGTTTATCTTACCGAACAGTGGAACAAATCTTTGCATCGTTTTGGAGAAAGTAAGATTGTTGCGCTTGATATTTCAAAGGCATTTGATAAAGTCTGGCATCTTGCTCTTTTATCGAAAATGCGTGCTTTCGGTATCGATGAATCCCTTCTTCGTTGGATTAGAAACTTTCTTTCGAACCGTTCAATACAAGTTGTATTGGACGGTTTCAAGTCTGAAACCCACAATATAAACGCTGGTGTGCCCCAGGGCTCCGTTTTGTCTCCAACCCTCTTCCTCATTTTCATTAATGATCTCTTGTCTGTAACTTCTAATCCAATAAACTGTTTCGCTGACGATAGCACCCTTAGCTTTTCTTATTCGTTTCCAGACTCACATCCCTCCTCTTCGGATGTGGAAATGGAGCGGCAAAATATGATAAGCTCATTAAACTCTGACTTAAACAGCATTGTACAATGGGGAATTAAAAACCGCGTAGAGTTTAATGCTTCGAAAACTCAATGCTGTCTTGTATCGTCGAAGCGAGATATACCCCCCTTGCCACTGTCCATGAGTGGCACTTGCATCAACGAGACCGAACATCTCGAGATTCTCGGTATGTGCATCACAGACCACCTCTTGTGGAACGAGCACATATGCGATGTCGCCAAAAATGCCGCAAAATGTTTAGGTTTCTTAAGGCGATGCAAGAAATTTTTCTCCCCGTCTGATCTGGCTATTATCTATAAAACCTATATCCGCCCAAAGCTTGAGTACAATTCCCATCTCTGGGCTGGTGCTCCAGCTACTTACTTAAGCCTCTTGGATGGAATACAAAAAAGAGCTGTAAGAATGATTGGTGATAGAGAGATCACTGACTCATTCACCTCTTTAGACCACCGTCGTAACGTTGCGTGTCTCTCCTTGTTCTACCGTTACTTCTACGGTAATTGCTCTAGTGAAATAGCCAGTTGCATTCCTCCCCTCAAACAATTCACCCGTAATACTCGCGCTTCTAGGAATGCCCATCAGTTTACCCTTGAACCCAACTTCGGACGTACTGTCAAGTATAGAGAATCATTTTTTAGCCGTACTACGCGAATGTGGAACTCTCTTCCACACTCTGTCTTTCCCAATCATTGCAATGTTCAAGAATTCAAGACCAATGTACACCGACACCTCCTTTCCAACCCCTTCCCTTCTTCCTAATGCACTCACTGTGTCTCTGGCATAAAAAGGGTATAAAAAATCCCTTGAGTGGGTGCAAATTATAAAAAAAAAAAAATTGTAACAGTTTTTGTAACTAAGATTTTGAATGTTAGAATTAATCTAACAAAATCCAGTGGAAACACTACTAGATTATTTTTAATCAAACTGGAAGATAATCTACAAGATTATCGTTCAGTGGAAACGTAATATAAAATTTTCAATTGAATCTACCCATTATGCTAAGTTGCATCTTCTTCTGTCAAAAATTAAATCCTGGTTGTCAAGTAAAATAATAAAATTTCGAAAAGTTGAATTTAACGAATAAATCATGGATAAGTAAGTATTTAATGGAAATGTGTCATAAATTAAAAAGAGAATTTTCTTCAAAGATATTTAGTTAAAAAGAAAAGAAAAGGAGAAGTCGGCAGAAGCATCAACAATCAAGGCAACAACATCGAGAGAACCGCTTTACTCCAGCCGGTACGACCTTTAAAATTTCTCATTGTTTCTGTATTCAATTGAATTCAATTATTAATAGAAATATTTCGGAAGAAGAATCAAAAAGCCAAATCGTTACGTCAAATTTTCCTTGGTTACTGAAGAAAGACAACAAATGCTTTTGCAAGGTATGCGATAAGCCACTGGTGAATCATTTGGCTTAAATTGCATGACAAGGGCAAATCGCATATCCGGAACTTAAACAAGAAAAAAAATCAAGTCCAAATTGACAATTTCATGAAGGAAGAAAACCATGAATTCCAACAGCAAATTTATTTTGTGGAACTAACTTTAGTTTTCTTTATTGTGTCCCATAACTTGCCATTCTCTTTGATGGATTTTCTGCAAAATTTATTAAGGGAATGCTGTCCGGATTCAAATATAGCCAAATCAATCAAATGCGGGCGGACCAATGCGACGGAATTGGTGGAAGTTTTGGGAAAGAAAGCTAAGGACAAAATTGTTGCTGATCTACAATCCACAAAATTTTCATTAACTGTTGACGAAAGAACAGATTTGTCAACAAAAAAATCGCTGGTTTTGGTGGTAAGGTACATATGTAGAAAAAATATCAAAAACAATACATGATCGATTTTTGGGCCTAGTGGAAATAATAAACACCGATGCAGCTTCAATATCCAAATGTATAAAACAATTTTTAAGCAGATACCATTAAAAAATTTAATTGGTTTTGCAACGGATGGGGCTACTAAAGGTACGTTATAATTTCATTTCCTGATCAGTTTTTAATGTTTCGTACAGATAAAGACCCAGAGAGATGTTCCTGCACTCACCGGAAGGCATAAAAAATTGTAACGACATTGCGTCATTTTACGACTTCTGCCAAAGAAAGTACGCTTAAAACTGGTGGTGGACCGGCCAAAACACCACCAGTGCTTAAAATAGAAATGACGGACGAAATACTTCAACTGAAAGATTATTACGGTCATTTGCTGACAGGTTTGAAATCTTTTGATTCTGATGTAATGCCACCCCACCAGATTTCGACAAAACGCCTCCAATTGTTGCTGACAGCAGTATAATTTTGCTTTTGCAACCAGAAAAAGGTAGTGAAGAAACATTTACAGACAATTCCCACTCTCTGCTTGAAAAAACGCCGCCGCCTCGAACTGTCAAATCTTCACCGACAACTGATACGTGTGTATCTTTGTCCACCGAAGCTGTGGCTACGACAACGGTACCACAGTCGTGTGACAACACCAACAATTTATCACCAACAAATGCTTCAGAACAAGGACAATACAAATATCAATTTTTTCCAATCAACGGTCAACGTGCGTTGTCATCGTCCGATACGAATTCAAAAAAGTTGTTTGCATTCAGTTACTGTGGCGGAAATGCGTCAGCAAATGATTGCAAAAGAGGAAAGTCGTCTTGCAAAATTCCATGAATTGAGGATGAATTCATTTCACTTGGAGCACGCTGAGCGATTTTCAGAAATTCAGCAACGAAGACAACTACAAGAAGCCTTGGCAGTGAAGCAAATGAGATTCTGGCAATCTGCAACTCGCAATTCAGCAGATGGACTTGCGAGCGGAAAAAAATCCAACGTATTGAGAGTTGGTGATATTATAAAATTATGTAAGGGAGCCCTTCAGGCGCGCTTGGCTTGAAAGTTTCTCTTGGTTGGAGGAGAAAGTTGGCCCAGATTAGGTATAGCTCAAGACCATTTTGCAAAAATTGTTCAGTTTTCTTGCCCAATAATAAGGTTCACCTTTTGCGGCATCAAAACTCCCAAGGACATAAAAAACAAGCCCTAAGCCTAAGACAGCAGCCTCAAATTAACAACACGGAAACACGGTGTTCTTCCACGCTGGCAAAACCCTTGCGTAAGCTTTTCCATCTATCCTATTCTTCTGGGCTCGTTCCGAGCAGTTGGAAAACAGCGTTTGTCCAGCCAATTCCAAAAAAAGGCGAATCTTCTTCTCCCTCCAATTATCGTCCGATTGCACTTACGTCCCTTCTTTCTAAGGTCATGGAAACGCTGATAAACTATCAGCTTAAGAAATATCTCGAAGACCGAAAGCTTCTTAATGACCGGCAGTACGGCTTTCGCAGCAACAGGTCCACTGGTGATCTGATGGTTTATCTTACCGAACAGTGGAACAAATCTTTGCATCGTTTTGGAGAAAGTAAGATTGTTGCGCTTGATATTTCAAAGGCATTTGATAAAGTCTGGCATCTTGCTCTTTTATCGAAAATGCGTGCTTTCGGTATCGATGAATCCCTTCTTCGTTGGATTAGAAACTTTCTTTCGAACCGTTCAATACAAGTTGTATTGGACGGTTTCAAGTCTGAAACCCACAATATAAACGCTGGTGTGCCCCAGGGCTCCGTTTTGTCTCCAACCCTCTTCCTCATTTTCATTAATGATCTCTTGTCTGTAACTTCTAATCCAATAAACTGTTTCGCTGACGATAGCACCCTTAGCTTTTCTTATTCGTTTCCAGACTCACATCCCTCCTCTTCGGATGTGGAAATGGAGCGGCAAAATATGATAAGCTCATTAAACTCTGACTTAAACAGCATTGTACAATGGGGAATTAAAAACCGCGTAGAGTTTAATGCTTCGAAAACTCAATGCTGTCTTGTATCGTCGAAGCGAGATATACCCCCCTTGCCACTGTCCATGAGTGGCACTTGCATCAACGAGACCGAACATCTCGAGATTCTCGGTATGTGCATCACAGACCACCTCTTGTGGAACGAGCACATATGCGATGTCGCCAAAAATGCCGCAAAATGTTTAGGTTTCTTAAGGCGATGCAAGAAATTTTTCTCCCCGTCTGATCTGGCTATTATCTATAAAACCTATATCCGCCCAAAGCTTGAGTACAATTCCCATCTCTGGGCTGGTGCTCCAGCTACTTACTTAAGCCTCTTGGATGGAATACAAAAAAGAGCTGTAAGAATGATTGGTGATATAGAGATCACTGACTCATTCACCTCTTTAGACCACCGTCGTAACGTTGCGTGTCTCTCCTTGTTCTACCGTTACTTCTACGGTAATTGCTCTAGTGAAATAGCCAGTTGCATTCCTCCCCTCAAACAATTCACCCGTAATACTCGCGCTTCTAGGAATGCCCATCAGTTTACCCTTGAACCCAACTTCGGACGTACTGTCAAGTATAGAGAATCATTTTTTAGCCGTACTACGCGAATGTGGAACTCTCTTCCACACTCTGTCTTTCCCAATCATTGCAATGTTCAAGAATTCAAGACCAATGTACACCGACACCTCCTTTCCAACCCCTTCCCTTCTTCCTAATGCACTCACTGTGTCTCTGGCATAAAAAGGGTATAAAAAATCCCTTGAGTGGGTGCAAATTATAAAAAAAAAAAAAAATTGTAACAGTTTTTGTAACTAAGATTTTGAATGTTAGAATTAATCTAACAAAATCCAGTGGAAACACTACTAGATTATTTTTAATCAAACTGGAAGATAATCTACAAGATTATCGTTCAGTGGAAACGTAATATAAAATTTTCAATTGAATCTACCCATTATGCTAAGTTGCATCTTCTTCTGTCAAAAATTAAATCCTGGTTGTCAAGTAAAATAATAAAATTTCGAAAAGTTGAATTTAACGAATAAATCATGGATAAGTAAGTATTTAATGGAAATGTGTCATAAATTAAAAAGAGAATTTTCTTCAAAGATATTTAGTTAAAAAGAAAAGAAAAGGAGAAGTCGGCAGAAGCATCAACAATCAAGGCAACAACATCGAGAGAACCGCTTTACTCCAGCCGGTACGACCTTTAAAATTTCTCATTGTTTCTGTATTCAATTGAATTCAATTATTAATAGAAATATTTCGGAAGAAGAATCAAAAAGCCAAATCGTTACGTCAAATTTTCCTTGGTTACTGAAGAAAGACAACAAATGCTTTTGCAAGGTATGCGATAAGCCACTGGTGAATCATTTGGCTTAAATTGCATGACAAGGGCAAATCGCATATCCGGAACTTAAACAAGAAAAAAAATCAAGTCCAAATTGACAATTTCATGAAGGAAGAAAACCATGAATTCCAACAGCAAATTTATTTTGTGGAACTAACTTTAGTTTTCTTTATTGTGTCCCATAACTTGCCATTCTCTTTGATGGATTTTCTGCAAAATTTATTAAGGGAATGCTGTCCGGATTCAAATATAGCCAAATCAATCAAATGCGGGCGGACCAATGCGACGGAATTGGTGGAAGTTTTGGGAAAGAAAGCTAAGGACAAAATTGTTGCTGATCTACAATCCACAAAATTTTCATTAACTGTTGACGAAAGAACAGATTTGTCAACAAAAAAATCGCTGGTTTTGGTGGTAAGGTACATATGTAGAAAAAATATCAAAAACAATACATGATCGATTTTTGGGCCTAGTGGAAATAATAAACACCGATGCAGCTTCAATATCCAAATGTATAAAACAATTTTTAAGCAGATACCATTAAAAAATTTAATTGGTTTTGCAACGGATGGGGCTACTAAAGGTACGTTATAATTTCATTTCCTGATCAGTTTTTAATGTTTCGTACAGATAAAGACCCAGAGAGATGTTCCTGCACTCACCGGAAGGCATAAAAAATTGTAACGACATTGCGTCATTTTACGACTTCTGCCAAAGAAAGTACGCTTAAAACTGGTGGTGGACCGGCCAAAACACCACCAGTGCTTAAAATAGAAATGACGGACGAAATACTTCAACTGAAAGATTATTACGGTCATTTGCTGACAGGTTTGAAATCTTTTGATTCTGATGTAATGCCACCCCACCAGATTTCGACAAAACGCCTCCAATTGTTGCTGACAGCAGTATAATTTTGCTTTTGCAACCAGAAAAAGGTAGTGAAGAAACATTTACAGACAATTCCCACTCTCTGCTTGAAAAAACGCCGCCGCCTCGAACTGTCAAATCTTCACCGACAACTGATACGTGTGTATCTTTGTCCACCGAAGCTGTGGCTACGACAACGGTACCACAGTCGTGTGACAACACCAACAATTTATCACCAACAAATGCTTCAGAACAAGGACAATACAAATATCAATTTTTTCCAATCAACGGTCAACGTGCGTTGTCATCGTCCGATACGAAGTCAAAAAAGTTGTTTGCATTCAGTTACTGTGGCGGAAATGCGTCAGCAAATGATTGCAAAAGAGGAAAGTCGTCTTGCAAAATTCCATGAATTGAGGATGAATTCATTTCACTTGGAGCACGCTGAGCGATTTTCAGAAATTCAGCAACGAAGACAACTACAAGAAGCCTTGGCAGTGAAGCAAATGAGATTCTGGCAATCTGCAACTCGCAATTCAGCAGATGGACTTGCGAGCGGAAAAAAAATCCAACGTATTGAGAGTTGGTGATATTATAAAATTATGTAAGGGAGCCCTTCAGGCGCGCTTGGCTTGAAAGTTTCTCTTGGTTGGAGGAGAAAGTTGGCCCAGATTAGGTATAGCTCAAGACCATTTTGCAAAAATTGTTCAGTTTTCTTGCCCAATAATAAGGTTCACCTTTTGCGGCATCAAAACTCCCAAGGACATAAAAAACAAGCCCTAAGCCTAAGACAGCAGCCTCAAATTAACAACACGGAAATAATGATAGTATTTCAGTCAAGGAAAAATAAAATTAAAACTGCCGAGCTGAGAATTATGATGTTTATGGTTTAAGGTTGACCATTCAGTTTAATAACTGCCTTTATTGCTTTAATAGCTCCAGATTCCGAAATCGTTAAAGGCTTACATTGTGGGAAAATAAAGGCTACCGATACCATCAATACTTTGTTTCTGGATGAAGGGCTGACGGAACTTGCAAGGATTTTGAGCAACCAATCTTTTTCCCTCATCATAGATGAAACAACGGACATCAGTACGTCCAAATGCCTTGTACTCGTAGTCAGGTATTTTGATTTTTTCTCTAGTAAGGTAAGAAATAGATTTCTTTCACTTATTAAGCTGGAAAAAAGTGACAGCAGTTCAATTCATGGTGCAATCGTTAGAAAATTGATGTACCTTTAAACAATGTAATTGGATTCGCGTCTGATAACGCCTCCGTAATGATGGGGAAAAATGCTGGGGTAAAAACTCTTTTACAAAGACAAAATCCAAGTCTCTATGTAATGGGATGCATTTGCCACTCCATGAATTTGTGTTCATCAGCAGCTTCAAAGAAGCTGCCCTCAAATTTGGAACTCTTAACGAGAAATGTTTATTCGTTTTTTGCTCATAGCCCAAAAAGGAAGCAGGAGCTAGAGAGTTCCAGAAGTACTTTTCGGTTGCAGAAGATAATACATATCTTGAGGATGTCTTCAACAAGGTGGCTGTCTATGGAAAATGTTGTGGCTAGAGTATTGGAGCAATGGATTGTGCTTCTGGATCATGAGCTTGATAATAATGAGATGACTGAAAAAAACAAAACCTATTTCACTTTTCTGTCATACATTTTGAATATAACAAACAAAATAAATATTGATATTGAATTTCAATCTGAAACTCCGAAAACTCATTCTTTATTAAGACTTACTTCGAAACCATTCTTCGCAATTTTATAAAACCAGAATATATGTATGTATATTTGTAAGTAAACTTCACGAGACTGAATTTGGTAATGAAAAATTCCTCAAAGAAAACGATATTTACATCGGAGCAAAAGCGGAGATACTTATTTTACAAAAAAGTGACAGATGAGGAAATAATTAAATTAAAAACTGACTGCAGAGAATACTTTGTTGAACTATGTAAACAAGTAATGTGCAAAATAAAATTTGACTATAAAGTGCTACTGTCCTTGGAAGGGATTGACCCTAAAAACTTAAAAGGCTTGTAAAAACAGTAAAATTGAGAATCTTTGTTTGGTGAAAGAAGTGATAGACGACCGTAAGCTAGATGCCTATGAAAGTTTTTATATACAGAGAGACCCGAATGCGATCAATTTGGACAACGGTAACATCGAATCGCATTTGTTCTCTCTTATATAATAACATGCAACTTTCATACAACAACAAACCACAACATTTTACTTTTCGGATTTAGTCGTGATGCTGATGATGGAATGAACATATTCCGAAATGCATTCAGGTACTCATTTAATATATTAAATTAAAGTTTGTTTTGTTTTGTTTAATGTGTTAAATTAAAAAGTGAAAAATCATTAAGGTGTAGTAGTCCAGTCAATGAACGAAAAAAATTGCCTTCACCTCAAAAAAAATCCAACAGTTTTGAAACTTGGCACACTTACTAAGGAATGTCTGGTGATGACACAAAAAAAAGTCCCCAAGAATCCGACGTGAGCTCTAGCGGCAGTTAAGAGAAACATGGAGTTTGTTTCAGTTTTTCACGTTTATCTCAAAAACTATTTGTCGTATCAAAAAATTTTGTACTACAAAATTAAAGCTCATTAAATTTTATAAAAAAAAGCTCGTATGAACTTTTTCGTACCTCTTATAGTTTATAAAATAACTCTAGCGGCAGTGAAGAGAAACATACGTTTTTTTCGGTTTTTCGGGTTTATCTTGAAAACTATTTGTCGTATCAAAAAATAATCTTCTACAAAATTAAAGCTTATTAAATTTCCGAAAGAAAAAAAAATTAGGTTATAAATAACTCCACCCACATTGAAGGAAAACAAGTAATTTTTTCATGCTTATCATGGAAATGGTTTGTCGTATTAGTCCAGACAATAAACAATAAACATTCGCATAGAGCTGAAAATTGGTACAGAGCATTAGAACACCGATTAAAGTAAAATGTCAAAAGTCCCCAAAAATCCCATGTGTGCATAAGAAATTATTCAAGGTCAAATGTCGAAAATGTTGGTTTTTCATGCATATCTTTGAAACGGGGGAAGCTATCAAAAAAAAGTATATCAAAGGCTTGTACGCCTTGTAATTCTCTAAAAAAAAATTATGACACTTTTTTTCCTACGAGCAAGCGTTTAGAAAATATTGCGATTTTAAACTGTGTCAAATGTCGAAAATAATGGTTTTTTGCGTATTACTCTTAAACGGTGAGTCCGATTGAAAAAATTTTTACGAAAAACTTGTAGATTATGTGGTTTTCTATATAAAAACATTTTTTTTTAAGCTGTCAGAAAAAAAAATAATTTGGTCAAAACTCAAAATTTCGAATTTTTTATAATTAGCTCCTAAGCCCTGTACAAAATTCGCATAGAACTGAAAATTGGTACAGAGCATGAGGACATCTCTCTATATAAGATGTCAAAAGTCCCCAAAAATCCCATGTGTGCATAAGAAATTATTCAAGGTTAAATGTCGAATATGTTGTTTTTTTTATATTTAACTCTGCAGATTTAATACAATATTTTCTAAACGCTTGCTCGTAGGAAAAAAAGTGTCATAATTTTTTTTTAGAGAATTACAAGGCGTACAAGCCTTTGATATACTTTTTTTTGATAGCTTCCCCCGTTTCAAAGATATGCATGAAAAACCAACATTTTCGACATTTGACCTTGAATAATTTCTTATGCACACATGGGATTTTTGGGGACTTTTGACATTTTACTTTAATCGGTGTTCTAATGCTCTGTACCAATTTTCAGCTCTATGCGAATGTTTATTGTTTATTGTCTGGACTAATACGACAAACCATTTCCATGATAAGCATGAAAAAATTACTTGTTTTCCTTCAATGTGGGTGGAGTTATTTATAACCTAATTTTTTTTTCTTTCGGAAATTTAATAAGCTTTAATTTTGTAGAAGATTATTTTTTGATACGACAAATAGTTTTCAAGATAAACCCGAAAAACCGAAAAAAACGTATGTTTCTCTTCACTGCCGCTAGAGTTATTTTATAAACTATAAGAGGTACGAAAAAGTTCATACGAGCTTTTTTTTATAAAATTTAATGAGCTTTAATTTTGTAGTACAAAATTTTTTGATACGACAAATAGTTTTTGGGATAAACGTGAAAAACTGAAACAAACTCCATGTTTCTCTTAACTGCCGCTAGAGCTCACGTCGGATTCTTGGGGACTTTTTTTTGTGTCATCACCAGACATCCCTTAGTAAGTGTGCCAAGTTTCAAAACTGTTGGATTTTTTTTGAGGTGAAAACCTTTATTGACTGGACTATAGACTCAATTTTATTGTTTTTATATGTTTTCGGATTTTTCGTCGCTCAGTAAAATTATTAAAATTAAAAGGCTTGATGAGGAATGACGTCTTTTTAGAAACCAATGCTTTGTTTCCAAAGACTTGCCTCTCGAGACTTTTTATAGCGAAATATTTAAAATAAAAAACGCAAATAATGATTTAATGTTTCCCCTGATTAAAAAATTCGTTGGTTCATTGATCAGTTTGCCCCATAGTAGTGCAACAGCAGAAAGAAAATGTTCAGATATTAGCCTTATAAAAAGCGGGGTTTACATGATCCAACATGGTTGGACAACATGGTATGACAACAGCAATGTTGGATCATCTAAATTCTAAACGCTAAAACAACCGCTTGACAAACCATGTTGGCTGGTTTTTAAATAATTTTAAAAACTTCATCCAACCATGTTGTCCAACCATGTTGGTCCATGTAAACCCCGCTAAAGAATAAAAAAGAAATTCACTCAAGGTAGAAACCATAGAGAATATATAATAATAGTATTATATATTTCTCTATGGTAGAAACGGTGAATGCCTTACTAACTGCTAAGGAACTTCTTAAAAACAATTTCACCGAAAAATCGAAGCCATCGAAAACTTTAATCGAGAATTACAAAAAAATTGTATTAACGTTTGTAACTGAAAATATGAAACATGGAATTTACAATAATGAATTGAAAATTTATATATTTATAGGTTTAAGGCTTTATTTTTGTTTTATTCATTAAATAATTTTGTTAGGGTGAACTTTTTTATGTATTTTATGTATTTTTGAAATACATTTGTGTTGTTTTGTTCGATAAGTCATATCTCATATGGTAGGGATGAGCTTAATAATAATATCTTAATATCTTACATCAACAGACGTAAAATTAATTTCATCATTTTAATTCACTGATGCTGAGCACCTGCAGCTGCAGCTCACATTGGCCCATTCTCTATATCTCCTTCCACTCGGCCTTATTACCGTACCGAATCTCTCCGATTCGTACAATTTTTACGATTTTCCTACCACCGCCACCGTGTACTTTCGGACAGGTCAATCGTAGACATCTACGAAAAAATTTGAAATCTGCGTTGGAATTTCAAATTGAGAGCGACGTTTCGCGATTTCATGCGATGCATCGCGATGTGTTACTTACTGTTTTCGTCCGATTTCATCCGCAAATAAAAAGTGTCGGAGACTTGCAATTTGAAGTGTACCTATTAATATTGAAGTGTATTTATTAATTTAAAAAAATAAAAAGGATTCAAATGCTGTAAAAGAATTGTAAGTAATTACCATCTATTCATTGAATTATTACCATTATAGTTTTATTTTAAATTTATAGAAAAAAAGCAAAAACAAGCAGAAACCAGTACGCCTGGCTGGTGGACCTCATTAAGAAGAAACCAGATACAGCAAGGAACTTCACCAGCCAGCCGCCTGACGAAGTCAACATGTTTTGAGACAGCATAACCGGGGAACTCAACTGACCTGGACCCCCATGTAGGGATACAATAGGGTGGAAAAACTGAGTGTATAATTTTTGTTTCAAAACAAAGAATCAACTTTACTATTTTCAGGGTTGGAGTGACTACAAAGGGCACATAAAAAAAACTAGTAAATAACGAAAAAGAATGCACTAGAATTGGAGGAGGACCTTTTACGCAAAAACTCTTCAATAAAAACGGAAGAGATCGTCATCGGACTTATCAACAAAAATAGCACAGGGTGTGAGGGGCAAGTCTTTTGGAATGCAAGACGACTCTGTTCCAGTTCCAGTTCCAGCGCTTCACACGCAAACTCCAGAGCAGCAGGACTATTATGCAGGAAGACCTGTAAGTCAAACAAGAAAAAGAAAGACCCTTTCTTCCTTGCAACTGCTAAGCAAGCAAATTAAAATTCAATAGAGCACAAGCAGAGCACAATTAGAGGAATTGAGCAGATATTAAAAATATTCTACCAGTCCTTATAGGAACTGAAGAAAATTGAGGAGAAGAAGTTGAAATTGATGGAAGAGCACAATGTGGAAATTCAAAGAATCGCCAAAAAAAGTTGGAATTAAAGGCAAAATTATTAGAGGCAGAAATAAAGAGGATTGACGTTTTAGTTGATAAAAGTACCTAATTAATTAAGATTGAACATCTTTTTGTTTTGTTTATGTTGCAAAGAATTTTTATTTGTTTTTGTTTTGTTACAAAGAATTTGTAATTGTTTATGTTTTGTTTAAATAAAATGAACTAAAATCAGATCAATTCTTGAAATTGTTATTCAAACTTCTTAGCTTCCTGAAAGTAATAAAAAGCAGTGACAATGAAGGATAAAAATATACATTTGACGAACTATGTACATAAGAAAATGCATTTTATTTAAAAAAAAGTTGAGTATTCCGTTTCTGATATCAACTGCCGGACTATGATACTGCAATCTTGATGTAAAGTTTTCATCATCTTGAACTGCATTTTCTTCATTATGTATCAATTTCTGGCAAACTATTGTTGTCAACATTGAAAGAAATTCAAATATTTGCGCAGCTTTTTCTGGAGTGTAATGTAACTGCCGGGCTCCTCACAGGCAGCAAAATCTATTTTTGAGTAATCCGATAGTTCGGTCGAACACATTACGACCTTTGCAGTGCGCAGTGCAACTCTCTGCGGTATTCGGGATTGGTGTCCTAAAGGGTGTCATCAAACATGGTTCTAAAGGATACCCAGCACCTCCTTTTAAAAAAATATGAACATTATTTTTTGTTAGGTAAGGATTTCACTTGTACCTACCTGCCTAAAATGTATTCACCTCTTATCCCGCTTTGGTATCTCTGCTCAAAATAACTTCTTTGGGGGCTGATGTTCCATATATGTGACTCATGATTCGCTTCCTGAACATTGCTATTGACGGCACGGATTTACATTTTACAATCACAAATCTGAAAATATATGTAGGTAGGTAGGTATTACATTTATGAAACACTTTTTAGCAGGCTCCAGGTCAATAAAAGATAGTTCTGGTTACAACGTTTCGAGCATGAATACGCTCTTCATCAGGCCTTTATTGAAATATTATAAATTAATGTATGTATATTGCTATACATAGGTCAACAAAACTTACAACAACAAATAGCTGATTCGTTCTTACAGCACAAACACACATTTCAATTTTATATAAACTGCATTAAGTCAACTATAATAAAAAATTTAAAATTTTAAACTTTCATAAATAAAATCAAACTATTAAAAACAATACAATTTTACTTTTAACAAAACCTACACAACTTTTTCACACAACTGTTCTCGACGATTGTTTTTTTTTTTTTTGTAATCAGCTGGTTGTATACAATGCTGAGACTGTCGCAATCAGATCGTCTATTTACTGCATTATCGATGTTGTTGACCTATGTATAGCAATATACATTAATTTATAATATTTCAATAAAGGCCTGATGAAGAGCGTATTCATGCTCGTAACGTTGTAACCAGAACTATCTTTTATTGACCTGGAGCCTGCTAAAAAGTGTTTCATATATATACGATTTGGAGAGGTCACTACAAAATTCCTATAATATGGTATTACATTTATATATATTATATATATGTCCCTTTCCTGTTGTAAAATAAATGTTTTTCAAGTTTTGGGCAAACTATTTTAATGTGGGTTCCATCAACACAAAACACAACGCCAAGAAATCCACATTTTGTTTGAAAATCCAATTTGGATTCTTCCACTTTTTGAGTAGACATTTTTAAAGAAATCCATTTGGAACACAAGGTTTGTTCAAGAATATTTAACATTTCTTGAAGGGTTTTAAAAATGTTGATTGTGCCAAAGGTGAATCGTAGTCCTTCCCAATGCCATGCTGGTAGCTTCCTTCTCCGAAAAATCTTAAACAAGCTGCAAGTTTTTCTTCACACGATAAGGAGTTCGATCGCACTACGGGTTGCATTTTGGTTTCAATTCCGCTTAGGACGTAGATATTGAAATGCAGCTTTGTCCAAGCGATAATTTTTTTTGAAGCTAAATAAAATGTTTATTACAAATTACTTACGCGGCGTCTGAGAGTTGGAAAATGTTTGAAGAATTTCTTAATGTTGTTCTTCTTTGATGGTGAAATGCGTTTTGTTCAATTCGGTGGGCTTCCAAAAACATAGCTGTTTTTGCATACCCAGAATCACCCACAAGAATATATTGTCCATACCACCCCTGTTCAAACTGGTGTCGTTTGTATGATCGTGGACTGACCCTACCCAACGTGCAACTACATTCAAAACCCGTTAAATTGGCAGATGAAATGGTTTGCACATTAAGCTAGAACCAACCTTTCCGATTTCGCAAAGCCGAACTCTTAAAAAAAAAATATTTATTAAATGATTGCATATTAACACAGACACTTTAAAAACTCACCAATTCTCCAACCGGCGATTATATTTTCACGTGAGTACAATCAATTGCTCCGATTGTTCGTGGGAATCGCGCAATATCATAAAAAGCTACAGCAGCTGCAGAATGTAGGTGACGTAACAATGTGTTACACTTACAAACTTTTGGGAGTATCGACAAACGCTCGTGGGAGACACATGCACGATACCTGTAACAGTTAGTTGCACATTTCCACAAGCTAAGAAACGCAGAAAAATCAGCAATTGTTGTTCAAGTATGTGCATAATATCCTACTTTATAAATTCATTCCAATTTTGACAGTGGTTGTGGATGTTGAAGGTCTTCTGCTATCAGTTGAAGAACTGCTTAAAACGTTTGTTTTGTTAAACGGAAACGCCAAAAAAATCGGTGTCGTCCCATGTGTTAATTGTGGCACGTATTGGCATTCCATAAATACGCCGTTCTTCCAGGATAACGTTCGCATAGACCTCAAAGTCATCGTCCATAAATAGGAAATCATCAAAAATAAGATTATTGCCTTTTATTTTATTTTCCGAAAATGATTAGAAATTCAATTTATTTCGCTCCTTGAAAAAACGAAATTATAAATTAACCGAGTTTTAAGGCACTAGATCCCCGAATTTGAGGGTCTAATTTCGTCGAAGTTCTAACTGTTACAAAGTTCTAAATCGAAGTTCTAACGCGTTAGAAGAATTGACTTAGAACAAAAATGATTTCTAAAATTTCACTAAACCCAGTTTTAAGGGCTAGAACTTTGTCAAGAAATTAGGCGTAAGTGTAACATATCTAAGGGAAGTGCAAGTTTCAATGACAAACTTATTTTAATTAAAACTTAAGTTTTCAAACTTCATCTGGGAGAATATTTTTACGATAACCTCAGTGAGCTAGCTAACAAGGATATTCAAAATATCTTCTTCGCTTTATAAAAAGCTCAAAATGGTTCGACAAGTAAGAAGAAATTCCCTAGATTAATGGGGAATCACAATGGGCCTTTTCCTTTGGTCTAACTGTGTGGATTCTGTATCGACAGCCACATTAACCTAACCTAACATAAGATTTCAAGTTGTCAAAGCGAGTGTGAGCCCAACATCTGAAATACAGATAATCATCAGTTAATCAACAGTTAAAGAAGTTTTTAAAGCCTTGGATGAGCCATTGCCTTGTTAAAACTAACATTGAACCAACTCGTGAAAATTACTCTTCTAATTTATTCGAAAGTTCGAAAGGCAATGTAAAAAAAGAATGGAAAATTACCAACGATATTTTAGGAAAAAAAAAACGAACTCTAACGCAATTGGAACTAATGTTGCGGACGATATTTCACTATGTGATTCAAAATGTATTTCGAATAAGTTCAATGAATATTTTACGGAAATCTCGGAAATATTGAAGCGGTCTTTTGATTTTGTATGTTGATTGCAACTGTTCTGATCAACGCAGTTTAGATTCTGAATATTTACAACCTCAGCTTTGCTTTCGATGCTATTTCCTCTTTTGAGACTTATAAAATTATCTTATCATTGGAAAACAAAAACCCTTGTACTTCAGATGGAATATCTAGTAACTTACTTACAAAAATTGCTCTATATGTCTCAGATGTGTTACGTTATATATTTAACTTTAGTGTTGAACAAGGTTGTTTTCCTCAATAATTTAAATGTGCGGAGGTGATACCTCTTTATAAAATAGGAGATAGAACAAATATGCCTAACTACAGACCTATTTCTCTTCATCCCACCTTCTCAAAAAAATTTCAAAAACTAATGAAAAAAATGTGCACGACTCGGTCGTACGAACTTGCTCCTGTATTCCAAATTATAACTCATAAAAAAAATTAATATTCGTAAATAAAAATTTAAATTGAAATATGTACCTCAAAAAAAGATTTTATCTGAAAAAAATTGATGTCATATGATTTCTTAAGAAATTGTTGATTTTTCAATTTTTTTTTTTTAAATCGTCGGAGCGGACTTTTATTTTTCGGGAAAATCTGATATCAAAAAAACGGTTCTATGGGCGGTACCGTTTTGGAGCAATACAAAAATATTTTTTTTACATAAAATACATCAGAGTTTTAAACAAAAATTTTCGAGGAAGTTTACAAAAAATCGTAGGAGCCGTTTTTGAGAAAATTGAAACTTTTGGTTTTTGGCCAAAAAAATCGTATGGTGGCTACCCTAAATTTTGATCTTAAAAAAAAAAAAATCAAAAAAACGACCCACGCGAATTCGCTCAAACCTCTAATTTTCAAGTTTGAAGTCAATCGGACCAGTGGTTAAGGCTGTAGGTGCGTTTACAGACAGATAGACAGACAGACATCGGACGGAATCGCCGGACCCACTCTTTTCGAATTCTCTATCATCGTAATGTCATATCTCATCATTATCTCAACTTTTTTTTTTACGAACTCAATACTTGCCATATATTCTATATGTCGCAAGTAAAAAAGGATTACTTCAAGTCAACAGAAGATGCAATTCTTCGACTTTGCAGTCAACTCTATGGCAGCTTGAATCATAATAAACCGACTATGGCTCTTTTTATTGATATGACAATGACTTAAGCCTTTGACATAGTTGATCATGATTTACTGCTAAGTAAATTATATAATGCAGGATTAAGAGGAGTTATTTTTCAATGGCTGAAGTCATATTTAAAAGAAAAAATTAAAAAAGTAAATGGTGTAATGAGTAAAGCTCGATATCTAAAATCTGGAGTACTTGGCCCCTTGTTTATTCTAGTTTATATTAACTCTCACTTTAGGTTGCAGTTGAATGGTCTTGCTACGGATTTTGCGGATGATATATCGTTTACCTAGACCTACCAGTCAAATTCAGAGCATAATTGTAACATTCTAATTGAAGAAGATCTCTCTGTTCATTAGTTAATCCTTAGTGAAAAAACTAAAATAATGTCATTCAAAACTTCTAGTCATCAGCTTTGCAATTACAATTTTATATTTCATGGGTCGGATTATAGACAATTCACCTTTCCTTTACATGGCTGCGGAAGACCTAATATTCAAGCTGTTGGTTCTTGTTTCGACTCTTGTTTCAAAATTGATTCAGTGTACAATTTTAAATATCTGGAAAGATCATATTTGCAATATAAAAAATTATTTGTTGCTCATTACTAGAAAAATGTATCTGTTAAAACCATTCTGCTCAAAAAAAGTTTTAACTTCAATTTATTACGGACTTGCACACTCTAACAATATGGTTTATCTAGCTGGGGTGGTTCATATGTTAGTACTTTAAGACCGTTGTTGATTGCTCAAAAACATCTTATTAGAATCATTTGCAACAAAAATCGATTAACTGAAAGTTGGCCCTTATTCAAGGATTTGGGAATTCTACCTTTGAGACACCTTTACATTTTTAAAGTACTGAAAGAATTTTTCAAACAAAGTGGTAACATTCCAAGTAGGAACTCGCAGTTATATAATCTACGAATAAATAATATGTATCTTGTTAA
Source organism: Sphaerophoria taeniata (assembly GCA_943590905.1). Classification (NCBI taxonomy): domain Eukaryota; kingdom Metazoa; phylum Arthropoda; class Insecta; order Diptera; family Syrphidae; genus Sphaerophoria; species Sphaerophoria taeniata. The sequence goes on along the minus strand of OX016542.1, from coordinate 73,406,107 downwards.
TATACCTACTCACAGCTCATAAAACTCATTTCTCTAACTTTTATACTGTCGCAGCACCCAAGTCATTTAATAACTTACCAACATCTATCAGAACATCTCAAAACTTAAACTCTTTTTTGAAAAAAGCAAAAGACTGGCTTTTCACAATTGACTTAAATTGTATTGATAATTATTGTTCAGTTAAAGTAACTTTGATGTATGTGAATCTTCTTTTTATTTTATTTCGTTTTCTCTTAATTTATTTGAATATTTGTAATTATTCCTTTTCTATTTTATATTTTATGTAATACTAGCCGACCCGCGGGACGTTGTACCCGCATTTCATTTTTGTTTGTTCCCAAAACTTAGAAATGATGATTGGGAATGCATAGTAGCATGATGTAAGTGTTGTTTTTTTTTTGTCTGTGTAAAGGATGTGCGGGAAAATGTTTGCGTTAATCTTGTACCATTACATAGTTTTGGGTGATGTACCTATGTTGCGAAGCAATAAATATAATCGGCGCACCTATTTTCAATTCTTTTTGATAATTCAAAACTTCATCTGGATAAAGGTGCACTGATTTATATTTGAACATTTTTTTTTTAAATAGTCTCGTTTATATCGTTGACATCTTTGTTCTTTGCGGCCAAAAGGCTCGTTCACTAAGCGAAACGTGTTTTGAACACTGCAGTGCTATACTTGGGAACAAATTATAATCAATTCTTCTATTGATTTTTAAATTTTTCAACAACTATCAATACTGCCATTATTAATCCATATCATTAAATTTGTCAAGTGGGATTTTTCCTAACTGCGGAATGGTCGTTTTATATTTGAACGCACATGTTTTACATTATTGTCAATGTTTTTACATATTATATTCATAAAATTGAAGATTTCAAACTCTTGTTTTTCTGAAATCTTTTGCCAAATGTGCTCAAGCACCAGCAAACAATTTTTGATTTCCAATGATTTCTTGTTTGCCAATGGACACTCATCCCAAATGATGAAACTTGCCATCTCAGACGTTTTATAGATGTTGCATTGGATTTTCATTTACTTGTTAAAGGGTAATACAAATAACAATAAGTGCTGAATGAGCTGTAAGATAAAGGGCGACCTACTATTTGTCCTTTTTTCGAATAAAATGCGCTGTATCAGCCCGTATATTTGTTAAATATTTCACTAAAATACCAGACGCCCATAATTTTTTTTACCATTTCGACGTAGAGGGTCTTATTTTGTCATATTTGTGTGACTTGGTATGCCTTTTCTACAAAATATAAAATACCTATATTGATTCTCCTTTCGATTTTTTTTTATTTACATCAGCAAATGGTTCGAATAGAGAGGATTTCCTTACTTTTAACCTTGCTATCATAATGAGCCCATATTACATTTTGTTTTATGGATGTCAGCAGCCATCAGTTTGACCTCACAGCCGCCTTAATATTTTATCAATCTTAATAAAAAAAAACGAAGTTCGCATCAAAATTCATTGAAATAATTCCTATTTTCAACCATGACCGTTGAAATTGCTGAAAATATTTTTTCAAAATTTAAACAATCTACAAATCTGCCAATAACAAAACAAAAATCTTAAAAAAAGCGTCACGGAGGAGAAATACAATACTTTCTGTTATTAATGGTTCTGTAAATTTACACTTTAGCCACTTATTTTATTCCAGTAAGGTAAATCTAATTTAGTTCAAAAGCCATAGGTTGATTCCATGTAACCAGCCCCGAGGGCCTCCAGAGCTAGTCACAGCCTGGAACGAAGCTGTCAAAAAAAATAAAAAAATCTCTTTTGTTTGTTTCACATTGACCGGGTTAGTAGTGCTCTATTTAGAGGCCGACTCATAGAATCCGTCAATCCGTCAGCGTCAACGTATTCGCCGGTTGGAACCGTTCCATAGAATACTTTCAGACTATGACATTTTTGTTGGTTTGATTGTAAAAAACACAAAACTGAACATAAAATTTTAAAATAGGTATAGTATCAAAATTGTGTCAAAATGATTTTTTGCATAACATTTCGATCATCCATTACTTTTCCTAGTTGCTGCGGGAACACTTTGAATTGACTGCTAGTCAAACTCAGTTACCAGCGGATCAACGGACGCAAAAAGAAGAAAGTTAACCAACGTATCCGTCACATGCGTTGCTTACGGGGCGAGTTCCATAAGAACATGTGTACTCCATTGTGCTGTCAGTTGAAAACGTTAACGCTGACTAACTGACGGATTTTATGGGTCGGCCCCTTTTTTTTCAAAACAGCTGAATCGAACAGTTCCGAAATTCTTGCCCCGAAATAAAATCGAACACTGAAACTGAATTCACATCGAACACATCAAACGGTGGATATGCAACGGGACGAACAAAAAGAGTGACATCGAACAACTCAGTCCGAAATCAGAGTGCAGAGCGACCCAGGGTGCATATTAAACATACCTGCTTGCATAAGAGACCCCCTCTTCTGCTTTGTCCTTGTATAGGAAACACCATTAGATTTTCAATTAATTTTTGACAAAAATGAATGACAAAAAATGTTTAGTAAAATTTTTTGTTTTTGTTTTTTTTCGATGAAAAACAATATTTGACGAAAATTTTTTAAATAATTTTCATACAAAATTGAGTATTCGTATATTGATATATTTTTCTGAAGTGGAAAAAGCATTATTTTTTAACATTTGCACCATTTGTGATCTGAAAAACAGATTTTTTTTTTGTTATAAACCTTCTACACTTATTCCTTATTCTGTCAACCGGTTGTCAACTGAAAAGATAACAGGAACTTAACGAATTAGTCTTTTATATATGTAGATTTGAAGAAAAAAAATACTTATTTGATCACTTGGCTTAAACAATTTAGTTTTATTGCAGCACTGATTGTCACCCCACATCAGTTTTTAATTCATGTAAATTTAAATTCGCTATGTATCATTCAACACTAGCTTTAAAGCTAAAGGGTGATATGATAACTATTATTTATTCTTTATTTATTGTAATAATTTTATTGTTTAATTATTTTTTATTTAAAATGGAAATCTATATATATAAAAATGAAATCCTGTTCGTGTATGATCGAATAACTCACAAACGGCTGGACGGATTTGCCTAATTGTTTTTTATTTTGTTCGTGTTAGTCTGTAGATGGTTCTTTGGGAATTTTTTTTAATTATTTGAATGTAAGGTGTATTAACCAGGAGCATGTATGCATATAACCTAACTTAACCTGGGGAGTCGACTGATATACAATTTTAAAATTACTTATCAACAAAATTCACGCACATGATGCACAAGTAAGGACTCACCTCTGGCCAGAGGACGAGGGAGAGGCGGACGAAGTAGCGGGCAACTGCTACTAGTGAATGAATAAAATGTATTTCTAATTCTAATTCTAATTCTTATCTAATTCATCATCAAGAACTATTAACCATATACTGATTTCCGTAATTATAAGTGATATTATCAAAATGTTAATTCAAATTCGGGGAATAGTGAACGTCGCTGTGAACGGACGTGTGTGGGGTGCGCTCTTCTGTTCTTTAAAGTCAAGTTCGAACAGTCTTTATCAAAATGCTTTGCCTAGTTTGCAATAAAAACATTCGTAGCGATACTGCAAAAAATAAGTGTATTCAATGTAAACTATACACTCACGCTTCTTGTGCTAACTTAACCGAATCTAATCTTCAATTTTTAATTGAATAAAAAACTCTTGCTTTCGTTGTGATAAGTGTGCCTATCTCTATAACAGCGATATAGCTGCAACAACATCTGCGAATAAAAAAGTAAAATCTTCTCGATCGACAACAAGAGAAGAAGCGGGAATTGAACCCAAACAACAACAATTGGGTGCACCTCTCAATGCAACACCTAAAAGTGATGCGTCTTTGTCATCTGAAAGTGATGACGAACTAAACCATCATTTGTTGACTGAGTCAGTGCCTGTTGATGATAATTTAATTCGATCTACTGATTCTTCAATTCATCAAATAAAAGGCGTGATAACTTTGGATCTTCTGTATGATGAAATTATTTCCCTAAAAAAAATTAATAACAACTTCCTCAGCACTCTTCATAAGCTGGAAGACGAAAATAATCTGCTCAAGAAAAAAATAAACACTCTCGAGAGCAAGTTAAATTGGAGAGAACAAAAACTTAATGAGAATGTTATTGAAATTACTGGGGTACCTGGGGCTAACAATAACAATGCAACTGAATGTGCCCAAAAAGTTTTTCAATGCGGATTAGACGTCACCATACCAGTGGATATAAAAAAATGTTTTGTGAAGCGAATTTTGCATCGTCATTCTACTGGACCTTCAAGTCTTAACAAAAACAACACCAAAAAGTTTACCGATGTGATTTGCGTTCATCTCGCGTCTCAAGATGTTAAACAGTCGATTATGATTAAGAAGAGGAAAGTGGGAAAGAAGCTTAACTCTTCAGTATTCGATACGGAGAACATACAGCCAATTTATATAAATAATTCTTTTACTAGCTACACTCGCGCTCTTTATAATGAAGCTTAGAAGGTTAAAATGGAAAAAAATTATAAATACTTATGGTTCCAAAATTCACAAATTCTATTGAGAAAAACTGATAAGGGTAAGATTGTTAATGTTAGATCATTTGATGTTTTGAGGTCTTTGAAAGACTAATTTTCAAGTCTTTAGTTTTTGTTTATTTTAATTATTTAACATGTTAAATTCACTCTTTAATAATGATCTAACAAGTAACAACCCGACCATTAGTATTATTAAGTCCGTAAATGATGAAATTTTTTGCAATACTTCCGATAAAACTATTCCTTTATTTGTTGTCCATCAAAATATACGTAGTCTTCGACAAAATTTCGATTTGCTTGTATGTAATCTCAAAGCACTTCCTTGTTTGCCCGGTTTAATTTTTGTGTCAGAAATCTGGATTTACCAGAATGAAAATATTAATTACCGTATAGAAGGTTACAACTTCCATACGAAAGCTAATGAAACGTATTCTGCAGGTGGAGTAGGAGTTTTTGTACGTGATTCATTGGATGTTGATATTGTTTGTCATAGTTTATTGTCTGCTGATGTTTTAGAGCTTCGTTGTCGAATATGTAACCAGGTGTTCATCTTTGTTTGTGTATATAGATTGCATGCCCATAGTGTAGAATTGTTTTTGGACGAATTTGCGACATTTTTAAAAAATCTTACGTCAGCTAACCTTGTTATCCTTGGCGACTTAAACATTGACATTTTAACTTCGAATGCTAATTGTGATTCTTATATCACTTTGATTGCCGAAAATGGGTTGTCTTCCATAATAAATGAACCTACGAGACTTATATCACAGTCTTGCCTTGATCATGTTTTTTGCCACTTCAAAGAACTTTGTCCTAATAATATTTTCGGTACTAATTTTGATCTGCACATATCGGATCATAATATGACAGGAATATTGTTGAAAGGCTTAACGGCATTGAAGTCGAAAAAAAACACAACACCATCTATCATTAAAAAGATAAAGTTTGATCTTCTTAATATGTCCCTCCGTTGTGAAAATTGGGAAGCAGTTCTTGCTGCTGACAATGTTTCTAATGCATATAGTACTTTTTTGCTCACCTTACAAGCTTATATAAACAACAACAGCTATACCTACTTACCGAAAAAATCTGAAAGGAAATTGAAGCCTTGGATAAGCAATCACTTAGTTAATATAATTAAATATAAAAATAAATTGAGTATTAAGTGTTTGAAGCATCCATCCAACCATATCCTGAAGGAGCTTTATAGAAAAAAGTGTAAAACCGTCGACAAGCAAATAAAATCCTGCCGTGATAGATATTATCAAAATTTATTAAATAATTCTGTTGGTAATCCTAGAAAAGAGTGGAAGGCTATTAACAGTATAATCAATCCTAACAATTCTAATAAGTCGAGTCACATTGTCTTGAACAGAAATGGAGTTCAGTTTGATGAGCCTTTTGATGTTGCCAACATATTTAATGATTTTTTTGGTTCAGTTGGCGACCCAAGTATATCTGAACCTAGTGTTTGCTTGGCTCAATGTTGTGACCTTGGATTCGTGGAAGATACTTTTCAGGGAAGTTTTTACTTCGACCCCATTACTGGTGCTGAGGTTAACAGCCTAATTAACTCGCTTAGGAAATCGCATGCGTGTGGGGATGATGGAATTTCCAATTATATTTTGAAAATGATTGCATATAATGTATCTGACATCCTAGCTCATTTGTTCAACTTAAGCATTTGTTCTGGTGAATTCCCTGCGGTTTTAAAATGTGCTGTTGTAGTTCCAGTTTATAAAAAATGTTGTAAGAAGGAGGCTAATAATTATAGACCTATATCTTTGCTGTCTTCGATTTCTAAAGTCTTCGAAAAAGCAGTTAAAAACAGAATGCTTTGTTTTTTGAACCGCAGGAATTTTTTCAATGCGTCGCAGTTCGGCTTTAGAGAAGGTCTTTCTACCGAAGATGCACTTCTTGACTTTTGTTCGTTTATTAACAAGGGCCTTGATGACAAATTATATTGTGCCGGTTTATTTGTTGAAATTAGCAAAGCGTTCGATACCGTTGATCACGAAGTTCTCCTCCATAAACTATACATGGCGGGCTTTCGAGGTTTTATTTTCTATTGGTTTGAGTCCTACCTTAAGGATAGAACTCAAAGAGTTAAAATTGAGGATAAACTGAGTGACATTAGGATCTCGAACATCGGTGTTCCCCAAGGGTCCGTTTTAGGTCCCATTTTGTTTCTTATTTATATAAATTCTCTGTTCAAACTTGAATTTACAGCTAAAATAACAGCGTTTGCAGATGACTTAGGGTTAGCCTATAATTCTAAAAGTGCTCTTGATCTAGTAGCTGATCTGAATCATGATATTCATCTTTTGCGTATCTGGTTTTCTAAACACAAGCTTAACATCAGCAACAAGACGAAAGTTATGTATTTCAGCTTAAAAACTAGAGATTCTCCTGACTTGCAAATTGTTTTTCATACTCAAAACTGTTTAAAATATAAGATCACTAATTGTTTATGCAATGATAATCATTTAACATACGATTCAGAAAAAAATTGCTGTCATAGTTGTTTCAAAGTAGATGAAGTAGATGAATTCAAATACCTCGGTGTCCTCTTTGATACTGGTATGAGCTGGTCTAGTCATTGCTGCTTTAAAGATATATTTACGCTTTACACTTCGCAATCTATACCACCTCAGAAAACTCTGCTATAACGGTACCTTAAAAACTACTTACTTTGGTATATTTCATTCCAAGCTTCAATACGGCATAAGCTGCTGGGGTGGAACATATCACTCGAAAATTCAACCTCTTCTGATACTACAAAAAAGTGCAGTAAGAATGATTTGTGGCGCTACGCGGTTAACATCCACTATTGAGCTATTTAGAACCCTAAACATCTTGCCTGTCAGACACCTTTACTATTTTAAGACCTCTAAGATTTTTTATATGAGAGGTGGTTACTTACAGAGCCCAATTTCTGACATGCTCAACACAAGAAGCTCTCGTGAATGTCTTGTATCTATCCCACATTTCCGTACCACGCATTTAAGAAACTTCTACTCCATTGTGTCCTGTAAACTGTTTAATACGTTACCCTTTTGTATTCGCTGTATTCGTTCTTTACCGCTATACTTGAAGAAAGTTAAAATTTGGCTTTTTGATTGCGATCATAGGCAAATCGAAGTTTTGTTAAGCTACGTCCACTAATGTTCAATTTGTTTTTGTATTCTGTTTAAATTTCTATTTTTAAATTAAAAACATATTCTTTAAACATATCTCACCCCATACATTAATGTTCGCTTAAGACTGTTATTTAATATTTGCTAGAGTGGCTTTTAGTACTATTAAAAATTCATAATAAAAAATGCCACTATAATCCAATTCTATATTATTATGTATTAATGTATAATTTTTTTTATGTCTATATTCTAAATTATGTAATAAGTGTAAGCAAGCATAATAAATAGATATCAAAATCAAAAAAAAAATCAATCAAATAAAAATAGCATTTTGGTCTTAATTTTTCCTTAAACATAATTTTGTTGTTAAAGTTATAACGCTGTAAACACATTACAAGTATTTTCCACAAACATTACCTTTAAGAAAATCCCTAAATCTCAATTCTCTCAAATAAGCTTCTTTTTTTTTTAATTAGCTTGTCCTTTCACTTTGTTTTCTATGCGCAGCTCATTAATAAAACTCTACCTTGCTTGGATCAGTGACTAACAAAGCACATGTGTATCTATCAATTTAATCACATTCACTTCTGATCTCTACAAATAAACATATCGTTACGCATTAACAAACCCTCAGTTCAGCAACATTATTCCTATTGGATCTGTTCTTCTCCGTAGACATCGACTTAAATCGGTTTTCAAATAACTTCCTAAACTACAAAAAACTACATGGGTACACAAGGAAATAACAAAAAAATTAGTCCTGTTTACTTTGTATCTAGATATTTTTGTGCATTCAAGAAATAAGTATTAATCTTGAACAATCACCTTTGTCTTGACTGAGGCGTTCGGTAATTCTCTTCCGTTGATTGAATTGCAATAAGTACCGTGCATCATCATCAGAAAAATACAGCTCCAGCTCTTACCTTTGTCAAGAGATTGTTTATTGAGATTCTTAACTAATTAAGATTCATTTTGTTTACTTGGGTGTACGTAAACATTTAATAATATACAATTGCCTCTGAAACGATACCTGGTACCGTTGGAAAACACCGGTGTCTGACTGAGCAATGCTGCAAGCCGATTTATAACAGAATCTGGAGCAATTCAATAAGCAATACGCACAAGAAATCAAATAAAATTGAAAAAGACATTAAAATACCACCCAATGTTAATTGAACTACAAATCAAAGATCTGGAAATATTTTATACATATTTATAGATATTGATGATGTTAACATTGTACGCCCACCTTTTGCTTTTAAATTGAATCGATTTTCGTTAAATTTAATGTTTTTAAGGAAGTTGAGTTGAGAGAGGGTGAAGTGTACATGAGTACCTAGGCAAACAAAACTAAATATTGACATTAAAATGTGCACGACTTTTCAAAAATGCCTTAAAATTATTCAATATAATGCAACATTTAAGAACGTATACTTTAATACACGTGCAATTAATATTGACCCGTTTTCAAGATACGAATTTAAAAAAATGGCGCAAAATTATAGTCCGCTAATGAACAAGTTTAGTGTGAAACTAGCTTAAAATGACGTTTCAGACATGACTCAAACGTCATTTTAAGCTAGTATCACACTAAATTCCCTTAAAGTTGTTCATTAGCGGACTATAATTTTGCGCCAATAGATTTAAAACATTTTTTACTTATGACATAAGGAACATAATGACGAGTATTGAACTCGTAAGAAAAAACTTAAGATTTTGATCAAATATGACAATACGATGATAGCGAAGTCGAAAAGGGTGGGTCCGGCGATTCCGTCTGTCTGTGAACGCACCTACAGCCTTAACCTTCAGCTTTGGAAATCAATGGTTTGAGCGTATTTTGGGCGGGTCATTTTTAATTTTATTTTAAAGTAACCACCAAAGACTTAAATTTTTGCAAAAACGGCTCCTTTCAATGAACCGTTTTTTATTATAAGATTTTCTTGAAAAATAGTTGTCCGATCAGCAGCGTACCTATTTATTTTTGGGGAGTACGTATGTCAAAATTTTTTTGTTTGGATTTTTAAACTTTTTTTTCAAAATTCTGTATCTTAGGCAAAATGTCTTGAGCTTTGAACGCATCACGATGATCATCAGGCTAAATTCGGCAACATTAGTCTTATATGCGCACAGTATAAAGTAAAGAAAACGAACTACACCAAAGACGAGTTCTACGAGCTCCTCGTCAAAGCATTTGAGCAATGTCTTAGTTATGACATTAAAATACTGTTCTCGGCAATTTTAACGCAAAGCTAGGAAAAGAGGACATCTTTGGTGGAACAGTCGTAAAGCACAACCTGGACGACACCACTCCCGACAACGGATTCAGGCTAATCGATTTTGCTGCGGGGCGAAATGTTGTGGTAGCAAGCACATGTTTCCCACATCTCAACATACATAAAGGAACATGGAGATCTCCTGATCAATTAACCGTCAACCAGATTGATCACATTGCGATCAACGTAAGGCATTTGTCCGCAGTATTCTAGATGTTCGAACTATCCGAGGAGCCAACATCGACTCGGACCACTAACTTGTCGTAGCCAAGGTAGTTCTACGAATATCCGACAACGGCCAAAATAAGGAAATACTGCAAGAAAATTCGACGTCAGACGGCTACAATCATAAGAGATCGCCAGATCCTTCTCTGATCGAGTGTCAAGTAACCTCTTAAGAAGTCCTATGCCGCAAACATCGAGTATCGAAGAACAGTGGCAACATTGCCAGAAAGCAGTTAGAGATGCCGCCTCTAATGTGCTAGGTTTCACACAGCCACCAAAACGAAGCCCCTGGTTTGACGAAGAATGCAGGCAGCCAATTAGGAGGCATACAAAGTGAAAAGCATACAAACCATGAGAAGCGTCAGATCGAGGATGTTGAGAGAGCCAATAGCAGGAATGAAGTTGGTAGGTTTTGTCGGAGTGTAAAACAGCTGGCTCAAGGTCATCGAGCAAGAACCGATGCCTGCAGAGATTAAAAAGGAACATCATAGTAGAATCGCAGTCAATGCTTGGGCTTTGGAAAGACCACTTCTGTAGACAGTATAACGGCGACGACGAACAAGATCCTGCCGTCAGGCAGGAGCCTTTCATAGGATACGATGATAGCCAACCTATAGCCAACGACCTAGAAGAAGTGAAAACGGCAATATGACGGCTGAAATCCAACAAAGCCGCTGGAGCAGATGGTCTAGCTGCCGAGCTGTTCAAAGCAGCAGGCGACGAACTAGATGGGAGCATGCACCAAATCATCTGTAAGATATGGTCGGAAGAATACATGCCGGATGAATGGAACCTCAGCATTTCTGAAAAAGAGATATCCACTGCGCCAACTACAGACGAATCACCCTACTTAACATTACCTATGTGATGCCGTAATATGTGAACGTCTGAAGCCTTTCGTCAACAATCTGATTGGACCTTATCAATATGGCTTCAGACCAGGAAAGTCAACCATCAACCAAATTTTCATTTTGCGGCAGATCCTGGAAAAAACATATGAACTCCAAATCGATACCCACCACCTTTTCATCGATTTTAAGGCCGCTGTCATACAGCATCTAAAGACACGAACTATATTAAGGTATTTCTAGTTTTGGCATCCCTGCAAAGCTCGTTCGCTTGTGCAAAATGACGATGGCGAACTCATGCTGCGCCATCAAGGTTGGCAACGAGCTTAAGGAATCTTTCGATGTCAAAAAAGGATTTAGACAAGGCGATGCACTGTCTATCGATTTCATTAACATCGTTCTTGAGAAGATGGTCCACCGTCAACACCAGAGGCACTATCTTCCAAAAGTCTGTTCAACTCAGGAACATTATATATATTTATATGGGAAGAATACAGCGTTGTGAGAATTGAGACAGAAGCGGCAAAAATTAGTTTAGCGGAAAATGAGGGAAACATGAAGTATATGCTGTGTTCGAGGAAGGACACCCAACACAATAGACGCATACAACTTCGAGGTAGAAGAGGAGTTTGTCTACCTAGGCCACTAAGGTAAAACTGTATAACACACTCATCATCCCAGTCCTGCTATATGGTGCAGAAGCATGGACCGTGACAAAATCGGATGAATGTGCCTTAGGCTGTTTCGAGAGGAAAGTTCTTCAGGTCATCTTTGGCCCCGTGTGCATTGATGGGGAATGGCGAAGAAGATACAACAGCGAACTCTAAGGATTGTACAACGACATGGACCTAGCGAGAAGGGTCAATGTCCAGAGACTCAGATAGCTCGGTCATTTAGAGCGGATGGACACCAATGCTCCGGCCCGGAAAGCCTTCGGCATTATTCCCGAGGGACGTAGAAGGAGAGGAATACCGCAACTCAGGTGGCGCATACAAGTGGAAGAGGACCTCAATCAACTTGGAGTGCAAAACTGGAGTAAGCTAGCTAGGGACCGAAATGGCTGGCGGAGACTGTTGATTGAGGCCCAAGTCCACAACGGACTGTAGCGCCACCACAAGTAAGTAAGTACGAGATTTATGTGGTGGTAGAGTGTCTCAACACCGGTGCGGTGTCATAACACCGCTGTACACACGTTTTATTTTTACTTTTATTTTTCATATGCATTTATTTTTGTGTGCGTTAGGATCCTGAAGAGCTCATGCACCAGTCGAAGTACAACTTGCAAAATTCATCAAAATTTCTTTTGTTCACACAGATGTTCTTAATATTTCGTTACAAATATCTTTGCTTAGAACCAGGCCCGTAGCCAGGATTTCGGTTCGGAGGGGGCTTGTTCAATTTCGAAGAAGTAATTCTTTATACAAAAATTTAACAAAAAAACTACATAATGTAAATGTTTTATTTTTGTTTGTATTTTTTTTTATTTAATTAAATAAATAGTTTGGATTTTTACAGCAATAAACGCCTTGTCTTTTTTTTAGACATAAAGTCGATCACTTCATCTGGATCCACATCAATACCTGAGTGAACAGACAGCATTGCAAGTGCGCTTAGTCTTGGATGGCCCATAACGCTTCGGGATACTGTTTTGATCCTTTTCATCGTTGAAAAGGTTCTTTCAACGATAGCTGTTGTAACTGGTAGTGTGGCCAAAATTGTAAGCAAGTAGCTTATGCTCCTGAAGTAGGTCTTGTCACATATATCTAGCAGTTTCAGAACATCGGAAGAGGGACCCTTACTTACTTTACTTACTTACTTAAGGTGGCGCTACAGTCCGGGTGGACTTGGGCCTCAACCAACAAACCTCTCCAGCCAGCTCGGTCCCTAGCTCGCTGTCTCCAGTTTCGCACGCCGAGTTGGTTGAGGTCGTGTTCAACTTGCGCGCGCCACCTGAGCCTTTGTCTTCCTCTACTGCGTCTTCCCTCTGGGGTGGATTCGAAGACTACGGGCCGGAGTATTGGTGTCCATCCTCTCCACGTGACCGAGCCATCTGAGTCTTTGGACCTTCACTCTTTTAGCTAAGTCAGTGTCGCTGTACAGCCCGTACAGTTCGTCGTTAAATCTTCTCCTCCATTCAACGTTTATGCAGACAGGACCATAGATCTTACGTAGAATCTTTCTCTCAAAACGGCCAAGTGCGTTCTCATCCGTTTTTGACAAGGTCCATGCACCATATAGCAGGACGGGGATGATGAGGGTCTTATAGAGCGTCACCTTAGTTTTTCGGGAGAGGGCTTTACTACTCAATTGCTTTCTTAGCCCGAAGAAACAGCGATTAGCAAGAGTTATTCTTCGTCTGATCTCGGCGCTGATGTCGTTGTCCGTATTGATAGCGGAGCCAAGGTATACAAAGTCCCTAACTACCTCGAAATTATATGCGTCTATCGTGACGTTTTGTCCAAGACGTCGCGGTCGGTGTCGGAATAAAACCTACAAAATTTTCCCGAAGCATACTTTTCGTGGGCTCTGTACAGCAGTCAACATATCGGACACATATTGAAAGTTGCTCAGTGCCAGAAACATCCATTGTTTCATCAGCCAGAATGCTAAAACAACTCGATCTTATAACCCGGTTAGATATTTTTCTGGTGACAATATCAGAGCATATATCCAAGATTTCGTTTTGGATATCTGGGCTTATATAGGTTGCATTTTTTGAACTGGTTACGATGTGGTTACATAAGTAGTGAGGAACTAATAAGAGAATATACAAACTTTTGTTCAAATATTTTTTTTAAAATCATTTCGGGAGGGGCTTGAGCCCCTCTAGCCCCCCCTCTGGCTACGTGCCTGCTTAGAACACAGAAACCATTCAGATCTTTGCGCCACTCTACCGGTGTCGAGTCTTAATCGGGTTTCTTGTTATTTTAATGATGCAATCCCTGCAAAAATGCAAATGCAGGCATCGAATCCTCAAACACCTATATTTAATCATCACTTAAAACAGATGTTCGGTGCCTTTTGATGCGCTTACAAGAAGAGTTGTTTTTACTTTGAGCAAAGAATGACTACTCGTTGGCAAGACGAAAGGGACCGATCGTAATGTAGTCTAAATACTTCTTTGTTGTTTAAACAAACATTAATACAATCTAAAGTGTTTATAAATACATAGCTTTGTTAATAGATATTTGTCTTATTTTTTCTTCAAGCTGTATCATGCTCGACAATGGCCTCTTCTTTTTCGAAATACCACCAGCAGCACTCACAAATACCTCAACCACAACCAATATCTACATCCATCGCAGCTTTGTCTTCGCTAATGGCGCCATTTAGTGGGTTAAAATCATTACAATTCAATCAGCAACATTTCCTTCAACACACAAGTATCCAGTTGGCAGACACATCCCAAGACATTCCACGAAAAACGACGAATGGAAGCGATAATGTACCAGGTTCAATGGAATCGACGCATTCATCCGGAGTTAATGGGAATAATGGAAAACGGAAACGATCCTGGTCAAGGGCAGTTTTTAGTAATTTACAACGTAAGGGTTTAGAAATTCAATTTCAGCAGCAGAAATACATAACCAAGCCTGATCGACGAAAACTGGCGGCTAGGCTGAACTTGACCGATGCACAGGTGAGAAAAATTTTATTATTTCGTTGTTGCATGATGGAGTTCTAATTCAATATTTGTATTTGAAGGTGAAAGTTTGGTTCCAAAATAGAAGAATGAAATGGCGGCATACAAGAGAAAATCTCAAAAGTGGACAGGAAAAACCAGTATCTTCGCAAAACCCTCGTTCCGCAAATTCGAACACTGTATGTGCTGAGGGAAAAATTATAGCCAAAAAATGTTACACTTCTTCAAGTGATGTTGATGAAGACGAAATCGATGTAGTAGAATGATAAATCTTCTTGCCATGTTATGTCCTTAGTTAAATTGTTTACTTACATATATTATTTATATTGCATTATTTTTTAAGGATATTTAAGAAATAACAAACACAAATCGATTATATTGCCAATGTGCCTCTAATAAAATTTTATTCCAATGTTTTAGAATTTTTAATTGGCAAAAGGTTTGAATACTTATTCTTTTTACACAAACATATTTTTAATATTTGCTTTTATCAGGCTTGGGCTGACTTTAAGCACAGCTTTAAGTTTACAGTAAAAAAAAAAATTGTGCACAACAAAAAAGAAGTGAAAGGAACTGGCGGAAGGCCAAACCAATGATTGGACATCCTATCATCGCTTGAGGATGCTGTTGCAAATTTAATTAAGTATAGGGTCGGTTGGGGTAAATGTTGACAGTTTTTGCATTTTTTAAAGACATTTTTTTACAGAGAAGTTAAAAATATTAAAGTTTTTTTTTAACTTTTGAAAACTGGTATTACATAATAATATCCCAAATATTCTATTTATTGTTTGTTGGAAAACGTATACAGGGTGATTCACCAGCGTTGTGCCAAAAAGCTAATGCGTGTAGGTTGAGTTGAGACAAGAAAAAAATCGTATGGGAGGGGGGTCTATTCCCCCCCGTTTAGCCGGGAGGGGCAATTTTCTGAAAAATTGACTTATTTTGTAAAAACAAATATTAAAAATCACCGGCTTCGTTTACAACACCGTGTTATATCTTGTTGGAAAGCTTTTATCTTGTTTTAAAATTAAATTGTTTTAACGAATAGTTTAAAAAATATAAATTTTCAAACTCAAAATTTTCGAAAAAAAAGAAAAAAAAAATTTGAACTAATTTTTTTCAAAATTTTATTTAATGAAGTACTCATTTTTTTCCAAAATTCAATGCCGTTGTTAATTTTTAGTCGAAAACAGAAAACCGGATGCAAAAATGTCTTTTCGTTTCTGAGATATTAAACAAAAAAAACAAATCCAGTTTTTTCTAAGAAAATCTTTGTTAATTTATTTTTACCTATCTGGACTTTTTGTTAAAGGAGTTGGCCCATTTACCTATAAAGTCTGGGCCCAGTGCGGTCACTAACGAAATCAGTATCAAATGAAAGCTGTAGTAGAGCAGATTATTGTAGTGAAATATTTCCGAAATCGTTGCTGGGGTTTTCGAGATATTTGGGTTTAAAGTTGGTTTACTCTGAGAGTGAATTTTCCTCTTTTTTTTGAGGAAACAGTTTATATCGTATGATCTAAGGCACGTAGGAAAACGATTTTGGTATCAAATGAAAGGTATTTATTTTGTATTTTAAATATATTCAAAATTATTTGTCCACCTGAACTGCATATCTATTCAAATATTTAGTAATTACTTTTTAAATATCAAGTTTTTTTCACTTACTTTTTGAACAACGATATCTCTAAAAGATCAACAGTGACATACAATTTGTTTGCATCATTTTAAAGATTTATGTCTCACCTTTAATTACATATATAATTAAGGACCCTTACTGAATTGAACTATAATAAATAACCTTCAAATTAATTTATAAAAAAGTGATGCCATTTAAGAAAATATGCACCATGCTTATTCTAAGAATAGTTCGTTTGAGAAAACTTACCATTTTCAATTGTTTTGCTGAAGAAGTCTTTCAAAAACACATAAATAATGATATTTATTTGTTTTTCTTTATCTTTTTTTAATATTCATTTTAATTACAACCAAGTTTTACACACAAACAATTTTTTTAGTTTAATCTTCTTCATATTCTACTAAAATATTATTTAAAAATTCAGCTGGTGGTATGGTTATATTCAGTGGCGGCGCAAGACCAAAATTTTATGTGGGCAAGACAGATTTTGCGAGGCCCTGTTTTGTGGCGACCAGAAGACGGATTTTATAAAATAATTAAGAAAACAATAATTAACACTGCAAAGTTCTTATTCATAGAAATACAAATTTTCATCTCCACCTTGTATACATTTCTTAAATAAAATAATTTTAAATATTTTTATTTCTTTATTAAAGGAACAGAAATTTGTTGCTTTTAATTTTACTAAATTCTGTAATTATTGTTTCGTAATTCAGCCTAGATGCCATGTCTGATTAAATTGATAAAACAGCCAAAACTGAAAGTCTTTCCTGGCTCATTGTGTTTCTTAAATATTTTTTTATTAATTTTAATTTTGAAAACCTCCTTTCAGCAGAGGCTGTTCTTACTGGAATTGTTCACAATTAGGGTAACTTTGGATAAGGGATACGAAATAAAATAAAAAGGTGTAGAATTTGCTCATGGAACTTCATTATTTGCCTTTTCCAAATTGTGACGGTGATTACCAATTTAAAATTAAGAGTAATTAAAGTAAGAAAACACGTTAAATTAAATTGAAACAATGAATTTCCATATTTTCTCGAAAACTAAGAAATTTAATTTTTTTATTTTCATTCGAACTAACAATATTAAATGTTATAGTATTTTTAATTTCCAGCACTGAGGCATGAAGATGAAAGATTTTAAACTTGTTTTTGAAACTTTTATTTATGAAGCTTAGTATTATTAACACAGAGATGCTCTCTGCAAAAACAATGAAAAACTGATTTGTATTCGTTTTTGGAAACTATAAGTGGCCGAGAGACTTATGACACGTTCTAAGGAAAAATGAATTATAAAAACACCGAACAATTTTTCGGTTCATTTATGTTAGATTTGAAACTAAAAAAAATCTACATAATTATTTATGTTACCTTTTTTCACTTTTTGAATTGTGAGACAAGAAGTTGTTTATGTAATGCAATTTAAGATAACGAATATTTTCACGTTTTGTCCAGGTTAAAATAAAAACAGCAACACTGTTTGCTTCTTTTTCATGTTTTTTCTATTTTTCGAGAACAAGAATCAAATTGACAATGAAACTTACCTGATAACTCCTAAATCCAATGGCGCAAAATTATAGTCCGCTAATGAACAATTTTACTGTGATACTAGCTTAAAATGACGTTTGAGTCATCACTGAAACGCCATTATAAGCTAGTTGCTAGTATCACACTTAAATTGTTCATTAGGGGACTATAATTTTGCGCCAATATTTTTAAATATTTGAGTCCGTTCCTGCTTTCCAACATACCTTAGTAAGTTAGTATAAGACCTAAGTATGTCATCGGCCTAAAGTTTTGGAATACATCCAAAATCATAACTTCTATTGTTTTCGTGGTGAGTTTAGGAAAAACGTGTTATGACAATTTCAAAATTCAATGTAGTGAATTTGCAAAAGCGATGATAACCCTAGACCCGTGTACTTAAAAAATTCTAGTTTACGTGTACTTGGGCACTGTGTGCCCACAAAGGTTTTTCCTATGAATTACTTGAAAATAGTGAAATGAAAAAAAAAAATTTACAAACACTATTATTTTTTGTGATATTATTTATTTGAAAACAAAATTTAAAAAAGCTTTTAAAGTAATAGGTAATTTACAACCACCACTTTTTGAAATTAATTCGTATTTCTATTTTTTTGGCGCTTTGCTGGTGGACCGGCTGAAGTTGATGGAAGTGAATCTCCGTCAAAATTTTCATCTTCTTCGGTTTCGGTAGTATGAATTGCTGTTTTGGTCACAAAACATTTCTCGCACACTCTTATGTAATGCTTACTGCAAGCTGCAACATAGCACAGATCGCAGACCGCCGTAGTTTTGTTGTACCTTTTTTCTTTCTTGCAGGTATCACAACGTTGCTTTGCTTTGTTTTGTTGGATTGTCGGTAAGGTACTTATAGATGTAATTTCATACCCGATCAAACTCATTGCTGTTTTAATACTTTGCCTTTCTGTTTATCTCCAGCACAATATTTCCAACAATATTTGGAGTAACTAAGGACTTGAAAATCTCAGCCTTTCTCGAAAACAAGTTGGTGCATTTTGGAACATGTCTCATTCGTTCATTTCGATTTCTTATTGTTCTTTGTCTTTCGCTTTCGTCCGGCATTGACCACCAAATGTCATCGAATTTGGCATTTCTTGCAACATACCGCATTCCTCTGTTTGGTGCAATAGGGTCTTCATCTTCGTGTCCATTCCGGCTTCCTTGCTGTTGTCTTTCTGCCTCCTCTTCTTCTTCCATATCTAAACCAGCCTGTGAAACCCGTGTATCCAACAAAGCAGTATCTGGTTCATAGTTTGGATCATCGGCATCCGATAACTCTCCATCGTTATCAGTATCACTATCCTCCTCAGTGTCAATGCGTCGAACTTCCTCCTCTTCTGCATCTAGGAACCTGGAGTAATTCTCATCAAAGAACTCTTGCTCCGCCGCAGTCAAATCCCGGTTGGAAGATGCATTCAGGAGATACAGAACACGATCCATTGTAGCATCCATGATTCTCTATTATTATAGGATCTCATAAATAATAGGCGTAAATTTAAAAAATTTAGGTACTTACTTTAGTAGATAAAAAAATATTTTTCAGAAAAAAAGCACTTGATCACAAAGAAATCGCACTAAAATCACTTGTTTACGCAAACAAATTTCAACCGGTGTAAAATCAAAAAAAAAATTACTGTATTACCTAGCAAAACAGAAAAAATTCTCTAATACGAAAGCTTTGTAAATAGAATCTCTCTATTTCTATATTTTTTTTTCTAAACTTTGTAATGCTTTTCCTGAAAGAAAGTGACCATTCTTCAGAATAATATTATTTGCATCCATGCACCAATCTCTTCAATTTTGTATTTATTTTTGAAAGTGTGACTAGAGGACTTTGACTGTAAAAATCGATTGCTGAAGTGATTGCTACGGTGAAAAATGTAAAAACAGTCGATGTCCCGTAACAAGTAAAAGAAATAAATTGTCCCTTATTCGAATTTTTTCAAATGGCTCCCAGTTTTTCTTTCTAACAATGATTCCCAAACCTACACTTATTATATATCCTCAACATGGCTAAAACGTCATATGATTTTTCAGTTTTTGGGTAGAAACAAAAAAGGCTAAGAGGTATTCGACTGTAAATCAAATTCATATCAAAATACCGTTGAAGATCAGCAAATAAATCAATACAAGACCATGATTTCCATACAAAAAAACTCTGGGCACTGAGTGCCCAAGTACGCAGTTTTGACATATTTTTCTTTAATTCTTATTGTGTCACCAATACTCACTGAAACTATTAAAAAGTATATTTTTGTAGACCTAAACATACTAAACTAACTATGTGTAAATCTAATTGGAATAGAAAAGTGTAAGAAATACGTTCAAATTGGATTTGAAAAATGAATTGGGCACTGAGTGCCCAGTACACGGGTCTAGGGATAAACAAAAGAGAATTGTCAGAATAGAAAATCTCGCCTCGTGTCTTTGTTTTTATAACGCACATTTATTAATGTACACGAAAAGAAAAAAAAGAAAAAAAAATGGAAATTGCGGGATCTAGGAAGTAAAACGTAAGACAGTTTCCCATCTTATGATTTAATTAATCTTTGCTAGCGACTGCCTTGCTAGCGTGTGGTACTTTGATTTGTTGGCTTTCTAGCAAAGAAAGTAAACAAATAAAACAAGGAATTCTCCGCACTGGTCGGCGCGGCAAGGATTTACTCGCGTAACTATCGCAACGTGACTAAAAAAAATATTTCACAACAAAATTGATAAATTTCTTATTTATTTTATTCTCACTGATAAATTCCGAGTGAGATCTTTCGAAGCTCTGTCAAATCAAGCAAGGGAAAATTATTCAAATTCAGAATATGGTCATTGATTGGACAAAACCCTGATCTTGTTCTGTTAAGGTTGTTTTCTTTAACAAAATCCCCCAAATAGTTAGGAATGTTTATCCTGTCCAATGCTAGTAATACACTGGCATCTTGATTGTCCTCTATTAATGGATAAAACTTATTTAGAATTGCAGCCGCAATTCTAAAATCGTCCATTAAATGAGGAGATGCCAAATTAAAAAAATTCTTGCGGAACAATTTAAAATCTCTTTTGAAACGTCCGGTCCATTAACAACCTCCATAACCCACCTTACCATGGTAATACACCTCGTCCTGTTTGCTTGAGCTGTTGTCAGCTGAGTATTTCCTTCCAAAACAGTTTCAGGAATGTAAGCTTTGTACCCATAGGATTCAAAACCGTTGTCTAATATGAAAACACCTTATAATTCAATTTGCAGGACACTTACATTATATTTAGCTAAGTAATTATAAGAAAAAAAGCTTAATGGAGTAAGTGCGTGAAAAAGTATTTTTTTTTTTTTTTTAGAGAAAGGGTTCTTTATTATATATTATATAGTTTAAGGTGAGTCATAAATCTTTAAAATGATGCAAAAAAAATTGTATGTCACCGTTGATCTTTTAAAAATATCGTTGTTCAAAAAGTAAGTGAAAAAAACTTGGTGTTCAAAAAGTAATAACTTAATATTTGAATATGCAGTTCAGGCAGACAAATAATTTTGGTTATATTTAAAAGACAAAATAAATACCTTTCATTTGATACCAAAATCATTTTCCTACGTGCCTTAGATCACACGATATAAAATGTTTTCTAAAAAAAATGGCTAAAATTCACATTCACCGTAAACCAACTTTAAACCCAAATATCTCGAAAACCCCACGAACGATTTCGAAAATATTTCACCTCAATAATCTGCTCTACTACAGCTTTCATTTGATACCGATTTCATTTATGAACGCACTGGGCCCAAACGTGGGCCATGTCCTTTATTTATGAAGCATAAACCTTTCTTTTACTATTTTTGTTTTTTGTAATTGGAGTTTTATGGGGACTCAATAAATTGATAACGTCTGCCATTAACCTTTCACTTCTAGCTCTACGTGCTCTCATAGACATCAGCGGATTCTTGAAGACATGCTACGACTCGGCTGCCTTCTATTGGGATATCTATCAGCGTAGAGTCTTTCGGATTACCGATCTCGACAACTAGCTAAAGCGTAGCAGAAGTGAATGTCCGCTAACTCTTCTCGATTGTATGAGTTTGTTATTGTTATGTGTTGACCAGTTAATATTTTAATTATTGTAAATGGTTGTTTGGCAAATATGCGATGCCTTTTATTTACCTTTAGGTTGCTTATTGTTTTTTCATTCAAGAAAAATTGCGGTTTAATTATCTTAAGCCCCTAGCAGGTACAACCCTTCGCCAGCGAGTGGCCACGGCCCCAGGTACAATAAGAAAAAATTGCAGGTCAGTTTTCAGACGTTATCAATGAACAAAATGGTTAATCCAAGGAAAATCCAATACTATTCTACTTTATTCAGTCCTCATAAGACTCCAATTACAAAACAAATAGTAAAAGAAAGGTTAATGCTTCATAAATAAATTTAACAAAAAGTCCAGATAGGTAAAAATAAATTAACAAAGATTTTCTTAGAAAAAAGTGGTTTTGGTTTTTTTTTTTATTTCTCGAAAAGGAAAAAAACTTTTTGGCATCCAGTTTTCTGTTTTTGACTAAAAATTAACAACGGCATTGAATTTTGAAAACAAAATTAGTACTTCATTACCAGTGGCGTAACTACTACCCGTCTTACCGGTATCAGAAACTAGGGCCCCCAATCACAGGGAGCCCCCAAAGCTGGCAAGAATTTTTGTTTTATCTAAATATTAAAAACAATAATAAATAAAAGCCATACATACATATGTACATGTTTTATTTTAGTAAATAATAGTTTTTGTCTACTTTTGTTATTACATATTGGAGATAAAGTACAATCATAACTCAAAAACCACATTTTTTGTTTGATATAAGACAATGGTGCAATACCTGAGAAACAATTGAACAAATTTACGTTTTTGCGAACAATATTAAGATATGTGTGTTACTATACACTTTTCTCTCAGAAAATTCTTCGTTGAAATCGAAACGACTATTTTAAACTCAATTGTCATTCCGGAACGATTCTCTACTAACTGTTTCTTACATGTATTGTGATATTTTGAATTGCTTTCAAACTCATAATTCTTATCGGTAATTCGAGAACCGAGAGAAATAAATTGGTGAATATTATTTGCAATCAAATATTGAATCGATTTGAAAGTTTGAGGAACGTTATCAAAAATTTTCGAGTACTTCAACATAAGGAATTAACAAATATCACGGATCAAGAACTCTACACAGAAGCTTTAATACTTGCGAATACTTACACTGAAGACATTACTCACAAATTTCCTGAACAATTGGTTTCATGCCTCAAAATGCGCATAAAATTATGAACTCAATTCTCAATTTTCGGGTCTACCACGTAATCTCGAAATACAAAAATCTCGGTAAAAATTAAAAACAGTAACCTTTGTATTTTCCATCTTTGGTCTTGCGACTAAACAAGAAAAATCTTACCAAGAACTCAAAACAGAGTTGAGCATAGAAGACTTAAGGTTTTAGTTGTTAAGCCGCACGTTGGCCTGTTCAAGCTAATTCATGCTTAAGTGCAGGAGTGGGTTCAGGCAGGATGTAAAGTAGAAAAACTTGAAATGGAGGAAGAAATATGCCATAAAACAAAAACAAATTTTGAAAATAATGGAAGAAAAAGAAGAAAGAAGCTGTACCGGTTTCTTAAGAAGCTTAGCTCATTTTGTTGAATTTTGTAAAATTTTGTTGTTAAAAAAAATAAAGTGATTAACGTGATAAACACTTTCTTGTTTGTTTGTTTTTTTTTTCAATATTATTTGTGCGGATAGAATAATACCACTTACGTTAAATAAAAAAAACATATTCCTGGGAAGAGCCCCTGCTTAGACCCCAACTGGTGCCCCCATATCTGTATTTACGCCACTGTTCATTACATAAACTTATAAAAAAAATTAGTTCAAAAATGTTTTTTTTTTCTTTTTATTTTGAAAATGTTGAGTTTGAAAATTTATATTTTTTAAACTATTCGTTAAAACAATTTAATTTAAAAACAAGATAAAAGAAGTTTTTGGCTTTCCAAAAAGGTATAACACGGTGTTGTTAACGGAGCCGTTAATTTTTATTATTTTTTTTTAACAAAATAAGTCAATTTTTCAGAAAATTGCCCCTCCCGGCTAAACGGGTGGGGGGGGGGGGAATAGAGAATAGACGCCCCCCCCCCCTCCCATACGATTTTTTTCTTGTCTCAACTCAACCTACACGTTCTAGCTTTTTGGCACAACGCCAGCGCTCGTGAATCACCCTGTATAATCCCAAGAACGATTTAGGGCAGTGTTTGCAATTACCCCTACCTTGTTTACATTTCCCCCATAGTTTTTAAAATTCTGGGTTAAATGTGGACTTCTGTTCTTTAAGGCTAGTAGATCGTCTATTTTATGGGGTTAAAGTAAACTGAAATGAATTTAATTTGAATTGTTCACTTGAAAAATTGATTACTGCAAGTTTACCTTTGCTTCATATAAAGCATATTAGATATTATCCATATAAAAAGAATCGAAAAAGACCATAACATTTTTTTAATAGAAATATATGTAGTTTTACTCAAAAAGATATTTAATTTCATCAAAACTTTCAGCTTTATATGTATACCTTTCACTGCATTATGAAGATCGGTTACACTATAATTAACTAGTGGTTTCTTCTTTGTATAATATGTTCGGGGAATTCTGGATTGAGTTAGGAAAAAAAATTATGACGTTTTCATTTACCCCAAAAACTTGTTTACATTTTATCCATGTGCTTAAATTATTGGGGTACAATATGCAAAATGCAGATACAAGGAATAACACGAGCTCGGTATATTTACTGCAACTTTGATTTACATAATTATATAACACGGAAATAGAGGGTTTTCCAATAAAAGGTGTTATTTTGATATTCAAAGAAAAATGGCATTTTGTTCGATCGGATGTTTATTTCATTATAAAGAGGAAAGTATGCCTTTAATAATGGAACATAACATCAGCCAAATGGCCGCCAGGACCACGCTTACAGGACCATATCCTTTTCATAAAATTTTCCATAACCAAATCGCAAAGTGGCTCCCCTATGTCCTCGATAGCCCCACGAATTCCATCTGTGAGGTCTTGAATCGATATTCACAGTTGTTCTTGAGCGACGTGTACGCGTTTTATTCTTCACATCACTAATTTGTCCCAACAGCTCGAATTTGTCCACCAATTTCTGTATTGCGGTCCGACAAGGTGCTTCACGACGACCCAAAAATGTTTTACGAACCGTCTCTGCCAAATTTTCACCATTTTTATAGTGATTTTTAATAATTTCAATGCGTTGTTGAAGCGTGTATCGTTTCATTTTTATTAATGGCGTAGTTTCTACTTGTCAAATGTCAAAAAATGATAGCTTCAAAAGTGACAGCTACCGAAAAAGCGGGCTATTTAAAATAACACCTCTTATTGGAAAACCGTTTATTACTTACGTTTTCAATATAATCGCCTTTTTTATATATAGTCAACTCCGCTTAACTGAAAACTTCGGTTATCTGAAACAACAAATCTATAACCGAGCCATTTTGAATATTTTATACCAAAACTCCTTCGCTTAACTGAACTCCGCTTAATTGCAAACTCCGTATAACTGAAACAAAATTGTTTGCCTTATATTAACATTTCTCACACATTCAACTCCGCATAAGTGAAACAGTTGAACGAAGCCACAATCGTTGACTATTGTTTAAAAAAACGCAACATTTAATTTAATATTTTTCTATTTTAGCAAAAGTGTGATGTATGTTGTCTTTGTATGTCAAAATTATGGTACGCGCATGAATTACACTGTGCGAGTACCTATTATAATTTACACTGCAATGATGTGATGTAATGTGTCAGTCATTTGTTTGTTGAAAACTGCTCTGATGAAATATAGATCATAGAGCCCTAGAAGCCCACTTAAGGAAGCGTATGATTCTCTTCACATTTAAAAAAAATGCTTTGCTGAAAACTCCCAAGTTTCCGATACAATAGGTGATCTTGAATATAAGATGTCTTTTTATAATTTGCAAAACAGCAAACACACAACAATTGATTTTTTTTCTTAATTTTTAATTTTTTAACTTAACATGAGCTGTTGAACAAGATGAACTTGACTTGAGGATTTTTATTCTCAACTTGTGATTTTGGTTTTCCTTAATCACATTTGACATTTTCAATTTTTAATTCTCAACTCTCAAGTAATTCAACTTCAGATTTTCTCAACTTCCAAAAAAAGTAGAAGTTGAAAGACAAACTTGAGAGTTTTCTCTCAAATTTAAATTTTCATATGAATTAAAATAATTGTTTGAATATTTCGAGAAAACTAGTATCGTTTGCCACTAGCCAGTCTGCGTCTCTCTTTTGGCAACTTTTTTTTCGGCCATGACAATCTGCATATTGAGGAAAAAGTCTGGCGAGAGGTTTCTGAAGCCGTAGATTGTTTGGCCTTTTCAAGCAGAAATAATTTCAATTATTGATCGTCGTCGGCCTGTTACATTCTCGAAGAGAAGCAATGCCTTGGGGTATGCTTATTTCAACATAGTTTAGTTCTTTTCTGGCCTTTTTCCTTGAGAATGATTACAGAAAATGGAATTCAGACAGAACCGTTTCAATTGAAAAAAGTGTGCGGACTGATAGGTTTTTGAACGTAGCTAAGGACGTTTACAAAATAACAATTTCCGACGGTATATAAAAATTTTATTTGACATAAATTCAAATCTTAAGTTGAAACAAACTCCAAAATATTCCAGAGAAATTTAAGAAAAATGAGAGAACCCAACTTTTGAACTTCAACTCTCGAGTTGAGGTTTACAGAAGTGAAGAAAAACGATTTTCAACTTGTCCCTTAACTCTTAAGTTTTTCTTAACTCTAGAATTGGCCAACTTGAGGGCTTACTACAAGTTGAGCAATAGTGAAGAGAATGGCTCTAAGTTACTTATAGCGTTTTTCATTGTTACCTGAAATAATTGCCCTTAAAATACTTCTCAATAAAACATGTTTTTTGGTTTTGTAATAGAATTTGTCTAGCAAGGACTTACACCCATTTTTTATTTGAATTTTTTTTCTTATTAATTTCAATTTGCTTTCAAAATAAAAAAAAAAAAAACTTTCACTTTGGTCGGTCGGTAGAACAAAATAAACAAATTGAAATCTTTAATTTGAAGTTTGACAAGCTAGAATGTTTTCATGTGTATTTTAAAAAGAGCAATTCTCTCAAATTTGGGAGATCAATTCTTTCCTCTTTAGAATTGATCTTGAAGTATTCTTTTTGACAATGAAACATAAAAAAATTGAGAAAGGGCAATTCTTTTGTACAATAAAAAACGCTATTACTTTATCTTTTGTTTGTTTTTATTTATTTTTATTTTTTTTTTTAACATGGCAGTATTTAATTTTTACAAAACTCTGCTTATTTGAAAAAAGTTTCAGTTATCCGAAGTTCGGTTAACTGAAAACTCCGCTTAACTGAAACAAATTCTCTGCAAAAATGGTGTTTCAGTTAAGTGGAGTCGACTGTAGTTAAGGAGCAACCACAATCTTGAATGTCACTTTTTTTAGAGAACTTCTTTTCGAGGCAATATTTTTCATAGAAATCCAAATAACAAGTAAGCCAATTTCCATACACCGGTTCCAAGACATTTCAAATTTTGATTTTTTTCCGTCCGAGTTCCTATGAATTGTTTTTAAACGTGAAAATGACGACCGTTTACAATTACCCCATGTTTACATTTACCCCAACTGACAGTGGTTGAACTCGAGTGGAAATGCAATTGGTGTATCCCAGCTTCCAATCACTTCAAGGCCTTCATCATTCGCACTCGCACATATCTACATCAATACAAATTCAGGCTATAGATGCAGGTGCCGAGATGCACACTCCTATTTTGAAGCAGACGTATTAATTACGGAAGCTGGCTTCGTCGGATTGGAGGTTGAAGCAGCAACGTGAAACTGAAGAGCCAATTAGAAAAAAACGACCCCACGCTTCCGCTGGTACACAGGAAAGAAGCAAGCTTTTAGAGAAGCAGTCTGTACTGCAAGAAACAACCTTAAACGGTATAAATGACAGTCTGAAAAAATAGAAATTGAAAGAGGAAACTGCTAGGAGAGACGTTAAAAGTCATAAGTTGAAGAAGAAAAAGCTTCTTATTTATAAAGAAAAGAGGCACAAAGAAGAGAAACAAATAAAATTAAATGATGACAAAAAAGATTGGAATAAAATTAAATTAAACAAAATTAAATTCTTCAAACAAAATAAACTAATTTAATTCTCCCGGCCTCCGGATTATGGCCACAACTTGTCCCCAGGGTCTGTTAAAGAACAGACGCTGCCTCTGTTGTAGAGTCCGTGCCTGGGGATGTTTATATTGAGGAACGGATCCATCTTGGTGCGCGTCAACGTTCAGTTCCCTGTGTCGACTGGTCCCACCTAGCTCCCACTTCCATCGAGGGGACTCCCTCGAAAAAATTCCTCTGCGGCTTGCTCGTTCATAGCTGCTAGCTCGGCGATTAGACTGGGGAGCTTGGTTCGGATCTTCCGGTATGTGATTGGTGGGCAACTCGAGGGGTTCTTTGTTGCTCCATGACTCCCTGCTGCTGATTGTTGATGGCGGTGGCGGCGGCGTCGTACATGCCGGTGAGCATGTGTTGGCGGGTGGCAATGGTGGTGCCCAAACGGCCGGTGGATCCTTGTTATCTGGTGGGGCTATAGGCAACATCTTGACCATTTGCCGGAGAGGGGTCCCGGGTGGCGTGTGCGGAGACCATTCTTCGGAGGTCGATGTCGACTCCTTCTGGCGTTGCTGGGCATCAAGTTCATTAACTATCAGAGGAGTCCATGATCCCTGTAATATGGTGGTGTATCAGGGTCAAGTACTTTTACGTCGGGGTCCACTCTGTAGTCCTCCGTTGGCCGGCGTCGGATTGGATTTTGTTGCAGTCGCAGTGCGATTCTTGCCCTTTTTACTTTCCTCTCCCTCCTCTCAGGATGGCTGCTGTCCTTCTTTTCCCGATTTCCTCGGGCGTGGCTGGTCGGTGGAGTGACGGTGGCTTGACAACAACCAGTCGGTGACTGGATAACTGGTTTCTCTCCGCTTCCACGACGGCGATTTTGCGATGAGGCCACTCGGCGGAGTTGGGTTGCTTTTCTTTCCCATGGTTTTTATATCTTTCAAGTGTGCGTTTCTTCCTTTTATCTAAATTTCGGAGTGGGATAACAACTGATGATAGGTATCGTATTCTCATACGGGCCTTCATAATGGGGTGCTTGCTCTTTCGTGAAGTTCTTTGCGGCTTATAGACGGCTTCCCCTATACTGGGTTTCCATGGTCAGCGTCTAAGATTGTAGTATCGGCCTTGGGTTTCGGAGGCTTTTTGCAGGTTCGTGGCGACAAGCTGATATAGGGCTTTAAGTCTCTCCCCTCAAACGTTTACCTCTTGATACTCTCCAGGTTCATTGTTTGGGATTTCTGGCTGTCTCGGGGCTCTCGGCTCCCTCCCGCAATTTAGATATGCTGGCGAAAAATGGGTCAAAGAGTGTCTGCTCGTATTAATTGCGACTGTCAATTCCGGCAGGTGTTCATCCCAAGTACGGTGGTTCTCTTGTACATATTGGGCCATAATTGTTTTCAGCACTCTATTCACTCTCTCGGTTGAGTTTTGTATACGGGGCCGTGAGCTGGGATTGTACCCCAATGTCAGCGAGATAATCCTGGAATTGACGGCTGGTGAACTGCTATCTGTTATCGAATATTTATACACGTGGTGTACCGAATTGGGCTATAAGTCGTTCCCGGAGTATTTTCTCAAGCCCTGCTGACGTGGCGGCTTTCATGGGTACAGCATATACCCATTTCGTGAATTTATCGGTAAATACCAGAAGCTTGGTGTTCCCCTTTTGCGTTCTAGGGAGCGGCCCCAGGAAATCTTCGCATACGGTGTCCCAGGGCCTCTCAACCATTTTCGTATACATGAGCCCGCAGAGTTTTTGCTGTGAAGCCTTATATTTTTTGCAAGTCACGCACTGGTTTACATACCTAACGATGTCTGGGGACATTCCGGGTCAATAATATAGCCTGTTCAGCACTAGGGACACACCATTTCCATTCTTGGGGTTGGGCGGGAAAGGTATACGTTCGGAATTTTCGATATACCCGGCCTTCTCGGGATAGTGTGTCAGCTACGACGTTCATCGCGCCCTTACGGTAAAGGATGTCAAAGTCGTATTCTTATAGCTCTATCACCCAACTCTCTCGTGCCCCTTCGTGTTTTTAGATAGGACTATCCATAGTCCATACTGACTGGCGTCGGTTTGCAGGGTGAACGGGAGCCCAAAGTCCGGGCATTTTAAAACGGGGTCTTCGGTAAGTTTTTCCTTGATCAATTTGAAAGCCCATATCTGGTCGTCGGTCCATTCCCACACTTGATTCTTCTTTAGCAACTTTGGCAATTACGGAAAAATCCTCAATGAAACAGCGGTACCATGACCTATCCCTAGAATGCGTCGTAGTTCCTTTGTATTTCTGGGAGCTTTATGTTCTTGTACGGCGGCTATTTTTGCATGGTCCGTTCTGATCCCTTGGTCACTGACAACGTGGCAAAGATACTTCAATTCCCTCTTGCAGAATTCACATTTTTCACGGTTGATTCGTAAGTGCACAGACTGCAATCTTTGGAAAACTTCCTTCAGGTGGGTTAAATGTTTCTCGAAAGTATCGCTGATGATAATAATGTCATCTAAATAAGCAAAGGCATATGGTTCCATTTCGGATCCTAATACGGAGTCTAGCATTCGTTGAAACGTAGCGGCGGAGGAGCTCAGTCCACACGGTAGGGCTTTCCATTGATATAGCGTATAGCCCATGACACGGGACGGTGAAGGCTGTGGCAGGACGAGATTCTGGTTCCAGGGGGATATGCCAGTACCCTTGCTTGAGGTCTATCGTCGATATGTAATTAGCCTGCCTTAGTTTGTCTAGAATCGCAAAAATCTGGGGAAGGGGGTAGGCGTCCATAATCGAAACCTCATTCAGCTGTCTGTAATCCACGCAGACTCGCCATGTCCCGTTTTTCTTCTTCACCAGTACAATAGGAGCGCTTTACGGGCTATTGGATGGTTCGATTTTCCCTGAGCTCAGGAATTCATTCACCTCCTCATCGATGACCTTTTGCATGGCCGGGTTCCTGGGATAATACCTTTGGCGAAACGGTTTGCTGGTCTTCAACCGTATTTTGTGAACTGTGGCGGTGGTGGTGCCTGGCATATGTATTCGTATTCCTCGGCCAGCTCCATTAACTCCTCTTATGTGTTAAAGTCCCGCCGGCGGACATAGAGGTGGTATTCGGGGCGTAACCGATCATAGATCTTATCAATATTATTATCACGGCACATCGTTGGGTGTTGATGGATGAGGTATTGCATTGCTCGGATAAAGTCTAGCCTTTTCCCGTGGAACTTGCCTTTTCCGGGAAATTTCCTCTTCCAATTTGTTTACGTAACGCGCCGGGAGGAAATGACGTAAGACCGCTCGTCTCATGAATTCTTCGGCGTTCCCGCTTCCGTCGAACTTGATTCCCCATTTCCTTACTGTGTTCATCGTTTCGGCTTCACCTTCCACTGATAGTCCTGCCCCGGTTACGTCGGTCGGTCGGTTATTGTTTACAGGCTGGGCTGTCGGCTGCGTTCGAGTAGAAGTTGTTGGAATTACAGTGCTGGCTGGGATACTATTTCGATAATAGAACGGACTGTACTCAGGGTGCTTTGTCATGCGGTCAAATGCGCTTATTGCATTGTAGGCTTCCGTGGTCATCGTACTTATTGGAGGATACGAATAGTTTGGGATTGGGTAATAGAAGTCCCGCACATCCGGTTGTCGGGTCATATGATCAAATTCTTCGGCTGCGTCTTCTTCAGTCTCCTCTTGACCGTTTGGCTGGCTGGCGTTTTCTTCGGCGTACTCCCTGGTGATTACTGTCTTCCCCAATTCTTCGCATAAGTTTTGGGTTGGCTTCCGAGTTTAATAACTAGATAGCGAGTGCGGAAACTGCTTAGTTTTGCTATCTAGATATTCGGTACGGTGCGGTTTGTTTAATATTACCAGCTAGATAACAGGTTCGGTTGCTGGCTGGATTTATCTAGCTATTCGGTCGGGTTACGTAGTTTTAATTATTCATCTTCAGGTTGGATGCTCTGTTGGTGAAATATTTTGTAGAGGTAGGGTCGGGTGGGCGGATGTGGGTCACTAACGGCTAGGTTCACTGGTGCAGGAATGTTATGAACGGCAGGATTCCGTAACACTATTGGAAGGGGTGAACCTACGCTTGGTTAATACAAAATCACGGACGAATCCGGTAAATCACGGGCGGACGCGGTAAATTACAGACGAATCTGGAAAATCACGGACGAATCCGGTAAATCTCGGGTGGACCCGGTAAATCACAGACGAATCTGGAAAATCACGGACGAATCCGAGTAATCACGGGCGGACCCGGTAAATCACAGACGAATCTGGAAAATCACGGACGAATCCGGTAAATCACAGACGAATCTGGGAAATCACGGGCAGACCCGTTAAATCACGGACGAATCCGGTAAAACACGGGCGGTCCCGGTAAATCACGGACGAATCCGGTAAATCGTGGGCTGACCCGGTAAATCACACACGAATCTGGGAAATCACGGAGAATCCGGTATATCACGGGCGGTCCCGGTAAATCACAGACGAATCTGGTAAATCACGGACGAATCCGGTAAATCATGGAAAATAAAAAAAATGGAAAATTCAACTATTTAGGGACCTTCTCTTTTGTTTCGTAAAATTTATTTTATATTTTACTGTTTTATATTTTACACTGTAAGTCATTTTTTTAAAGCATTTTAAAAATCTCACTCTCTCCCTTACTGTGTTTTTTTGTTTTTGTTTTGTTTTTTTTCTAAAAACTACCTTTAATACAATGAACTCTTATCCAAATAAATGAAACATATTCACAAATTAAAAAACAACTTAAAACTATTCTCAACTATTTAACACATTTTCTATATTTTATTATTTATGTTTGTGTTCATTTAAAAACTCCTTTTTTTATTTAAAATAAATCGAAAATAAAAATGATTTGATCAGAAAATGGATTTTCGAAGATATCTGCGACCACTGATCAGTTATAACGAGATTGGAAACCTACCTACGTTTTAACCTCCAAATGTCTCAAATTTTATTTTTTTCATACACGCATACTCTTGCAGCAAACCTGCTTTTTGGTTCGTAGGCAAATGTCATTTTGACAGCAAGCTTTCCCATCTTGTTATAACTGATCAGTGTCTGTGACTATAGAACAGCTTACACACGTAGGTATATTTATTTATTTACAAGGGAATTGAATTGCTTTAGCCGGTTAGCCGCACTCCAGTTAATATCTGGGAGACGCTCAAAGCTCATTTTGGTAAGTTTTTTGTTTTCACTTGCTGCTGCTGCTGTTGTTGTTGTTGGTGTTGTTGTTGCTGTTGCGAACTTTGGGTTTGGGTTTGTTGCTGGATTTGATGAGTCTGCGAAGTTGGTTTCTGCTGCTGCTGTACTTGTGGTGTTTGAGCAAGTGAAACAACTTTCATGCCCTGCAATGACTTCAGATTTATTGCACCACCCTGGAAGTTTGGCGAAAGAAATATTTGCCCGCCGCCCTGAACTGCAAGAACTACACGATTCGGAGTTGATTTCATGTTTGTGTTCTGGTCAAAATAGCAAAAAAACAAAATTAAATGTTGACTTTATCCCAAGCCATATTGAACTTTACCTGAGCCATGTTTGCAACTGTAACGTTCTTAAGTGTACCACCGGAACCACCTTGAATTTGACTGGGTGTTTGAACTCGAATGGTTTGTCCCGTGGAACCAAGAACAACTGTTTTTGTGGCTATATTCTGGTTCAACACCGAATTGCTATTCACAACTACAGTTCCGGTATTTGTGCTGGCAATTGTTGTCAAGGGCGTCGATGTTCCCCCAACTGTTCCCTGTTTAAGGGGCGTCGACTGCTGAACCTTAAGCATTTGATTACCCATCATCACAGTTGATGTTGTGGCCTGGGAAGAAGCAACCGATTGTACCGTTTTATTGATCAATTGAACATTAGACTGCAAAATGAAATGAAATGATTAAACAATTCTACAACAACAAAAAACCTCCTCAATACCGACTTACAGTGGAAATGACATTGCCTTGTAATTTAAGTGTCTGGCCCCCAATTACAACACTGGTGCCAGCTCCTGTTGCTTGCTGATGTCCCAATTGTTGTTGGTTTGCACCTTGTTTGCTGGCAATGATCACTGGTTTTCCTTGAATGTTGGCTATGTTGAAGTTGTGGGCATTGATCATTCGAATACCGCCTGTAGATGTTGTCGTCAAATTCGAACCTTTGCTGAGGAATTTGGCATTTACAACTTGTTGCGTTGTAATTTGACTAGCAGAGATGAGTTTGGTAGGTGCGGGACTTACAACGGGCTTACTAGCTGGTGTTGTTGTAGTCGAAACAGCACTTGAGGCCGCCGCTTGAGTGCTGATTAGACGTGAAGGCTGCTGTTGTCCACCACTCATTGAAATTAAATTTCTTCCTTGCGACACAACAGCGTATTGCGTTATTTGTGACCCAGCAGTTCCTGCCAACTGAATAAGATTCGTTGTTTGTGTTGGTTTAGCATTGTTAACCCGCAGAGTAGCCCCTTGCTTCTGAAGCAAACTTTCCAACGAAATTATCTGTCCAGATGTGTTTGTAAGAACCTTTGCCATCATAGGATTAATCGACTGTGTTCGAAGGCCGGTTCGTGATATTATTTGATTTTGCACGTTCCCAGATTTGAATAGACGCGTTATATTTTGAGGTTGGGACACGACTGTTAGGGGTTTTCCGAGACTTTGTTGCAGTTGCAACGTTGGATGTTTGATAATATTTTGAGAGACATTTACATTTGTAGGTGCGGTAGTAACACCAACTCCACTTACAACTACTGCCTTCGGGGATGCAGAACGACCTGTTGACATTTGTTGTTGGTTTGAGTTGATATTTTGCTGCTGCGATGTAGTCTGTTGCTGGGTTTGTTGCTGTTGTTGCGTGAAAATTGGTTGTTGCTTGATGATAAGAGACTGCTGCTGGGTTGGCACCAAATGACAACCTTGCACTGACTTAAATTGCGGCTGCTTCAAAGTTTGCAACAGGTTCTAGAATTGATTCAACCAAGATTAAAATTATTATTTTCTTTCAGTATTGATGCTTCTGGCAATAAGATTTTTGAAGAACAAGAGCTGCTCGTGCGCTCTACGAGCAAAAGAAGAGAGAGGGACGTCGGCTTCGCAGGAGAAAAAAGAGGGCGCATGTGAAGCGTCAGATTGAAGATGTTGAGAGAGCCAACAGCAGGAATGAAGTTCGGAGGTTCTACCGGAAGGTAAAACTGCTGACTGCCATCCAAGAAATATGATGGGATGGTCCGGGCCTACGTAAAATGAACAACTGCGATATTGACTACGGCGACTGCTACCGGGAACAAAATCAGCGTCTATTTGGATGTGGATTTGTAGTTGGGACTCGACTCAGCAGGAAGGTCTTGAGTTTTAACTCAGTGAATGAGCGCATCACGACAATCCGCTAAATCGGCTAAATTTACCAACATCAGCCTCATCTGCGCTCACGCCCCCACTGAGGAAAAGGATGAAGACACCAAAGACAGGTTCTACGAGCTCCTCGACAAGACCTTTGGGCAATGCCTAGTTATGACATTACAATTGTCCTTGGAGATCTTAATGCTAAGCTGGGTAGAGAAGAAATCTTTGGTGGAATAATCGGACGACATACACGACACCACCTCCGATTAGGGATTTAGGCTAATCGACTTCGCTGCGAGACGTAATGGTAGCAAGCACGCGATTCTCACATTTCGATATACCCACGGGGACATAGAAATCTCCTGATCAATCAACCGTCAACCAGATTGATCACATTGCGATCGAAGCACTACACTTCTCTAGCACGCGCGATGTCCGCACATTCCGAGGTGCCAACATTGACTCGGACCACTACCTTGTTGTAGACAAGGTACGAATGCGGATATCCCGATCAAGGCCAACACGTGAAAATGCTGGGAGAAAATTCGACGTCAAACGCCTACAATCGCAAGAGATTGCTAGATCCTTTTCCGATCGTGTCTCCGAAAATCTCCTTAGAAGTCCTTTGCTGCCAGCACAAAATGTAGAGAACAAGTTGCAGCACTGCCAAGTAGCCATCAGAGATGCCGCCTCTGAAGTGCTAGGGCTTACACGGCCACCACAACGAAACCTCTGGTTTGACAATGAGTGCCGGCGAGCACATGCAGCTAAACAAGAGGCATACAAAGCGGCGCTGCAAAGAAGAACACGAGCAGTTCGTGAGCTCTACGAGCAGAAAAGGAGAGAGGAGCATAAACTTCTCAGAAAGTAAAAAAGGGTGCATGAGAAGCGCGCGATCGAGGAGATAGAGGGATGTCACAACAGGAGGTTCGTAAGTTTTACAAAAAGCTAAAACAAACCTCCAGGGCTTATACACCCCGAACCGAATCCTGTAGAGACCATCATGAGAACATTGGTAGTGGAACCACAGTCAGTGCTGAGGATATGGAAAGACCACTTTTCCAAGCTGTATAATGGCGATGACGAGCAAAACTCCGCCAGCAATACAGAACCATTCAATTTGGGTGCAGAAGGCCAACAATTCCACCCACCCGACAAGGACGAAGTGAAGATAGCGATATCTAAACTTATGTCGAACAATGCCGCTGGTAACCAGGAAGGACGTTGCAGAAGAGGAAGACCGCGACTCAGGTGGAGCACACAGGTGGTAGAGGACCTGAACAAACTTGGCGTCCGAAACTGGAGACAGCTAGCTAGGGACCGAGCTGGCTGGAGACGTTTGTTTGATGAGGCCCTGGTCCGACCTGGATTGTACCGTAAAACTTGATTCGTTTTTTATCGTTGATAAACGAATGTTACCGATCGATGGTAAGAGAACAGAGGTGCTATTTTCGCTTGTATCAAGCCTTGATCTTCAGAAACTTACTTAGGGCCAAGATTAAAAAAAAAACAAAAATAATTAAAGCAATCATCTTACTTGTTGCTGCTGTGTGGTCAAACTCTTCGCATTAATCGTCTGAATCTTGGTAGCTCCCACAGGCGTTGCGGATGACGAATGAATTTGAAATATCGGCGAACTAATTATGTTACCCCCTGAGTTGGAAGTGGAGATAATAGTGCCAGTACTGGTATTGGTCGCTGTCGAAGCAACAACCTTGGTCGTCAGAGCATTGATAAGTTTCTGCGGCTGTGGCGTCTGTTGAACGATGACATTTTTGTTCTGCAATATTTGCTGTTGTTGTTGCTGTGGAATAACGGTGCCCAAATTTCCAATTACAAGTCGTGGTTTATTGCCTTGTTGGCTGAGAAAACTCTGGATAATTTGCTTCTGTTGAAGATTTGTCAAAGTCTGCGAAGCCATTTTAACGCCAGCAACAGTAGCATTGTTCATCAGAGATATACCACTGATTGTCTTCTGCAATTGCGGCCGCACTGCTGTTGATGTTAGTGTCGGAAGCTTTTGTCCACTTTGATTTGGAAGCTTGTTTAACTGCGTTGATAGCAGGGACTTGCCACCAGACAAACGAACAATATTCTTTTGAGTCTGTTGTTGCATGAAAGTTGTAGTTGTTGTTGCATTGACATTGGACTTTTGTTGATCGGTGAGGATTATAGAGTTCGAGTTGTTTATGTTCAAGGGAATGATGAAACCTTGCTGCTGTTGGTTGGACTGTTGCTGTTGTTGTTGTGGTCTAGCCTGTTCTTGGCTTGTTGCGATTGTTTGATTGATAATGATTGGTTTACTGAGTGCGATTTTCTTGTTTGCCACGGATATCTGTTGCTGCTGTGGGGGTTGGCTGGTTGTAATAATCTGTTGCGTTGTTGGGAACACAATCGTCGGACTTGGTACCGGCTGTCTCTTTTCTGGACTAAAGGAGCTTGTCGAACTGGTGGGAATAGTTATTACTGTGGGGTTGTTGGCTTGAACTGTTTGGATACCGGCAGCAGTTGCAACAATAACTGGCGTTGCAGTTGTTTTTTTCGTTTGCGGCTGTAGAGAAGCGGTATTCGTTGTAGTGGCAAAGATTTTCTGAGAAATAAACTGAGTTTGTTGTTTCTGTTGTTGTTGCGGTGAAGACTGTTGTTGGTGTTCCTGCTGCGTTGTTGCAGGGCTAAGAACATCTTCCAGCGTTGAAATATCTTGGGTGTCCATAACCTCAATTTTATCTTCTAACAGCAAATCAGGTTTCATTAAAGCTTTTTGCTGCTGCTGTGGCTGAGTAGATTTCTGGGTATTCGATGGAGAACAACTTATGATTATCGGATTCGATGGCATCAGTGCTGGCAATGTAGGAGTCGGGGAACTCGTCGTTATGTCCTTGATGAGTATTTTAGATTTTACTTTACGATTCGCTGGTTTCTTATGCTTGCCAATGCCTTGGTATTGTTGGTGCATTCGCTCGAATTCCTCTTCGGACCTGTTTCGATGCAAATATATCCAGATTTTTCGCTTGGTATCATATCTCACACAAGGATCATGTTCGGTATGCATTCGGTCAAGGGCTCCACTCACAATTGTCTGGAGTACGTTTTCTGGGGCATCACGGTTTATGTATTGGGAGCATTTCAAAAGCTCAGATATATCTGCCCTGGTACCCTCCCCATTGGGTAGCCGGGCAGTTGCATCTCTGACTAAAGTGAGAATTGTTACAAAGCTTGGACGATCCTCAAC
This sequence comes from Sphaerophoria taeniata, assembly GCA_943590905.1. NCBI lineage: Eukaryota > Metazoa > Arthropoda > Insecta > Diptera > Syrphidae > Sphaerophoria > Sphaerophoria taeniata. Next base: position 73,367,442 of record OX016542.1, on the reverse strand, counting down.
CATCATACTATGTCCGCGAGCTTTGGTAAGGGCAAATATTTGAGTGTAAATGCCCTTAACTGGCCCGACAACACTTTCATAGCCATGCATCTGGTATGTAAAAGATCGATGGGGGTTTTCAAAACGTTCCCGCTCTTGCCTCTGAAATTCCAACATTTCTTCGGCACTACACGGCTGCACTGCCCACTGGGTCGGACATCGAGCCAGTGGCGGCGATACAGCTCGTTCGTTCGAACCATTCTCGTCGAAATCTATCGACTTCCTTGGTGTCGCGTCAGCCTTTTGAATTGGTTTATGTGTCATCTCATGTTTTCGAGATATCCAATAGTTGCACAACTGGACAAGATGAGTATCCGAATCTCGACCAGCCCCAATCCATTGATAAATGTTCAACAACGACTTGTACTCAATATATGGAACATACTCCTCTGGTTGATCACTAAAATCGCCGGCTAGGAAATTTATTGCCGACGTTACCAGTGACGACCAATTGTCAGCCAAACAATACCAGTCGTTCAAAGCGGTTATTGGATTTGACAGCCAACCATTGATTTTTTCGCGCAAATCATCGAGTTTCATTCGATGGTTAGGTGTCGAGCAGAATATGTCTCGAATGAGCGACAGAAAACACGCGTGTGTTTCTTGCATAAGTTCCGGACTTGATGTCGACACAAAATTCTTGATAATGCTAACTGGTTGGGTGGATTGCGCCTCTTGCTGTGGGACTAATGGCTCAGGATGAGGGTTGAAATCGGGTACACTTAAGCAAGAATCATCCATATCCATCGGAATATTCATCACATCGATTCCCTTCAGATCAGAGAATGTGGCTATTTTGATTTTTCCGTGGTAAGAAGTAAGTTTAGGGGGCGATGGGATAGTCGTTTCTGGCTGATCGTCGACTTTGATTTCAGACATCGGAATAATAACTTCTTCAGAGTGAATGAAATCAGATCCGTTGAGGACGGGCATTTGGCAAATTGGAGTCGTCTCAACTGTTTCAACGTTCACTACTTCATCTTCTTCAAAATTTGCGGGCGGTTGTTCGTTAGCTTGCTCTTGCTGAACAACAAGTTGTGGAGAAATCACGTCCGGTTGCTGTTCAGCAGCAGTCGGTGGTGCATCATACATTTTATCTGGTGGTGAAGGTTGTTGGATAAAAGCTTTTGCAGCTGGTGTCGATGGTGAAGCCGTAAATTCGTCTTTTGTTTCGACTTTCAACTCTGAGGCAGCCGCAGCAGCAGCGGCTTCTTCGGCCGCTGCTTTTTCTTGGAGCAGTTTCGCCTTTGGCTTACGACCAGGTGTTTTACCTGAAGCAAATACGCGTTTATAACTGCCGCTCATTTGGGTTCGGGCATAGACATCTCTTAGGCGGATGTCGTTTGTGTCAAAGTCAGGGCGATCCTGGAGAATAGCAAAAAGAATTATGTAAGGAAAGAATTTTGTGGAGGTTAGACGTATACTTACTGGTTCCTCTTGCTTCCTGCATTTATGTTCGCGCAGAACTTTCTTAAAGTTTCCGTCACAAAGAACCTCAACCGGTTCCAATTTATTAAGTTTCTTGTAGCGATGCAGAGTTCCTAAGATTTTTGATTCTTTCACTTGATCGACTTCAAGTTTAACCTTCAATTCTACGTCCTCGGTGGCATCTGGAAGTGGTCCATCTTCCAGATCGTCATCGCTTAGCTCAGCTATACCAATTTGACTCGTAAACTGACGCATTTCCGAATAGAACCTTTTGCGGGCCCTCGCCGCGCAAACTCCTTTATCTATTTGAGGCGTCTTCTTCAGGACATTTTCTACTCCCAATTCAACACCTTGTGGGTTATCATAAGCTGCACGCAACAAACGTTCCCTCGATACGAGCAATTTCTTAGCCATATGGCTGACGCGTTCATATTCTTGGAACCGGCGTTCTCGCCTGCGCGATTTAGCTATGCTTTCGCGCAGACGAAGAACATCGGGGCGATAGTTTCCTTCCTCAAGATTTCGTTGCAAATCAACCAGCGGCGACGATTGAAAACGAACCAACTCATTGTTAAACAACATCTCCAAAGTACGTTCCTGTTCTTTTTCATTGTCTTCAGGAAAATTAGGAATGAATTTGCTTTTGAGATAGGCCTGGTAGTTGGTAGGGAGCATTCGCCATGTTTCCATTGAGAAAAACTCCTGGAAAACTGCCGCATTATCACACAATCCCTTAGGAAGGCGCAATAAGGTGTCCTTGGTTATTCTTGCCATTTCAACATAGTCTTCCGGAGGATTGTAGTCTTCCTCTTCTTCTTCACCATCGCCAATTTCATCTTCATCCTCTTCGGATGATGTTGTGGCAGCAGCAGCAGAGTCTGAATTGCTCTCCCCCTCATACGATTCACTATATTCACTTTCGTAGCTCGCCTCATCTGGAGTTCGAGCTTTTGATTCCAAGTCCATTTTAAAGGGCATTTTCATATGCGTTCATTCTTTTGTACAAGCCCCTGAGTTTCTAACCACAATTTTTCCAGAATCTTAGCCTTATGAACAGTTAATATTTGTTCCAATTTCAAGTCCAATTCACAATTTTGTCAGTAAAACAAGTAGAAACACTTTGTATTGCCCGCCACGGAGTATATCTAATTATTGACCAAGTTTTCCCTAGTTACCTAACAGCTCAACCAAAATATTAACTATTCCGGATGACTCTATTTATTGGAGCACATTTTTTTTTGGCAATTATGATTCTTTTGTCGGTCGGGTGTAGCTGAAATTCGTTTTCAATTTTTTATTCGCTCTATGTGCCAAGAGAAGACCGATATTTATAAGTTTTAATATTTTGAGGGGACCTATGTGATGCTGTCAAATGTTTTCGAGGGGCAAATGTCAAAACAAACTTTTTTCCGCGTTTTTTTTTTTTTGTACGGCTGACTACTTAATTGGTTAAAAAATTACTGCAATGAGAAGAACTAGAGTTTTTTCTACAATAAATGATTTAATCACGGTGTGCTGAAGATTTTTCGAACGCGTAGTGAGCGAGGCATGACAAAAAAAATATTTCCTTCTCTACTACTTGCGTACATTTTTGGTGTTCGATTTTAATTTCTTGACATTTGGCGTTTTCTTTTTGAGTTAAATTTTTGTTTTGCGTTAGTTGGCAGCAGTGCCTGTACTTGTCACTGAAAGGTTCGTGCATAAAATAATCAGCGAACTGTGTTATCGACACATGTTAAAGGCACGTTCATTAGCAATTGTAGCATACACAGGGTTTTGGGTTTCGATCTCGATCTCGAATTTAATTCATTGAATTTTGTTGCCTTTTCTAATGGCGTTTTTCTTTTTTACCTCTGAACAGATCAGATCAGATTACAGAACTGTCAAAAAAATCTGTGTTTCTTTTTTAGCTATCTTCTTTCGTTTCCCTCTCTTCCTCCTTTTCTACGAGAATTTGATTTTAAAGCCCAATTTTGTCTCAACATGTCTGCTGTTGCTACGAAAATTTCAAAACAATTATGTTCGACAACATCAGCATTCATGTGAACGCAAGGTCGGATGTTCGTTATCTTTTTCATCGAGCCAATGTTGTCGAGCATGTTCGTCCATGTGAATGATGTTGAAGAAATCGCATGACAGCGCATCGCCTTGTCTAAAACCTTTTTTGACATCAAATGCGTCCGTTAGATTTTTTCCGACCATGATGGAACAGCTTAAGTTTTCCATTGTCATCTAACACAGACGGACTATCTATGGTGGACTTTCCGGGTCTGAAGCCACATTGATAAGGACCTATCAGGTTGTTGACGAAAGGCTTCAAACGTTCGCACAGCACGGCAGACAAGATCTTGTAGGCGATGTTAAGGAGACTTATACCTCTGTAGTTGGTGCAGTTCAGGGGATCTCCTTTTTTGAGAATCGGGCATACAATGCTGAGGTTCCATTCTTCGGGCACGCTTTCCTCCTACCAAATTTTGCAGATGAGCTGCTTCACCCAAATTGAATGGTTCTGTGTTGCTGGAGGAGTTTTGCTCCACATCGCCATTATACAGCTTGGAAAAGTGGTCTTTCCATATCCTCAGCACTGACTGTGGTTCCACTACAATGTTCTCATGATGGTCTCTACAGGATTCGGTTCGGGGTGTATAAGCCCTGGAGGTTTGTTTTAGCTTTTTGTAAAACTTACGAACCTCCTGTTGTGACATCCCTCTATCTCCTCGATCGCGCGCTTCTCATGCTCCCTTTTTTACTTTCTGAGAAGTTTATGCTCCTCTCTCCTTTTCTGTCCGTAGCGCTCACGAGCTGCTGGTGTCCTTCTTTGCAGCGCCGCTTTGTATGCCTCTTGTTTAGCTGTATGTGCTCGCCGGCACTCATCGTCAAACCAGGGGTTTCGTTGTGGTGGCCGAGTAAACCCTAGCACTTCAGAGAGGCGGCATCTCTGATGGTTGCTTGGCAGTGCTGTCACTGGTTTTCTAAATTTTGTGCTGGCAGCAAAGGACTTCTGATGAGATCTTCGGAGACACGATCGGAAAAGGATCTAGCAATCTCTTGCGATTGTAGCCGTTTGACGTAGAACTTTCTCCTAGCATTTTCACATGTTGGTCTTGATCGGGATATCCGCATTCGTACCTTGGCTACAAGGTAGTGGTCCGAGTCGATGTTGGCACGTTTGATTGATCAGGAAATTTCCATGTCCCCTTGTGGATATCGAGATGTGGGAATCGCGCACTTGCTAGCATTACGTCTCGCCCCGCAGCGAAGTCGATTAGCCTAGATCCGTAATCGGGGGTGGTGTCGTGTAGGCTATGTCGTCCGATTATTCCACCAAAGATTTCTTCTCTATCCAGCTTAGCATTAAAATCTCTAAGGACAATTTTAATGTCATAGCTAGGGCATTGCTCATGTAGGTCTTGTCGAGGAGCTCGTAGAACCTGTCTTTGGTGTCTTCATCCTTTTCCTCATTGGAGACGTGAGCGCAGATGAGGCTGATGTTGGTGAATTTAGTCTTGAAACGTTTTGTCATGATGCGCTCATTCAATGAGTTAGAACTCAAGATCTTGCTCCTGGGTCGCCGTAGTAAATATCACAGTTGTCCATTTTCCGTAGGCCCGGACCATCCAATCTCATTTCTTGGATGGCAGTTATATCTGCTAAGTGCGCTGGCTGCTAAGCAGAACGTCGTTGGTTCGAGTCCTACTCAGGCTAAGTTTTTATTTCATCTTTCACGGGCACTGCCTCTTGCGAAGACCTGAAAAATCTTCCAAGAGTATCAATCTGTCATGAAGAAGTGCTTCTCAACTCTGCCGTTCGGAATCGGCGTTAAATTGTAGGTCCCCTCAATTCTTCACACGCAATCAGAGAATTGTTGATGAGAGTAAGCCACTTAGGACTTGGCTCTTCAAGAGCTGTCGCGCCATGTGCACGTGGTCTGTTAAGGGACCTAACATTCCAAATGCAAAACCGAAATTCGTTGTCATTAAATCGTTTGCGTGGGTCGTCATCATTTATTCCGTCCGTATCCAAGGCATTTTGGTGGTTCGGAACTATAGTTTCCTTATGTGGCCGGTCAGTCACCCCGACGCACGACCCATAAACTGGAAGGCCAGGTCTTTAGTTTAACTCTAAGACGAAGAGCTGGCCAAACTGCTCCTTATAGGCCTGGGCTGCAAATATGTCGTAGTAGGTGTTCACTAAGTAGTTAATCCTAACTGGAACTGTAGACGCCACGGTTGATTCCATCTTGGGAGTTCTTCCGGTGCCGCCTGTTGAAAAAGAGGTATGCCTTAGCGGACACATAACTCATCCCCCTCTCTCCCTCATTGCTGCCGCAAACAACTTCCCACTGGGGTTGGAACCCAATCTTCGGTTGAGGTACTGGGCACCTGATGTTCACCGCGGGGAGGTGGAGAGTAGGAGTTGATAGACAGAGGTTGCTGTGGGCACTTGTGTCCTCTTGAATGCACACTGTCTACCCTTCGAACAGATGACTATAACAGATTTCTTTTTCGAAGATTCATAACAGAATTTTACAAGATTATTCAAAATTTTCGGAAAATATCGGTAAATCAAACAAAAACCGTTACCCTGACTGAAGTCAAACTATCGGTTTTTTGTTTAAACCAGACACGGTTTTTCCATCCCTATCTACCTACACGGAACTTGTTTTGCTGTTTGAGTTGGAGAATGAAGATTGGAGTGAAACTCGTATCTAACCACACTCACTCGTCTCGACAGGTAAGAAATTTAACACAAAAACTCACCGTGGTAGAATTGAGAATAACTAATGGATTGATCTTGTCTTGATCGTGTTACCTTGGTTAAGTTGAGTTTTTTCTGTTAAGCACTCCACGTCGCGCGGTGTTTCGGTTTTAAATAATCACTAAATCTATTCTCAATTGAAAAAAAATCGCTCCCTTAAATACTTAAAAAAACAACAAAAGCATTAAATAAAATAACGTAAGTGTTTTAACATTTCAAAAAAGAAAAACAAAAATGTGAAGTGTCGTGTTTCGTGTACATAGGAAATGGCGCTTTGAAAAAAAAAAAAAATCCTCTACTTTTCGTTGTGTTCCTGGTGAATCTAATATATACGTACTCGTCTTTCGGTGTATTGTGCTTGTGTGTTCATCGTCGCAGTTATTTTAAGATAAATTCGTATTCGCTTCATACCAACCAGCAACAACATAATCTGGCTCTGGTGTTTAAACCCGGTTTTGGAAGAAATTCTTGCAACAACCACGATCTTGCCCTTCTCCTTCCGCAACCCCGACCAGGACCATACCTTTATCTTAACGAAAGCATTCATTCAGTTTCAGGCATAGTACAGCGCTCCAGACGTCCATATCCACATTCCAAACTTATCTTGATTGTTTTTCCAATCTCGTTTGCTCTCTAAAAAAATTTCTATCTCTGTCTCTATATTTTTTGGTTAACATTGTCGTTCTCGTTCTCGTTCTCGGTCTCGTTCTTGCTGTAACTGTTGGTTTTTTGTTTATTTTGAAGAAAAATTGCGTTTTTTTTTTTTATCCGACGAAGTGGCGGTTTTGGTGCAACGTGCAAGTGTGTATGTGTTTAATCAAATCAGTTAAACTCGCTTATTTGAATTTTAACCCGCGTTCTCATAATTCATAATTTCATACAACTTGGTGCTTGACCTAAAAGTAAATAAATTAAAAGGTCATCTTCGCTGAACTACTTTTGGACTGGAAATATGTCAAACACGTAAATTCATGCGATGCCGATTGCAAAGTATAAGTGCGAATGAAAGCGTATAGCATAGGTGCGACAGGTGCATCTCGTGGATACAGAAACGGTGTTTAGAAATTAATATCTTTCGCAGTATTTTGTTGTGTTTGCACGATCAAAAAAGAGACAAATATTAAAATTCAACTCCATTCCATAAAAAGATATACTCGTCGCTCTACGCCGCCGCCGCCGCCGCGCTACCTCCGTGAATTGACAACATCTATTTCTCTATGTATGGATACTAAATTCTTACCTGTTTGCGAGAAAAGTTACATAGTTTCAACTGGTTTCGTACAAGTGCTTGGCGGTTGAACCTTAATTTCTAAAAAAACAAAAAATAATTAGTCTTCATATCTTTACCTATTGATTTTCCTGGTGTATTCGAGATCAACTGTTTTCAAAGTAAGATTTCATTCCCTTTTATTTATTTTTGATACTATTTATGTATGTATAGATATACATATATTTTATACCTTTATACCCATAATTACTCTGTGCATATCTACAACTACAAACAAAGCAATAACAATTAAAGAGGCAAAGCGAGATCAGAAACCTTTTACTCCTTTACGGGCTATTCATTATGTTTATTAGGGTGGGCCAAACAATTATTTTTTGGAATAATTAAGAGTTCTAATAGCAATTAAAACAAACACAGTAACAAGTCATTCATTTAATAGATTCTTCATCTTCAGTTTCATTTCATCCCAACATTCCAAAATAGAAGCTAGAAGAATTTGTTGCTGCTAGCAAAGTTTTATTCGACGTTTCATCTTGTAAATGCTCTGATTTTTCGAAATGCAATTGTCCCAAAGAGAGAAAGGTACCACCGGCCGAAAGAGATTTTCTAAATGATCAAAGAACGACACGAAAAATTATAATCGGGAACACAGATTTACTCGCTACAAAAAATATTCGAAAAACTTTGAAAAGAAAAATGGATAGAGAAACATCAGCAACTTGCCCTGCAACGTCTACAGTGTTTCTGTTTCTGATCTAAACAATAGTTCAAGAGATGAACCATCTAATTCATGTGAAGATTCCGATAGCGAAGATGTTTTTACAGCTAGCGATCCTAAAAAAATAAAAATAGAGTGGCGCAACAGTTCTTGAAGAGCCAAGGCCTAAGTGGCTTACTCTCATCAACAATTCTCTGAGTGCGTGTGAAGAATTGAGGGGACCTATAATTTAATGCCGATTCCGAACGGCAGAGTTGAGAAGCACTTTTTCATGACAGGTTGATACTCTTGGAAGATTTTTCAGGTCTTCGCAAGAGGCAGTGCCCGTGAAAGCTGAAATAAAAACTTGGCCTGAGTAGGATTCGAACCAACGATGTTCAGCTTAGCAGCCAACGCGCTTACCAACTAAGCTACGGGCAACTGCAAATGCAGCGATCCTAAGGAAAAGAGAAAAAAAAACAGCAATCCGTTACACTTAATTACTCCGCGCTATCACAAACCTGCGACCGATATGGGATGTCAGACAGAGCGGCCGCTGTTATTGCTTCTGTGATATTACAGGAATCTAAATTACCCATTATTGATAAAAATAAACTTAGAGGGGAGCGGAAAAACGCCAGAGAAAGAGTTCAAGTTAGAGAATCTGTGGGAATCGAACCAAATATTTAATCAAACAATTCGGTTAAACTCTTTATAATATAAAATAAATCTTTATTTAATAAATCGAAATTGGATGACAAATTTAATGTGTGTAGCCGAGCGCGTGGTCTGATCGAATGACAGATTGTTTTAGGCTAGAAATTACTAGAACGATTTAATGTATGAAAAATATGTAGTTTTGTAGATTCAACGTAAGAGGGCATATGATACGTTAGGTAGCGAGTACAGTGATTCACAGTATTACTGCTACAATATTCCCCTTCGGCAGATAAAAAAAAATGTTTTTTTTTTAAGGAATTCTGAAACGAACGCTTCTTCTTGGCGTGGATGTGGTTGGGTATTCGGTATCGGTGCTGGGACGATATAATGATGATGAGTATCCATATGTGTCAGGCGGTGAAGATTCTGAGTTGGGCGAGGTGTTAGGCTGTTCGGTGTTTTCGCTTGGAGTTGTAATGCCGTCGTTTATGCTGCTGCTCAAAGTAAACACGGGCTTGAGTCGGTCAATAGAAACGGTTGCTTCCTGTCCCCGGATGTCAAGAGTGAAATACTTTTCATGACGTGAAATGACTCGATAGGGTCCTTCGTATGGTGGAGTGAAAGCACTGTGCGATGCATCTAGTCGGACCAAGACGTGAGAGCAGGTGCGGAGTTCTTTGAAGACGAACACTTTCCTCTGGCCATGACGAGAACCGGGTGATGTTGAAAGATTTGCAAAGTGTGCACGAAGATGTTCAGCGATGTCTTTGGGCGATAAATTGTTAGTTGGGGATGGAACAAGAAACTCACCGGGTAACCTGAGCGGCTCTCCGAAAACAATATCTGCGGGTGTAGATTGTAAATCTTCCTTCCATGCATTGCGAATTCCCAACAACACAACTGGTAACATATCGACCCAGGCAGAGGTTTCATGACAGCGAAGAGCGGCTTTCAATTGCCGATGCAGGCGTTCCACCATTCCATTGGACTGTGGGTGGAAAGTCGTCGTATGTATGCGTTTACTTCCGAGCAGTTTGCTAAGTGAATTAAACAGCTGACTCTCAAATTGACTGCCTTGATCGGTTGTTATCCACAGTGGTACGCCATATCGACTGATCCAGCCAGAAAATATTTTCCGAGCGATGCATTCGGCTCCCGTGTCTTCCAATGGAAATGCCTCTGGAAAACGAGAAAAACGATCTATTATTGTTAAACAAAAACGATAACCTCTTGAGGGTGTATATGGTCCAATTATGTCAATATGAATGTGCTCAAATCTTCTAGTTCGTCCGTCGGAAAAATCTTTGAGCGGTGACACAACATGGCGAGTAATTTTGTTTCGTTGACAGGCAATGCATGCACGAGACCAGCTTCGAATATCTTTTCTCAATCCAGGCCACACATAACGTTGTGAAACTAACTTGATCGACGCATTTGCTCCAGGATGACTAGCACTGTGAAGAGACAAGAAAATTTTGTAACGAAGCTTGTTTGGCACAAACGGTCGAGGTGACGAGCTACTGAAATCGCAGTAAATTGGAAGATCACTCTCAGGAACACTCACTGGTCTAAGAACCAAAGCGTCTTGTGTTGAATTGCGTAATCGGTGTTGAAGTTCGCTATCATCTGATTGAGCTTTAGCAAGCTCAGATGAAGAGACAACAGTTGATATGGCTTCGACGCGTGATAGTGCGTCGGCGACGATGTTGTCTTTGCCAGACACATGCCGGATGTCAGTTGAAAATTGACTTATGAAGTCCAACCTCCTAAACTGCCATGGTGTTGCCTTGTCCAGTTTTTGCGAAAAAGCGTTTAGAAGCGGCTTATGGTCGGTGTAAATGGTTACATGTCGTCCCTCGAGGAAATGTTTAAATTTCTTAGTCGCTGCGTATATCGCGTGCAGTTCCAAGTCATATGGGCTTCGCTTTCTAAAGGCAGGCTCTAACTTTTGGCTGAAAAATGCCAGAGGCTCCCAAACTGTACCACGTCTTTGTTGGAGCACCGCGCCGACGGCACTCATGGAGGCATCCGTAAATAAGGCCCATGGTAAGGTGGTGTCTGGGTACACGAGTAGCGTTGCGTTGCGCAGTTCTTCCTTGCAGGTTTGAAAAGCAGCATTGCGTTCTTCCGTCCAAGGAACCTTGTCCAAACTTCCCACCTTTGTACCTTGAAGACATTCGAGGAGCGGGGCTTGGCAAGCTGCAGCGTTTTTCTGGAATTTACGGTAGAAGTTAATAATTCCAAGGAACTCACGCAATTGTTTGAATGTCACCGGCTTGGGAATGTTAATTATGGCATCTACTCTATCTGGTGGTGGTCTAATTCCTTGAGAATTGACACGGTATCCGAGGAAATCCACTTCGGTTTGTCCAAAAGAGCACTTAGCGACGTTCACAACGATTTCAAACTCGGACAGACGACTGAAAAGAATTCGAAGATGTTGGCGATGTTCGTGTTCGTCCCTTGAAGCAACTAGAATATCGTCGATATATGCAAATACGAAATCCAGTTCTCTTGTCACTTCGTCAATGAATCTTTGAAAGGTCTGGGCGGTGTTTCGAAGACCAAAGGTCATGAACGGAAATTCAAAAAGTCCGAATGGCGTTATGATTGCCGTTTTGCAAATGTCTTCGGATGCTACTGGTATTTGGTTGAAGGCTCGGACGAGGTCGATGGTCGAGAACACGTGCTTCCCAGCGAGATTCGATGTAAAGTCCTCAAGAACTCGTACCGGATAGCGATCTGGGACTGTGCGTGCATTAAGCTGACGAAAATCACCACATGGCCTCCAATCTCCGTTCTTTTTCGGCACGAGGTGAAGTGGAGAAGACCATGAGCTTGTTGACCGCCGTGCTATCCCAAGCTTTAGCATCTTCTCGAATTCAAGTTTGGCAATAGCAAGGCGGTCTGGAGCAAGGCGTCGAGCTTTGTTGAATATTGGAGGTCCAGCGGTTGTTATGATGTGATGCTCTGTCGCGTGCTTACCTGGTGTACACAATCCATCAGGTTTCGTGATGTTTGGAAATTCGGTAAGGATTTTCATCCACGGAGAAGAATTCGGAAGTGCCTTAATCGATGAAATGATGGGATTCACACAGGCGAGGCAGCAAACAGAAAGTTTTGTTGTTGTATCCAATAGACGGCTATTTCTGAGATCTGGCAGAAGTCCATAATATGCAAGAAAATCAGCACCGATAATTGGGTTTTCAATATCCGCCACAACGAAGCGCCACGTAAAATCCCGTCGCAAACCGAAATCAAGTGTAAGAATCATGCACCCAAACGTTTTGATCTGGGATTGATTCGCTGCATATAGGCAATAGCTGGATTCATCTTGATGACTTGTTGTAAGATTTCTTGGAAAAACGCACAGATCAGCACCAGTATCCACGAGGAAGTGGGTCTTAGAAATGCTGTCGAAAACAAAGAGGCGGTGGGATTTAGTTGAGGAGTCGTGCACCACCGTTAGCGACTCCCTGTCTCGTTTTCCGAAAAATTGCAAGGACGTCGACAGTTCTTAGCTTTCTCTCCCCATGTGGAGTGATACCAGCAAAGTCCGTTACGATCAGATGACTGCGATGACAAACGGGATCGTGGACGCGACCTGGAACGGGATCGTAGACGGCTTACAGCACGTGGACGTTCTTGCATGGAATCTCGAAAACTACTTACCAACTCGCTAATTACGGCTTCCAGTCTTGAAAGCCGTGGCTCCAGTGGCGTTTCATCAACACCACGAGCAGTTTGAACTACAGCCAGTTGGTTCGGCGACGAAATTTCCATTATGTGGTCAGCGAGGGTCGCCTGTTTTTCGAGTGACGAGTCTTGTTGTGTCGCCAAAACTGTCTGAACCGAAGTTGGCAGTCTGCTAAGCCATTTGGTCCTCAAAATATTTGTTGGCACGTTGTCGACAAGACTTTTCAAGTGACGCAAGAATTGCGACGGTTTCCGATCGCCCAAAACTTCCTTGTCGAGTAGCTGGTGGAGTCTCGACTCCTGCGACGAAGTTAATCGATCGATGAGAGCTTTCTTTAAGATGGAATATTGTGCTCTAGTTGGTGGATTCAGGATTATGTCCTGAACTTCGGCGGCGGCGGCAGCATCCAGATGCGATGAGGCGAAGAAAAATTTGGTTGTATCGTCAGTAATGTTTGCAAGGTGAAACTGACTTTCAAGTTGTGCAAACCAAAGTGCTGGCCGGTCGGCATTGAAAGCTGGTGGTCGCACGACATAGTGCTGTGTCGAAATCGGAGTAGCTTGTTGCGAAGAAGAACTCGATTGAGAATTCTGTGATTCGCCAGAGTTTGAAGAACCAATTTCCTCGTTAACCATATCTTTGAATGGTCGTCGGGGTCACCAATTGTGGGAATCGAACCAAATATTTAATCAAACAATTCGGTTAAACTCTTTATAATATAAAATAAATCTTTATTTAATAAATCGAAATTGGATGACAAATTTAATGTGTGTAGCCGAGCGCGTGGTCTGATCGAATGACAGATTGTTTTAGGCTAGAAATTACTAGAACGATTTAATGTATGAAAAATATGTAGTTTTGTAGATTCAACGTAAGAGGGCATATGATACGTTAGGTAGCGAGTACAGTGATTCACACTATTACTGCTACAGTCAGTGCTTTATATTTCGACGGTCGAAAGGACAAAACTTTGGTCAACCAGAAAAGAAACGGAAAGTTTTACCGCGAGCAAGTGATCGAAGAACATATTTCATTGGTTAGCGAACCAGATTCAAAATACTTAGGTTACATTGCTCCGATCACATCAGGTACTGCTAAATGTATAGAACAAGAACTGTATAGCTATTTCCGGATAGAAAACATTTCATTGGAGAATATAGTTGCAATTGGATGGAATGACACCAACGTCAATGTTCGAAAATATGGAGGCATCATACGTCTGTTTGCATTAATTATTCCCACGCCTCTTTCCCCCCCAGATACCGCACGCGCTGGGGTCCATTTTCACCGAGTACGACGGCAATAACGTTTGCTAGACGTATCGGCACTTAATTAGAAATTATTTGTAAAATAAAAAGGGATGGCGATACGAATATCAGGAAGACAAGAGTTAGGACTGCTTAATGCAAGCAGGGTCAAAAAGGAAAAACAAAAATAATAAAATTTTAAATTAAAATTTTACAAAAAGTAAAAAAAAGAAAAAAGTACAAAATTTTAAAAACAAAAATTTTAAAGTCAAAAATTAAAAAAAAAAAAAACATAAAAAAAACAAAGTAAAAAAGTAAATTAGCGTATAGAAGACACTTGTCAAGTTCATAAAGAAAAATAAAATAAAAAAAAGAGGAGTCAGTTTCTCTCTACTACATATACATACGTGTTTATTTATTTTATTAGTTGTTTAAGGAAGTACAGTATAAAAGTTTCCTTTGTGTGACCTTGCTATGGTTGAAATCAAAAATATTTGAGTTTTCGTTCACCTTACGTAACATTCTCGTAATTGGTTCATTACTGCCGTAATCAGTTCTATGATGAGCTTGATGAAATTGGGGAACCGATCTTAGAGAATGAAAGTTAACGTTTATACTCATTGCATCAAGGAGGGTGGAAGATTCTGTAGCACCGGATAGAATTTGGTGTACGAAAATAATATCGGCAAGTTCACGACGTTTTTCTAGAGATTGTAAGTTAATAAGCCGCAACAGTTCTTGATACGGGGGGTAAGTTAAAATTGTCAACCCATGAAAGTCCTCTTAAGGCGAAACGGAGGAACCTACGTTGTATTGCTTCAATTCTCTTTATATGGACTTGGTGATAAGGGGACCATACTTGGCTGGCGTATTCCAGTAGAGGCCTTACAAACGTGGTATAAAGAGATTTCGTAACGTAAGGATCCGAAAATTCCAACGTTTGACGAAACCTAAAGCAGAATTAGCTCTGGCAACGATATTGTCATAGTGAGAACCTAAAGTTAAGCTCATTATCGCAAATAACACCTTAATCTCGGATAGTTGTTACTCTGTGAACAATACATTCGTTGATATAATAGTCCCGTGCTTGCGGACGGAAACGTTTACGGGAATATGTGATTGTTTGGCATTTGGAAACATTAAGTTCCAAATTGTTTTTTTGACACCAAACATACAAATTGTTTAAATCGGCCTGCAGGGGTAAAGCATCATCGGGTGAAGAAATCATTCTAAAGATTTTCATGTCATCTGTGTACATTGAAACTTGGGAATTTTCAATCACAGATTCTACGTCATTAATAGTCAGAATGAAAATAATTGAGCCTAGATAAATACCTTGAGGGACCCCCGATTTCGCAGTAAATGGTTCTGATATTGAAGATCTAAATAAAACGCGATCTTTACGGTCGGATAGGTATGATTCCATCCATTTAATGAAACCAGAAGGGAATCCAAGAGCCTTAAGCTTGAAAGATATAATATTGTGGGATATTTTATCAAACGCCTTGCTAAAGTCCGTAGCAATAACATCAACTTCTTTTTTACTTTCTATTGAGTTGAATACATAAGAAACAAATTCAGTTAAATTAGTGGTCGTTGATTTCCCTTTTAGGAACCCATGTTGTTTGGCCGAAAGTAATGATTTACAATGAAAGTACATAGTGTCGAATGTAATACTTTCGAATAGTTTAGGAATGCAAGATAATTTGGCAATCGGCCTGTAGTTAGAAGTGTCAGATTTACAGCCTTTCTTGTGAATAGGACTTATGAAAGAATCTTTCCACATAGATGGAAAAATTCTTTGAGAAAGAGATTTTTTAAAAAGAATAGTAAGAGGCTGAGCCAAATTAGCTGCACACTTTTTTAATACAATCGCAGGTAAACCATCAGGTCCCGAAGAGAAATCATCTTTTAGTTTATTTATTTTGTTAACCACATCGTCAACAGTGATATTGATCGATACCAATGATGTTTAGTTACAATCGTTCAAATAAGTGAAATAGTCATCATCAGGTGCAAAATTACTGTCGGAAAAAGCAAGACTGAAGAAATTAGCAAATAAATTAGTTATAATTTTAGAATCATTAGAAGAGTGATCTAAATAATTGAGGGTATTAGGATATCCATCCGACTTTTTTTTACGTTGATGAATTGCCAAAAGCGTTTGGGATCTGAGATTATATCAAACTGCATTTGATTAATATATGCATCATACAGGAGTTTGAGAGAGCAGAGAACTCGTACACTACTAAATACGAGTAATAGTCTGTATCTGATCTAGTTTTAAGATATTTTCTCCATAGACTATTTCGGGAAGACGGAATAGACCATTACAATGAATAGTTTGTCTGTTGCATATGAATGAGTTGCCATTCCGTCATTTATTTGCTTATATTGATGGCGTAACATCGGGACCAAAAACACTTTCACTAGAAAATTGTGAGGAAACGACTATCGTTAAATTTAAGTCAATGGACATAAAGAACCTTAGCTCTGACCAGCTTTATTTATTTAGAATAGTTTCAGCGGTCTTGATCGGTAGTTGCCTCGATGACCTAGCTGACAAATCACCTGGTAAAATGTCCCATGCTAGGTGGCTCACTAAAGCTAATCGCATTTAATCTCGAAAAGTCGCTATCTTTCCTCTGAATATCAGACTGTAATTGATCCTGTAATCAAACGAAACAGTTTCTTTGCTCATTCAGAAAATTTACTACTATCAATATTAACTGATCCAGGAAAACATATCAGAGAGCTAGCCCTGCGCCGTTTTTTAAAAGCTCGAACCAAAAAATCTACTCGGTTAAGAGTTTTTGAAGTCCCACTTATAAAATTGGACGCAAAAGTCTACTATGACCGATTGGCAAAAGGATGTTTTTGAACCACCAATATTAAAACATATTTAGAACGATGAACTTCAACAATTTATTGCGCAGGAAGAGAACAACAATGTTGAATTTTTACGGCTACCATTTCACACCCAGGCCGTTGAGAGAGCAGTTAAGACCGTCACAGAAGCATCCGCAACTTTATGCACAAAAGAAGCACGCGAAGGATTTATACAATCTAAAATTGTCTCTCGTAATATGACTGTAAGAAAGATTTCTGTATAAACTGATGTCAAATTAAAATCATTTATTTAAAATGTTTCTTTTAATAAATGCACTCTGATGAAAAAAAAACACATTTTTGTTGCTTTTTTATTTTTAAGCAAAAAGAAAGAATTCAGAACATTAATTACTTGATATTTTTCTTATTTGAAATTGGAGGCAGAAGATGTTGTCTGTTTGCAGTATTTTTTTTTGTGTTTATTCACAACATAATTTCACAACTTTTTATCACTATTAGAATCAATAACTAGGAACAAAAAAATTTCATACAAATGTGGCCCACCCTAATGTTTGAGGACTAAGATAGACTAAGAGCGAAAAATTTGAAGTAGATTATTGAGATTGACGCACACACACATACTCAAAGGCAGCTCTAAACGACGAACATGCTCGTGCTCGCCTTAAATTCGTCATAATAGGATGGTTCGCTGTTGCCAAAAATGTTCGATTTTCTCATTTTCGTCGGTTTCGTTGTTCGCATGTAGGATAGGGAGATGTTTTCTATGAAATCGAGCAAGACTTTTTGTTTGTTTTCCCCGGACACAACACACAGTCAAGTCCATTGCATTTACGACCGACACCGACACGACAAAACGTTTTGTTGCCTAGTTGGTTGCAGAAAATAAATACACGTCATGGTGATATATGACCAAAACACACCGAAGGCAAAAAAAAAAAAAGCAAAACCTTTTGTTGGATTTGGTTTTGGTGTGAGTTCAGCCTAAGAACGATGGGATCGACAACGGCAACTAGGAAATACGAAAAAATTGTTGAAATGATATACAGTAGATGACGGATATAAGAAAGTCCAAAAAACCAGAGAATTTCTTTCTTATATCCGTGTTTTCTTATAGAAAAAAAGTGGATATAAGAAAGAAAATTTCTTATATAAATAAAAAATATATAAGAAAGAAAATTTCTTATAAAGAGGTGTTATTTTGATATTCAAAGAAAAATGGCATTTTTTAAAAATAAATGATCGGATGTTTATTTCATTATTAAGAGGAAGGTATGCCTCACGAATTCCATCTTTGAGGTCTTGAATCGACGCTGGGCTGTTGGCGTAGACCTTATCTTTCACGTGGCCCCAAAGGAAGAAGATAAGGTCTACACCAACAGCCCAGCGTCGATTCAAGACCTCAAAGATGGAATTCGTGAGGCTATCGAGGGCATAGGGCAGCCACTTTGCGATTTGGTTATGGAAAATTTCATGAAAAGGATATGGTCCTGTAAGCGTGGTCGTGGCGGCCATTTGGCTGATCTTGTGTTCCATTATTAACGGCATACCTTCCTCTACACAATTTCCGCTACACAATTTCACACTTGATCAAGTTGTTCATAGAATGCACTTTCGAATACGACTCGAAAAGGACAATAAATATGATGAATTAAGGATGAAAAATGTTGTTTTTTTCTTTCTTGCTCATCCTCTGTCTGTCAGTTTTTTGGCAGTTCAATTAGGGTGGGTTCAGAAATTTTGTGGAAGTTTACAGGGTGCATCATTTGCATGTTTAAACTGGAAAATTTCTTATACACGTTTTATTTTCTATGTAGTGAATAAGATTTTACATCAGAAGAAGTTTCTTATATCAGTGTTTTTCTTATAAACGTTTTTCTTTTATGAGATAAATTTAACACACAATTTAATGAGAATTTGCATGGTGTTTTGAAATGTCTGTCTTATATCCGTGTTTTTCTTATATGAGACTTTCTTATATCCGTCATCTACTGTAATTCCGAAACAAGATTTGGTAGCATATTTACTGCAGCCAAGAAAACGTTTGCTGGGTCAGCTAGTAAGGCTGTACCTACCAACTCAGAAACCTTTGTGTGGAAAACGGAGTGTCCACATTTTTTGCCATATCTCATGAACGGTTTGATCGATTTTGTTAAACTTAAACCCATTTACACTACTATCCGAATATTCCCTCAAAATTTGGTGGTAAACACTCTACTGGTACGTAGCGAGTCCTCAATGAATTTGCATAAGATTTTTATATATATTCCAAAAACATGAATACCATCAACTTCACTATTTACACAAACCCGGCGAAGCTACACTATATAAGTCCATCGATACTGTTGTGATTTGTGAGTCAAGACGAAGTTGTCAAGTGTCAACTATCCTACTTAATTCTTGAATTTGCTTGATTTGAGAGTCATGCCATCGAACGTTCTTACTTTGAAAATTGGAGTACCTACCCATCATTCTTGTTCGAAAAATAAATCTACCACGACTTTGCAACGGAACCAGATTCTCAGTAACTGAGAAAACATTCCACGGAAACTTGATATCGGCAAAATAAACACAATCTAAGAAAATTGTACCTACCATGTGCCGAATTACACGGCGGCGCAAGTATTTACACACTCAGTTTTAAAGAGTCTTCCTTAACAATTTCATTATAGCGGGTACAACGTCCGGCTGTAATGTATGTATTTAAGTAGAAATTATTATCAACCGACTGAGTGGATATAAGACAGGATGACATTCAGAGAGAAGAGAAAAGCCATTGTATATGAAACGTTGAGTATAAAGTTTCATATTCAAGAGAAGCTGGCATTTGTTATATGAACAAACAGCGGATACGATGTCGACTGACTCAGACTCCGATCTCCTTTCTTTACATGAATCAGATCGGATTAATTACATGTATGTCGCTGGGAGTGCATTGCCAACGAAATGATATCAACTCCTGCCCAGTAAAATTGCATAAAAAGCACACACTAAAAAAATGTGCAACTCTACAGGGAACTGATTATTTTTGTAAGCTATTATTATTATTGGTTGGGAGTTGGGACGTTGCAGACCATAGAGAAATATCTTTCGCTTTTTGTACTTGAAAGATGTTTCAATCCCCTCCTAAGTAGCTTAATTTTGTGATGCGTTTTCTTTTTTCTTGGACCTCGTTATCGTACCGCATCCTCAAACAGATTTACCACAACAAAAAAGCTTTCCTTGCATTATACAGGGTAGGGTGGTCCGCAAAACTCGTGATAAAAAGCAAGAGCCTTAAGATGGTGTCTATTTGCTCCGTTTTGAGAAGAGGAGGCAATTTGACTGAAATCAGAAAAATGAATTCTCAAAAACTACAAACCATTGACATCATTCAACACGCTATAGCTTTTAGTCACCGGCATGCAAGTCACCCTGTATAAAGGTTTGAATATTTATTAAAGGTTAATAAAGAAACTACCAGCCACAGCAAGGAAGGAAATAAATCGTGAGCAAAAGAAGAACACCAAATTGAGTTAGAAAACCTAATATAATCGGATTTGTCAGCGTGTCAGTTGTCAATACTACGGAAATTGTCGATGAGGTCTGCGTTGGTGGTATTGGCTATGACCATAAACGTCTGCAAGGACTAAGGCTTCAGTAGTTTTGAAATTGAAATCTTATATCCATTGATATAGTATGTCGGTTGGATTAAAGACTAATTTTATTATACTAAATTAGACGATAAAAATATACCAAAAGTAACACATTTGAAATTTGACTATCTGACTATGTTTTGAGACGAATAAAAGGCTCTATACAACAGTAAAGAAGAGCATCATGTATTTGTTTCTAGGTTTTCAAATATTTCTTGGAAATTTGTGCTTAGTTTTTCTTTAACCAAAAATTATTTGGAAGGATAATTGGGTCTATGAGTATCATCCAACTAGACGAATGTGTCACAATGCTGGAAATTAAATGTAGACATTGTAGGAATCCTGAAAGGGAAATCACACCAAAAACATAAATGTAAAAAAAGAGCCAAGTTCTCCCGTACAAAAATTCTGCCTAACAAATCAGCCACGAAAAGTAATGAGATCTAAAAGAACGCCAAGTTCTAAGATTCAGCAAGTACTCGTAGGTGCATTGCAAATGTTTTAAGTGGACTTACACCGAATCAACTATTAGTTTTGAAAGTAACTTGTAAACTAATGTAAATTAGTTAATTTTTTTACTTAGCAAGTTTTCCAAACTTTTTTAATAGTAGGTTACTAAGAGAAAACCCGCCAAGTAAAAAAAATTAACTAATTTACATTAGTTTACAAGTTACTTTCAAAACTAATAGTTGATTCGGTGTAAGTCCACTTAAAACATTTGCAATGCACCTACGAGTACTTGCTGAATCTTAGAACTTGGCGTTCTTTTAGATCTCATTACTTTTCGTGGCTGATTTGTTAGGCAGAATTTTTGTACGGGAGAAGTTGGCTCTTTTTTTACATTTATGTTTTTGGTGTGATATCATTACTTTTTGCAAAGATTTTTTTTTTTTGATAAGCAGAAAAATCTAAAAATTAATTTTATTTCTTTATATTGACTGGCAGAATTGCTAGTTTGCCAAATTACAATATTCTACGATGATCAGAGCTGCCCCATATATTTTATAAAATTTATTTTTAAATGGGTGGGTACCACGCCCCCTCAGTTGAAAATCATAAATTTCATATTTTATTTGTTTTATTGCACGATGTACTTGTATGCCAAATTTCTTGATTCTTCTGCACTCCAAAGTGCTCCATATAATTTAAATTAATAATGCAAAAGTAGGCGGCTACCACGCCCCCTGATTGAAAATTTTCAAATTTTCGATTATTTCCTTTGTATGTACCACATGACCTACCACTGTGCCAAATTTCAAGTTTCTAGGGCGACGGGAAGTGCTTCATATAATTTAAATTAATAATGTAAAAGTAGGCGGCTACCACGCCCCCTGACTAAAAAATTTCAAATTTTCGATTTTTTTCTTTGTATGTACTTCATTACCTATCATTGTGCTAAATTTCTTGATTCTACTGCACTCCAAAGTGTTCCATATAATTTAAATTAATAATTTAAAAGTAGGCGGCTACCACGCCCCCTGACTGAAAAATTTCAAATTTTCGATTTTTCCCTTTGTATGTACTTCATGACCTATCACTGTGCAAAATTTCTTGATTCTACTGCACTCCAAAGTGCTCCATATAATTTAAATTAATAATGTAAAAGTAGGCGGCTACCACGCCCCCTGATTGAAAATTTTCAAATTTTCGATTTTTTCCTTTGTATGTACCACATGACCTACCACTGTGCCAAATTTCAAGTTTCTAGGGCAACGGAAAGTGCTTCATATAATTTAAATTAATAATGTAAAAGTAGGCGGCTACCACGCCCCCTGATTGAAAATTTTCAAATTTTCGATTTTTTCCTTTGTATGTACCACATGACCTACCACAAATTTCAAGTTTCTAGGGCAACGGAAAGTGCTTCATATAATTTAAATTAATAATGTAAAAGTAGGCGGCTACCACGCCCCCTGATTGAAAATTTTCAAATTTTCGATTTTTTCCTTTGTATGTACCACATGACCTACCACTGTGCCAAATTTCAAGTTTCTAGGGCAACGGGAAGTGCTTCATAATTTTGATGATCTGTCAGTGAGTGAGTGAGTGAGTCAGTGAGTCAGTCAGTTACGGTTTTCGTGATTTTTGGAACATTGTATCTTAGAAACTACTTATGCTAAATATCTGAAATTTACTGAGGTGCTTCTTCTTGACTAGCTTAACAAAAGATGTGAGTTTGAAACTTTTGGCTTCTTTGGTATAGAAGTTAGAGGGGTGTGGAAAATGCCCTGAGTTGTTTTCTGTAAATAAGGGTGTAGTGCCAAAGTTGCTAGAGAACTTGGCTGGGCACTACCGTGCCCCTTGGTATATGAAAAGGCCAAGATCCTAATCGTTTGAATTCCCAATCAGAACTGATTTGTATTTAAATTATTTCTTCTATTTATACTAAAAATATATGATGAAAATAAACAATGAAATAACGATAACGATAATGAATATTGAAACTGAGTTAATTTAAAAAAGTGAATAGGTCGCTGCAGTACTCCCCCTCTAGTGTCAACGATATCTTGTTGGGATGTAGACATGTCTGCCAGATTTTGTTATTTGGAATGGAGTTTTTGGAGGGGTTGAAGGTAAATCTGGAGTTTTTTTCTTTTCTTGACGTTCTTGGTCCTGATGTTCGTTAAGAAGAAAAGCTGGTTTGAGGCGGTCAATTGAGATGTTCTTCTGATGATGTAAAATATTTGTCTATCTTTGATATTACTGGATATGGGCCATCATAAGGTTGCTGAAAAGGTTTTTTGAGTGCATCGTTCCGAATAAAAACATGTGTAGAATTTTGAAGGTGTTTGTGTACAAATGTTTTGACTGATCCATGACGTGTGGGTTGTATTGGCTGAATATTATGCATTTGGTCTCGAAATTTGTTTACAAAATCGTGATTTGAAGTTGAAGTAGTGTCTGTAGGTGTGAAAAAATCGCCTGGTAGTTTTAGGGTTGTACCATAGACGAGTTCAGCTAGGGTCGCTTTGTAGTCTTCTTGCAGAGATGATCTTAAGCCAAGTAAAACAAGTATAGGAGTTTGCTTACTCAATCATGTGATTCATGGCACTTGATTGCTGTCTTTAAGGTTCTATGAAACCGTTCGATCATCCCATGTGCCTGAGGATGGTAAGGTGTTGATCTGTACCTCTTGATTCCCAGAAGTCTTGAGAGCTCATTGAAAAGTGAGAACTCAAATTGTCTTCCTTGGTCAGTCACAATTTCTTTTGGTGTTCCAAACCTGGAAATCCATCCAGAAAGAAAAGCTGTTTCGGCTGTGATGTCAGTGATTGGAATGACTTCTGGCCATCTAGTGAAGCGATCAATACAATTAAGTACATAAGTGTACCCTTTGGAAAATGGTAGAGGTCCAACAAGGTCTAAATGAACGTGTTGAAATCTTCCTTCAGGTGGTGGAAAATTGTCAGTTGGAGATTTGATGTGTTGGTGAATCTTACTCTTTTGGCAGTTGACACATGTTTGTGACCATTTGTGACAATCCTTCTTCACGTCTGACCAAATGAAACGTTCCTTAAGCATCTGGGTTGTTTTCTTGACGCTAGAATGTGACAAGTTGTGTATCATTTCGAAAACTTGGCGCCTCAGAGGTGCTGGAACATATGGACGGACCTTTCAAGTAGAAATATCACAAAATATTTGATTGTCAGAGTTAGGCAGAGTGATTCCCTTTAACTGCAAAGATGTTGTTGAGCTGAGTAGTTTCTTGAGTTCGTCATCGATCTGTTGTTGCCTTGCTAACTCATCGTAGTCAATTGCAGATGGTAAAGATATGGCCTGTACTCTGGATAGAGCATCAGCAACGACGTTGTCTTTGCCGGACACATGTCTTAAATCCGTAGTAAATTGTCCAATGTAGCTTAAATATCTGAGTTGACGTGGGCTTGACTTCTCTGGTTTTTGTTGAAATGCGAAGGTAAGAGGTTTGTGGTCCGTGTAGAGTACAAACTGTCTTCCTTCGAGCAGGTGTTGGAAGTGTTTTATAGCTAAGTAAGCACTCAAAAGCTCACGATTGTAAGTACCGTAGCTAGTTTGTGATGGTGATAGTTTTTTCGAGAAAAATCCAAGAGGTTGCCAATCATTTGACACAAGTTGCTGTACAACTGCGCCTGCAGCTGTATATCAGAGGCATCAGCCATGATTGACAACGTTGCGTCTTCAGTTGGATGTGCGAGAAGAGCTGAGTTGGCGAGAGCTTCTTTACAGGTTTCGAATGCGTTGTCCAGCTCGGGTGTCCACTGGATGACAGTTTTGTCCTTCTTTTTGTTGCCGGATGGGTATGTATGAAGGGGTGCTTGAATCTGAACAGCTTTCGGAATGAAACGTGTCTGTAAAAATTGACCATACCCAAAAATCTTCGCAGCTCCTGAACTGTTGACGGTTTCTTGAAGGAGGTGATGGCGTCAACTTTGGATGGTAGTGGCTTGGTTCCCTCTTCAGTCACAAGGTAACCCAAGAAACTTACGGATGACGCTTCAAATGTGCATTTGGATGGATTGATTGTAAGGCCATAATCTCTGAACCGTTGGAAAAGCTGTCTCAGGTGTTCTCGATGTTCCTCTACTGAGTTGGATGCGATGAGAAAGTCGTCGATGTAAGGAAAACAGAAATCCAGGCCTCTCACAACTTCGTGGACAAACCGCTGAAATGTTTGAGCAGCGTTGCAGAGTCCAAAAGTCATCAGTCATAGCTACTAGCTTCCTGATTAGTATAATTAAACGCATAACTCTAACAGAAACAAACAACAAAAAGCAATTTTAGTTTAATGAAGAATGCTTCAAAGCTAGGAAAAAATCGCTTGAGCTCTCAACTTGTTTAGAGCACTGAACACAGAAACATCGAAACAATATGTATACTGAAGTGAAATTACAAAACAATTTGTGAATCCAAGAAAACTAGGTACATATTTATTTTAATGGAATGGCGAGCAATAAAGTTGAGGTTTTCAGTAGCAAAGATTTTCGGACCATTGCCAGAAAACTCAACGGAGACGCATACAGAGATTGCACCCGAACAATGCTGAATTCTGAGTCCACAAGTTACTCATATGTATGCAGTTCCACAATTCTTTGCGAAACCTTGGACCTACCATTCAACATCGAAGAGCTGTTTGAATTCTTGCGTAAAACAAAACAAAATAGAGCACCAGGCGAAGATTGAATCCCCAACGAGTAATTCCAAAATTCTACAAGAAATTTTTATTTTTTGATTCAAGTATCATTAACGCTAAAGTAAAGGTACCAGAGGAGTTTCAGAAGGCAATAATCTTCCTAATATTTAAGAAAGGTGATCCTGAAAAATGGAGATCCTTTAAACTGCACCAACTACAGAGGAATCAGCCTACTTAACATCGCCTACAAGATCCTATCTGCCGTAATATGTGAACGTCTGAAGCCTTTCGTCAACAATCTGATTGGTCCGTATCAACATGGCTTCAGGCCAGGAAAGTCAACCGTCGGCCAAATTTTCACTTTGCGGCAGTTCCTGGACAAAACCTATGAACTTCAAATTGATACCCACCTCCTTTTCATCGATTTTAAGGCCGCGTATGACAGCATCTACAGAGACGAACTGTATAAAGCTATGTTTAGTTTTGGCATCCCAGCCAATGCCAAGCTCGTTCGCTTATGCAAAATGACGATGGAGAACTCACGCTGCTCCATCAAGGTTGGCAACGAGCTTACGGAATCATTCGACGTCAAAAAAGGATTCATACAAGGCAATGCACTGTCGTGCGATTTCTTTACCATCGTTCTTGAGAAGATATTGCAAAACTCCACCGTCAACACCAGAGGCACTATTTTCCAAAATTCTGTTCAACTTCTTGCGTACGCCGACGATATTGATATAATGGGAAGAACACCGCGTGATGTCAATGGCGCCTTTGTGAGAATTGAGACAGAAGCGGCAAAAATGGGTTTAGCGGTAAATGAAGGAAAAACGAAGTATATGCTGTCTTCGAGAAAGGACACCCAACACCGACGGCTCGGACAGAACGTCACAATAGACGCATACAACTTCGAGGTAGTAGAGGAGTTTGTCTACCTAGGCTCCGCTATTAACACTGTCAATAACGTCAGCACCGAGATCAGGCGAAGAATAACTCTTGCTAATCGTTGTTTCTTTGGGCTAAGAAAGCAATTGAGTGGATAAGCCGTCTCTCGAGCAACTAAGGTAAAATTGCACAACACCCTCATCATCCCAGTCCTGCTGTATGGTGTAGAAGCATGGACCTTGACAAAATCGGATGAATGTGCCTTAGGCTGTTTTCGAGAGGAAAGTTCTTCGGGTCATCTTTGGCCCCGTGTGCATTGATGGGGAATGGAGAAGAAGATACAACAGCGAACTTTACGGGTTGTATAACGACGTGGACCTAGCCAGAAGGGTCAAGGTCCAGAGACTCAGATAGCTCGGTCATTAAGAGCGCATGGACACCAATGCTCCGGCCGGAAAGCCTTCGACACTATTCCCGAGGGACGTAGAAGAAGAGGAAGACCGCGACTAAGGTGGCGCTTAAAAGTGGAAGAGGCCCTCAATCAACTTGGAGTGCAAAACTGGAGCTAGCTAGACTGTTGATTGAGGCCCAAGTCCACTCCGGACCTAATAATGCATTCAACTATAGAGAAATTATCGGCAATATGGAATGGCAAGGGCTACCAGACTGGATTGGAATTGAAATAAGTGTACGACAGAGGTGCTTGGATGATATTGCAGAGTGCCTGCAAGCAGGATTCATGGTTGAAGGTGTCAAAATCACCACTTTGCTTTTTGCGGACGAATTAATAATTTTAGCAGAATCACATAATTCTCTTCAGCTTAGATTAACAAATTAGAAAATTACTGCAAGTGCAACTGTTTTCAAATTAACACAACGAAGTCTAAGGTCCTGGTATTCAGAAACGAAAGAGGCCGATTACCAGGATACGACAAATGGAAATATGGGGAGGAGGATCAAGAAGTTGTTAAATCGTTGAAATTGCTAATTGAAAGTGGAATATCATCTCTTTATATTTTCACACTTCAAATTAGCATGAACTATGTGACAAAGGTTCTGAAAGAGGAAGAAGCTTCACGAATTACGAAGGTTAAAGAAGGAACTCAGAACGAAAAGGATGTTTTACAAGGACTGGGAAAATATCGCAGCTAAATACAACATTCTGCTAGACTAACAGAAAATAATATAGCAGAGTGGAAAGAAAGAACTCAAAAATTCCTACTGGATGTGGAAGAGGCAATGAAAATTAATATAGAAAGCATAACACAAGCTGAAAATTCATCTACGCAACACCAACAGATTAACTATCTGAATCTTGCCCTCAGTCTTGCACAAATTTCGATGGTAATCCGAGTGAGAGGAGAACTAATTGAGCTAAAATACATGCATCGTCGCGAAGATAGCACAGCAATCTGCTGCCTATGTACCTGGAGAAAACGAAGACGTAATGCACTTTCTTTGTTCCTGTCCCTTCTTGAAAGAAATAAGACGATACCATTATGGAGTCAATCTGATGAGTATTGGAGATGTAAAACATACCCTCAACGATAGTGCTTCTTATTGCTGCACAAACGCAAAAATTTCTTAGTTAAATATTGTAAATATGCTATTGAAATCGTTGTTGAACTAACTGTTCTAATGGCAATGGGAAACGCTTGAATACAAATTAAATTTAATTGCAAGCGGTTTTATTAATCCATTTATATATTTCACAATGGGAAAACACTTGCCACGAACGAGCAGCGAATTAGGAAAAAGTGTTTCCCATTGTTGACTTTGATTGTACCTCAATCAGTATGCTATTATGCTGTCAAAGTTTCAAAGAATAAGGTAGAAGGCAGGTAGCTTCCATGTTGAATGGTTAAAAATTTTGCACTGAAAAAAAAAATCAAGATGAATCATTGTTTGGGTCATTAAATGTTCTTCGACCTACCTGACGCACTGTGAACAATTTCGTTAGAAATACAATGTTAAAAAGGTATTAGTTGGTGTATTGGATCGTTCTTCAAGTTCAGCTGGTATGTCATGGTGCAGCCGTCATTTCTTAGGTATTTTACCCGCTGAGCAATTCATTGAATTGCACTTCCCATTGCACCAGAATGCCCTCGCTGTCCTTACAGTAGATGCAGCGCAGTGTTTACTTCGGTCTTCGCTCGCTATTTCCATTCTATTCTACTTCTTTCAATTTAACAAGTACCGTCAGAGCGGGTGACTTTGGCCAGGACGGGTGATTTATGGCCACTGGATGGATACTTTTAAAAAAATCTGTTGGTGGGCAAACTGCACTTTCGGAGGAAGAAGAAGCCATGCAAAATCAAAATGCTACTAACTAGTATCTGGGGATTTCCACTTTCCATACTTGATCTTCGTCACATCACCAAGGCTTTTCTGGACAAAAAACACAAATATGTTGCCAAGCTCAGCAACTATTTGCCAGGAAAGGATTTGGCAAGTTCATTTTTAGGAAGGCACAAAGACAAAATAAAATCGCGAGTGTGCCAAAATATAACTCCATCAAGAGCAGCAATATCAATTTCAACAATATTCTGCTTTTTCAACAATTTGGTAATCTGGTGACATTTGGTTATTTGGTGACAATTTTGCGAGCCATTTCTCAGAAGATGTTATTAAACTAGCTGAAGAAAACGATATTAAATTTATTTGTTTTCCATCCAATTGCACTCACATAGCACAACTACCATATGTAGCCTTCTTTCGACGTTTGACGTTTGGTAGAAAAACTTAACAAACTACAAGTTGGCAAACCCGAAAAACAAAACAGTGCCCAAAGAAGTGTTTCCTAGACTTTTGGAAAGTTCTGGGATAGCTAACATGAGAATTTAATACCTGGCTACGGTGCAACTGAATATGACTGATTATAAAATATGAACACCCTATGTGAGTCAGTTTTGGATTATTTGAAGAGCCTTCGGACCCCAGATACCTCAACCACAAAGCCAAGAAAGAATACCTGGCGCTAGTATCACCATGGCAGACTTCACAACATCACAGAACGTCTTAACGCAGTCTTCCAGTATACTGATGAACTTGGGCCATCAAAAAAATATCTCGCAACCGGAAGCCAAGACCTTGCGGCGTTTCATCAGAATCCTCAAGTAATAATACCACCTTAAACTCAATGAAATCCTTATCTTTGGATGACTCAGATAGGATTAACCTCGCTGAATGGCAAGAACAAAAATCATGAGTGACGATGATATAACGGACAACGTCCAACGAGGATATTTCTATCAGTATTCAGTGTTGGTGACTATTTTTTGGTCAGGTTTTCAGTAAAGAAAAAAGTAACACATTACGTTGGCTGTGTCTTAAAAATATACAACGATGAGTTAACAGTTTCGTTCTTACGAAGATGTGCTGGGCGGAGCCTTATATATCCTGAAAGACAAGATCAGAACAAAAACATAAAATGTAAAAAAGAGCCAAGTTCTCTTATGAGCGAACAACACTGTGTAAAAAGTTAGCCACCAAAAGTAATGAGATCTAAAAGAACGCCAAGTTCTTACATCTAAAAGTGTTATATTGAATATTTTAAATCATAGGAGATAAAACAACAATATTAAAAGAAAATAGAAAATAGTTTGGATGAAAATTTACAAGTTCAATGTTCAAGTTTTAAAATGTTATTAATCACGCTTCAAACGAAAACTTGCCAAGTGAACTTGTAAATGTTCATCCAAACTATTTTCTATTTTCTTTTAATATTGTTGTTTTATCTCCTATGATTTAAAATATTCAATATAACACTTTTAGATGTAAGAACTTGGCGTTCTTTTAGATCTCATTACTTTTGGTGGCTAACTTTTTACACAGTGTTGTTCGCACATAAGAGAACTTGGCTCTTTTTTACATTTTATGTTTTTGTTCTGATTTCACATCTTTTTGCAAAGTTTTTTTTTTATGGAAGCATGAACCTCGAAATAACTTTATAAGCTAGCCATTTGCAAACCTTAACAATGTAATTGGTCTGCCAATTTATAAATAAATAGGTTAGGTTAGAGTGGCTGTCTAGACGTCACATTTAGACATCAAGGGTCTATTGTGAAACCACTAAGGAAAATTACTCATGGAGTTTTATGAAGTTTAACAAACCAGAATTCTAAATTTCAACATCGTATGAACATTTTAAGGAAGTGGGTGCCAGCTACGCCCTTTGAATGAAACTGCTATTTTGTACTTCTATATTCTCTTATACTCAACCGAAACCCTATCAGAATTTCGAATTTAAACGTTTTCGACCATTTTAACAAAGTGGGCGGATACCACGCCCCTAAATGGAAACAGAATTTTTTCTCATTTTTTTCATGTTATTCAACCAAAACCTTACTAGAATTCCAAATTTCAACATCTTACGACCGATTTAAGATAGTAGGCGGAAACCACGCCCCTAAATGAAACCAAAATAATTTATTTATATTTTTCCTTATATTCAACCAAAACCCTATTAGAATTCCGAATTTCAAGATCCTACGGCCAATTTTAGAAAATGGGCGGATACCACGCCCCCTGAATGAGCAAATTGAGATTTTCGATTTTTTTCCTTTGTATACACCCGGAAACCTACCATTGTACCAAATTTCAAGATTCTGCTATTGTTAGAAGTGCTTCATAATTTTGATGATCAGTGAGTCAGTGAGTCAGTCAGTGAGTCAATTACGGTTTTTGAAATTTTTATTGTTCAATATCTCAGGAAGTAGTGGTTCTACAAAATTGTGTTTTTCACGGAACCTTTGTGTCCATGAAGTTAATACGTAATTCAAATTTAAAGCTTCTAACTCTATGGGTTCAAAAGTTATGGGGGGTTAAAAATGTGCTTGAGTTCGATCCTGTAAAAAGGGAGTAGTGCTAGAACTTGGCTGGGCACTACCGTGCCCTTTGATGTTGCAGAGGTGAACAAAAGTGATCTGGAGAAAAAACTTCCTGTCCCAACACTGGATTGCCGAGAGAGACTGTTTTTTTTTCAATATCTTTTCAAAGATTTCAAAACTTAAATTAAAATTAAGATAATTGTATTTAAAAAAATTGTTAAAAAATGAAAATACAGTGTTAACTGCATATACAGATATCGAAGAATAAACTTGTCGAGAACACCTGCCGTTAAGGCTTAATTTCCCGGTGGGCCTACCCACAATATCAGGGCTGAGGAAAAGCCAACGCCCTGAGGCAGTACAAGTACCACCCCAGTACAATTAGCAATATGTTTAGGCATATTACTCCCCTTGCTGAGGGGGGTGCAGGGAAATTACTCCACGGGAATCTGCTCCACATGGGAATTTACTCCACTCAAAGTGGGAATTTTCTCCACTTTTTAAAGTGGCATAAATTCGCCCTGCAAGTGTCAAATAACTGCACAATTTTTTTGGTGGAATTATTTCCCAGCATGAAACTGAGCTCTACAGGTTCTTACGAGGAATGTTAGTTATTATAATGCAATCAATTTATGTGATAAATTCAACCAATTTATTGACTATGAACACAATTTTACAAATTAAACAATTATTTATTTTTGCACACAGTTTAACTATGGTGGAACATAAGTGCCGAATTCTATTTTGGGACTACAAACCCATTAGTCATTAGTACTGAAATTAAATTCGGGGTTTCTTCGTGATAAGTTTTAAACATTTTATAAACCATTAAATTGAGTAGACAGTTTGAACATATTTTCAAGGTTTACATACCACATGCTCTAAGTCTATGTGACGTTAAGGAAACTCTTCCCCATGAAAACATTCTTCTGAACTTTGGTGTTCGGTGAGAGTAGGGCATTCTTCAAGCAATACGGTACTTTAACCCAGCTTCATCTTATTGCATCTTTTTGTCACCTAAAATAACTGAGCTGTTTCTATTACATCAATAGCTCCATTAGAAAGACATTTTTGTATTGCTATGATTTTCACTGTTCAGTTTTCTTGCATCATGTGGATGCAGATGTAAGTAGGTACTATTTTTGCAATACTTAACCTTAACTCAGTCTCACATGTTTTAAAATATTATTTCAATAAAGGATTTGGAGCTTGAAACAAAAAATGAAGCAGGTAAAATAATTACAAGCGAGCGAAGCGAGCGGAAAAAATTTTGCCCAAAAGAGAATGAATTTGGGGTGTGAAAATAAAAAAAATCGCGCGAATTTTTTTATTTTCCCACCCCAAATTCATTCTCTTTTGGGCAAAATTTTTTCCGCTCGTTTCGCTCCCAACCAAACCAAAACGATTTTGAATGTTCCAGATCGTCATAATCTCTAGAGTCAAGACGAAAGTGAAAAAAGATGTTCAAAATGAATCATTTCAATGCAGCACCTGCTTTCCAGACACAAGCGTGCATTACAAAGGTGCGTGGTGGTTTCTTTTATAAAGTAAAGAAAGCGGCAGCAGTTAATTTTGAAAAATGAATTGCTCTGTCAATTTTGTCCACAAATATGTAGTAAAAAAAATGGTCCTATCTATTGCTAAGACTTTTATAATTCAAAGAAAAAAATTATATTCTGAAATTTTTTTTAATAAGAAGTGCAATAATATTGTTTCTCACACTTTTTACTTTTAGTGGACTATTTTCTCACACAATTATGCAGTTATTTCCCACTCGTAGTGGGAATTTATTCCACTTTAAAAAGTGGAGAAAATTCCCACTTTGAGTGGAGTAAATTCCCATGTGGAGCAGATTCCCGTGGAGTAATTTCCCTGCACCGCTGAGGGGCGAGGTCTATCTAACACCTCTTGCACCCTAGTGATCTCAGATGGTAACAGATCATCTAGGGGCTACTAGTTCCCGCGAATTTGGGATAACCACAGCCACCAGAATACTCCCACAATGGGGCCTACCTCTTAGACAGGACCAGGTTAAACAGACTGGTATCGAAGATACCAGAGAACCTGAATAACTCAGTGGGCTCCTGTCTCCCGTGGTACCAGAATATAGCTTATGGTGGAGCTACCTACATATACAGAAAAATTCTGCTCTTTTATTTGGGATTGGTGAAATTGACTTGCTGCTCGTAGTTTCTTAGAAATTTAAGAAAAAGTCCTACCGGCCAAAGTCACCCGGAATGAGGGGGTGACTTTGGCCACCCATATTTTAGCTTCTGTATTGGAAACTGTTCGATCGATTTGTTCAAAACTTAGCATACTTGAAGAGTGAGCGATTACCTACTTCGCTCACTCTTTAAATGTTAAAATTTTCATAAAAAAACAAAAAATTGTTGCAAAAGTTATTCACATTTCAATATGAAAAAGTGGCCAAAGTCACCCGTTCTGACGGTACCTTTTTCATACTTTTCTCATACTGAAGTTAATTAATTTTTAACCAGGAACTAATTACTCTACAATAGAAAGAAGCCCTCATAGAGGTTTGTAGTGAAAAAAGAATTTTACTACAAACGATAAAAATGTAATTTTTTAAGCCATATAGAGTTTCGTAGTGGGAGTACTTTTCACTACGAACCTCTATTTATCTGTTTTATAATTTTTTTTGTCTACATGGTATGATAATAAAGTAATGAGACTGATTATATTGCCATGATTGTAGTAACCCTGCGACCTTGAAATTCCCTTTCCCTTCTCCCGGCATCCTTCCCCTCTCCATTGATATATTTGCCATCGCTCTAGCTTGTTTAATTCACCTGCTCTGTCGTGTTGAGTAAATGTGTGTTCGTGGTGCTCGTCACGAAAATAGAAAAACGAAATCAAGAGCAACGCGTCGCGATAAAATTTTGCGTCAAATTGGGCGAAACAGCTTCGGCAACGTACGCTAAAATTGTAAAAGTGCATGGTGATAGTACTCTTAGTCGTGCCCAGGTCTTTCGATGGCATAAAGAGTTTAAGGACAGCGTGAAAGCGTGGAAGACGAGGCGCGGAGCGGGAGACCAGTCGAGGTGCGGACTGACACGAATGCGCAGCGTGTGCGCGCCCTGATCCATGAAGATCGGCGCTTAACAGTTCGAATGTTGGCTTCGGAACTGAGTATGAACCGTGAAACAGTCAGACAAATTTTAACCGACGATTTTTGGATGAGAAAGTTGTGCGCGAAGATCTCTAAAGCCTCTAAAGGGATCGCCGTGTTGCAACAACCGCCTTATTCGCCCGATATGTCACCCTGTGACTTTTTTTTGTTCCCTAGAACAAAATCGGTGGTCAAAGGAACCCATTTTGAATCGATTGAGGACATCCAGGCGGCCGTGACGAGGGTGCTCGCGGACATCCCAGTCGAAGCGTTCCGAAGCATGGAAAACGCGCTGGAATCGTTGTATAGCTGCCCAAGGGAACTACTTTGAAGGGGATGGCAGAGATGTAGAATAATTTTGAAATATACGGTTTTTATGGAATTAGTCTCATTACTTAATTGTCACACCTCGTAACTACAAAAAAAAAAAAAAATCTGCACTACAATCAACTACAAACGTAAAAAAGTTGGAAATTTAATTTTTTTGAACTGAAACAGTGGTTGGCAAAAGTAATGTTTTCTTAGAAAAAGAAATCTACTTTGTGATAAAATTTTAAAATGAACTTCTAATAGCCCAGGAGCCCCCATACAAGAAATTCCCGTCATCGCGCCCACTAAAATTTTTAATGAGGAATTAAAGTTAAAGCCAAGACGAATAAGATTCGCTTGGTCGGCGTGAATTGAGTTAGCCGGAAAGGCCGCGCATACCTGTTGCAATGTGGTGAAATGTCTCCATTATGACGGATTCTATTTTTGTTTCTTTCATTGCATGCGTCCTAGTGTTAGATGTAGAAATACCTTGGTTTGTTTGCTTTCAAGCTGCCGAAAGTAATTGCGCGGCCTTTCCGGCTAACTAAATTTACGCCTTATTCGTCTTTGCTTTATCTTTTATTCCTCATTTAAAATTTTAGTGGGCGCGATGACGGGAATTTCTTGTATGGGGGCTCCCCACTTATAACATTAATCCTAAACATTTCTCGCAACAAATTTTTAAATTCAATTGATAGTTACTCCACTGCAACAAATTAATGATAGCATTATAGGTATAACAGAATTAATTCTTCTCTTTCTTTCTCTCTGTTGTTGGTTGCCTCTTTGATGGAAATCATATTCATGTTTTTAAGACTTTAATAAAGAAATATTTTTTAACAAAACTGCAATTACAAACATTAAAATATAATTTTTTCCTTACAGAAGTCCACGACATGTTATGAAGGAACCCAACAATTTGGAAAATAGTGTAAGATTATTTGCTACTTTTTTTTAATAAAAGTTAATAACAGTTCACGTTTCTAATTTAAGAAAGAGACTGTCCAAAAATGCAAAATTAGAAAAAAAACAGCATGTACATTGTACAATATACAATTTTATTTATTTTTTATATGAAGAAATGTTTTTAGTCCGTGCCATTT
Source organism: Sphaerophoria taeniata (assembly GCA_943590905.1). Taxonomy (NCBI): domain Eukaryota; kingdom Metazoa; phylum Arthropoda; class Insecta; order Diptera; family Syrphidae; genus Sphaerophoria; species Sphaerophoria taeniata. Next base: position 73,331,840 of record OX016542.1, on the reverse strand, counting down.
ATCAAAAAGTGAAAAATATGATGTTAAAGAGGTCGGTTGAAGATGTAGGTATTGAAAATCTACAAAATCAATTGCGGTAGCCTTAGATTTCTCACAAGCTTCCTGCATCTGGAGCTGACGATGACGGTTAAAAGCAAGATGCCGATCGGAATCAGCGCTGAAAAAAGGTGCGAATATTATGGAAAATGTAAAAGGAGGTGTCCGTGAACATTGGTTTTGAATTCTTGAATATTACAATGACTGGGGAAGACAGAGTGTGGAAGAGAGTTCCACATTCGCGTAGTACGGCTAAAGAACGATTCTCTGTACATGACAGTACGTCCGAAGTTGGGTTCGAGGATGAACTGATGGGCATTCCTAGAGGCGCGGGTATTTCGGTTGAATATCTTACGGAGAGGAATGCAACTGGCTATTTCACTAGAGCATATACCGTTGAAGTATCGGTAAAATAGCGTGAGGCATGAGACATTACGCCGATGTTCTAAAGATGTAAATGACTCAACGATGGTATTGTCACCAATCATTCTGAATGCTCTTTTTGGATACTGTCCAGACGACTTACGTACGTCACTGGAGCACCAGCCCAAGCGTGAGAGTTGTACTCAAGTCTAGGATATATGTACATAAGTTTTGTAGATGATAGCCAAATCAGACGGGAACAAACATTTCTTGCATCGCCTCAAGAAACCGAAACATCTTGCGGCATTCTTGGCGACATCGCGTATGTGATCGTTCCACAAGAGGTGGTCGGTGATGAACATACCGAGAATCTCGAGATGTTCGGTTTCACTGATGCAAGTGCCACTCATGGACAGTGGCAAGGGAGGTATATCTCCCTTCAACGATACAAGACAGCATTGAGTTTTCGAAGCATTAAACTCTACTCGGTTTTGTATTCCCCATTGTACAATGCTGTTTTAGTTAGAGTTTAATAAGCTTATCATATTTAGTCGTTGCAGTTCCACACCCGAAGAGGAGGGATGTGAGTCTGGGAACGAATATGAAAAGCTAATGGTACTATCGTCAGCGAAACAATTTATTGGATTAGAAGTTACAGACAAGAGATCATTTATAAAAATGAGAAAGAGGGTCGGAGACAAAACGGAGCTCTGGTTTCAGACTTGAAACCGTCCAGTACGACTTGTATTGAACGGTTCGAAAGAAAGTTTCTAATCCAACGAAGAAGGGATTCATCGATACCGAAAGCACGCATTATCGATAAAAGGGCAAAATGCCAGACTTTATCAAATGCCTTTGAAATATCAAGTTCAACAATCTTACTTTCTTCAAAACGATGTAAAGATTTGTTAAACGGTGATTTATGTATGATGAGATCTTTTAGGACTCTCGCCACTGCCCGAGTGCGAAAGAAGATTTGCCCCATAGAATCATTGACGCGCTCAAGGACTGGGGGGACATGACACTCTCGGGCAGCGTTGAATTGGAGGCGAACTGCCTAGCGAAAATGTTAGCTTTCACCAGAGGGCTAACAACTGGAGTGTCATTGTCAACGAGCGCGCGTAGGGACCGAGGAAGATGAAGAATGCTTCATATTTTTAACCTTTTTGAAGACCTGGTAGGGGAAATATTGGCAAAAATGTTTCTTGCAGCCAAACACTTGCTCGTAATTTCAAATTGCCGTCACACACATTTTTCTCAGGTAATTTTTGGCAAATCAGTCACTGCGAAGTACAGTTACCGACTTATGAACTCAAAACCATTTTTCTTGGTTTTTGTTCTCATGTTTCTAATGCATAGGTTAGGTTAGGTTAGGTTAAGGGGCTGACAGTAGATGTCGTTACCGTCACACTTAGATCAATACAGATCCATTGTGATACCCGTGAGTATTGCTACTCAAGCTAATAAAATAAACCTATGTGTTCAGTTAATCAAGCCATTTAGAGGCATTGACGAAGTTCATAATGTTAGTACCTGGTGTACTAGAGAGTTCTTCTAAATCCCCGAAGAAATAGTTGCCGAGCAGTTTCTTCCTTTAGTAGGAGAGTGCGGGACAGTGACACAGAAAGTGCTAAGTGTCTTCATGCACCTCCTCGTCACCGCATCCTCTGCATAGATCATCTGAACTGATTCTCATATTTTTCATATGATAACCTTACAGATTATGTCCGGTAATTATGCTTACAAGAGATCGAAGTGATCCCTTGTGTAGCTGCATAATTCCTTCCGTTCTTTGTTTGTTAAAACAGGGCCAAATTTTTCTTGTAGTGCCGCAGGTGTAAAGAAGGTTCCACCTTTCATCGGCCTTAATAGTTATTCTTTTTGAGATTTCCTGTTTTAAATAACAGGTAGAGGTGCTACCTACCTGAGCTTGACTTACGTCAAGCGTTGACCCTAATCTTGCTAATTCATCGGCTTTCTTGTTGCCTGGTATATCGCTGTGGCCTGGGATCCAGCAGAGTCTAATGTTGTGCTGTGCGAAAAGAACCTTAAGCTCTTCGCGGCAGCATGAAACAAGCTTTGATTTTACTTCAGTTGCAGTAATCGCTTTTATTGCAACTTGGCTATCAATGTAAAAGTTGATATCAGCTAGTGGGATCGCCATCATTGATACCTTTTTAGCAGCTGCTGTCACTGCCAGGGCCTCCGCTTGGAGGACACTAGTGTAGTTTGGAAGCCTAAGCGAGGCGGATAGGTTAAGTTAGGTTTAGTTAAAGTGACTATGGATACAAAATCCACTCACTAAGGCCAAAAGAAAAGGCCATTGTGATACCACATGAATCTAGGGAATTACTTCTTACTTGTCGAACCATTTTGAGCTTTTTATGAAGCGAAGAAGATATTTAATGTCCTTGTTAGCTAGTTCACTGGCGTTATCGTAAAAATATTCTCCCAGATGAAGTTTGCGTCTTAGACAAAGAGCAGGACATGTGCAGAGAAGGTGAGAGATTGTTTCCTCTTCCTCTTCGTCCATACAGCTCCTGCAGAACTCATTTGAGGCTCCACCAAGTCGTATTGCATGTCTGCTAATATGATATCTGCTTTGAGATAACAAGTCTTTAGAGCGCTTTAGGTCAAGTGTCGGCCATATGAGTTTTATGGCTATGTGAACCTGGCACCCGACTTTTGAAAAAAAAAATTTCTTTATTTATTTTGATAGGTTAGGGTAGGTAGTTGATTGTAGTGAATTTAATTTTTTTTGTAGTTGTACAGAAAAAAAAAATTTGACCATCAAAAAAATGTCAGCCCCCGAAAATAAAATTTCGAACTTTTTTTGCTTGTTTTCCATAGATATACGCTTGTAGATGATTGTAGTGAAGTTTTTTTTTTTTTAAGTGAGACAGAAAAATTATAAAAAAAAAAAAATTTCGACCAAATTGTTCGACCACTACCTTTTTCATACTTTTCTCATACAAAAAAAGTACTGAAATTAATTAACTTTAAAATAGGAATTACTTACTCTAGTCATTTTAAGCCATATACAGGTTCGTAGTGCAAAATACTCCTACTACGAAACTTTAAAATCCGTTAACAAGCTAATGGACGTTTGTAGTGAAAAAATTACTTCACTACAAACGAAAGCAACCCTCATAGAGGTTTGTAGTGAAAAAAGAATTTTACTACAAATGATAAAAATGTCATTTTAAGCCATATACAGGTTCGTAGTGCAAAATACTCCTACTACGAAACTTTAAAATCCGTTAACAAGCTAATGGACGTTTGTAGTGAAAAAATTACTTCACTACAAACGAAAGCAACCCTCATAGAGGTTTGTAGTGAAAAAAGAATTTTACTACAAACGATAAAAATGTCATTTTAAGCCATATACAGGTTCGTAGTGCAAAATACTCCTACTACGAAACTTTAAAATCCGTTAACAAGCTAATGGATGTTTGTAGTGAAAAAATTACTTCACTACAAACGAAAGCAACCCTCATAGAGGTTTGTAGTGAAAAAAGAATTTTACTACAAACGATAAAAATGTCATTTTAAGCCATATACAGGTTCGTAGTGCAAAATACTCCTACTACGAAACTTTAAAATCCGTTAACAAGCTAATGGACGTTTGTAGTGAAAAAATTACTTCACTACAAACGAAAGCAACCCTCATAGAGGTTTGTAGTGAAAAAAGAATTTTACTACAAACGATAATAATGTCATTTTAAGCCATATACAGGTTCGTAGTGCAAAATACTCCTACTACGAAATTTTAAAATCCGTTAACAAGCTAATGGACGTTTGTAGTGAAAAAATTACTTCACTACAAACGAAAGCAACCCTCATAGAGGTTTGTAGTGAAAAAAGAATTTTACTACAAACGATAAAAATGTCATTTTAAGCCATATACAGGTTCGTAGTGCAAAATACTCCTACTACGAAACTTTAAAATCCGTTAACAAGCTAATGGACGTTTGTAGTGAAAAAATTACTTCACTACAAACGAAAGCAACCCTCATAGAGGTTTGTAGTGAAAAAAGAATTTTACTACAAACGATAAAAATGTCATTTTAAGCCATATACAGGTTCGTAGTGCAAAATACTCCTACTACGAAACTTTAAAATCCGTTAACAAGCTAATGGACGTTTGTAGTGAAAAAATTACTTCACTACAAACGAAAGCAACCCTCATAGAGGTTTGTAGTGAAAAAAGAATTTTACTACAAACGATAATAATGTCATTTTAAGCCATATACAGGTTCGTAGTGCAAAATACTCCTACTACGAAACTTTAAAATCCGTTAACAAGCTAATGGACGTTTGTAGTGAAAAAATTACTTCACTACAAACGAAAGCAACCCTCATAGAGGTTTGTAGTGAAAAAAGAATTTTACTACAAATGATAAAAATGTCATTTTAAGCCATATACAGGTTCGTAGTGCAAAATACTCCTACTACGAAACTTTAAAATCCGTTAACAAGCTAATGGACGTTTGTAGTGAAAAAATTACTTCACTACAAACGAAAGCAACCCTCATAGAGGTTTGTAGTGAAAAAAGAATTTTACTACAAATGATAAAAATGTCATTTTAAGCCATATACAGGTTCGTAGTGCAAAATACTCCTTTCGTAGTAAACTTTAAAATCCGTTAACAAGCTAATGGACGTTTGTAGTGGAAAAATTACTTCACTACAAACGAAAGCAACCCTCATAGAGGTTTGTAGTGAAAAAAGAATTTTACTACAAATGATAAAAATGTCATTTTAAGCCATATACAGGTTCGTAGTGCAAAATACTCCTACTACGAAACTTTAAAATCCGTTAACAAGCTAATGGACGTTTGTAGTGAAAAAATTACTTCACTACAAACGAAAGCAACCCTCATAGAGGTTTGTAGTGAAAAAAGAATTTTACTACAAATGATAAAAATGTCATTTTAAGCCATATACAGGTTCGTAGTGCAAAATACTCCTTTCGTAGTAGGAGTATTTTGCACTACGAACCTGTATATGGCTTAAAATGACATTTTTATAGTTTGTAGTAAAATTCTTTTTTCACTACAAACCTCTATGAGGGTTGCTTTCGTTTGTAGTGAAGTAATTTTTTCACTACAAACGTCCATTAGCTTGTTAACGGATTTTAAAGTTTCGTAGTAGGAGTATTTTGCACTACGAACCTGTATAAGGCTTAAAATGACATTTTTATCGTTTGTAGTAAAATTCTTTTTTCACTACAAACCTCTATGAGGGTTGCTTTCGTTTGTAGTGAAGTAATTTTTTCACTACAAACGTCCATTAGCTTGTTAACGGATTTTAAAGTTTCGTAGTAGGAGTATTTTGCACTACGAACCTGTATATGGCTTAAAATGACATTATTATCGTTTGTAGTAAAATTCTTTTTTCACTACAAACCTCTATGAGGGTTGCTTTCGTTTGTAGTGAAGTAATTTTTTCACTACAAACGTCCATTAGCTTGTTAACGGATTTTAAAGTTTCGTAGTAGGAGTATTTTGCACTACGAACCTGTATATGGCTTAAAATGACATTATTATCGTTTGTAGTAAAATTCTTTTTTCACTACAAACCTCTATGAGGGTTGCTTTCGTTTGTAGTGAAGTAATTTTTTCACTACAAACGTCCATTAGCTTGTTAACGGATTTTAAAGTTTCGTAGTAGGAGTATTTTGCACTACGAACCTGTATATGGCTTAAAATGACATTTTTATCGTTTGTAGTAAAATTCTTTTTTCACTACAAACCTCTATGAGGGTTGCTTTCGTTTGTAGTGAAGTAATTTTTTCACTACAAACGTCCATTAGCTTGTTAACGGATTTTAAAGTTTCGTAGTAGGAGTATTTTGCACTACGAACCTGTATATGGCTTAAAATGACATTATTATCGTTTGTAGTAAAATTCTTTTTTCACTACAAACCTCTATGAGGGTTGCTTTCGTTTGTAGTGAAGTAATTTTTTCACTACAAACGTCCATTAGCTTGTTAACGGATTTTAAAGTTTCGTAGTAGGAGTATTTTGCACTACGAACCTGTATATGGCTTAAAATGACATTTTTATCGTTTGTAGTAAAATTCTTTTTTCACTACAAACCTCTATGAGGGTTGCTTTCGTTTGTAGTGAAGTAATTTTTTCACTACAAACGTCCATTAGCTTGTTAACGGATTTTAAAGTTTCGTAGTAGGAGTATTTTGCACTACGAACCTCTATATGGCTTAAAATGACATTTTTATCGTTTGTAGTAAAATTCTTTTTTCACTACAAATCTCTATGAGGGTTGCTTTCGTTTGTAGTGAAGTAATTTTTTCACTACAAACGTCCATTAGCTTGTTAACGGATTTTAAAGTTTCGTAGTAGGAGTATTTTGCACTACGAACCTGTATATGGCTTAAAATGACATTTTTATCGTTTGTAGTAAAATTCTTTTTTCACTACAAACCTCTATGAGGGTTGCTTTCGTTTGTAGTGAAGTAATTTTTTCACTACAAACGTCCATTAGCTTGTTAACGGATTTTAAAGTTTCGTAGTAGGAGTATTTTGCACTACGAACCTCTATATGGCTTAAAATGACATTTTTATCGTTTGTAGTAAAATTCTTTTTTCACTACAAACCTCTATGAGGGTTTGTTTCTATTGTAGAGTAAGTAATTCCTATTTTAAAGTTAATTAATTTCAGTACTTTTTTTGTATGAGAAAAGTATGAAATGGTCGAAATTTTTTTTTTTATAATTTTTCTGTCTCACTTAAAAAAAAAAAAAACTTCACTACAATCATCTACAAGCGTATATCTATGGAAAACAAGCAAAAAAAGTTCGAAATTTTATTTTCGGGGGCTGACATTTTTTTGATGGTAAAAATTTTTTTTTCTGTACAACTACAAAAAAAATTAAATTCACTACAATCAACTACCTACCCTAACCTATCAAAATAAATAAAGAAACATTTTTTTTTCAAAAGTCGGGTGCCAGGTTCACATAGCCGAGTTTTTTGGCTGCGCACGTTGGTAAATTATACTACCTAGAGCTATCGGTATACCTATCTTTTCCCTTTCCGGTGAGAAAGGTATGACGGTTCCATTTTTAGCGAGTTCTTCGGCTCTACAATTTCCTGTGATGTCACTGTGACCCGGCACCCGGCAACAGAGGTGAATATTAAATTACTTCGCCACCTCCATACGAGATGATCGATAATCGAGGGCCGTTTGAGAGTTGGTTGAGACACCATCGATAGATTTAATAGCAGTCTGACTATTAGAGACGATGCGGATATCAAGTTTTCTCTTAGCCAGGACAGAACGTCTTTCATCACCAAAATTTTCGCTTGGAAGACGCTACAATGATTTGGGAGGCGAAATGAGAGGCTTAGATTAAGCTTTTCTGTGTACTCACCACAACCAACACCATCATTTTACTTGGATCCATCTTTTTAAAAATGAATGCCATACCATTTTTTTTCTTGTCCCAACCCAACGACACGTTCGTGAATCACCCTGTTTTATTCCCAAGGTTCAGCTTATCTTCTTTTCCATTTTCAAAATAAGTCTCATAAGGGGTCCCCGTTGCAATTTGAGTTCGTATTCCAATCGGATCCCTCACAAGGGAATTGACTCATGAACAATTATGTTATTGACTACAAAAGCACGTAGAGCGCCAAATTACAACCTTCGATCAGTGAAGGGAATCGGTTTATATTTCCTTTAATGTGCATTTCCATGTTGTTTAACATTTAGTTGGCCCTTTCCGTCAACTTCACCAGGAATATCATCATAGTCGATGACGTTGTTTTCTTACGTTCTGTATTAGCAGGGCCAAACTTAAAAAAAAAAAAACAAAAAACCTAAGCCCGCCAATCTGGTTTCAAGTTTCTGTTCAAGTTAAACAATGCGCCATCAATTTAAACAGCGAAACACACCTAGCAATAGCGAAGCATACAATACGATCACATTCACAAGACTACTTTAAGACCGAAAACAGCTCCACCAAGAAAAAATAAACAGAAGAAGTTGAATCTGATTTAACAAAAAAAAGAAAAACAATTGTCCCTTGAAGGATGTGAGAACTAAATAAAAATCTTTATATCTCAGATGCCAGAGCACGCTGCTGTCGCCACCGCCGCCCCCGGAACCCGTTCATCACATCGACCAATCCTTGGTGCTCTCATCACGACTCAACTCGTTTTGTGAATAAGTATCTATACATGGATTGGAATGTTTGCCCGTCAGCTCCAACTACCTCTGATCACCTTGCCATCATAGACACCAAGAATCGAGAATGTTATGTGATGATGTGGATGGATGGTTCACTACTGTTGATATTGTTTGGCATCTAGGGACGCAGCCAGTTGTATGATGATGGCGATGGGTGACGGCACTGGCATGGTTAGATAAATTCTATTTCATTTTATAGTGAACTTTAAGGGATTAAAAAGTGATGAAGTTGGAGCTCACTCTCGTTGTTGTTAGTTCAAATTTCAAAACATAGGTATTCAACGCAAGTTTTTTACATATTATCGAACTTTATAGCAAAAGTATGCATTTATACGGATCGTTGATATTGTCCGTTGTGGACTTGGGCCTCAATCAACAGTCTCCGCCAGCCAGCTCGGTCCCTAGCTAACTGTCTCCAGTTTTGCACACCACGTTGATTGAGGTCCTCTTCCTCTTGTGTGCGCCACCTGAGTCGCGGTCCTCCTCTCCTTCTACGTCCCTCGGGTCGGGAATAGTGTCGAAGGCTTTCCGGGCCGGAGCATTGGTGCCCATCTGCTCTAAATGACCGAGCCATCTGAGTCTCTGGACCTTGACCCTTCTGGCTAGGTCCATGTCGTTGTACAACCCGTAAAGTTCGCGGTTGTATCTTCATCGCCATTCCCCTTCAATGCAAACGGGGCCAAAGATGACCCGAAGAACTTTCCTCTCGAATCAGCCACGTATATTACGCTACAATCTCCATTTTATAAGCCGGACTCGGAGACCATCTGGGAATTTGTTGCTTATTTGTTGCTATTTTGTACCGAAAGAATTGATTTTGTACCTCTCTTAGTTTACGAGAAACGGCTGAGGACCTGACGTAATATTACGCTACAATCTCCTCTTATATATCTAGACAAAGAAAGCACCTATCGACTTGAGTCCAACTTCATATTTTGTTGCTATTTTGTTGCTGAGAAATACACCAACTACATTTGTCGAAATCGTAACCCTTCACGGGGGTGTACCACCCCTAGCCCTGTAAATACGTGATAGAGTGTATCTCTACAAAATAAAAAGGAATGGTTTTCTAAACGATTCAAGAGGTTACTGATAATATGTATAACAGGGCTTATACATATTGAATGACGCACGGAACGCATCAAATCATTTTTCAATTTATTGAATTCACTTTCAATAGGAGCACTAGAAGCTGGAATGCGACCTTCTGGAAACGTTTTCTGAAATTGTATGCTTAAGATGTTTCCCCATATTGGGAAGAGCTCGAGATCCTTGAGCAACATTTTGCATAAATCTATATGTTTTACTGTTTTCCAGATAATAAGGGCTCACAGCTGACCCTTCTTCCTCAAAATTAGATGACGCAGTTCGGAAAATGGTCTCACTCCACTCTCCTCAATAAATTTCCTTTAGAAAGCTATATTCACACCTAGTAACGTATGCTATATTTAATTACTAGCAACGCGGCTTATCTCGTCTTCCTAGCTGCTCTGGTTTACGAGATACACTGTATCTCGTATTTACAGGGCTAGGGGTGGTACACCCCCGTGAAGGGTTACAATTTCGACAAATGTAGTTGGCCTATTTCTCAGCAACAAAATAGCAACAAAATATGGAGTTGGTCTCTTGTTGCTAGCTGCTCTGGTTTACGAGATACACTCTACCCCGTATTTATAGGGCTAGGGGTGGTACACCCCCGTGAAGGGTTACGATTTCGACAAATGTAGTTGGTCTATTTCTCAGCAACAAAATAGCAACAAAATATGGAGTTGGTCTCTTGTTGCTAGCTGCTCTGGTTTACGAGATACACTCTACCCCGTATTTATAGGGCTAGGGGTGGTACACCCCCGTGAAGGGTTACGATTCCGACAAATGTAGCTGGCCTATTTCCCAGCAACAAAATAGCAACACAATATGAAGTTGGATTCAAGTCGATAGGTGCTTTCTTTGTCTAGATATATAAGAGGAGATTGTAGCGTAATATCCTCAGCCGTTTCTCGTAAACTAAGAGAGGTACAAAATCAATTCTTTCGGTACAAAATAGCAACAAATTAGCAACAAATTCCCAGATGGTCCCCGAGTCCGGCTTATAAAATGGAGATTCTAGCGTAATATACGTGAATCAGCCATACAGCAGGAGTGGGATGATGAGGGTGTTGTACAGTTTTACCTTAGTTGCTCGAGAGAGGGCTTTTCCACTCAATTGCTTTCTTAACCCAAAGAAACAGCAATTAGCAAGAGTTATTCTTCGTCTGATCTCGGTGCTGGTGTTATTACCCGTGTTAATAGCGGAGCCTAGGTAGACAAATTCCTCAAATACCTCGAAGTTGTATGAGTCTATTGTGACGTTCTGTGCGAGCCGTCGGTGTTGGGTGTCCTTCCTCGAAGACAGCATATACTTCGTTTTTCCCTCATTTACCGCTAACCCCATTTTTGCCGCTTCTGTCTCAATTCTCACAAAGGCGCCATTGACATCACGTTCATGCTGTGTTCTTCCCATTATAATTATATCAATAATATCATCGGGGTACGCGAGAAGTTGAACAGATTTTTGGAAGATAGTGACTCTGGTGTTGACGGTGGAGTTTTGGACTATCTTCTCAAGAACGATGTAAAAGAAATCGCATGACAATGCATCGTCTTGTCTGAATCCTTGACTTCGAAAGATTCCGTAAGCTCTTTGCCAACCTTGATGAAGCAGCAAGAGTTCTCCATCGTCATCTTGCACAAGCGAACGAGCTTGGCAGGGATGCCAAAACTAGACAGCTTTATACAGTTCGTCTCTGTAGATGCTGTCATACGCGGCCTTAAAATCGATGAAAAAGTGGTAGGCATCGATTTGAAGTTCCTGGGTCTTCTCCAAGATCTGCCGTAGAGTGAATATTTGATCGATGGTTGACTTTCCGGCTCTGAAGCTACATTGATACGGACCAATCAGATTGTTGAGGAAAGGCTTCAGACGTTCACATAAAGAATTTTCCAATAAGAGGTGTTATTTTGATATTCAAAGAAAAATGACATTTTTTGAGATAAATGATCAGATGTTTATTTCATTAAAAAGAGGAAGGTATGCCGTTAATAATGGAACACAACATCAGCCAAATGGCCGTGGCCGCCAGGACCACGCTTACAGGACCATATCCTTTTGATGAAATTTTCCATAACCAAATCGCAAAGTGGCTATGTCCTCGATAGCCGCATGAATTCCATCTTTGAGGTCTTATTGTTTATTTTTTATTAATGGCGTAGTTTCTACTTGTCAAATGTCAAAAAATGACAGCTTCAAAAGTGACAGCTACCGAAATAACGGGCTATTCAAAATAACACCTCTTATTGGATAACCCTTTATTACGGCGCAGAGAGGATCTTGTAGGCGATGTTAAGTAGACTGATTCTGATTCCTCTGTAGTTGGCGCAGTTAAGAGGATCTCCCTTTTTCAGGATCGGGCAAACAATGCTGAGGTTTTTTTTTTCTGTTTAAGTTCCAAGAAAAGTATCGAATTCTGGAAGTGAAAAACAAAACATTACAAAGCACCCAAACCCCATATAGTGAGTGGAACAATCGAAGCCATAATTATTTTCGAATGAAGAATGTAATGTCCATTCACAGTTTGAATGTTTATTCATGACGTGTGGAATCGAGACGGTCGTTACCTGGTACCCCAGCATTGATACCATAAAACAACAAACTGTGAAATTCGATATCAAAGCAAATAAGGGTTCGTCATTTCATAAGGAAAAGAAACTACAATTTCAACCTGCGACTGATTGTTTTAATTGTTTGATGCGAAACGGACTTTTTATACCCTTCTATACCCTTCAATGTGCGTTCCTTTTTTGAGCACTTTAGAGTGTAGACCGTATAGCTTGTTAACTTGATGTTTATTGTATAACAGGAGTGGATTTATTCTTATCACTAAACAATGAACAAAAAACAAAGGCAGAAGAATGAAAAGCAAGCAGCATAGTAGTTTATTACCTTATTCATGTAAAAGCGGCTGCGGAGTTGTCGATGACTTTTAACATTGGTCTTGAATTCCTAAAAATTGAACTGGGGAAAGACAAAGTGATGTTAACAGTTCCAAATTTGAGTAGTACCGCTAAAACATGTTATCAAAGGAATTGATGCTCTTAAGTTCCTAAGCGATTTTATGTCTTAATACAAATTACAACCCTTTACATCCTATTACATCGAACAACACTTTTCGAACAGAGTAATGATGCGCTTTGTTTTACGAGAATGTAGGTCTTAAAAGGAACTCATTTTTCACTCGACATACATTCTCACTTACGGTTAGGAAGATGTTAAGTAAAATGTTAACATGCCTTCATTTGGCCATCAAAGTTCACCCCTTCTACAGATAATAAATACCATTGCCAACGCGACGCGAATTTAACATACAATGTCGCCCAACTCTTGCATTTATTTCAGATTAGATAATGGAATGTTTATCTTAATTTTTAATATTATTTTGTTTTCCTGATGTTGAATGGGGGCAATTAAAACACATGAACACTATATAAATTGTTGACTAAGAACCCCCTGCGTTCATTGCCACCATTTTACTTTTTGAATTTTAAAAAACAGATCGATGATAAATCACAATCTATTGAACCGTTTCTCAATTACACGCTTTTAGTTAGATTTTTAAAATCACTTCAAAATCCTTACTTACTTACTTACTTATGGTGGCGATGATACAGTCCAGGTCGGACCAGGGCCTCATCCAACAAACGTCTGAAGCCAGCTCGGTCCCTAGCTAGATGTCTCCAATTTCGGACGCCAAGTTTGTTCAGGTCCTCTACCACCTGTGTGCTCCACCTGAGTCGCGGTCTTCCTCTTCTGCGACGTCCTTCCGGGTTGGATTCGAAGACTACGAGCCGGAGTATTATTTTCCATTCGATCTACATGACCCAACCATCTAACTCTTTGAACTCTAACTTTTTTGACAAGGTCAGTGTCGCTGAAAAGCTGGTACAGTTCTTGATTGAATCTTCGTCTATATTCTCCATTTATATAGACAGGACCAAAAAATGACTCAAAGAATTTTTCTCTCGAAGCAGCCCAAAGCATTTTCATCTTATGTTGTCATGGTCCATGTCTCTGCGCCATAATTATATTAGGACCGGGATGATGAGGGTTTTGTAGAGTGTCACTTTAGTTGCACGGGAGAGGCCTTTACTATGTACTCAATTGTCTTCTAAGTCCAAAGAAGCAGCGATTGGCAAGAGTGATTCTTCGTTTGATTTCAGCGCTGGTGTTGTTGTCTGAGGTTATATCGAATCCTAGGTAGAGGAAGTCCTTAACCAACTCGAAGTTAGATCTGTCTATGTTGACGTTTGCTCCAAGACGTCGATTTTGGTTGTCCTTTCTTGTTGACAGCATTAACCTGCCCTCGTTAACCGCTAGACCCATCTTCCTGGCCTCCGTCTTAAGACTCACAAACGCTCCACTGACATCACGCTATCAATTATTGGCGTTTTTCTTTTTTACCTCTGAGCAGATTAGATCAGATCACGGATGTGTCAAGGCGAAGCTCTGAGCAGATCATATTCAATGTCCTCCGATTTAATAAAGAAACAACCCTGAGCACTGAAATGTAATTTTTTACTTATTATTATTTTAACAATTTTTTTTCACCTACAATTAGTCTGGGAGGCGACCGTAAGATTACCTACCTCATCAGTAGAGTGGAAAATTTAGCCACCATCTAATGCTAACTGATATGAAATCTTCAAAACCAGTAGTCGGACAGACTTTTCCTGGGCCTTTTGGTGGCTATATTGCACTTCCGGTTGCGTTTTTTGGTGCTACTTATACCATGGGGAAATTGGAAAAAGTAAGTATGGAGGTCAATAGACATTTCCTCGAAGATACCAAATCATATGGTCGGACAGAAATAACGCGGGCCGTTCCCTTTATCCGACCATTTAAAAAGCGGTATTTTTGGTGTCATCCTACCTCATCGGCTGAGTGGGCAAATGGGGTATCAAATGAAAGCTTAGAACGTCTATATTAAGAATCTACTGGTCTTTGATGCTGAGTTGAGAAAAGCATCCTAGTAGCTGGACGGGCTTTTGAAAGATTGTGCCTTTGGTGTTGACGTTGGAGTTTTGAACAACCTTTTCAAGAATCATATTGAAAAAATCGCATGACTGCGCATCGCCTTGTCTAAAACCTTTTTTGACATCAAATGCGTCCGTTAGGTTTTTTCCGGCCATGATGGAACAGCTTGAGTTTTCCATTGTCATCTTACACAAACGGACGAGTTTTTCTGGGATGCCAAAACTAGACATTGCTCTATATAATTTGTCTCTATAGACGCTGTCATGGTGGTGTAGGTATCGATTTGAAGTTCCTGGGTTTTTTCCAAGATCTTCCGTAGGGTGAATATTTGATCGATGGTGGACTTTCTGAAGCCACACTGATAAGGACCTATATCAGGTTGTTGACGAAGGGCTTCAAAAGTTCACACAGCACGGCAGACAAGATCTTGTAGGCGATGTAGTTGGTGCAGTTCAGGGGATGAGCTGGTGCATGCTCCTAACCAAATCATCTCCAGCTGCTTTGTACAGTTCCGCGGCTAGCCCGTCTGCTCCAGCGGCTTTGTTCGACTTAAGTTTAGATATCGCTATCTTCACTTCGTCTACGTCGGGTGGGTGGAATTGTTGGCCTGCTGCACCCAAATTGAATGGTTCTGTATTGATTCAGTGGTCGTGTCCTTCTTTGCAGCGCCGCTTTGTATGCCTCTTGTTTATCTGCATGTGCTCGCCGGCACTCATCGACAAACCAGGGGTTTCGTTGTGGTGGCCGAGTAAACCCTAGCACTTCAGAGGCGGCATCTTTGAAGGCTGCTTGGCAGCGTTGCCACTGGTTCTCTACATTGTGTGCTGGCAGCAAAGGGCTTCTGAAGAGATTTTCGGAGACTCGATCGGAAAAGGATCGAGCAATCTCTTGCGATTGTAGCCGTTTGACGTCGAATTTTCTCCTAGCATTTTCACGTGTTGGCCTTGATCGGGATATCCGCATTCGTACCTTGGCTACAACAAGGTAGTGGTCCGAGTAGATGTTGGCACTTCGGAATGTGCGGACATCTTGCATGCTAGAGAAGTGTCGTGCGTCTATCGCAATGTGATCAATTTGGTTGACGGAGATTTCCATGTCCCCTTGTGGATATTGAGATGTGGGAATCGCGTACTTGCTAGCATTACGTCTCGCCCCGCAGCGAAGTCGATTAGCCTAGATCCTCCGTTATCGGAGGTGATGTCGTGTAGGCTATGTCGTCCGATTATTCCACCAAAGATATCTTCTCTACCCAGCTTAGCATTAAAATCTCCAAGGACAATTTAAATGTCATAGCTAGGGCATTGCTCATAGGTCTTGTCGAGGAGCTTGTAGAACTTATCTTTGGTGTCTCATCCTTTTCCTCAGTGGGGGCGTGAGCGCAGATGAGGCCGATGTTGGTGAATTTAGCCTTGAAACGGATTGTCGTGATGCGCTCATTCACTGAGTTGAAACTCAAGACCTTCATCCTGAGTCGAGTCCCAACTACAAATCCACATCCAAATAGACGCCGGTAGCAGTCGCCGTAGTAGATATCATAGTTGTCCACTTTACGTAGGTGCGGACCATCCTATCACATTTCTTGGATGGCAGTTATATCTGCTTTAGCAGTCAAGGGGCTTCCGCTAGTTGTTCGGCTGCACGTGGTCTGTTAAGGGACCTAACATTCCAAGTGCAAAACCGAAATTCGTTCTCCTTAAATCGTTTGCGTGGGTTGTCATCATTAATTCCGAGGCATGTCGGTGGTTCGGATCTATAGTTTCCCTATGTGGCCGGGCAGTCACCCCGACGCACGACCCCCAAACTGGAGGGCCAGGGCCAGGTTTAACTCTAAGACGAAGAGCCGGCCAAACCGCTCCTTATAGGCCTATGGGGTGCGAATATATCGTAGTAGCCCTATAAGGTGTTCACTAAGTAGTTCCTGGCTGGAACTGTAGACGGCACCGTTGATTCCATCTTGGGAGTTCTTCCGCTGCCGCCTGTTTAAAAAGAGGTATGCCTTAGTGGACACATAACTCCTCCCCATCTCTCTCTTTGCTGCCGCAAACAATTTCCCACTGCGGTTTGAACCCAATCTCTGGTTGAGGTACTGGGCACCCAATGTTCACCGCGGGGAGGTGGAGAGTAAGAGTTGATAGACAGAGGTTGCTGTGGACGCTTGTGTCCTCTTGAATGCACTGTGTCTACCCTTCGAACCTGGAATTCCTGAACCTAATATTTTACGCTTTATCAACGTACTGAATACGATTTTTTTACGAATGCATGCCTTGAATTATGTATGGTGCTGTGCTATTCACTCTTAGATTTTATTCACAATTAATGCTGAGTGTGATTATACTAGCAGTTCACTTCACAATAATTTTCCTTATCGAATCGTTTAATCAAATATTAATTTTTTTTTCAGACCGGGCCAGGGCGGACAACCACAGAAGAGGTAAGATAAGTAGTATGAAAAATCACAGATAACGAAATCGCCTTCAATAAAATTGAACTAAACAATTAATTTAAAATTAAAACACCTCACTGCCAATAGCATCGTCCTATATCATGAACTAAATCAATTCACTTTTACCTTAGTAAACAAAACAAAAGCAGCAACAAAAACAAACATATAAATCCAATTCTCTGAGAAAATAAGGAAATCCAACTCTCCACTCCAACAAATGAATTCTACCACTGCTCTGCCTGCCTTGTCACGCTACTTTTGTGGAATGCAGTCCTCCAGGAATTTCTTGTTGGAGTGGGACCACGACAAATTTATAACGAACATTATGTAGTTCTAGATATAAAGTCATATGTTTCCATTAATTTTTTGTGAGGGGAAAATACAAATGCGACTGCGACAGTAATAATGGCCACACCACAAGTCCACAACACGGTGTCAAAGATAGAATTGCTTACAGTATAACCACGCAGTGTGGTGAAACTTTATTGTGGTAAAGTCAGTGCTGTCATATTATAGATATGCAATGGGAATGGGATTGTTTTAAGCAGAAAATAATTGTACGACTGGTACGGCATAATTTGGATCCCTAACCAAAAACAATCATAGTTTTAATATATCCATTAAACAATTTCCCGGATTCGTTTCAATGATGTCTTTAACTTGCCTTTAATAGGAAATTATTTTCTTCACAAAGTTTGGGGATTATTTTTTTTTGTCTATGGGTAGGAAAGGAGTAAAATACTCCTATAGTACCAAAAACGACAGCAGTGGGTATATTTCGTACACTTAACTATCGTATCGGTGAGCTGAGTTGAGTCGTCGATTTGCTAGATTAAGAGAAAACTGGATACAAATAAATTTAAAGCAAACTAAAGCTGTTGAAAAGTTTGTTCCGCTTACGTTGTTGAAACTGGAAATATGAGAGGTGTTATGACTATATGCATGGAGTGGTTCTCTTTTAACAGGGTGATATCTTTAATTTTTTAATAAAAATATCTGACAGAGAATGGTCCGGTCTTTGTCGCTCTGTAACTATACAATGCGATGGTCTTTTGAATAATTCTTAAAGCTATTGCTTCACTTTAAGACAAGTGTAGGGTTGTAAATTTTAATATAATATAAAGTACCCCTTTAACCCGGTGATCTTACGACTCTTTCTTCTCTGCATTATGTTTTTAAAATTATAACGGACAATTTTTCTCGTAATAAGAAGTCACAAGAGGTGAAATTGATTTTGTGACTTTTTCGTATTCTCCCCCAAAGTCACAACTTGTGAGAGTTACAAAAACAATCGAAATTGTGATCTCCTTCAGAGCAGGTCATAACTAGAAAATTATTTGAGATTTGACATTTTCATTTATAAGTATAGTGAGAAAATGGAAGTTGAAATGAGTATGACGCATATTATTGACGAAGTTTCCTCCGTAAATGAAAAATAAGATTTGAAACAAACTAATAAAATTGATAAGATTGCAGCTTAGACCTTAGACGGCTTTTTGTAACATTATGTACATAGGTACTTCCTTCCATTTTGCGGCTGACCTGGTGGGCTCGTACATGGCATTCAACCCTTCTCCCAGCTGACCCCATAATTTGTTTACCCTTTCCGGATCGGTTGTGTCATTTTTGTTAGCCATGAGTTGCGGGTGGTCGGTCATGAATGCCACGAAGTATTCTAGTTGCTCCACCGAAGTCCTTTTACCATCACGATTGTATTCTGAAAATATATTAATTTACCTATTTATTTATAATTCCAATTATAAACATTTCTATATAAAATGTATCACACCTGTTGCAGACATATTGTAGAGCTGAGTTGTTGATTGGCAAATTTGAAATCTTTTAAATTTTTTCAATGAGAAGCTGATGACATTTCCATACCTATGCACCTTGGTTGTGGTGAGTTTCGTTGTGACTTTTCTTGTGAGGATTATGGGAGAATCCGACAAATGTTATCGAATCACAACAATCCTCACAAGAAATAGTCACAAGGGCTTATGACTTGTGATTCCTCACAAGGGGGAGAATCAGGCTGTTAATCTGATTTATATGTACATCTAAAATCGCTGAAATAAAGGCTATCTATAGTTAGGTTGCAAAAGTCGATACAATTGTACTTTTTTCGATACACTCGACTTTCCTTAAGTACACAAATATACTTACTAAATTCTATACTATTATGCACTTCCAGTCTTTCACATGATGCAATAGGTATTCTGCTAAATCATAAATATTTTTACCAAAATCCATATCACCAAGTATCCTTTTTCTGAACGCACTCATTTGTTGCAAGTCAATAAATTTGCTAGTTTGAAGGCAACATATAGAGTTAGGTGTATCTTCTACTAAATAGGTACATGTGAAAGTCTGTAGGGTGTTGGAGCGTCACCACTAAAGCGATCATCATGAAACTTTGTACACATATTCTTGGAGGTATTAGAAGTAACATAGGATACGTTTTATTCTGATAAAATGTATGGTTCCCGTGAGATGGACCTAATTTTTAATAGAGCAAAGGATTGACATATTGCCTTGGTAGTGATAGATTAGGTTTCAGAAAATCACCAAAGCTACTTTTTATCCCGGATATCGCGGGTAACACAACGGGAACGGCTATGTGTCATAAATTAGAATCACCAGCACAACTATCGTCACCAAGTGCACCCAATTATTGGCATACGCAGACGACATTGAACACTTTGGAAGGAACCCACAAGCTCTTAAATACTAATTTATCCAGGCGGCAAAAAACCTGGAGATGCATATAAATGAGGGAATAACTAAGTAGGTACATGGTTGCGCCGGCTGGCTGAAAACGTTAATAAAAGTAGAAGAACAACTATTAAGGTGCAGGAATTCAAAGAAGTGCGTTCCTTCAATTGCCTTGAATACAAAAAATATGCAGTCGGACGCTCAAACCAACAAAATCTACTTTACTCATTCAAGGCTCTTTAAATCCAATAATCTTTCCAGTAATCACTTACGGATCCGTGATCTGAGTGCTTAGCCAAAGGTACTCTGAACTCAGCCGCTTTCGAGAGAAAAGTCTTATATGCTAATTCCACGGATGCTAATCACGAGATTAAGCGATGTAGATTAGAAGATCGAGTTCCATTATATTGGAACCCGCCGATGTGCTAAGTCAAAGCAAGCATGCCACAGTCCCTGGATGCCCTTTTCAGGCTGCAACCGGGATCGTTCTTAAGGTTCTGTAGACCTAGCAGTGTGAAGGGTAGCCATAGGTTGAAGAGGGAGGAGCACGGGTTATTTTACAGGTGGCGCCCAACGTGGAGCGCTAATCCCTAAATTTCAGAAAAGTCGAGATTTGTTCTTAATCTACTTCGTTTAATCATGATTAGCGTCAGTGGAATCAGCATATTACGGAGTATAGTTGGCCCCGTTTGTGAGGAAGGCCGATTCTGGAGACGATATAACCAACCAGACGATGTATCAACGAAGCAGACTTGATCACAAAAATTAAGCTTCGTAGACTCCAATGGGTTGGACACTTAGTTCGTGTGAGCGAAGAGGAACCGGCCCGGAAAGTCATTTGCAATACAATTCACAGTAGCAGACTAAATTTGCCCTGAAGGATATCGTGGATCAGGACGCCTAAAGCTTAAGGGTGCAAAATGGGATGGCGTCGGCCAACAATCGGGAGACATGGAGGAACTTGCTGAAGCAGGCCCGGACGCCGCACCGGTTCCCGATTGTGGCGCAGATGAAGGGAAAAAACTTGATTGGCCAGGCTAACGATCATCGTCGATAAATAACCAGCGAGACAAGGCTCTCAGGATCATATATGAATGTTAAAATCTGTACTGGGTCAGAACATCACGCCTAAACCACACCATAGAATAACCGTTTTCATCCCTGATCTAAAGTACTTTTAAAATACTTTTTAATAAAAATACCCTCGTGGTGAATTAAATTAAGGTGGAAGGTGAATAGTTTATTCATTTTATGTTCTCTTAGAAACTGAGATGCTAAATTGCTAACATACAATGCTCCATAAATGAGTGTATGGTTGGTGGGTGCATCAAATAAAAAAAGAATAAAACGTTAAAGGGTGAAAACACAGTTCTCACGACACGAGTCACGAATTCTGCAAAAATGTGAAGTAATACCAACACATCGGATACTTCAGTTCAAACTTCAAAGCGCTACTTCTACCGTACCGATACTGAAATGGTTTTTCCACCACTAACAGGCGGTCCGTTTCAGTACTCAGGAGAGAATTACATTTAGTAACGAACCAAACCTCGAACTGAAGTAACGTTATACGGTATGCGGTGTGTTTATATTTTATCTTTTTTCGTGTTGTCGGTGTGGTCATCTGTCAAATATTAATGTTGCCTTTGCCTTTGTGAAATGGCGAGTTGCTTAAAGAGCATCCTAAAAGTTTCATTCATGAGTGTAATGTAGGCTAAAACAAGTTCTTAGCTGCATTTTTCACGATACATATTTGCTTTGGTTGAATGTGTGCATATGTGTAGGTAGCATATTACTTCTAAATCTAAGCTCGTATGTGTAGTATGTTTTTGAAATCTTGAATTGCAGTGCAGGAATTAATGGAAATACAACAAAATTAGTTTAATAGTCGGTGAATTTTTTCTTGTAAACCTTGAAAATTTTACGTGTTTTTGATTCGTTGGCTGTAATCAGAAAAATAAATAATAACAAGTGTGCCTAAAAATACCTTAAAATAAAAAGTGTGTGTTTTAATTTGAGAAATCTTGCTGGAGTTAGTATAAGGTTCGATGCATGAAAATTACGAAAAGGAAAACTAAAAGAAATCAAGTGAAAATATTCCAAGTGAATAAGTGAAAATTATGTGTTTTTTGATGTCCTTTATTTGATTGACATCTGAATATCTAAAGAGAAGCACTCGGTGGTATTTTTTTTTCTTCGTCTTTGAGTTTCCGTACACTGTGGGAAATGCAGTTTGATGTGTGTTTTTTATTTTACAAGGAGAATCAACGAAAAAATTAAAAGGATTACGTGAAAAGTTTGTATTTTTTACTTTATTTCTTTTTTTCTGTTTTCAATTTCTTGTAGTATACGGTGCGGGCCCTAAAATAAACTAACTCTCTGTGAGCGTCAACGATAATTTCCTCAACCACAAAATAATACTTAATTTTGGTGACCTGACCGTTTAGGAAAATATGTTAAAGGACAAGGTTGTCCTCACACAATTGAGTCGATGTGGATAGGTTTGGTTGGAAACTATTACCTTTTAGATTCAATATCCTGAAACACTGAAAGATTTGTTGTTGTTAATTGTTTATCATTCAATTTTTGTTGTCGAGTTAGAGAACTCGGTTTTTTCCTAATTCATGATGAGCGAGGTTTTGGTTTTATTGATGAAAGTTGTTTAGGTCGATCGAGTCACAAGTACTGAACACTGAACAGTAAGTGACAGTGAAGTATATGAGTTACGGCTTTTTAAATCTTGAAAGAAGAAGAATGAAGGAACACACAGTCAGAGATGGGAACACAAAATATTGACAGCATCACAAAGAAGCAAGATCTAGGTTTGTAAGAGATCATAAATGGCTTGGACAAGGGAGTGGAAATCCGTTATTTTTAGCGATGAACGAAAATAAATTTGGATGGCCCCGACGGTTTTGCGTGATTTAAGGGACGAAAAAGCAGTTAATAAAAATGAGTCGGAACCCTAGAGGTGGCAGAATTATGGTGTGAGGTGCTTTTGGTTTGTTTGATAAAATCCCCTTGATGTTTGTGCAACTTAAAATTAATGGCCAACGAATTTTGAGTCATTCCTGCTGCTCCTATTTACAATTACAATGCAAGTTGTTTTTAGTATTTTCCATGGTCTCCCTGTAGTCCTGACCTTAACCCAATCGAAAATTTCTGGGGGATAAAGGCCAGAAAAGTTTACGCAAATGGAAATCAGTACAAAAATGTAGCAGACTTTAAAAGAAGAATAAATGAAATTTGGCTGGAGATGAACGAACAAGTTCTGCAAAACTTTACACATTCAACGCCAGATGGGATTTTTCAATTAATTGAGAAACAAGGATGTAGTACAAAGTATTGACTTACAGATTAGTAGGTAATTCGGTTTCTTTCATTGATAGCCAAGCAGCAATAAAAGCTATCTCTGCCACTCAAATCAAGTCGAAGCTTGTCTCTTGCTGTCGCGAAGAGCTAAAGGTTCTTGGCACACAGCATAACGTAAGACTCTGCTGGGTTCCTGGCCACAGTGATGTACCAGGCAACGAAAAGGCGGATGAACTTGCTAGGGAGGGTTCCACACTGGAACCCTCTCTGATAGACCATCATATAGGGATACCGTTATGTGAACTGAAACATAACGTCAGTAAAACCATCATTAAAAAATCCAACGACAGATGGAATCTCCTAGAAACCTGTGTTAACACCAGGAAGCTATGGCCTAGATACGATAAGAAAAGATCCGATTGGATTTTAACTCTTAATAAACCCTCCCTAAGATCCCTTATCGGCATTATTACAGGACACAACCTACTCGGCTACCATAAGAAGAAGATGGGGCTCAGTACTGATGACCTTTGTAGAGCCTGTGGTGATGAAAACGAGCATGAAGACACTGCTCATTTTCTCTGCCACTGTCCTTCGCTCTGTCTCGCTAGGAAGAAAACTCTAGGCAACTTCTTCTTCAATGAACTAGATACTAGAGGAACTATCAGAACTGCCAGGCAAAAGTTTACTAAACTTTGTCAAGACCTCTAAATGGTTGAAAAAAAATTGTACAACCAGTTGCTTCTTCTAAAACTGTGGCAACTCTGTAAGGCTACGATAAAACTGCACACTCAACCTTTAATATAACACAATTTCTTAGGGGCGGCGGGTACAACGTCCCGCGGGTCGGCTATTAGAATATAGGTACCAACCCCTTGGAAATTATAAAAATGGAGTATTTAATTATCTAAATACTAACTAAAGTAATTGGAGGCTAATTCGTACTAAAAAAGTGCCAAGTGTGAAAAGAGATGGATCAACTTACTTATTTAAGGTGGCGCTACAGTCAGGTGTGGCATGAGCCGCAATTCACAGTCTCCGCCAGCCAACTCGGTCCCTAGCTAGCTGTCTCCAGTTTGTTTGCGCCACCTGAGTCGCGGTCTTCCTCTCCTTCTGCGTCCCTCGGGAATAGTGTCGAAGGCTTTCCGGGCCGGAGAATTAGTGTCCATGCGCTCTAAATGACCGAGCCATCTGAGTATCTGGATCTTGACCCTTCTGGCTAGGTCCACGTCGTTGTACAAACCGTAAAGTTCGCTGTTGTATCTTCTTCTCCATTCCCCAACAATGCACAACTATATTGCATTTAATAATTCTTTTTATTTAAATTTTTTTCACCAAATTTTCTTCTATGATCTAAGTTATGATTTCAAAAATTTAATTTTACCTTTTTGTAGTACAGGGACAGTATAGGGGGGCGGCAACTGTTGCCACGTGTCTAGTAAATAAATGAGACACTTTGCCACTTGTGTAGCTAGTTGAAGAATTTTAAGCTGAAAATGAACTTATTTTTCACAAATTCTCTTATAACGGGTGATTTTTTAAGAGGTTTAGAACTTTAAAAAAAAAAAAAAAATCGAAAAAATGAATGAAATATTTATTTGAATCGATAGTTTGAACCTTGCAATTTAATGTTTAAAGATAATTTCATGGAAATGTTGACCGCGGCTGCGTCTCAGGTAGCCCATCCGCTGAGTCCAATTTTGGCATACTCTTTCACACATATCGGCCGGTATCTCACGAATGAATGCATTAATGTTGGCTTCCAGTGCGTCAATCGAAGCGGGCTTGTCCCTATAGACATTAGCCTTGACATACTCCCACAAAAAATAGTCTAATGGTGTCAAATCGCACGATCTAGGCGGCCAATTGACCAGCCCGAAACGTGAAATTAACTGTTCACCAAACTCGCCTCGCAATTGCGCCATTATTTCGCGTGCTGTGTGGCATGTGACACCGTCTTGTTGAAACCACATATCATGCAAGTCAAGAACTTCCATTTCGGGCAAAAAAAAGTTTGTTATCATCGCTCGGTAGCGTTCACCATTGACAGTAACGCTGCGATTCGCATCATCTTTGAAGAAATATGGCCCAATAATGCCGCCGGCCCATAAACCGCACCAAACAGTGGCTTTTTCGGGATGCATTGGTAGCTGTTGCAATGCTTCTGGCTGATCTTCACTCCAAATGCGGCAATTTTGCTTATTTACGTACCCATTCAACCAAAAATGAGCCTCATCGCTGAACACAATTTTTCGATAAAAAAGCGGATCCTCGGCCAGCTTTCCAAGAGCCCATTCACCAAAAATTCGGCGTTGTGGTAGGTCGGCTGGCTTTAGTTCTTGCACCAGCTGTATCTTAAAAGGCTTTACGCCCAAATCCTTCCGCAAAATTTTCCACGTAGTGCTGTAACAAAGGCCTAACTGCTGGGAACGGCGCCGAATCGACATTTCGCGGTCTTCTGTCACACTAGCTGATACGGCCGCAATATTTTCTTCACTACGCACAGTACGTAAACGTGTTGGTGGTTTAGTGTCCAACAAAGTAAATTTGGTGTGAAATTTGGTCACAATCTTCCGAATAGACTGCTCAGAAGGTCGAGAATGCCGATCATAAAATGGAAGCAGCGCGCGATGAACATTTCGAACCGAGCACGAATTTTGATAGTAAAATTCAATAATTTGCAAGCGTTGTTCATTTGTAAGACGATCCATGGTTAAATTGCAAACCAAACTGAAGCTGTTTGACAGTGACACAAGGTACTAAACACACGTCAGCTGTCAAAACCAGTGTTGCCAAAACCAAATCAGCTAAAAAATCACCCGTTATTATTATAGATGAAGTTAATGTTCTCTATTTTGCATTTTGTTTGCTCACTTTTGGCGCAGTATTTTACCCTGTAATATGTGTTCCTACTGTGATTCTAAGTAGGTAGGTGAGAATGGCTGTTCTGGGCAGCCTCTGGCCAGGAACACTATAAGCGCTTCAATTGCGCCGTTTTGATACCATAAAACTCGAAGTGGCCTTAAAAGAATAAATTATAAAAAGATACGCACGGTACAGTGCATAATAGGGATTTGGTGGCCAGCCTAGCGGGTAGTGGAGTAGCGAGAGTCTGTAACGAGGAAGCTATTAGCGTGTGGGGTAGGGTGGCTGGTTACAGGGTAGCGGTTTAGGTCTTTAATTTATCGATTGAGGCAGTACGAAGTCTGCCGGGTGAGCTAGTGAACAAGGTGTTTAAATGACATTTCGATATTTTAACGGAATATGTTCTAGTGAAATAGCCAGTAACATTGCTCCCAATAAGATATTCAACCGCGATTCCCGCGCATCCAGGAATGCTCATCAGTTCACTCTCGAGTCCAACTTTTGTCGTCCTGTCAAGTTCGTCGTGTTCCTCTTGCTCTTTCCTATGTTTCCTAATGCTCGCTCTGTGCCTTGGCATAAAAGGGTTCATACGTATGTTTATCGAAATCTTTGAGTGCGTGCTAATAATAAAAAAAAAAAATTGTTTGAAAGGTATGAAGAGGCATGTATACCTACATCATCTACATGCATACATTATGTACCTCCTACATAAAATATTCCTTACACGGTTTTTCGCTACACAGTTTTAACGTTGCAAGCGAAATGTTTCTCTCTTTTTAAGTAATTTCTGTCAACTTTAAATTGAAATGAGCATTGTAACAGGGCTTACGTTTAATGAATTAATGACATTATTTACAATTATCTAATTCCCGACTTTCAAAGTCAACTGCTCACATAGGTCTCCCATATACATAGATAATTGCGTTGTACTTAGGTACTTTACCCATTAACCTTTCACCTATCGCTTTGATGACACTTGCGATGTATCTATTCAGTGCACTATGTACCAGTACACATGTATTAATTTCTCTTATTTTATTCGTTACTACAAATTTAATTTTATGGATAGGTTAGGTTAGGTGATAAGGGGTGTGCACAGCGTGAAACTGTTGCATACACGGGTGCCTACTGGTCCATTGTGATCCCATATAAAAATAAAAGGTAGCATCTATGTTCTTCAAAATTGCCCATTAACGTAGACTGGCTCGTTAACGAACCAGCCTGTGCTATCTATAAATTTCCTCATGGTTGCCATTGAGACCTGTGCTAGATCAACCAGTTCCCCAACAAACCTGTTCCCGAAATGACGGAGTCGGTTAGTTTGGAGGTTCGGTAAATCACAGAGCAGGTTTAGTGGTATCTATTTCCTCCTCATTCTGACAGCTCCTACAGAAATGGGGTGCAAATGCACCTATCTTGTTGCCCATTGTGCCAATGGCGCAATGACCCGTTAGTTCACCTATCAGGATTTTAATGTTCCTTTTACTCAGCGATAGAAAATTACCGACTTTCCTTTTCATGAGTGGTAGGCCATAAACTTCTAGAGATTACACAATCGTCCCTGGATTTCCAGGAGTTATTGATTTTCTCTTTTGATTTAAGGTCTATCTGCCTCTTGAGTGCCCCAATCGGGACGAGTGGTCCCCTATCTGAATGGTCGCTACTACCTGTATCTGTTTCTAACCCTTTCCTGGCTAGTTCATCTACTATTTCCTTCCCTTCTATATTACTATGTCCAGGAACCCAGCAGAGCTTAACCTGGTTAGTGTGGCAGATTCCATTTATTCCTTCCTACAGTTTAAAACTGCCTTTGATCTTATGGTCTCACTGGCTAAGGCTTTGATAGCAGTCTGGCTTTCCACGAAAAAAGTAATCTCCGAGGAGCTTAGCTTTTCATGATGTGCCAATTCAGCTGATTTTTCAATGGCAAAGATCTCGGCCTGAAAGACACTACAGTCAGCTGGGAGTTTATACGACATGTTCCTGATTCTATTTTTGAACCGTCAGTGTAGAAAGGGATACCCTGTTTACTTATAAGTGAATTAGGATCCCAAGTCCCAACCCTGTCTTTCTGGTATGAAAATAGAAAATTTCCTATCAAAATCTAGTAAATGTAATCGGTGGTCTCCATCAGTCCTGGAATCGTGTCATATCTTTGTAAGATTGACCTGTGTTCATAAGTGCTGTGCCTCCAAAAACTCAGTTCTTTTAAACGAATTGCAGTTTTGGCTGCCGTGCACCTTATGAATTCATCCAGAGCCGGGAGATGCAAGATCATTTCCAACCCAGCTTGTGGTGTGGATCTCTGAGGCCCTGTTATTCCTATACCTTATTCAGGTTCTTGAGATACAGTGGCGGATCTAGGGTTCCAGGCGCCCGGGGCAAAGCGAAAAATTTCCGCCCCCTCCCTATTTCCTGTACGAATAACATTAAGAGTATTTTAAGTGTAAATAGGTTATTAACTATTAAAAGCTCATATGTTTGAAGAATTGTATTTCATATCGATTCT
Organism: Sphaerophoria taeniata; assembly: GCA_943590905.1. Classification (NCBI taxonomy): domain Eukaryota; kingdom Metazoa; phylum Arthropoda; class Insecta; order Diptera; family Syrphidae; genus Sphaerophoria; species Sphaerophoria taeniata. Next base: position 73,303,319 of record OX016542.1, on the reverse strand, counting down.
TTTGTCAGTTACAACGGAAAGAAAACATTATTATTTGTGTTTTTGCACGACAAAATAATAGCTGTGTTTTTTTATTCCTATGATCTCATCCAGATCAGATCATGAAAATAAAACAGCTTCTATCATCAATTTACTTATTACTTCACATTTGGCAGCTGTTTGAAATTTATTCATTCTGTCAACTACAAAGGAGTTGCCCTACGATAATTTTATTGAATGTGAAAAATCATTTTTTAAAAAATATACAGCTTTTGCTATGTAATTGAAAAATATCTCATTTCCAAATAATAAATGTGTGAAAGTGGCAGCACAGTTTTTATTGAAAATATACGCCAACATTTCAACTTGTGTGCGGAAGAAGAACTAATTTTTGGATCACAAAAATTGATCAAAGTAAAAAGCAGGATTTCGATTTTTTGTTGTTTCACATATAAATCAATGATCTGATCTGGATCATTGTGATAATAAAACGCAGCTAATATTACTTTCAGAATATAACTTTTCTGGCCTTGATTGCCGCAAATTCAGCAATAATATCATTGTAGTCGAGTGATGCTGCTTCTTCATTTTCGATAGATAGTATAGCTAAATTTGACAGCCTGTCTTGGTTCATGGTTGTGCGGAGATAAGATTCATTAATAAATGATCGCTCACACGAAGCCACGGACAACGGTAGAGTCAGCAAAATTTTCAATACCTTCAGTCCTTCACAAGTGTTTTGTACGCCTCTAACCCCAACGATGAAATATACAATAGTATTCCTTTTGGAGTGAGATCATTTTTTCCACTTTTTAACTGTCTTCAAGATCGATTTTCAGGGCAATCCGAGTTGGAAACCGAGTTGGAAAACGAGTTGGCAAACCGAGTTGGCAAACCGAGTTGGAAAACCGAGTTGGCGAACCGAGTTGGCAAACCGAGTTGGCTTGGCAAACCGAGTTGGAAAACCGAGTTGGCAAACCGAGTTGGTGAACTGAGTTGGCAAACCGAGTTGGCAAACCGAGTTGGCAAACTGAGTTGGAAAACCGAGTTGGTGATCCGAGTTGGCAAACCGAGTTGACTTCTTCAACTCGAGTTGGGCAAACCGAGTTACAACTCGGTTTGCAAAAAAACCAACTCGAGTTAACTCGGTTTGCAAAATTAACGGTTCGGCACATCACTAGTTTCGAGCGTCCCTTTTCCTTTTGATCACATCATAAAACACTTACACTTTTATTCTATAGGGAGCGTTTACATGCGCAGCGCCGCAGGAAAATATGAATTTTCGAAACATATATTGTTAGTCGGACTCGATTTAGCGCCTCTTACATTTGGCGCCCGGGGCGCTTGCCCCTTTCGCCCCTCCCTAGATCCGCCACTGTTGAGATAGCTTGATTTTTCCACCGCTTTCCACCATACAATAGAGCCATAGGTAAGAATGGGTCTGACAATCGCTGTTCACATCCATTGGATGACTTGCGGTCGCATACCCCAACGTACACCGAAGGCCTTTTTGCATGTGTAGAATGCACATAGTGCTTTTTTCATTCTTTCCTCAGTATTACGCTTTCATGTAAGCTTGGAGTCAAGGATTACTCCTAGAAATTTAGCTTCCTTAGAAAGTTTTAGAGGAATACCATTTGGTTTAGGAGGGTTGACGCCCTCCAGTTTCCGTTTTTTTTCGTGAACAAAACTAGCTCTGTCTTGGTGGGGTTGACCCCGAGACCGTTCTTAGTTGCCCAAGAAGATAAATCTTTTAATGCGTTTTTCATAATGTTTTCGATGATGGTATGGAACTTGCCTGATACCAAAACCACTTATTCCCTGATCTTTAAACTTTGCGAGAATTAGTTGACTACGAGGATCCAGAGCAGTGGTGAGATGACCCCTCCTTGTGGTGTGCCTCTAGTAACTGTTTTCTCAATATTGCTAACTCCCATTTGAGAGTTGATAACTCTGCCATTTAACATGGTGAAGATCCAATCGACAATGACAGGTTCACCTCCAACTTCAACTAAGGTAGTTTTGATTGATTCCGTTTTTACGTTATTAAACGCACCCCCGATATCAAGAAATGCTGCCAGGGTATATTCTATTTGTTCGAGACTTTTCTCAATATGTGAAACTACTTCATGCAGAGCAGTCTCCACTGATTTATCCTTAAGGTAGGCCTGTTGGTAGTTGCACAAATTGTTTTCGTTGAGAAGTTCTCTAACGTGCAGAATGCAGATCAATTATTCTCTCTAGTGTCTTAAGGAAAAACGAAGAGATACTTATTGGTCTATAATCCTGAGCGGTCGAGTGTGTTGGTTTCCCGGATTTTGGGATAAAGACTACCTTGACCTTCTTCCAGCTATTAGGGACGTATCTAAGTTTGGTACATCTTATATGAAAATTACCCTAAGCCAAAATTTTATGGATAAAAAAATTAAAAAAAAATAAGACAAAAAAAAAACAAACTTAAAAAAAACCTTAATTTTTGGTGGATTTGATTTTTCATGTGCGCCGTCAACGGTCGACCGCTCACACAAATTTATTTGTATAGCTGTAATCCCATGTAATCACAGAAAACCAAAATTAAAAAAAAAAAAAAAAAATTGTCGAAAACGAAACTGGTATGACAGCATATTTACCGCGTCGGTCGTCGCGTCGTCGGTTATATCCGAAAACCAACCTTCATCCACATAAAGTTGTACACAACGTGGCGGCGACCGATACGAAAGACGATAATATCTTTTAACCGGACATTATAAAGTCTTATTTGATTTGTGAGTTTCACTTTTACATCTACAATGGTTGAAAGACGTAAAGAGTCGGTTCGCTCAATGTTAAACGATGTGAATATTCTTGAATGTGTTGGTAGCTTTTAACAAATTAAAAAAAAGAAAAAAAACACATTGTTCGGCGCCATTTGATTTTTCTATTTTGAGGTAAGAAACTACCATGTTAACTTGAATTCAGATATTATACGAGTAGATTTAACAGTGAGTCATGAAGCAGTTTTGTGCGTTGTTTTTATTTTAAAATAAAGCATTAAAAATGCGGAAGACTTAATTTTGTCTTCCAAATTGTTACTAGGACTCAAAGTAATTTCCTCAATCAATCAACAACATAATGTCCATCATCGACTGTGAAATGGACATTTTCTGGGCATAATTTCGTACAACCATTCAATTACCCAGGGTTAGTTTTTGGCTTTCTCACTCGAATAGGATTTTTCTTTTTTTTTTATCCACATGTATTCCCACCTTTGCATGTTTATATGTACATAGGAACCTCTTTGAAATACGGTTGAATGGCAGCATAGATTGCAAGGCTGTTTCCTTCAAAAAGTTATTAATATTCAATTTTCAAGTTGGCCGTGTGTGCTCGACATGAAGTAAAGTGTTCATATGCATATGGTATACTCGATATTGTATCCTGTAGAAATGCTCAGGGGAGATGCCTCCGCATTCCAAAATTTGTTGAAAAATTCAACCTTTCCATTGCATGATTCAGTTAACCGGAAGCATATCATAAAAACAGAACTGAAAATTAAAAATATGAAGTCAGACAGAGACGTTCAGTGATTTTATTTTTATAAAATTTTATTCATTTTTTATTTACAAGACAAACATAATAAATAATAAAAATAATAATAACGGAGCAATGCATAATTCACTTCAACGTGTTACATTTTTTTTTATTATTTTTGACAGACGTATGTCAAAAGTCATATTGATCTTTTGTTTCTTTTTATTTATTATTTGAATGAATGCTTCTTAAAACTTGAATAGATTTCTTCTGTCTCACTGTGCTGATTACCTAGCGAACTTCGTCTCGCCCGCAATTTAAAGCTTTCGGATATTACTTACTTACTTAAGGTGGCTCTATAGTCAGGTGTGGACTTGGGCCTCAATCAACAGTCTCCGCCAGCCAACTCGGTCCCTAGCTAGCTGTCTCCAGTTTTGCACTCCAAGTTGTTTGAGGTCCTCTTCCAGTTGTGTGCGCCACCTGAGTCGCGGTCTTCCTCTCCTACGTCCCTCGGGAATAGTGCCGAATGCTTTGCGGGCCGGAGCATTGGTGTCCATCCGCTCTAAATGACCAAGCTATATGAGTCTCTGGACCTTGACCCTTCTGGCTAGGTCCATGTCGTTGTACAACCCGTAAAGTTCACTGTTGTATCTTCTTCGCCATTCCCCTTCAATGTACACGGGGCCAAAGGTGACCCGAAGAACTATCCTCTCGAAACGGCCTAAGGTACATTCATCCGATTATGTCAAGGTCCATGCTTCTGCACCATACAGCAGGACTGGGATAATGAGGGTGTTGAACAGTTTTACTTTAGTTGCTCTTGCTTGAGAGAGGACTTTTTCACTCAATTGCTTTCTTAGCCCAAGGAAACAGCGATTAGCAAGAGTTATTCTTCGTCTGATCTCGGCGCTGCGCTGGTGTTATTGCCTGTGTTAATAGCGGAGTCTTGGTAGACAAACTCCTCTACTTCCTCGAAGTTGTATGCGTCTATTGTGACATCCTGTCCGAGCCGTCGGTGTTGGGTGTCCTTCCTCGAAGACAGCATATACTTCGTTTTTCCCTCATTTTCCGCTAAGCCCATTTTTGCCGCTTTTGTCTTTATTCTCACAAAGGTGCCATGGACATCACGCTTTGTTCTTCCCATTATATCAATATCATCGGCGTATACGCGAGAAGTTGAACAGACTTTTGGAAGATAGTGCCTCTGGTGTTGACGGTGGAGTTTTGCACTATCTTCTGAAGAACGATGTTAAAGGAATCGCATGACAATGCATCGCCTTGTCTGAATCCTTTTTTGACATCGAAAGTTTCCGTAAGCTCGTTGCCAACCTTGATTGAGCAGCGTGAGTTCTCCATCGTCATATTACACAAGCGAACGAGCTTGGCAGGGATGCCAAAACTAGACACAGCTTTATAGGGTTCGTCCTTGTAGATGCTGTCATACGCGGCCTTAAAATCGATGAAAAGGTGGTGGATACAGTTGGCGCAGTTTAGAGGATCTCCCCTTTTCATAGACACACTCGTCTATGACTGGTTTATACCCCAACGGTTCTATTACAAATATTGCACTCCAAAACTTATGAAATTTTGAACCCAGAAGATACCGTATTATCTTAGATTCAATCCGTAATGTTTGTAAAGCTCCGTCTCTTATAGTTATATTTATTTAAGAGATATTTCAGATATATCATAACCAAGATTCATGCATAAAATTAAATCGACTTCCTTTAATGTGATAGCCACGCGTTATAAATATGTGTAACTGTGGTCTTATTCTTGGTCATTCAAAAGCTCTGGCCTTCTTTACTACTGAAATTCCTCGCACTAGAAGCTAGTTTTCTTGATTAACAGAAACACTGTCTGTATTGTATGGTTTCAATAAGACGCATTAAAAAGACTTAATTAGTTAGTCAATCTGAATGTTAATGAACGGGAGATTGTGTTATTGAAACCCCCATCTCCATCCACAATTTTTACTAACCGAATGATATCGCAGTGGCATCGTTCTCCGATTAATATTTATATACATAATGAAATCAGCATGTATTTCATTAGCACATATGATTTTCGAATTCGAGAATGTATTTATTGAGCTTGTTTCTTCATGAAATCCAAGAAATAGAATAAAGTAACCAACAACTTTTACTTTAATTGAGAGTAAAATTTAAATTAATTATTATTTTTTACTAAAAAGGAGTCATGCCACTGAGTTTTCTTTTTTGTATTCACCATCGATCGGTACCTACCTTTATGTCTACTACATATTTTTTGAATTCTGCTGGCGCGTTTTTAGACTTTTTTAGGTTTGAATTATAAAAAAGGAAACATCAGTCGTCAGAGTAATAAAACAAAAAGTAGGTACATACAGTTTTGCCTTATGTAAACCTTGAAACGTGGCAATAGGTGATGAGGGGGAAAAGGAAAAGGGATTGGGAACCTAGCAAGCCAGTGGGACTAGGAAATGAAAAGAATGTCCGAGGCGAAGGAAGCGGCACGCTTGTAATGCACGGCTGTGCTCGTCGGAATGTGGGGGGGATCTTTCCTCCGTTTCGGACCTCACCCGCTTCAAAACATAAATCGTGCCAGCTGAAAATGATCCACAAATTCTCTTTTCTGCTACTCTCTCTCGCGCCACTGATGTCTGGGCAGCGCGGTCTCTACCCTCCCTTCCTGGAAATCAAAAAAATGTTGAATGACTTCCCCTTTTATTGGTCTATTTGAAAATCATAATCGAGTCATCTTCACCGAAAACGCCGCTCAGCCACACCCCCTGAAAATCTTGCCCTTAGCAATCCATTAGGCCTTCTCTCGCCCAATGAAGAAAAACAAACAGAAACACCTAGTTTTCATTAACAGGACGTGATTCACATTTATTTAGATTATTAGTAAATGATTAAATTTAAATCAAATGATATTTTAAAATTAAAGTATAGAAAATGGAATTGAGAAATTACTACTTAATGAGAAACAAAAAAACAAATACTAACGACTAAAATCGAACCACTCTTTGGAAAGACTCAAAAACAAATTTCAGAGTTTAAAGTTCCTCTTTGATCTCGTCTTCAGCGCCTAGATCTACTAGCTGCTGATATTCTCACAAGACTTATCTGTTCCCTGAGGCCCTACCTCTACAGAGCTCTATTTAGGTGGACCCTAGGTGCAAACAGCCGAACGAAAGATCGTACTACACGGTTCACGACCTGCGAGGATAACACTCGCCAATTCAAAATTCCCAAAATGAAAGGATCTCGATTTTAATCCTTAATATATTAGATTCAAAAAGGTAAGTTAAATAAATGAATAAATAAATACTTAATATATAAAAAAAATAAGAAAAATATATATGTATCAATTATCACGCCAATTAATCTTAAAATACAAAAAAAAATAACAAAACAACTACAAAAAAAAAACTCAATATATCGTCGACTGCCGCCCTCGTGTTCCGATTCTCAAGGTTTCTTCTCTGGACTCCTTTCACGGTTTCTTATGAGTTTTTCTTCAATCTTTTTGCTTCGAGTCGACATCCAAAGCAAATTGTTCTTTACAGACGACATTCACTCGTTCCGATTTCGGGCGCTCTGAGTGTGTCTTTTAAATCAGTTTTGGCCCTTTTAATTTGGTTCGCATGCAAAAGTTCTTAACTACTAATCAGCGTGTAGGGGTGAATCATTCGAAAGCGACCCCTGGACCACTAGCTCTCAATTTCTTATTTTTTTAACGTGCGAAAAAAAGAAATAAAGCCTTTACTTGGAAGCCCGGGTTAGTCACGGGCTTATCCGACTCAGCTCACTCCTCTAAATACACAGTCGACGACGACGACGCCCGCTTTGGCTTTCGATTGGGACCTCCCGATGATTCACCTTTTTAATTACAAAAAAAATAACAAAACTAAATACCCTGTTCTACCTTACTTTCAACATGAAAATATGTTGACTTGATTTTAGTGAAACTCACCCCTTTATTACACGGTTTCACAAATAACTTTTATAAAAAAAAACACTTTCCCAAACTACTTATTAAATGGATGGGTATCGCACATTAACTTTGTCTTGCTAACTTGTCAGAGTTATATCGGACGTGACGACTTTTCTTGGCCGGCGGATAAATTGGCATTGATTATAACGTTAGCCAACATGATCTTGTGAGCGATCATTCTATCTCCTTGAATCTGGTTTTGCTATTTTACGGTATCATCTCCTCATAGGAAAAAACCGCTGTCGGATTACCGTCAAGTATATAGTCCAAACCAGATTCAAGAAAATAGCTCATGGACATTTGAGTGAGTTTATTAACCTATTTTTGGGTTGGGAGTTTTGAGTGTGTTCGTGTCTTCTAGTTCCCACTCGATTTCGAACTCTCGTTTCCCCTCCTTTGACAGAAATAAAATTCTGCAAACGTCTACGCTTTTCATTCTTTTCCCTATGTCCTTACTGCTCTCATCTCAGCATGTTGTTCCTTTGCTCATATATCTTCTCTTTCTAAAGAAATGTCATAAAAAGGAAAAAGATCTATTTTGGTTAAAGACAATAATATCGTCGCTCTTTCTTTCCTTAGGCCTATTGCATTTTATTTGCATAATTTTCTAAACCTCGTCTCGTGCGGTTGATATTTCCAAGAAAAACCATTAATAAAAAAAACTAAAAATTCCTAGACCCGTCGGTACTCGCGTGCAAATGACAAAAAATCAAAACAAAATGTATAAATCTCGACATTGGTAGCCGCAACAAAACTCCGCGTTTGGAATGTTCGCTTAAGAACAGTACAGAGGCGGTGGCGGCTTCCTTAATTCATGAGTTTCAGCTTTCACAACGTGGGGAAGAACCCATTTTTACAAGCCGGGCAAATTCTAAGATTCAACGTACTATAATCCTGTGCGATCATTCAATCAACAAAAAAAACAACGCCAAACAATTAATGTCGTGCTATGACCTATGGAAGCCTAGCCTCTATCACAGATGGTGGGTAAATTAAAAGAAAATCAGTCTCGAGTTGTTATCATTATCACAGATGGAAATTGAAGCAAGTTTTGCTTAAGATTCTAAAAGTATATCACAGGTTGCATTTGATGGTATGTATATCAGTCTTGAAGTTGCTTAAATCTAGTATCACAGAAAGAGTACAATTTAGACAGTTCAGACCACTATGGGAGGTGTTATGAAAAATCAAATCGTTGCGATTTATGATGAAATTCAAACAACCCGACAGCTTAGTTGAATATTTTGCCTTCTCCAAAACTGGAAGGTGCTTGCATCTATGCATATACTTTTTTCATTCCCTTCTGAACGGACTAACAGGAGTGTGACAATAATAACAATTATGACAATCTTCAAAAAAAAACATGGATTTGTTAACGGCCTATTCCCGAATTCTGTCTATTGTTTCAAGTCCTTGGCATGGAAGATTCCAATGTTTTTCCCTGCCAAGTTCTCTAATTCATATAGATTGTTTCCAACGGACTTGACCACTCGGCACTTTACATATTTCGGACAGAGTTTGGCTGACAGGCGCTTTGAAGCATCGCTTAGGATGAAATTTCTTTTAAATACTTCCTGGCCGGGCACATAACTTACTTTCCTGGACCGGGTGTTATATATCCGGGCGCTCCTTTCTTGGCTTTCCTGAATGGACTCTTTTAGCTTTGACCGCAGAAGTTGGAGGCGGTCTTGTCTGGGTAAAGTCATCACCTCACCTTCCTCTAAGACGTTCAGCCTTCGAACCAACTCATAACTTGATCCATGAGTGATCATGTTCACTCCAAAAAGAGCAAAATATGGCGATACACCGATTGAAGTATGCACTGAGCTTCTTAATGCAACAGCAATTTCGCCGAGGTGCATGTCCCAGTCTCGCTGGTCTTCCTTGAGATAGGACCTTATTGCTGCTAGAAGAGTCCTATTAACTCGTTCTGAGGCATTCGACTGCGGCGAATAGTTGGCTGTTTTAAAGTGCCTTACCTCATAGCTACGCAGGAAGTTTTGGAACTCTTTCGACGTGAATTGCTTTCCATTATCAGAATGGAGGACCTGAGGTACTCCAAAAGTGTTAAATATTTCCTCTCTCAGATATCGAACTACATTGCTTGAATTGGCGGCGCGTAGAGGCTTTAAAAATACAAATTTCGAGACGTGATCAAGGACAACGAACACATACATATTACCATTCTTAGACCGAGGGTAGGGACCTATGAAGTCCACGTAAAGTTTCTGGAATGGACGTTCGAAAGTATGAGTAGTGCTGATGGGAGGACGAGAAACTTGATTTGAAGATTTAGTCTGCTTGCAGACATCGCAGTTAGCTATAAAATGACGCACCTGAACCGTCATATTCGGCCAGTAGAAATACTGCCGTAGACGGTGTAAAGTTTTGGCAATTCCACCATGGGCCGATTTAGGAGGGTTGTGAGCTTTCGTGATAAGATCATCGGTCAAGCCGGATGGAATCCAAAGACACCAGGTGTGTTCTGTTCGGATTTCATCGGAAGTTCCTTGAGCTAGCATTCTTTTATAGACATAATTATCTTCAATCTTTAAATCAGGTAATTCTGTTTCATGTTTTTGGACAATGTTAAGGAGATCTTTATATTCTTGGGAATCGAATTCTTCGGAGTCTAAGTCAACTAACTGGGCTGGCCATTGCAGGGACAGAGCATCCAAGTGTGCCCGAGAAAGAGTGTCTGGCACAACGTTCAGCGAACCCTTTCGATGCTCTATGCCGAAGGAATAAGATTGTAATTCCAAACTCCATCGTGCAAGTCGACCACTCAAGTCTTTCATTGACATGAGCCATTTGAGGCTTGAGTGGTCGGTTATCACAGTGAAATCCATTCCCTCGACATAGGGCCTGAACTTTTTTATCGCCATCACTGCTGCCAGGCACTCCTTCTCGGTGACACTATAGTTTTTCTGGCAGGAATTTAGTTTATGTGAGAAGAAAGCTATAGGAAGCTCCTGGTCATCATCGTGCTTTTGAAAGAGCACGGCTCCAACCCCGGAGTCCGAGGCGTCGCATTGAATGAAGAATGGCTTCGAAAAGTTGGGTCCTACTAGGACTGGAGCTGAAGTCAGGGCACTCTTCAGTTTCTCAAAGGCGATTTCTGCTTCCTCAGTTAGAATGAACTTTGCGTTTTTCTTCTTCAAAGTATCCGTCAAGGGGGCGGTCAAGTCGGAAAAATTCTGGATAAATCGTCTGTACCATCCTGCAAGACCGAGTAGCCTCCTGACTTGCCTAGCATTTCTAGGCTTTGGAAAGTTGACGATCGCATCCACTTTTTCTGGATCGGTCATCACACTCCCACCACCAACGATGAAACCCAAGTATTTCAGCTCCTTAAAGCAAAACTTGGATTTCTTAACGTTGATGGTGAGATTGGCTTTCCTAAGACAGTCTGCCACCTCGCCAAGCAGGACGATATGCGTCTCAAAGTCGGGAGACACAACCAGCAGGTCGTCCAGATACACAAACACACGCTCCCGGAGGCGAGCAGGAATGACCTTATCCATTAAACGGCATAACCTCTGGGCTGCATTACACAACCCAAAAGGCATGACCGTAAACTGGTATAAGGGCCTTCCCGGCACCGCAAAAGCAGTCTTTTCCCTACTCTGCACCTCCAACGGTATCTGCCAAAATGCCTCTTTTAGGTCCACGCTACTTATGTAGATCGTGTCCGATAGTCGGCTGAGAAGCCCGTCGATATGAGGGAGCGGGTAAGCGTCCTTTTTGGTCACCGCGTTCACTTTTCGTGAATCCAAACAAAAACGGTACTTTATCGTCCCGTCTGGGCATGGCTTCTTGACCAGTACGACCGGCGAGCACCAAGGGCTCTCGCTCTCCTCAATAACGCCGAGGCTTATCATCCGATCTATCTCCTGATACAAGTTGGCTTGCACCGCTGGAGAGACAGGGTAATGTCTCTGCTTCACCGGGATCGCATCTCCAGTATCTATGACGTGTTCTGCTAGCGTTGTCTTCCCCAATCCGTGACGTTCGAAATCCAAGAATCTCCGCTTCACCGCCTCCAAGGCGGACACCTGTTCCGAAGACAGGTCGTGGACCTGGCGCGAGTCTTCTTTCGGAAATGTTAAGGCGCTGACTAAGCGGGGAGCAATCTCGAATTCTTTCCAAAAGTCTATACCTAAATACAACGTTTGATCTAGATTTGGAACTAAATAAAAAGTAAATAAAGCTTCTTTATTCTTATAACGTACTAGCGTTCGAACTTTCCCCACTATTGCCTGATTCTTGCCATCGGCGGTTTTCACCCCAGACTTGAAAGGCTGTACAGTTAACCCAACTTCGCTTACGAATTTCAGGCTATTCTTCCCCAAAATACTAACGCTAGCCCCGCTGTCTAGCAGACCAAGAACTTCTTGACCAGCAATTACGACCGTCGCGTATGGCCTGGGGTCAGAGCCGACTTCGATAATCGTTGATGCGATGCGATTTCTGGTTTTCTTACGTAATTTAAATCTTTCCCTAGTTTTTCTTATCCTTTTTGTAATTTCTCCTACTCCTCCATTGAAAATCCTATCCCTTGCTTTATAATATTCTCTAATCCTTATGTGTAATGGCCTCACTTCCCTTTTTAGATCTCCTTTACCTAGCCTACTTTCCAGGTTTCGTTCCCGTTGCATTAGGCGGACCTGGTTTTCCTGACGTACAGTCAGGTTTCTTAATTCGTCCTGGGAGTGTTCTGAGGATTCTCGGACGAACGGGAGTCCCCCAGGCTTCTCACGTTCCGTTGATGGTTTTCCGGTCGGCAGTTCGGGCATTTCGGTGTGACTACCCCTTCAAGACCGCACCGGTAGCAAAAAAGTTTTCTCACCGTCGCCGGACAATCTCTGAAGACATGTCCATTCATCAGACAATTCCAACATAACAAAGTTTTGGGTTCGCCTTGTGAACGACTCGGTGGAAGACGAGCAACATGATGTTGTAACGCATCAATGTAATCCTCTTGACTGTCTGGATCGGCTTCAAGTTCGTTTGCGTAACGAACCTGTGCTCTTGGGTGTCTAGGAACGTCCCTATTTGGAAAGGCGTACTCCGCTTCCCTACACGCCACGCGCAACTGGTCTATGGTATGTATTGTCTGTGGGTAAACTAACCTTCCTACCTTTTCATTAAGATTTTTCTTTAAAGCCCGCACCAGATCTTGCTCTTGCACCGGCATTCTAAGTTGTGCCCTAAGATTGCCAATGGCAGCGAAGAAATCGTCGCTTGATTCCGTGGGACCCTGTAGACGCATACCAATTTCCCGCATTAGATCCCAATCCGTTTTGGAACTTCGGAAGTGCTTGAACAGCGCCTCTCTTAAAGTTGGCCAGTCGGGCCTATAGTTAGCTCTCTGGTACTGCCAATACCATTGGTTGGCAGCTCCGGAAAGCAACAGATGGAAATCTCTCAAAACCTCTGCCCAGGGAATAAAGTACTGGCTCTGGAGCATTTCGACTTGAAAAACAAAATCTTCGACCGATAACGATCCCGTTTTGCCATCGAAGCTCAGCCCCCATTTATCGATCCTAATCACTTGACGCATGCTTCCATTTGGATTAAAGTTCGAGGGATGAAAGTGCGCCGGAGTGGGCCCTCGGTCTGCATTTCCGTACCTAACCTGTTGATCCGCATAGAAGCTGAGATGGTTTCCATCGTTCCTAGCCCCTTTCCCATTATTCCCGACTGGAACAAAAGATCTCGAGTTCGGATCTAAATTTGAGGATACCGGGTGTCTTGGTGGTGGTTGACTGAAGCTCGGTGGTACGAAATCTGTTGTCGGTTGACATAAATTTGCCCTAGCTTGGTTCGTTGCAGCCGAAAGGTTCATGTCTTTAAAGAACTCCGCCAGACCTCTCTGTATTTCAGCTTTCACTGTCTCTGAGACGGTTTCACTAATAACCGATCTTAACTCCGGCGTAATCTGGGTTGACTTTACCTGACCACTTTCCTCGTTATCTTGCCCCTTACTACCTTTGGTAAGCGGACCCTGGTATAAGTTTACTAAAGATTCCACCCCAATAATGTCCAGGATTTTCTTTTCATTAGGCTTGTCGCCCTGCTTACCACTGAAAGAAGGACCTTCTCTCGAGCCCTCATTATTTGACTCTCTGGATGGAGACCCCGTATTTGAAGAGCCCTTCCCTTCCTCGCCTGGTGGAGAATGGTCTACCGGCATGTCTGTGGCTAGGTCTCCCCAATTCCTCAACAAGGAACGAGTAACGACTCTACCTCCAAATAAATTCCTCACTGACTTAACCTTTCTTTCCTGCTCTTCTCCCAGTTGGTATTTACTCATAGACTTAATGCGGCTTTTCAAACAATATATCAAACTGACCGAAACAATACGTTCCTATACTTTGCTTAATTATTTATTATTGTAATGCAATTTTTAATCTATATTAACGTCAAAATCTCTAACCTTATACTTTATTTGACGGAAATTCCATGAAAACTGAAACTTGACAAAAAAATTCAAAATTTAACAAGAAAACTTAACGATTAGATAAATTGATAACAATGATCTTTACAGACTGTCCTCGAAATTCTTAAATTTGTTCTTCATATCAATCCGGGGGTGCTTCGAGCGGTGGTATCGGCAATGTTCTTTCTTTCGACGTTTTATGACTCGATGTTTTCAAAAAATTACTAATAGAGAGAGTAGCAAAAACCAAAAACACTAAACACTTTTTGACGACACGGCAACACAATGTTCGTGAAGTGTCGTCAGCGGGTCGGGCACGTCTCGTCGCTGTTGGAAAGCTTGCTCACGAGCTATCTTACCAAGACTTACGATATGTTCCCTATCCGATGACGACCTCCCGCGAACCAGGAAACAAAAATATCGCTTTCGTAATCGAAGCCGAGGAACATGTCGCGGTTCAATGTAACGTTCATGAACTTTAACGTTGAAGTCATACCGAACCTGATCCCGACCACGAAAACGACGAGGGACTACGCAAATAATGCTCTGAGCGTATCCGATTACGATGTTGAGGCTTGTCGTCGCGATTAATCAGGCTTTCTAATGAGCTCTCTTGAATAAGACTTACGATTCGCCCCCACATCGAAGCGGATACCATCACAACATCAAGGACGGACTAGGACAACACACGTATGGGCGCCATTTGAAACGTGGCAATAGGTGATGAGGGGGAAAAGGAAAAGGGATTGGGAACCTAGCAAGCCAGTGGGACTAGGAAATGAAAAGAATGTCCGAGGCGAAGGAAGCGGCACGCTTGTAATGCACGGCTGTGCTCGTCGGAATGTGGGGGGGATCTTTCCTCCGTTTCGGACCTCACCCGCTTCAAAACATAAATCGTGCCAGCTGAAAATGATCCACAAATTCTCTTTTCTGCTACTCTCTCTCGCGCCACTGATGTCTGGGCAGCGCGGTCTCTACCCTCCCTTCCTGGAAATCAAAAAAATGTTGAATGACTTCCCCTTTTATTGGTCTATTTGAAAATCATAATCGAGTCATCTTCACCGAAAACGCCGCTCAGCCACACCCCCTGAAAATCTTGCCCTTAGCAATCCATTAGGCCTTCTCTCGCCCAATGAAGAAAAACAAACAGAAACACCTAGTTTTCATTAACAGGACGTGATTCACATTTATTTAGATTATTAGTAAATGATTAAATTTAAATCAAATGATATTTTAAAATTAAAGTATAGAAAATGGAATTGAGAAATTACTACTTAATGAGAAACAAAAAAACAAATACTAACGACTAAAATCGAACCACTCTTTGGAAAGACTCAAAAACAAATTTCAGAGTTTAAAGTTCCTCTTTGATCTCGTCTTCAGCGCCTAGATCTACTAGCTGCTGATATTCTCACAAGACTTATCTGTTCCCTGAGGCCCTACCTCTACAGAGCTCTATTTAGGTGGACCCTAGGTGCAAACAGCCGAACGAAAGATCGTACTACACGGTTCACGACCTGCGAGGATAACACTCGCCAATTCAAAATTCCCAAAATGAAAGGATCTCGATTTTAATCCTTAATATATTAGATTCAAAAAGGTAAGTTAAATAAATGAATAAATAAATACTTAATATATAAAAAAAATAAGAAAAATATATATGTATCAATTATCACGCCAATTAATCTTAAAATACAAAAAAAAATAACAAAACAACTACAAAAAAAAACTCAATATATCGTCGACTGCCGCCCTCGTGTTCCGATTCTCAAGGTTTCTTCTCTGGACTCCTTTCACGGTTTCTTGTGAGTTTTTCTTCAATCTTTTTGCTTCGAGTCGACATCCAAAGCAAATTGTTCTTTACAGACGACATTCACTCGTTCCGATTTCGGGCGCTCTGAGTGTGTCTTTTAAATCAGTTTTGGCCCTTTTAATTTGGTTCGCATGCAAAAGTTCTTAACTACTAATCAGCGTGTAGGGGTGAATCATTCGAAAGCGACCCCTGGACCACTAGCTCTCAATTTCTTATTTTTTTAACGTGCGAAAAAAAGAAATAAAGCCTTTACTTGGAAGCCCGGGTTAGTCACGGGCTTATCCGACTCAGCTCACTCCTCTAAATACACAGTCGACGACGACGACGCCCGCTTTGGCTTTCGATTGGGACCTCCCGATGATTCACCTTTTTAATTACAAAAAAAATAACAAAACTAAATACCCTGTTCTACCTTACTTTCAACATGAAAATATGTTGACTTGATTTTAGTGAAACTCACCCCTTTATTACACGGTTTCACAAATAACTTTTATAAAAAAAAACACTTTCCCAAACTACTTATTAAATGGATGGGTATCGCACATTAACTTTGTCTTGCTAACTTGTCAGAGTTATATCGGACGTGACGACTTTTCTTGGCCGGCGGATAAATTGGCATTGATTATAACGTTAGCCAACATGATCTTGTGAGCGATCATTCTATCTCCTTGAATCTGGTTTTGCTATTTTACGGTATCATCTCCTCATAGGAAAAAACCGCTGTCGGATTACCGTCAAGTATATAGTCCAAACCAGATTCAAGAAAATAGCTCATGGACATTTGAGTGAGTTTATTAACCTATTTTTGGGTTGGGAGTTTTGAGTGTGTTCGTGTCTTCTAGTTCCCACTCGATTTCGAACTCTCGTTTCCCCTCCTTTGACAGAAATAAAATTCTGCAAACGTCTACGCTTTTCATTCTTTTCCCTATGTCCTTACTGCTCTCATCTCAGCATGTTGTTCCTTTGCTCATATATCTTCTCTTTCTAAAGAAATGTCATAAAAAGGAAAAAGATCTATTTTGGTTAAAGACAATAATATCGTCGCTCTTTCTTTCCTTAGGCCTATTGCATTTTATTTGCATAATTTTCTAAACCTCGTCTCGTGCGGTTGATATTTCCAAGAAAAACCATTAATAAAAAAAACTAAAAATTCCTAGACCCGTCGGTACTCGCGTGCAAATGACAAAAAATCAAAACAAAATGTATAAATCTCGACATTGGTAGCCGCAACAACCTTTCTAACCCAACTGAAACACCAGTTCTTGATTGGGATGTAATGTAAAATTGATTAAACACCAAAAAAAAAAACGTCGTTTTACACCAATATATACAATTTATTTGTCATCATGTCTTTTTTAAACCTCAAAACATTCCTTAATGAAAATCTATAATTATGTACATATCAACTTGAAATGGCATAAATATGTATGTCTAATAATAATCCACAAAAATATTGCATGAACTATCACAAGCAATTTAACTAATTGCAATGAGATCCACTCCATTTTCGGGACTGGAAGTTATATTCAATTTAATACCCCTAGATCTCTTTGTTCAATAATCTTCGGCTAAAAGTGCTTTGAGACTTAGTCAGACTAAAGTCTGGAAAAACAGTTCCACAGGACATGCTCAGATTCTTTATAAAGTAATGGGCCATAGTACTACAACAGACTATAAAATACCCGAACTTGATTTTCATAAATCCTTCCAGGCTGCCATCCCAAGCAGAGAGGAATGGAAAGATAACAAACCATACTCCAGTGAATCGTCAATAGCTATCTATACTGATGGCTCTAAGATGGACACTGGTGTAGGGGCTGGCTTCTATTCTGAATCTCTCAAGTTAACCGCCTCGCTTAAGCTTCCACACTACAGTAGTATCTTACAAGCGGAGGACCTGGCAGTGACAACATCTGCTAAACAGGTATTAATGATGGCGATACCACGGTTCACGGGCTGATATCAACTTTTACATTGATAGCCAAGCGGCAGTAAAAGCGATTACTGCAACTGAGGTAAAATCAAAGCTTGTTTCATGCTGCCGCGAAGAGCCCCCAGCACAACATTAGACTCTGTTGGATCCCAGGCCACAGCGATATACCAGTCAACGAGAAAGCCGATGAATTAGCAAGATTAGGATCAACGCTTGACGTAAGCCAAGCTCAGCTAGTTATCACCCCTACCTGTTTTTAAAAACAGGAAATCTCAAAAAGAAAACTATTAAGGCCGATGAAAGGTGGAACCTTCTTGACACCTGCGGCACTACAAGAAAAATCTGCGGCCCTGTTTTAACAAACAAAGAACGAAAAGAATTATGCAGCTACACAAGGGATCACTTCGATCTCTTGTAAGCATAATTACCGGACATAATCTATTAGGTTATCATATGCAAAAAAATGAGAATCAGTTCAGATGATCTATGCAGAGGATGCGGTGACGAGGAGGTACATGAAGACACTTCGCACTTTTTGTATCACTGTCCCGCACTCTCCCACCAATGGAAGAAATTGCTCGGCAACTATTTCTAAGGGGGGAGTTAAGAAGAACTCTCTAGTATACATCAGTTACTAACATTCTGAACTTCGCCTCTAGGCTTAATTAACTGAACACATAGGTTTTTCTATATTAGCTTGAGTAGCAATACTCACGGGTAGCACAATGGATCTGAAAGCCGATCAATTGATCTAAGTGTGACGGTAACGACACCAACTGTCAGCCCCATAACCTAATCTAACCTATGTGATATTTTGTCGAAGGCTTTACTTACTGAAATCAGTGGCGATCGCGTCAATTTCATTACCTTCTTCTTATGCGCAAACGGAAAAAGATGTGAAGTCAATAAAGTTTGTGGTGGTCGACCTATCCTTAAGAAAACCATGTTGCCTAGGGGAAAATATTTGTTTGGAGTGAAAAACATGAATTCATAAATAATGCTTTCAAAGAGTTTGAGAATACAAGAAAGCTTTTCAAGCCTTTTTTGATGAACAGGAATTATAAATGACTCCTTCTAAAACTATGGAAAAACGCTAGTGAAAATCGATAGTTGAAAAAGTTGGGTTAAAGGGTGTGCAAGGCTATCAATGCATTTTTTTTAAACAATTAGTGGAAGACCATCAGGGCCTGTAGAGGAATCGTCTTTTAAAAGATTAATCTTATTAATCACTGAGGACACATCAATAATGCTTGAAGTAAGGGATAACTCAGTACAGAAATTCATGTAATGCAAAAAAAAAGAAATAAATAGAGTGGCGCGACAGCTCCTGAAGAGCCAAGGCCTAAGTGGCTTACTCTCATTAACAATTCTCTGAGTGCGTGTGAAGAATTGAGGGGACCTACAATTATTTAAGGTCGATTCCGAACGGCAAAGTTGAGAAGCACTTTTTCATGACATATTGATACTCTTGGAAGTTTTGTCAATTCTTTATGGACACAAGTAAGACTGAACCCACTACGTTCTGCTCAGCAGCCACGCACCTAACCACTAAGCTACGGGCAACTGTAATGAAAAAAGATTGGATCAGTTACTTGATTGTGAGAGGTAAAGGCTTGACCAAAATATTCAGCAAAAAAGTTTGAAATTGTTAAAGAATCATCAGATGATTTATCATTCAACTTTAACATTCAAGGATAACCATCACATTTTCTTTTGCTATTAATAAAGTGGTAAAATAATTTTGGATTAGAGATAATATCTGATTTCATTTTGAGGATATACTCTGAGTATAGCGTGTCACATAAAGTAAAGAATCGATTAGAGGCTGAGATCCCCCAACCTATAACCAACTATCAAATATTTTCGACTGCTCATTATCGAATTTCATAAAAATCTCGAGTTGATGTGCAATATGTCGAACCGTTTAAACAGTGGGAAATAGGAATGAACTTTTGAACTCAAATAAAATACGAAGAGAGTTATCAAGGAGAGAAAGAAAGAAAGTGACTGCCCCAAAAAGAAAAACTATATTTATTATTTAACCTTGGATAAAATTTAAATCTTGATTTTTTGTTACTGCAAACAAGACAAGGCGTAAAACATAATGATTACGACGACATCATACCCATTGCCATTCTCAAGAGCTCAGGCTGGAAACGACAATCATATTCATATTTCAAGTGATCATTTTGTAAAGTGGACTTTTAGACATGAACAACGCAGACAGCTGGATAATTTTAAGTTAACCTTGACAGGAAGGAAGATGTCATTTTTCATTGATGTACGCGGAAAAAAAATGGTTTATAAAATATATTAGGCATGAGCATGATTCATGAAAATTTATTTTGGTTTTCTGTGGAAAATATATTTACTTTAATATGTTAAAGTACATGTCCTTGATTGCTTGTTATTAGGAATTATAGCCAGACTTCTGGAAGATAGTGAGTTCTTCACTATTAATTCGATATTCGATATTCATCGGTAATGCTCTCTTCCGACCATATTCAGCTGATGAACTGGTGCATGCGGGCTGCTTTGAAGAGTGCAGGCCTCTTTTCTTGACTGCATGTACCTGTCTAGTGTCTACTTTCTTCATCAAACCATGGGTTTTGTTTTGGTAGCCGTGTGAAACACAGCATCCCTATTATGGCTTCCGGGCAGTTCTATCACTGGTTCTCAATACTCGTTACTGGCTGTAGGGGACTTCTCATGAGGTTACTTGACACTCTCTCTTGCAATTATAGCCATCCAAGGTCATACTTTCTTCTAGCACTTCCTGTTTTTTGGTTGGGTCGAGATATGCGCTGTACTACCTTGGCTATGACGAGGTAGTGGTCCGATCCAATGTTGGCCCCTCAAAAGGTTCGGATACAATAATGCTTGAAGAGTGTCCTGCGACGATAGCAAAATGATCATTCTGGTTGAAAGTTGATTGCTCTGGAGAGGTCTCCAGGTGTTTGTTGGGATGTGGAAATAGCGTACTTGCTACTACCATGTTTCGCCCCCGCTAAAAAGTCGATAACCCTGAATTCGTTGTTTAACGTTTTTTAGTGCAGGCTGTACTTTCCGACTGTTCTACCAAAGATGTCCTCTCTTCCTAGGTTAGGTAAGGTTGGAGTGGCTGTCCAGATGTCATTGACTCACTTAGACCTCAAGGGTCCATTGTGATACCACTAATGAGGTTACTCATGGGAGAGTAATGAACTTAAACAAATCATTTTGTTTTTTTTAATGAAGTTAGAGAGACATTTTGTGTCGATCGTTGCCAGTTCACTGGTATTATCGAAGAAAGGATTACCGAGATAGTTATTCCTTCTATTGGAGAGTGCCGGACATGTACACAGAAGGTGTTGGATTGTTTCCTCTCTTCCTATCTCGGCCTTAAAATCTCCTAAGAAAATTTTAGCGCTGAAGTTAGGGCATTGCTCGTAGAACTTGTCTTTGGTGTCGTCATCTTTCTCTTCTGTGGGGGCGCGAATAAGGCTTATGCTGCCGAATTAAGCCCGGATGCGGATTGGCGTGGGGCGCTCGTGGACAGCTTAGAAGCTTAGGACATGCTGTCCAAGGCTGCCTCCAAAGACGAGACCGCATCCAAAGAGACGCAGTTGTTGTCCTCGGTAGCAGTCAACGTTGTAAATATCACTGTTTTTCATCCCACTTTAGCGCGGCCCATTCCACCGCTAATTGTTTGGCTGCAAGTGGTCTGTTAAGGGACCTAACATTCCAGGTGCAGATCCGAAACTCGTTGTCTTTATTTCGTTTGCATGGTTCGTCATGAGTAAATCAGTTCCTACCCGAGGCTTGTTTTCCAACTTTACTTTCTTAACTGAAGACGCAATCGTTGACTCCATCTAGGGAATTTCTCCGTTGCCGCCAGGAAAAAGGAGTAGTGCCTCAGTGGAAAACACTCTACCGGCCTTCTTCCGTTAGCTGTCACCAACAACCTTCCATAAGGGATTTCATCCTATCTACAGCTTCCCTAGTAGATAGAGAATGTCAAACGGTAATAAATTAGGCATGGACATTTTTTAATTGGTTTTAAAATCAAAAAGGATAACTTGTTCTCTTTTTTTTTTTTTAATACACACATTTATACCTGTAAGCTGTTTAAATAACAAGTTCTTAAACCCCGCCACATAAAATTTGAGAAAACTCACGAATGAATGATTGGGCAAATTTATCACTTTAACGTCGTCGTCGGCATAGGATAAATTACCCCTATAAACCCGATAACACAAAACAATGTTAGTCCTTCAACAGGTCCTTCAATGTGTATTGATTTTTTCAGCCATTACCACTACTCTATGGCGGTCAAAGCTTATATTCACAAAACAATATGTTTATCGTCCTTGAGAACATAGGCAGGAGCTGAAGCCGAGAAAAACATTAGAAACGAATTTAAAAGAACCAACGCTACATCAGGAATACAAACGAAAAAACCGCCCTTGTAATTTTTCATACTTTATCCAGCGCATGCATGAAAAAGCTATGTTGTTTTGCTTTTGGCACGAAAGAACAAGTATTGCAATCGTGAATAATATTGTAATGTGTATACACTTTATTTTATCTCATACGCTCTGTATCTCCTTCTATTGCAATGTCTAATGTGTATACGTTGTTATCTCTTACACTCTGTTTAATGTATACACTTTTCTTACTCTCTTTACTTACTCTGTATCTCTTTCTATATTTAATGTACACACTTTTCATTACTCTCTTTACTTACTCTGTATCTCTTGTTTATTTAATGTACATACTCTCTTTACTTAATATCGTTTAATTGTAGTAGTAAACACTTATGTGTATAACAGTTAAAAATGAGGGGCAACATCTAGTGGTTAAAAAGAGAACTTCTGGAACATTCGGTTTAGTAGTTTCTAGAACCATTATCAGGACTATATATACCCGATTCGAAATCGAAACGATATAGTTGATTGTGAACTGCGATAAGTAAAGTACACTGTGTTTGAAAAGTTATAATTGAAAGTGTTGAATAAATAAGTTTGTGAGTGATTTGAATAAAGTGAATTTGTGTTTTATTTAAAAAGTGAATAAGTTTTAATTGTCGGACCAAGCCGAATATTACATTGGTGTCAGAAGTGGGATTAAAACTTATTGAGAATAAAACAGTGAATAGTGATTAAACTATTTTGTGTGAAATAGTGAAGTTAAAAAAAATGATAAGTAAAGTTTTGAAAGACTTAACTGTCGCTGAGCTAAAGGCCGAATTAAGCAAACGTGGCTTAAGTGCGGCAGGATATAAAATCGAACTCGTAAAACGGCTACAGGAATATCTGGAAGAACAAAATGAAGACCCAGATGCGTTTGCTTTCGAAGTGGAAGCAAAATCGGAAGAGGTAAATGCAACTGCCGACTTATCTACCATGATGACACTTCTTCTAGCCAAATTTGAAGAGAATCAAAAGAAGCAAGAAACTCAAAACAAGAATGTTCTGGAGCAACTAGAAACTCAAAGAAACGAGCAGAAGACCGAGCAAGAGAATGTCCTCAAGCAACTAGAAACTCAAAAGAATGATGTTCTGGAACAACTACAAGCTCAAAGGGATGACGTTCGAGATCGGTTTGATGAACAGAAAAATCTGCTAGAAGGCAGGTTTGCGGACTTCGAAGACAAAATCAATACTCTCGATGAGCGTGTCGAAAAACAAAACTCAACGACTAATGCACGTTTCAAGAAAATAGACGACCAGATCGAAACCATTACAAGCGAACTAGAAAAAGTGCGAAAGATGAAAGCTCGAGAACCTTCTGGTGAGTGCTCAAGAAAGAGAGAAGTGAATCCCCCAAGCTTTGATGGTCAGATACCGTGGTCAATCTACAAGAAACAGTTTGAAGCAGCAGCGTTAACAAACGGCTGGGACGATGACGAAAAATACATTGCTCTTACGCTTGCCTTGAGAGGAGCAGCTGCTGAACTGCTACAAACCATCCCAGCAGAGAAGAACGGTGACTTCAAAGTTCTGGTAAACGCAATCGAACAGCGGTTTGGGGATAGCCACATGACAGAAGTCTTCCGAGTACAACTAAACAACAGGGCACAGAAAAGAGGTGAAACTCTGCAACAGCTTCAGGCAGATATCGAGCGATTAGTCCACCTGGCATACCCAACAGCTGGCAACGAGATAATAAATCAACTTGCTGTTGAAGCCTTTGTGAGAGCTGTGGGCGATATAAATCTCCAAAGGGCTATTCGCACTGCCGGAAAGCAAACACTACCAGAAGCATTGGCTTTCGCTCTAACAATGGAAGCCGCAGAACAAGCATCCCAAAACGTGCATCGCGTGAGAGAATTGGAAGTCCAAGAATGCTCTTGTCAGAAGGCTACTCTGGAAAGGAGTCAGCGAGACGGACCAGCACGATGCTGGAACTGCAACAAGACTGGGCATCTTCAACGACAGTGCAGATTACCGCGAAGACGAATCTCATGCCAACACTGTGGAAACAGAACTTACTCAACAAGTCAAAGTAACTCCAACAACGTTGCTTCCGAAGCTGTTTCCCACCCGGGAAACGAATAAGAACCAACTTCGAGGGGCAGAAGCTGGTTTCTGGTATCGATGGCCCCAGAAACGACATCCAGGTTTCTCAAACGAAACGTGACAACAAGAGCCTGACCGTGGAAGCAAGTATAAACGGCAACAAATGTGTGGCTACCATCGACACCGGTGCCACGGCGTCCATTGTACGGCAGGACCTCGTTAAGAAGACATGGCTCCACAACACCAATAGCTATCGTCTAAGGACTGCAACTGGAGAAGCCGCAAAAGTCTATGGTGAGGTACGTCTTAAGATCCGGATGGCAGAGCTGGAATTCTCTCACCTGTTCCTGGTAGCAGATATATGCGACGAGTGCATTGTCGGCGTCGATTTCATGAAAGATCACGGAGTGATATTGGACATCGGGAACCAAGTCCTGAAATATCGAAACATCGAGATTCCGATGATCTATGGGATTCACTCGTATGAGACCTCGCTATCTGTGAAAACCGTCATTAAAGAAGATCTGACTTTGCCTGCTTCTTCAGAAGTATTCGTGTGGACGAAATTGAAGGGTAAGCCTGGAAGCCATCGATACCTCATGGTCGAACCAGCATCTGTAAAGTCCTCCCAAAACGTCACCATTGGGAAGACTCTTGTGAGACCTGTAAATAACATGGTTCCCGTACGAATACTGAACATCAAGCCGTACGAAGTTAAGCTTAGAAAAGGTGAGATTGTCGGACAATGCGAATCTGTATCAGCGATAACAAGAATCAATGAAGAAGAGTCAAGGCAAACCTCTAAGTCCGGAGAGCTGAGCTCCATAAAGACCAACATTCTCAAGTCATCAAATCTTGGTCACCAACAACGAAGAACTGCAGAAGGTCTCCTCGAAGAATTTGCAGACATCTTTTCGTCATCGCAAGGGAAATATGGCAGAACACAACTGGTTCAACATCGAATCAACACCGGGGATGCAAAGCCGATCCGTCAACCTGCAAGACGCCTTCCACTAGCCAAACAAGGTGAGGTTGAAGAACTGATAACCACCATGAAAGAAGAGGGTCTGATCGAAAACTCTAAAAGCCCTTGGGCGTCTCCAGTGGTCCTGGTAAAGAAGAAAGACGGATCAACCCGCTTTTGCGTAGACTATCGAAGGTTGAATGATGTGACCAAGAAGGATAGCTACCCTCTGCCTAGGATCAGTGATACTCTGGACGCAATGGAAGGAGCACAATGGTTCTCAACGTTGGACTTGAAAAGTGGATACTGGCAAGTAGAAATCCATCCTGAAGACAAAGAGAAGACAGCGTTCTCGACAGGAAACGGACTGTGGCAGTTCAAAGTGATGCCTTTTGGACTGTGCAATGCTCCAGCGACTTTTGAGCGCCTTATGGAATGTGTCCTGCAAGGACTCACATGGAAGTCTTGCCTGGTCTATTTGGATGACGTCATCGTATACGGGAAAACATTTGACGAACATTGCACAAATCTGAGAGCCGTGTTTCAAAGACTTCGAGAAGCCCACCTCAAGCTCAATCCAGAAAAGTGTTCACTCTTCAAAACCGAAGTGAAATACCTGGGACATATCATCTCATCCCAAGGAGTTAAGACGGATCCTGATAAGGTTGACACCGTGAAGAATTGGCCAACACCACAGGACAAACACCAACTCCGAAGCTTTCTGGGTCTAGCCACCTACTATAGGCGCTTCGTCAAAAACTTTGCTGAGATCGCCAAGAGTCTACATCAGCTAACGGAAAAGGGAAAGCAGTTTAAATGGTCAGGTGAGTGCGAGCGCAGCTTTCAAGAGCTCAAGCAACGCTTGTGTAATGCACCAGTGCTGACCTATCCGACTCCCGGAAAACCGTTCATCATTGACGCTGATGCCAGCAATGTCGGGATTGGTGCCGTACTATCACAAGTACATAATGGTGAAGAAAAGGTAATTGCCTATTACAGCAAGGTACTCTCAAAGTCAGAAAGAAACTATTGTGTGACCAGAAGAGAACTTCTTGCACTGATCTTGGCAACAAAGCACTTCCATAAGTATCTCTATGGACAGAAGTTTCTTCTCCGAACCGACCATGGAGCACTAAACTGGCTTTTGAATTTCAAGAATCCAGAGGGTCAAGTGGCGAGATGGATTGAGAGGCTGCAGACGTACGATTATGAAATTCAACATCGGAAGGGGAAGCTTCACTCAAATGCTGATGCATTATCTCGGAGACCATGTAAGCAAGACTGTAAGCATTGCAGACGCCAAGAAGAAAAAGAAGTGGTTACTGTCCTACGAACCAGAACCGATCCCATTTATGGCTGGAGCAACGACGAGTTGAGGAAGGCTCAACAAGAGGACCCAGATATTGAACCCATCCTCGCATGCAAGGAACACCAGGAAAAACCAGAATGGGCTGATATCTCCGACAGAAGTCCGGCTCTAAAGGCCTATTGGGCACAGTGGGACTCATTGCATGTCCAAGAGGGTGTCCTTCGACGTAAATGGGAATCAGCAGATGGAAAGTCCTATGTAATGCAGCTAGTCTTACCGAGATCGAAGATTATGGACGTTCTGCGAGAGATGCATGATGGAGTTTCGGGAGGCCATCTAGGAGTAAACAAGACGCTAGAAAAGGTTCGACAACGATTCTATTGGCTACATGCAAGGGAAGATGTCGAGAAGTGGTGCCGAAAATGTGATACCTGTGCTGCCACCAAAGGCCCGAACAAAAAGAATCACAGCCAAATGCAGCAGTATAATGTCGGATCACCCTTTGAAAGGATTGCAATAGACGTGGCGGGTCCATTTCCGGAAACAAATAATGGAAATCGTTATATTCTGGTCGTCATGGATTACTTCAGCAAGTGGCCTGAAGCATACGCCATACCGAACCAAGAAGCCAAAACAGTCGCAGACCAAATTGTGTTCAACTGGGTGAGCAGATTCGGTGTTCCATTAGAACTGCATTCCGACCAGGGAAGGAACTTTGAATCAAACATATTCCAGGAAGTTTGTGGGCTCCTTCACATTAAGAAGACAAGAACAACACCACTCCACCCACAATCTGATGGCATGGTCGAACGGTTCAACCGAACCCTTAAGGAACATCTTTGCAAAGTTGTGGACGACAACCAGCGAGATTGGGATCGACACATTCCACTGTTTTTGATGGCGTATCGAAGTGCAAGACATAGCTCAACTGGCCATACACCGTCTGAGATTTTAATGGGAAGGAACATCAGACTGCCGAGCGAAATCAAATTTGGATGTCCCACGTCGGAACCGCAAGCCGAGGATGTCTACTTGGATGACCTGAGAGAAAGACTCCTTCAGATCCACGACGATACCAGGTCAAAAATGAAGATGTTCAGTGACCGAATGAAGACACGCTACGATATACGAGCGACAACAACAGAGTTCCAAGCAGGAGATCGAGTGTGGCTTTACAATCCCCATCGACAAAAAGGGTTGTCACCGAAACTTCAACGGGACTGGGAAGGCCCATATACAGTGATTAGCAAAATCAACGACGTCGTGTACCGGATACAAAAAGGAGTCAGAGGTAAACTTAAAGTCGTACATCGCGACCGACTACATCGCTACAGTGGTGATGAAGATGATGGATTTGTTCGGGACGATCAATCCTAAGGAGGGGGCAATGTAATGTGTATACACTTTATTTTATCTCATACGCTCTGTATCTCCTTCTATTGCAATGTCTAATGTGTATACGTTGTTATCTCTTACACTCTGTTTAATGTATACACTTTTCTTACTCTCTTTACTTACTCTGTATCTCTTTCTATATTTAATGTACACACTTTTCATTACTCTCTTTACTTACTCTGTATCTCTTGTTTATTTAATGTACATACTCTCTTTACTTAATATCGTTTAATTGTAGTAGTAAACACTTATGTGTATAACAGTTAAAAATGAGGGGCAACATCTAGTGGTTAAAAAGAGAACTTCTGGAACATTCGGTTTAGTAGTTTCTAGAACCATTATCAGGACTATATATACCCGATTCGAAATCGAAACGATATAGTTGATTGTGAACTGCGATAAGTAAAGTACACTGTGTTTGAAAAGTTATAATTGAAAGTGTTGAATAAATAAGTTTGTGAGTGATTTGAATAAAGTGAATTTGTGTTTTATTTAAAAAGTGAATAAGTTTTAATTGTCGGACCAAGCCGAATATTATAATATTCTTTAGTAAAATTATGATGGTGAATGGGTTTTCTCTATAGCTTCGCGGGTAGATTGGTCGCCTGTGCGCGGCATCTAACCCGAAGACCCTTAAACGACTCAAAAGTTAAGGTACACACTCATTGACATTTGATAATGTTTCCTAATAAACCAAAAATCCCTCACACATCAAAGAACCACAAATTAACATTTTTGAAAGTAAAAAAAAAGTTAGTGATTCGAAGTTCGGATTCAAGTACGTGCGACAGAGTAGTGCACCTCATTATGTGTTTGTAAAGATTTCGTTGGGGAGCCGTAGAAAGCTTACCGAAACCAAATTGTATAGGCTGAAAATGGTTGCATAGCCTTGAGTGGATTTTTTTCTGTTCTTATAAAAAGCAAGTTGTAAATCTGTACACAAAATCATAGAAAAAGACCTTTAGTTAGGTGGAGAAATAAAATTTGTTTTACTAGTTTAACTGTATGACAACAAGTGGTTTCGTTTCCATGAACAAAATATGTATATACTTATGTACATTTTTCCTTTTAATTTTTTTCTTTCAACATGGTAAGAACGTGCATACATACATTGTACATTCGACATGTCGCTACGAGTTTGGTTCGAATGCCAAAACACAATTTTGACTTTGTACCCCAATACTTACTTACTTAACAGTCTGGGGTGGACTTGGAAACCTCTCCAGCCAGCTTGGTCCCTAGCTATAGCTAGTTATCTCCAGTTTCGCACGCCGCCGAGTTGGTTGAGGTCATCATCAACTTGTGCGTGCCACCTGAGCATTGGTCTTCCTCTATTCCGCCGTCCCTCTGGGGTGGATTCGAAGACTTTACGGGCCGGAGTATTGGTGTCCATCCTCTCCACGTGACCAAGCCATCTGAGTCTTTGGACCTTCACTCTTTTAGCTAAGTCAGTGTCGCTGTGCAGCCCGGACAGTTCGTTGTTAAATCTTCTCGTCCATTCGCCGTTTATGCAGACAGGACCATAGATCTTCCGTAGAACTTTTCTAGGGCGCTCTCATCCGTTTTTGACGGGGTCCATACTTCTGCACCATATAGCAGGACGGGGATGTTGAGGGTCTTATATAGCGTCACCTTAGTTGTTCGGAAGAGGGCTTTACTACTCAATTGCTTTCTTAGCCCGAAGAAACAGCGATTAGCAAGAGTTATTCTCCTTCTGATCTCGGCGCTGATGGTCATTGTCCGTGGTGATACCGGAGCCAAGGTATACAAAGTCCCTAACTAACTCGAAATTATATGCGTCTATCGTTACGTTTTGTCCAAGACGTCGTCGGTGTTGAGTGTCCTTTCTCGATGACAGCATATATATACTTTGTTGTGACTTCATTGTTCATTGACAGCTAAACCCATTTTTCAGCCTCTATCTGTATACTCGCAAAAGGACTGTTGACATCATGCTGCGTTCTTCCAATGATATCAGTGTCATCATAGTGCCTCTAGTGTTGACGTGGCAGTTCTGCACTATTCGTTCCAATATGATGTTAAAGAAGTCGCATGACAGTGCATCACCTTGTCTTACACCTTTTTTGACATCGAAGGCGTTGGTCAGTGAGGTCATTACGACTTTAATGGAGCAGCGTGAGTTCTCCTATGTCATCCTGCTCGGACGATTGAGTTTTGTAGACAGAATGGTTCATTCTGTCTGACAGCGGAATTTGATTCGTCATCGCCGTTGGACAGTCTGCAGAATTGGGCCTTCCATAATTTCAGCATTGACTGTGACTCTACTACAATATTTCCCTGTTGGTCTTTACAGGCCTCACTTCGTGCTCAGTAACCTTGAGTCATTCATTTTACCTATTAGTAAGACTTCCGAACCTCATTCCTGTTTTTTACTCTCTTTTTCTTTCTGAAAAGCTTGTATTTTTCTCTCCTCTTCTGCTCGTAGAGCTCCCGAGCTGATTTCGTCCTCCTGTGCAGCGCTGCTTCTTGCTTGGCTGCATGTACCTGTTTGCATTCTTCATCAAACCAGGGGTTTCGTTGTGGTAGCCGCGTGAAACCCAACACATCAGAGGCAGCATCCCTAATGGCTTCCTGGCAATTCTGCCACTGGTTCTCAATACTGGCTGGCTGTAGCGGTCTTCTCATGAGGTTACTTGACACTCGATCGGAATAGGATCTGGCGATCTTTTGCGATAGTAGCCGTTCCACTCCATACTTTCTTCTAGCACTTCCTGTTTTTGGCTTTGGTCGAGATATCCGCTGCACTACCTTGGCTACAACGAGGTAGTGGTCCGAGTCCCTCGGAAGGTTCGGACATCAATAATGATTGAAGAGTGTCTTGTGTCGATCGGAATATGATCAATCTAGTTGACAGTTGATTGGTCTGGAGACCTCCAGGTCCCCTTTGTGGATGTT
Organism: Sphaerophoria taeniata; assembly: GCA_943590905.1. Classification (NCBI taxonomy): domain Eukaryota; kingdom Metazoa; phylum Arthropoda; class Insecta; order Diptera; family Syrphidae; genus Sphaerophoria; species Sphaerophoria taeniata. The sequence goes on along the minus strand of OX016542.1, from coordinate 73,272,580 downwards.
GAGATGTGTGAAACGCGTACTTGCTACTACTATGTTTCTCACCGCTGCAAAATCGATAAGCCTGATTCCGTTATCGGAGGTTTTTTCGTGCAGGCTGTGTTTTCCAACTGTTCCACCAAAGATGTCCTCTCTTCCTAGTTTGGCGTTAAAATCTCCTAAGATTATTTTAACGTCGAAGCTAAGGCATTATTCATATGTCTTGTCGCAGAGCTCGTGGGGCGTGAGCGCATATCAGGCTTATATTGCCGAATTTAGTCTTTATGCGGATTGTCGTGAGGCGCTCCTTGACAGCTCTGAAGCTTAGGACATGCTGCCTAAGCCTCAGGTAGGTAGATACCCTTTTTAAACGTTAATTGAAAACAAACTACTTTCCAAAGAAAAGCAGATAAAGGTCGAAACCATAATCTTGTTTTGTTTTATTTGTTTTCACCTGGTGCCTATATGTGTCAATTTTCAAAACCCATTTGTCACAATTCGCAAATCAGAAGTAATACGTTTTTTTTTCAATCTGCCTACTTATAACCTTACAAGATTTCTTCATATTGCAATTAATGTAGCAAAAATCTTCACAGAAAAGTAAATTTGATAGCCACTTTTTTATGAACTGTCAGAACTCAGCGCAGCACTTCTCATATAAAATCATAATACATACAAAAAATTCCTGTTTGTAGGTGACGCAACATTATATACATCCTCTTATTTACAAGCAAGTCGGAGAAGGACTAGACAGGTACCCGTACTAAGGGATTTGTCAATTTATTTATTTGTTTTTTATTACCTGGCCTGCTGGCTGCATTTTTGTAACTGGTTCATAGTTATTTTGGTCTGCAACTTGCCTCCTGATGCTGGCTTGCTATAAAAAGTGGATCTCTCTTTGGTATTTTGAATAATTAATTTGAGCTCCTTGACATATGTAAGCACTGTTAACGTTAAGATGTAAAAACAAAAAAACTCTACCTACTTGTATCAAAGGTACAAACTGTTAAATGTACGTTGATATACATGTTCATACTTACAGTTTTATTTGTGTGTAGTTTTTGAAGTATGTATATTTAGCCGTTTCTTTTTGATTATTCCAAGGAATTTACGAGAGCAAGTGATTGTGTTTGTACCAAAGTTGGTAAAGGGGTGAACGTGAACGCGTTTATTACTGAGTGGAAATAATTAGAGCATGAAGAAGAACGCAGTCGCAATTCTTGAACGTATATCATTGAAAGCTGTATGGTGTGTTTTCAGACGACAAGCTAAAAATTGTTGAAATGTTTGTTTCTTTTTTGCAATTTTATTACTACATTAAAATGAAGGCACAATTAAGGCACTTTATTTTCAATTTTACATGGCAATACCAATAACGATGTTAAATTGTTTTATCTTTATTAGCATTTCTTTTAAATTCGTATATCATGGTCACATAATAACAATTAAAATCGAAATATAACCATAAAAGTATTACATAATGCATTTTTGCTATTTTAAAAACCTATTTCACGGAATATTATGTTCTCATGTATAGAACTGAGTTATTTTAATCCAATTTGATTTTATTAGCAAACACAACAAAGAGAGACAGATAGATACATAGAGGGAAAACACATAACAGAAACCTACGTGGCTCAGAGGAGGAGACATAGATGTTATATTGTCTCGTGTTATCGCACAGGTGGCCTCAGATAAGCTGGCGATTTTCGTAGAAAAAGAATGCTGCCGAAGCTGGGGCTTAAAACCGCAGCATTTGGCTTAGCAGTCAACTACTCATTCCTCTGTTCTGAACCATGGCCACCTGCAATATTAGAAAACAATACAGAAAGACAATGTCGTTTTAATTATTTTATAAAAGACCAGCCATGCCCGCGGTGGTACCCGTGATAACTGGGATAAAAAGCAGACTTTATCATTTTCTGACCCCTAAGCTAACACTACATATGGAAAAATAATGTCGATCCTTAGCTCTATGAAAAATTAAACGTAATCTATCCCAAGTTCCACGCGAACATGGCAAATTTTATGTTATCCATCCAAACTTTCACAGCTGTCTCCAGTTTTGTACTCCAAGTTGATTGAGGTCCTCTTATTTACTTGTGTGCGCGACCTGAGTCGTGTTCTTCCTCTCCTTCTACGTCCCTCGGGAATAGTGTCGAAGGCTTTCCGGGCCTGAGCATTTGTTTCCATCCGTTTAAATGACCGAGCCATCTGAGTCTCTGGACCTTCTGGCTAGGTCCATGTATCTTCTTCCCTATTCCCCATCAATGCACACGGGGCCAAAGATTACCCGAAGAACTTTCCTCTCGAAACAGCCTAAGGCACATTCATCCGATTTTGTCACGGTCCATGCTTCTGCACCATACAGCAGGACTGGGATGATGAGAGCTTTTCCACTCAACTGCTGTCTTAGCAGAAACAGCGACTTGCAAGAGTTATTCTTCGTCTGATCTTGGCGCCGGGCCGCTGCTGGTGTTATTGCTCGTGTTAATAGGGCGGCCAAGGTAGACAAACTCCTCTACTACCTCGAAGTTGAATGCGTCTATTGTGACGTTCTATCCTAGCCGTCGGTGTTGAGTGTCCTTCCTCGAAGACAGCATATAGTACGTTTTTCCCTCATTCACCGCTAAACCCATTTTTGCCACTTCTGTCTCAATTCTCACAAGACGCCATTGACATCACGCTGTGTTCTTCCCATTATATCGATATCATCGGCGTACGCGACAAGTTGATCAGATTTTAAGAAGATAGTGCCTCTGGTGTTGTCGGTGGAGTTTTGCATTATCTTCTCAAGAACGATGGTAAAGAATTCGAATGACAGTGCATCGCCTTGTCTGAATCCTTTTTTGACATCAAAAGATTCCGTAAGCTCGTTGCCAACCTTGATGGAGCAGCTTCATCCTCATTTTTCACAAGAGAACGAGCTTTGCAGGGATGCCCAAACTAGACATAGCTTTATACTGTTCGTCGCTGTAGATGCTGTAATACGCGCCCTTAAAATCGATGAAAAGGTGGTGGGTATCGATTTGGAAATTCATAGGTATTTTCCAGTATCTGCCACAACGTGAAAATTTGGTCGATGGTTGCCTTTCCTGGTCTGAAGCCACATTGATACGGACCAATCAGGTTGTTGACGAAAAACTTCAGACGTTCCCATATTACGGCAGAGAGGATGTTGTAGGCGATGTTAAGTAGGCTGATTTCTCTGTAGTTGGCGCAGTTTAGAGGATCTACCTTTTTCAGGATCGGGCAAACAATGCAAAGGTTCCATTCATCGGGCATGCATTCTTCCGACCAAATCTTACAGATGATTTCGTCGCCTGCTGCTTTGAACAGCTCTTCAGCTTAGACCATCTGCCGTTTTCACTTCTTGTTGGTCGGGTTCACGGAATTGTTGGCTATCATCATGCCTGATGAAAGGCTCCTGCCTGATGGCGGAATTCTGTTTGTATTCGCCGTTATACAGTCTACAAAAGTGTCCTCTCCAAATCCCCAGCATTGACTGCGATTCTACTATGATGTTCCCTTGTTTATCTCTACAGGCATCGGTTCTTGCTCGATGACCCTGGGCCAGCTTATTTACCTATCGATAAAACCTCTGAACTTCATTCCTGCTGTTGGCTCTCTCAACATCTTCGATCTGACGCTTCTCATGATCCCTCTTTTTTCTTCTGAGAACCCTGCGTTCCTCTCTCCTCTTTTACTCGTGGAGCTCACGAGCAGCTCTTGTCCTTCTATGCAGCGCAGTTCTGTTTGCCTCCTGCTTGGCTGCATGAGCCTGCCTGCATTTTTCGTCAAACCAGGGATTTCGTTTTTTTTTTTGGCTGTGTGAAACCTAGCACATTAGGGGCGGCATCTGTAACTGCTTTTTGGCATTGTTGCCACTGGTCTTCGATACTTGATATTGGCGGCATAGGACTTCTTAAGAGGAAGAGATCAGTGAAAGATCTGGCGATCTCTTGCGATTGTAGCCTTCCGACGACGTCGAATTTTTTTGCAGCTTTTCCTTGTTTTGGCCGTTGTTGGGATATTCGTAGCACTACCTTGGCTTCGCGATCGCATAGCTGTTAGCTTCATAGCAGTAGTCACCGTAAGCCGCTCCCTCCGCCACGTCAAGGCTTACCCCATGGGGGAAATAAAGTAACAAAATTTATTGAATAAAAAGCAAGGATTTCGAAACATATATGTATTTAATTTATATGTCATTCATTTAAATAGAGTAAGACGAATATGCTACTAGGTTAGAACAAACCAAATCTATTTATTGTTTGTAGGTTTTCATGTATTTGAACAAAGAATAACATTTCTAATTCTAAAGTTTAAAGTTGTTTTATGAATAACAATTACAAAAACCTCTTATTTACAAATGCATTATTTTACGAACTTGCACAAAAATAATACACTAACAAAACGAAACATCCTCATTAGTGATACGTAAAAGATGAATGTGACACATTTTGTAACAAAACATGGAATACCTTTTTTATCGAAAAATGAACATCCTCGCTGCGTATATTATGTAGGTACCTTTCTACTTTTCATAATTTAGAACGATGTTGACACACATTTGCTCGCAACAAACTAAAAATATGTTGCTTTACTAACTACCTCATGATCCTTTTGACACTTGAGCTGTGATTCATTATTTTTGCGATTCATATTTTGTTTTGAGAACATTCTTCGGTCGGTGGTCCGTAAAGAAAAAAAAAGGACGTGTGTGAAAAGAACCCATTCACTTGTGCTTGGAGATCCCCATTGACTTGGCTTCAGTTGGCTTGTATAGGGACACTTTAAAATGAATTCTTGCAGTATGTGTAGGTACAAAATAGTGTTTTAGCTACATAATGCTTGCTGAGTTACGTACCGTGTAATTTGCACAAAGATATTTTAATGGAATTATAATTCCTGGAACTAAATTGAATTCCTAAAGGAAAGCTCTTAATTATAATTAGAATAAATGTATGTGTGTCGTTTTTAGTCTCAAAAAACGTTCAATCGATTCGTGTAATCACCTTTACTTATATTTCACTGTGGAACCAAGTGCAGTAAGACACGCACAACACACAATAAAATCGATTCAAGTCATGCCATGACATTGATGATGGAAGCTAATCGATATTTTGTTTTTGTAAGAGTAACTGCTCTCAAAAAGTAAATTAGTCATAGAAACATACATATATTGAAAAATTGTCTTTGTTTTTTACTTGGGAACATTACCTGCGGAAGCACAGGTACAAGACTATTGCTAACAGGTAAAAGCAAACATTAAAATGTAGTGCTCGAGTTCATATCGCAGCTACCACTGGCGGCGCTGTAGTTGCCTTTTGCGTTGCTGTCGTCTTGGTAACCCGACTGATGAAAACAAAAGGTTATCACTCTATAGTCCTTTTCGTTACTTCGATATTTTCTGTTCGTAAATTTCCATTTCACAAGTTGATTGTTCAAACTTTAAGTGTGTTGTGTTTTAGAATATATCCGTTGTCATTAGTGAATTTAAGTAACGAATTTCTACTTGAGCTATGTATCATCAGAGAAGGAGGCCCTTAGTCTTGGTAAGGTTTCTATTAACTCTGTCAAACGTTCTTGTTTAAATGTCTTGCACTTATGCTTCGTCCACATCACCGCGTGCTTACTTCGATATTTTCTGTTCGTAAATTTCCATTTCAATTCAATATTGTTTTTACCATCATCATAAAAAGGAAGAATCTAGTGGGTTCTTTGCAAGTTACATGTGTACCTACCTTCGTTCATATGGAGCTTAGTTTAAACTGAACACACGTGCATCGTGCATACAAAAATTTATCCATAGTTTTCTATTCTTTTTTAACTTAAATATAACGACGGAGTGCGGTAGCTTTCCATGTTTGTGAGTTCTTAACTTATTGAGCGTGGTCTGGATCCGGAATTGGTAGGGTTGTATAACAGTAAAAAAAAATCTAAAAGTAACTGATTGGATTACGTACGGTTCAAAAAATGGCCTTTACACTTAGACCTAGCGTAATGTTTTTTTGTCTTATATTTTCATTTACAATGAAGAGTCAACAGAGTCAATTGTGGCAAAATGAGCGAAAGAATTTCCACACGAGCTCTTTTTTATTTTGTTATGTGAGCGCATTAAGGCAAATATAGCATATTCGTTAAAACTGGTATGAAACTGATTTACTTGTGAGAATTTGTGAGTGAACAAATTTTATTTTCGTTCATTAGTTAATTGTTTTGGAACGAATTGTTACATCCTGCAAATTAACTTATAAATAAAAAAAAATATTATAAGGTGCGTCATAGACCTTAAACCTCAGCATGGGCTCTTCTAACAACCAATATAATACCAAACTTGAGTTCAACTATTCAAAATGTACCTAATTATGTCTTATTATGTAATATGTTAAGTATGATCGATTGGGATATTTTATTTTATAATTGTAATATTAACGAAATGTGTAACATATTCTATACAACTCTGTTCAACTGCTTCTGTGATACTGTACCATTTAAAAAACCTCGGAATATTTCTAGTTCACCACCATGGTTTGATAGTCATCTTAAATTCTTAAAAAACAAAAGGAACAAGGCGTGGGCAAAATATGTCAAAACAAGAACTGATAGATTGTACAACCTTTTTAATCATTAGTCAACTTTTTACTGAATACTCGAATATTGCATACGATAGCTATATTCTTAAATTAGAAAATGATCTTAAGTCGAACGCAAATAGTTTTTGGAACTTCGTGAATAAAAAGAAAAAAACTAGTAGCTACCCTAATACAATGTCTGACTCTTCTTCAACTAGCACTAATCCCTTAGTAATTGCTAACATGTTTGCTAACTACTTCAAAACTGCTTTTGAGGTAACTGATTATGGTGACACCTCTTGTAATTCTTTTTCTTCTACCACTGCTTTCTCTCATCTAGACTCTATAAACTTTGATATTGACTTGGAAACTATAAAGCTTAATATTCTAAAACTTGACGAATGTTTTAGTCCAGGACCTGACGGAGTACCTTCTTCTATTTTAAAGAATTGTGTTGACCGTTTATCTTATCCTTTATGTGTTCTATTCAATGAATCTATTTGTAACTCTATCTTTCCCTCTATCTGGAAAAGTGCCTATATCACGCCAACTTATAAAAAAGGTCCAAAAAATGAAATTAAAAACTACCGTCCTATTGCCAAGTTTTCCGTAATAACTAAACTGTTTGAGTCCATTATATGTAACACTATTTCCTTTTATTGTAGTTCAAATGTTTGTGAAAGTCAACATGGTTTTATGAAAAAGAAGTAGACTGTTACTAACTTGTTAAATTTTACCTCGTTTTGCTTAGATGTATTTGAAGACCATGGACAAGTAGATTGTGTGTTTACTGACTTTAGCAAAGCCTTTGACAAGTTATGCCATACAACTAATCAAGAAAATGGACAATCTTGGATTTAGCTCTAAGTTTCTAAAATGGATATCCTCATATTTAAGTGACAGACATTACAATGTAGTCTTCTTAAATGAACTTTCAACTAATTTTGTAGTCAACTCCGGTGTCCCTCAGAGTAGTCACTTAGGACCAATTTTATTTATATTATTTATTAACGACTTAGCTTTGACCATCAAAAACTCTTCAATATTAATAAATTCAGATGACGTAAAAATTTTTAAAAGTATTAAATCACAATCTGACTGCTTGTTATTACAGGAAGACCTTGTTCTTTTTCGGGAATGGTGCAATCTTAACCGTCTTGTCTTAAATGTCGACAAGTGTAAAAGTATGACTTTTACACGCAAACAAAATCCCTTTGTATTTAGTTATATGTTTGATCTGTCACCGTTAAACAATGTCTCTGTATTCTCTGAACTTGGTATAATCCTAGACTCAAAACTAACTTTCAACTTTCACTTGGACTATATAACTAAAAAAGCCAATAGAATGCTAGGATTCATAAAGAGATTTAGTCGCGACTTTCAGGACCCTTATGTTTTAAAACTTTTGTTTGTATCGTTCGTAAGGCCAATACTAGAATACGGATGTGTAGTATGGTCACCATATTACTCAATTCACATAAATAGATTGAAGCAGTTCAAAGAAGGTTTATGCGTTTCTGCCTACGTTTCTTTTCTTGGCCTCCTTACTTTCATAGACTTGCGTTAGTTAAACTTCCCTCTATCACCCATCATAGGCAATACGTTCAGTTTTGTTTTATAAGTAATGTGATGAATGGCTCTATACTATCTCCATCAGTTCTAAGTAGATTTAACTTTAGTTTCAGTCGTACAAGCATAAGGCTGCAACAACCTCTACAACTACCTTTCAGTTGATCAAACTATGGTGCCAATAATCCAATAAATCAAATGGTCTTAATCTTTAATAAGTATTATTTTCTTATAGTTTCGATAAATGATAATTTCAAAAGCGAATCTTTCAAAACTTTATTTTATAATGCCTTAGCATAAATGCAGACTTTTATTAATTAATTGTAATTCATGATAATTTTGTACTTTCTAATAATTGTTTAGATATAGAAATATGTAGTTCATAAGTTTGTAAACGTTAGTTATTAACGACTTAAGTAAATAAAATAAAATAAAATAGACCATTATTGTATTTTGGAGTATTAACCCAGCTAAGATGGCCAAAAGTTCAGAATAATTCTTCGTGTATGGATATCTGGCCCTTTAAGCTTTGTCTTAAAGTCAATTTAAATGTGTATGCACCTGAATTCGCACCCACCCGAACTTTCCGCTATCCGAAATTGTATAGCTCGTTGAAGCTGCGGTGTTGCAGAGAGCTTTCAGAACTTAAATGTCATTCGAAGGGCTCGTGCACAATGTTTCGCTAGCAATTGCAACAGTGACACCCCGTCAAAAATGTATGCATTGAACAAAATGAAAAAATAAATAAATATGTAAGCAGGAACCAACAACGTCGCCGAATGCTTAAGAAATAAGATTTATGTTTTTAACTGGGATGTAGGTTGTAGGTACAACGCATATAAAATTTTAATAAGATTATATTTCCCTTTGAGTAGGAGGTATACAATTTCACCTCATTGTAATTTTATTAACTCTCTCCGCATTTTTTGTGAAAACGATTTTTATTTGCATTATAGATTGATTTGTTGTGTTTTATTTGCATTTCTCTTAATCAATTAAAAAATTAATGATTTGTTTATGAAGTGCAAGCGGATTCCCTTCTTTCTAAGGTTATGGAAACGCTGATAAATTATCAGCTTAAGAAATATCTTGAACAACGAAAGCTTCTTAATGACCGGCAGTACGGCTTTCGCAGCAACAGGTCCACTGGTGATTTGACGGTATATCTCACCGAACAGGCTCTCTTATCGAAAATTCGTGCTTTCAGTATTGATGAGTCTCTCCTTCGTTGGATTATAAACTTTCTTTCGAACCGTTCTATACAAGTTGTATTGGACGGGTTCAAGTCTGAAACCCACAAATTAAATGCTGGTGTGCCCCAGGCCCCGTTTTGTCTTCGACCCTCTTTCTCATTTTTATAAATGATCTCTTGTCTGTAACTTCTAATCCAATTCATTGTTTCGCTGATGATAGTACCCTTGGTTTTTCATATTCGTTCCCAGACTCACGGATAAATATGATAAGCTCATTAAACCCTGACTTAAACAGCATTGTACAATGGGGAATAAAAAACCGCGTAGAGTTTAATACTTCGAAAACCCAATGCTGTCTTGTATCGTTCTCGGTATGTGCATCACCGACCACCTCTTGTGGAATGATCAAGAATTTTTTTCCCCTTCTAATCTGGCTACCATCTATAAAACATATATACGTCCCAAGCATGAGTACAACTTCCACGTTTAGGCTGGTGCTCCAGTAACGAACATAAGTCTTTTGGACAGTATCCAGAGCAGAGCATTTAAGATGATTGGTGACCATAACATCGTTGAGACATTTACGTCACTTGAACACCGACGTAATGTCTTATGCCTCACCCTCTTCTTCCGTTATTTCAACGGTATATGCTCTAGACTTCTAGAGAAATAGGCAGTTGCATTCCTTCCCTTAAGATATTTATCCTCGACCCCAACTTCGGTCGTACGGTCATATTCAGAGAATCGTTCTTTAGCCGTACAACGTTAATGTGGAACTCTCTTCCACACTTTGTCTTCCCCAGTCACTGCAATGTTCAAGAATTGAAGACCAATGTTAACCGACAACTCATCTTAAACCCTCTCCGTCCATCCCATTTTCCCAAACGCTCGCACTGTGCTTTGGCATAAAAAGGGAATAAAACCCCATGAGTACGTGCTTATTATAAACAAAAAATTGGCGCGGTAACACAGTTTAACCCAGTTCCGTCTACAAAAATCTCACTGATTTCGCATCAGTGTTGCCATAAAATATTTTTTGAAATTCTGGAAATTCCACATAAAAAATCTGGAAATATCTGGGAATCAGTTAAAAGAAAAAAACGTGTGTGTGTAAACAGTACATGCGATTGAAGTTATACTTCCCAGCTTCAAACTCACATAAATTCGGAAAAGAAGCATAACCCCTTGTCTGAATTGCGTTTAAATTTTGAGACTTGCGTGGTGAATTAAGTAGGTTCAAATATATTCTGCTGTAGAGTAGGTTATAAAATGGTGAAAACAAACATTTGTAAGTTTTTACTTCCAACTATCGTTGTCCTGTGAATTTAAATATTGGTTAAGCCCAGCACGCAAAATTTTAGCTGACATACAAAATGAACATTGGAAACGAAAAATGATTTTTTTGATCAAGCACCGCACGACCCGGTTGAGTTTTAATTTAAGAAAAAAAACTTTATTATTTCAAATTATTTTTATTGAAATCATTAATGTTTCTTTTACATAGTTATAATAATAAACTACAAGATTCGGGCATTCGCTCTTTAATAATGATGCAACGGAATTATTATTGAATGTCATATTATTTGCCCCTTCTGCCGCAAACCCGAGTAAGTGTTTTCTATAATCGATGTCTTTGTCGATAAATTTCTGAACGATTGTTGAATGCAAAGTTTTTGCATCGGCAGTTACAACTTTACACAACGAAAAACAAAAATCGTGGATCTTAAAATTAATACAAATTCTTACGACAATGCTCAGAATCTTAGTTGATGTTATATCCGTGGATTCGTCAATGCAAATCGAAAAACTATTTGTCTTCATCAGTTCGGACAGTTCGTCCAATTGTTGAGCCCCGATTACGTTTTTTACAAGCGATGTTATTTTTGTCTGATTGTATGTTATAGATTTTGCTGTGCTGGAATCCGAGTAGGCAAATTCAATCATTTTAACTAAATGATCCGATAGCAAAAATGACAGGTGGTGTTCAACAACTAAAGCAGCTATTTGCAACTCTGCTGTCATGGTTTGTTTTTTTTTTTGGGAAGTAAAAGCAAGCGATTTATCTGCTGCTGGCTGAACTTGCACAGAAGCACAATTTCTGATGTGTACGCTTGTTAACGAGTGTTTTATCAGATCGTTACGTCCTCCAGAAGCTTTCAAGAAAACCCCGCATACTTTGCAGACGGCCAAGTACGCTGGGTTTTCAGAAGGTTTAAGCCAGTTTTTTAATTCCTGCTCCACTTCCCACAGCTTCGAACATTTTGGCACATGCTTTATCTAATAAAAAAAAAATGGTAAAATAGATAGATCGCTTAAAGATATTTATGTAGATACAAACCTTGGGAGTGGTTTCTAAAGGAACAGAATCCTTGTTGCTTAATAAATTTTCACCGACTTTTTCGGCCTGGATATTTTTCTTGTGCAACGGGTTATTTCAAAAGGGAAATTTAAGTGAAGTGCTGCCAGCTTGTAAATAAAATTTTAAATTTTTCTATGAAAAAAGTGACGATGTTAAGGTAAAGGTATGCACATACTTTGTTGAGTTGAAAATCTGGAAAAAACCCAATTTTGAAACACAAAATCTGGCAATCGTAAAATCTGGAGAAATACGATAAATCTGGGTGTCTGGCAACGCTGTTTCGCATCACCCTCGTAACTAACCAAAAGATTTGTAGTTACTATGTTTTTTCATTTCAATATTTTGCAGCATGGCATAGATTCCACAGCTGTGTCAAATTGAGTTTCCGAAAATTAACTATTTTTTCCTAACTACATATTCAAACAAAATTATGTATAGCCACGTTTTTTTTTTATTTTTGCTTACCATATTCTGCAATCTTTTTTTTCCAACATAATGCCATCTATTTTTGGTATATAATTTGCGAGTACATAATGAATAAAACTTTTAAGCATTTACTAGTGCACACAGCACATGGACACTGCAGCAAAATGTTCTTCTTTTTACAAGTGGAAAAGTTTTTCATTATTTACTCCAAAAGAGTAGATTAAAAGAAAAGATATCTGTTCGTTGTATACCAAAAGGTTCTCAGGGTGTTTGCTTTCAGCTGCTGCTCTACAGTTTTCAATCTCACAGCGTTCTCAAAGTTTTACATTTTTTTCAAGTTCATTGGACAAGACATTTCAAACAGAGCACGTTTCAAAACCCAGCAGTACAACAAGTCCTTATATCATTCAACTTGGTTTCTTTTCTATAGACTTTCAGAGCTGAAATTGCTGTATATGTATGTACTTAATACTCATACTCAATACATTCGTCAAAAAAGTGTCGGATGATAGAAAATTAGAAAGGCTTCTCCATTCCATTTCAACATCATCTGTTTTGATGAATTTATCTAATGTATAGCCAAGGTCTTATATTAATAGTAGGAACTGCTGTCAAACTTCCTAATTTCAACATGTTATGTACATAATGTATCGATGTAAGAAAAATAACGTTTGACTTAAATATGTTCTAGAAAATAGTTGCAATCCTTCTTTTAAGCACTATAATTCACATGAACACGAACAAACAAATGCACGAATATTGAGGTTATATACGCGCGAACATTTTGTTTGTTGGGAGTGTGGATTGTGTGGAACGCGAATAGAGTTTGGCAGTTCGTATCAACTAAAATTCTTTTCGCGATGAATAAAATTGTTCTCTCAAATTTGTTAATATTTGATATTAAAAATCAAATATTAACTTTGTTTCTATCGCTTTGTTGAGAATTTGTGAGGTGATAGGTCTTCAAACGTATCTGAAAGCACTTGTTTTATTGGTTCGTCGTTCGTTGGTCGTGCTTATGTGAATAGTGCTTTCACTTTACTATTCCTATTATTTTTATGAATGAGAAATTTTAACCCATAGATTAATTCATATTCTATGGGTTAGTTAACCTGTGGAATAAGAGTGGAAAAGGAGTTTTCTTTTTTAATTTTGTTCAATAAGTTTGTGTACGTCCCTTTATGTCGCAATGGTGTCAAACAACTGTTGAATGCATTGCGTGTTTGCGAAGAAATGTCATTCAGAATAAAGGTGGGTTTGCATTACATAAATAGAGAATTAACGCTCTCGAATTTTGAGAATTCGTCGACTTACTTATTTAAGGTGGCGCTACAGTCCGGTGTGGACTTGGGCCTCAATCAACAGTCTCCGCCAGCCAGCTCGGTCCCTAGCTAGCTGTCTCCAGTTTTGCACTCCAAGTTAATTGAGGTCCTCTTCCACTTGTGTGCGCCTCCTGAGTCACGGTCTTCCTCTCCTTCTACGTCCCTCGGGAATAGTGTCGAAGGCTTTCCGGGCCGGAGCATTGGTGGCGCCATTAACATCACGCTGTGTGGTGTTTTGCCTTATCTTCTCAAGAACGATGTTAAAGAAATAGCACGACAGCACATGGCCTTGTCTGAATCCTTTTTTGACGTCGAAAGATTCCGTAAGCTCATTGCCAACCTTGATGGAGCAGCCAGAGTTCTCCATCGTCATTTTGCTCAAGCGAACGAGCTTGGCAGGGATGCCAAAAGTAGACATAGCTTTATACAGTTCGTCTCTGTAGATGCTGTCATTCGCGGCCTTAAAATCGAGGTGGTGCGTATCGATTTGGAGTTCATTGGTTTTTTCCAGGATTTGCCGCAACGAGAAAATTTGGTCGATGGTAGACTTTCCTGGCCTGAAGCCACATTGATAAGGACCAATGAGATTGTTGACGAAAGGCTTCCGACGTTCACATATTACGGCAGAGAGGATCTTGTAGGCGATGTTAAGTAGACTGATTCCTCTGCAGTTGGCGCAGAGAGATTTTAATCTCCAAAAATGAATACCGTAAAGGGTTGTCCAAATCTGGGAAAAGAATTCAAGGTGAAGACAAACAAATCAATTGTATAGAGAACGATTAAAATTCGATGTATGGTATTCTGTTGACGCCTTATAAGACCCAACATTGAATTGGCTGTTAAAATGCTCAGACTAGTCTAAACTACATAGATGTTAATAAAAATCCAAGAAGAAGGATTCAAATTTACTCACCTTGAAGCATTTTAGAATTTCTATTTCATTATGACATAAGCTTGATCTTCTTACTGAGTCAGATTACTTATCAAAGAAAGAAAGAAGAAAATTAAAAGAAAAACAGTGAATTTGATTTCAGATAAAAATACCTTCGACTGGGTTTGACTATTGTCATTTATATTTGCTGCTTTGAGTCATGTTACCTTTGTTACTTTTGAATTTATATGTAAAAATTAATGTTTAATGATAGTTATTTTGCTCAAGGATCACGACACATTGAAATTTCGTTCTAGTATGGAATATGATTGTGTTTAGCTGCACGATTGCTAGCCCAAAAAAAAAATAACATAAACAATTTGAGTTCAGACTTAATTGGAGAACGCGCGCCAGACAAGCATTACCTCAAACCCATAGAAAACTCCGCTCATTGCCACCATGGCTCGCCGATATGCCAACACTCTTGCTGTTGAAGCACTGTAACGCCTACTTCAGTTCTTTTAGGCTAAGAAGCTTGGAAAAATTCAAATTAAATCAGACCTAAGAAAGTGAGAAGGGGGAATATATTAAAAGCTACAAAGCATCTATGGCACTCCTACGCATATAATTTTGTTGATTTTTTTTTTTTTGATTCGGAGAATAACAAACAGGATATTTGTGGGCTTTGCAATGTATGCCAGATGTTTACCTATTTAATTTCTCCTAACGAACCCAAGAGCTTGCGCTAGAATCAAATAAGAGAGCGTTGATTTCTCCTGCCCTGATTAGCAACAGCAAGTCTTCAATTTGCTTCAATAGTAAACTTGTGGTTTTTTTTTTGTGAGTATAAAATAAATAATGAATATTTCTAAAACTATCACTTGCGTAGAGATTGACTGAAAAAAAAATAAAAAATAGGGAAACGTCTATTGAAAATCATTATAAATAATTGATGAATATGAGATTATCCATATGATCTCTGAAGGAATTCATATTTTGTTAAGAAATGTGTTGTATTGATCAGTTTTAGTTAATTATTATTATTAAATTAGGTACGTCCTTTGATTTTTTTTTTAAATTAAATAAAAGTATAGGTTAGTGATGGGTCAACTCGGTTTGCCAACTCGAGTAGAACGGGTCAACTCGGTTTACCTATTCGGTTTGCCAACTCGTTTCACCAATTTCATTCGCTAATACGGTTCGCAAACTATGTACAGCAACCCGGTTCGCCAACTTGGCAATCGATTTAAAAAACAAAACGAGTTAGCTTGCTTCTATAGGGTGTCTCAGTAAAAGCGCCCTTTTTAAAATTGGAATATTTTTTTTTCATGCAAGTGGCAGCTCTGAAATTTAACAAATGACAGCTCTGTTTATTCCGATTATTAAAAATTGAGCGCTTTTCGAAAGAACAAAACGCTATGATTGTAAAAACTCATTACAAACATAGGGAAAATTACGCTTCGCAAACTCCGCCAAATTTTCAGCCGAGAGAGTACACGTAATATGTCAACCATTCGAAGAATGGTCAAAAAATTTGAAGAAACTTGGTCAATTATGGATGATAAGAATCCTTTGCGTCAACGTACTAGTCATTCTCTTGAAAACATTGCTGCTGTAAGCGAGTGTTGCCGAAAACCCGAAAACATCAATTCGACAGTGACTGTGAACGCCATTCGTTACAGGAATGTGATAACGGACTTCTTGTGGCCTCAACTGGACGGCATGAATCTGGACAACAGGTGGTTTTGGCAGAACGGCGCACTATGTGGCAAATTCCCGATTTCGTGCGATTAATTAAAAACGGTTGTTATTCATTGTTTTTTTTCAAAATATAAGTAAGTTGAGTTTAGAAATGCATAAATTATGTGTTTATTTTAGTTAATTAAGGTATTAATTTATAAAAATAACTTTTTTCTTTAAATAAAAACTATATATTTTGCTTTTATCAATCACCGAGGCTAGTATCTAAAAACACTTCAGGCTCAAACATTTGAATTACGTCAGGATTATTTTGTTTTCTGTTGGAACTTGTCAGTTAACGATTAAGAAAAACTATTTGGGTCGGATAATAAAAGCATCCTTTGAAATATTTATATATTTAATAATTTATATATTATATTATATATTATTATTCATATACAAATATTTATTTTTTTTACATCACTTGGCAGCAAAAAACTCTTTAGCTCTTGCTTACAAATGCAATTTTTAATAAGTATACAAGAAATAATGCTCTTTACTCTACCTATCTGAGAACTACAGTCACTCAAAGATGTTTTTGTACAAATTTTCGAAAGATTAAAAAATTAAATTCAATTTTCTCGAAAAGTAAGCTACTGATTTTCATAATTTTTTTTTTGGAATATCTTTGATACTATGCTTTTAAAATTTTTGTATTCAATTTTTTCCTATGCTTAAAAAAAAAAACAAAGTGACTTCATAATTTTTGTTTTAAATTCAATTTTCTCGAAAAGTAATTGATCAATTTGAATGATTTTTATTTCTAAAAAATCTTTAATAGTACGATAATAACATTTTGTATTCAATTCTTTTATTTGAATCTTAGAAAAAAAGAAATACAAAAAAAATAATTTTTTTAATTTTTTCGATTCGTCGATTTATATAGTTTTTTTAAATTTTAATACCTTCGGGGCAGAATGATTTAACAAAACGCATTTGATTCTGCTTGAAGAACCACTTGTTAATATGTATGCAAAAGATCAGTTTGATCATTCTGCCCCTGATATGGTTTTCGGCCACTTGAAGATATTCATATAAACATTTTGACCTAAAATCGAAAAGTACCCCTAACATAAAATTATTAACATTTTTGAGTCTGGAAAAAAGTGACACAGCTCTAAGAAGAAAAAAAAACAATAAAAAGATATATCATAAGAATATAGCAAACAAAATTCAAACCAAAGTCAATTTTTTTTTTCTTGATAAGAAAATTAATACCAATTTTCACATAAATTCCCAATCTTTGAAGCCTTCTATCTTCGTAGGGGAGCAACATAATCTTATGAAATTTTGAAGCTAGGCTGGAAATAATGTCTAGTTTAAATTTTTATGAAAACCTAAAATTTTCAAAATTGACTTTATCGCACGAAATCGGGAATTTGCCACATAGTGCGGCGCAACCTGGCACAACCGCGTGAAACGATCGACTTATCGCAGAACGATTCCCAGAACACATTATCTCAGGAAATTCTGATGTCAACTGGCCACCAAGATCATGCGATTAAACGTCGCGTCGTTCGATTTTTTTCTTTGGGGTTTTGTGAAATCTCGGAAATCTCGGGTTTATGCGAATAAACCGGACACAATTCCTTAGCTAAAATTGGATATCAACGTGTCATTGGTGAGATACAGCCACACCTCTGTGCAAAAGTCATGGAAAATTTCATGAAAAGAGTAATGGCCTGTCATCAGAGCTGGAGGGGGGGGGGGGTGCACTCTTTCTGAGACACCCTTAATTCTAATTTTGTGAGTGTTTTTTAATTTTAAGTTTATTGTATATGGTCGAATTTCATCAGTGGATGGCAATGATGAAAACCTAATTTTTCCATTTTTAGGTGCTTTCTAGACCGATTTTCGGGGCAATCCGGTAAAATTTAGAAATAAATATCCCTCCAGCGGCCTAGATTTGTACCTTTTCTCACTATTGAGCTATTAACTTCAAAATTTCATCAGCGGATGGCAGAGATTTTGACGGATTAGAAACCTTATATTTTCGGTTTTCTTAAGTGTTTTCTAGAAATACCAGGTTAGGTTAAACAACAACTCGAGTTAACTCAGTTTACAAAATTTACGGGTCGGCACATCGGTGAATGGGTAATTTGGTCCGACAGCCTTTCTGTTCTCAAAACAATCTCAATCGCCTCACAGAACTCTTTAATTGTATCAAAAATAAGATAGGTACATACTGATTAGCAAAACAGCTTATCTTAAACTTATCTGAACATCCGGATAGGATATATTGGCCTTGGCACACGTCAACGCGTGTAATATGTTAGATGTAATATCGCTCAAATAGGGGGATGTCATGCATCCCCTTTTATTCGTGAAGAACATTAAGATTTCCAAATATGAGGTTGTTAAATTTATCGCTCACAAGTTAGACGGAGTCACAAATAAATCCTTAGATTACAAAATTACTTGGCTGGTAACTGCCGTGCCCTTATATATTTTTTTTTCAAAAGCATAAATATGTTTTATATTTACAACTTTGTTAAATACTCATGACTCTTCTAACTGTTCACTCTTGCTTTTTTTCGTAATTATTCGAAACTCTGTTATACTAATGAGCCGGACACTTAAAATTTTTCACTCTTGGAATAAATACTACTATAGCTAAGCTAGTTACATTTTTTCGTTCAGTGTTTTTTGCAGGAATTTTAAGTTAGTTCTGATAGACCATGCATGTGTGCCTTCACGCTATCTGCAACTTGAACGTCGAACATATAAAACGCTTAATACTTGAGAAAGTTGAATAAAACACTACATCCAAGAACAATAAATGCCTGTCATTGAAACCACTCACAGAAAAGAGAGGACTGCACTGTTAAATAGAAAAACTCAAGTGAGAAATGACAATCAGAAACCTGAGTAGGTTGCACTAGAAATCTTGTAAGCCTACATTATCATTAACAAACCAACACCAATACAAAGTTTGTTTCAAGAATTTTCATTCATTCTTTTATTTTTATGACATACATCGAGACATGGTTTAACATGAGACGAAAACTATGTATAATGTAAGTAGGCCGAATTTAGAGTATCTCATCAGCCAGCCGCTGTGTAGGAAGATTTAAGCCGGTATGGTTTTGAAACTAAATTGCTTGTATTTTGATTAGATTTCGAACCTGAAAAGCATGGACAATCAAAACTATCTTTTTTTTTTTAATTAAACAAACATTACAACAAATTTAAACATAGCGTTAAAAATCAGCGTTTTTTTAATGAAGAAAAAAAAATATAACACCCACTGTTTAAGGCGTCTTTTTCTATTCTGCCTTGTTCTCAATCCAGATTTATATCGTTTGATATCCAGGAAAAGAAAAAACACGGTGTTAAAGATGATTATGCTCATTTTGCTGCCTCTATTATTTGATGCATACGAGTATGTATACATGAATCGAACCAATATGGTAGGCAAAGAAGCACTTAGCCAGAAACCGTATTGTGTCAATGACAAATCGCATAAGGATAAATAGTATCTTATTTTATAAAGGACTAGCGGATCCGACAAACGTTGTTTTACTAACGAAAAAAAAATGTGAATCAAACTTTTTATTGCCAGGCGTGTAATACACAATAATTCATGACCGCCAAGGCGCCCACATCATCAGTTTAAAAAAAATAATTTTAGAACAGTTCATACGTGAACCCATACGTTGAACACATATTTGATTATTTTGAAAACCATTTGTTTTTATTGTCATAGAGAGATGGGACTTAATTAATAAGAGTATATAGGATAACCATGACCAACATTTCAAGCCAAATTAAATTATCCGGACTGCTATCCAGACCCGTCAACATTTTCAATGGACTCCGACTTGCCTGCTTCCTCTTCAACCTGGCGTTGCATCAGTGAACAAACAGAATACGCCCTCTCGTTGGTAAGCAAATGGACTAAGAACTGTGGACTGACAGTCAATCCAGCTAAAACTCTCAAAATCCCTGATCACGCAAAGTATCTCGGTGTGATCTTAGATAAAAAACTAAACTGGGGCCTGAACACCAAAGATAGATTCAAAAAGGCATCGACTGCCTTTAACTCCTGCAATAGAATTTTCGGGAAAACCTGGGAACCAAACCCTAAAATTATCAGATGGATGTATTCGGCAATAATTAGACCAATACTAACCTACGGTAATTTGGTATGTTGGAAAGCTTTAGAAAAGAGCACGAACCTGAAAACTTTGACAAAAGTTCAAAGACTAGCGTGCACTGGCATTACGGGGGCAATGAGATCCACTCCAACTGCGGGACTGGAAGTTATACTCGATCTTATTCCCCTAGACCTCTTTGATCAAGAATCTGCGGCCAAAAGTGCCCTGAGACTTAGTCAAACTAAAGTCTGGAAAAATTGTTCAATAGGACATGCCCAGATCCTTCATAAAGTTATGGGTCATAGTACTACAACAGACTATAAAACACCCGAACTTGATTTTCACAAACCATTCCAGGCTGCCATCCCAAGCAGAGAGGAATGGATAGATAATATACCATTCTCCAGTGAGTCGTCAATAGCTATCTATACTGATGGCTCTAAAATGGACACTGGTGTAGGAGCAGGCTTCTATTCCGAATCTCTCAAGTTAACCGCCTCGCTTAGGCTTCCAGACTACAGTAGCGTCTTCCAAGCAGAGGTCCTGACAGTGACAACAGCTGCTAAAAAGGTATCAATGATGGCGATACCACGAGCTGATATCACCTTTTACATTGATAGCCAAGCGGCAATAAAAGCGATTACTGCAACTGAGGTAAAATCAAAGCTTGTTTCATGCTGCCGCGAAGAGCTTAAGGTTCTTGGCGCACAGCACAACATTAGACTCTGCTGGGTCCCGGGCCACAGCGATATACTAGGCAATGAGAAAGCCGATGAATTAGCAAGATTAGGGTCAATGCTTGACGTAAGCCAAGCTCAGCTAGTTAGCACCCCTACCTGTTATTTAAAATAGGAATTCTCAAAAAGAATAACTACCAAGGCCGATGAAAGGTGGAATCTGCTTGACACTTGCGACACAACAAGAAAGATCTGGCCCTGTTTTAACAAACAAAGAACGGAAAAAATTATGCAGCTACACAAGGGATCACTTCGATCTCTTGTAAGCATTATCACCGGACATAATCTGTTATCATATGAAAAAGATGAGAATCAGTTCAGATGATCTATGCAGAGGATGCGGTGACGAGGAGGTGCATGAAGACACTTCGCACTTTCTGTGTCACTGTCCCGCACTTTCCCAGGAAGAAACTGCTTGGTAACTTTTTCTTCGGGGATTTAGAAGAACTCTCTAGTACCTACGCCAGGTACTTGCATCCTGAACTTCGTCAAGGTCTCTAAATGGCTTGACTAACTGAACACATAGGTTTTTCTTATTAGCTTGAGCAGCAATACTCGTGGGTATCACAATGGATCTGTATTGATCTAAGTGTGATGGTAAAAACATCAACTGTCAGCCCCTAAACCTAAACCTAACCTAACCTGGCGTTGCGTTCGTTGGAGAAAGCAATCCGTGACTCTGGAATATCTACCAGGGGGACTATCGTCACCAAGCCTACAAGCTGTACAATCCTCATTTATTCAGATCGAGCAGGCGGCAAAAAACCTGGGGCTCCATAAAAATTATGGAAAAACTAAGTGCATGATGGCCCGGCTACTGAAAACGTTGGCAATAGTAGAAAAACAACTATTAAGGTTGAGGTGCACTAATTCGAACTTCGAAGTAGTTAATTACCTTAGGTAATTAAGATAGAAGAAAAAAAACGCGGGCGGCTGCTCAAAGCCAACAGAACCCTCTTTATAATAACATCTCCCGTTTCGGAGAAACGATGATATAACCACGATCTATATCAAATCTACCGCGAAGTAGATTTGATCACAAAATTTAAGCTTGGTAGACTCCGGTGTGGGATGGACACCTTGCTCGTATAAACTGGATGGCGTGCATCGGCCAACAATGGGGATACATGGAAGAACTTATTGAAAGAGGCCCGGACCGGCCAGCTCCTGATTGTGGCGATGAAGTAAAAAACTTCATTGACCTGGCCAATCATGATGATGATGAGACAGATGGGACACTGTTTCCTAAGGATTTTGGCATTTGCTAATATAATACTACTGTTTTCCGTGGTTATTGAATAAGCTGCAACACTGTTCTTTTTTCACCGCCTTTTGCTCCGTCTTGTGCGAAGACGTCTCCACAGTAAAAGAGCCGCCGATCTACGGTTCTTCGCCTAACGTCGCGGCAACGCCAATCTGTCCTGTATCAGAGAGCATCTATCTACATAGAGGAATGCCTCTGGTGGAATGAAACCGCTTAAGCGTGCCCTATGAAAATATCCGATAGAACGCCCCAAAGATCAAATTATTCGTCGAACAACACACATAGCTTACGCAATGTGACCACGAACAAGTCTTATCACGAAATTGTCAATTCTGCTGATCTGAGCCCCTTTGTATAGAACCTCGTTAGAATAGTAATGAACATAACACATTAGAACTTTCCAGTGTCCGAGACAAGACATCGCCGAAAACACTGCATCTCGAACACCCGACTCTTCTCCATTTCAGATGGTGCAACATTGAACCACACTGGGCAACCATAAACGATCATCAGCCGTATGAGGGCCATATATCCAATAACTTTCACTCTGTGGTCAAGCGGTCTGCTGTGAAACGGCCGTTTCGTCGACCGAAGGCTCCTCTGGTCAGATCAGCATTTATATGTCTGTCGAAATAGAAAACTAAGAACTGAACTGAATTTTATCAGTTTCAATTAAACGAGCGTTTACACATCAGTTTAACTGAAAGCTTAGCTGAAACTGAGACTGAAAAGATCGTCTAAATGGGGCTTAAATATTGATCCAGCCAGGTACTTCAGTTCACATTTGCTCGTTAATTTTTGCCCGTAAGGCCGAATAGAATAGATTAGAACTGCCTCGCATTTCTTATATCGTTATATAAACTGATAGAAGTGCATTACATTGTTTTACGAATAAAATTTATACATGCTACTAATTCTTGTTAAAAATTCATGCTTAATAGGTACTTAAGGTACAAAAAATCACTGTTTATTCGCACGTTGGGATATATGTATATAAAGACAGAAGTTTTTAATAATAGCTATAACCGTAAAATACTCGCATTGTCTTCTATTCGCAGCAATTTCACTGCCATCATTTTATTTTATTTTCTTTTGATGAAATAACTATGCTTGATTGTGTATTACGTTACTTATTAAAGATTTTTGAAACCTTAAACTTGGTGGGATGATGTGGGCAGAAAGCATACGAAGAAAAAAAAATATATCTGTGGCCATTTTCAAGCTTAATCCCCATTCACATTGTAACTTCTTGATGAGGTCCTTTTTTACAGGAAATTAAATTCAACTTGATGCTACCTTTGTCGACGAAAATGTGTGTAAAATGATAACCATTTTTCCATAAGGAGACTTTTATATCTAATGGAGTTTTCAAAATGCTGGATGAGTGAGTTATCTGCGGGATTTAGCTGTACGAGTGTAGAAAAGTACCATCAAAAAACGGAAAGTACCTATCTTCTTCTCTTCTATACACCGCGCCTTTCTGCAATGTGTTGTCTGATGGTATATTAACTAATGCTTTCAAAAACGCCTGTTGAGGAAATTGAAAATATCTGTATCTCTATTTTATTGCTGCCAAAAGATCTTTTACAGGAGATTAAGAGAGTTTGGTAAATGGTTTCTGGAACGTTTATATGTTGAGTATATACGACGACAGTGGGTTCGGGTTTGTGGCTGTGTAATTGATTAAGGCTTTTACGCTTGCGATTGCTATTTTCATCTTGCTTCCTCTTGCAATTAAGAGGAATAATGTAAAGAAATTATTTGATCTCATAATTTTTTATCAATCGGACTTTATTGTTGCAGAGAGGAAGATTGACTTCACGGTTGGACTTTAGTTAAGTCCACGTGTTTTTGACGAGAATTTGACCATGACTCGTAACAAATTTACTAAATATTTTGGGTAACGCAGTTTTTAAATAACCAAGATTTTGTTGTTAAAAAGAAAACGACTTACAAAATGAAAGAAAAACAAATATTGTATAATCGCAATACAGCCGTCTCTTATTTAGTTGTTTTTCTCGTCATGGCATTTGCTGCTGTTGTTGTAGATAAGATACCTACCTACCTACTTGTCGCTCCTCTTGCCTGTGCCGGTTTAACAAGCAAAAAAAAAAACTGATTCAATACTTTTTCGCAACATAATAAGCAAGATAGATTTTTGCTCTTGACGAGAAGCATGGAAACATTACCAAGACCAACTACACTCATCCATGGCTATAACGACAAACGAATCGACGACAAAAACGACTACGAAGATGGATGACGACTGACTTGATTGGAATGAAAATGGTGAAAACGAGATCATAATTCACTCAAACCGTTCGAAGAAACTGTGACTGATGGCTCTTGACTGTTGGCTTCTGTTGTGTTCTGTTCAAGTAACTGTTAATCCTCTTCAATTTATGTTAACTTAAAACTTGCAAGACTAGAACATCTGCGAACAAAGTCATCATCATCGTTATTTTAATTATCATTATTACCAACTCAATGGGATATTGAGAAAACACTGATGTATGAGGCAGTAAGAATTGATATTTAGAATCTG
The DNA here is from genome assembly GCA_943590905.1 of Sphaerophoria taeniata. Lineage (NCBI taxonomy): Eukaryota > Metazoa > Arthropoda > Insecta > Diptera > Syrphidae > Sphaerophoria > Sphaerophoria taeniata. Next base: position 73,247,906 of record OX016542.1, on the reverse strand, counting down.
ATGTCCAGTTTAGGACTTATTTATTGATGAGAAAAAAAAGCTATAACTATTTTTTGCAAGAAAGAAATTACTCTGCAAGGAAGACTATGTGATTATGTTAGTTCAAGTCTTTTTCCACTTCCGCTGTTGTCGGTGAATGTAACGGTGAAGACGTAGTCGGTTGCACTCATTAATCCCATCATCATTTACCTCATCGCAACTTCTTCTCTCAAGATGAAAGAACTAAACTTTGCGTCTTATGTGAAAAGTTAAGATGTAGATTTTGGTTGATTGCGAAAACGTTTGCAAAATCTTTATTACAATAATAGGGGTTTCTCAAATGGGGGTAGTTTATTGTGACTATAGATACTAACTTATGGGAGTTTGGTTTGGTGGCAAGCTCTGGAGAAATCCACGAACTTAAACACCCTTACCAAAGTACAAAGAATGGCATGCATTAGCACTACGGGGGTGATGAGGACTACCCCAACTGCAGGTCTTGAAGCGATCCTAAATCTCACCCCTGTAGACTTATCTGTACAAGAATCGGCAGCAAAAAGCGCTCTTCGACTTAGTCAAACCAATATTTGGAGAACTAGACAACACGGCCATACCACGATTCTTACAAAATACGTTGGCAACAACGTTTGTACAAATTACACGACCCCTTATTAAGACTTCAATAAAAACTTTATTACCAGCTTCCCCAATAGAGAAGATTGGGAAAACAGTGTCCCTTACACTAATGAACCGAACTTTACCAATTTTACTGATGGTTCGAAAATGATTAGTGGAGTAGGGGCAGTGAAAACGCTGCTAATCAAAAATTCATGATGGCGATATCACACCTTTTTCATTGATAGCCAAGCAGCAATAAAAGCGACCTCTGCCACTCTAATCAAGAATCAAGTCAAAGCTTATTTCTTGCTGTCGCGAAGAGCTAAGGGTTCTTTGTATGCAGCATAACGTAAGACTCTGCTGGGTTCCCGGTCACAGTGGTGTGCCAGAAAACGAAAAAGCGGATGAGCTTGCAAGAAAAGGCTCGGTACTTGATCCCTCTCTCATAGACTATAACATCAGAATCCCTCAATGCGAATTAAACAGAAACATAGAAATATCACTCAAAAAGCAAATGATAGATGGAACCTACTAGAAACCTGCGGTAACACTAGGAAACTCTGGCGTTACTACGACAAGAAAATATCCGATGAGATTTTAATTCTTAAAAAACCGTCCCTAAGATCCCTCATAAGCGTGAAAACGGGACATAACCTACTTGGCTACCACAAAAAAAAAGATAGGGCTAGGATAGACGACATATGTAGAGGCTGCGGCAATGAAGAAGATAAGGAGAACACGGCTCACTTCCTATCCCACTGTCCAGCACTCTGCCGTACTAGATATAAATTTTTAAGCAACTATTTTTTAATGAACTAGAAGAACTATCTGAACACCCAGGCAATCGCCTACTGATCTTTGTCAAGTCCACCAAATGGCTCGACCAATCATAGAATTCATAGGTTAAATAACTTTTTCAGAAGTTACAATACTTCAGGGTATCACAAGGTATCATGATCTAAGTGTGACGGTAACAAAACCAACTGTCAGCCCATGTAACCTAACCTTACCTATTGTGACAACTGACAAGCTATTGGGAAAAAAGATTTGAAGACAAAATTCAAGCGTGTGTCGATAAGTTGTTGGAGACTAATGATACATTCAGCCTGATTCTAAATAACAATTCTACGCTCTTATTAAAAAAAGAAAATCCCCTTTTTCCTGGAAAAAAGTAGGCATTCCAAATGTCAAAAATTTAGGAACATTTTTACTCATATCCCTCCGAATTTCCCGGAAAGTTGTTAGATTAGCCGTGTTTTTTTTCACTACTCAGTAGCCAGCACAGCAAAATTTCCCTTGGCAAACAAAAACAATTTGGATCGCAGTCGATAAAAAGGCCAGTAAAAAAAATGACAGTTGTGACAGAAATGCAGACGGCGCTGATAGCTTTAAGAAGAATTATTTTGCTACGCAAATCTAATGAAATGAGCTTATCTGAGTAATGTACTCACTTAGGTTGAAGTATCTGCTAATTTTTGTAACCCGAGACCCAACCCTCAGGTCCATTTTGCCATACAAATTCAACAGATAAAGTGAGTTGGAGCGTTTTATTCGCACTTGATTACTTTGCTGGCTACTGAGTAGTGAAAAAAACACGACTATTATTATAAACAAAAATATAAGTTTTTGTTTTTTGCGTCGGAAAGCAAAGCTGAATTTAATAGAGGAATATCTAGATATCGCCTGCCGGGACTGCGGATTCCCGAGCAGGTCAAAGGGAGAAGCGTTACAGTTTTGTGGAGGAAAGTTGTGTTTATGTTAAACGGTAACGCTTATTTTCGGTTGTTTGACATTTTTCTATGCATTTCTGAAATAGCAGCTCTTCGAGGATTTCACTAAGCACTTTACTAAAACGAGGTTTGACTAAACCAACATTTAGGTCTTTTCAAACCCCTTAAGTATGATCCCTTACCGTAAGAATTATCTCTCGACATTTCTTTCACATTAGAGTTACTTATCGTCGCAAACTCATCACAACCAACACCAATACACGAATTATTTTTGAGGTTAAATATGCGCGAACATTTTGTTTGTTGGAAAGTGGATTGTGTGGAACGCGAATAGAGTTTGGCAGTTCGTATCAACTAGAATTGGTTTTGCGACAATAAATTTGTTTTCTCAAATTTATTATTATTTGGTATTAAAAAGTGAATGTATGCATCATAAATCAAATATTTACTTTGTTTCTATCGTTTTGTTGAGAATTTGTACGGAAATACGGCTTCAAAAGTATCTAAAACCAGTTTTCTTCATTCAATTGTCGTTCGTTGGTCGTGCTCATGTTAGTGCTTAATGTGTAAACGGTTATGAAGTGCGTTGTCGTTAATTTTGTTTTGTTTTGTGATTTATGCATATCTATTGATGTTCAATGGCCTCGCTAAAACTCGGGAACTGCTGGACTGATTTATCTAATTTTAGTTTTGCATTATTTATGGGGGGTCAGAGAAGGTTTAAACTTTTTGGAGAATAAAAACAAAAGAATGTGTTTCCCTTTGTTCAAATATTAATAAAATTAGTTTGACATTAAAAAAGTAAAATATGAACCTGTGTAAGCTCTAAATTTTCTTCTTATTACCAATGTCGTGCAACAATGTATCCAGTTCCAGAGCTCTTGCAAGTTCAAAAACTAAATTCGAAAGTGTGTTATAGGAAGGGATATGCAAATTCTTTAAGGCATTTACAAATCAAGACGATATGATGTAAAGGTCCGTTCATATGAACTGCGACCTGCGTTTGCGAATAATTCTTTTAAAGCTATTTCAAAAGCAAATATCAACCTATTCTTTTTTAAATTGGTTAATAAAGTGAATAAATTACCATATTAATATATTTGTATATAGAATACTGCCTAAAACTAATTAAAAACACATTTTAATATTTTCTATGCGCCCAGCAACTGCGAACTGCAAATTTTCAAATGAGAACTCGCAATCCACAAATACGAAACGCTATCCACAAAGCTACGAATAATTAATTCACTTGGATTTCAAAAAATCAAAAATCAAAAGTCAAATAAATAAATATTTTCTGTTCGTCTGTTTTGTTTTTTATGACAGGTCGCAACTCTCTGCGACTACTTATATGAATGAAATAGCAAATACAACAACCTTTCGCAATTCGCAATAGAGAATTTCGTTCTGAACCGATCGATGTAAATCTTTTTCTATATTAACTTCAAGTTTCACTAATTTTTTTTTTATAGAGACACAACTTAACTTGCTAAGCTACCTTTAAGGCATTTATGAGCAAAGTAAATTGAACTACGAGTACGAATGTACCTTCATAGGGAAGCCTAAAAAAAATGTGTGGGTGACGGTGAAGATGACTACCAACCAACATGAATCCTTAACATATATCATGATGTTCATCATAACGCATTTGCGTCGTTTTTGGTTGTTCGGTTTTCATGCTAGTCTGTTGTGTTGTGTCATCGTTATCACTTCTTTTTGGTGTTCTGCTTGATGCCTGGAGGCCAAGCCTACATTAAAGTGATTTTCTTCTATGTCTATTTATCGCATATATGTAGATGAATTCTTCAGCTCGGCTAGTTCTGCTGTTGATTTTTTTTTTGTCTAAAGAATTATTTTTGAAGTCTTTTAGGAGGAATTATTGGATTCGGGAAACAAAAGTCTTTCATTATCTCTATGGTGATTCAGTTCGGCTTTGAGGGTTAAAATAATTCATATTGACATAGCGGTTCTCTTGCTTAAGCAATGGCATGCGACGGAGTTAGGTGTTTTATATTTTTCTTTATTTAATTCAAATTATTAAAGAACAAGTCTGTTATGTTATTTTTTGTAGACTCGAATGGCTTCTCTTTTGCTTTTAGCTATTTCTCTTATAACGTTAGGGACTGAATATGTCTGTTCTGTACGTTTTGTATCTTTGAAAGGTATTCTCAATTGTGTTTAGATTATGCCATGGTTATTCTTCTGAAAAACCCGCCTCTCGTCTGGTATTTAAATAAGATCTTAAACGTAAAGCCCACGGCTAAGAGGGTGTTTTTGAAACGGGTATTTATGAAGATATATTTTTGAAAAATATGAAGCTAAGCAGTTCCGAAACAGCACTTAGTCTATACCAACATAATTTTAAGATAAGCTAACCTCAAAATCTTTAACTGGTCACTATGCTTCCTCGATAGTGACGTAGACTCTATAGCGCAGATATGATTACTAATATCATTATTTTGGGAATGAAAACTTTTTTTTTTTGATTTGATTCAAGCTGTAAAGAGGTTATCAGGGAAAAAGAAGTAAAGTTCCGGTGTTTTAGAGCCAACCCAACTGCGGAAAACCGGAACAAGCCAGGAAGGCCTGCAATGCCCATATTCGTCGGACCAAAGTTTTACATGACCAAAAATTAAGGCAAAAAATTCTGCAATGTCCCAAAGGCAATAAGAATTTTTGGTCATTTGTAAAAGAACATGAAGAATTCTTCTTCTTCCTCGGTCCCTACGCTACGACAATGATACTCCAGTTGTTAGCTCTCTCGCGAAAGCTTAGTACGCCTCCAACTCTTCGCTGCCAGAGAGTGTCATGACTCCGCCTATTCTTGAGCGCGTCAATGATTCCATGGGACAAATTTTCTTCCGCACTCGTGCTGTGGCGAGAGTCCTAAAGGATCTCAACATTCATAAATCCGCTGATCCGCATGGTATCCCCGCTATTATTCTGAAGAGGTAGGTTAGGTTAGGTTATATGGTGTTCTTACACGCTGGCAAAACCCTTGCGTAAGCTTTTCAATCTATCCTATTCTTGTGGGCTCGTTCCGAGCAGTTGGAAAACAGTATTTGTCCAGCCAATCCCCAAAAAAAGGGCGAATCTTCTTCTCCCTCCAATTATCGTCCGTTTGCACTTGCGTCCCTTCTTTCTAAGGTCATTTAAACGGTGATAAACTATCAGCTCAAGAAATATCTTGAAGACCGAAAGCTTCTTAATAACCGGCAGAACGGCTTTTGCAGCAACAGGTCCACTGGTGATCTGATGGTCTATCTCACCAAACAACAGTGGAACAAACCTTTACATTGTTTTGGAGAAGGTATGATTATTGCACTTGATTTTTCAAAGGCATTTGATAAAGTTCACCAGGCTCTTTTATCGAAAATGCGGGCTTTCGGTATCGACGAATCCCTGCTTCGTTGGATTACAAACTTTCTTTCGAACCGTTCAATACAAGTTGTATTGGACGGATTCAAGTCTGAAACCCATAATATAAATGCAGGTTTGCCCCAGGGCTCCGTTTTGTCTCCGACCCTCTTTCTCATATTTATAAATGATCTCTTGTCTGAAACTTCTAATCTAGTAAACTGTTTCGCTGACGATAATACCCTTAGCTTTTCATATTCGTTCCCAGACTCACATCCCTCCTCTTCGGATGTGGAACTGTAACGGCAAAATATGATAAGCTTATTAAACTCTGACCTAAACAGCATTGTACAATGGAGCGCACAAAATCGCGTAGAGTTTAATGCTTCGAAAACACAATGCTGCCTTGTATTGTCAAAGCGAGACATACCTCCCTTGCCACTGTCTGTGACTGGCACTCGGTATGTGCATCACTGACCATCTTTTGTGGAATGAGCACATATGCGATGTCGCCAAAAATGCCGTTAGATGTTTGGGTTTCTTAAGACGGTGCAAGAAATTCTTCTCCCCGTCTGATCTGGCTACTATCTATAAGACTTATATCCTTCCAAAGCTTGAGTACAACTCTCATCTCTGGCCTGGTGCTTCAGCTACATACTTAAGCCTCTTGGATGGTATTCAGAAAAGAGCCCTACGAATGATCGGTGATAGAGACATGACTGCGTCATTCCATTCGTTAGATCATCGTCGTAACTATAAACTTTCTTTACTTCTACGGTAAGTGCTCTAGTAAAATAGCCAGTTGCATTCCTCCCCTCAAGCAATTCAAGCAGTTCACCCTGAAGCCCAACTTCAGACGTACTCTCAAGTATAGAGAATCATTCTTAAGCCGTACTACGGGAATGTGGAACTCTCTTCCACACTCTGTCTTTCCCAGCCATTACAATGTTCCAGACTTTCTTCCTAATGCACTCACAGTGTCTCTGGCATAATAAGGGTATAAAAAATCCCTTGAGTGGGTGCAAATAATTAAAAAAAAAAAAAAATGTTCAACGAAGTTCAACTCCACAAATGAATTTACAATTTTTCTCCTTTGCGACTAAACTAAATAAATCCCAGCTAAGCCAATTGAACAAGACAAATATTTTCCATTTTTTAAACACACATACATGTGTAGATATATTTTCTGGTCTCTACTCTGAAGCTTTCTTTATTCTATAATGTTCAATGTATTCAACAGATACATACACACAAATCTTTCTGCAAGTTCTCGTTCGTCTTTTTTTCCGAACGACCAAGTCATCAAGCATCAAGATTACCGCCATTACCCTCATTTTCACTAAAACTTCCACCGTGTGTCGTTGGTTCGCCACAGCAATGAACAAATCAATAGAATAAGCAACCTGTTGATCCTAGTTCTAGAATCAAAATAGACAGTGGGATTGATGTGTGAATTTTTTATTCCTTTAATTCTCCAGACAATGATTGGTGTTGTATTGGTCCAGATTTCTTGATTTAGCCGACCAATTCGACGTTAATATTATTTGTTGACTGGCTGTTGAATAGTTAATGAAAATCTTTAGTGTCTGGGACATTTCGAAATATGTCGATAGCGATTATAGATGCAGGGTGGAATTTTGTTTCGATATTTTGGGCTTGGGTGATGAGTGATGACTACTGAACTGTTGACTTCATTGTGATTGAACATCAGGTACTCTTTGAAGTGTAACATTTATTTTCTGCTTCATTGGGCCAAAGAGCTGGAGCTGCCATAAATCAAAAGGGTCAAACGCCAATGGTGCACAGTGGAGATAGCACTCAATGAGTGTTGCGTAGCAGGCATTTGACGCGCTGTCAGCTCTGCCGGCGCGGCGGCGACCGTGCTTTAGTTCCGAAACTTTAAGCTCTCATTTGCTAGGGTGATACAAGACTTTGTTTTGAGTATAGAATGAGTTCCAACATATGTATGTAGATTCTTTTATCAAATTCTGTATATGTAAAAATCTTGACATTGTTTAGCTTCATGCGTGATGATGCTCCTTGTGTAAACTAACGATAGGTATATCGTATATGCCTCTGGGATTTCCAGTTCAATACATTCTGGGGGTGCAATCAGCGATCACATCATTCTGATGTGATGACAGTTCAAATTCGATTATAGAGTGCTTTGAATATCCCGGAAAAGGGAAGTGCTTCTCAATGTAATCAACATCGACGATGCTCACTCAAGATGTACACTGAACCAAAAAGGTACACCATATTGATAAAAAAGGTCATCTATATGATGTAGAATTCATCAATTTTAGTCCAGTGAACCTTTTCATCCATATGATGAAGCATTGTTCATTAATATGATGAAAATTTTCAGCGACAAATTTCGATCATCATTCATCAACTTTGTTCATCAATATTATGAAAAATGATGAACCAAATTTTGATTTGTTTGTACATCAAAATGATGAATTATTTCATCGATCTGATTATCGTATTCATGAATATGATGAAAATTTAAGCAAGTAAATCATCAATGTGATGAATGCATTCATCATATTGATGTTGTTTTTTTTTTCAGATTGATGATCGTATCATCGTATCATAACCAAAAAAAGCATTTACGATTCAGGAGCGTAATTTACGATCAGCCAGTTATCAACTACGTAAATTATCCTCCCCCACACCATCCCCGTTTCGGGGGGATCTTGCCTCTTTTTCTCTCTCCCTTCCTCGCCCTTCCCCCGGTACTATATTCTCCCTTCCTCTCTCTCACCTCACCGATCAGTCTCCGTCCTTCCTTCTCATTCTGCACTGCTTAGTGGCGACTATTTTTTTTTTTACAAATCCGTCACTCCGCACTGCTGGGATTCGAACCCAGGCATGAGAATGCACGACGGTCTCTTGATCGGCACCTCTACCCACTGAGCTACTTGACGCTTTATAAAATTGGAATTGATTTTCGACCGCATGAAAACTAGGGAATAAATAAACAACACAAAACGTTTTTCTTTTTTCAGGAAATATTGTCGTAATTTACGATTCAAGAATCGTAACAAAAAAAAAAAAAACAGTTTGGATTCAAAAGTAGTAAAATGCGATAAGAATTCATGATTTAATAAACACCTATTTTTTAATTCAGGAAATATTTTTGTAAACTACGATTGTCTAAGATCGATTCGTTCATTTAGCTTCAAGAGCTTTGTTTTTAGAATATTGAGATCATAAATCTCGATCTTTGATTTTGTAAATCATGCTCCAAATGTTTAAAATTACGAATACAAAATTTGTAAATTGCTCTTACAATAGAAATCTAAAATCATGACATTTTTTCGTACTTAATTCTCAAATTATACAGTTTTGTAAATTTAGACGGAATAAAGATTGATTTACAATATTGACTCTCATTTTACGAAAAAAGGGGGATGATTTACAAAAAAAAGATTTTTCATAATTTACGACATAGAAATTCGTGATTACTGATTTTTCATTTCTTTCCGTGAATATGATGAACATTTTTCATCAATTCGGTGAATATTTTCATCAATAAGATTCACATTTTCATCATATTGAAGATCGTATACATCAATATGATGAACATTTTTCATCAATTCAGTGAATATTTTCATCAATATGAATAATAGGATTCATTCATGCAATGATACTATTCATAAATAAAAAGCGTTTATATTCTTCTTCGTACTGATGATCGACTTCATCAATATTGAGGTATATAATGGACATGATGAAAACACAAGTCTGTTTTGTTCATCAATATGATAATCATTTACATCACCTAATTTTCTTCCAAATTCAAATTGAAGTCGATTTTTTGATGATAGTCTTCATCAATATGATGAAATAAAATTGTCATTTAAATATGATGAATCAATTCATCATATTGAAGAAGAAATCATCAATGGGATGTAAAAACATTTTTTTTCGTCAAAAAGATGCTTTCATCCTATTTACGAAAACTTTTGATGAACTGATGAACTAAATTTTTATCAAATTCTGCCGAAATTCTCCCAAAAATTGTTGATGAATGCACTTTCATCTTATTGATGATTGGTTCATCCGTCATCAAAAAGTTTTCATGAATTTATACATAATATGCAAGAAAAGTACATCTTATTGATGAATTACAGTTGATGAACGCCATTCATCAAAATGATGACGGTTTTTTTTTTCAGTGTATGAAGGTGAAAATATGATGCAATCTGTCAAAAAGCCGAAGCGATTGTACATTGTTTGTGAGAAGTGAGGTAACATTGGCGATGGGGTACTCCAAAACTAACTGAATGTATAATTTATCATTTTGTGAGGCTTAATGAAGGATAAGTAGTGATTTGCCATTGTCATCATGAGTTCAAGTCCATGTCTAGGTGTATTCTTTGGTAACGATGATGACAGAGCGAAAGGTGAAAATAAGGTTTGAGGTTCGTACGGTCATTTGTATTTAATGATAATAGAAATGGCAATGATGTTGAAAATCGGGCTGATATCCAACAGTTCCCACCCAACTAATAGACGACCAGCTGACCAGAATATTCCGGTTGTAGTCAAAAGTTAATGATTTAAATAATAAGACATTTGGATGGTTGATAAGGTTAGAATTTGGTTTGTTTTTTAATTTACTGGGCCTGTAAGCATGGCTTTCCTTGTGTTTGCACTGACAAATTGTTTTATTTGTTAACAGTTTACTACGCTTCGTTGCGACGTTTTCATTTTCATAAGGAGCTACTTATTGGACTGTAGGTTGGACCATGGCCTGATCCAACATACGTCTCCAGCCAGCAAGGTCCCTAGCTAGCTGTCTCTAGTTTCGCACGCCAAGTTGGTTCAGGTCCTCTACCACCTGTGTGCTCCACCAGAGTCGCGGTCTTCCTCTTCTGCGACACGTCCTTCCGGATTGGATTCGAAGACTCTACGAGCCAACCATCTAAGTCGTTTGAACCTTAACTTTTCTATCAAGGTCAGTGTCGCTCAACATCTCGTACAGTTCTTAGTTGAATCTTCGTCTCCATTCTCCATTTATGTAGACAGGACCAAAAATCACTCGAAGAATTTTTCTCTCTAAGCAGCCCAAAGCGTTTTCATCGGATGTTGTCATGGTCCATGTCTCTGCTCCATACATGAGGACCGGGATGATGAGGGTTTTGTGGAGTGTGACTTTAGTTGCTCGGGAGCGGACTTTACTACTCAATTGCTTTCTAAGTCCAAAGAAACAGCGATTGGCAAGAGTGATTCTTCGTTTGATTTCAGCGCTGGTGTTGTTGTTTGAGTTGATAGCTGATCCTAGGTAGACAAAGTCCTTAACTACCTCGATGCCATAGACATTGCTCTATATAGTTGGTCTCTACAGATGCTATCATACGTTGCCTTGAAATCGGTGAAAAGGTGGTAGGTATCGATTTGAAGTTCCTGGGTCTTCCCCAAGTTCTGCCGTAGGGTGAATATTTGATCGATGGTGGACTTTCCGGGTCTGAAGCCACACTGATAAGGACCTATCAGGTTGTTGACGAAGGGATTCAAATGTTCACACAGCACGGCAGACAAGATCTTATAGGAGACTTTTTGCTCTGTAGTTGGTGCAGCTCAAGGGATCTCCTTTCTTGAGGATCGGGCATACGATGCTGAGGTTCCATTCGTCGGGCATGCTTTCCTTCGACCAAATTTTGCAGATGAGCTGGTGCATAGGGCTAGCCCGTCTGCTCCAGCGGCTTTGATCGACTTAAGTTTAAATATCGCTATCTTCACTTCGTCAATGTCGGTTCTGAATGAATGGTTCTATATTGCTGGCGGAATTTTGCTCGTCATCGCCATTATACAGCTTGGAAAAGTGGTATTTCCATATCCTCAGCACTGACTCTGGTTCAACTACGATGTTCCCATGATGGTCTCTAGGTGTATAAGCCCTGGAGGTTGGCTTTAGCTTTTTGTAAAACTTTCGAACCTCGTTCCTGTTGTGACATCTCTCAATCCCTCGATCGCGCGCTTCTCATACTTCCTTTATTTTCTTTCTGACAAGTCTGTGCTCCTCTCTCCTTTTCTGCTCGTGAGCTCACGAACTGCTGGTGTCCTTCCTTGCAGCGCCGCTTTGTATGTCGGCCCTCATCGTCAAACCAGGGGCTTCGTTGTGGTGGCCGTATAAACCCTATCACTTCAGAGGCGGAATCTCTAATGGCTGCTTGGCAGTGTTGCCACTGGTTCTCTACATTTTGTGGTTTCTCATAACAGTTATTAATAAAAATAGAGCCTTTTTTTCCTATTTCCCACTCTATTTCAACCTCAACCTTAAAGCTTCTTCTATCTGTTTTATTTATTTATTTATTTATTTTTTACTGAGTTCTCAGAGAAAAATTAATAAACCAAGCCAAATGTGAGCTACGAGAGCCGCTTAAAGCTTAAATAAATATTTTACTTTATCTTGTAACCTCTGTGTAAACACAAAATGTTCTTTTTTTTCTTGGGACTATAAAATTGAATACAAACATAACAACGTATTAAATACGCAACGTATTTAAAGCTCCACGTTTTGTATTTCCTTAGCGTTTATAATCGATTGGATTTCGCACGAAACCTGAAATCTACCACTAACAAAGACTTGGAGTTTTAAGACATCTATGAAACTTTGGACTCACAAAGTACACAGCAATCATTTTTAATTGGTCAATTCCACTGCCCGATTGTGTTGTATATACTTCCCACGTGCGATTAAAACCTTGATTTTGGGTAAAAACAAATAACGAACAAAACAAATGTTTATTTCCCACGTTATTTGGTGTGGTTATTTGTTTTCGTTGATTACATAGAAAAAAAATAATTTGCAAATACATAATTGTCACTTGAACGTGCTCACAATCATCATTCTGCCTTTATTTGCACCACAACCGGGATCCAGTCTGGGCCTCCTTCAGCGAGTTCTTCCATGTATCCCGTTTGTTGGCCCGCCATTCCGTTTCGAACCCTAAGGCTTGGAGCGACGACGTCTTCACCATCGTAAACTAGGTTTGCTGCGCTGTCTTCTAACATGAATTGTATTGCAAAAGACTTCTCGGGCCAGTTCGTCTTTGAACCTACGATCTAGGTGTTCAGCCCATCGGAATCTACCAAGCTTAATGTTTGTCATCAAATCCGCTTCGTGGTTGATTTTATATACCTACATAGCTCGTGATTATATCATCTCCGGAATCGTGATCCACTCAAACGAATCCAACTTTTCTCGAATGGTAAGATTTTTGTATTTACGGAGGCTTGAAAGACTTAATTAGGTACTGTTGGTTTTGAGCACCCGTCGGCGTATTTTTTTCTTCCATATTGTTATCGGCTTAGACTACAGACCCAAGGTAATTGAGAGATAACACTACTTGGATGTTAAATTCTGTACATTTTCCATTGCCTTAAGGCAGCTGTATTCAACCTGCGGCCTGCTTATAAAAGTTGGCCCGCGGCGTGGTTTAATAAATTCCTAAAATATCGAGTGACTGCAGAAAAACGTGAGAAAAAGATATCCTTTTGAGTTTTCAAAATGGAAGCAACACTAGAACGTATAGCAGTAGAAAAGTGGACATCGTGTGTCTTCAGAAAGTTATTCTAGATGTCGCTCCTTTCTACGCCAGGAGTGGTTTGAACAACTAAATGAAAAACAGATGTCGCTGAGTATTCCTTACTTTTCTTGCCATTGTGAAATTGAATTGGAATCATTTTATTAACATTTTGAAAGGACATCTTTTCGACTAAAACCGACTACTCCTACTGTGGACCTCAGTGCGGATTTAAAAGTTATCATGCCATCTCGGAAAGAGCGGGATGATGACTTAGTGACGACAGGCTTCGACACAACTTTTTTCACTGACGGATCAAAGATGGAGTGTGGGGTTGGTGCAGGAATTTTGTCTGAGTCTTTAAATGTCTCCAGGTCTTTTCGGCTTCCTGACTTTGCTAGTGTCTTTCAGGCTGAACTACTCGCGATTAAGGAAGCATGCTACATCCAAGTCAAAACCGCTATACAGCTATCTTTTCGGACAGTCAAATCAATCGATTTGCTCGTCCACATCATCCTCTAAATTAGTTCAACGATGCCGAAGTGAGCTCGCGGGCATGAACATTGGACTCAGGGTCACTCTTGTCTAGGTTCCAGGTCACAGTGGCTTTGAGGACAATGAACGGGCTGACGAGCTGGCTAGGCAAGGATCAGCCCTTTATGGTTCACTCGCGGAAAGAGTCAATATTCCTCTTGGTTATATGAAGGGCAAGATCTTCTCAATTTTTCTCGTTGAATCAAACCATAGGTGCTGGAGTAGCCTAACCAACTGTATCATATCTAGATGGATATGGCCCACCTACAATAAATCCCGCATTAATAACCTTATTTGCAGACCCAGGCAAGACATAGCCAGGGTTGTTGCAACATGCACCGGGCACTGGCCTGTGGGGAACACGCAGCTAAGCTGGGTATTCCCCAAAATACTTTCTGTTGTTGTTGTGAGGACCAGCGAGAAAAGGAAACTGTTTTTCACTTCTTGTGTAAGTGTCCTGCCCTAGACAAAACGAGAGCAAAACCATTGGGAAAGTCCTTATTCAATGACCTTAATGAGCTTTCCGAACTGAAGACCAAAGATTTGATCGCCTTTCTTAACGCAACAAAGTGGACTTGTTCCTCTTCGAACTTGAGATCGACAGTTAGCGAACTCAAAACAAAAGCTCAAAATTTTATATAATCCCTCCTTTAATTTTATAGCACTAATTGGGTCACCGAGCTAGAATGCCCGTGGCCGCCATATAATTTTTGATTTAAATCTCGAATTTGTGTTGAATATTTGCCAGCTACGAACATAAATATCAAATATGTCTATGTAAAGTTAAAATGCTATAACAATTTTAAAGGAGGATACGAAGGCCTAGCTAAGCTATTTCAATTTCAATCATCACTGTCTGCTTTTTGTCTCCCTGATGATGGTAACTAGAAATATTTTGTTTCCTGGGATCTGCAAAAAAATATTGATGTTCTTGTTACCAAAATCGGTTGGTGTCTGGATTTGACAACAATTGGTTTTTGATTGTCGTCATTCATTTCTTTTAATATATGCACTCTACATGTACACCCGATGTCAAGTAGTTCATGAAGTAACGCAAGAAAAAAGTGGTTGTAAATATGATTGGTTTCGTTTTTTTTTATTCGTTTTTGTCTTTTTTTATTAAAAAAAAATGAGAACCATCTCCATCAAAAACAGTTCCATAATTGTGAACGTTTTTACGTATAGAAAAAATAACAAAAGAAAGCAATGTTAGGGGAAGTTTCAGATCAGCTCTTTAATGTGCATGTCAATTCGAATATATAAAAACCAATGTAATTCGAGTGGGTTATATTAATTTCATTACAATTTGGGCTATTAATGGGCCCGGTTACAGCGATCAGCAAAATCCTTCAAAAAATTGGAACAGTGCAAATATTTTTCTGATGTGTTCTTATAGCAACCAATAATTTTGCGTCTGAAATTAAAAATAAATAAAATCTCATCAGAAATAGATAAAAAATGAATTTTCTGATAGATTTCGTCATTAAATGTTTTAATTCATTTGAAAAAAAAAATTAATTCAAACAAGCATTCGTCGAATTGCATTCATAATTTGATCAAATAGAGTTGTAAAGTTGCCAAATTCGGAAAATACATTTTTTTTCTGATCCGTTTTTCTGACGATCTATAACCGTCCCCTAAGGTTGGGCTACATTGGACCAAATTCGCTTCCATATAGATTGTCCAACCAGCTCCACTTACCGGTGTTCCTTTACTGCGGCTGACGTCCACTGGACGTTGTTTGTATAATTGAGTCTATACCTCCATTCTCCATTAGACGGAGGAGCTGTGAAAATGAAGAGGAAATAGAAACGATTAAACACTTGCAAATGTCCAAACATCCAAACAAATACTTACTTACTTACTTATGGCGGCGGTACAGTCCAGGTCGGACCAGGACCTCACCCAACAAACGTCTCCAACCAGCTCGGTGCCTAGCTAGCTGTCTCCAGTTCCGCACGCCAAGTAGGTTCAGGTCCTCTACCACCTGTGTGCTCCACCTGAGTCGCGGTCTTCCTCTTCTGCGACGTCCTTCCGGGTTCGATTCGAAGACTCTACGAGCCGGAGCGTTATTTTCCATTCGCTCTACATGACCCAACCATCTAAGTCGTTGGACCTTAACTTTTCTGGCTAGGTCAGTGTCGCTGTACAGCTCTTACAGTTCTTGGTTGAATCTTCGTCTTCATTCTCCATTTACGCAGATAGAACCAAAAATCACTCGAAGAATTATTCTCAAATCAGCCCAAAGCGTTTTCTTCCATGTCTCTGCACCATGCATTAGGACCGGTGATAAGGGTTTTGTAGAGTGTCACTTTAGTTGCTCGGGAGAGGACTTTACTACTCAATTGCCTTCTAAGTCCAAAGAAGCAGCGATTGGCAAGAGTGATTCTTCGTTTGATTTCAGCGCTGGTGTTGGTCTGAGTTAATAGCTGATCCCAGGTAGACGAAGTCCTTAACTACCTTGAAGTTAAATCTGTCTATGCCGACGTTTGCTCCAAGACGTCGATGTAAGTTGTTATTTCTTGTTGACAGCATTGACTTGGTCTTGCCCTCGTTAACCGCTAGACCCATCTTACTTGCCTCCGTCTCAAGACTGACACACGCTCCACTGACATCACGCTGTGTTCTTCCAATTATGTCAATGTCGTCTGCGTATCCTAGTAGCTGGACGGACTTTTGAAAGATTGTGCCTCTGGTGTTGACGTTGGAGTTTTGCACAATCTTTTCAAGAATGATGTTGAAAAAATCGCATGACAGTGCATCGACTTGTCTAAAACCTTTTTTGACATCAAATGCGTCCGTTATGTTTCTTCCGACCATGATGGAACAGCGTGAGTTTTCCATTGTCATCTTACATAAATGGATGAGTTTTTCTGGGATGCCAAAACTAGACATTGCTGTCTATAGGTGGTCTCTATAGACGCTGTCATCATCGGTCTTGAAATCGATGAAAAGGTGGTAGGTATCGGTTTGAAGTTTTTGGGTCATTTCCAAGATCTGTCGTAGAGTGAATATTTGATCAGTGGTGGACTTTCCGGGTCTGAAGCCATACTGATACGAACCTATCAGGTTATTGACGAAGGGCTTCAAACGTTCACACAGCAAGGCAGACAAGATCTTGTAGGCGATGTTAAGGAGACTTATACCTCTGTAGTTGGTGCAGTTCAGGGGATCTCCTTTCTTGTTGGCGATGTTAAGGAGACTTATAAATCTGTAGTTGGTGCAGTTCAGGGGATCTCCTTTTTTGATCGAGCGCTTCTCATGATCTCTTATTTTCTTTCTGAGAAGTTTGTACTCCGCTCCCCTTTTCTGCTTTTTGTTAAGCTGCATATGCTCGCCGGCACTCATCGTCAAACCAGGGGTTTCGTTGTGGTGGCCGTGTAAACCCTAGCGCTTCAGAGGCGGCATCTCTGATGGCTGCTTGGCAGTGTTGCCACTGGTTCTCTTCATTTTGTACTTGCAGCAATGGACTTCTGAGGAGATTTTCGGAGACACGATCGGAAAAGGATCTAGCAATGCTTTGCAATTGTAGCCGTTTGACGTCGAATTTTCTCCTAGCTATCCTCGTCACCTAACCTAACTGGAATGGAAGAGTTTTTTCCTCACAACACTTAGAAATCCTAACAAACTTTCCTTTAAAGTGCAAAAAAGTATAAACAGATTTCAAGATTTGGAGGCATCCTCAGGATCATAACTCGTGTTTCCAAAAATTCAAAATATTCCTAATAACAATACTCATTTCTATTTCTTTAGCACTTGTATAAAGGCAAAAAATATATCAAAGCAAAACCTAACAAATTGAAACGGAAACGAAGAAAATGATGACTGGCGGTCATTATTATCAAACAAATCTCAATAATTTGATAAATTGATTCCATAATCAGATTTTTGTTCAAAGATTTACCTACTTTTATTTCCAAAAAACTATTGTTGTTCAATGTGTATCTTAGCCTTGAAGGTCTGTTTCTGTTTGTAAGTGCCACTGCCACACACGATACACCAACAAAACAACCAGGTTAGAGGAAGAGACTCATTTGTCTTCGTGATGGGAATTGACGTTGAGGTGGTGATATAATGACCTTTATGCAAACTGATGACCATTTCATGAAATGCTTGCGTTGCTTTTAGAGGAGTAAAGGCAAACGGTAGTGTGTTTTTGCGATGATTGTGTTGGTTGCTTGTTGGGGTAAAGGTATGAATGACAGATATTAAAAAATGATTAATTCCAAGTCAAGTGAAAAATTGGATTTTTTCACACGTTACGTGTAGGTGGTATGTTCTGTTCAGTATACCCGGGTTCGTTTAAGAATTTCTTAGTAGGATTGTGGAAATTGGATTAAAAATATGTATGTATGTGTATTGAACGCAATCTCCTTAATACTGAAATCTACGGAATACAAAAAGAAGTAATTTGTTTTATAAACGTGAGGATTATTTTTGTTTGGTCACAGAAAAAAATAGAAAAGTGCATTTCTACGTGATGCCATTTTATCAGGATTCTGATATATGTAAGTTACAAAACCGTGTTCAGAAAAGAGGTTATTTGATGGATCGTTAGTTTTTTGTTTGTTTAATATTTTATCTATATCCCAGCTATAGAAGGTGGGCGTAGGTATAGGAATATTTTTCTTGAAGGGTGTTGGTGTTTTTTCGAAATAAAAGAACTAGCTGTCTCCAGTTTTGATTGAGGTACTCTTCCACTTGTGTGCGCCACCTGAGTCGCGGTCTTCCTCTCCTTCTACGTCCCTCGGGAATAGTGTGGGAGGCTCTCCGGGCCGGAGCATTTGTGTCCATCCGCTCTAAATGACCGAGCCATCTGAGTCTCTGGACCTTGATCCTTCTGGCAAGGTCCATGTCGTTGTACAACCCGTAAAGTTCGCTATTGTATTTTCTTCGCCATTCCCCATCAATGCACACGGGGCCAAAGATGACCCGAAGAATTTTCCTCTCAAAACAGCCTAAGGCACATTCATCCGATTTTGTCAAGGTCCATGCTTCTGCACCATAAATGAAATGAAATGATCTCGGCGCTGGTATTATTGCCCGTGTTAATAGCGGAGCCTAGGCAGACAAACTCCTCTACTACCACGAAGTTGTATGCGTCTATAGTGACGTTCTATCTCAGCCGTCGGTGTTGGGTGTCCTTCCTCGAAGACAGCATATACTTCGTTTTTCCCTCATTTACCGCTAGACCCATTTTTGCCGCTTTTGTCTCAATTCTCACAAAGGCGCCATTGACATCACGCTGTGTTCTTCCCATTATATCAATATCATCGGCGTACGCGAGAAGTTTAACAGATTTTTGGAAGATAGTGCCTCTGGTGTTGACGATGGAGTTTTGCACTATCTTCTCAAGAACGATGTTAAAAAAACCGCACGACAGTGCATCGCCTTGTCGGAATCCTTTTCTGACATCGCAAGATTCTGTAAGCTCGTTGTCTGCCTTGATGGAGCAGCGTGAGTTCTCCATCGTAATTTTGTACAAGCGAACGAGCTTGGCAGGGATGCCCAAACTAGACACAGCTTTATGCAGTTCGTCTCTGTAGATGCTGTCATACGCAACCTGAAAATCGATGAAAAGATGGTGGGTATCGATTTGGAGTTCATAGGTTTTTTCCAGGATCTGCCGCAAAGTGAAAATTTGGTCAATGGTTGACTTTCCTGTTCTGAAGCCACATTGATAAGGTCCATTCAGATTGTTGACGAAAGGCTTCAGACGTTCACATATTACGGCAGAGAGGATCTTGTAGGCGATGTTAAGTAGACTGATTCCCTGTAGTTGGCGCAGTTTAGAGGATCTCCCTTTTTCAATATCGGGCAAACAATGCTGAGGTTCTATTCATGGGGCATGCGTTCTTCCGACCATATCTTACAGATGATTAGGTGCATGCTCCTATTTAGATCGTCGCCTGCTGCTTTGAACAACTCGGCAGCTAGACACTTCTTCCAGGTGGGGTTCACGGAATTGGTGGCTATCATCGTGGCTGATAAGAGGCTCCTTCCTGAAGGCGGGATTTTTTTCGTCGACGCCGTTATACAGTCTACAGAAGTGGTTATCTAAATCCCCAGCATTGACTGCGATTCTACTATGATGTTCCCTTGTTTATCTCTGCAGGCATCGGTTTTTGCTCGATGACCTTGGGCCAGCTGTTTTACCTACCGATAACACCTCTGAACTTCACTCCTGCTCTTGGCTCTCTCAACATCCTCGATCTGACGCTTCTCATGCTCCCTCTTTTTTATCCTGAGAAGCCGGCGTTCCTCTCTCCTCTTTTGCTCGTAGAGCTCACGAGCAGCTCTTGTCCTTCAATGCAGCGCGCGCCGCTTTGTATGCCTCCTGCTTGGCTGCATGGGCCTGCCTGCATTCTTCGTCAAACCAGGTGTTAAGTTTTGGTAGCTGTGTGAAACCTAGCACATTAGAGGCGGCATCTCTAACTGCTTTTTGGCAATGTTTTTGATCTGGCGATCTCTGGCGTTTGTAGCCGTCCGACTTCGAATTTCTTGCAGCATTTCCTTGTTTTGGCCGTTGTCTGGATATTCGTAGCACTACCTTGGCTACGACGAGGTAGTGGACCGAGTCGATGTTAGCTCCTCGGAAAGTTCGAACATCTAGAATGCTGGACAAGTGCCTGCCGTCGATCGCAATGTGATCAATCTGGTTGACGGTTGATTGATTAGGAGATCTCCATGTTCCCTTATGGATGTTGAGATGTGGGAACCATGTGCTTGCTATCACAACATTTCGCCCCGCAGCAAAATCAATCAGCCTGAATCCGTTGTCGGAAGTGGTGTCGTGCAGCTGTGCTTTCCGACTGTTCTAAATTCACTAGATTGAGTTTTAAGAGAACTTAGCACTTTGTGAAGAAATTAGGCGTAAAATTAGCTTATCAAATCTGGCAGAAATAAAAACTTGTGATTCTTTAGAATTTCTCCTTTTCCTAAAAAACCTGAACTTATGTATTTGTACGAAAAATATTCTTGAGAATTAATAGCAGGCTACGTAAGGAGAAGATAAAGAAAAAAGAAGGCTCATAGAATGTGAATACTTTTTGCCATTTTGTTTTGAATCCAATTTATGTATATTTCACGGTTGAAAGGAACAACTGCTTAGGTTCATGAAGCAATTGGATTGTATTTTATGAGCCACGTTAAGGAAACAATTCACTTTTTATAGCTTCTTTTCTTCCTGCGGCAGACAGATTTAAAGAGTATTTTGCAAGGTCAACACAATTGTAATTGTAGCACAGACATTTTCGTCTCAAGAAAATCAACTAGTTTGCTGGAGTGGGTCGGTCAACAAGGAAAGGAAAGATTTCTGTCTATGTCCTCGCATATTTTGTTCAACGAGCAATTTGCAAAGTTTTTAAATATTCTTGTCATAGTACCTACCCTACAATCCTCGCAAAAAGTATAAATGTAAAAGTAGGAACCCCCCACAGAAAGAGCATCACTTTCAACTTTGCGTTTTCTTTTTTAATTTTGAAAACGTCTATATAATTCCGTTTTGCACAATGAAAGAAAAATGTTCATAAAAGTTTTCCTCTCTCTGCTCTTACGTCTATTCACCTGAAGCGGTTCTTAAAAGACAAAAGTGTGAGTATAAAGGGGAAAAAAACATAATTTTTGCTTTTCACCTTTTCAATGGATACCGAGATATTTATGTTGACGTGTATTTCTGAAAGTTTATTTAAACTTTTTTTTTTTAATTGGTGTGTTTGTTTTGATGTTATATTTTGTAGGTTCAAAGAAAGCTTAAATCTTAAGATACACAGTTGTTTGTAGAATGTAAGAAGACGGTTATCGAAATGTTTAAAGAAAAATATAACCAAGAATCTTTCATCAAGGCCCCTCAAGAAAATTTAATAAGAATAAGAGGTCTGTCTTTATCTGGGTTTTGTGCCTGGACAATTAGAGCTTCAAAATAGACCACTGACACAAAAATTTAATTTCCACACGTCCATCATTTTAATAATGTCAACACTGTTATTCATGTCAAGGACACTATTTCGTTTCAACAATGCTGTTGACACTAGAAACAAAGCAAATGGCTCAAGGGAAAAAATGTCCCATAACTTCGTTTTGTCTGTTAGGCTAAAAACACACCATATCAGATAAGACGTCTTTTTGTCTTTCGACAAAAAATCGTGGACTTGCTCTTACGAGGCAACACACACCAAAAAAGACACGACACGATAAAAAATCTTGTCCGCTCGTCGTTTGCAGTAAATATATGGGGCTGTATAGGAAAAAACACACAGCAAAGAAGACAAAATTTCGGGACAAAATATCAATGCCTAAAAGTACACACCGTGTTATGAAGTAACACACACCAAAGTGAACAAGACAAACAAACAGAAGTCGACAAAAAAATGTGTCAGTTTTATAGGTTGTACAGGAGCAAGATACACCGAAGCGGACAAAGACAAGACATTTTGTCTTCGTCCTCGGTGTGGGTTAGAATCTGACACAACTTTTTGTCTTAAAAGCCTTAGAGGCGGAATAAATGCAGCAGCACATTTCAGGGTCCCTTAAGTTAGCTATTTTTTTGTCCGAGAGTCTTTCGGCTCTGTTTACACTTATTTTCCCTTATTTGCAACTTTTCTTTGAATTGCTTTTGTTCCTAGTGATATCTGTGATTAAACTGTTAATTTTTTAACAATATGGCAATAAAATCCCTTAAAGGGATGTAAACAAAAACTCGTGTCATTTCTAAAGATAAAGTGCTACTTATTTAAAAACAAAATAAACTTGTTTACTTATAAAATACCAAAGTTAAAATGTTAACCTGCGTGTGTCGACCGGTCTCTGGCAATTTGCCAAAAATGGCACCATCATCGATGCCACAAAAACGCAGCACATCAGCAATTGTTGTTACATCGGAGCCAAGGATTGGAACCGCGACAATTGTTAAACAGCAGAAGGTAAATCAAATATTTCTTTTTCTTTTGAAAAAAAAATGCAGTTTACTGGTATGTTTGTTTCCACTTCTTTGTGATTACCAATACAAACACACACACACATACACACTTAAAAAAAATATTTTCTGTTTGATAAAAATACGATTCCATAGAAGATGACACATTTTTTGAATAGACAGAATCAAGAATGAATTAAAACCTAAATATAGATTGTCTTCCTCGAAAAGCAAGATGTTTTGATTATTAGGTTGCGAAAACATTTGTTTTCCGAATTCGACTCTCTTATAGAGTTTAAATAAGAAAATAAAAAGCACCACACATACCTACTTAAAACGTCAATTCCATGAGAAATGAAATAATTACATTAAATTGCAGTTCAAACAAATGAAACAATTATCCTAAAAGAAATTTCTTTTTAATCAAAACTTAAATAACATTTATATAATCTGGAATGGAATATATTCCACAAAAATCAATTTATTGTTGTGGTTACAGCAAGAAGTTTTTGCTTTTCAATTTAAAAAGTAAACAATAAACATTTTTCAGTATTACCTACATATTTTTTAGTTGAGCAGCTTAATTCAATATGAGCTTTCAATGTCGAAATACAGGGAAAAATCAGCTATAAAACTTTTGAGCAGTACATAACATAACAGACTGGTTTAGAAAATTAACATCTTGGTAGATATTGGAGAACTCTTTTACTGTTGTATAATTGATTAAAAAAAAGTTGAGAAGTCCATGGCCAAAGGTCTGTACATATATTTGAAATAATGTCTGGCTTTCGGGCTCGACAACACCCGAAGGAATGTGTGCCGAGATCGTTGACAATGACACTCCAGTTGTTAGCTCTCTCGCGAAAGCTAACCTTTTTGCTAGGCAACTTTTCGCTGCCAGAGAGTGTCATGACTCCGCCGGTTTTGAGCGCGCCAATGATCCCATGGAACATCTCTTCTTCCGCACTCGTGCTGTGGCGAGAGTCCTAAAGGATATCAACATTCATAAATCCGCTGGTCCGGATGGTATTATTCTGAAGAGGTGTTCTTCCACGCTGGCAAAACCATTGCGTAAGCTTTTCCATCTATCATATTCTTCTGGACTCGTTCGGAGCAGTTGGAAAACAGTATTTGTCCAGCCAATCCCAATTAAAGGGCGAATTTTCTTCTCCCTCCAATTATCGTCCGATTGCACTTGCGTCCCTTCTTTCTAAGGTCATGGAAACGCTGATAAACTATCAGCTCAAGAAATATCTCGAATACCGAAATCTTCTTAATGACCGGCAGTACGGCTTTCACAGCAACAGGTCCACTGGTGATCTGAAGGTTTATCTTACCGAACAGTCGAACAAATCTTAACATCGTCTTGGAGAAAGTAAGATTGTTGCACTTGATATTTCAAAGGCATTTGATAAAGTCTGGCATCTTGCTTTTTTATCGACAGTACGTGCTTTCGATATCGATGAATCCCTCCTACGTTGGATTAGAAACTTTCTTTCAAACCGTTCTATACAAGTTGTATTGGACGGCTTCAAATCTGAAACCCACAATATAAATGCTGGTGTGCCCCAGGGCTCCGTTTTGTCTCCAACTCTTTTTTTCATTTTTATAAATGATCTCTTGTCTGTAACTTCCAATCCAATTCATTGTTTTGCTGACGATAGCACCCTTATAGTTTTTCATATTCGTTCCCAGACTCACATCCTTCCTCTTCGGATTTGCAATTGCAACGGAAAAATATGATTAGCTCATTAAACTCAGACTTAAACAGCATTGTGCAATGGAGTGCAATGGAGAATAAAAAACCGCGTTGAGTTATAATGCTTCGAAAACCAAATGCTGTCTTGTATCGTTAAAGCGAGATATACCCCCTTTGCCACTGTCTGTAAGTGACACTTGCATCAATGAGACCGAACATCTCGAGATTCTCGGTATGTGCATCACTGACCACCTCTTGTGGAATGAGCACATATGCGATGTCGCCAAATATGCCGCAAGATGTTTCGGTTTCTTCGTCTGATCTGGCTATTATCTATGAGACTTATATCCGTCCAAAGCTTGAGTACAATTCCCATCTCTGGGCTGGTTCTCCAGCTACATACTTAAGCCTCTTGGACGTAATACAAAAAGAGCCATAAAAATGATTCGTGATAGAGACATAACCGACTCATTCACCTCGTTAGACAACCGTCGTAACGTTTCGTGTCTTTAGTGAAATAGCCAGTTGCATTCCTCCCCTAAAACAATTGGCCCGTAATACTCGCGATTCTAGGAATTCCCAACTTCGGACGTACTCTCAATTATAGAGAATCATTTATAAGCCGTACTACGCGAATGTGGAACTCTCTTCCACACTCTGTCTTTCCCAATCATTACAATGTCCTTCCCTTCTTCCTTATGCATTCACTGCGTCTCTTGCCCCCCCTGAGTGGGTGCAAGTTATAAAAAAAAAATGTCTGGCTTTAATTAAAGGTTTTAATTGGACGTATGTAAAAACGCCCATTTTTTTTAACAATACCACTAATGTACGCATCTAAGATGTAATCATCTTTAATTCTTCTAGTTATGTACTTGAAAATAGGGAAAAACCGAATGTTGTCACACACTTGCTCAATATGAAATATTTCAATTTAATTCTGTAGCAAATGTAAAAAAAATATACTTCCTACAAATTCTATGCGTGACATATCCTCGTTTCCTCTTCATTCACATATGCTATTTTATTGTAACAAATGACATCAACTTTCAGATTAGAAACAGTGACAGGGTTAGTACGCCGCCGTTGGCTATACCACAGCCACATGATCACGGTTTTTCGCCACATGAAACCAAGCCAACAGCAACAAAAATAAACTACAAAAAATACACTCATATTAACATTCATACGCCGTGGTGTACCACAACAATTTGAATTTTTTTGTTATTATTATTTCGTCTGTTATCACCTCAAAGCATAATTTTTTCAGCACCCAAATTCATCCCTACAAATACAAATTTAACACTCCCATGCATACGGCCATCCAACTCAAGACAGAATTTAAATAAACCAACCTAGAAAAATTATTTTATTTTGTCTCATATGAAAATAATATATTTTGTATTTTGTAGGTGCCCGGAAGGCCGACATCTGCGGAATTAAGGGCAATGGCACTTCGACAGCAACAACAAATCGATTCTCAGCATCAGCTGCTTGCAACCAAAGAACAACGTTTACGATTCCTTAAGGCCCAAGAGATACGTGGTGCGGCTGCCGCCGCTGAAGGTGAGCGCTTGCGACGATTACGTGAGCGTGTTGAAGCTCAAGAGTCGAAATTGCGTAGGTTGCGGGCGTTACGTGGGCAAGTTGATTTGCAGAAAACCTACAATGTTACCCTGAGTAAGTACAAACATTATGATAGGTTTGGCAATTTTTTTTTTAAATTCTGAACACAGATGTTTTTGTTTTGCTAGCTCGTTAATATAGCAAATATAATCCACATAAACAAACGTATCTATAGGTATTCATAGAAAACATTAACAGACAATCGGGAAAGTAGGTAATCGATCAAAACAAAACCACTTACACGACAGGCCTTATTTTTCGATTTTCAATACAACCATTCCAAAAACATCAGTTTTTAGACGGACAAAACTTTTTCATTCATTTTGGAATCAGTGCAAAAGTACAAATTTATTTTTCAAAAATCAAATTGGGTATTTTGTTTGGTTTAAGGGTTTTCTTATTAAAGCACACGTAAACGTAATATACTTTGAGTCTGGGAACAAACTTAATACAAAAAATGTGCACAACTCGGTCTTACGAGCTTGCTCTTGTATTCCAAATTATAACTCATATCTAAAAAAAAAGTTAATTCGTAAATAAAAATTTAATATGAAAAAAGATTCAATATGAAAAAAAATTATGTCATATGATTTCTTAAAAAATTATTGATTTTTTTTTTAAATTAATTTTTTGTATAATACAATTTTTCGAAAATGTATTACAATTAATTTGGGTATGCAGTATTCAAGAATGTGTAACTATACATTTTTAAGTAAATTTCAATTTTTAATATTTATCCGTTTTTGAGATACAGAATTTTTAAAAAATATTTTTTAAAAATCCAAAAAAATTTTTGAACACAAAATATTATTTGAGCAATATAAACGTACTTTCAAAAAAAATTACCCTGATCGGACTTTTATTTTTCGGGAAAATCTGATAACAAAAAAACGGTTCTCTGGGCGGTACCGCTTTGGAGCAATACAAAAATGTTTTTTTTTTTTACATAAAATACATCAAGGTTTTAAACAAAAATTTTCGAGGAAGTTTAAAAAAAAATTGTAGAAGCAGTTTTTGAGAAAATTGAAACTTTTGGTTTTTGGCCAAAAAAATCGTAAGGTGGCTGCCCTAAATTTTGATCTTAAAAAAAAATCAAAAAAACGACCTTCGCGAATTCGCTCAAACCTTTTAGATCTGTGTCAATCGTTCATTTTCAAAGATTCAATCGTTCACATCTCGTTCATTTCAAAGATTCAATCTTTCCAATCGTTCATTTTTCCAATCATTTCTCTTTTTCAATTGCTCATTTTTCGGATCATTCCCTTTTTCAATCAATAATTAATTTGCACTTCACTCTCCTTTTCTATGGTTCTTTTTACAATTGTTCCATGTTTTTGCTAGGTTTGTTTGGCGATTTTCTTGTTTTCTTTTCAATCAGCAACTCGTCTCGAAGTCAGAAGTCCCGAAAATGGTTTTCGGAACTTCTGATCTGAGCCACTCTGAAGACTCAAAAGTACCGAAATAGTTTTAGGGATTATTAACCCACTATGGCCAGTCAGTAGCCCCAATTAAATTTTAGTTTTTATGGGACAAAAGTCCCAAATGAAAAAAAAAGTGAAACAACGAACGTTCATGCTAAACAAATAAACAAAAAACTTAAATTCTTGTATGTATGTATTGTTTAAGTACACATTGAAATAAATAAGACCACGTTTCTTTATTAGCTGTCGAAGAAATTGTCAGAGCTGTTTAGGTTTCCTTTTATTTGGAAAAGTAATGGTTTTACATTTTTGCAAGCATTTTAATGATTCATTTTCAGCATCATTTCGACATTGATCGCGAGCGTATCGAGCGGAAAAAATTTTGGCCAAAAGAGAATCAATTTGATTCTCTTTTGGCCAAAATTTTTTCCGCTGGTGTCCATCCATCTTTCAATGTAAATGAAATAGCTTGCTTATTTTAGGTGACAGATAGATACAATAAGATGAAATTGGCTTGAAGTATAGTGTGCTTGTAGAATGCCATATCCTCACCGAACTTTGACATCCCAAAGATTTATTCGGTTTTTGAATTAAAAAAAAAAAAAATTTAATTCACAAACCGAATAAGTCTTGAATGACCAAAAGTATAATCGTACGAAGTAAGAAATGTAAAATTTGTAAACTTCATTTGTGATGTTTAATTTGTTTCTACTCACGTGGCCAAGGTGTCTAGGATGCCAGCGCAAGTGTTCACATCCGAGGTTGAAAAGATCTCTTCCAAAAGAAAATAACACTCGCGGGTGTTAGTGCCAATTTCAAATGGCATTAACACCCGCGGTCGTTATTTCTTTTTTATGGTAGGTCTTATTGCCAATTCAAAAAGGATTTAACACCCGCGGGGGTAAATTCCTTTTGTTTTTGGTTAACACCCGCGGGCGTTAATTTCATGGGCGTTAATGCACTGCACCGAATATTTACACCATTTGTTTTTTTTTCGGTTGGTAACACTTTCCATAATTCAAGTTCGTTCTCATCTCTCAATAAAGAACAAGAAGTGTTCTACTTCAAAATGTGACAGATTACTTAATGGAATGAACGAGACATTTCTTTTTAATATGTTTCGTTCGTTTTTGATTGAACGAACGAAACGACATGGAAAAAGACCGATTCTATCTTGTATTGAACGAGATGGAAAAAAGATTCGATCTTTGAATGAACGAAACGTCATGAACGATTGATTGATTCGATCTATGAATGAACGAGATGGAAAAAAGATGGATTCGATCTTTGATTGAACGGATCTTTATTGAACGGGTGATTGCAATCAATCGTTCTTTTAAGTGAACGAATCAATCACGAACCACACAGGGCTGAAACCTTTAATTTTCAAGTTTGAAGTCAATCGGACCAGTGGTTAAGGCTGTAGGTGCGTTTACAGACAGACAGACAGACGGACGGAATCGCTGGACCCACTTTTTTCGACTTCTCTATCATCGTAATGTCATATCTCATCATTACCTCCAATTTTTTTTTACGAATTCAATACTTGCCATATATTCTATATGTCACAAGTAAAATTGCATATTTAGGTATTATCCATATTGCTAAAAATTGCTCGCATGGGTTGTTACCCATGCTGATGAATAAAACATAAAAAATATTTCAATTTGATTACAATGGCAGGAGTTTTCTCCAAATAACTACTGAGAGTCGGATATGTATAAATTCCGGTGATTTTACAGCGAATTTTTTTATTTTCACACCCCAAATTGATTCTCTTTTGGGCAAAATTTTTTCCGCTCGCTCCGCTCGCTAGCAATTGTACCTGCTACATTTGTTGGTTCAAGCTCGAAATTCGTAATACAATTTTCTAAAACTTTTAAGAGTGATTGTAGAGTTAAGGTTTAGTATTGAAGAACTCAATAATGAATACGTTTTCTTGATAGGAATTGCCGACTGATAGCATTGAAAAATAGTGCTTCCGTCTGCTTTCACATGATGCAAGGACACTGAACATCCCATCAATAAAAAAAAGGAGTTGTTAATGTCATTGCAACAGCTCAGTTAGTTTAGATGATAAAAAGGTGCAATAAGATGAAACTGGATTCAAGTACAGTTTGCTTGCCTTACTCTCACCTTACCGAATATCAAAGTTCAGAAGATCGTTTGCATTGGAAAAATTTTTCTTAACGTCACATAGACTTAGAGCATGCGGTATATTTCAACCGTTATGCACTGAAAAAACACCCACCATAGTGGGTCATTAGTCCCGAAAACCATTTACGGGACTTCTGAATTCGGGACCAGATTCTCTGCGCCGTGGAATGACTAAATAGGTGGGAAATAATTTCACCCAAATTTCAGGTGAAATTATTGCTCACCTAAGGGGGGAAACAATTGCACCCGAAAAAAGTGTAATTATAACCCACTAGAGGTGAAATTATGACCCATGTGAAGTTATGACCTGTGAAGTTATGCACCCGCACCATTTATTAACATATACATACACGAGGGTGGTTCTTATTTGCTTTTTTTTTCGAAAATTAATGAAGACAACTGCTCGAACGTCTCCAAATAAATAAAAAAAAATCCTCTAATTTTTTTCAGATTTTTATCTATACCCCTTACTGACCCTGTATCGAAGTGAAATTCTAATACTAGGGACTTTGCGGCTGATTTTTTGATTATTCACGTATATGTCCATTTCCGCTTTACCAATTTTGTCAAAATTTTGCACGATTATACTTAACATTATCCTTAGTGATATTGCATTCCAGTATATTATTTAAAATATATTCTTCAATAACAAAAAATCGGAAAAAAGATCCATTTTTGTAGTACCTTTTGGGTTTATAACACTCTTTTCTAGATTTCTCAAAAACTGCTCAACCAATTTTTTGGAATGTAATGTCTTAATAATGTTGCATACCAACAAATTTTATAAGTGTTTTAATTTCCTTGTAAAAAAAATTAGGGAAATCAAAATACTTATGAAATTTTTGGCAGAAACAAGATAATGGTCATTTAATTCAGTTCATGATTTATCAATAAACTGAGTAGGGTTGAACCTAGTGTGGCAATTTTCAGAGGCGGTAGATTTATCGTATCAACGGTATATCAAGTAATCCAGTGACAAATTGTTCCGGTGAAAACAGTTTTTTCTTGTCTAAAAAGGGTCAAACATTATTTAAGGTCGATCCTAGGTCAAGAAAAATACTCTAACAAAAAGCACGTAGAAGATTTTTGTAAAAACTTAGAATTTTATAAATTTTCTTATCTTGTGATTTGTTTGTGAGCAATAAATATTATTTCAGTTTGTTAATTAATTTCATAAATTCCATAATCGAAATATCTGCATCAAGTAATTCCATAATATACTTACAAATGTACAAAATGTAGTTTATACTTCTACGTTATTACGCTTGACTTCACATGTAAAATTATTTGTTTTGATAAAAAGTATACACCCGAGTTAAAATATTGAACAAAAAACGTTTAACCCTACAAGCCAAAAGCAAGTTTTAAAATCACTTTAAACATGTACTGGTTTCCAATAAACTTTACATGTTTTCGATTTTAAAGGTAAGAGCGGCAAAAATTGATAAGCGTATACTTACAAAATGTGGAAATCCGCCACTGATTAAATTTTAAAGGTGTACATAAACTGTCATTTGACCAAAATATTAAATAGGACACCGCAAATCACTCCCTTTTTTTGTATCATAACCTTATCTGTTTGTGGGGTCATAAAAGAATGTCATACACTGATAACAATATTGGTGCGGTTTATTTATTCTATTTATCAACGCATAAATAAAAGCATAACGATGCAATAACAGTTGTTAAATGTGACCCTTTTCTAATACTCCTTTGTTGCAAACACCTATTTGTCCTTTGTATAGAATAATGAATGAAAATTGCATGAAGATATAACTTTGTTACTTTATCACGAATCAACTACCGGTATTTTCAGATTTCTCTTTCCTTGTAAACTCACCTCGCTTAAGAAAAAATCATCCACACCATAAAAGCAAGGTTGAATGCGGTCTAAACGTGTTTAATTTTGCTCCCAACTTTCCTAGGTAGCTCATGAATGGTGTGCATTTGATGTAGGCCTTTCATAAGGTATGTAATACCTTTTCAATAAAAAAAAAAGGTAAAAATAATTTCCAGAGAAACATACTCTGGGGCGGAGAGGAGGTGTGAACCTGTTACACCTGGCACTAGAAGCTTGATGTTTATAACATCTGTTCATAGTATTAAAATCAAAGCTGATGAAAACAGTGGTTTCAGCCGCCCTCGCCGATCCGTCTGAGAAAACGATATACTGAGGTCGAAATTAATATTGAATAAAATACTACATATCCGCTTATAATAAAGCAGCATTTTCTATTATTATGACAGCAATGGTGGTCATATATTTCTCCGACTCAAACAACTAATGGTGAAAAGGATTGTAAATCAATAAATCCCATCAGAAATCCATAACACTGACATAGGACATAAATGTTAAAAATGATTTTCGTATATCTTTCAATTGTCTTCTCACCGTTCCATTATTGTGTGTTGATGCTCGATATCATCTCTTGGTCGGTTCCCGAACGGGTGATACTGAAATTTCCTTCCTCTCACAGATAACGAATGAAAGGAAATGAATACATACTTTAGGTAGTAAGCACGCATCATGAACTAAAAGGGACAAACAAATTGCAGGGTAAATATATTCGATTCAATTCAACTCAAAGGATACATTTAGTGAAAATTTATGCTAATTTTATGAAATTTGAAATTGGGATGTTTGTGTTTTTGTTTTATTCTGATGCTTACATAATGTTTGTATACTTACAACCCTAATTTTTTTTTCTTTTTAAGGATGTCACATCAAGGAAAAACATTATTATTTATGAAGATATACGATTTGTTTTTATTTGTCTGCACGCAAAGTTTGATCTTATTTTAAGCTTTGAACTTCAGGGCACACTATTAATGAACAGTTCATATTTTAAGAACACTTCCTTAAGAACAGTTCTTGTATTAGTTTTTTTAATTACAAACAAATAGCTGACCACCGGGATGTTGTACCCCCTTTAAATTGTTAATGCTAACTTAGAACTTCAGTGTGCAGTTTTCCCGTAACTTAACAGAGTTAACATATGAATTGTTTCTAAGACTCTCCCTAAATCGATACCCTATTACCCCGCTACCCCTCACACCGCTACTCGTTGCACCGTCTTGATTCACAACAGTATCGATGGACTTATAATGTTGTTGTTTTGAATAGTGAAGTTGATAGTATTGATGTTTTTGCAACGCAAACTGAGCCACTGGTGATATTTGTAGTTCTGTTTGTTAGTTATCCGGCTCACAATCAATGAAGTATCTCAGCCTGAGATACTGCGGCCTTCCATCGTGAACGGACCCTCGCATACACACTCCAGTCACCGAAACCAAGCACTCTGGCATCCGCAGTCACTTGGTACTTGTACCGTAGGTTCAGTCTTCCTTGTCGTCTCGAACCTGGGGGCTGGGATTAGAAGACTTTCTAGGCTGGAGCGTTGTCGTCCATTCGCCCGATGTAACCGAGCCAATACAATATAGTCATCTTTTCTTGGCCTTCTGGACTACATCCACATGTTGGTACAGCTCGTACAGTTCTCGGTTGAACCTTCTTCTCCATTCGCCATCGTCGCATACGGGACCGAAAATCCGTCGAAGAATTTTTCTTTCGAAAGTGCCCAGTATCACTTACCCTTTTTTATTTATCGTCCAGCACTCGGCGCCGTAGAGTAGGATTGGTAAAATCAAAGTTTTGTATAGTAGACACTTTGTCTTTCGAGTGAGGAGTTTTGAGCCCAGTTGTTTGTCCAAATCGAAGCAGCAGCGGTTCGCTAGGGTAATTCTTCTTCGGATCTCCACTAAGGTGTCGTTTGTGGGTTTGATGTTTGTTCCAAGGTAGGTGAACTCCTTAACTACCTCGAAATTGCTGCTACCAACAGTGACGTTTTGTCCTAGTCGTTGGACAGATGTTGCTTTGTTTATTGATAGCATGTTCTTTGTTTTGTCCTCATTCACTTCAAGACCAACGAGTTTTGCCTATTCTTCAATCGCTGTGAAGGCTTCAAGCACAGCTCTCCTGGATCGGCCGATGATTTCTATGTCGTCCGCATAGCCTTGGAGCTGGGTGCTCACACCTGCCTTGCTCACTATCTGCTCCAAGACTATGTTGAAGAAGTCGCATGACATCTCCTTGTTTAAACCCTGCGTGTTTTTTTTGTCGTTTGATAGTCGAGCTCTAAACTTAGCCACTATCAGAAAGTGGTCAGAGTCGGCATTTACTCCTCGGAAAGTGTGCACGTTCAGGATGTTGGATGCGTGACTTGCGCTCGATTTGGTTGGTGGTTCGACCATCCGGAGATCGCCAGGTTGCTGTGTAGATCTTTCGTCTTGGAAACCTAGTGCTACTTATCACCATATTACGAGCTGCAGCAAAGTCAATTAGTCGGAAGCCGTTATCTGTTGTAACTTCGTGGAGGCTGTGCTTTCCAACTAATCCGCTAAAGATGTCTTCCTTCCCGATTTTCGCCTTGAAATCTCCGAGTACGATTTTGACGTCTCCGTAGGCTCTATGCAGGAGGTCGTAAAAATCCTCCTTGCTAGACTCCTCAGCATCATCGGTAGGGGCGTGTGCACATAGTGAAAGTATTTTTCTAATCGGATCAGTATTTCCGAAGATTAACATTTATATAGTAAAACAGCCTTTGTTACTCAGAGTGAATGTAGCTTTCTTTCTAATGGTGAAATAATCTTTGAAATCGGTTCAGTAGTTTTTTTCATTACAAAGAATCTAAATTTATACCTTTTGCAATTCTTTGACCTTTGTTATTTAAATATCAGGTAAAAGTTGAAGGAGCAATTATTATATACGCTCCACCTATACACGAATAATATCACAAAATCCTTGAACTCAACGACACAAAAAATCTTGTCAACCCTGCAATATCCTTAAATGAGACACTTACATTGCTAACTTATTCCCAAGCATTACGAAATAATAAAATAAATAGATTTTCATGATTTTCCACCTTCAATCAAGTCAAGGTATTAATGTTAATATTTAATAACATTGTCGTTACTGTCCACCTTGTGATAAATGTCAGTTGCTGCCAATATTTGCAATCCAAAGATCATAAGTGGATGTGTGCATATTTAATAATGTTTACATGCATAAGTACCGTACAGACGATTATATGCCTTAACCTTTTACCAAAACGTATCCGTTTAGACTTATTCAGAAATAATTATTTTGTTTTTATATCTTTGTTTCAAGATTGTTCAAGCATTCCTATACGATTTTGTTCTTGTCTCAACTCTATCCGCTCTAGCTTTTTGGGCTTTTTAGCACCCTGTATTCTATAGGCTGTCGAAAGTTTCCAACCTCGACCCCTCCCATTTGACATGAAGACACTAGACAATTCTGAAGTGACAGGAGAGTTGTGGCTTGGAGGAAAAATTAAAATCACAGTTACTGTGTTTTAATTGAAAAAATTAAAAACTTTTAGTGAAGGTTACTTGACAAAATTTTCTTAATGAGAATGTCGAATGCGTTCGTCGTCTGTTGTGTGCGTTTACAATCCATCCTTCGGTTTTCAAACTTAATTTTGTACGGCAAGCTTAGTATGATGTCTTATGTAATATAAAGACAGACAATTAAGATGGCAACTGCCCGTTATTAAACCTCGAACAAACAATACATAAATGCGCATAAGAAAGGGAGTTCCGTCATAATGGCAGTGTATGCTTTGATTATTATTTCTTTTTTACTCCACATATTTGATTTCCTATATTGCCCATAAAAAAATATTCTGCTCTTGTCTGTCTTCATACGCTGAAACTCAGACTCATTCTCCAGTTGCTATTCCAAGCGTATTTAAGCTGCTTAAAGGCGTTGTCTGTTACACAGCATTCCCTTTCGACGACATTTGTGTCTGTAGTTATTTGCAGGACCGGATTTATCCTTGACACATCTGCAAATCATAGGTAATGAATATTGAATGTGTTCTCTGGACATGAAATACACAAATTTAGTGAAGATTATTTGCCAGTTTTGGAATTCAGCAGTTTGGTGTCTAGGGAAAATAACTTTTTGGCCCGGTTACAACACACGAAATATGTGTTTAACAAGTACAAGAGCATTTTTCATAGATTCCTAATTTAATTTATAATAAAGGGTCCGTCAAATAACTTTTTTTTTTTTTTAAACGCTATAAAAAAAACTACTGAATATTTTCTCAAATTTCTTTTTTTATTTGAAAGTACAATCCTTCCGGTTAATAATGGAAAAGAATTTCATTCAAATGGCTGCCTCGGCTGGCCATGCAGTAGCCTACACGGTCCAATTTTTAAGCACATTATCGATTGTGTGCAGCTGTATTTCACCAACGGCTTCACGAATATTGTCCTTTAAAACGTCAATTGTGGCGTAACACTTATCTTTTC
Source organism: Sphaerophoria taeniata (assembly GCA_943590905.1). Lineage (NCBI taxonomy): Eukaryota > Metazoa > Arthropoda > Insecta > Diptera > Syrphidae > Sphaerophoria > Sphaerophoria taeniata. Next base: position 73,211,997 of record OX016542.1, on the reverse strand, counting down.
GGCACCCCACAAATAATAGTCCAACGGTGTCAAATCGCAGCTCCGAGGTGGCCAAACGACATCAGCTCTGCGGCAGATAATGCGATCTTCAAAAACAGGGCGCAAAACATCGAATGTAGCTTCGGCTGTGTGGCACGTAGCGCCGCCGTCCTTTGAAACCAAAAATGTTGTCAATATCCTCCTTTTCAAGTTTTGTGAACAAAAATTCGTTCAACATGGCCTGATAATGATCGCCATTGACTGTGACGGCTACTGCTTGCTCATTTTCGAAGAAAAATGGCCCAATTATGCCTCTGGACCAAAATCCGCACCAAACAGTAACTCGTTTGGGGGGAATCGGCACGCTTTGGTTTATCGATGAGGATGCCAGTTTCTTTCACTTTTTTCACGAACATACGGAGCTGACTGTGCTTATCTTCTTCCAAAATCCGTACGCAATTTTCGCACACATTCTGCAACACTACTATGATTTTCAAAGTAATGTCGCAATATTTTCCAGCGTTGTTCAAGCGTATACACAGCCATATTCGTTCAGCGGAAGGTTAAAACTAATTATCTGTTAAATCAGACATGAGCTAAGTGTTACCATTCACGGAATAAACACTAGTTGAAAAAAAAGTTAGATGGCGGACCCTTAAGATATCCCTTAAAATGAGTAAAATCGCTTGATTGATTTCCTAAACATGTGATATTTGATCATTTTTATTTTATTGAATACCTAAGTTTATTTTCGAATGTTTCGAATGGTGTTAATACTTCTCCGAAACTGCTGGACCGATTTTAATGAAAATATGTGAGAATATGCTTATAACTTAAATTTATACACTTTAAGAGATTAATGGTGGCTCACAGTAGTGACATTTACAAGGGGCTTCTTTGGGCCATTCAATATGTAAAGCTACAGCCATGCAGCAGCTGATGCACGGAAGAGCATGGCGGGATTGCATCAAGTAGAATCAGAAGATGCACGAGCTGAGAGAAATGAATAAAGCCGATCAGTCCGACGCACATAAAGGGTTTTCCAATAAGAGGTGTTATTTTGATATTCAAAGAAAAATGGCATTTTTTGAGATAAATGATCGGATGTTTATTTCATTATAAAAAGAAAGGTTTGCCGTTAATATTGGAACTCAACATCAGCCAAATGGCCGCCACGACCACGCTTACAGGACCATATCCTTTTCATTAAATTTTCCATAACCAAATCGCAAAGTGGCTGCCCTATGTCCTCGATAGCCCCACGAATTCCATCTTTGAGGTCTTGAATCGACGCTGGGCTGTTGGCGTAGGCCTTATCTTCTTTCTTTGGGGCCACGTGAAAGATAAGAGGCGTGTTTTTTTGGCATAGCTATCCGTATCTGCAGTGGGAGCTTCCATGTATTACACATACAACACGCATAGCTGCGGATAAAACTTAAACTTAAATCTGGCTGCGGATAAAAAATTGACATTTTTTTCGAGTATCGATACTCGATCGGAGAAAAATTGAATTTCTTAGGTTGGTAACTCAGATAATCGGATAACTCAAAGAGTCTTGAAGGCTGTGTTCGCAGAGTGCAACGCACTTTAAGTGCGTTCTTTTATTTGAGTTTATTTTGAATTAAAATTGGAACGCACAAATCAAGGAACGAGCCACACATAGTTGCTCTATGGTGTTTAATATTTTTCTTGTGTAATGTCGTTTTCTATTTGCGAGATTTAAGGTATAACTACAACGGCCACTTTTTGCAAAAAGTGGGAAATTTACAAAAGTAAAATTTTGAATTTGGAAAAAAAACTACATCTATCATTAAAGGGCCGACCCATAGAATCCGTCAGTCCGTTAGCGTTGACGTTTTCAACTGACAGCACAATAGAATATACATGTTCTTATGGAACTCGTCCCCTAAGCAACGCATGTGACGGATACGACGGATAGAGTTGGTTAACTGTCTACTTTTTGTGTCCGTTGATCAATATGTTTCCTCACCAGCAAGGAAAAGCAATCAATGATCAAAACTTTGTGCAAAAGTATCATTTCGAGGTTTTGTGAATAAGTTTTACACCAAGCAAATGAAAATGTCAAAGTATACAACGTATTCTATGGGACGGTTCCCTCCGGCAAATACGTTGGCAACAACGTTTCGTCGACGCTGCCGGATTGGGTCGGTCGCTTTACTTTAAATTTTGTCAAACTGTCACAAAATGAGTTTGAAAATTTTTCACTCTTTGGCTTTTTACAAGACGTGCTCGTTGTAGTCATATCTTTAGAGTCGAGTCAAATTTGTGAATCTGGCAGCTAAACGAGTTGGTGAAGTGAGGAAAAAGTAGAAAAATCTCAGATTTCATGATCTATTTGAGACTTGAGATTCAAAAAAAATGGATTCGAGATTCAAAAATCTGAATCTCGATTTTTATCAAAACTCACACTCTACGAACATACCCCAATATGTCAAAAACTTATCCGAAAGCAAAACCAAAATAACAAATTATCTGACAGCTAGACAAGTCTACCAACTTAAAAATAATATAAAACAGCTGGGGATGGGCAACTGCGGATACGTTTTTTTGGGAAATCGAATTTGGCTGCAGATAGCGATGCCAAAAAAACACGCCTAAGGTCTACCCAAACAGCCCAGCGTCGATTCAATCCGATCAATTATTTATTTTAAAAAATGCAATTTTTCTTTTAATATCAAAATAACACCTCTTATTGGAAAACCCTTTATTTAACTAAGAGTAAATGACCAAGAACGCACACGAAGGCACATCGATCATGTACCTCTAAGTCATTCCTAAGTCAAGCTAGTATTCGACTATGAGCCTGATGCTGACAAAAGTCATAATTGTTGCTATGGATAAGGAATGTCTGCATTGTCATGGTTCTCGTGCTACCTCAATTCAAAAATGAGCCTTTCGGGATTTATTGCGCATCAGCCAACTTCACCCGAATTATTGAAGCGTTAAAGGATCCAGCTTCTGACGTGCTTATTCAATTCAACATTTAAAGTCAATGGTCAAGTTTATCAAAAAGTGGTGTCATTGTTGCCAGTGCCAAAAGAAGCGCTTACATTTTTGCAAATCTATTTTATGGGTACGCTTACGCTTGAACGCACGTTGTGAATACAACCACTTTAATTCAAATACAATCACAATCAATTTATACTCTAAGAAAAATTCAAATGGCAAAAAAACTTTTGCCGGGTCAGCTACTATAAATCTTAATTTGTACTCTTTTTAGTGGACAATTATATTTAAGGTGCTCTATAATTGTGTCAAAATTATTCTTAAAACTGATAAAAGAAACACTTGGAGTGTTGGTGAACTACTTTCAAAGATTCCTTTATAATAAAAAGAATTAAAAATACTAAAATGCAATGGTAACTAAAACAACCTTCTATATCTATCTAAATAAGTTGTCCCTAACAGATGATGTTTATGTGTCCTTTGTGACTATTGACTAAGTAAGTGCGTCCCTGTGTAGCATTATTATTTGCGTGTGTGCTTGTTATGTGGCATCGATTTCACTTCATTTGCATTTTATTGGATACTATATGTATGTTTTGGGTATTTTCTATTTGAGTTGAATAGTTTGTGTCTGTTGCTACCATTTGTTTCAAGAAGTAATACCATAAAATACATGAAAAGGACACCAATTGGGAGGAACCTCAGTTTCTTCTTGAATTGATTTTTTTTTGTAAATGGAGTTGTCGTCGAATGTATTTAAGTTTGATGCCTTTTAAATAATTGTAAATATATACAAAATTTAGATATTAACAGTAATGGGGTTTCAGTAAAGTGACTTCAAGCAAAAATTAAGGTTTATAAATGTTTCAATATGCGCACACTATTTAGTTCATGTTTGAAAACGTAAGTTTCCAAATTTATTACTTAACGTAGGTATTTTCTATTCTTTTTATAAACAGGGTGCAGGGTGTCCGTAATTCGATCTTAGGGGTTTAGGGTACATGAAAGTTAGCAATGTTAGGCTTTTTTTAATCATCAAAAAGTGATGTATAGCTAAAAGTAAAAGAATCAGACTCCATATTCTATCCATATTCTTATTCATTTATTGATCTTTGGAAGTACTCAAGATAATTAAATCTTAAAGCGTACAATAAATTACTTACTTACTTAAGGTGGCGCTACAGTCCGGTGTGGACTTGGGCCTCAATCAAGAGTCTCCACCAGCCATATCGGTTCCTAAATATAGTTGTCTCCAGTTCTGCACTTAAAGGTGATTGAGCTCCTCTTCCACTTGTGTGCGCGTCCCTCGGGAATAGTGTCGAAGGCTTTCCTGGCATTGGTGTCCATCCGCTCTAAATGACCGAGCCATCTGAGTCTCTGGACCTTGACCCTTCTGGCTAGGTCCATGTCGTTGTACAACCCGTAAAGTTCGCTGTTGTATCTTCTTTGCCATTCCCCCATCAATGCACAAGGAGCCAAAGGTGAGGGTTTTGTACAGTTTTACCTTAGTTGCTCGAGAGATGGCTTTTCCACTCAATTGCTTTCTTAGCCCAAAGAAACAGCAATTAGCAAGAGTTATTCTTCGTCTGATCTCAGCGCTGGTGTTATTGCCCGTGTTAATAGCGGAGCCTAGGTAGACAAACTCCTCTACTACCTCGAAGTTGTATGCGTCTATTGTGACGTTCTGTCCGAGCCGTCGGTATTGGGTGTCCTTTCTCGAAGACAGAATATACTTCGTTTTTCTTTCATATACCGCTAAACCCATTTTTGCAGCTTCTGTCTCAATTCTCACAAAGGCGCCATTGACATCACGCTGTGTTCTTCCCATTTCATATATCAATATCATCGGCATACGCGAGAAGTTGTACAGATTTTTGACAGAAAGTGCCTGTGGTGTTGACGGTGGAGTTTTGCACTATCTTCTCAAGAACGATGTTAAAAAAATCGCACGACAGTCCATTGCCTTGTCGGAATCGTTTTTTGACATCGAAAGATTCCGTAAGCTTATTGCCAACCTCGATGGAGCAGCGTGAGTTCTCCATCGTCATTTTGCATAAGCGAACGAGCTTGACAGGGATGTCAAAACTAGACATAGCTTTATACAGTTCGTTTCTGTAGCGGCTTTGTTAAACATTTGCTTGGGTCGTCATCGCAGTGTTTCCGTCCGTTTCCGAGGCCCTAAATGTTTTTCTACGTAGTCGAGAAGTCACCCCGACGTACAACCCCCAACCTGGAGTACCAGGCACTTGATATGACTCCAAGTGCAAGAACCGGAAAACCGCTCCTTTTACGGCCTGAGCTTTAAATAAGTCGAAGTAGCCCGTAAAGGTGTTCACCAACTAGTTCGGCCTAATTGGAACTGAAGACGCCACCGTTGATTCCAGAAAAAGAAATTCATTCGCTGCCGTCCCTCGTTGGGAGTGCCTTGGTGGGAACAACTCCTTCGTTGTGGGGTAATTAGTAGTAACAGCCTACTCCGCTTCGACCTGTCGACCATGGGAGGCCCTTCTGCGAAAACAAGTTTCACGATCGCATAGCTCTAAGCTTCATCGTAGTAGTCACTGTAAGCCGCTCCTCCACGTCAAGGCTTATGTCAAGGGGAATAGTGAAATTAATATTTCTATTGGATCTTGACGAGACGAAGTATGTAAGAAGGTAGGAGGATTGTTGAAACCGGAGAAGTTTAAATACAAAAACAATTGCACGCAACTTCAGATAATTATCTAGAAAAGAGCCTAGAATGTGGCTTGTGAAACCTGACACATGATACAAAACGCGTGCAATCATTAAAAGCCACTTAAACGCGACATTTACAAACACTGTCAAGTTTAGGGAAAACTTTTCTGCCTTGTATAAGATCTAAGTTAATATTACCATTATGAAAAAGAATGCATTGCGTCTTCTGATTTTGTCGTGCCCATAAGTAAACCTCAGTTAGATCATGATTAATTTTATCCATCCAAGCTTGAATATCATCTTTACGAGAAGAGACGAAAAGCTGTGTATCGTCTGCGTATAGGCTTATACAGTAAAATAATTTTCTTCTCAGAGTATGACCAAGAATCACATCGAAAAGTATTGCAGACGAATAATTGGACACCCTGTATATGCCTCGCCTTTCAACACGGCTATGACGCACTCCACTATTGTGCAGGAAAAATATCGCTACGCCTATGCATAATGAATTATAAGTTCAATTTGCATACATAATTCCAACCTTAAAAGTGTTTAATGGTTTCATTCACATCTTATACTAAATTCATAAATAGACCACACAAGAGATTTGAACTCCGAGTATTTAAATAGAGTTATCATCTAAAAATACCAGCACACACCCTCGTTCGCAGGAATTCGAAACAGAATTCAAGAGACACAACTGGGCTGAAAAGTTCTATTGAGTCTTTATTAAAGGTTTAATTGAAATGAAACAGACTGCTAAAAGTAAGTAGAGATAGAGACTGCTCAAGTGCTCAACACACGTTTAACTTCATAGTTTAGTGCGATATATTGTTTACTCCAGTCATTTTATGTGAATATCTCGGAAAACAATGAAATGAGTGCAGCTTGCGGATGCCAAAATACAAGTATGTATTTACGGTAAAAATACTGGGTTTGGGTATCTCGTTTTCCGAGGTGAACTTGGAAATGAACGTAATGATTGGCGGCTCCTCGAGATCTAAAAATATTGTGACTGTCTCATTCAAAGCAAAAACGCTCTTGCGAAATGAAATCGAACAACACCAGCACTATTTCAAAAATCTACATACTTCTTCGATGGGAACCTGTTTGATCTTCTAGTTCCCTGAATATGTTCATTTGATTTTTGATGCTTTTCAATGACATAGAGCAGGTTCATCATTTCAACTATTCATGAATTTCAAAAACCTCAAACAACTTGATCTCCATATCGGATATCAGGAAGTATAAATTTATCCGTCAATCATCACGCTCAAGACAAGAAGAAATGCGAAATGCGGGAAAATGCAATGACGTTATTCACATGATAATGGCACTCCATCAGCACTTTTCCATCTCTTGGAATATCAATTCCTACGAATTATCTTTTTTTCTGTGTTTTTTTTTTGCATTCTCTTTAATTTCATTTGAATTCAATGAATTCCAAACGGAAATTCAATAAAAAATTCATCTTTCGCTCGTTTGCCGCACAGAACGTCACATTCCTGCTTCTTCTTCTTCTTTTTCTTTGAATTACTTTGGCCCTCGTTTTGCCATCGCACTGTTCCTATAAGTTTAGCGGAAAAACTGGGTTGTACAATCTTTCTGCTTTCCATTGCACCGTTTCGCATCGTGAAGTGTTGAGAGATTTTTTTTTCTAAATATTTTTCATCGATGTCTAACTAAATCTAAGCGGAACTCTGAAAAGGGTATGAAGCGGATTAGTTACACACAGAATTGTAGATGTATAGGGTTTGAGTTCTTCCGCAGCATGTAATCTCTTGCTCTTTAACTATGACAGTTCGAAGGTATGTGCCCCTATTACCAAACAAACACAAGAATAAAAAAAAGCTAATCCAATTAAATCACTATCAGAATCGATTTCTACGGTATTACAAGTGAATACGAGCTGCGTTCATTCCTATCATATTGGGATAGCCAAAAAACTAGTCCAGGAGAATCACATCTATTTGTAATTTATTTTGGGTAACGTTTATGTTGTTTCGTTTTTTGAAATACTTTTTTTCAATTATTTGCATTTAATACAGTTCTTTTTCTTCTTTAACATTGAAATAACCCTTTTACAGAGAAGGTTCACCCTTCAATTTCACCCACAGTGCAAGTGCTAATTTGCACTTGGGTGAAATTGAATTCGCGGTTGAAACTTCTTCTCCATTCGTATAGTTTCCCCTTATTTATTCTTTTCGTCCAACAGTCGGCGAACCGTTGAGTAGGAATGGTAAAATCAAAGTCTTGTATAGGAGACCCCGAGTGAGGAATTTTGAACCCAGTTGTTTGGCCAAACCGAAGTAGCAGCTGTTCGCTATAGGTTAATTTTTCGTCGGATCTCCGCTAAAGTGTCGTTTGTGAGATTGATGTTTGCTCCAAGGTAGGTGAACTCCTTAACTACCTTGAAATTTCTACTTCCAACAGAGGCGTTTGTCCTAGGTGGTGGACAGATGTTGCTTTGTCTGTTGATAGCATGTACTTTGTTTTTTCCTCATTCACTTCAATACCAACGAGTTTTGTTCTTGTGAAGGTGAAGATAGTGTTTTCCGTGCTCACAACTGCCTTGCGCACTGTCGGTGACGTGAAATAACGCCCAACGAAATAAGGCCCGACCTTAAATGCGGCTTTATTTCCATGAAGAAATCGAAATAACACCCGACAGGCCTTATTTCAATTGCATTGTGGAAATAAGGCCACATTTTACATGGAAATAAGGCCGCATTTCCAGAAGATAAAAATAATGGCCAACTATTGTGGGTGATAAGTGCCAAATTTCATTTTGCGACTACTGACCCACTATGCTGGTTCATTTGTCCAGAAATCTAATTCAGGGTTTCCGACCTTCGCGATTAAAATAAGTTTATTACATTTTCAAGGTTTTTCCTGTGCATAAAGCTGAAACATGCCGCATGCTTTAAGTCTATGTGACGTTAAGAAAACATTATCCAATGCAAACGTTCTTCTGCATTCTGGGATGTCAAATTTCTGTGAGGGTACGGCATTCTACAAGTACACTATACTTGAAGTCAATTTCATCTTATTGCAACTATCTATCACCTAAAGTAACCAAGCTGTTTCAATTACATTAAAAGCTGCATCAGAAAGATGGATGGACACAAGCGGAAAAAATTTTTCCCAAAAGAGAATCAATTTGGGGTGTGAAAATAAAAAAATTCGCGCGAATTTTTTTATTTTCACACCCCAAATTGATTCTCTTTTGGGCAAAATTTTTTCCGCTCGCTTCGCTCGCAAATTAAATCGATCTTGAATTTTTTGTATCGGCCTCATCTTTAGTCGAAATTCAAAAAGATGCTGAAAATGAATGGCTAATTCAAATTCTTGCAAAAATCTTTCTTTGCATTATAGGATGTGTAGTGGTTGCTTTTCCAAATAAAAAGAAACCTCAACAGCTTTGAAAAATGTATTGCTCTGACCATTAACCATTTTGTCGACAGCTAATAAAGAAACGTGGTCCTAATTATTTTTGTAAGATTTTTTGTAGTGTAGTGTACATACAGGAATTAACGGTTTTTATTTATTTTTTTAGCATGGACATTCGTTGTTTCACTTTTTTTTTATTTTGACTTTTGTCCCATTAAAAGTAAAACCTAATTGGGACTATTGACCCACCATAGCGGATTAATAATCCCTAAATCGAGGTCGGCACTTATGACCCTCCATGGTAGATCAGAAGTTCCGAAAACAATTTTCGTGAATTCTGACGAGTTTCCCTGCGCCAACTTTCTAATCAAAACAGAAAAACCGAAATAAGGCCCCACGGGCATTATTTCTAAGTTGCAATGGAAATAAGACCGCAACCCTTGTAGGGGTCTTATTTCCATAAGAAATGGAAATAAAGCCCTATGGGGCCTTATTTCGTCGGGCGTTATTTCACGTCACCCGCACTGTCTGCTCCAGGAGTTCAAAAGGACTCATATTTTCAACCTCTGGGACTCACTAAAATTTGAGCTGGCGGTAACACTGTCCAGGACTATGTTGAAGAAATCACATGACAGCGCATCTCCTTGTCTAAACCCTGCGCATGTTTGAAACAACTCGGATGAGCTGTTACCCATTTGCACACAGCTAAATCCATTTGCGGCACAGCTGGATCAGTTTGTTCGGTATCATGAATTCAGACATCGCCATCATAAGCTCTTGGCGGTGTATGCTATCATAAGCAGCTTTGAAGTCGATGAAAAGATGGTGGGTTTCGACTTGAAATTCCTTGGTCTTTTCCAGGATCTGCCTCAGTGTGAACATTTGGTCTATCGTTGTTCTGCCTGGCTTAAAGCCACACTGGTACGTGCCGATTATTGTGCTGCAGAACGGTTTAAGACGCTCACACAGTACGTTGGATAGGATTTTGTATGCAACATTATGCAGGAATATGCCACGGTAGTTTTTTGCAAGACATAGGACATAGGATTATTTGTAGATAGGGCATATGGAGCTTATCGACCAGTCAGTGGGCATGAATTCTTACTCCCACGCTTTGTTGACGACCTGGTGTATGCGGTTCATCAAAACACCTCCAGATTTAAAGAGTTCCGCAGGTATGCCATCCGACCCGGCGGACTTGTTATTTTTTTAGCTTTTGGATGGCTTTTTGTACCTATTCTGTATTGGGGGCTGGGACTGTGTCTTCATTGACTGGTCTTGCTTCTCTTTCGTCATTGGCTCGCTCGACATTATACGCATTCAGCAGCTGCTGGAAAGTTGGAAGTGTTGCTTGAAAATATCTACAATTGCCTATGCTTCGGTGACTAGGTTCCCTTCACTGTTTCGAAGAGCTTGTGTCCCGATTCTGAAACCAGAATCGACCTTTTTTAGAAATGTCAGTTGTTGTTCTTGGCCCGTGACTCTTCTAGATCTTTATTTTTCGGGGTGGCTATTAACGTATGGTGGTCTCGGCTACATCTTTAATTATTTCGCGATATTGGTTCTACAACGTTTTTACGTTTGTTGCATTTGGGAGTACGTCAGAGGGTTGATGAGAATGTTGTACAGTTTTACCTTAGTTGCTCGAGAGAGGGCTTTTCCACTCAATTGCTTTCTTATCCCAAAGAAACAGCGATTAGCAAGAGTAATTCTTCGTCTGATATCGGCGATGCAGCTGGTGTTATTGCCCGTTTTAATAGCGGAGCCTATAGGTAAACAAACTCCTCTACTACCTCGAAGTTGTATGCGTCTATTGTGACGTTCTGTGCGATCCGTCGTCGGTGTTGTGTGTCCTTTCTCGAAGACAGCATATACTTATCGTTTTTCCCTCATTTACCGCTTAACCCATTTTTGCCGCTTCTGTCTCAATTCTCACAAAGGCGCCATTGACATCACGCTGTGTTCTTCCCCTTATATCAATATCGTCGGCGTACGCGACAAGTTGAACAGATTTTTGGAAGATAGTGCCTCTGGTGTTGACAGTGGAGTTTTGCAGTATCTTCTCAAGAACGATGTTAAAGGAATCGCACGACAATAAATACAAGTCCCCAACCCCCCCCCCCCCCCAAAAAAAAAATATTAATCATGTATTCTGTAAAGTTCATATCAAAATAATCAATCAATAATTTTCCTTAGAGACCATCGTTATCATATTTCAACTTTTTTTCAGAAGTTAATCGAACGATGACAAGCCTCCTTAAATACTTTGAAAGTCTTCTTTTAAGCTCATTACTAATCTCAAAAATTTTGTTGACTCCACATAACAGAAAGCAAGTCAGTTGGTAAAATAAATCAATTGAATCAAGATTTCTAGGATTGGTATTCAGGCACACTGTCTTGTGCTATTTGCACAGTTCGTCATTAGTACTGAACCGATGGAAGTTTTTTCCCATGCAAAACTTTTTCGAGATAAATGATAACCACCACCGCAAAAACGGAATAATAGAAGAACCAACAAAAAGTTCAAAAAGAAAAGTAAAGTAGGTACAGAAAAATAAAATGCAAACCAAGTTCTGTCTATGAGTTCATTCTTCTTGAGTTTCAGTCTTTTTCTACTCACATTCCGCGATTCCACCCGTAGAATGCTGTGTATCAGTTTAAAAAGCTTTTTCCGAAGCCCTTTCATATCGCAAAAAGTAAACTCGTTACTCAAAACAAAAAAAGTAAGACTAAACGAGAATAAATAAACAATGACGAAGGCAATTAAAACTTTTTAATCTCATTCAACGAATAATGCAACCTATTCGTTTAATCAAATAATACTACAACCTTTAAAAAACGGCGCGAATGGCCTATATAGCGGTCTTACTGTTTTACATCTACAGACGAATTGAATTGTAGTTTCTGTTAACGTGAACTCGGTTTAAATAGAGCGCGGCCTTTCCTTCTATGTTCCAAAGGTTAAACAGCCAGGAGAAATAAGCACTTTTGCCGTAATGACACATGAAGCAAATTGAAGGGAAAAAAAAACATCGATTTTTCTTGCCAATTAATTAATGGTTAGAGCCGTGTCTTTCTTTTTTTTTTTTTTGGTATTCCCGCTGGTCTTTTTTTTTCCTTGAACTCCATCCATCATAGCCAATGACACCCATTGCTTATTCATTGTTAGCTCTAATTAATTAGTCTCCTGAACTAATCTTCAGTCATTAATAAGCCAACACTCAGAGCAGATAAGTGTCCTCGAGCATACGCAGAAAATAGAAAAACCATCATACCGTCAAAAGGTAATTTGTAAACAAGGACTTTTTTCTTTATTATTATTCTTTGACCATGAGTCCATGACTAATACCATACGTTGGGTCTCCAGTCTCCTAAGAGTTTCTTTCCTGCCGTCTGATGATGTGATGCAGTGTGAACATACCTTTTTCTACAACTATAACTAAACTAAAAGGGGTCGAGGAGTGGGGTCTCCAGGAAAGCGTATTTTTTAGATGGTATTTAGAGATGTTAAAATTGAACACTGAAATTGCAGCATTGCAGTGACGAAGAATTCTGGACACTGGTTCGAAGTACCCATACTTTGTGCGGTGATGAGGATTAGTGTTGAGTTGGATTTTACTCAGGAGTGTCGGGGAATCCATATTGCCCAATACTAATTGGTGAGCAAACGATGTATCGGCGATTTTCGGTGTTGTAATCTAGGAACATCAACCTTTTCATCGATTTCAAGGCCACGTATGACAGCGTCTATAGAAACCAACTATATCGAGCAATTTCTAGTTTCGGCATCCCAGAAAAACTCGTCCGTCTGTGTAAGATGACAATGGAAAACTCACGCTGTTCCATCATAGTCGGAAAAAACTTAACGGAAGCATTTGATGTCAAAAAAGGTTTTAGGCAAGGCGATGCGGTCATGCGATGTCTTCAACGTCATTCTTGAAAAGATTGTGCAAAGCACCAACGTCAACACCAGAGGTTCAGTCTTTCAAAAGTCCGTCCAGCTACTAGGATACGCAGACGACATTGACATAATTGGAAGAACACAGCGTGATGTCAGTGGAGCGTTTGTGAGTCTTGAGAAGGAAGCCAGGAAGATATGTCTAACGGTTAACAAGACCAAGTTAATGCTGTCAACAAGAAAGGACAACCAACATCGGTGCCTTGGAGCAAACATCAGCATAGACAGATTTAACTTCGAGGTAATTAAGGACTTCGTCTACCTAGGATCCGCTATCAACTCAGACAACAACACCAACACTAAAATCAAACGAAGAATCACTCTTGCCAATCGCTGCTTCTTCGGACTTAGAAGGCAATTGAGTAGTAAAGTCCTCTTTCGAGCAACTAAAGTGTCACTGTAGAAAACTCTCATCATCCCGGTTCTAATGTAAAGTACAGAGACATGGACCATGACAACATCCGAAGAAAACGCTTTGGGCTGCTTCGAAAGACAAATTCTTCGAGTGATTTTTGGTCCTGTCTGCATAAATGGAGAATGGAGACGAAGATTCAATCAAGAACTGTACGAGCTGTTCAGCGACACTGACCTTGCCAGAAAAGTTAAGGTCCAACGACTTAGATGGTTGGGTCATGTTGACTGTAGCACCACCATAAAGTTAAAAAAGTAAAAGTTAAAGGTTGCAAACCTTCAGCTTAAATCGGTCGGTGTAAAAAGCAAGTTGGAAGAATCTTCCCAGTGGAGGCCTGTCAGAGAAAATCGAATGAAACGTTTTTGAACATTTTCAATTCGAAGTGAATGGTTTTTATAAAATGGGGACAAAACTTGGCATGCGTATTCAAGATGAGGTCGGACTAAGGAAACGTAAAAGGATTTTTTTACATAGGGTTTTGAAAATTCCTCAGACCATCGCTTAGTAAAATCCAGAGAGTTATTAGCTTTATAAATACTTTGGTCGAAGTGGGAATGGAAATTCAAGTCTTTATCAAACATTATACCGAGATCTCTTACAGAATCGATCTCGTTAATGGCGTCATTAACCAAATTGTATATTTTATGAGTTGGGTTTTGCTTATGCGAGAAAGTTATTTGCTTACATTTATTTATATTTAACTCAAGGAAATTATGAGAGCACCAAGCAAAGAAGATATTCAGATCGTTTTGTAACAGTGAGGAATCTGATGGAGTTGAGATAATTTTAAACATTTTCTTGTCATCCGTGAACATTAGGATATCTGAACTTTTTAATATAAGACAAACATCGTTAACAGATAAGACAAAGAGTAGGGAACCGAGGTGACTACCTTGTGGAACCCCGGAAGTAGCATGAATTGGACTGGAGGTATAGAACTTTATATTGCAATAAAACAACGATGGAATATTCGATTGACATGATTTTTTATTTATTTTCGTTGACTTTTTCCAACATTTGTGGTCGTATATCGGCAATAACACGGTGAATGTTGTCTTCCAAATGGTCAAGCGTTTGTGGCTTATCCGCATAGACCAATGACTTTACATAACCCCACAAAAAATAATCTAGCGGTGTTAAATCACAAGATCTTGGAGGCCAATTCACAGGTCCAAAACGTGAAATTAGGCGCTCACCAAACGTGTCTTTCAATAAATCGATTGTGGCACGAGCTGTTTGACATGTTGCACATGGAACCACAGCTCCTGGACATCATGATTGTTTAATTCAGGAATGAAAAAGTTAGTAATAATGGCTCTATACCGATCACCATTGACTGTAACGTTGTGGCCGTCATCGTTTTTGAAGAAGTTTTGTTTGTTGACGTAGCCATTCAACCAGAAGTGCGCTTCATCGCTAAACAAAATTCGCTTATGAAAATCGGGAACAACGGCCATCTCATTTTGGACCCATTCGACGAATCTACGCTACGCCTTGCTTGATGATCGTTTGGCTTCAATTCTTGCACGAGTTGGATTTTGTAAGCACGCAAACCAAATCTTCCATAAAGTGGATGAACACAGATCCAATTCCTGTGGTCGATGGCGGTTGGACTCATTCGGGTCTTCCTCAATGCTACGCTCTACAGTAGCAATAACTTCTTCTGTACGCACCGTACGGCGTCTCTGGGGATGCGAGCTATCAATTAGAGTAAACATGGTGCGAAAACGTTCCATGGTTAATCGAATTTACTGCTCTGATGGACGATTTTGTCGACGATAAAATTTACGTTTGAAATAAAAATGCACAATTTGCAAGCGTTGTTCAGGCGTGAGTCTATGTCTTTTCATGATGAATTGCCAAACCAAACTGTGAATAAATCACTTGACAGCTGTTAAATCGGTCGCCGTCTTGAAAAGTAATGCCAACTTGAAGTTCTATACCTCGAAAAAAAAACACCCGTTACAAGCTTTAACTTAACTTTAACTTTAACGTGAAGATAATAATTATTGTGTTCGGTATCAGATTAAGACTGTAGGAACATCTTCCAACGCGTATTACGTTATTCCTTAAACTACGGAGCTCACTATTATACCTAGATGGTGAAGAGGTAAAATCTTGTTGAATCTTGCGTGAGAATGGTACTGATACATCAATACAGTATGAGAGAATCTAAACATATGTTTTTATTACCATTCATCGTTCTCTTGCCTACAATTATGAAAGCTGTAAACTTGCGGACCTGCACTAAGAAAATAAGAAAGCGGTTTTATGTTTGGCCTAACAAACTTGTTTTTATGTTAAGACTAGCCGACCCGACAAACGTTGTTTCGTTAACGAAAAAAAATAGCTGTAAAACTCTTCAATTTCTTCCTTGGGTGTGAAGAAAGAAGTTTAATGCTTAGTTTATTTCTTGTTGATATAATTATTTGTTATCCAAAAAAAAAAAGATTCAACTTAAAAGTTTTTCTTTATTAAAACGTTTCAGGAGAGAATTGTGTTTTTTTTTTAAGATTATGTTTTATTTAAAATTATGACCCAACCAAAATCAAGATCTAATTTCAAGAAAGATAACGTTTTTACAGAAACTATAAAAGAAACCCTACGGAATACAATCGTCAACAGTTTATTTTTTCCCAAAACAGAGTGACCACCTTGATTCACAATGCCAAACGTTCTTTTTTTATAAAACGCCTCGATCCCCAACTAAACTCTAAAACTCTATAGAAAAATCTCAAAATGTTGGTGTAATTGAAAATGAAATACCTAAATGTCCTTTTTTTTCTTCAGCTATGGGTTCGGTTCTTGTGCCAATTTCATCTAATGCGGTAACATTTAACTATGCCTACTCTTCTGATTGCTTTGAATTCAGGTGCGTTAATTACTTGGATGTTGGTATAGCAATTCGCTCTGTAAAATCTAGTGCGATGAGGACTAGATGAGTTTTGTAAATAACTTATTCTACCGATACTTCTTCCTTTTCTAGTTCACATTTTTAACTATTGCATTTATAGTCGACAATTTCCGGACAAATGGAAGAATGCCAAAGTAATTCCTATTCCAAAAAACTTAAAACCAGCTGGTCCATCGGAGTTTAGGTCAATCAGTTTACTTTCTTTTCTATCCAAAGTTCTTGAAAAGAACTCAGCAGATTCAGGAAGATTTGGATAGGCATAATAAATTATTTAAGAGGCAATCAGGGTTCAGAAAAATTATAGTTGTGAAACAGCTGTCATCAAGGTCACCTCAGATTTAATGGCCGCAATGGATCGTGATGAAATTTGTGTTATGGTGATGCTCGATTTCTCTAAAGCATTTGATAGTATTGATCAATCAATTCTTTTACAAAAACTCAAAACCAATTTTCGTTACTCACATTCTGCTCTTGAACTAATCCAAACCGTTTAATAATAGTTCAAACCGATAACAGAATCTCTAGTCCTTATCTTGTCAATAAAGGTGTCCATCAAGGTTCCGTTTTGGGACCAATCTTGTTTAGTGTCTACATTAATGATCTGCTAGATTTTATTGAAAATAGCCAAATACATTATATATGCAGATGATGTGGCTCTATACCTCTCAAGAAAACCTGGTCTTTTGGAAGATTGCATCGCCCGAATTAATGAAGACTTGTCGTATATCCATATGTGGCCTGAGTTGAAAAAAATTCTGTTAAATACAACTTAATCACTTGGTATAGTCTATAGTTTGCACAAGACGAAATATATCCTTAAATGACGTCCCCAAGCTCGATTTAAACGGAATTACCTTGCCATATATTGAACAAGTTAAATATCTAGACTTCACTATAAATAGGAAAAAGAGTTGTTGTGATGCTACTTCGGATACAATTAGAAAAGTCTACGATGGATTCCATGCGTTAAGAACATAATCCAGCTCATAGTTGCCGAAAATGAAATCACACCTAGTAAAATTATTGCTAATGCCATTCTTTTCCTACAATTGTCTGGTATACCCTTGTTTAGATTATTAAAATTAATTTTTACCTGTTAAGTTTCTTTACAACTTTGTAAAATAATCAATGTATAGCAAATTTACTTACAATAGGCGTGTTTTTTTTTGTTGCATCGCTATCTGCAGCCAAATTCGATTTCCCAAAAAAACGTATCCGCAGTTGCCCATCCGCAGCTGTTTTATTTTATTTTTAAGTTGGTAGACTTGTCTAGCTGTCAGATAATTTGTTATTTTGGTTTTGCTTTCGGATAAGTTTTTGACATATTGGGGTATGTTCGTAGAGTGTGAATTTTGATAAAAATCAAGATTCAGATTTTTTAATCTCGAATCCATTTTTTTGAATCTCAAGTCTCAAATAGATCATGAAATCTGAGATTTTTCTTCTTTTTCCTCACTTCACCAACTCGTTAAGCTGCCAGATTCACAAATTTGACTCGACTCTTGGATTCCCTCCTGGTTTCATTGAGTGGATGGAATCATACCTATCCGACCGTAATTATCGTGTTTTATTTAGATCTTCAATATCAGAACCATTTACTGCGAAATCTGGGGTCCCTCAAGGTAGTCATCTAGGCCCTATTATTTTTATTCTGACTATTAATGACGTAGAATCTGTGATTGAAAATTCCCAAGTTTCAATGTACGCAGATGACATGAAAATCTTTAGAATAATTTGTTCACCCGATGATGCTTTACCCCTGCAGGCCGATTTAAACAAATTCTATGTTTGGTGTCAAAAAAAACAATTTAGAACTAAATGTTTCCAAATGCCAAACAATCACATATTCCCGTAAACGTTTCCGTCAGCAAACACGGGACTATTATATCAACGAGTGTATTGTTCACAGAGTAACAACTATCCGAGATTTAGGTGTTATTTGTGATAGTGAGCTTAACTTTAGATCTCACTATGACAATATCGTAGCTAGAGCTAATTCTGCTTTAGGTTTCGTCAAACGTTGGTCTAAGGAATTTTCGGATCTCTTTATACCACGTTTGTAAGGCCTCTACTGGAATACGCCAGCCAAGTATGGTCCCCTTATCACCAAGTCCATATAAAGAGAATTGAAGCAATACAACGCAGATTCCTCCGTTTCGCCTTAAGAGGACTTTCATGGGTTGACAATTTCAACTTACCTCCGTATCAAGAACGTTTGCGGCTTATAAACTTACAATCTCTAGAAAAACGTCGTGAAGTTGCCGATATTATTTTCGTACACCAAATTCTATCCGGTGCTACAGAATCTTCCAACCTCCTTGACGCAATGGGTATTAACGTTAACTCGCATTCTCTAAGATCAGTTCCCCAATTTCATCAAGCTCAGCACAGAACTGATTATGGAAGTAATGAACCAATAACGAGAATGTTACGAAAGGTTAACGAAAACTCTAATATTTTTGATTTCAACCATAGCAAGATCACACAAAAGAAGCTTTTATACTGTACTTCCTTAAACAACTAAAAAAATAAATAAATACGTATATGTATATAGTAGAGAGAAACTGACTCTTTTTTTTTCTTTTTTTTTATTTTATTTTTGTTTTACGAAATTGACAAGTGTCTTCTACACGCTTATTTACTTTTTTTCTATGTTTTTTTCGTGTTTTTTTTTATTCTTTTAATTTTTGACTTTAAAATTTTAAAATTTTTAATTTTAGGATTTTGCATTTTTTCTTTTTTTTTAATTTTTAATTTAAAATTTTAAATTATTTTGTTTTTCCTATTTGTACCTGCTTGCATTAAGCAGTCCATAACTCTTATCTTCCTGATATTCGTATCGCCATCACTTTTTTTTATTTTTATTTATTACAAATAATTTCTAATTAAGTGCCAATACGACTAGCAACCGTAATTGCAATCATACTCGGTGAAAATGGACCCCAGTGCGTGCGGTATCTGGGGGGGAAAGAGGCGTGGGAATAATTAATAATTTAAATATGACTACAACGAGCACTTCTTGTAAAAAGCCAAAAAGTGAAAATTTTCAAACTCATTTTGTGACAGTTTGACAAAATTTAAAGTAAAGGGGCCGACCCATAGAATCCGTAAATCCGGCAGCGTCGACGTATTCGTTGTTGTCAACGATTTGCCTCAGGGAACCGTCCACCATAGAATACGTTGTATACTTTGACAGTTTCATTTGCTTGGTGTAAAACTTATTTATAAAACCTCAAATCCGAAAAAAAAATTAAATTAAAACATTAAAATTGTGTCAAAATGATACTTTTGCACAAAGTTTTGATCATTCATTGCTTTTCCTTGCTGCTGTGGAAACATATTGAGTTGACTGTTCGGTAAATTTATTTGTGAACGGATCAACGGATGCAAAAAGTAGAAAGTTAACCAACTCTATCCGTCGTATCCGTCACATGCGTTGCTTATGAGTTCTATAAGCACAATAGAATATGCTGTCAGTTGAAAACGTCATCGCTAACGGACTGACGGATTCTATGGGTCGGCCCCTTAATGATGCAGAAAGATTGTTTTTTTGTTGTCAAAAACAATTTTTGTAGTTTTTTTTTTCAATTTCAAATGGCGCTACAAAGAAACAAAAATTTTACTTTTGTAAATTTCCCACTTTTTGCAAAAAGTGGCCGTTGTAGTTATACCTTAAATCTCACAAATAGAAAACGACATTACACAAGAAAAATATTAAACACCATAGAGCAACTATGTGTGACTCGTTCCTTGATTTGTGCGTTCCAATTTTAATTCAAAATAAATTTAAATAAAAGAACGCACTTAAAGTGCGTTGCACTCTGCGAACACAGCCTTCGAGACTCTTTGAGTTATCCGATTATCCGAGTTACCAACCTAAGAAATTCAATTTTTCTCCGATCGAGTATCGATACTCGAAAAAATGTCAATTTTTTATCCGCAGCCACATTTAAGTTTAAGTTTTATCCGCAGCTGCGTGTTGTATTTGTAATACATGGAAGCTCCCACTGCAGATACGGATAGCTATGCCAAAAAAACACGCCTAATGTCATCATTTGTAAGAACCATTTCGAAATGTAATCCAAATTTTGAAACTTATTTATGAGATTTATCTCGAAGTTCAATGTAAAATCTTATCAAGGAAATAAATGAAAATGAAATGAAATGAAAATTTGAATACTTCAAATTTTAAGCTTTTTTTCTATGTTTTTGACTTGTTTTTCTATGTTTCAATAATTTGTGTGGTTGATGTTAATCTTTTTTGTATTATTAAATAATTATTGTCTACTATTAAAAAAAATTAATTTATAACTCTATGGATGCCCCACCTAAATGGATAATAAATGCTATAAATCATTCCCTGAGTCTAAGGCCTTGTTGCCAGGAATCAAATCTTGCTTTTGCGTTTGCTCTTTAAACTTTTAGCATTAAGCTTCGTTTTTTTTTTTTAACTATTCTCCCATGTGTACAACAGAACTATTGAAGTTCCTAAAATGCCACTTAAATCATCTTAGTTGAAACTCCTAAATGAAATTGATTGTACTGAGTTGTCAAAGTAAGTGGTGACATACAAAAATAAAATGAAAAATAAGACGGAACTGCTGGAAAGACTTGAGATGAAAAAGAAAATCATCGTCGTCGTGGTCGTGGTGTAGGTGGTCCCTTCAATTTTCTTTGCAATGGTTTTCTCAGTCTGGTCTTAAAAATCATGAATTTCGTGTCGCTTATTCAATCTTACCATCCTTCACTTCTAGAGACCTTTTTAGAGCTTTTTAAATGCAATTTGTTTTCTATTTGCCAACACTCTTCAATTTGATTCAAGTTTTTTTTTGAAGAGTTAACCGCCTGGTTGGTTGTTGGCTTTTCTTTATTCGTAAATTCTTTCGATGTAAATTGAAGATGAGGGACAAGCATAAGGTAGAGGCGTTGTGTATATGTTGCCAAGATTCGTAAACCTCGACAAATAAGGGCATACTAACGGATGTAAATTAGGAGATAAACAGTATTTCAGAGACATAATCACATTTACATCGTTAGATCACATTGAAAAAGGTATTTCCTCAACAACAGAGAAGCCTATTTAAGAAAGGCTATATACGAAAATTTGTTGACAAATGCGGTTGTTATTGAGGTTCAGCATGAGGATATGAGAAGCTTGTCTCATAATAAAAGCTAAATCGAATCACAATTACCATAAAAATATGAAACGAATTGATTGTATTTTGTCAGTTGAAGAGAACACAAACGGCATTATTTACCCGCCCGCGCGAAGCACGCAAAGAAAATGTGATGCGTCGAAAGCTATGATGGTGGAAAATTCGAACTCTTAATGTTAACCTCGCAAAGCTTATGGCAGACGGAACGAAAGTATAAACACGGAAAGGTATTTCCATATTGCGGAAATTTGTAAATAATACGAATTGCGCCTTATTTAATTTAATTTAACACAATGACAAAAGTTGATTTTAATGGTAATGATTAATGAATAATGATGATAGCTTCGCTGATGTTTCGTTCGAGAGTTTCGGCTTAAGATATTTATGATGATGGGCCCTAGGCCCTAGAGGTCCATTGTGATACCACTAAAGAAGTTTTTCATGGAAGAGAAATGAACTTAAACAAATCATTTTGTACTT
This sequence comes from Sphaerophoria taeniata, assembly GCA_943590905.1. Taxonomy (NCBI): domain Eukaryota; kingdom Metazoa; phylum Arthropoda; class Insecta; order Diptera; family Syrphidae; genus Sphaerophoria; species Sphaerophoria taeniata. Next base: position 73,190,065 of record OX016542.1, on the reverse strand, counting down.
TTAATGAAGTTAGAGACTGTCGATCGTTGCCAGTTCATTGGTGTTATAGAAGAACAGATAACCGAGATGGTAATTCCTTCTATTGGAGAGTGCCGGACATAGAAGTCGTTGGACTGTTTCGACTTCCTCCTCGTCAAAGCAGCTTCTTCAGAAGTCATTTGTGTAGGCCCCTAGCCTCTAAGCATGTCCTTCTATGAGGCAGTGTCCTGTTATGACTCCAGTTGTGGAGCTTATACTTTGTCTGCTCAGGGAAATCAAGCCTTTTGACCGCTTCAGGTCTATGCTTGGCCATGTTTGTTTGGTTGCTAGGCAGATGGTACCCTGTGACAATCTAGCATTTGTTGATTCTAGAGCATATTGTTTGAGAAGATGTTTGCATGTAGCAAGGCGTGTTCCCATGTTGTGTCTTTGTTTAACAGTGGGCAGAAATGTTCCGGTTTTGGCGAGCTCATCAGCTTTGCAATTTCTCGGAATGTCTCTGTGGCCCGGCACCCACATGAGGTGAATGTTAAACTGTTCTATCATGGTCATCTCATTCTGAGATGATCAGCAGTCGTGGACTATTTGTGGAGACAGATGCGAGAGATTTGAGAGCAGCTTGGTTGTCCGAGACGATACGTCTATCCTTGCAAGATAAAACGTTTTCTTTGAGTCAGGAAAAAATAAATAAATAGAGTGGCGCGACAGCTCTTGAAGAACCAAAGCCTAAGTGGCTTACTTTCATCAACAATTCTCTGGGTGTGTGAGAATTGAGGGGACCTACTATTAAACGCCGAATCTGAACGGCAAATTTGGGAAGCACTTTTTCATGACAGATTGATATTTTTGAAAGTTTTGTCAGTTCTTCGGAAGAGGCAGTGCCCGTGAAAGATGAAATAAAAATTATGGGCACGAGTAGGACTCGACCCCACGACGTTCTACTTAGCAGCCAAGGCACCTCACCACTAAGTCACGGACACTACTTTGAGCCAGGATAGTGCCACTTTTATCGCCATTTCTTCTGCCTGGAATACACTACATTGATTTGGAAGTCTGTATGATAGACTGAGATTCAGTTTTATCGAGTAGACACCACTTTCAACGGCGTAGTCGGTCTTTGAACCGTCTGTATAGAAGTGTATCTTGTTTTCTTGCAGATGTCCTTCTTTTTCCCAAAAACATCTTGAAGGGATGGAAACATGGAAGTTATTATCGAATACCATTTTTGGGGTGGTATAGTCTTAAGTGATCTGGGATGGATCTGAAATTGTCTAAGATAGTAGTATGACCAGAGTTGTTTGTTACTGATCCATTGAGAGGTGGCTCTGAGCCTCACGCATGAGTTGGCTGCAACCATTTTGGAGGAGATGGCAAGAGGTGTTTGGTTTAGAGCGAAGTGCTCCCGTGATGCACATACCTTCTGACCGCTGGACTTTTATGAGTTTGTTCAAATTTACCATCTTGTCCAGTGCGGTCTACCATACGACAACTCCATAAATGAGTATCAGTCTGATTCACGAAGTGTATAGCCGGTGAGTTTTTTTTTGGGAGAAGCCCCATTTTAATCCTATGGCCTTTTTACAACTAAAGAGTGCTTCCTTATACTCTTTCATCAATACTTGCCTTCCAATTTAGTTTTTTGTCTAAATGTTTGGTTTGGTGCAGGTGGCCTGAGTAGTTGACTGCTAAGCCAAATGCTGCGGGTTCAAGCCCCAGCTTCGGCAGCATTCTTTTTCTACGAAAATCGCCAGCTTATCTGAGGCCACCTGTGCGATAACATGAGACAATATAACATCTATGTCTCCTCCTCTGAGCCACGTAGGTTTCTGTTATGTGTTTTCCTTCTATGTATCTATCTGTCTCTCTCTGTTGTATGTCTTGTTCTGTCCCAGCCGATGGTCTCAGTCACCAGTGCTGCTATGTGTCTGTAGTTCGTCACATTCATGTGCGAAGTACTGTAAATTCAATGTTCAATGTTCAATGTTTGGTTTGGTCGGAAAAACTTAAGGGTTCCTTTAATCGTGGGTGGGCTGATTAGAGGAATGTTTTACCTTCTCGTAAAGAGTACTAGTTACGTTTTATGTGGATTGACGTCCAACCCACAATGCTTTGCCCAATTGGTAAGCCTGTTTACGGCATTTTGAAGGAGTTCCGCGAGAACTTGAGGGTGTTTCCCATATACAAATATTGCAACATCGTCGGCATAGGCAATCACCTTGAAACGCTCTGCTTCCATTGATGTTAGGACGTCGTTCCATAAAAGAGGAGAAAGAACCCCACCTTGGGGGGTACCTTGAATCACCGAACTGGTGGCAGTAAAATTCTTCATGCTGGAAGTTATTGTCCTGCTATTAATCATGAGACTTATTAGATCAATGTGTGATTTCTCTGTTTGACGCTTGTTCATTGCTGTTGTGATTGCATGGTAGCTAACGTTGTTGAATGCTCCTTCGATATCTAGGAAAGCTTCTAGATTATATGCTTTGTATTTGAGGGAATATTCAATATTACGCACAAGCGAATGAAGAATTGGTTCTACTGATTTTCCCTTAAAGTGGCCATGTTGAGCTGTGGAAATGAGACATGGCTTCAAGTTATGTCTGAGATGAATTTCAATCAACCTTTCCAGGGTTTTAAGGAGGAATGATAGGCTAATTGGTCGTAGATCTTAAGGATTAACGTGAGAGGGCTTCCCTGTTTTGAAATGTAGACTACTATTGCCATTCTCCCAGGCTTTGGGAATATGGCTGAGTTCGTAATTGTAAAACTTCCGCAGTACTGCCAAAAATGTGTTCGTAAATGTGAGCAAACAGCAATAGTTCTGCATGAGCATGTCAACAATTGTGTTCACAAAAGTATAACGACTGTCATTTTTCGGTCGAGTCGGCATTTGTTTTTATTTTGTTGCTGAATTTGCAGGGAGCAAATGTGATGTTTGTTGCTCAATAACTCCAGAAGTAGTCAGCGGATCAGGATGAAATTTAGCATACAGACAGATTATAGTCTAGAATATCACATAGGTTACTTTATATCCCGGTAAAATCTATGGTGCCTGTGGGAAACATTTGTTTTAAGTAAACAAAGAGCATATGTGATTGACTTGATTTTCTGAATAGGTAGTGGTGGTTTAGGGGTCAGCAAATGACAAGGCTACTTTTAACCCGTTTATCGAGTAACACCGCGGGTATAACTAGTTTTAGTTTGTTTATAATCGTAATATTACTAAAGTGAAAAGTCCAAGGGGTTTCCTGTTACTTAACTTTTCAGTTTTCTCATTTTCGCAAGTTTTTGTACCATGTTTTCGAAAACGGTTTCTTCCACAAAGCTTAGAACAATGTGTTTTAAAATATTTTAGTTGAAAACTATTTTTTAAATGAATGAACTACAAATCAAATCGAGAACAAATAAACTTTCTTTCTAGTTTTGTCAACGTTTGCTTTTGTGAACTCATTTTAAATAAAGTATGATGACTGCAGGCATGCAGTTGTAATTGAGTTCATAAAAGTCTTTGAGCATATTTTAGGCAGGGCATGGGCAACAAAGCCTGCAATTACGAACTCAGCCTATATCTCAATCTTACACAGTTAGACAGAATGATCTCCAATGGCGGAATGATTATGTCTGAGCATTTTTGTAATTCGGCAGGAATGATTCAGTCTGGCCCTGGAGATTTATACGGATAAAAGGTAGCTACAGCCCATTGCAGTTTTTCCAGCGTTATTAGATCAACTATATCGTTTGTAATGGATTTAGACTCAGATGTTTAGTCGTTTAATATGTTAGAGCTACCAGGAAAGTAGGTGTCTAATAGCAGATTTACAGATTCTTTATCTGTGGAAGTCCACGAGACCGCTTCATTCACTAAAGCACTGCGTGTTGTTGGACTTTTTGATAGAATTTTTCTGAGTCTTGATGCTTCTGAAGTATTTTCTATTTTTCCACAGAAATTTCTCCAAGAGGACCTCTTGCTCTTCCTTAAATGTCAACTTTAAGGATCTACGCAATGCTTTGTTGATGTTGTTTTCAGCTTAAATTGATGGTTTTGTCTAAACTGCAGTTAGGGTATTGGAAGCAAAATATCCTTACCTTGATTTTTTCCCTCACAAAATAAATATTAAACTTTGTTTGCCCAGTACGAACTTCCTCTGCGAAATTTTAAAACCAATTTCTGACATGAGCAAAGTCATCTGAGACTAAGAACATCGAAGAACGAAGATCAAACAAAATGTAACCACGCCAACGAGCAAAAGCAAATAGCACTTACTTCACTTGCAGTCCACTCAACTTGTAAAAGTTCTCAATTCTCTATGTTTGTAGAAGAAAGAAGTTGAAATATAAAGTTATCGTTGTTGTGTAGTTTTCAACGAAAAATTATGTCAGGTCAGATTCTGTTTATCACCAATAAATTTTCAATACATTTTCAGTTCAGGGATATAGAAAAATGAAAGTACATCCAAATTGTAGTTCCAAACTTACAATAACAATCTTGATTTTCCCATTTCATTCTTCTTTTATGATGTTATATGCACTGACGTTTTCTAACGTACACGTTGTACATGAAACATGACCATGAACCATTTACCCGCATACATTTCCTAACTATACGGTGGGGTTGCGAGGCGAGGATGTTGACGATGGTAATGGAAATAGTCCAATAATTTGAGATAAAAAATGTATGCTCCATAGATTTCAGTATCATCATCATCATTTTGGTTATTTACATCCGAGGATAGTTTCCATTGTTCGGAAAGCCTTTCGCTTAAGTATGCGAAAGTCAAGAATTAAATCAAAGCAAAATATAACGAATTCAAAGATGTATCTCACTCACTGTGCTTAGAGCTTTTGGACTTCATATAGCTTAGGTATAGTATATATTATGAGATTGAAGTTTTTCTTAAGCAATGTATATTTTGGAACTCTTCAAAAAGATTACAGCCAGCGTTATAAAAGTGGCCAGAAGTGTTGTCTAAACTCAAAATGTTTTTGAGGCGGTCTCGATGATCAATTGAATCATTAGGACAAACACACATTTCTATTCTTAGTTCAAAACATAATAGGTTACTTACTTTAACTTACTTACTTATGGTGTCGCTACAGTCCAGGTCGGACCAAGGCCCCATCCAACAAACGTCTCCAGCCAGCTCGGTCCCTAGCTAGCTGTCTCTAGTATCGCAGATGGATTTAGTTGCTCAGGAGAGGACTTCACTACTGAATTGGCTTATCTAAGTCCAAAGAAGCAGCGATTGCCAAGAGTGATTCTTCGTTTGATTTCAGCGCTAGTGTTGTTGCCTGAGTTGATAGTGGATCCTAGGCAGACGAAGTCTTTAACAACCTCGAAGTTAAATCTGTCTATGTTGAGGTTTGCTCCAAGACGTAAATATTGGTTGTCCTTTTTTGTTTGGTCCTCGTTAACAACTAGACCCATCTTCCTGGCCTGAGTCAAGACTCACAAACGCTCCACTGACATCACGCTGTGTTCTTCCTATTATGTCAATATCGTCTTCGTATCCTAGTAGCTGGACGGACTTTTGAAAGATTGTGTCTCTGGTTTTGAGAAGAGGCTGGTGTTGGTGAATCTAGCCTTGATGCGAAATGTCATGATGCGCTCATTCACTGAGTTAAAACTCAAGACCTTCCTTCTGAGTCGATTCCCAACTACAAATCCACATCCAAATATACGCTGATTTTATCCCGGTAGCAGTCGCCGTAGAAGATATCACAGTTGTCCATTTAACGTAGGCGCGGACCATCCCATCGCATTTCTTGGATGGCTTTATAGCAATCAAGAGCTTCCGCCAGTTGTTCGGCTCCACGTGGTTTGTCAAGGGACATAACATTCCAAGTGCAAAACCGAAATTCGTTGTCCTTAAATTGTTTGCGTGGGTCGTGGGTCATTTATTCATTCATTCCCATTAAATTAATAGGCCTGGGCTTACGAATATGTCGTAGTAGCCCTATAAGATGTTCAATAAGTAGTTCATCCTGACTGGAACTGTAGACGCCACCGTTGATTCCATCTTGAGAGTTCTTCCGCTGCCGCCTGTTGAAAAGGAGGCATGCCTTAGTGGACGCATACCTACCTCCTCAACCTCTCTCTCTATGATGCCGCCAACTACTTCCCACTGGGGTTGGAACCCAATCTTCGGTTGAGGCCCAGTACCCAGTACTGGGCACCCGATGTTCACCGCGGGAAGGTGGAAAGTTGGAGTTGATAGACAGAGGTTGCTGTGGACTCTTGTGTCCTCTTGAATGCACTGTGTCTACCCTTCGAACATCATCAGATCCGATACTGTCTTACTTCTTAAAACACCCTCCTTACGATCCTTTATAAGCGTAATAACGGCACATAACCTACTTATGGATGGAGCTTAGCACCGACCATCCATATAGAGGCTGCGGTACGAAGAGCACGAAAACACCGCTAACTTCAAATGCCACTGTCTAGAACTCTGCCATTCTAGGAAAACATTTTTAGGGAACTACGTCTTCAATGAGCTAGAAGAGTTATCTGATCTCACAGGAATTCGCCTACAGAACTTTGTTAAGTCCTCCAAATGGCGCGACCAAGCATACAATTCAAAGGTTAAAAACCTTTTTCAGGAGTTAACTACTTCGGGTATCAGAAGGGATCTACATTGATCTAAGTGTGACAGTAACATCCAACTGTCATATAACCTTAGCTAACCTAGATGCATTCTCGTGAACTTACAAATCAATAACATTCATCATTTTTTTTTTTGTTTACTTTTAGGCAACGATTTGGACTCGATTCGAGCTTTATTTAGCGAAAAGGAAAAGGAATTGAGTTTAGCCGTGGCAAAAGTAGAAGCTCTTACAAGACAACTTGAAGACTTGAGACACGATAGAAGAGGGCCTCTTAATCTCATTCCAGGCAATGACACATGTAATTCAAGTCAACCATTACCTACGCAAGCGGCAAGGGAGCTAGAAAAGCTGCGAAGAGAATTACTCGTAATAATATTAATTGAATAGTACCTAAGCCTTTTTGACCCAATGAAACTTTCATTTTAGTATCGAAATCAAATATCCCTTCAGCAAGATGCCCGCCTACACCTACAACGAGAAGCCTTACAACAGCGACAAGCCGAATTGCGTTCAGTCGACCAACGAATATTTGAACTACAAACACGATTGCAAAAGAAAAAGGCGTCAAATCTTAACCTGCAGCAGCAGCAACAAAACAGTCCACAAATGTCTCCAAAAGAACGCCCCCCACAGCAACTTCAACCACACCAACATCAACATAACAACCCAATAACATCATCAACGAGGTCTACAACGCAAATCAAATCAACGACACAAAAATCATCTTCGGCGGGAAGCACTAAGACACAGCAGCAACAACAATCTTCAACGGTTTCCACGAACATACCACTTAGTGTTCGACCCTCGAATAGTGTTTATCCATCACAGCGGGTAGTACCACGGGGTAATGTAGCTGCTGTAGAACCCTATATTCATACCCCTCAAAAGTCGGCCATTACTTCAACCACTGCTCTTGTGAATGCCAGTCATTTATCTAAGCAATCAGCGGCGACAGCCAATACTAATCAGCAAAATCAGCTCATTCAAGATCTGACAAATCTTAAACTAAACCTGGCTAATGTGAACTCGAGCTTGAGTGTTAATCATTTGTCGTTTGCCGAAAGCGATGAAACAAAGTTGGCCCGACAAAAAATATCTTCACTGCCTACAAATAAGGCTACAACAAATGTTAACACGTTCCTTAGTCCTCCTTCCTTGGGCAAAGATGGAGAAAGCGAGAGTTCTATTGAAGTAACTTCAAAGAAGTCCACGCTTTCAACCTCTTCTGCAGAAGCACCATCGAAATCAACATCTCTGCCATATAACAGCAAAATACCTAAAAGCATTTCAGTTAAGCCAGTTTTAACTGCTGGCAATACGACGACGGCATCAAATGAGTGTGAATCTGAGAAGACTAGGGAAGTATCGGTTACAACAACTCATCAACTCACAGTGCATAGTACTCCCCTGGGAGTGGTAAACAAATCTGTGGCTCTGGCAGTACCGACTGCAACAACAACCAATACTACTACTACAGCACCTAGTCAGAAGACTTCAAGCTCTGACAGTAGGCCAGCTGTAAAACCAAAAGCATTACTTCACCAAATCCCATCTGGAAATCTAGTAGTTCCTCCAAGGAAACCCATAAGCAGTGTGGCTCCTACTTCAGTGACTAGTTCAATTCCTAAAATTGTCGCCCATAGTCCAAAAGTCAATAAAGTAGCGCCTAGTGTAATTATAGACTCGGAAAAGTCGAGGCCAGCATTGCCACCCAAGCCTAGCAAACTGTCACCAACAGGATCAGACAGTTCTGTCCAAGTCCCACCAGCCGTTTCAACAGCCCCCACTGTAATAAGTGTAATAAACAAAGCACCCCTCTCTGATCTAACTTCAACATTATTCAACGAATCGGGCCCCGCGAACTCCGTAGCCGGCAGCCATAATCCTGATAACTTGCCTATCAAGGCCAAACCTCTTACCATTCGAAAGCAACCGCTGTCAGAACAACCACGACTGAAGTGTCTTACATCGGGCCTGAAACCGGTTCACCCATACAACTCAAGGAGAATAGAAATGCCTCCAGCATTCCTTTTTCCGGAAATCGAGAGAGCAGATTTGAAAGAAAAGGCAACGACCGCGACGGCGGCAGCAAGTACTGGCGCCCAATCGCAACCGCACCAAACAGATGTGAACGGTAATGCAGCTGTTGGCTCTACAGATGAAACCGATAAGTCCTTCTCAAGCCCGGTTAGTGAAGATAAAATCGCAGACGATGTCAAACATCGTCTAAGACATGAAAACGGTAAAGCGAAACTTGCACGACGAGTCAGTTTCGACCCGCTGGCCTTGCTTCTAGATGCCAGTCTGGAAGGTGAACTAGAACTGGTTAAGAAGACTGCCATGCAAGTGCCCAATCCGAGTGCAGCCAACGATGAGGGCATAACAGCACTTCACAACGCCATATGTGCAGGGCATTTTGAGATTGTTAAGTATGTCCTTTTGATATTTTTCGAAAAACTCTCTTTTCCTCAATGGAATTAAGTTTTTTTCCTTTTTTTTTTGAAGATTTCTTGTTGAATTCGGCTGTGATGTCAACGCCCAGGACTCCGATGGATGGACGCCACTTCACTGTGCGGCCAGCTGCAATAACCTTTCGATGGTTAAGTTCTTGGTCGAAAATGGAGCATGTCTATTTGCTGCCACCCTCTCCGACCACGAGACTCCGGCTGAAAAATGCGAGGAAGATGAAGAAGGGTTCGACGGATGCTCCGAATACCTCTACAGTGAGTTTTTCCCTTTTTCCTATTTCCATTTTGCCATTTTCACATTTAATAGAGATTGATGTCCTTTGAATCTAACGAGAATATCATATTGCATTAGGTATCCAAGAGAAGCTCGGCATTCTCCATAATGGGGAGGTGTATGCAGTGTTCTCGTACGATGCTCAGCAATCCGACGAATTGAGTTTCGTTGTCAATGATCGATTAACGATACTACGGAAGGGCGACGATGCTGAACGTGAGTGGTGGTGGGCAAAGAATTTATCTGGAAAAGAGGGTTACGTGCCACGGAATCTGCTGGGGGTGAGTTTCAACATTCCATTTTATCCTCTTTACATTGAAAGAAAAGAATAAAGGGAAATCTACAAAATGTGTTTCCTTCAACGATTAATTTTTAAGTACTTAACGTAGTTGTGGTAATTAAAAAAAAAAAAATACACGAGTCTTTTTTGCTTTCATTATGCATAAGGAGAAAGAAATGAAACAAAAATTTAATTTAGGTACATACATACCTCATTTGGGAAAAAGCTTAATGTGGGGTTGAGGGAGGCAAACGGGAACCTGATCAAGTTGCTTTCGCATTCGACCTTGCTCGCGTATTTATTCTTGTCTCCTTGTAGTTGTTGTCATTCTGATTGTCCTTTCCTTCCTCGATTGGCATGGTTGTCCTTATAATTCCAAGGGCTTACTGGATTTTGATTAACCAACACATTTTGGTATTCCTGTTGCGGATGAGGTTCCAAATTGAATTGCTTCGACTTAATTTTTAAGAGGATGAAAGCATTGAAGGACGTCTAAGTACGAACCAGCACATTCAATTCAATTAAGATGAATCGAAAAAAAATGTTATAAGCCGATAAAACGAAAACACAAGATAAGAAACGTTTGAATGTTTTGAGAAACTGCTCCGATTTTGATGAAAACAAGAAAAGCCAGAAAATTCAGCTTTAAGCTCCAAAACTGTTTTTGATTTTAAATACCTGGATCCATCGAAAACAAACTAATTTAATCTAACTTATCAACTTGACCGAAGCAGTTGTGATTTTGTTGCTACATTTTCATCTCAAAACAGCCACTACGCACACAAATAAATGCTGCATCTGAACCGTCATGTGCAAATTATCCATTTCGATGTCCTTGTTTTTGTTGCATGCTACTTCCTTATAGTTTGCCACATAACATCGCTTCTGAGACGGTGTGTCTTTTGCTGCATTGGGCGTTTTTGTGTTTATGTTCAGAGATCTGGGTTCATGTTCTGTTATTCCCACATCGAGTAAGTTTTCGCATTAACAGTGCAAAACTACGATGTAGTAAGTCGAAAACAACAAGAACAACATGAAATGAAATTTTTGGAAATACTTGATATGTTAATGTGAATTAAATAAACTGTGGCCATAAAACATTTAGCTGTCGAAACGGTGAGATACATTTAAAAAACTTGCTGGCGTCGAAGTCCAAAACGCAGATATACTTACTTACTTAAGATGGCGCTACAGTCCAGGTCAGACCAGGGCCTCATCCAACAAACGTCTCCAGCCAGCTCGGTCCCTAGCTAGCTGTCCCCAGTTTCGCACGCCAAATTGGTTCAGGTCCACCTGTGTGCTCTATCTGAGTCGCAGTCTTCCTCTTCTGCGACGTCTTTCCGGGTTGAATTCGTAGAATCTACCAGCCGGAGCCTTATTTTCCACTCGCTCTACATGACCCAACCATCTTAATCGTCGGACCTTAACTTTTCTGGCTAGGTCAGTGTCCTGAAAAGCTCGTACAGTTCTTGATTGAATCTTCGTCTCCATTCTCCATTTATGTAAACAGGACCAAAAATCACACGAAGAATTTTTCTCTCGAAGCAGCCCAAAGCGATTTCATCGGATGTTGTCATGGTCCATGTCTCTGCACCATACATTAGGACCGGGATGATGAGCGTTTTGTTGAGTGTCACATTAGTTGCTCTGGAGAGGACTTTACTACTCAATTACCTTCTAAATCCAAAGAAGCAGCGATTGGCAAGAGTGATTCATTGTTTGATTTCAGCGCTGGTGTTGTTGTCTAAGTTGATAGGGAATCCTAGGTAGACGAAGTCCTTAACTACCTCGAAGTTAAATCTGTCTATGTTGACGTTTGCTCCAAGACGTCGATGTTGGTTGTCCTTTCTTGTTGACAGCATTAACTTGGTCTTGCCCTCGTTAACCGCTAGACCCATCTTCCTGGCCACCGTCTCAAGACTCACATACGCTCCACTGACATCACGCTGTGTTCTTCCAATTATGTCAATGTCGCGTCGGTCGTCTGCGTATCCTAGTACCTGGACGAACTTTTAAAAGATTCTGCCTCTGGTGTTTACGTTGGAGTCTTGCACAATCTTTTCAAGAATGACGTTGAAGAAATCGCATGACAGCGCATCGCCTTGTCTAGAACCTTTTTTGACATCAAATGCGTCCGTTAGTTTTCTTCCGACCATGATGGAACAGCGTGAATTTTCCATTGCCATCTTACACAGACTGACGAGTTTTTCTGGGATGCGAAAACTAGACATTGCTTTATATAGACGCTGTCATACGCGGCCTTGAAATCGATGAAAAGGTGGTAGGTATCGATTTGAAGTTCCTGGGTCTTCTTCAAGATCTGCCGTAAGGTTAATATTTGATCGATGGTGGACTTTCCGGGTCTGAAGCAACACTAATAAGGACCTATCAGGCTGTTGACGAAGGGCTTCAAACGTTCACACAGCACGACAGACAAGATCTTGCAGATGATGTTAAGAAGACTTATACCTCTGTAGCTGGTGCATTTCAGGGGATCTCCTTTATTGAGGATCGTGCATACGATGCTGAGGTTCCATTCGTCGCGTCGGGCATGCATTCTTCCGACCAAATTTTGCAGATGAGCTGTTGCACGCTCCTAATCAAATCATCTCCAGCTGCTTTGTACAGTTCGGCGGCTAGCCCGTCTGGTCCAGCGGCTTTTTTCGTCTTCAGTTAAGATATCGCTATCTTTACTTCGTCAACGTCGGGTGGGTAGAATTGTTGGCATGCTGCACCCAAATTGAATGGTTCTGTATTGCTGGCGGAGTTTTGCTAGTCATCGCCATTATACATTATACAGAAAAGTGGTCTTTCCATATCCTCAGCACTGACTGTGGTTCCACTACGATGTTGCCATGATGGTCTCTACAGACTTCGGTTTGGACTGTACAGTGCCGGTAAAAAAAATAGCATCACTAATGCTATTTTCGTCATAAGAGAAATGGCGGAATTTTTAAAGGCGGACGAAAGCAGAATTGTTTTGCTTGGAGGCAAATGATCACGCTCCTACGTTAGAAGACATTTTAAAGCGGAGAGAATGGTACAGCATGGAGGATCAAGCACAATGGTTTGGGCTTGGTTTTCCTACTATGGTTTTGAACCAATTTTGTTCATCAAAACCATATTGGATCAACAGGTTTATGTTGACATTCTCAAAAACATTATGCCATACTATGAAGATGAAGAAATTCCGCTTTTGTGGGTCTTCTAACAGGTTAATGTACGCAAAATACGAGCAAAAAGACTAGTTTTTGGTTTCAACCCCATTCAATAAATGTTCAAGAGTGGCCAGTCTAGTCGTCTAATCTCAATCCAATTCAGAATCTGGTAGGCTGACTAATACATAGCGGTCTCAGAAATGAAACCAACTAACAAAGAAACACTCTGGGACGTAAAAGAAGGTCTCCTGGAATAATATTTCGCTAAAAGGTGCCAGGATTTGGCTAATTCGATGACCAATTGACCAGGCGATGTGAGGTGGTAATAGCGAACAAAGGCTTTGCCACAAAGTATACATTTTAGTTCAGCACACTTTTAAGAATACAATTTTGTTAATTAATTTTTGTTATTTCTTGAAGTAATACATTTTTGTTAAAAAATGTAGTAGTGGTGCTATTTTTTTCACCGGCTGTTTTTATAGTTCATTTAAAAGAAAAAAAATTGAATGAATTCAATGAGTAAAATTTCTAATTTTTTTGGAAATGACTTCCTTTCATATTATTTCAGATTTTTGCATGTTTTAAATTTTTTCTATAGCTATTGACTTAACTTTATTCTTCAAAGACAAGAAAAAATGTTTTTGGTGCTATTTTTTTTACCGCAGCTGTATAAGCCCTGGAGGTTTGTTTTACCTTTTTGTAAAAATTTCGAATCTTGTTCCTGTTGTGACATCCCAATTACTCTTCGATCGCGCGCTTCTCATGCTCCCTGTTTTTTCTTTCTGAGAAGTTTGTGGTCCTCTCTCCTTTTCTGCTCGTAGAGCTCACGAGCTGCTCGCGTTCTTGTTTGCAGCGCCGCTTTGTATGCCTGTTGTTTAACTGCATGTGCTCGTTGGCACTCATCGTCATCGTTTCGTTGTGGTGGCCGTGTAAACCCTATCACTTCAGAGGCAGCATCTCTGATGGCTGCTTGGCAGTGCTGCCATTGGTTCTCTATATTTTGTGCTGGCAGCAAAGGACTTCTGAGGAGATTTTCGGAGACACGATCGGAAAAGGCTTTAGCAATCTCTTGCGATTGTAGCCGTTTGACATCGAATTTCCTCCTAGCATTTTCACATGTTGGCCCTGATCGGATAATCCGCATTCGTACCTTGGCTACAACAAGGTAGTGGTCCAAGTCGATGTCAGCACCTCGGAATGTGCGGACATCTTCCATGCTGGAGAGGTGTCGTGCGTCGATCGCAATGTGATCAATCTGGTTGACGGTTGATTGATCAGGAGATTTCCATGTCCCCTTGTGGATATCGAGATGTGAGAATCGTGTACTTGCTACCATTACGACTCGCCCTGCAGCGAAGTCGATTAGCCTAAATCTGTTATCGGAGGTGGTGTCGTGTAGGCTATATCGTCTGGTTATTTTACCAAAGATTTCTTCTCTACCCAGCTTAGCTTTGAAATCTCCAATGATAATTTTAATGTCATAACTAGGACATTGCTCATAGGTCGAGGAGCTCGTAGAACCTGTCTTTGGTGTCTTCATCCTTTTCCTCAGTGGGGCGTGATCGTGAGCGCAGATGAGGCAGATATCTAAAATCGATCAATTAACAACTGTTTCTTAAAAGACTTACCCATATAGATGTCCAACAAGACAATGGTTCAGAAGGAAGTACATATATCTTGGTGTGGAACATATTTGTACGGTCTTTTAAACGGTACTCAAATATGCTTCCAAGTGCTATGTAGGTCGAAAGTTTTGACTTTGTATTTTCCATTTCTCTATTCTCGAAAAATCCAAAAAAAAAAAATTAATTTGGTAGTCAGATCAGATCAATACTTCAAAATTCTAAAGAAGAGTTCCTTATAAAAAAAAACCCAAATTTCATCTAATTTCATCGGCTCTGTCGTTATATATTAAATAAAAAAAACACACTTGCTTAAAATCAATTAACAAAAAAATGGTAAATGTGTGCACGCCATACCTACAAATGTATTTTCCATTATGGGCCTCGCTCTCCATTTTCATAACCTCAAATCAACAAAACAGTCAATTGGAAAGTTTTATCTTGTTTCGTTTTTGTTTCCCATTTCAATGATTGTCTCATTATAGACCCCATCTGCAATCGCCTTTGATGGGTCTGTTTTGTAACGAAAAGTAGCAAATCGAATCTTGCAGTGAAAGGGTTGTTTCCCTTACTACCTACCTCTCTTACAGAGGATTGAAAGAGGAACATTTTATTTGATATAGTGATAGTGATGGATGAAAATATCCAACCTGTGAAACTCTAGCAGATACCTAGCGAAACAGTGTTGTCAGCGTCATAGAAAAATCACTGAGAGACAAGAAAAGTCCAAGGACTTGCAACGTTCTTGGATATTGAGGAACCTTCAATAACGTGAAGAACGAAACAATTAAGCAAGGTTTGAACGACCACAAGTTCGAAAAGGCAATAATACAGTGGATAATGTGTATGCTCAGGAAGAGACAAATCGAATTTAAGTTAGCAGAGGAAAGTGTGAGTGTATCCACATCCAGGGGCACTCCACAGGGTGGAGTTCTCTCACCGCTACTCTGAGTTCTTGTCATGAACGACATACTCTGTAAATTGATATCAAGTGGAGTAAAAATAATAGCCTACGCTGATAATCTTGCAAGTTCCTACCCACTATCAGTGAACAGACCCTTTCGTTGGTAAGTAAATGGACTAGGAATTGTGGGCTGACAGTCAATCCAGCTCAAACAGAACTAGTACTAGTACAAACGCAAAATACCCGATTTTAAAATACCTTCAATTGAAGGCTGTCCTCTTAAAATCTGTGATCATACAAGGTATCTCGGTGTGGTCTTAGATAAAAAACTAAACTGGGGTCTGAACACCAAAAATAGACACAAAAAGGCGTTGATCGCCTTTTACTCCTGTAATAGAATTTTCCGGAAAACCTGGAGACCAAATACTAACCTATATAAATTTGGTTTGGTGGAAAGCTTTAGAAAAGAGTACGAACCTGAAAACTTTGACAAAAGTTCAAAGACTTGCGTGCATAGGCGTTACAGGGACTGGAAGTTAAACTCAATTTAATACCCCTAGACCTCTTTGTTCAATAATCTGCGGCTAAAAGTGACCTGAGGCTTAGTCAGACTAAAGTCTGGAAAAACAGTTTCATGGGACATGCTAAGATCCTTCATAAAGTTTTGGGTCATAGTACTACAACAGACTATAAAATACCCGAACTTGATTTTCATAAACCATTCCAGGCTGCCATCCCAAGCAGAGAGGAGTGGATAGATAACATACCATACTCCAGTGAGTCGTCAATAGCTACCTATACTGATGGCTCTAAGATGGATACTGGTGTAGGGGCAGGTTTCAATTCCGCATCTCTCAAGTTAACCGCCTCGCTTAGGCTTCCAGACTACAGTATTTTCCTCCAAGCGGAGGTCCTGGCAGTGACAACAGCTGCTAAACAGGTATTAATGATGGCGATACCACGGGCTGATATCGTTTACATTAATAGCCAAGCGGCAATAAAAGCGATCACTGCAACTGAGGTAAAATCAAAGCTTGTTTCATGCTGCCGCGAAAAGCTTAAGGTTCTTGGCTCACAGCACAACATTAGACTGTGCTGGGTCCCAGGCCACAGCGATATACCAGGCAACGAGAAAGCCGATGAATTAGCAAGATTAGGGTCAACGCTTGACGTAAGCCAAGCTCAGCTAGTTAGCACCCCTACCTGTTATTTAAAGCAGGAAATCTCAAAAAGAATAACTATTAAGGCCAATGAAATGTGGAACCTTCTTGACACCTGCGGCACTACAAGATAGATCTTGTCCTGTTTTAACAAACAAAGAACGGAAAGAATTATGTACGACACAAGGGATCAATTCGATCTCTTGTAAGCATAATCACCGTACATAGTCTGTTAGGATATCATAAGAAAAAAGATGAGAATCAGTTCAGATGATCTATGCAGAGAATGCGGTGATGAGGAGGTGCATCAAGACTCTTCGCACTTTCTGTGTCACTATCCCGCACTCTCCCACCAAAGGAAGAAATTGCTCGGCAATTATTTCTTACACAGAAAGAAATCGAAGATCAAATCAAGAAAAACAAGCGGTAAATCACGAAAAATGAATCTAGTTATGGACCTTGGATTGGGAACCAAATATTACGAATTCGTGTTTGTAATTTATGAAAAAGAGGAAAATGAAGACATTACGACTCAATAGTTGTAATTCTACACTTTTGAACCGCAACAAAAAAAAAAGCATTTATGATTCAGAAGCGTAATTTACGATCAGCCAATTGTAATTTACTTTGCTACGGAATGAAAAAAAAAAGAATTTTTTTTCCGTTTTCTTCCCCCCCCCCCCCACACCATTCCCGTTTCGGGGGGATCTCGCCTCTTTTTCTCTCTCCCTTCCTCGCCCTTCCCCGGTACTATATTCTCCCTTCCTCTCTCTCCTCACCGATCAATCTCCGTACTTCCTTCTCATTCTGCACTGCTTAGTGGCGACTATTTTTTCAAATCCGTCACTCCGCACTGCTGGGATTCGAACCCAGGCATGAGAATGCACGACAGTCTCTTGATCGGCACCTCTATCCACTGAGCTACTAGACGCTTTAAAAAATTGGAACTGATTTTCGACCGCATGAAAACTAGGAAATAAATAAACAACACAAAAGGTTTTTCTTTTTCAGGAAATATTGTCGTTCAATTACGATTCAAGAATCGTAACAAAAAGAAACAGTTTGGTTGGATTCAAAAGTAGTAAAATGCGATAAGAATTCATGATTTAATAAACACCTATTTTTTAATTCAGGAAATATTTTTGTAAACTACGATTGTCTAAGATGAATTCGTTCATTTAGCTTCAAGAGTTTTGTTTTTAGAATATTGAGATCATAAATCTCGATCTTTAATTTTGTAAACAGAATTATTTAGTCGTACAATTTATATCATGCTCCAAATGTTTAAAATTACGTATACAAAATTTGTAAATTGCTTTTACAATGGAAATCTAAAATCATGACATTTTTTCGTAATTCTCAAATTAAACAGTTTTGTAAATTTAGACGGAATAAAGATTGAATTACAATTTTGACTCTCATTTTACGAAAAAAGGGGGATGATTTACAAAAAAAAGATTTTTCATAATTTACGACATGGAAATTCGTGATTACTGATTTTTCATTTCTTTCCGTGTAGGGGACTTAGAAGAACTCTCTAGTACTCCAGTACATTCTGAACTTCGTCAAAGCCTCTAATTGGCTTGATTAACTGAAAACACAGGTTTTTTACGGGTATCACAATTTATCTGTATTGATCTATGTAAGTGTAACATCAACTGTCAGCCCTATAATCTAACCTAACCTAGTGAAATTTTACTATTATCCTTGATTTGCTCTGTAATTATGTTTCCTGTGTACTTCAATCTACCGGACCGGCCGGCATCGCTTCGTGTTTATAAGCATGGAGATTTTCAGCTCGTATGTCAGCTATGTCCGCTGCTTCTTGTTCTTAAGCCTAATTGATGTCTTAATGTTAGGCGCACCACGAGTCGTTGAAGTTCTTCGATACATTGAACTTCGAACGTTCCAGAACTTCAGTATCAGTCTGCTAGGTTCGTCATTAAATTTTTTCGACTTTTCTTACGTTGGTTGTCGTCTGCGGAATCCTAAATGGCTATTAGACTGAGGTAAATAGTTAACACAGCAAAGTCAAAAAAAAAAAAAAACAATTACTTAAGGGTAAAAGTGGTCCCGTTCTAATAATAAAAAAAAAAAAACGATATCTGCGTCAGTGTTTTAAATCTATAAATTTGTCCACAAAAAAAGGAAAACAAGAACAACACTGGGGTCTTTCTATCATTACTTACAGCCCAAATGTTAAAATAACAAACAAAAAAGATACAAAAAAAACTCATTTCCATTCAAAGAAAAAAGGATCAATTGAATTTATTTCTTCAAAAAAAGAAAAATAAATAAATTTTACACGAAATTCCCAGTTCGTTTTGCAAATGGTGCTGAAAACCGATGCTGGCCGATGGGGTTGGTTTATTTTCGTCTGTTTGGTCGGTTGGTTTTGTTTTATTTTGCTTCACGGTCGATGCTAGTTTCTCCGATGCACAGTGGTTCCTCCCATAGGCCAAAATTCAAAATTTCAAGTTTAAGCTAATAATTTTATTTTAATGCAATAATTATCTAAGAAAGTGGGACAACTTAATGACGTCATAGATTAGTCTCTAATATTACTTATAACTTGTCAGCCGTGCCAAGAAGTTGAGTGTTTTTTGCCATTTCTGAAAAAATCGCAGAGTGAAAATACTGAGTACATATTTTTTTATTTTAGGTGTATTTTTAAGTTCAATTTTTTGAAAAAAGGTGATGATAATTATAAAATAATGTTGATCGACAGTTTCTTTTTGATTTTTATCAATTTTTATTTTTATGTTTTTATTTTGGCCTCATGGAAAATAGTAGAAAATGAGATTTTTTTCAAAATTTCTTGTTTTTCGGAAGAGCCAAAACATCAAATTCCCACAAACTCCCACGATAATTTATATACCATAATTTTGGGTTACTTTTCCTCTTTAAGAGCATATATGACATTTTTTGCGCAAATTTGCGCAAATTTTGAAATTTTAACCTTGAAGAAATGCTTATTTTGCACTTTTTTTTAAACAGATTCTATCAATAATCATATTGAATTGACATTTTTCATATTTGGAATACCGCGAAGGGTTGCAGTGCTACAACAATTATCGAAACATGGTCAACTTTCAAAGAAATATATGACATTGAAAGCTTAGGAGCCAAAAATAAGATAACCACACTTTGTAAATCGTTTCAAAGAAGGTGGGAAACTTGCTCCAGAAAAGAAAACTTATTTTTGTCTACGAATAGTGCTTGGCTTGATTTTGTGGAAGACTTTGGCTATGGACCATATTTTTTGGCAAGATTTTTATTTTTATTTTGTCATGACACAGAAGCGGGGTAGTCGGTTGCGGGTAGTGGATAGCAATTACTGGTGTAGCGGGTAGCGTTTAGAAGTATTGGGTAACGGGAAGTGGGGTAGCGGGTAACAGGGTAGCTGAGTATAATAGGATAGCGTGTAGAGGGTAGTGGGGTAGCGGGTAGTAGGTAGCGATTACCGGTTAAGCGGGTAGCGTGTGTAAGTATTGGGTAGCGGG
Organism: Sphaerophoria taeniata; assembly: GCA_943590905.1. NCBI lineage: Eukaryota > Metazoa > Arthropoda > Insecta > Diptera > Syrphidae > Sphaerophoria > Sphaerophoria taeniata. Next base: position 73,170,111 of record OX016542.1, on the reverse strand, counting down.
TAACAGGTTAATTGGGTATAACGGGGTAGCGGGTAGATGATAGTGGAAAAGCGGGGAGAGGATAGCGGGTGGTATGGTAACGGAGAAGCGGGGAGATGGTAGCGGGTGGTATGGTAGCGGGCTACAAAAGTCTAGGTCTTTTTTATATCGATTGAGGCAGTACGAAGTCCGTCGGGTCAGCTAGTATTGAATGAAATTGAACAAAACATTTATTAAATAATAAATAAACCACTTTTTTTCATTGCTTGCTTGATTTTCTGTAGATTAAAATCAAAATTTGAATTTTGGCCACCTTCCTCATACAAGTGGAACCACTGTGCGATGGTGGTCGCTTCTATGTACATATAATGCTCTATGGGTTTAATTTATTTGGTGGAACAGAAGTTCACTTGGAATCACATTTCGATAATTTCGTAGATGGATTCCCGAGAGTGGTGGAACAATTCAACGAAGGACGAGTGCCTAACACAACACTACACATAAAATGCCAGAAGTAAAAGTGGTTGACTTTGCTTCTCTTTTATTCTTGAATGCTTTGGCCTTTGCTTCTGCTTTTGTCTTTAAATATATGCTCGGCGGAGCAGAAAAAAATTACTTGCCGACCTTGTATCCGTTTCCTTATCTTCATCTCAAAAGAGTTCATAATTTGCCAAGAAATTAATGGAAATCAAAAAAATTTACATTTCACAAAACGATGTCCTTGACAATGATGATGATGAGAATGGAAAAAAGTTTGCTGTTTCTGCTTTGTTTGTTGTCACTTGCGTGATAGCCTGGTCCTGTCCTCTTTTTTAACCAACAAAGTTTTACCTACTTTATTTATTTTCTGTTTTGTGGGTGATGAAACAGTTATTATGTTTATTTCTCCTTTGGGGCACCTTAAGCGGTTGTTGCTTTCAAGGCTTGTTTTATTTAAACCATCAATTATAAGCCGTTGACAGTTTAAAATCATTAAGGGACAACAGCATTTTTTAGAAGGCAAACAACAGGTTAATACGTTTAATCACTCGGTAGCATATTGTAAAGTTGAAAATTTGGGCAAAATATATATCTAGGCCAGGAAAGAAAAAACTTAGAATAAGAAAAAGCTAAGATATAGTGTTCACCTTTCAATTGTACATAGATGTCCTGTCTAAGGACATTTAATTTTTTGATATTTTTATTGGTTCTTACTCTGGTAAGAACTATCGAATACTCCCTAGAGCTAAAGGAATATACTATGGTTGCCTTCCTAGATATTGAAGGTGCTTTCAACAACGTTGACACATCTGCTATCACTTCTGCTATGACGACCCTAAACGTCGAATACTCACTCTGTGAGTTGATTAATCTAATGCTAAAAAGCAGAATCAACAACTCTAAAATGGGGGATTTTAGTACGAAAAGGTCTGTTAGCAGAGGCACTCCACAAGGTGGTGTTCTGTCTCCTCTCCTGTGGAACATAGTAGTTAATGAACTGCTAATATCCCTCGAGAAGGAAGGCTACAGACTACAGAGTGATTGCGTATGCCGATGATGATGCTTTCGCCGTCACAGGAAACCATCCTAATACCCTGAGAGACCTCCTTTAAAACGCACTTAATATGCTCACTAGATGGGCTGATCACTGTAGACTTAATATTAATCCTCAAAAAACATACCTCGTCCTTTTTACACGGAAATACAAAATCCCAGTAATTGTACCTCCTTCAATAAAAGGTGTACCACTAATTTTGACCGATGAAGCCAAATATCTTGGTTAAGTTGGAAACCTAATATTCCAGGAAAGAGTTAAGAAAGCTACAGTAGCTATTTTCTCTTGAAAGAAAGCCATATGAAGCAAATGGGGTTTTCAACCTCGCATAACCTATTGGCTTTATACATGGTTGCAGTATGGTGGACTGCACTGGAGAAAGTCACTTACTGCGACTAACTCAGCAGAGTCCAACGCACTGCATGTCTCTGCATACGCGGGGCATTGAGAACCACACCCTCAGCAGCGTTAGACACTCTCCTCCATCTGACACCCCTCGACACCTTCAATAAACAAGTGGCAGTGAGTACAGCTATGAGACTCAACACCTCATCTCAATGGACCAACAATAATGTGGGACATTTCATCATTTTGAACTTCTTCGGTTCTATACCAAAGTACATAGACTACACCATTCCAAAACCCCAATTTGGGAAACATTTCCAGGTCTCCATTCCATCTAGAGATGAATGGGAAGACAACAAACTCCTGGAAGGCAAAAGCATTCATTTTTATACAGATGTATCCAAGACAAATGATGGAGTTGGTAGTGGTGTGTACTCAGAAAACTTAATCTAAGCCTCACATTCGGCCTCCCTAATCATTGTAGCACAGATAATTAACTTATACAGATGTCTCATCCCTGCAGAAAAAATGAAACATTTTTTTCTCTTAACAGACAAAGCCTTAACAGACAAGGAGTTTTCTGAAGCTTTTTTCCTTGCCAAGTATTCATTTATAGGCAACGAGGTGAGCGAAAATAGATTTTGAATGCATTTATTGAATGTGTTAAAGCTTTTGGAAAAAGCTTTTTTCATCTGTATAAATTTATTATCTGTGATTGTAGCGTCTTCCAAGCGGAAATTTTGGCGATCTAAGAGGTTCTATCCTGGCTGAGAGAAAACGTGATATCAACTTCTGATATCCGCATCTTCTCTGACAGTCAGGCTTCTATTAAATCTCTCGACGGTGTCTCAACCAACGCTCAAACGGCCCTCGATTGTCGATCAACTCTTATGGAGATGCCGGCGCAGCAATTTAAAATTCATCTCTGTTTGGTGCCGGGCCACAGAGACATCACAAGAAATTGTTGAGCCGATGAACTCGCTATTTCATCTGAAAGGGAAAACATAGGTATACCGATAGCTACATGTAAACTTTTGCTAAAAGAAACAGCCTTAACGATAACAAACTCTAGGTGGTACAATTTACCAACGTGCGCAGTCACAAAACTCATATGGCCGTCACTGGACCTAAAGCGCTCTAAAGACTTGTTGTCTCAAAGAAGATTTCATATTAGCTCCCTAATAGGTGTCCTAACGGGACACTGTCTTATAGGCAGACACGCAATACGACTTGGTGTAGCCTCAAATGACTTCTGCAGGAGCTGTATGGACGAAGAAGAAGAGAAAACAATCTCTCACCCTTTCTGCACATGCCCTGCTCTTTCCCTAAGACGGAAACTTCATCTGGGAGAATATATTTATGATAATCCCAGTGAACTAGCTAACAAGTATATCAAATATCTTCTTCGCTTTATAAAAAGTTCAAAATGGTTCGAGTAGTAAGAACTAATTCTCTAGATTCATGTGGTATCACAATGGGCCTTTTCTTATGGTCTAAGTGTGCGGTTCCTATATCCGCAACCACCTTAACTTAACCTAACCTAACCTATTGGTTCTGACGTGGACTTTATATGTGTTACAGAAACCTGTTAAGGGATGAGTTAAATGATGAGATCTGCGGCTTACAGGGTTATCGCGTTTTTAGATTTAACCGTATTAATTGTATTGGAGGCGGTGTGTTGCGATTTATGCTAGGAACAAAATTAAATACAAACTTAAACTTACAGCTAATGGGGAAAATGGCATCGATTTTTTATTTGTTGAAATCAGAGGTAGTCAGGGAAATTTACTTATGGATGTCATGTGCAGGCATGGTGTCATGCTGCGCTGTATGCGATTTTGAAAGAAATCTCTTTGATCTCTCCTAATATTATGCTTTGTTGTGACTTCAACTGCAATCTCTTGAGTTCTTATGTTAACACCAGTACCCCAACACACTTTTTTGGAAGGGATTCCTCGTTATTATGTCTTATGTTTGTGAGTGACAAGAACAATGTTGCATTGTATGATCAACTTTCGGCTCCTGCTCTTTCAAAGTATGATTTAATTTTTTTAATACTCAATTGTAGCCTTGATTATATAGATGAGAAAATCAATTATCGAGATTTCTATAATAAAATTGTACAAGAGCTTGAAACTCAAACGCGAGAAACAAATTAGGATTCTATTATATTATAAGCCTTCTTCAAATGAGTAGATTGAATTTATTAACACCTAATATCTCTGAACTGTTCAATACCCATGTCCCCTTAAAACAAAAACTGTTCAAACTGTTCAACAAAACAATAATTCATGGTATTAGAGATTTGATGAAACAGCGAGATGACGCCTACGCGAATTGGAAAAAGGTACCTATAGATTAACAGAGCTGCGTCGTGTGTTTTGTTCACTGCGTAACCGAGTAGTCACTAAAATAAGCTCAAATGATCGCTCTGGAAAAACATACGCAAAATCGGTATCGGTAAGACAAAATAAGGAGAAGTAGAGGACATTGATGGCAACAAACTTAACGAACAATTTATGTCTTCTCTACCGCCCCAGGTCTCCCTACCTTGCCCCTCAATTAGTTTTATATATTGCCACTTGTATTACCATTATATCACTTATGCCTTCAATACTATTTTGACGTCCGGACTCTACCCAGAGTTATGGAAAGTTTTTTAAATCATTCCACTTCAAAAAAAAAAACGCTAACAGAGATGAATTTAGACCTATTTTTTATTGCCATTTTTTGTCAAAAGTCTTTGAAAGGATCCTTCAAAAGCAAATAAACGAAAGGTTACGTTTCTAGTTTTGTTGGAGTTTTCGATTCTGTTAATCATGTCCATCTATGTTGAAAGCTTATGCTAAATTTTAATTTTCTCTTATTTAACCGATAGAAAGCAAGCAGTGCAAGTTGGCGACACCCTGTCAAATTTTTTACCGAATGTTACTGGTGTACCACAAGGTTCTATACTGGGTCCTCTTTTGTTTTCTGCTTATGTTAATGAACTTCCATCTTCTTTAGCAAATTATAGCTCTCATTTGTATGCTGATGACGTTCAGCTTTATTTCAGCTGCCCACTTGGCCTTATCGAACATATAGCGTTCTGCGTCAATGAAGTCCTGAAGAGAGTTACAAATTGGTCTTTGTCAAACGGAATAATTTTGAACCCAAAAAAATCCAATTGTGTTCTGATTTATAGAAAATCTCTTGAATTTCAATCTTTCACTCCAGCAAAAACGCGTTTTCTTCTAGTTAAAACCGTGGTAATACCTATCCTGGTCTATGGTTGCGAAATCTATTGTAACTGCAGCTTCATGAGCAGGCGAAAACTTAATGCTCGTTCATTCGTTATGTCTTTGGATTGCGACGGTATGATAGAATATCTAGTTTTGCTCCGCAAGTATTGGGCATGCCTTTCGAAAAATATATAGTATTTCGTAGTTTCTGACATACTTCTCACACGCCGACCGTTTTGAAAAAATAAGAACTGGGTGTTCAAACAGATCTCATCAGTTGATTATCCCTCCTTACGCATATTCAACATCGGAACGTCAAGTTTTTGTAAATTCTTTTAAGCTTTGGAACACCCTCGTAATATAAAACAAAATCTGTACGCAGCAAACATAAAAAGAGTTTTTAGATCTTATTTTTCAATATGAAAATATAATGCACTTTTATTAACTTTTTTTTATCTTTGCTCAGCCATTGTTTTTTGTAAAATAAACTTACAGCTACCCTATAAGATTTTAAATTAAACTGTTGCTAAGCATTTTCGATATTTAATAAATAAAAAAAAATTATTTATTTTATGAGTTTATTTTGATTTATTTGCAGCTCTACCCACGAGTCCCATTGCAGAACACAAACTTCACTGATTAGCAGTTATTTAAATACTGGATATTAAAAAAGAGATCTGGCCGTATAGTACAGAAGCACTACATATCAAAGTACTTGTAAATTGAGAGACCAATATTGTTCTACTTAAAAGTAATAATACAAATATAAATAGTTTTACGTTATTTAAAAAAAGAAAAAACACGAATATAAAGATTTTTAATTAAAAAGAAAAGAATCTATTTGGATTCGAAACACAGAAACTTCAACTTGATTTTTATATGCACGCAACCACGAACAAGTTTTTGGATTCATTTTATTAACAAACAAATTAAGTACCACTACATACAAATATGTTAACTTTCTTACCACCTACCTTATTCATAAGCAACAAAATAATTACAGTAAATGAAAATAAAATGCAATATAAAAATTGTTATTTAGGTACCTAGATTTATATTAGAGTACACATAGGTACATATACTTCGAGATTAAACAACATTAATCGTATATATGTGTTTGTATAACAACATAAGTGATTGTATAAAAGAATTTAGATAGATAAGAAAAGCGATACATACTTACGAATATATATATATATATATATACTTATATCAACTGTTTATATTATATCTGAAATCAAAATTCAACAACCGTTAGATTGGTTAGGATGATGGCGATGACATTAAATTGTTCTAAACAAATTTATATAATTATAAACAAATCCTCTGCTTTTAATTTTATTTTATTATTTTTTTAATGTAATTCTAATTTAGTTAAAAAAAAAAAAAAATTATCAACAAAAGAAACGGACTTAAACAATTATAAATAAAAATGAAAATGAAATAAAAAAAATGTCTGAAATGAAGAAACGACGTTGTTTTTACTTAACACAACAAAATACATTTCATTAGTTTACTTCTCAAGTAAAGATGTTAATGTGGGTTAGTTGTTAATTTTTAAATAGGTTAATTGAGTTCTTCAGATTTTGTTCCTTTAATGGTCAAGTCACACAACCTTAACTATATAAATAAAGGAATCGCAGTAAGGAACCTTAGACTTGGTATGACTTTGTCTAGATTTCATTACTTTTTAGAGCTAAACAAGTAGCTCCATCGACATCGAGACTTGGCTAGTTTTTTACAGAATTTTTTTGGTGGCATTTAATATACAAAAACCAAACAACCAAAAAGAGTTAAGCTTTGTCTTTCACTTGCTTTCTGTTCTTACCAAATTAAAACAAAAACCATGAGGCTTTAAGCTTCCACCAGTTTAATTAGGTTATGTAGGTACATCCAAAATCCAAATCCATCCACTACTCAAAGATTTGCTGAGGTTGTCTTAGGACTAATGAAATGCATCACCTCCCATTTAATGTTCAATTACTCTTCTGTCTCATGCTCAACATTATATTAACTAAAAAGAAAATACAATAATTTAGCTTTTAATTATGGTAATTAAATAAGACAAGCAATAGAATTTTGAGAAAGGTCAGCAGAACGCAGACAGAAAAAAGTTTCATTCTTACACACTTAGAAAATGTATAAAAAGTGTGTATTTAAGGTCGGGGTCGAAATACTGCATGGATAACTGTATTTAAAATACTGTATCTCAAAATACTGTTAGCAAAAGTGTTCAGTGGTCTTACATTCGTTTAGATTTTCAATAAATGGTTTATAGATACATAAATCCAACTTTGCTTCTTGTGTTTCTTTAAAATTGATGTTTAAGAACGGAATTCTCAAAAATAAAAAAAAAAAGATTTTTAGATAGGTACTAATTGTAGGGTAGAGTCGGCACCTTTCGACACCTTAACAGAAAATATACAAAGGCATAGGTACGTGTTTTTTTTTATTTTTTGAAAAATTTAAAAAAATTTCCCAAGTCTATGATTTTATCAACATATCGGCGGAACTATAGATTTAAGAAAAAATGTTCTGTTAGTTCCTTAAGAATCGAATACAGCTTTCCCAATTCGTTGGTGGAAAAAATTTAAGTTTTTATCTTCTACTTCTTAGTTTTTAATTATAGTTTTTACTTTTAGTTTGTAATTCATACGTTCTTAAGGTTAAAAGCTTCTGTAATAAGAATTTTTTCACGAAAATGGCCGAAATCAGCAGCCATCCACCCACGAGATTCAGCAAATCTTTTCCGTTTTTCTTTTTCAATATTCGTAGGTTGGCCGAGCTGTTCCTTTTGTTTGCTTTTCGAATGTATAGAGGGCGCTACTGGACAGCGTTGCCAGATTCGACAACATGTTTACTATTTTTTTTTGTATTTAAAAAAAAGTAGAAAATCGTCGAATGTGCCCAGCATGGGGCACACAAAAATAGATTCATTAAAAAAAAAGAACATTAATCGCATTGATTAAATCAGACTGTAACTAACATTTAGATTTCTTAAAACGATATTGAAGATACTCTTCTTTTGCGATCTTGTTGTGCCCGGAGGAAGCGTCTGTCGGAGGTGTCTCAGCTTAAAATGTCGAAAGTGCCCCACTGACTGCTTTTCAACATTTCTTTTTTTTATTATTTACCAAGCAAAATATTTCAATTTTAATTTTAAAATATAACTAAGCACTTAAGGTCAGTACATATGAGCTGCGACCTGCGTCTGCGAATTATTCTTTTAAAGCTATTTCCAAAGTAAATATCAACCCATTCTTTTTTTAATTGAATAAATGACCGTATTTACATATTCCAATACAGAATACTGCCTAAATTTAGTTAAAACTACACAAAAAACACATTTTTTTATTTTCTATGCGACCAACAGCTGCGAACTACGAATTTTCAAATGAGAGTTCGCAATCCACAAATACGAAACGCTTTCCACAAAGTTACAAATAAATAATAGCAGTTTAGGTCTTTTATTTATCGATTGAGGCAGAACGAAGTCTGCCGGACGAGCTGGTATATTTTATTACATTAATGAATAAGATATTTTGAACTATTGCTGCAATTTTTGCTGAAATTATCATAATTTTCATTATAATAGGGTTGTCTTTGTTTTTTGACCCCCATTAAGAAACCGCTAAGCCACGTCGAATGGAACCAGAGATTCATGGCAGTACGATGAGTGGTTCGCGATATAGTCGAGCAGAATAAAGGTAACGGACAAAGTGTCAAAAAAAAGTGAAGGGTGCTGTTTGCCTGCAGACTTTAGTTATATTTTGGATTTTTCCACATCGTTTTTCAAAAGAAAATGATTTTGAAAATGCTGTTTTCCGCTAATTTGGTTGCCGATTAAACATTAGATCTCCAAAATGAAGTTAACTGTAAACTGTTAACAATTGAACATTTCGGAGAAATCATTGAGACGAATTTTGCATAAAGACCTTGGTATGACGCCATACAAAGTCCAATTGATTCAGGAGTTGAAGCCAACTGACCATCCAATGCGTTTCCGCTTCGATAAGTGTGCCTGGGATCAACTTAGAGAAGATGCCGATTTTGGCAAAAAAATCATCTTTTCAGATAAAGCTCATTTTGATCTTGGGGGGGTATGTGAACAAGCAAAATTGTCGTATTTGGGGCACAGAAAACCCGCACGCGTAAATTGAAAAGTCGATACACCCAAAACGAGTCACTGTTAGGTGCGGATTTTGTTCCAGAGGAATAATTGGGCCATTTTTCTTCGAAAATGAGCAAGGAGTGGCCGTTACAGTCAATGGCGATCGACGCGATCGTTATCGGGCCATGTTGAACTAATTTTTGTTCACAAAAATTGAAGAGGAGGATATTTTCAACATTTGGTTTCAACAGGACGGCGCTATGTGCCACACAGCCGAAGCTTCACTCGATGTTTTGCGCCCTGTTTTTGAAAATCGCACTATCAGCCGCAGAGCTGATGTCGTTTGGTCACCTCGGAGCTGCGATTTGACACCGTTGGATTATTATTTGTGGGGTTGACAAAAGAATTTCTGAAAAAGATTCTACACTATAACAATCTATGCTGCATCATCTTATGATCTTTGGAAATTTACAGTTATTTATACATGTTTGCGTATTACTTCCAGAAGATAAGATCGCCATTGCTAAATTTTATGTGGCCAATAAATTAGCACACATTGTTAAAATTGTGTGTAAAGTGTAAAAAAGCAGTAGTTTTGTTCAGATTTTAATAAAAAAAAAGTAATCCAAACTTCAAAGTAAGTTTTTCTAGAGGTTTGTATTGCACAATTTTTAATATTATTTGATTAGATTAGGATTAGGGCCGACAACAGTCTTGTAGGTACACCAGATCTCAGAAAAATTATTATAGTGATGAAAAGTAACGGAAAAACAATTCACGAAATCGCAAAGCTAGTGGGACGGTCAAGAAAATTAGTCTACAACGCTATTAAATATTTTGAAACCGATAATAGATACGACTAATGCCATCCAATGAAACCCGCCACCAAAAAAGACAAGTTCTGCTGATGATCGAATAATCGCTTCTTATGCAAAAAAAAACATCAATTTATGACGTCAGCTGAAATTCGGGATAAAGTGCATAAAGACCATGGCATATCAGTAAGCAGCAGAACTATCCGAAGAAGACTAAATGACAAGGATTTGATTGGTTGCGCAGCTCAGCTCAGCACAAAAAATATTTCAGCTAGAGTAAAGTTCGCAAGACAATACGGAAACAAATCGCTACTCTTTTGGAAAAATGTCCTTTGGAGCGATGAGTCAAAATTTAACCGTTTGGGCTCCGACGGAAAGCGTCATGTTTGGCGTCCACCAAAGCAGGAGCTTAATCCACGCTACACAATAAAAACTGTGAAGCACAGTGTTGGGTGTATAATGGTGTGGGCTGCGATTTCATGGCCAGGTTAAAATAGAGCCAATTGTTAAAATAGAGCAGCGATTGGACCAGCATCAGTATGAGGGCATCTTAGAAAACCATATGGAGCCCCATGCTGACGATAATTTGCCATTATCGTGGACATTTATGTATGACAACGATCCTAAGCACACTTCGCGGCTAGTGAAGCAGTGGATTAGTGATCACAAAATCAATCTATTACCTTGGCCTGCTCAGAGCCCTGACCTGAATCCCATAGAAAATCTATGGAACGATGTAGAACATCAGGTTAGATTGAGAAAACCAAACAAATTAGAAGGACTTTGGGAACCTATTAAAGAAGGCTGGAACAGCATTCCTATTCATCGGCGCCAACGCCTAGTAGAGAGTATGCCCCGGAGGTTACAAGCTGTAGTGAGGCAGAAAGGTTTCCCAACAAAATATTAATGAAATAAGTTTTTTGTAAAAAAAATGTTCTTAATTTATTAATTGTGCTAATTCTGTAGCCACAAAGGACCCCGCACAATTTGTATGGGAAGTGGCCCTCGGCGAAATTGTCTGAAATTTTAGTATGTTGTTCTCCTGAAGCTCCTGATCAAAAGTCAATACGGGCAAAAAGTTAAAAAATGGACAGTTTTTGAGATATCGGGGTTTTTCTGATGACTATCTCAAACCCTTTATTACGGGAAAGTTACTCTCTGTATTGTGTTTTAAGCTGTTTTTAAGTGGAATCTATAGGTTTTTGGGGTCGCTGATTCCGAATCTGATGTCAAAAATGACCATTGACAGACGAAAACTGTCAATTATCGCCCCAGCAGCGTTTTCGGAAAACTGACAGTTACCAAAATACTGAAAAAACCCTGTCCTGGACGGGTTTCAAGTCTGTTAGATGGTTTGTTGGCTCCGTACACAATCTTAAACCCCACTTCTAGTTAATGTTTGATAGTCCGTCTAATCTTAATACAAAATCCAGAGATTTTTTTTTTAGAAGTAGGACTAGCAATCGAATTTTTTTCCCGAATTTTTTCCTTTTTCGCTTATTTTGTTAATTCGTTTATTTCGCCATATTTCGTTTAAATTCTACTGCGAATAACTATAAAAATAAAAGGAAGAGGGAAAAAAACTCCCAACAATTTTTCGATTGGGAATCCTTTTTCCAAAAACAAAGAATGAATAGAGCGTGTTTTATTTGCAATTCGAACGACAATGTTAACCGAGTATCTCCTCAATGTCGTGCTCATACTTTTATTCATTTTGACTTATTCATTCCCGAGAATGTGAGAATTTGCCAACGCCATTTAGACAACAATGGCCATATCATCCCTATACTCATGAGGGGAATTCGGTATGTTAATAGACCCCATCAATTCCAGGGGCCAGCTTTGCAATCTTTTTTACGGGGTTTGCAACAGGTAGCTGAACCTCAACCGAGACTGGATAGAGCAGTAGATGACTTTGATGATGAGGAATTCGAATGTTTGTTCCCGATCAACAAAAATTAATTCCAAGATCTATATGCCTATTGTAACCCTATCTATGAGGGGGATATTCTACGTCGTGTAAGTAGGAAAGATCTCATGGCATTTTTATGCAAGTTGCGTCAAGGGCTTTCAGATGAGTTTTTGAAAGTGCTTTTTAGCTACCCAAGTAGACAAGCAGTTAGTATGGCAATCAACGTCGTACGGAAGTCCTTGAGCTCAAAATTTGTACCAGAAAATATTGGTTTACAAGCCATTGCACGGGATGTTTTTATTGAACAGCATGTTACCCCTTTTTCAAATGCACTCTATAACCCCAACCCTGATGTACCACGAGCAATATTAATATGTGATGCAACTTATGCATTCATAGATAAAGCAAGCCATTTTCGCACCTTGAGACAATCTTTCTCGATGCACAAAAGCAGACATTTATTGAAACCAGCGTTACTGGTAGCAAGTGATGGTTATATACTGTATATTTTTGGTCCCCATTTTTCAGATTATTATAATAATGTCCTGCTATTCTTGATGATGTACTCTATAATGGGAATGAATAAGCAAATTGGGTTCAACCTGGCGATATTTTTATGGTGGACAGGGGTTATAGGGACGTAGTTCCTATATTGGAGAATTTAGGAATCACTTGTAAAATGCCAGCCCTATTGCAACAAGCACAACGGCAACTCTCGACAGAAGATGCTAACAGTACTAGGCTCATTACAAAAACAAGGTGGATGGTTGAAGCAAGGAATGGACACATTAGAACCATTTTCAAATTCTTCGCCAAAAACTTCAACATTCAAAATGCGTCCCATATTGGTGAATACTATAGGATTGCAGGAGCTATTATTAACAAATATAGACCTCTCCTAGAAATGGAAAATGCGACTGTAGAGATAGCGAGAGCAATGTTGGAACGAGCGATGAGTGCAAACATTTTACAAGCTCGTCTAGATGTTGACAAGCTGCTAAGAAGATACGGGCAATGGGAGAGATTACGCCACCAAGTTCCAGATTTTCCTAGGCTTGATTTGGAAGATTTACAGGCCCTGACATTTGGTGTCTATCAGGTGAATGTAGCCTCAGGATACATTCAGGACAAAACGAGTCGAAAGGGAGAAGAAGAACTAGAATATGATGGCCTTCTCAATGAACACAACCTGATAAGGATTCGAATTTATTCTAGGCTGAGACGAGCAACTATCCATCAAATATTCATCTCATACATAATTCACGATGAAATCCAAGATGATGAAGACGCAATAACGGGTTACTATTGTACTTGTCAATCGGGAGCTAGAACTCTTGGAACTTGTGCCCACGTTGCCAATATTCTTTGGTACTTAGGATACGCACGTCACTAAGCAAGGGTAAAATGGCCACAGCAGAATCTGCTAAATACAACAATGGATGCGTCTCGTCGGCCCATTGGTTGAGAAGGACGGGATATTGTGAGAGGCAAGGGGACTCACGTTAATCAAGCACCCCAAAGGGTACAGAAAACTACTACGTCCACGTCGTTGTTCCCGGGTAAAGCTAAAAGTAGTATTCAGTAATGCACCTGACGCAAATGTTTAAACAAAAAATGTATTTTGGTCGTTTAGTTTTCCGAAAACGCTGCTGGGGCGATAATTGACAGTTTTCGTCTGTCAATGGTCATTTTTGACATCAGATTCGGAATCAGCGACCCCAAAAACCTATAGATTCCACTTAAAAACAGCTTAAAACACAATACAGAGAGTAACTTTCCCGTAATAAAGGGTTTGAGATAGTCATCAGAAAAACCCCGATATCTCAAAAACTGTCCATTTTTTAACTTTTTGCCCATATTGACTTTTGATCAGGAGCTTCAGGAGAACAACATACTAAAATTTCAGACAATTTCGCCGAGGGCCACTTCCCATACAAATTGTGCGGGGTCCTTTACACTTACAACGTTTTTAATGGATTTTTTTAATACTTTTTTTCTTGAATTGTTATTACATATTTTGTTATTGAATTTATTTTTTAATAATGAATAAAACATTTTGCAATAAATTAAGTTTCAAAATAATATTCTCGCTTATTTGAATTCTGAGTACTATTTTGTGCTAATTCTCTGTCCAACAGTGTATTATGGAGATGCACATCCTTATATTCATGAAAACAAAAAATTAGGGACTGTCACCTTTTGCTTTTGATCTAAACTTTGTGGGAAGAGGCAATGAGAAAACATTTAAAAACAAGACTATCCCTACACGTTTAATGTTTCAGCTTCACTGTTGGTTGAAAGTTTAATCTCGAATTCATATTATTTTACGGCTAAAAAACTTGCTAGATATAGGTAACTTATTCTATGAGTTGCTAGTAAAAAAGCAGGAAATGTTTCGACATTTTCAAAAATTTAAAAAATTAGCCTTGCTATGGTTCACGTTTTTTTTTCTAAGCCTTTGATTTTACATCGCTGCCAAAACGCACTTGTCTGGGTGCTTTTTAACTTCATCCGTCAAAAACTGTTGGTCATGACTCATGACTCATGAATTATTTACCCATTTTCAAATTGGCCAGATGATGTGATACTTGCAGTGCCAGTAAACATTATTATGCTAATGAGATTAGATAGGCTCACTTTGATTGAAAATGTAAATGTTGATGGGACTAAGTCCGGTCCAAGCAGAAATAGAGACCCTGTTGATGGTGTTGATGACAGTATTGTAAAAGTCTATGAAGTCTCCTCGCGCATTTACGAAGCCAAGGTGCAAACTTGTTAAAGTCACACTTCAAAACACAACAGCGCTCGAGCGTTAGCACCACACAAAACAAAAATCAGGATAAGTTGAAATTTGTAAGCACGTCACATTGATCCATTTGAGAGAATTTACATAGTTAATTAACTTTCAGCAATTTGGGGAATGAAGATGGGCGGCCTGGTCATGGACGTAGCTTTTGGGATAATTTATGTTTTTGCTGACATGTGTCTTTTTCTCTCGTCATTGGTTGGTTTCGTTATCGTTATAGGTGATACTGATAATAATGCATCGTCGGCAGCAGCTAGGATGGGAGGATAGTGTTGATAATTATCAAACTAAAATATGATGACTAAAATTAAGCAGAAGCCAGGAAGAAAATTAGTTAATTAAATGAGCAATCTGTATGTTTTTTTTTTTTTTAAACAAAACTATTTCTATTTTCTTATTGAATATAAACCATTTTTCGCTATTCTATGTGTTTCAAATGTCCTTGATTTCGATCCCTTAATATTTTATGAAAAACCTTTTGGATGGGTTTCAAATGATTAAATATTTTTAAAGAAGATTTATGGTTCCTCGCTAATATCATATTTCCAAAACCCTTATTGAAATAAATAAAATGCACAAACATCAGTCTCTCCATAAGCCCAATATCACTGTTGTGTGAATAATTGAAACCAAAAATAAACTATATTTTTTTGTGTTTTTTTTAATATAGATTTGTGCTTGCATTGACTTTTCTCGGTAAGTAGAAAACGCAGGTGTTCGATTTTAGGAGCTAAATACAGAACATAGTTTCGGTTTTCCTGAATAACGAGAAATATTTTTAAAGAAAAGAGAATTCGCTTTCTTTGTAATAAGTGTTTTTGGTTATACGTCGCATATGAAAAAGGGAGATCCTCTAAACTCTGCCAACTACAGAGGAATCAGTCTACTTAACATCGCCTACAAGATCCTCTCAGCCGTAATATGTGAACGTCTGAAGCCTTTCGTCAACAATCTGATTGGTCCTTATCAATGTGGCTTCAGGCCAGGAAAGTCTACCATCGACCAAATTTTCAAGTTGTGGCAGATCCTGGAAAAAACCTATGAACTCCATAATCGATACCCACCACCTCTTCATCGATTTTAAGGCCGCGTATGACAGCATCTACAGAGACGAACTGTATAAAGCTATGTCTAGTTTTGGCATCCCTGATGCCAAGCTCGTTTGCTTATGCAAAACGACGATGGAGAACTCAGGCTGCTCCATCAAAGTTGGCAATGAGCTCACGGAATCTTTCGACGTCAAAAAAAAAAATTCAGACAAGGCGATGCGCTGTCGTGTGATTTCTTTAACATCGTTCTTGAGAAGATATAGTGCAAAACTCCACCGTCAACACCAGAGGCACTATCTTCCAAACTTTACGGGTTGTACAACGACGTGGACCTAGCCAGAAGGGTCGTCAAGGTCCAGAGACTCAGATGGCTCGGTCATTTAGAGCGCATGGACACCAATGCTCCCACCCGGAAAGCCTTCGACACTATTCCCGAGGGACGCAAAAGGAGAGGAAGACCGTGACTCAGGTGTCGCACACAAGTGGAAGAGGATCTCAATCAACTTGAAGTGTAAAACTGGAGACAGTTAGCTAGGGACCGAGATGGCTGGCGGAGACTGTTGATTGAGGCCCATGTCTAACCGGACTGTAGCGCCACCTTAAGTAAGAAATTGAAAAATTCACAAATTGTCAACAATATAAATGATGTCGAATTTCCCGCTGACAGTAAACCTGATAATTGCTGGTGGTTCACGTGATAGCATAGACGAAAGCATGTTCTTCCACGCGTAAGTAGTCTCCAATATCACGAAGAGAATTTTAATTGAAGAATCGCGACAAAAAATGGAAACGAAACTGAAGGGTAAAGGAAGTAAAAAATGGTAACAAGACATTCATCAGAAACATTTTTTTAAAAACGCAGTATTTGACAAGTTTTTATAATCACCAAGCACATTCCCCGATTGCACCTTAGAAAAACTTTTGAAACTTTGATGCTATCGTACTTTAACTCACATAGGTACACGTTAATTCTTAAAAATACTTAACCTTATTTGAAAACATTTCCCTCAATTAGTTTGTCCCATTCAATTGTGATTATTTATCAATTGCAAATGCTTGATTTCGATTTTCTCCATCATGAAATATTTGAAATCTCAATCAAGTGCATTGCATGCAAACTTACATGCAGCACTCACTCGGAAACAATAAAACCACAAGTCCTGCATGTACTTGTCATGCCATTTAAAAGTAAGCCTTTATTTGCGTTCATAGATACATAACTACAGTATTTTACGGATATAAGAAACACTCATATAAGAAAAATTTGCTTATAAGAAACGCAACCTAAAACACCATGTCGTTTTCTTAAATTTCTCTCTGAAATTGAACGTATATAAGAAACTCGCATATAAGAAAAACACGTTTATATAAGAAATACATTTTAATGCACACTACAAATTTTCAAGAACAAAAAAGGACGCATATAAGAAACTAACTTCAGCTCTACTTTAAATGAATTTGATGTTGAATTCCGTTACCTTGAAAGCTTTGAAAATGCAGAATGTTTCGGAGAAATAAACGAAAGAGATCTCAGAAATGAAATGCAAATGATGACAGATGGATCAGATGGGTACGAGGAACCAGATTTAGTTGAACGAGAAGACGAAGGTTTACAGTTACTACCACCGCCAACTAGGACCGAAGCAATTGAAGCGTTCTTTCTCCTAAAGCGGTTTTTTTGATAGTGACGAAGAACAGAGTTTGGATTCTATTCAAGAACATCTTTTCAAAGACATTTCTAAGGATAACATTCAGAAAAAAATCGAAGACTATTTTTTTATATATTGCTGACATATAAACAGTTCCTATAAATATGAAGCTTGTGTAATAATAGCTGCGTTTTATTATCACCATGATCTGATCCGGATCAGATCGTGATAATAAAACAGCTTTGGATCATCAATTTACTTATTACGTCACGTTTGGCAGCAGTTTGAAATTTATTCATTCTGTCATTACATCGGAGTTGCCCTACGATAATTTTGTTGAATGATTATTCTGTTGTTTTTTAATGGAAAAAAGCTTTTGCTATATAATTGAAAAATATCTCATTCCCGGATAATAAATGTGTGAAAGTGGCAGCACAGTTTTTATTGAAAATATACGCCAACATTTCAACTTGTGTGCGGAAGAAGAACTAATATTTGGATCACAAAAATTGATCCAAGTAAAAAGTAGGATTTCGATTTGTTGTTGTTTCACATATAAATCAATGATCTGATCTGGATCATTGTGATAATAAAACGCAGCTAATATTACTCTCCGAATTTAATTGTGCAGGTATGCAATATTTTGCTTATTGAAGAAAAGACTTATTTTTATTTATTTTTGTTATATTAAGCGTCTGTTTCACAGTGTATAAATAATGTTCTTATTAGTTACCTGCCACTTAAATAAACTGCCAGTTAAATCCTTCTGTTAGTGAGTTTTGTGTTTCACATCAAAAAATTTGTCCAGTTAAAAATGTTTTGACATACATGAAATCAAAAAAGAAGTATTTGCTATATTTTTTCATCAGAGATTCAACCGTCAGGTACATTTTTTGAAGTGTCGAAAAGAATATCCATTTTATTGGAAGAAATGAAAAAAATTTTGCCTTTCAGACTTACTAGGGATGAGGGACTTTACCTCGATATCGTTATGATAAATTAATATATTTTGCTTGAAAAAGATTTTTGTCTTTTTCTTTAAATTTAATAATTTTATTTTTATTAAAAACAAATGACAAATCCTTGCCTTTGCAGACTTTTAATTCTATATTTATTAAAAAAAAAAAGGCTAATCCTTGCTTTTTCAGAATTTTTATTCTATTAACTGCCAGTTAACTACTTTATAGGGCACTTCACCCTCCCTTTAAGTTACTTGACACTTTAACTACTAGTTAACTCTACTCAGATTTTATGAAACGCTATTTTGAATTTAAACTGCTAGTTATCTTCCAAGCTGCTTAACTCGGACTTTACCTGTATATTGTGAAACAGACGCTAAATATTCTCACGTTTGAAAATAAAAACTTATAGTTGTTTTTTTTTTTTTGAGGTCATAATTTTCAAAAACTTTATACATTGTTTTTTTTATAAGACATTTTCTTTCTTATATCCGTTGTTTGCATATAAGAAAAACTCGGATATAAGAAAGAAATGTCCGGGATTTTCAGACTTTCTTATAAGCGTGTTGCACTGTACCCCAAAATTCAATTTCAGCTTTTTGATTTTGTCTGGTACATGCACTCTTAACATACATTTCTGTTCCACCTTTCTACTTCTCTTCTTCAATACTAAAGTTTGCCTTTTCCAACAGCACACGCGATGACATTTTAAAATTTTCAATTTACTTCTATAAAGCTTTTTAGTTAGATTGATTTTTGCATAGTTAACAAAATCAACTAACAGACACCCCTCGATATTAACTATGAACAAGTAGTCCAGGAAAAAAGGACATTTACTTTTAAATGACCTGTAATTAATTTTGTTTCCTTTAAGATTCAACATTCAATGATGTAATCATTCTTCTAGTAGAAATTTTGAATTCCCGGTATTTATTTTGTTGCAAACGAACAGACTTTATAGGCATTAGAGAAATCAAATAAAACTGTTGAATACTTAGGTACTTATTTAAGGTCGCACTACAGCCCGGTGTGGACTTGAGCCTCAATCAACAGTCTCCGCCAGCCAGATCGGTCCCTAGCTAAGCTGTCTCCAGATTTGCACTCCAAGTTTATTGAGGTCCTCTTCCACTTGTGTGCGCCACCTGAGTCGCGGTCTTCCTCTCCTTCTACGTCCCTCGGGAATAGTGTCGAAGGCTTTCCGGGCCGGAGCATTGATGTCCATGCGCTCTAAATGACCGAGCCATCTGAGTCTCTGGACATTGACCCTTCTGGGTAGGTCCATGTCGTTGTAAAACCAGTAAAGTTCGCTGTTGTATCTTCTTCGCCATTCCCCATCAATGCACACTTTCCTTTCGAAACATTCATCCAATTTTGATAAGGTCCATGCTTATGTACCATACAGCAGGACTGATGTGATGAGGGTGTTGTACCCTTTTACCTTAGTTGCTTGAGAGAGGGCTTTTCCACCTTATTGCTTTCTTAGCCCAAGGAAATAGCGATTAGCAGGAGTTATTCTTCGTCTGATCTCGGCGCTGCTGGTGTTATTGCCTGTGTTGGAGCCTAGGTAGACAAACTCCTCTACTACCTCGAAGTTGTATTCGTCTATTGTGACGTTCTGTCCGAGCCGTCTTCCTCGAAGACAGCATATACTTCGTTTTTTCCCTCATTTACCGCTAAGCCGCTTCTGTCTCAATTCTCACAAAGTCGCCATTGACATTGACATCACGTTGTGTTCTTCCCATTATATCAATATCATCGGCGTACGCAAGAAGTTAAACAGAGTATTGGCTGCATGAGCATGCCTGCATTCTTCGTCAAATACGGGGTTTTGTTTTGGTGGCTTTGTGAAACCTAGCGGTAGCACATTAGAGGCGGCATATCTTACTGCTTTCTGGCAATGTTGCCACTGGTCTTCGATACGTTACTTGACACTCGATCAGAGAAGGATCGATCTCTTCCGATTGTAGCCTACCGATGTCGAATTTTCTTGCAGCATTTCTTTGTTTTGGCCGTTGTGGGGATGTTCGTAGTTCTACCTTGGCTACGACGAGGTAGTGGTCCGAGTCGATATTGGCTCGTCGGAAAGTTCGAATATCTAGAATGCTGGACAATTGCTTTCCGTCGATCGCAATGTAATCAATCTGGTTGACGATTGATTGATCAGGAGATCTTCATGTTCCTTTATGTTGAGATGTGGGAAGCATGTCATTGCTACCACAACATTTTTCCCGCAGCAAAATCGATCAGCCTGAATACGTTTTCGGATAGCAAGATTTATTTTACTTACTTGCATAAGGTAGGCATCGCAATCCGTTGTGTATATGGGCCTTACGCCTTACCCAACATTCTAGAGCTTTTCTAGCTGTCCCCAATTACTTGTAAAATCAACGTAAGCCGTAATCGTCCTCTGTCCTTCTGGAAGTAGAAGGTAGAGCCTTGTTTCCATTCGCTTGACATGGCCCACCTATTTAAGTTGGTGGATTTATTGCCAGGTTCAAGTCTTTCTACAGCTTATTGTAAAGTCCGCTGTTATATCCTCTTCTCCATTTGACGTTGATAGAAACAACTATAGTATTGGGATGTTCAGGGGCTATTATGGCAACAACTTGAAACGGTATTCTGGAATTCGAAGAAAACTCTTCCAAGTCTCCACAGCCCGTCACTGATGACAATCTAAATTCAAGTAAATTGACGAAAAAAAAAACTAAATATGACAAACCCAGAATTTCTAGAGCAGGAGCTTAATATTCAGAAAGAAATTTGCGCTCAAATAGGGAAAGCCGTCGATGTGCTCGAAATTTATAAGGAAGATCCATCTCAATGAGTCGTGGCATGCTCCTGGATGTGTTGCATCAACGAATCGAATCTTCATTTCTTCATTACAAATCTTAAAATACGAAAAAATTAAATATTAGTATGCATGTATGTATTTTCTTAATCGTAATTATATGTACATTGTACATATATGTACCTTCGATACATATGTATAAAAACAACACTTATTGACAACTTCTGGCTATAAAATCCCTTTATGTTGAAGTACAAATGTTAAGATGCATGTGGTCCAACTTGGCTTTTGATCCACTCCATATAAAGCTTTTTTTCGAAAATACTAAGGAAGTTTGAAAATACTTCCAAAAATGTTGATTGGGCCAGACTTATATATACATCGTGGTCCTTGCCGGCTCGTCTTTGATATCCACAATTTAAAAAACGCAGAACTGCGAACGTACTATACCTATCGAATAAATATTTGTACAAATTTGTTCTGCAATTTTTGATAAATCTGAAACAAAAAAGAAAACAAATAAAATCATAATTTAGAACATTGTTAAATCTTACTCACTGTTCATGTTGTAACTCCACTCCAATGGGTTGGAATTATCCCTTAATTCGCGCCTTATTGTCCTTATCTCATTTTTTTTTAACTCCCTGGTTATAATAAAAATGATACTATGCATGTTGACGATTAATCAAATTAAATTTGCTAACGATTTAAAATTCCGCCCAAAAAAAAATAAAAACTGACAAAAACTGCAGGGGTAAAATGATAATTCAAAAAGATTTATTTTTTCCTTTCCTCCTCGTTAACTTTTTAAATTCTGATGGAAAACTCCTGAAAGGCAAGAAAACCCAAGTCAGATTTTGATTTTAAAAATGAGAAAATAGAAAAATTACTCACCGACATTTCGATCCTAAAAATTCCTTGACATTTTTTCCTTTCCTTCTCGTTGACTTTTTAATATCTGAATGAAAACTCCTGAAAAGCATCAAAATCCCAAGTCATATTATGATTTTGAAAAATTGGAAAATAGAAAAATTACTTACCGACTTTTTCGATCCTGATGGAAAACTACTCAAAATTCTTTCTGGACGATTCAAGTCTGAAACCCATAGTATTATGCTGGTGTGCCCCAGGGCTCCGTTTTGTCTCCGACCATCTTCCTCATTTTCATCAATGATCTCTTGTCTGTAACTTCTAACCCAATAAATTGTTTCACTGATGATAGTACCTTTAGCTTTTCTTATTCGTTTCTAGACTCACATCCTTCCTCTTCGGATGTGCAATTGCAACGGCAAAATATGCAAAATATGATAAGCTTATTAAACTCTGACTTAAACAGCATTGATCAATGGGAATTAAAAACCGCGTAGAGTTTGATGGATGCTTCGAAAACTCAATGCTGTCTTGTATCGTTGAAGCGAGATATACCCCCTTGCCACTGTCCATGAGTGGCACGTTCATCACTGACCACCTCATCTTTATCAGTTTACCCTCAAGTCCAAATTCGGACGTATACTCTCAAGTATAGAGAATCATAACATGTCTTGTCTACCTATGAGGCAGTTTCCTGTTATCACTACAATTGTGGAGATTATGTTTTGTCTGCTCTGGGAAATCAAGCCTTTTGACAGCTTCAGGTCTATGTTTGGCCATGTTATCAAGTATTCAAAATTTTCGAACACTTTTTCGTCACGCAACATATAGGTATGTAATGTTTCATAAGGGGTATAACATCAGATAAATCAATAGAACTTGCTTGCACTAACGGCTTGAAATTTTACGAGCACTGAGTTCCAAAACGTCTTCATTTGTTCGATTATTGCCCTATTGCCTAATATGAATAAAAAAACTTGTGTTGGTATAGTCGAAATATGTAGGAGATAGTAGGTACAATGATGCTAGTGAAGACACGATTCCAGCATGTCCACGCCCGTCCGCCCCCTAGCTCCTCGCGCCCTGGGCTGCAGCCCAATTAGCAGAAGGATTAATCAGGTCGTTTTCACTGACGGATAATTTTCAAATTACACATAGAAACAACAGACTTTTCATGGAATGTCTATTGGCTTAGTATTTTAACATTTTTATCTAGGAATCCAGTCCTTATTTTTGTTTTTTGTTTTTTTATCAAAAACTTCATTTCTGCATATTTAAATTGCAAATTCCCCGACGAAAAACTTTCTCCAAAATCAATGGATTAAGGACGTGATACGGTTTAGCGTCAGCAAGGAAGACTGTGTCAAAGATGATGACAATAATAGAAATGGAAACTGAACGACCGAAAAAAAAACATCAACCTGTTTCCTTTTTTCAATAAGCTACCGAAAACAACAACGACAAATCCAAGAACAGAGGAGAACGATGGACTGGATTGATGTGATGTGATCAGACAATGTGTTGACAATGTCCTTTTTCCATTTATATTGCAAGCCATCACAAAATTGAAATGAACACGCAAAATTGAATAACGTTGTTCTTGGACGAATGAATGTTTATTATTCTTCGTCACTTAGTTAACAAATAAACGAATAATGTCTCCCTTTCCGTCTCCCTTTCCGTCTCCCTTTCCGTCTCCCTTCCCGTCTCCCTCCACTCATCACAGTTGTTGGTGCTTAAATCATTGAGTAGTTCGTATCTTCTCATGCAAATTCTGGTACATTTCTATGTGCATGTATAACTAATTTTGTTTTGTTGTTGTTTGAATTCGCGTTGGTTCTGTTTGTTACAAACAAACGGAAGCAATGTCGTTCATTGAAGGGTAGGGAAGGGTTTGGTATTGGTTATCTATCCGATTCAATTACCATTTATTCGGACTCGAACAGGTGGTGTTGTGTCCAAACATACCTATCAATTCCTTCTTCTGTTTACAGATTTGCATAGTTATCCTTTATCCATGTCATCGTTATTTAAAAGGGAGACACGCTACGTCACTATGCTGTCCTATGGTTGTCTTGCCCTTCATGTTAAAAGGGGTTTGAATATTTGTATGTTTACAATTTATAAAACTATCGACAATTTTAAATTTATAATGAAATCTGCTTTGAGATAACAAGTCTTAAGAGCGCTTTAGGTCAAGTGACGGCCATATAACATATAAGTTTTGTGGCTGCTTACGTTGGTTAATCATACCACCTAGAGTTTGTTATCGTTGATGCTGTGTCTTTTAGCATAATTTTAAATGTAGCTATCGGTTTACCTATCATTTCCCTATCCGCTGAGATATGACGGTTCCATTTTTAGCGAGTTCATCGGCTCTACAATTTCCTGTGATGTCTCTGTGGCCCCGCACCCAAACAGAGGTGAATATTAAATTGCTACGCCATCTCCATAAGAGATAATCGACAATCGAGGGCCGTTTGAGAGTTGGTTGAGACACCGTGGAGAGATTTAATAAGAGCCTGACTGTCAGAGAAGATGCGGATATCAGAAGTTGATATCACGTTTTCTCTCAGCCAGGATAGAACCTCTTTGATCGCCAAAATGTTCGCTTGGAAGACGCTACAATGATCTGGGAGGCGGAATGAGAGGCTTACGGCTCGGCTACGACGAGGCAATGGTCCGAGTCGATGTTGGCTCCTCGGAAAGTTCGAACATCTAGAATGCTGATGGACAAGTGTTTTCCGTCGATCGCAATGTGATCAATCTGGTTGACGGTTGATTGATCCGGAGATCTCATGTACCTTTATGGATGTTTAGATGTGGGAACCAGATGCGTACTACCACACAATTTCGCCCCACAGCAAAATCGATCAGCCTGAATCAGCTGTCGGAAGTGGTGTCGTGCAGGCTGTGCTTCCCGACTATTCCACCAAAGATGTATTCTTTTCCCAGCTTTGCGTTAAAATCGCCAAGGACAATTTTGATGTCATAGCTAGTACATTGCTCATATAATTTGTCGAGGAGCTCGTAGAACTCGTCTTTGGTATCGTCCTTTTTCTCTTCTGTGGGGGCATGCGCACATATTAGGCCAATGTTGACGAATTTTGCCTTGATTCGGATAGTCGTGATGCGTTTGCTTACACATTTGAAGCTCAAGACTGAGTCTGCTTCCCACGACGAATCCACTTCCAAAGAGCCGCTGTTGTTGCTCTCGGTAACAATTACCATAGTAGATATCGCAGTGTTTCATCCTCCTTTTGCCCGGTCCATCCCATTGCATTTCCTGCATAGCGGTAATATGTGCTTAGTAGCAGTTGAGGGTTTATGCTAATTGTTCGGCAGCACGCGGTCTATTAAGGGAGCTAACATTCCACGTGCATATCCAAAATTCGTTATCCTTAAAACATTTGCTTGGGGCTTGACATTATGTGCACCGGGCTCTTAGAAGTTAGTGACCGAAAGAAAGATCTGACTGTAACGTCAGGTTCAGCATTTTATCTCAAAGGAAAGCCGAAAACAAAAAGGATTTTAATTCAAAAAAAGATAGTTCGTTTCCGTATGACTGACGAAAGTGCGGCAAGAGAGGACATAAAGCAAAAGATTGTTTGCAACGAAATGAGAAAGTAAGGAATACACAATCGTCTGAAATCCATGATAACGAGTATGGGTTTACAGTTCAAGAGCAATGTGCATTCAGAATTTCGAAAGAAGCGACAGTTTGGTGCCTAGATTCAGGGGCCACTTCACACATGTGCCCAAACCGATCCTTGTTTGACAGCTTAAAGACATGTGATACCACAACATTTGCGACTTTTGCCAATGGTAACCGAGTCAACATCGTAGGCACTGGAAGGGCCATACTTACAAGAAAATTAACTCATACAGAAGAAGACATTAAACTATTCAACACACTGTATATCCCAGAATTAAAAGAAAATCTTATTTCCATAGGCAAAGCAACCGAGCGTGACATCTCAATCTTGCGTCGCTTAAGCAAATGCAGTCAAAAAATATGGTTACTGGATTACCAAACCGCCTCGAGAAGGAAAGTGCCATATGTGATTCGTGCATCTGTGCGAACAATCGGTTAAGCTATTTATTGTGTGTGATGCCAAAAGAAGCAGCAGAACATTAGAGCTCATCTATTCCGATGTATGCGGACCGAAGTTGATCAGCGTACTTCATTACATTCATTGATAATTTTACTCGACACATTTCAGTTTTCTTCATGAGAAATAAAAGTGAAGCGTTAGATAAATTCAAGGCTTACAAAGTCTTTGGGGAAAAACATATGGGTGACTCTATTAAATCATTTAAAAGTGACAACGGCACTGAGTATACAAACAACAGTTTTGAAAAGAACACATGATTGTGGGATACGAAAACGAATTCGGTACATATAGGCTTTGGAGTCCCGGAACGCGAATTGTCACTAAGAGCAGGGACGTGAAGTTTGTAGAAGATATACCAAATGACACAAAAACGACGGACGAGCCTCAACCTCAACCTATGCTTTACACTTTTAACATTAAACCGTTGGATATCCAACAAGAGACTGACGAGGAATCTGAAGTCAGTGAACTGAAATTCAACGATTTAGCACCATCCTCACCCGAACAACTAACTGAAATGCAAAGCTCAACAGAAACTACTGAGATTCAACAACCTGTATGCAGCCATCAAAAACAGGAAGGGACCGATATCGAAGAAATCTGCAACGTTGAAGTCGATCCCATTAATCTGAAGCAGCTAGAAAAACTTGAAAACCGTGAGGAGTGGTATCGTGCAATGCAGACCGATTACGATTCACTAATGCGAAATAAGACTTGGGAGTTGGTAGACCGACGCGACGTACCAATAGACAGGTAATTAAAAGTAAATGGGTTCTTAAAACAAAATATAAGGCAGACGGTTCAGTTGAGAAACGAAAAGCAAGACAGTTAGCTAAAGGCTACGAACAAATTCCTGGACTTGACTACACGGCGTAGCTAGCATTCATTTGATCTGATTAACACTGGTAATCGCAGCGGAGCACAGCTTAAAACTACACCACCTGGATGTATAATCTGCATATCTCAACGGAAAAATTGGCGTCGAGATGTTCATGGAACAACCTGACGGTTTTGGTGAGAACGCTGCCAACAACAGTGTGTTTTCTCAAAAAGGCCATCTATGGGCTAAAACAGTCAGGTCGACATTGGAATTTAATGTTGGACAAAACCTTATAGTAGGAGAGCCGGCTGCTCAATCCCACTCTACATGTCGTCCCGAAACGAAATGTTGAAAAACCATTTGTTGGTGTCTGGGATAACTCCAAACCGCCAACTTGCCTGATTTTAAGTGGTGCGTTATCATAGTATTTAACTAATGAAAATGCAAAAATTGACGAAAATATGTTGCATAACGTCCCGGGATAAAATTTACAGTTTTGGAAAGCTTTTTAACTGCCCATTCCAAAAACATGGACTTGCCACCCCGTATTTGGTGCAAAGACCGTGGCAAGTCGCTTTGAATGACGCGATATTCGGGGAAAATATGTCACATCGCGTCCCGACTTGAAACTTTGCTAGAATGTTTACCTCAATGTTTTTAAGCTAATGGCGTCAACTTGCCAGCGCTAATTTGGTGCAAATCTAAACTTGCCAGCATTCAAAGTTAGCGCGCGAATAATGAGAAAAACGAAATGTGTGGTGAGTTAAGATCCACACAGCTTATGTTGGTGATTTCTTTTTATATGTCTTATGACCACATGCTTTCCAACAACTTATTCGGTTACTCTATTGATACCCCTGGTTTTTATTTTTTTAAACAAAGAAATCGTCAATTTAAGTTTACTAGCAAAGAGAATTCCAGTGGTCTTGCAAAAGTATGTTATGAATTATGTTGGTAAGTTTAAATATGAACGTAACTTATTGTTGAAAACATTGGTTTTATATTAAATTTTTCATATTTTATTTCAGATGCAATAAAATGTACACTGGGGCGTATACGTGCTTTTTTATAGATTTTTTAATATTCTATACGCTTTCAATTTACTTTTTGCTTGTGAGCTTTACGTTTTTTTTTTTGAATGGATTTTAATCTTGTTATTTTTAAAAACCTCATGTTTGATAAATTTTGGAGCTAGCTTTTTTCTTCGATCATCTGCTTCAAATAAAACTTCACCAGGGATAAAGTGAGAAGGATCGTCTCGAGATTTTTAAGTCAATCGTTTCTTTATTAGTTAAACATCTGTCCTTTACTGAATCCGTCTAGTTGTATGGAACTCTTGAATTTAAAAGTTAAGTACTTGTTATTAACTAATCGTTTTGCTCAAAATGGATAGAGATATCTTTGGTAGACTTTTGGGGATAGCTGTTGAAAAGAAAGTCGACATCGAGTTTTGCCTCACTTTTTCTATTGCTCCGGTTCGTCCAGCTTTATTCAACTATTCCGGTGATATGCATAAGACTGAAAAATCCTTGCTAGGCCACCTTTTACGATCTGGCGTCAAGGTGGTGTGCTCACCTCGTGCCGATGTAGATGTGATTGGCGGGTTTTACTTTTTGTATCAGCTTGTAACCACCCTTCCTCAAACATTCGGAAAAGTAGCTGAGTCCATTTTGCAAAAAATTTGCAGCACTTCTTCAAAAGAAATTCATCTTATTTACGGTCGTAACTTCCAGCCTTCAATAAAAGATATTGAAAGACAGAGTCGCAATGAAGTTGACGTTCAATTTGCTTAAAAGGTCCGCTTCAACCTCGTCCAAATAAGTTAAAAGATTGTTTGAAAAATGTTCGCTTCAAAGAGTCTTTAGAGCCGTTTTCTTCACTCGCAGTTGAACTCAACTTGAGGATTTTTTTTCTCAACTCCTGATTTTATATTTCTTCACTCAAAGTTGAACATTTCAACTTTCGATTCTCAACTCTCAAGTTACTCAACTTCCGATTTTCTTGTTGAGAGGCAAACTTGAGAGTTTTCTCTCAAATTAAAATTTTCAAAAAATGTTGATGCATATCCCCTGCCAGAATTATTTTCATTCTGAATAAAAATTATTTGCAGTCTAGAATTTTTCGGGAAAACTAGCATTTTGCAGCATTTCCTCCACCAAACTAACAATAAAAAAGAATCAAATTCCAATAATTGGAACTATATTCTCGAACGCATGTTCTGGCCACAGCTTAGGTATAGAATTCTAGTGCATCTTTGCATGTGCTTCTTTCTCATGTTACCAATATCAACAGAAATACAAACACCAAAAACCACACCAATCAACACCTCCAAATTGATGGCCTTCACAAACACTAAACCGTTAGTAACGCCATCACCAACATCTTACAGCATCACTCTCAACCACAATACTTAAAACAATTCAAAATCAAAACTACTGAACGACACCAATACCAGTAACAATACCAACACCATCAACACCTCAACATCTACTCCAACACCAACATGAACAACAACAACAACATCAACAACAACTTCAACACCATCTCCATCGCAAACATCAATTTCAATAATGACAATTAATACAGGAATGTACAAATTTATTTGACAAATTCAAATCTAAAGTTGAAAAAGACGTTATTGTCAAAAATATCCCAGGGAAATTTTGAAAAAATGAGAGAATCCAACTTTTGAATTTCAACTCTCGAGTTGAGATTTAAAGTAGTGAAGAAAAACAATTCTCAACTTCTCGCTCAACTCTCAAGTTGAGGTCAACTCTAGAGGTTATCAACTTGAGAGTTTGCTTCAAGTTGAACTTTTGTGAAGAAAACGGCTCTTAAGTACATTTTGTAGCTACTCACTGGGCGAATGATGAAATGGCTCCAATTTTAGGTGACAAGAAAGTGTTCACAACAGTTGATGAACAATGTTTTTCGTTCTCCGTTTCAAATAACCGTGTAATTAAACAGAAAGAGAGTAACTACGAATGCCAGCATGAAGAGGCAGATACAAGGGTTATGTATCACATTTCCAAATTGGCATCCAATTCAAAGGTTGTCGTAAAAGCCTCGGGCACTAATATTCTAATCATTTTACTGGGAAATTTAAGTATAGTGCCTGGAATGTCAGTTTGGATGACGTCTCCAAAAACACGGAAAGCGAGTCGTAGTTACGACCAAGTATGCATAAATTGCAGAGTATTAGCATCCATCCTCGGACCTACGTTGAGTTCAGCCCTTCCAGCATTTCATGCGTTCCCTGGGTCAGATTTTACAGCGTCTTTTTTTAATCGAGGAAAAGTGAAACCGGTAAAGATTTTAGAAGACAACGTTTTCATTCAAGAGGTTTTCGCTTCTCTGACCCATCCAGCTGATATCTTTGACGACGAAAAAATTGATGCTATTCAAGAATTCACTTGTTTGATGTATAAAGTGAAAGTTTGCAATAGTGTCAACAATGCACGATTTCAGCTTTTTCAGAAAAAATACGGTAGAACGAAGGAAAATGAAAATTTTTTGAAGGAAGTGAAAGGTTTCGATTCCAGTACAATCCCGCCATGCTGGAAATCTTTGAAACAAAAAATGTTGAGAACAATATATGTAAATTCCATGTGGTTGAATGCAACAGTTGCATCCTGCGTAAACTTTTTTGCAGAAGACTGTGGTTGGTTCATTGAAAACGGGGTTTTTAAACCACGCTGGTTTGTCGGCGAGTCAACACATCTCGATGTTGAAGATGTCATATGCATTGCAGAAGATGACAATTTAAATAATGATGAATCTGATGTTGTTATTTCGTCTAGTGATGATTCTGATACGTATTAGACGATGATAGTTACGAATGTTTTTTTTATTGAAGTTGATTCTTGTTAATAAAACGAACTGATTTATTCATTGAGGCGTGCAATTTTCAATTTTTTCTAAACTTGCAATGAGGGGAATAATGGGAATAATGGAACAGAGAAGGGTTTTGGTGCTAGGTTTGTATTAGTGCACACCTCATTGTGGCTTAAAAACAATTAATTTAATTATTTGGATTATTATTTCGTTTTTCTCGTTATTCGCGCGCTAACTTTGAATGCTGGCAAGTTTAGATTTGCACCAAATTAGCGCTGGCAAGTTGACGCCATTAGCTTAAAAACATTGAGGTAAACATTCTAGCAAAGTTTCAAGTCGGGACGCGATGTGACATATTTTCCCCGAATATCGCGTCATTCAAAGCGACTTGCCACGGGCTTTGCACCAAATACGGGGTGGCAAGTCCATGTTTATGGAATGGGCAGTTAAAAAGCTTTCCAAAACTGTAAATTTTATCCCGGGACGTTATGCAACATATTTTCGTCGATTTTTGCATTTTCATTAGTTAAATACTATGATAACGCACCACTTAAAATCAGGCAAGTTGGCGGTTTGGAGTTATCCCAGACACCAACAAATGGTTTTTCAACATTTCGTTTCGGGACGACATGTAGAGTGAGATTGAGCAGCCGTCTCTTGGACTATTAAAAGAACTTTGTTACATGCAATCGCCATGCACTCACATGTATGCAGCAAACTATCGCAGGCTTTCGAGATACGTCACCTAGGAGAACCAAAGCTTTGTGATGGATTGGAAATCTCAAGAAACAGCGATAACATCAGCATCCAACAAACGGGATATATTAACAACCTTCAAAGTTTATACCAGCTAGAAGAAGCAAAACCATCACGTCCATCACACAAGTTAAGCTGACACCCGAAAAGGACCCAAAAATAAGAGGCGAGAGTGAAAAAATCGACAAAACAGTATTCAGACAACTAATAGGACTATTGTTGTATATTTCAACATTCAGCAGACCGGATATTTCATTTATTGCAAATGCATTATCCCAGTACGTCGAAGATCCTAGACGTCAACACTGGACAGCCGGAGTTAATGTCATAAGGTACGTAGTTGGCATTAAGGATTCAAAAATTATTTACAGAAAAACAAACCAACAGCTGGAAGCATACTCTGACTCCAGTTGGGCTGGTGACGCTAACGACAGGAAGTCTCAGTCTGGGTTTGTTTTCATTTATGCGGGTGGAGCTATACATTGGGCATCCAGAAAGCCACAAATCGTGGCAACATCAAGTACCGGGGCAGAGTAGGTACATCACTCTATCCTCTGTTGCTAAAGAAGCCGCTTATCTCCGAAACAGAATGTATCGTATTTTAATTTAGACACACATGTTTGCACTCATTGTAAAATAGGATTGGCTGTTCTACGTGCTATATCTTTACATTCTATGTTGTTTAGCATCACGTTGATATTTCAAAATTTAATGAGGAGAAGTTAGAAGCTTGGGTTTGTGGGAAAAGAAACCAAAACTCTCTGTTCCGAAATTCAAAGTTTAACATAATATAAAATTGATGGAAAATTTATAAGAACGCACAATTTTAATTGAACTATAGAAAGCAAAACAGATTTGCGTTTCTTTATTAACTTCCTAGGGGTAAATTTCTATCCCGCAAACGTTTGTAATTATTGTCTTAATGACCTTTAAAAATTTACTACACAAAATAAATTCCCCAAGCGCTATATAATCCTTCGTAAGACCATCAAAGCTTTTTCAAAAAAGGGAATTTCATACTCCAAAATTATTTATTCAAAATTAAATTTTAACACGCAGTAATTTTTCAACTCTCAAGTCTCAACTGAATTGTTTTCATAATAATTGCCAGAAATCCTTGATGAATCGAGATGAAAACCTGAGCCCAAACGGTTTCCATAGACACACCTGTTTCGAAATTTTTAATTTTCTTTTTTTCAGCATAACACAAGTGATTAATAAATCCCACTCTTCTGGCTCAAGGGTTTCAAGGTTAACTTATAATGATTTAGTGTAAATTGGCGGGCGTTACGCTTTAATGATTATTAATTGAACGGTTCTGTGTTTGCACTTGTGTCGTTGGATGCCAAGATATTCAGGTTCAAAAATTAGTGATGCCATGCAGAGTGAGCCATTATCCGCTTGATTGTAGTCCTTGTGCTGTACTTTTAGGCGAAGCTTTTTGGGTATAATTTGACATCACTATGTACAGCGCACTTAGATATATGGTGTGCCATTTCGGTTGAACCATTCCATCAATTATATAAATGAAATAGTGCTCCGAAACCTGAAGGACAAAATGCTATCGTCAGCGTGTATTTTAATTGCTTTTCAACACGATAGAGGCCGTGCCTTCATCATCCTTTTCCACTCGGATTAGAGGCGGATTAGGGTAAAAATGAAAATAACTCTTGTTTAGGAAAGCGCCTAAAGAGGTCTTCAAACCATTAAACGTTTTCTTATGTAGTATGTATATGTTATTGCATTAAATAGTCGACACAGCTCTCGAAATTCGAGTACGTTCATTTCAGAGTATATCCACAATGAGTATAAGGAGTAGGGAGTAGGGACATTCTACCACCACATAAATCTCTTACTATCACAAGAAAAAGATTCAATAAATGTAAACAGGCGGTTATATTGATTTCCACCCGAATGTACAATCTCTAAAGAAAAAACGAGCACAAAGCACATTTCTTAAACACTACCACAATCATTAGCATGTGTACAATTTAGAAAAGTAAATTTCCCATAATGCTTTTTTAAATGGCGGGTTGGAGTTGTTGTTGGGTGTTTGGTTGTATGCTCGGGTTTAAAAAAGTGCCAGAGTGACCAGGCTCGCCATCGACATAATCGACGTAATGTTTGGGTTGTTGGACTTTATTTATTGCGTATTGGGTTATAAGGCTTTATTCATGTTATAAAAATTTACCATTCTGTCTTGAAAATGAATTTTGCACGTATATTTGGTGTACTATAACCTCGTTAGCCATAATAATTAACTATGTAGAAAAGTTATGTTAATCACTTCTTTGAAACGTAGTTTGAAGGTAGATATGGTCCTACATCTTAATTTCAAGAGAAATAGTAGTGATATTGTTGGAATAGAAGACGATGGCCAGAATAAAACAGCTTTGGCTGGAAATTGTGCCATCCATCGTTGGAATGGTCGATAACCCACCGTTACAAGCAATTACATACTTGGCTAGCATTTTGTCAACTCAGCTTGCCTGGCAAAAACATTAAAACAAACTATATACTTATTTACTTACTCACTTAAGGTGGCGTTACATCCTAGTGTGGACTTGGGCCTCAATCAACAGTCTCCGCCAGCCAGCTCGGTCCCTAGCTAGCTGCCTCCAGTTTTGGACTCCAAGTTGATTGAAGTCCTCTTCCGCTTGTGTGCGCCACCTGAGTCGGGGTCTTCCTTTCCGGAATAGTGTCGAAGGCTTTCCGGGCCGGAATATTGGTGTCCATGCGCTCTAAATGACCGAGCCATCTGAGTCTCTGGACCTTGACCCTTCTGGTTAGGTCCACGTCGTTGTACAACCCGTAAAGTTCTCCATTCCCCATCAATGCACTCGGGGCCAAAGATGACCCGAAGAACTTTCCTCTCGAAACAGCCATAGACACTCATCCGATTTTGTCAAGGTCCATGCTTCTGCACCATACAGCAGGACAGGGATGATGAGGGTGTTGTACAGTTTTACCTTAGTTGCCCGAGAGAGGGCTTTTCCACTCAATTGCTTTCTTAGCCCAAAGAAACAGCGATTAGCAAGAGTAAACTCCGCTACTACTTCGAAGTTGTATGTGTCTATTGTGATGTTCTGTCCGAGCCGTGTGTTGGGTGTCCTTTCTGGAAGACCGCATAAACTTCGTTTTTCCCTCATTTACCGCTTAACCCATTTTTGCGACTTCTGTCTCAATTCTCACAAAAGCGCCATTGACTTCACGCTGTGTCCTTGCCATTATATCAATATCATCGGCGTACGCGAGAAGTTGAACAGATTTTTGGAACATATCGTCGCCCTAAAATTGGGTTGCCGTAAACGCCATTTTTACATTTTTGGGAAATCGCATTTGAATGTTTGACATCCAGTTTCAGAAAAACCAACCGCTGAGATTTTTTGATTTTTTTACAAGATACTTTTATGAATGTCTTCTTTCTAAAAGTGCAAGCAGATATTCATGAATTCTTTTAGATTATAAAATATTTACAATTAATTAAAAAAACATGATTGCCGTATACGCCACAAAATCAAAAAAAATTCTTACCTCGTGCACGTACGTCAAAAAATTTGGCACATACGGCATTCCAATACAAAAACTTAACTTACCAACTTCTAAGAATAGCTCGGTCGCAAGTAGCACAAAAGTCTAAAATACACCAAAATATTTCAATATAAAAAATACACTACTTTTCAGTGCACTTTTTGGACATTTAGTGTAAATTATACCCATGTTCTCGTACATAAAGAACACGGATTGTACAAAACTTTTACCGATATTCGGTACATAAATTGTGCAAGTGGCATAAAAATATACTCCAGTCGTGTAAATATTAGGCGGGGAGCCCCCATACAAGAAATTCCCGTCATCGCGCCCACTAAAATTTTTAATGAGGAATAAAAGATAAAGCCAAGACAAATAAGATTCGTTTGGTCGGCGTGAATTTAGTTAGCCAGAAAGGCCGCGCATACCCGTTGCAATTTGGTGAAATGTCTCCATCATCACGGATTCTATTTCTGTTTCATTCATTACACGCTTGATTTCAGGCTGCCGAAAGTTTCGCGCAAACCGTTTTATTATGACCTAAAGTGCTGTATTTTTATTACAAACTACAGTAGTTTCGTTTATAAAAAAATTGGTTTGCGCAATACTTTCGGCAGCTTGAATGCAAGCAAACCAAGGTATTTCTACATCTAACATAAGGACGCGTGTAATGAAAGAAACAGAAATAGAATCCGTGATGATGGAGACATTTCACCAAATTGCAACAGGTATGCGAAGCCTTTCTTGCTAACTCAATTCACGCCGACCAAGCGAATCTTATTCATCTTGGCTTTATCTTTTATTCCTCATTA
Source organism: Sphaerophoria taeniata (assembly GCA_943590905.1). Classification (NCBI taxonomy): domain Eukaryota; kingdom Metazoa; phylum Arthropoda; class Insecta; order Diptera; family Syrphidae; genus Sphaerophoria; species Sphaerophoria taeniata. Next base: position 73,134,205 of record OX016542.1, on the reverse strand, counting down.
AGAATTTTAGTGGGCGCGATGACGGGAATTTCTTGTATTGGGGCTCCACGGCTATATGAACTGATAACTGATAAGTTATTTTTTCAATCGGAAAAATTAAAAATGAATAGATACAAATTTACACCATTCCTTATTTTTTAGTGGAAGATGAATCTGCAAGAATTATGAATTAATTATATGATTCTAAGTGTAATCTTGATGGAAGCTGGAAACAAATGAAAAATTTTCTCGAAGGAACTCTATTTATACTTTTTCCAGTTCAAGTAAATTCGTATGCACGTACGGCCAATTAAGAAAACATTTTTTTTATTTAGTGACGTACGTGCATGTCTAAGTTATCGTTTTGTATACACATAAGTCAAAACAATACTAAAAAATATTTTTTCCTTTTACGGCGTACGTTGGAAGATAAAGAACGTACGTCAAATCAATTCTTGCAATAAAATTTTGGAAAATTGTATGGAAATTTTGACGTATATGCCAAAATTGGGCGTTTACGTCAAAATAATACCTGAAATTTATGAATTAGGTGTATATACGTCAAAACTATTCCGAATATCTCCGCAATGGAAAGAGATAGAGCCAAGAGGATGAAAGATTTGGAAAGAGCACCCTCGAAAACATAAGACTGCATATCAAACTCAAAAAACGAGTTTTGGCGTTTACGGCAACCCAATTTTAGGGCGACGATATATAACACCATAGGGTGTTGACGGTGTAGTTTTGCACTATCTTCTCAAAACGACGAAATCTTCTCAAATTCGATGTCTGAATCCTTTTCTGACAGCGAAAGATTAAGTAAGCTCGTTGCCAACCTTGACGGAGCAGCGTGAGTTCTCCATCGTCATTTTGCACAAGCGAACGAGCTTGGCAGGGATGCCAAAACTAGACATAGCTTTATACAGTTCGTCTCTGTAGATGCTGTCATACGCGGCCTTAAAATCGATGAATAGGTGGTGGGTATCGATTTTGGAGTTCATAAGTTTTTTTCCAGGATCTGCCGCAACTTGAAAATTTGGTCGATGGTTGACTTTCCTGGTCTGAAGCCACATTGAAAAGGACCAATCACATATTACGGCAGAGAGGATCTTGTAGGCGATGTTAAGTAACCTGATTCCTCTGTAGTTGGTGCAGTTTAGATCTCCCTTTTCAGGATCGGGCAAACAATGCTGAGGTTCCGTTCATCGGGCATGCATTCCTCCGACCATATCTTACAGATGATTTGGTGCATGCTCCTATCTAGATCGTCGCCAGCTGCTTTGAACAGCTCGGCAGCTAGGCCATCTGCTCCAGCGGCTTTGTTGGATTTCAGCCGTGATATTGCCGTTTTCACTTTTTCTAGGTCGGGTTCACGGAATTGTTGGCTATCATCGTGTACGATAAAAGGCTTCTGTGTTCTGTCTGACGGCGGGGTTTTGTTCGTCTACGCCGTTGTAATTGTACAATTTACAGAAGTGGTCTTTCCAAATCCCCAGCATTGACTGCGATTCTACTATGATGTTCCCTTGTTTATCTCTGCAGGCATCGGTTCTTGCTCGATGACCTTGACCTTGTACACACTTCTATTTGCATATTTAAAGATACAGAGATAATAATAATATAGAGATTACTGGTGAAGACAAGTTTTAACAGAGCTTTAAAATACAATGCGTATACATATTCTTGAATGAGTGTTTTACAATTTATTATTGGCAAGACCCATATATTATATGTATGTGTATCACTTAATCACTACAAAAACAATTATTTCCAGCCCTGAAGTGTTCTGAGAACACCGTACGTCCATATGGTGGCCTGATCTTCAATTAATTTAAAATAGACCTTTTTCTCGTCATCTTTAAATGTTCATACAGTGCTTTTTGCCTCACAACAAAAGTGCAAACATGTTTGAATTCAACACCCCAATATTTTTAATTAAAACGAAACATAATTTAATGTTAAAGCATTCAGCATATTTTTTGTGCGTAAGGCCGGGTGCACATGTACGATATTTTGACGCTGCGGTGCCGCAATGGCAGGCTTACAAAAAGAAACGATTTATTTTCGCGTATTGCATATAGGAATTATGTTCTTTAAAAGAAACGACGTTGGGTGTATCCTTTTAATATCGCTCGGTTAACAAAAGGATGTTTTATTAACATTTTAAAATATGAGAGAAAATTCTTAAAAGTCTGAATATATATATTTTTGTTTGTATGTGCTTAATAGAGAACAATGTACTGGAACTCTATAGAAGACGAAAATGCGATTTTTTGACTCTGTGACTCTGCGGGCCCGCAGAAACATTCGCGACATTTGCCGCAAAAGCGTCACCGTAGAGTCAAAAAATCCCATGTGTGTACTGGGCCTAAAATCATTGGTGATGGTTGCGGTTGTGGCCAACACTACTAACTATCACTGTACTTAAGCATATAATGGCATTTCTTGTTCTTGGCTAAATGGTTGGTGTTTCATTTACATACACATACATGTGAGAAGAGATCATTGTGAAACACAATTTGCATTTTATCTCTAAAAGTTCAGGCAAACTCATTGCGTTGATGGAGGAGTGAATTGTTGTAGCAGGCTGGAGTAAGAATGGTAACATACAATTACCACATTAGGTTTTCTTGAGCGAAATCGTTGTTAATCAATTTGCACAATTTTGTACCTTGAACAGGTTTGGTTCTTGAACATAATCTTAAAATACTACTGACACAACTTTTATTTTAAGCTCGTTCTTTTGCTCCATTTACTTTAATTAAAAAAATATTCATGTTCTAGCATCCAACTCAGTGGTACGTTACAATTACAGAAGATTCTAATCTGCTAACTCTCAGGTAAACTTCACTTTGCAGGTGCATGTTTTTTTTTCATAATTATCAATAAAGACAAAGTTGCAACCACGAGGTGAAATAATGAATCATAAAACTAGAATAAATTTAAAAACTTGTATACTAGCAGACCCGCGGGACGTTGTACCCGCTCTTAAAAAAATTGTTACTGTTATAGTTATATCAAGGGTTGAGTATGTGCAATTTTCCCGTAATTTAACAGATTTGCCACCAGTTTTGGAAGAAGCAACATTTAAGTACAATAATTTTATCAGATTCTCTAATTTTTGCCGATATCAAATTTGCCAAGAATGTTTTCCCAATTCCTCCTATTGTAAGGAATGTTACTGTCAAATGAAAGTCTTAGCAAAATGCAAGCCGAAAACTGAGTAGGTATTATTTGTGTTTTAAAGTGCTCAGAGCTTCAAAGCTGTGTTGAATTTTTGTTTGTTCGCAGCATTCAGAAATGATACAATTAGAAATAGTAGTCTGATTAATAGTTGTTGTTTTTCATAAGATACCTCTGATAGCAAAATGAATTTTGTTTTGGTATTTGGTTGTCTTTGTTTCTAGAGGGTGTTGAAATTGGAAATACATCACTGGAATCCATTGTACTAAAGAAAGCTGCCAAGAACCAAATTGTTATTAATTTTGGTACCGAAAAGAAAAAAAAACAAGACCTATCAATTTTATATAATAATTTGTTTTTGTGTTATTTTAACACTGCAGTTAGGCTGCATCCGTCAATTCCATTTATGTATTTGAACAGCGATAGCAACAACTTAGAGGTGCTTCCACCAATGTCTTTTTTCCGTCAACATTCAACAGTCGTTGTTGGACAGGCCAAATTTGTGCCGCATAAACGAAAAGGTTTCATCGGCGATGATGAATAATTTGATGTGCCTCTGTCTTATTTTATTACATATTGCTGTCCATGGTTTCAAATTATTTCTATCAAGTCATCTACATCTAGGTTTCGCTGCGAAAATATCTAACCAATATATTTTATTTTAGAATTGTCATAGAAAGCTATTGCAAAGTTTATTTCCTCCATATCCGTATTCACTGCTGTTTAAAGAACTACTTGTGCAGTATAATTCGGAGACTTGAGCATTTTTCAGCTCTGAACTCAACCATCGATTGGGTCTGAATTTTCCGCAGACATTCATAAAAATGACATTACGCTAACAGGAAGAAAAAATGCGTGTGATGAATGCGAAAGAATTTTTGAGCACAAGGTGAAAGTAGCAAACGATGCCTTCATTTAATGCTTTTAATTAAAATTTGAAAAACACCATATGCGTAAGAAAACTTTTCAATTTAAACTTTTATGGGTGGGAGCACTTGGAAGCAGCAATTCTTAACAGAGATGCTATAATAGGGATAGTTGTTTGAGTTCTTAATGGATATTCATTTAGAGGAAACCGAAAGCAAGTGCGCGAACTCCTGAAAAAGATATAATGAATTAAGGGAAAAGATTAAGTGAAACCAAACCTTTCTTGCACGAACCGTTCTGCAAAAATGTATTTTTAATGTTGTACCTTTGTTGAGTATTCAATATTCAATATAAAACTTAACCATATTTTTTTTAAGAATCAAATAACATAAGAGAATTTTTACAAAGTAAACTGATCGTAAGTATGTATAATAAATAATATAAAGTATCTTAATTCAAAGTTTTTTCATTCATCAAAGCATTTAAGAAAAAAATATTTTGGTATCTAGTGCAAAAAATGTTTTCCAGTCCGTCATTGTTGTCAAAAATGGAAAATGACGGAAACATTTTATCGATTAAAATCATCTTCTTAAGACCACAAGTCGTTAAAGTTTCTGGTATATCATTATAATGGAGTTATGTTAACCCTTGGTTCACAAAAGAGTTAAAAAGCCTCCGTAATAAGAGCAATAGGGCATGGAAAAATTATATAAGATCTATGTCTTTAGAGAACCAAGTGGTTTATATATCTCTTTTTGAAGAATTTAAAAGATTGTCATATGATCTTTACAATGATTATATTGCTACTATGGGTGATTCCTTGAAGCAAGACCCTAAACTTTTTTGGAATTTCGTAAACTCTAAGAGAAAATGTGACGTTTACCCGGTTAAACTCACCTACAACAATGTAATTTTGAATTCTACTTCTGAGATCTGCGATGCATTTGCCAATAATTTCAGTCAATCTTTCATAGATACTCCCGTTGATGTAGACGTTGATTTTTTCAATTACTTGAAAAATAGCAAACAAGTCACGTTTAATAATGTCCCGATCGAGATTGATCAAGTCCTAAGATTTTTGTCCCTTCTGAAAGAAGACTATTCTTCTGGTCCTGACGGTATTCCTCCCATATTATTGAAAAAATGCTATTCAGTTTTAGCTAAACCTCTTAGTAAAATATTCCAACTATCCTTGCGACTTGGAAAATTTCCTTGCGCCTGGAAGATTGCTTACATCACGCCTGTTTTTAAAAAGGGAGATAAGTCGCATATTGTTAATTATAGGCCAATTTCTAAACTTTCTTGTATTCCTAAACTGTTTGAACAAATAGTATGTGACAGTTTATCCTTTTACTGTAAAAACATCATATGCAGTGAGCAACATGGCTTTATGCAAAGGAGATCAACTGTCACAAACCTTCTTGCCTTTACGCATAATTGTCTGAACAGTTTAGAACATGGACTGGAAACTTATTGTGTATACACTGACTTTTCAAAAGCTTTTGATCAACTGTCTCACTCAGTTATCAAGTTGAAATTACAGTTATTAGGTTTTCCCCCTGGGCTTACTTCATGGATTTCTTCTTACCTTGAGGATTGTTCGTTCAAAAGTGAATGGATTGGGTGTAAAAATATAAAACTCAAAATTCGCTGGACTGTAAAATAAAGTAAGTTTAAACGCTCGAAACTTCGTGAAAACAGTAAGTATTACAATTTATTTTTAACCTCCATATAACCTTCGAAAATACATTTACATAATTTGTATTTACAAAATTTACAATCATATACATCAATTAGTGATTGGTATAATTTGAATTTATGACAAGTGACAAGTCGATGAATGAGTTCAAGGTCCAATCTGGAGGACAGCATCCAACAAGGATAGAACTTATCAAGTAAAATTTAGAGATATGTTTTCGAAGACTTTTACTGCAAAATCTAGTGTTCCACAGGGTAGTCATTTAGGACCTCTTCTATTTATTTTATCAATAAATGATGCACCGTCATGTGTTCTAAACAGTGAAATTCTTATTTTTGCAGATGATATGAAGATCTTTAAGAAAATTACATCTAACAATGATCGCATTCTTCTGCAAAATGATATTAATAGGTTTTCTGTATGGTGTAATAAAAATAGTTTAAATCTTAATCCGTCGAAATGTCAGACAATGACATTCTCAAAGAAACGAGCAACTTCGACTTATGAGTATTGTATATCTCAGCAAATTCTTTCTCGTGTTTTTAAAGTAAGGGACTTAGGGGTTCTTTTTACACCGAATTTAGATTTTACAGAGCACATTAACAACATTGTTAATAAAGCTAATTCTATGCTAGGGTTCATTAAACGTTGGTCAAAAGAATTTCTTGATCCTAATGTCGCCCTTTCTCTTTACAATTGCCTTGTTCGTCCCCACCTTGAATATGCTTCACAGATTTGGAGTCCTTATTATGACGTTCATATTGACAGGTTAGAATCGTTGCAACGTAATTTTACTCGTTTCGCATTAAAAGGTATGATCCTCGAAATATTCCATCTTATGAGGATCGAGTATCACTTCTTCAAATGCAAACGCTGTCTCAAAGAAGGACCAACAATGATATAGTTTTCCTTCATCAACTTATTACAGGCGTCACAGATGCACCAGACCTTCTTAGTGCTATACTTTTTCACTATCGCGGAGGAGGTTATCACCTTTGTAGCACCGATTTAATTAAAGTCCCAAGACATAGGACCAATTACGGAATGCATGAGCCCTTGACAAGGATGAGTAGGCTTTTGAATTATAATACGGATCTTATTGACTTTCATATTAATAAGAATATATTAAAGATTATGCTGAAAACCAGTGTGGCACGCTCTTAAATGTTTTTTGTTGTCTATTCATGTATTTTTTTATTATTTGTTTAAAAAATAAATAAAAAACTGACTCTTTTTTATTTTTTTATTGTATTTTTTACGAACTTGACAAGTGTCTTCTACACGCGTATTTACTTTTTTCTTTGTTTTTTTTTATATTTTTAAAATTTTTGACTTAAAAATTTTGAAATTTTTGATTTTAAAATTTTGCATTTTTCTTTTTTTTATTTTTGTAATATTTTAATTTAAATTTAAATTTATTTTGATTTTCCCGTTGTACCTGCTTGTATTAAGCAGTCCCAAACTCTTGTCTTCCTATTACCTATTCGTGCCGCCATCACTTTTTTTATTATTTTATTTGTTTCAAATAATTTCAAATAAAGTGCCGATACGACTAGCAACCGTAATTGTAATCGTACTCGGTGAAAATGGACCCGAGCGCGTGCGGTATCTGGGGGGGAAAGCGGCGTGGGATTAAAAAAAATAAATAATAATAACGCTTAATGGTGACGAAACGAACGTTTTATTCCAGAAGGATTTGGTAAAACATTTGTCTGACTTTTTTTTAAAGTTTTGAATCCCAACGGCAGAGTTGAGAAGCACTTTATCCATGACAGGTTGATACTCATCTAATGGTTATTTGATTCAAGCAAGTCATATTTGTGAAGAATTATTTTTTTAAATTATTTTTGCAAAAACATTTAAACATGCGTTGCATTGATAGATATCGTGTTTGTAACGGGTGTTTTTTTTTTTCAAGACGACCGACGACCGATTTAACAGCTGTCAAGTGATTTATTCTCAATTTGGTTTGGCAATTCATCATGAATAGACCACGCCTGAACAACGCTTGCAAATACATAGTGCAATTTTATTTCGAAAATAATGGTTCTGTGCGGAATACGTATCGCGCACTACGTCCATTTTATCGTCGACAAAATCGTCCATCAGAGCAGTTAATTCGATTAACCATGGATCGTTTTCGCATCACGTTTACTCTAATTGATAACTCGCATCTCCAGAGACGCCGTAAGGTGCTTACAGAAGAAGCTATTGCTACTGTAGAGCGTAGCATTGAGGAAGACCCGAATGAGTCCATCCGCCATCGAGCCCAGGAATTGGATCTGTGTCCATCCACTTTATGGAAGATTTTGCGGAAGGATCTTGCAAACGCGTGCTTACAAAATCAGGCACGTAGCCAGGGGGAGGGGCTAGAGGGGTTTAAAAATAACTCTTACCAATCTGGTTGCAACAGACTCTTTTTTTCATCAAAAGGAGACTATTTAGGTACTATTATTTAATAAAGACAAATACACATTAATGTTAAGAGACTATCTAGTCATTATACATAATATAATTAAAAGGTGTTTAATATATTTAAGATTCCAATTTGTTTGAATTTGCATCAACCTGGTTTATTTTGTGCGAATAAAGTGTTTTAAGTGTCTTAAGTGTTTTAAATAAGTGTTATATTTGCATCATACAAACAGTCTAAACATACCATTGTAAATTTCTATGTTCACCTAAAGCTAAATGCTAAGCCAATTATTTATGTATGTCGTATAAGTATAGTTATTTCCTGTGGTCTATTTTTCTGCCTCTTAAGTTTTCGACTCTCAGCCTAGATAGTTGACCGCATGGTCACACCTTTTTCTTAATAAGTTCATTTGCATATATATTGAAATAGAATTAGAAATAAAGTTTATATTGAATTTACAATTTGACTATCTTCCTTAATTTGACCCACAACAATTGGCGACGAGGATGGCTGAATTAACAGTCTTAATAGAGCAGCAAAAGAAATTTATGGAAGAAATGATAAGGCAAAATAAACTCTTTTTCGAGAGTTTAAGAACACCAAACACATCAAAGACTATCCCACAATTTAGGGTTTTTGACGCGACTAAAGAACCCTGGGAAAGTTATCTATTTCAATTAGAGCAACATTTTATAGCCAATGGACTGATGGAAGAAAATTCCAAAAAAGCACATTTTTTGGCATCATGCGGCAACTTTACTATCGAGCTCCTTAAAAAATTGATGGAAACCGAAGACGTAAGTACACACGCTTTTAAAGAGCTTACCTCCAAATTAACCACGCATTTTCAATCGAAATTGCATGTCATGGCCTCGCGTTGTAAGTTCTTTCAACAAAAAATGAAATCCGGGCAATCTTACAGCGATTGGATTGCAGACTTAAAGGGTCTGGCCAGGAGTTGTAACTTCACGTGTTCACAAAAGTCATGTATGCAGTCATATGCTGACTTTATGATCCGGGATATGATTGTCTTTCATACCCCACATGAGCAAGTTCGAATGGCAGCAACGCAGAAGAAAAATCCAACATTTTCAGAAATTGAGGAAGTCGTAGCAGCATTTGAGTCGACGCAGATGGCAGCCGAAATACTGAAGAGCAGCGACAATATTGGACGGGCAAAAAGTGACTCCAGCGTTGTAGAAGTTAAGGCTATATATTCTGGTAAGCCATCAAATTATTTCAATCGAAAATCTTGTCCAGATTGTAACATTCACCATGACCGAAGTCAGTGTAAGCACCTCGAATCAGTATGTGACATATGCCGAAAGAGAGGACATATTAAAAGCGTTTGTTTGAAAAATCAAACAGCTCCAGGGAGCTCACAACAAGCTACCAAACGCAAGAAAAAACGAGGAAATTTCCGTAATAACGGGCACAGTCTCCGTAATAACGGTAATAACGGGCACAGTCTTAGATCAGGTACTCGTTCACAGCAGCCAACAAAACCACATAGCTCTGAGACAACACATTCAATTTATCAGTTTGATGCTGAAATTTTGACTCTGCGAGAGAATGTGAACAATACTCACAGCAAGCAAAACGAAAACAAAATTTTCTTAAATTTGCTAGTCAACAAGTGTCCAATGTCTTTCCAAGTGGATACTGGCGCAACGTGTTCGCTCATCGGTTTAAGTGGGTACCGCCAACTGGGTGAACCCGATCTTCTCCCTGCGAACAAACAACTAAAAGGTTATGGAAATGTAATGTCAGAATTGAAAGGCGTGATTCATGTAACAGTGCAATGGAGAGACATGTATCGAGAATTGCCTTTGATAGTTGTCGATAACGAAACCGGTTCTAATATAATGGGTCTTGACTGGTTTGATGAGTTCGAGTTTTCAATTATCAACAAGACTCAGCAAGAGTGTTCTTTTCAAGTAACTGAAGAAGCTAGTGAGCATTTAGCTGCGGAGGCCAAGTCTCTCTGCGAAAAATACACATCTGTGTTTAGTAACAACTTGGGATGTAGTAAACTTTTCACTGCTAATCTTGTACCCAAAAGTTATAAAGAGTCGTCAAGTTCCTTTTGCACAGAAAAATGCTGTACGAGAAGAAATCGAGAGGTTGAAGAAACTTGGAAAGCTGAAGCCTGTAGAGGTGAGTCAATGGGCTACTCCTATAGTAGTTGTTCCGAAACCTAACGGAAAGGTAAGACTGTGCGGGGATTTCAAGGTTACACTGAACCCGCAGCTTGAGATAAATCGTTATCCACTACCACGTTGTCAAGAATTGTTTCACAAAATGCGAGGTGGTCATCTGTTCACTAAAATTGATTTATCAGATGCCTATTTACAGATTCCTTTAGATGACCAATCCAAAAAACTCTGTGTTATCTCAACTGAATGCGGCTTACTGGAATACCAATGCCTTCCACCAGGAATAGCAAGTGCCCCTGGAATTTTCCAAGGTTATATCGAACAAATTACAGCGGGGCTGGAATTTGTGGCACCGTATATAGATTACATAATTATTTCAGGACGAAATGAAGTCGAACACTTAAACAATCTGGAAATATTTTTAGAACGACTCAAACAACACGGACTCACTGTGCGTATGGACAAGTGTGAGTTCGCGATGAAAGAAATCGTTTATTTGGGGCACATAATTGATGCGTCAGGCATTCGCCCATCAGAGTCCCGTTTGCATGCCATACAAAATTTGCCAGTGCCTAAAAACCTTAAGGAACTTGAAGCATTCATCGGAAAATTAAACTATTATAACCAGTTTATCGTAAATTTTTCGCAAAAAGCAGCACCATTAAATAAGTTGAGATCCAAGAACGTTAAGTTTATATGGGGTGCAGAACAACAAAGTGCATTCGACAATCTAAAATCTCAATTGCTGCACATGTCAAGACTTGAACATTTTAATGAAAGCCTGCCACTCACACTTGCTACGGATGCTTCATCGCACGGAATAGGAGCCGTGATTTCTCACATCTATCCCGATGGCACCGAAAAGCCGATCGCTTTTGCATCGAAAACGTTGAGTGATGCACAAAGAGGTTACAGCCAAATTGAGAAGGAAGCCCTCTCCATAATATTTGGTGTTACGAAATTTCATCACTATGTCTTTGGCCGACAATTTGAGCTGGTGACGGACCATCAGCCACTCGTCACTATATTCAACCCTAATAAAAAACTACCACAGATGACAATTCAACGACTGCAGCGTTGGGCCATAATGCTTATGAATTACAACTACACTATTCGCTATCGTTCAACTACGAAACATGCGAACGCCGACTGTTTGTCTCGGTTACCAGTTGGTCCTGATTTGGAATTCGACAAATCCGACGAAGCTGTTTGCAACCATGTTGAATATATTTCTCTAATTGATAGTTTTCCAATCAACGCTAAAGTGGTAGCTGAATTTTCAAAAAGTGACCCAGTGTTAAGCCTGGTCATGAAATATGTTCAGTGTGGTTGGCCAACAAGATTGCCACAATCCCAACAAGAGTTGTTGCCATATTTTCGTAGGAGGTATAGCTTAAGTGTGTGTACTAACGTTCTTTTATTACAGACGGAGAATGCCCGAGTAGTTATACCACCGAAACTTCAACAGAAAGTTCTTGCGATGCTCCATCAAGGCCATTGGGGATCGACGCGTATGAAGCAACTGTGCAGACGATATTGTTGGTGGCCGAAGGTTGATGCTATGATTGAAGAAACCGTTTCACAATGTAATGCGTGTCAAGTAAACGCAGCACAGCCACAAAAGGAATACAGCAGTTGGCCAACACCCGAAGCAGCTTGGGACCGCATCCATATAGACTTTGCGGGCCCTTTTCTCAGCTATATGTGGTTGGTTGTGGTCGACGCATACTCAAAATTCCCGTATGTGGTTCGTATGTCGACAACAACTTCGAAGGCAACAATAAACGCACTAAATGCAATATTCGCGATAGAGGGATTGCCAAAAACTATTGTTTCCGACAACGGAACACAATTTTCGTCACAAGAATTTCGTACATATTGTCTTAACCACAACATCGATCATAAACAGTCAGCTCCTTTCAATCCCGAGTCGAACGGCGCTGCTGAGCGTATGGTACGCACCTTTAAAACATCGTTTTCCAAAATTTTAACTGATCAGCTGGGGAAGGAAGACTCCTTGAACATATTCTTAGCCACGTACAGATCGACGCCAGATTTTGATGGAAAATCTCCAGCCGAAAAACTTCATGGTCGCATACATCGAACAAATCTCTCAGCGTTATGTCCTCAGGCTAATTCTTCTGGCAAGGGTTCTGCATCTTTAAAATTCCATGTTGGTCAAACGGTTTATGTGCGACAGTATCTTCACAAACAGAAATGGACTGAAGCTGTCATCACAGACGTCATCGGAAATAAAATGTATCGAGTAAGCGTTGCATCGGGTGAATGGCGCCGACATCAAAATCAAATAAGGCCCAGGAAAGACAATCACCAAATAAAAAGTTCACCAGAGAGATTTTTGGCAAGTAACGATAATTCTTTTACTAATGTATTTTCTAGATAAAGGTCAAAGTCAACAGATAGTTTACCTGATTCTACGACCAGATTAAAAGATTCAACAACTGTGCCACAAGATGATACGTTCCAAGAATCGTTAGAACATCCAGAACAGAGCACCAACCATACGACTAGCGAGAGAGTAAATGAAGACAGGAATGCTACAGTAATCCAGATACCACGCAGATCGGAGCGGCCTAGGAATAAACCTGACAGATTTACCTTTCAATAAGGGTGGAGGAAGCTGTTATATTTGCATCATACAAACAGTCTAAACATACCATTGTAAATTTCTATGTTCACCTAAAGCTAAATGCTAAGCCAATTATTTATGTATGTCGTATAAGTATAGTTATTTCCTGTGGTCTATTTTTTTGCCTCTTAAGTTTTCGACTCTCAGCCTAGATAGTTGACCGCATGGTCACACCTTTTTCTTAATAAGTTCATTTGCATATATATTGAAATAGAATTAGAAATAAAGTTTATATTGAATTTACAATTTGACTATCTTCCTTAATTTGACCCACAACAATAAGTGTTAAAAGTGAGTTTGAGTGAACCTGGTTTGTTTTGTGCAAAAAAAGTGTTTAAAGAAAAAAGAAAATAAACGAAAATGAAAAGACAAAGCTCGATTGCTACTTAAAAAAAAAAATACAAAACAGACCGACCAATGTGGTAAGTTGTTAATTCTTATGTCTATACTAGGTGTCTCAAAGAAAAGTTATATGTACTATATTTAATATCTACCTATATCACTACACAAAAAAGGGTTGTGTCTATCGAGACAATTTTTACTTTGTATTAAAATACCTACAGTCAATATTAACGTCATCTTGATGCAATGTGATGAATTGTTCACGACACAATTTATAAATAGTTAAATTTCGTATTTCGTATGAATTTCTTATAGGTTTTGATTTTGAAAAACTTTATCCGCAACTGACGTTTTCAACATATTAACTTTGATTTTTGATATTAAGAATTAAGCTGTATTGTTTATATAAAATCGTAAATTACATTTTGTGTTGTCTTGATTTTGATAGATGTACATACGTATTCTTGAACCAAATTCTGAAGGAACTGTCATGGATTCAGCTATTGAAAAGGACATTCAAAAAGGTAAGAAATAATATTGAGTGAGCGGATCGATATTTTGTATTTATTTCAAACTGTTCTTATTAATCAAATGGTGTATACACCATTTGTAGTTCTTAAATACATAGTTTCACAAATTCGTTTTCATAATCATCAACCCAAAAAATCTCTGCTCTATAAATTTTATTCATAATTTATTTTTGAGTTTTGAGTCCAGAATAGAGATCGCAACGCGAATTTAATCAGCTAAGAACTAAGGTCAATCTGTGTTTTTATTTGTTTAGATGAGAACAATCCTGAGGCTTCAAGTGCGCGTGTAGAAGACACTACATACCAAATTCAGCATTTGTCTTCTTGGCAGGCGGAACTTTTTGACATAGCGGAATTGCATAAGAAGAAGAACTCCCTAGACGACAACATGAAACAAAAAATTCTGTCTTCTGTCTTGCTTCCCCAAATGCCTTTTGAGTTCCCAATGACAATGCATGGATCTCAAAAAAGGAGCTTTCAGTGCAAGTGGGTTCTAGAAGACTTTCCTTTTCTGGCTTATTCAAGAAGTACTGATGCTGTTTTTTGCAAGCCATGCTGCGTATTTTTAGTAAGTAAAGTTAAGTAAAGGTAAAGTTGTGTCAACTGGATTTCGTGACTGGAAAAAAGCTAAGGAGGTTTCCAATAAACATATTCAGCACCAATATCACAAAAAAAGTGTTCTTACCGCTACCTCATTCTTAAATGTTGCTTTTGGGAAGGAAAAAGATATTGCTTCCCAATATAGCCAGCGTGCAAGAGAAATATCCGAAAATAGAGCTGCAATAAGACCAATTATTCAGTCTATTCTCTTTTGTGCAGATCAGGAGCTTCCGTTAAGAGGTGACAACGATAGTGGGGCTCTATCCTTAACTCGGCCTACAAAAAAGGATGGAAAATTAAGAGCACTTCTGCGTTTTAGAATTGAGTCTGGGGATACGAATTTAAAACACCACATCGTAACCAGTTCAAAAAATGCAACCTACATAAGCCCAGATATCCAAAACGAAATCTTGGATATATGCTCTGATATTATCACCAGAAAAATATCTAACCGGGTTATAAGATCGAGTTGTTTTAGCATTTTGGCTGATGAAACAATGGATGTTTCTGGCACTGAGCAACTGTCAATATGTGTCCGATATGTTGACTGCTGTACAAAGCCCACGAAAAGTATGCTTCGGGAAATTTTGTAGGTTTTATTCCTGTTGATGACCAAACTTCTGAAAACCTGACTAAAACCATATTGCAGCGATGTGAGGAACTGCATCTAGATATGAACAAGTGTGTTGGCCAAGGTTATGACGGAGCGGCAAATATGTCAGGCCACTTAAGTGGAGTACAGAGTAGGATAAGGCAACAGTATCCAAATGCCAGATATGTTCACTGTGCAAGTCATCGCTTGAACCTGGCTCTGTCTAATGCCATGTCAACACCCTCGATTCGCAATTGTCTTGGTGTAGTAAGCGAAATAGCTAATTTCTTCCGAAACCATTCAAATGCAAATAAGACTTTCCAAATCGCCATCCAAAAATTCGCACCAGAGAGCAGAAAAAAACGACTTTTGCGCCTTTGTGAAACAAGGTTTATTGAAAGGCATGACAGCATTCTTTCATTTGTAGAGCTCTTCAAATGTATTGCTATTAGTCTTGAAGAAATATCCACCAAGACGTGGGCAATGTCTTCAAAAGCATCAACTCTGTTAGCAGCAATTCAAAGAAGTGATTTTCTGGTAAGCCTCATGGTATGCGAAAAACTTTTTAGTTTAACGCTACCCTTATCAATTTTCCTTCAAAATGAATCTTTAAATTTCGTGTCTGCAATAAATCACACGAAACAAGTCTTAAGTTCTCTTAAGAACATAAGAGAAACTGCCAGAGACTTTTTCAGAGACGCTTTTCAATCCGCATCACAACTTGTTTATTTGAAGTCAGCATAATTATTCCAAGGCTTTCTTTGAAACAAACAACGCGCTCTAATCCAGTAACATCATGTCCAATGAAATGGAAAATCTAATTCTCTACTTCGATAACGCAATATCCTTGTCAGCTGTTAAAGCGGAGTACATCCTCTAGTGCGAAAAAATTTCATCGATGGATCCCTCTTCCGATGTTCTGAAACTGCTAGATATATGTGACAAGACCTACTTCAGGAGCATAAAGCTACTTGCTTACAATTTAGGCCACACTACCAGTTACAACAGCTAGCGTTGAAAGAACCTTTTCAACGATGAAAAGGATCAAAACAGTATCCCGAAGCGTTATGGGCCATCCAAGACAAAGCGGTTTTGTAATGCTGTCTGTTCACTCAGGTATTGATGTGGATCCAGATGAAGTGATCGACATTATGTCTAAAAAAAAGACAAGGCGTTTATTGCTGTAAAAATCCAAACTATTTATTTAATTAAATAAAAAAAAAATACAAACAAAAATAAAACATTTACATTATGTAGTTTTTTTTTAATTTTTGTATGTAGAATTACTTCTTCGAAATTCGAAAACAAGCGCCCCCCCCCCCCCCCCGAACCGAAATCCTGGCTACAGGCCTGTACAAAATCCAACTCGTGCAAGAATTGAAGCCAAACGATCATTAAGCAAGGCGTATAGATTCGTCGAAAACGAGATGGCCGTTGTTCCCGATTTTCATAAGCGAATTTTGTTTAGCGATAAAGCGCACTTCTGGTTGAATGGCTACGTCAACAAACAAAAATGCCGCATTTGGAGTGAAGCTAATCCTCAAGTGTATGTCAGAATCAGAACACCGTTACATCTAGAAAAACTGACTGTTTGGTGCGCTTTATGGGCTGGTGGAATCATTGTACCGTACTTCTTCAGAAACGATGATGGTGATCGGTATAGAGCCATGATTACTAACTTTTTCATTCTTGAATTGAACAATCATGATGTCCAGGAGCTGTGGTTCCAACAAGACGGCGCGACATGTCACACAGCTCGTTCCACAATCGATTTATTGAAAAACACGTTTGGTGACCGCCTAATTTCACGTTTTGGACCTGTGAATTGGCCTCCAAGATCTTGTGATTTAACACCGCTAGACTGTTTTCTGTGGGGTTATGTTGAGTCATTGGTCTATGCGGATAAGCCACAGACGCTTGACCATTTGGAAGACAACATTCGCCATTTTGTTGCGGATATACGGCCACGGTTGGAAAAGTCATCGAAAATTGGACGTCCAGATTGGACTACATCCGAGCCAGCGGTGGCAGTCATATGCCAGAAACAGTGATGCCAGATGAGATTTCGAAAATCCCACCAATTCAACAAAAAGAAACCACTATATTTGTACTAGACAAAGCAAAAAACCACCATGTCGTTCTCTTACTTTAGATACCCTTTATTTACAAATAAATCAAAGCATTTGTGGGTAAATAGAAATGTATGTATTTTGAAAAAAAAGTAGAATGTTAAGGTTAAATTTGTATTTGACATTAAATTAAATTCATGTTTCTGAACGCTTTATTTCATAAACATTTTCGGAATTGAATTTCGCCAACATAGCTTTTGAAGGCTTGAAATTGACACAGCCTTCGGTGCCTAGCTATACCGAACCCTCAAATATGCGTCGGCTGTTCCTATTTTCAGTCGATTCCTTAGTTTGTTTTCGACTATGTTAACTATGGAAAACGCCCTTTCCACTGAAGCGTTTGAGATTGGAAGGCACAAAAGTACCAGCGCGAGAGTGGAAATGTTGCCATATTTTTTTCTCCGCTTGCAGTTTTCTTGCTTGAAACTGCAGCCCAAAACTGTTCTGCAGTGTCAAGGTCAGGCCAATCGGATCTGTGAATTATACTCCACTCACTCACAACAGCATCCACGTTTTCGCAAATGTTTGGGAACCTTAATGCGAAAGCAGGTATGTCTGGTTTTACTTTTGAGGTTGCTATTTCCGGTGAAAAAATACTCATATTTTCAAGGATGTCAATATTATCTGGAATTCTTGACTGTAGCTGTTCGCAAAGGACAATAAGAAACTCTCTGCACGTTTCCTTGCATACTAACAGCTCTCCCCTGTTAACCAGATTGCTGGCTTGCAAAAAGTAATGTCCGGTTTGCAATCTAGCTGGTGAAATAATCATATTTAATACCAAATATAATAATCCATTTAAATCCATAAACATTTTTAATGGGTCGGCATTAGCCGACCGAAATATTTTGTTATTTTATTGTTATGAATGAAGTGCAAAGGAGTATAAAGCAATGAAGGCTGATGGGTAGGTCGAATTAACTGGAATGTTTTGAGAATAAAATGTTAAAAGATATAAATATTTTTTGTACTAAAACAACAGCATTTAAAACTTTTTCCCACCATAAATCCCACCATGATTTTTTTCCCACTATTTATCCCACCAAACAGATGATTTCCAACCATTTTGGTTGGAAAAACCACCAATCTGGGAACACTGGCCAGAAATCATACTTAAAATGTAATGCCACAAGATTATCTTTCGAATAAATAAAAAATCATGTCAATCGAATATTCCATCGATATTTTATTACAATTTAAAATTTTCTACCTAAAAAAAGAAACACTCTTTATTTGTACAGTAGATGACGGATATAAGAAAGTCTCATATAAGAAAAACACTGATATAAGAAACTTCTTCTGATGTAAAATCTTATTCACTACATAGAAAATAAAACGTGTATAAGAAATTTTCCAGTGTAAACATGCAAAAGATGCACCGTGTAAACTTCCACAAAATTTCTGAACCCACTCTTATTGAACTGCCAAAAAACTGACAGACAGAGGATGAGCAAGAAAGAAAAAAACAACCCACACTTTGCTTACTGCATTGAATAAGAAGTACAGGAAGGGGTCTTATGAAAAAGAAGTGAAGCATTTTTCTAAGTAGTGTGAGTTTCACAAACACAAACGCATTACAACAGGGCTGGTCTGCAGTTGAATGGTTAATCTTAGGGGCGCCAAGCCAAATATGATTGAATCAGGATTATATCGATTGTGCATCAATTTTATTTTTCAATTTCAATTCTTTTTTGAACCACATGGTGTTTTAACGTTCAAGGTGTTGTACATGCACGATTTTTTTTTTTTTTGGAGTTTACTCCTTTAGAATCGATTCATACATAGACCCCGGTATGAAAAAATTATGGATAGGTAAATCAAACATTGAAAAAAGCGTTATAAAAATTGACTACCAACGCTTTTTTTAACACTTAATAACTTTTAACCTACTGGATCGATTTAGATGAAATTTGGTAGGAAGATAGACTAGAACCTGCGGAAGGGCATATGGTATTTTTTAACGCAATAAAAGGGGTTGAAACGGTCACAAAAGGTTGAAATGTTAGGTCAAAGTTTGAGGTCGATTAGGTTAGAAGTTTAAAACTTATTTGTATGGCTTTTGACTAAACATAAATAAGTAAGACATTCAAAGTGTAAAAAAAATTAACCGAGGGGGGGTGAAAAAGGGGGTAGAAGTTTTAGTGCCATTTCGAATCTATTTTATAGAACAGAGATTTCAACGTAGAACGGTGAAATTTACACACATGATGCAGAATTTCATGCTCTTCAATTTATTATAACGGTAACTCATTAATATGGCCAATTAAGACATTTTCACATAAATTGGTATATAAGGCCGTGTGTGAATTGCGTTAAAATGTGTATTAAAACTTGGCGTTTGGTTAAAACTTGACACTAGCGTGGTGAATAAAATGGGTTAAAATTTATCCTGCTGTGGAGCAGGTAAAATGGGTTAAAATTTTGACGTCTTTTTTTTCTCATGAATGATAGAGAAGTTTGCTTCTGTTTTGTTGTTTTGTTCTGTTTTTCTCCGTTTTATTTAGTTCTATGTAATAACGAATTATAATTGCATTGATATTTCGAGAGATTTAAATAAAATACTTAAATTTTATCATATTTTAAAGTCAAAAAACGAAATAATTATTCTTTCTTTTGAGAATGATAACAGATGTCAGCTGGGAAAACATGTTTTGCAGTGTTACCACACGGAAAATACAACCATCCAAAAAGGGAAATTTTTGTTTGAAGATTTTTTTACTGTTGCTTCAAAATATTATATTACCACTCCAAAATCTAGAAAAATAAATAAAACAAAGTTTGTTTGTTATTTTTAGTGACTTTTCATGAAATTTGTTGCTCAAAGTTTGGTTTTGAACACAAAATTATTTTACCTAGAAGAACAAAAACATTTTTCGTTGAGGGGAATTTCTTAAATCATGAGGGAAATTTCTTAGTATTACGCAGAAATGTTGGTTAAAAAAATCCCTTTTAACGCAATTCACACAGCAAATGGCTAAATTTGTTCCCTTTTTTAACCAAACGTCAAATTTTAACCAAACGTCAAGTTTTAATACACATTTTAACGCAATTCACACACGGCCTAAGTTTTAATCCTGTAGACTGGTTGTTGAAGTTTCCATATGTCTAATCTACATGAAATAACTGTGATTTTGATACCTCATTTGTAAGGATACGTTTCGTACAAGCCTCACAATATCGATTTAAAAAAAAATATAATTGCACACAAACGACCTGCTTGGTTCGTACAAAATGAAACATCACCTGTGGGAGAATCCCGCTATGGCCAAAATTCGATCGGTGTTTTTCGATTAAAAGCATCCTAGCGTGCGTTCTTATAATCGGATTTTCAAGATTAAGATCTCTTAAGAAGCACAAGGCTTTAGTTAAATGTATAATTCAATGAAATTCAATTCCATTTTATATGCAATAATGCATGATAAATGTGGGCCCAATTGAATTTTCATCATTAAATAATGAAAAGTTGATCAGAAATGTCACTGTTCTGAAAATGTAATGATGAAGTTTTGTAGTATTTTTCATTCTTTAAAATAATATTTGTAGAAGTAACTACATTGACTCACTAAAAAATACGAAAGAACGTTTTAAACAAAGTTGTTGACATTCATTATTCATATTGCCTACCATAAGTCTTTAAGTAATATATTTTATCAAATTATTATGAATAGATGTATGAGTATATGAATTCAATCCTTTGCGATATATGTAAATAATTTAGGCCGGAATTTTTAACCACTATTGTCATATTTTAGCCGGCTCCACAGCTGGTCTAATTTTAACACAATTTTATTTAATTTTAATTGAACTCGCACACGGCCTTAAGATAATCATTCTTATTGAGTGAACTCCAGTCGCGCGTCGGAGCTGACACGTACAATTTTTTTTTTCGCTACATTTTCTTCATTTTTCATCCTTAATTCATCATATTTATTGTCCTTTTCGAGTCGTATTCGAAAGCGCTTCTATGAACAGCTTGATCAAGTGTTAAGAAGCAGCAAGAAATTGTGTAGCGGAAATTGTGTAGAGGAAGGTATGCCGTTAATAATGGAACACAACATCAGCCAAATGGCCCGATGGCCGCCACGACCACGCTTACAGGACCATATCCTTTTCATGAAATTTTCCATAACCAAATCGCAAAGAAAGTAGCTGCCCTATGTCCTCGATAGCCTCACGAATTCCATCTTTGAGATCTTGAATCGACGCTGGGCTGTTGGCGTAGACCTTATCTTCTTCCTTTGGGGCCACGTGAAAGATAAGGTCTACGCCAACAGCCCAGCGTCGATTCAAGACCTCAAAGATGGAATTCGTGAGGCATACCTTCCTCTTTATAATGAAATAAACATACGATCATTTATTTTAAAAAAATGCCATTTTTCTTTGAATATCAAAATAACACATCTTTATAAGAAATTTTCTTTCTTATATATATTTTATTTATATAAGAAATTTTCTTTCTTATATCCACTTTTTTTCTATAAGAAAACACGGATATAAGAAAGAAATTCTCTGGTTTTTTGGACTATCTTATATAGGTACGTCATCTACTGTAGTAGAATAAGTACTCAGCAAAAGGTATATGTATCTGTTTGTAGTTTGTAGTAGTATATTGTTGTATACCGTACCAATATGCAGTGTAGAACAGAATAGAACAAAAGCAACAACTAAAATAGTTGTGGCTAAAGGTCTGCAACGAATGGTTTGAAATTGCATTGAAAACACACTTTTAATTTTCAAATACCCGAAATGAATTGTATCAAAACAATAGAATCGCATGTTCGTTTTTTGTGTATTCGCTTTGATGCACCTAACCTAATATTTTAAATTCACCGAATGCACCGAATCAACCGAATGAATCGAATCTTGTTTCGGTTTAAAATCAGTCATTCGATCAAGTGCATATTTTTTAAAGAAATTTCATTACAGTTTTTATTTATCTAGGTTGCATTTGCAATTTGCATTTTATTGTTTTTTTTTTTAAGAGTTGTACTTCTGTTTCATCACAGATTTATTTGTTTGTTTTTTTTTTTTTTTTTAATTGATATTTAAAAACATTTACCCCTGTTCTGATTTTCGTTACGAATTCAATTCGTTTACGAAATTGATTTTCGCAAATCTAAAAAAACTGTGTTCCTAAATTCGTACGAATTTGCCTTCAATTTTTGACAAATATTTCTCTGAAATGACTTAAATTCTTAAATTTACGATTTCAAATTCGGTCAGGAAAATCGAAACGAAATCAAAACGAGAAATTGAGAACACCTCAGCTTTAAAAACGAAAGTATTGTTTTCGTAAACGAAAATCAGAACAGGGGTGATTATTTTATTGACCAAAACAAAGTCAGAACTTATATTATTTTATTTCGTTTTTCGGAAATCAAATGCCGAGCAGAGGCCAAAATCTTACAACTAACTTTATATAATAATGAAAATTCTTTTTGGTTCCGGTGACACCACTGTAAGATATTAAAGTCATCGTTATAAATTCCGTGTCTGTTTTCATATTCACATTCACGAATATCAACAAGTGGTTGGACGGTTCTTCTTCTTCCCGCATTTCATTTAAATATATTCCATTATGAACTTGCATTCATCTTTTATAGCATTTTTTTGTTCTTCATTAAATTGAACTAATTTGTTTGCAGGAGGAAACAAAAAAGAGCAACTTTATGTATAACTGTTAAATTTGGCAGTAAGTACAATAGTGTCCATAAAAATATTTAATGTCATTTCAAAATTTATAATGACATTCACATCTTCGTCATTAAACAATGCATTAAACCAATGGTGAGATGGAAAGTTGCATAGAGATTTTGGCTTAAGCGCTTTATGTGGCTGAAGTTACTGTGAAGTTCGTTTTTTTTCTTGCAATATTTGAGTTATTTCAACCCATTTATTTTTTCATCGTATTCTAAAAGCTAGAACATTGAGTTCTACCTTGTGCATACACTACTTTTAAGTGATGTTTTTAAAGCGGTATTAATACCAGATTTTTTAAAGTATTTAATCAGTTTGGTGCAAGTATTAGTTAAAACCAGCACGTGGACGTTTTCTCGTTTTTGTTTGCATTGTGCAATAAATGATTTATACAGAAAATGTTGTTGTATGGACGAAAAGCAGCGGTTATATTGGGTCCTCGGTCTGTTACCATCAAGAACATTTAATTGTTTATATCGCTGTCAAAGTCACTCAGAAGCTGAGTTATTTTAGCTCGTATATTTTGAGCTGTAGCTAGTGGCTTAGTGGTTAGGTGCGTTGGCTTCTAAACAGAACGTCGCCGTCGTTGGTTCGAGTCTTACTTGTGCCCATAAAGTTTTTATTTCATCTTTCACGGGTAGGTACTGCCTCTTGCGAAGAGTATCAATCTGTCATGAAAAAGTGCTTCTCAACTGGGGATTGCAATCCCGGGATCCCGATACATTTTTCAATCTTTCAAATCCCGGGATTGTATTATCTAATCCCGGGATTTTCGGGATTGGTAGATTAAATCATTTTATATAAAGACACCTAGTATAATCAACCAAGCTGTCAAAATGACAATGTCTGCAAGCTGCGGTCCAAGTTTACTGCAAGAGTATGCATGTTTTTACCAATACTATCTCAGTAAACTTAGGCACCCCATCTGGGGAGTAAATTAACCGGTAAATTTGAAAATTTGTAGTTTTAACGTAAGAAAGGTGAGTAAAAGTGAGCAGAAGAGGGATATGTGCAAAAAGATAGCAAAAAAGTAAAATTGCGTAAAAGCAGCAAATGGCATCAAATGTATCAAGCAGTAGAATTTCGGACATCAAAAATGGAAATAAAAAAAAAAACGTTGTCTAATTAAGAATGCTGAACATCTGAAAAGCTTTTGTTTGAAATCTTATTTTGTTATATAAATACCAGGCTTTATCAGTAACGAATTGCAAGCAAATCGGGTTTCAATTTATACTTAATCCATGTTCTATGAAATCTGCAGTAAGACTTATAAAGGTATAAACGTGTTATTTGACCTCTACCCGATATACAATTTAAAGAGCTAGTTTAAATATTTGTGTGTGCTTCTGCCGTCAAACAAATCTTAATGGCCTTATTCACACGAGAAGGAAATCGAAATTTTTATTTGATTAGTGATGGCAAACGGGGTTGCTTGCAGAAGACGTAAGGGGAAGGAAAAAATCAAAAAAAATAAAAATATTAGATCCGTTCTTTTACTTTTTGGGCAGTTTGTGTAAAAACTGTCAAAAATCATCCCCACTCCTCGAAATTTTGTGATTCACCCAAAAAGTAAACGAACGCTTCACACCAAAAATCTGCCGATTGCACAAAATTATGTCAAACGTCAACAAAATTCAATGTACTTCTTATGGTTTGACAGAACTTACACAAACTGCCACAAGAAATTTTTGTGGCTAAATTCGGCAGATAGGGGAAATATTTTTCTCCTTCAAAAGTGACCTAGATTTTAATTTAAGTGGCAGTAAACGAACGAAAAAGTGGGAGAAACGTTTTTCTTTTTGTTTTTTTTTTAAGAGTTTTTATGAATTAGTTTTTTTAAGAAGTTAATATTTTTTGTTAAATAATCATGGAGTTATTGCTTTTAAGAGTTTTTATTGAGTTATTTCTTTTTTTAAGTTGTCAAATAAACAAAATAAAAATTTCCACAAATATCTTTTATTTTTTCTTTAAATCCCGGGATTATCCCGGGATCCCGGGATCCAAATTTTTGAATCCCGAAAACCCGGGATTGAAAAATCATTCCGGGATTGCAATCCCTATTCTCAACTTTGCCGGTCGGAATCGGCGTTAAATTGTAGGTCCCCTCAATTCTTCACACGCACCCAGAAAATTTTTGATGAGAGGAAGTAACTTAGGCCTTTGCTCTTCAAGAACTGTCGCTGTAAATTCAATAAGAACGATCTAAATTTGAAGAAAATTTTTAAATTAATATTTTTGTTAGAAACTTACCAGTAGGTACAAGATTAACTCTCATTGCTTTTAAACCTAAGAGTTAACGATATATAGGATGTTTTCAAAAATTATCGGTCCATATATCAGATGTTAGCCCATATCCATTGCTTGTACACAGTTTTATATCATCAAAGTACCTACTTGGTACCCATACAAATCTATATATATAAATATGAATGTTGGTATGTATATTACCTATAGACTCATAAACTACACATTTGATCATGTAATAATCTTTGGAAAAGTTGTTGTGCATAAACCCGGGATGGTTCCTGAGTTGGAAAAACTAATTTTTATTGAATTACGTGCGAGAAAAACGCAAATAAAAATTGGGTATACCTGTAAATTGTTTATTTATTTATTTATTTATTTATTTATTTATTTATTTAGAAACCGTTAAATGCTAACGTTACAATTATTAACTTATAATTTAACAGTAAATATAAATTAAACAAGATCAATCGATCTAAAAAAACAAGGTCTTGAAATGTATACTTTTCAAGTTGTCATTTACAGAGTTAATGAGAAAGTAAAATTTATTGTATATGACAATCAACTGATTTAAAGGACTATTACCACCATAGTTTGACCTGCTAAAGATTTGGCACAGAGGTTGCCGCAGTCTAATACTAGATTGGCTGAAGTTGAAATTAAGTCTGCAAAGAACGGACGAAGCTAAAATATTTCCATTTATTATACCGTTAATGAAACAGAACTGGATGTATTTACGATGGTTCTCAAGTGATGGGAGATTAATTAATACTAGTCTATGTGAATACATTGGAAGTGGTGATCCTTGGGTCCAAGGAAGAAAACGTAGACAATATCGTAAAAATCTCCTTTGAACTGCTTCGAGCCTTGAATTGTGAATAGCATAGTAAGGTGCCCAGATCACGCACCCGTACTCAAGAATGGGCCTGACAAATGAGGTAAATAGTATTTTAAGAACATAGGGATCTTTGAAATCGCGTGAACATCTTTTAATAAATCCAAGTGTTTTGTTAGCTTTTTTTATTATATAGTCCAAGTGGTCGTTAAAAGTCAATTTCGAGTCTAAAATAATTCCTAGGTCAGAGTACTGTGAGACTCTATTTAGAGGGTCCGAACTAATTGTATAGTTATAAGTCAAGGCGTTTTTCTTGCGTGTAAAGCTCATAACCTTACATTTGTCAACATTTAATATAAGTCTATTTTTATTGCACCATTCCCTGAATTTTAATAGATCGTCTTGTAAAAGTAAGCAGTCAGTAACAGATTTAATACTTTTGTAAAGTTTAATGTCGTCAGCGTATATAAGAACACATGAGTTTTGGACAATAGATACGACATTATTTATAAAAAGGATAAACAGGACAGGACCTAAGTGGCTACCCTGTGGGACGCCCGAGTTAACAACAAATGAGCTTGAACAAACGTTACGAAAAACGACACTATAATTCCTATTACATAGGTACGAAGCAATCCATTGAACAAAAATATGGTTGAATCCTAAGTTATTTAGTTTTTTAATAAAGTTTTGTGGCACAGCTTGTCAAATGCCTTACTAAAGTCAGTGAAGATGCAATCGACTTGTCCATGGTCTTCAAAAGCATCTAAACAAAAAGATGTAAAGTCAAGTAGATTAGTCACAGTAGACTTATTTTTGACGAAACCATGTTGATTACTACATAAAACAGATTTACAGTGAAAGGCAAGGGTATTACATACAATGGACTCAAACAATTTAGGTATCACAGACAGTTTTGCTATTGGACGGTAGTTTTTAATATCACTTTTCAAGTCTTTTTTATGCACAGGGATAATGTAGGCACTTTTCCAAAGATTGGGAAAAACAGAGCTTGAGAGGGATTCATTAAAAAGTAAAAATAGGGGGTAGCTTAATTGAGAGACACAATTTTTTAAAATAGAAGCTGGAACACCTTCAGGTCCTGGACTTTTACTATCATCAAGTTTTAAAATTGCTTGAATAATAGAATCCTCAGTAATGTAAAAATTTATTGAATTTAAATATGAAAATTGGGCAGAGCTAGTGATATCACCATCATCAATGAGGTTATTTCGTTGATTTATCGATATTTTCATTCGATATATTGACCAGAGAGCAGATACAGAGAGAAAACCTCCCAAGGTATTTTGCCGCGAAGCTAACAAATTGACGGGCCACGCTTTAAATGTACACTTACGTACATGTGTGCATACATATACGCAGCTGATTCTGATTACATGAGAATGCATGCGTAATTACACGAACAAAAATACCACAAAAACAGATTACAAAAGCCACAGACTAGATAAAGAGGGGAAACCCATGATACAAGTACCAAAGGTAATATACTCCCGAAGATTGTCAAGTTCGAATTGTCCAATAAAATCCAAGATGGCGGATATAGAGTGAATTCTGTTCGAAAGTGATGCCACTTTAAAAATATTTTATGTTCACAAATTGATGAACAAAAATTCAATCGGCCTATGGAAGCACTAACTTGCTAAGAGAATTTTGACACATGTCAAATAGCGCCATACCGGTGGCCAGAGGCGACCCTAGCTCTTACAGAGAATATAAGTTTAATATATAGCTCACTAGCTGACCCGGCAGACGTCGTCCTGCCTTGATTTGAAGAATTAAATGAAACTCCCGAAGGTTTCTGGGATGGTACAATGAATTTTCAGCTGTAGGTTAGTCATTCCAATGAATTTCAAAAACTCCTTGACGGAGTTTCATTTAATTCTTCAAATCAAGGCAGGACGACGTCTGCCGGGTCAGCTAGTTTGTTATATTTCGTGATATTGTGGTTGGGTGGTGCAACAAATGCACGTTTGTTCCATATTTGGATAGTCAATAGAAACTGTACAAACTTTATAAATCCAGATTCTTCCACAATTTTAAATGAAGATGAATGGCAATTTTCAACTACCCACTTCATAAATTTTAAGTTTTAAAACACTTGTTTTTTTGTCTTCGATATTCACTTTTTTCTTTTCAATTGTCTCAGCATTGTTAATTTTTTAAAATATATAACATCTATGCGGAACTAAATTTAATGTGCTTTTTTGGTTGTATTTATTGAGACACAAACAATTTCGGCAAGCTACCAGGTTTTCAAGCTCGTCGCCATTTTCGTTCACAATTCCTCCAAAAATATCCCAAATTTTACTCCTGCCTCTTTTGATATATATTTTATATTCGCCGCTGGCTAATTATAATGAAAATAATCGTACAATACGACACCATTAATTATCAGATAACGTCTGAAGACGAAATTTATACAATCAAATCTTATCTGGTAGTATTTTTTTGTTAATAGCCGATTATTCAATCATCAAAAAACTCTACAAACAATAAACTGGCATATAAACCTATCTGAGTATTCAGCGGTCGAATAAATTAGGGCGTTATTTGTCAGATAAAGTCTATCTGACGATTGAAAAATCCAATATTTTGTTATCTGTCGAATAAACATTATCCGCTTGTTTATCTGACGATTGAAAAATCGGCTCTTAAGTATAATAAGCAAAACAAGACCGGAAGATTATTCAAAGTTCTCTAAACTCCAATCACAAATTCACAAATGTTTCTTACTTTATGTGTTTGTAGTCCAGTCATTTTAGGCATTTTAAGCAACAATCTGCTGAAAAATTCCTAGGGAGCAGAATTTTTGCATACAATTTTATTATGGTGGTGTTATGAAGATGTGAAGAATAGACATTGATATCTTGCCAGCCAAAAAAGTAATATAAGGGTTTTTTTTTACTTGCGACACATAGAATGCATAAATGACCTTAGGGTAGATTTTGAAAAAGAATAGAAAAATCGTATCCAGTCCTCCTTGCCACGACCTCATATGATATACTAGTATGATACGATATACGATTCCAAAACGACCACAAGGAGTCAGTCGGACGGTTCTTTGAGTCATTAACTCGGCTTACTCATCGTCGTCATTAAAAAAAAAAATTCCCCTTGAGGTTGTTAAAAATAACAAGATAAGAATAAGAATTGATACAAAATACGTAAGGTTCTCAAACAGAAAGGACCGTTTAAAAAAAAAAAAATTACCTATACGTCTGAGTGTACATTTTTATTGCGTCCGTAGTATGGGTATACGACATCTCTATATATAAATATAAATCGCGAACTTCACACATAATTAGCACATAAAGAGCACATAATTATTGTAAAGGTCCCAATCGTTTGTGCTCATATTGGTTTGTCAACTTAATAGACGTGACAGTTTGCGTTCAACTAGCTTTCTAGTGCAATTTTGCTTTCACAAAGCTAGTTGAATTTCGACTACGTAGTGACTAGATTAGTCAATGCACCCAATATAATCAGTGGCTCGCGAGATAATCAAGCAGAAAAACCGAACGCACATTCGCATACACACGTATACATATACACAGATACATCATGATAAAAAGGGTTGATTCAAATTCTGGTGGCCTTGAAAAATTGACATATGCAAACAAACTTCCTCTAAAAAGTCCAAACACTTTCCCTTCCCTTCAAAATAATAATCATTTGCTTTACAAGCAATTAATACTCTCCTCTGTTTTCGTTTGCATTAACATAAAAAAAAGACATCTTATTCTTTTACCTGACAAGTCGGTTTCTTAATAGAGTTCAATTCGTCGACCTCAACTTTGAACACCTCTCCTTAACTATCTTTGTTTGTAGACTTGACTTCTTATCTGCTGAGCAAATATTTATTTACATCAAGGAGAACCACTCCAGCGTTAAATGGACCGGTATGTTCAGACACCGAATTATACCCATTGACATAGGCAGAAAAAGAGCGTAATTTTCTTAGAAGTTCGTTAGCATAGCTGGGCACCGTTAATCAAAAAGTTAACTTCGTTAATTGCTAATCCGTTAATGAAAAATTTAACTTCGTTAACAGTTAAAACGTTAAATTTTAGAAAAATTAACGCAAGTTAACGTTAATCGTTAATCCGTTAACACGCCATAAAAATTTTATTTTCTTATAAAAATTGGAAGTTGGAAACAAGAAAAGACAAGTAAATTTTTTTTTAAATATAGTAAATTATAGGTCCGTTCTTTTACTTTTGGGCAGTTTGTGTAAAAACTGTCAAAAACCATCCCCACTCCTCGAAATTTTGTGATTCACCCAAAAAGTAAAAGAACGCTTCACACCAAAAATCTGCCAAATGCACAAAATTATGTCAAACGTCAACAAAATTCAATGTACTTCTTATGGTTTGACAGAACTTACACAAACTGCCACAAGATATTTGTGTGGCTAAAATCGGCAGATAGGCGAATTTTTTTTTTCCTTCAAAAGTGACAGATTTTACAATAAGTGGCAGTAAACGAACGAAAAAGTGGGAGAATATGGCAGTTTTGGGAAGTTTTGGTCAGTTTTATGGAGTAAACGAACGGACCATATATTTTATAAGAGTTTAAGTGTTAAAACAACAATTTATTCAGTCATGTATATGAATGTGATTGTTCTCGTCGGAAAGCGAGGCTCTTTTCGGCTGAAGTATATCCTTGCCCGTGGAGAAGAGACGTTCAACAGCAGCGCTTGAGGGTATGGCAGTATTGTATTGGATAAACAGATTTGCCAATACTTTTTCCCCGAGGAATGCCGCTTCATTTAACGAGTCTTTTGACTTCAAATCTAGCCACGTTTTTACGAGACTTTGAGCTTTACTTCTTACTGATTTGTTGTTCTTAGGTTTTTCTGAAGATTGAGTAACAGGGTTGAAAAAGTCATCCTCATCATCGTCGTTGTAACTCGCGTTGCTGTCAACGCCACTTACACTCTCTACGTCCTTTGATATTTCTATAGCTTCTTCTTGTAGCGCTTCTTCTACCTTTTTTTCCATGCATTTTTTCACTGCATCTACCCGACTGTTATCATATTTCTGCAAAAAAAAAACACAAAAACACTCATCACTCTCTGAGCACGCGCTAAGGAATAAAACAAACATTGTCGTATCGTCGTATTATATACGATTAGTATGGCAGTTTTCCCACTCACAGCCGCTGGAAAAAAGTGGTATTTCAATAACGGCAATAATAACGGTACCCGGAATAATAGTGGCATTTCAAATTTTACTAGGAACCGAACCTCGCCAGCACGGCGCCGCAAATTTCGACTAGCTCATGATTCGTATAAGAATTGTTGTTTTTTCGCGAACCGCGGCGGCGCGGCGGCGCGCGGTGCGCACGGTGAACCTTTTCACCAACAACCAAAAAAAAAAATCTCACCCTGCATAGCTTAGGTATGGAAAACAACAGTTTTTTTGCTGGCAATAAAGAAGCCAGTAAAAAACGCTCGGCAATGAATTGAATTTGCGATATTATAAATTATGTATACCTATAGCACAAAAAAAAAAACACAGACAGGCAGCGAAATAGACAAGTCGCGTGCCGTTGTGTTTCCTGAATTTGAATGTGTATCTGCCAAGTATTTGTGTTCGATTAACGATTAACGGACTTTGGAAAATTTAACGATCGTTAACATTTTTTTGAAGTTAACTGAAAAGTTAATCCGTTAATGGGAATGTTAACTTCGTTAATTAACGATTAACGGATTAACGAAAAAATGCCCGTTAATGCCCAGCTATGTTCATTAGTGTGTTATAGGATAGGGGTCGTTGCTTGTGAAACCAAAAGCAATATTGACTACATCATTATGTATGCTTTAATTGGAAGAGGTTTTATTAGTTTGTTCAGTATTTCCTTCAAATGTGTCAAGCTATTTGAAATAATTGCTGATTGCATGATGCATGAAGTTCACTATTTAACATTTTCCATTACGAGCTAACGTTGTGGTAGAGATTTTTACTGCAAAATCACAAATGGGGAAACCATTCTAAGGCGTTTACTGAAAAAAATTAATGATCTTGAAAGGTGACTCCTTTTAAAATACTTGTATAAGGTATACATTGAAAGTCGGAAACTGAATGATTTAATACAAAACAAAATATTGGCAGAGAAATATTTTTTACTTGTTTACTTACTTAAGGTGGCGCTACAGTCCGGGATGGACTTGGGCATCAACCAACAAACCTCTTTAGCCAGCTCGGTCCCTTGCTAGCTATCTCCAGTTGTGCCGAGTTGGTTGAGGTCATCTTAAACTTGCGCGGGCCACTTGAGCCCTGGTCTTCCTCTACTGCGTCGTCGCTGTGGGGTGGATTCGAAGACTTTACGGGCCGGAGTATTGGTGTCCATCCTCTCCATGTGACCAAGCCACCTGAGTCTTTGGACCTTCACTCTTTTAGCTAGGTCAGTGTCTCGCTGTACAGCCCGTATAGCTCGTGGTTAAATCTTACCCTCCATTCACCGTTTCTGCAGACAGGACCATAGATCTTCCATAAAACTTTTCTCTCGAATCGGCCTAGGGTGCTCTCATCCATTTTTGACAGGGTCCATGCTTCTTCACCATGTAGCAGGACGGGGATGATGAGCGTCTTATAGAGCATCACCTTAGTTGTTCGGGAGAGGGCTTTACTACTCAATTGCTTTCTTAGCCCGAAGAAACAGTGATTAGCAAGAGATATTCTCCTTATGCTCTCGACGCTGATGTCATTTTCCGTGTTGATAGCGGAGCCAAGGTATACAAAGTCAATAACTACCTTGAAATTATATGCGTCTATCGCGACGTTTTGTCCAAGACGTCGGTGTTGGTTGTCATTTCTTGATGGCAGCATATACTTTGTTTTGCCCTCATAGACCGCTAAACCCATTTTTTAGCCTTTGTCTGTATACTCGCAAAAGCACTGTTGACATCACGTTGCGGTCTCCCAATGATATCAATGTCATCAGCGTACGCGAGTAGTTGCACAGACTTCTGTAAGACAGTGCCTCTAGTGTTGACGCGGGAGTTCTGCACTATTCGTTCCAGTATGATATTAAAGAAGTCGCATGACAATGCATCACCTCGTCTAAAGCCAATTTTGACATCTAAGGCGTCGTCGGTGAGGTCGTTACCGACTTTAATGGAGCAGCGTGAGTTCCCCATTGCCATCCTGCTCAGACGTACATATGAGTTTTGAAGGAATGCCAAAACTGGACATTACTTTATACATTTCTTCTATATAGATGCTGTCATACGCGGCCTTAAAATCGATAAAAAGATGGTAGGTGTCGATTTGGAGTTCCTGAGTTTTTTCCAGGATCTGCCGTAATGTGAATATTTGATCGATGTTGGACTTTCCTGGTCTAAAGCCACACTGATATGGACCTATCAATTTGTTGACAAACGGCTTCAGGTGTTCACATAGTACTGCAGAAAAGATCTTATAAGCGATGTTTAGGAGGCTGAATGCTTCTATAGTTGGTGGAGTTTAGAGGGTCTCCTTTCTTCAGGATCGCCGTTGTACAGTCTGCAGAAGTGGTCCTTCCATATCCTCAGCATTGACTGTGACTCTACCACAACATTTCCCTGTTGGTCCGACGGGCTGAAGGAAAAAGCTTTAAGGCTACAGGAAGGGTAACGAATTGATGGCGTACATGGGGACTTGATCCCCAAATGCGCATCACAGTTCCTTCCTAAAAGTAGCCAACAAGAAGACAAGAAGTCATTGCTACTCATCCAGTCCCAAAATAAATGGGCCCGGGACCGGACTCTCCATCCCTATGGGTCAATTTCCCAGTATCTTTTAAGCAGACTTCAACGCAATTAGTAAATATGAAGAGCTCAATTTCGAAATGAGGTAGATACTACTACTAACTCATCAGTCATCAGCTTTTTAAGGGGACACAATTGATCTTAAGGTCGCAGTGTACTTTGACCCCTATAAGATCAGATAATTTTAAACTTTTGAAATATGATATCAGCAATGAAATTCAAATGGACATTCTCAATTCACCGAAATTCTATCTTGTCAATTCTTTTATCACATTTAAACATTCCCTTCAATTTTCCATTAAAAAAAGAAAAAACAATCCAAATATGAATCAGACAACTTGCTCAAAAAGTTGAAAATATTTATTTTTATCAGAGTGTGCCTCTGGTTCTTCTTAATAAAATATTTACGCACGATAAGCCGAAAAACCTTGATGGACAGTAAGAACACACTCAACAGGGAAACATTCACAAACCTTACCAAATTACTCAGCTAAATGGAATCCATGAGACTGATTCAGTATTTTCTGATAATAAAGACTGTCACTTTCGAGAAGTCCAAAAAGTCACTTGATACATTATGTTACGATGACTAAGTTACTACAAAAGGTGCCGCGCATCGCTCCGCCGCCGCACCGTCGCATAACCGCCACCCAGCATGTCCAATGTGCTTTTTGTTGATTGAGTTGACGAGTACGTTCAACAATGAATGACGAGTCAACAATTGAGAACAACTAGTTAACGTTGAATATTCGTAAGTCGCAGCGCCTTGTTCTTTCTATTAAACACCTGACGGCCCATGCCATACACAAGTCCCATTAAAGAAGGCGAGAGGCTATAAAATCGACCACTCGAAACATTTGCAAACACAAAGTTTCACAAGGCTTCAGAGAGAAAAGACCTACAGCGCGTTTCGACCCATAAAAGCTGTTATCAGTTTTGATGATAAAAAGAGTGTTTTTAATATTTTGCTAAATTAACACGTTCATGGTGGCTACCAAGTTTAACAGAAGGGGGCATTTCCCTCCAGATCGGATTGAATATTTGAAGAAAACACACAAGCGCCATAGTTGGCCCCTCGATACCCTTGCCAAAAGGGAGGCACGACCACATTCTGCTCCTTATATTGTGTCCATTCAAATCGAAACAGAAGAAGGTGAACCTGTTCACTACTGCGCTGGATCGATCATTAATGAGAACTGGATTTTGACAGCAGCACATTGCATGGATTCCAAAGAGGTCGT
This sequence comes from Sphaerophoria taeniata, assembly GCA_943590905.1. Taxonomy (NCBI): domain Eukaryota; kingdom Metazoa; phylum Arthropoda; class Insecta; order Diptera; family Syrphidae; genus Sphaerophoria; species Sphaerophoria taeniata. Next base: position 73,099,274 of record OX016542.1, on the reverse strand, counting down.
CGAAAATTCGGTTTTGGTAGCTGGTTGTCATAACATTCAAGCCTCAACAGACACAGATAAGGTGCAGAAACGAAACGTCGACTTATTCATAAAGCATGAATTATTTTTGGGCGGTGTCAACCCGTATGACATCGCTCTTATTTATACAAAAGTTCCTTTCAAATTCACGGAATTCGTACAGCCAGTGCAGCTGCCGAAGCAGGGTGATTTAGCCCATGGAGCAGCAACGCTTTACGGATGGGGTAATACCTCAGCCACTGCAGTACCAATGTTTCCTAGTGAACTTCAGGCGACTGATATGCCCATACTTGACATGGAGCTATGTGAAGGGGTTCTTGGTGAAGTTGGAATGTGTTTGCACGAAACTAATTTGTGTACGGGTCCCCTTGATGGAGGAAATAGTATATGTACCGCTGACTCGGGAGGACCTTTGATCCAAAGAAACGAGTACTTTGGAAAGTCAACTATCGTTGGAATTGTATCATGGGGTAAGATGCCCTGTGGTCAAGTAAATGCACCATCAGTGTTCGTAAAAGTGTCATCATTTATCGATTGGATAAATAGTACTATCACGAATGCCAAATTGACTGGACTTCTCGAAAACACTTAATTAATTTTTGTTTAAAACGAAAATTAGCAATGATCTCGACTAATTTATAAACCTATGTAGATGATAATTATAATTTATTAACAAAAAAAATCTAATTTAATTCTCAGAACAGGTAAAACATTGTTGTGTTCGTACCTACATAAGTATTACACATAATTATGTGAATTAATAAAAATAAATCTCGATAAGAATATTTCATTTCCTAATGTCTTGTGAAATGTCGTTATTGATTTTCTGTTATCGATCACGAGAGGTGGTGACAAGATTAAAAAGTTGAATTGGAGAGCATTAAACTGTCATTGATTAAAATTGGCGGCAGAATTTATGATTTTAAAATATATGTAAGTTAAAAATTGCAGCTTTATATGGTTTCCGAAAATGGCATGTTAACGTTTCTTTGTTTCTTCATATCAATTTTTGTCAATAGACGTGGCGCCAATTAGTATTGGCCATGGGTGTGGGACTATATCGAAAAATCACAGTTTAATTCACCAATAATTTTAAACGGATAAGGATGCAAGCGGTACTCGCCAAAGTTCTAAGATCTAATGACTAAAACGAAAACACGCTCTGCTTCGTCTGTGTTATGATGCACCCGTTCAGGTTTGCTTTGAATGACAGTTCCCCCTCCATCATAATTGGGCGCATTGGCCGCATTTACTAACGTAGTTAAAAGGGAGATGGGAAACCAAGCTGTCAAAATGACAATGTCTACCAGCTGCGGTCCAAGTTTACTGCAAGAGTATGCGTGGTTTTACCAATACTATCTCAGTAAACTTTGACATACCACCTGAGTTTTGTTGCTTTTTTTCTCATTTATTCACATACACGAGTAACGGTTAAATAAAATTTGCGGTATCAGGAGGGTAAAACGTAAGTCAGTTTCCGATCTCCTTTTGTCTCTGCACTATATACCCAACTCATTGGGCGCATTCACTAACCTAGACACTACCTAGTCGATTTTCAACTAGCTTTGTGAATGCAAAATTGCACTACAAAGCTAGTCGAAAGAAAACTGTCAAATAATGAAAGTTCAGTAATTTAAGGTTTTATCTGCCGTTGTAGATAATTTCACGACCAATTTTTATGTGTACATAGGTCGCGAGATATTTGCGAAAAAGTTAATTTCATGACTTTTTGACCCTTATAACTTTTTTAGTTGGCAATTTTTAACATCTTCATGACAAAACGGCTTAGTGTGCCTTTACCTGAGCAACCGAAACAATAGCTATGTTTTATTACCACAATGATTGTTGTGTCTTGGAACTCTGGATTGAATAAAAAGCTGATTCCTTTAACTCAATTCTTAACGTCTTTATTATAACATAAATGAAAATCGAATAATATTTTATTTTGATAACAGGAAAATATTAAATCAATTGATAACTTGATTTAGTTGATATTTAAAGTAATAATTCAGTACAATTGCTCATATATATGAATATTTATATACAACAATCTCCCACACTATTTTATTCATAATCTTTAAGATATCCTGGCCGCCTTCGGTTTCTATTCGTTCTTCGACTTGGAACAGGGATGTTGCTTGGTTCTATGTCTGTGTGTCTTCGATTTTCAGGAATGTTCATTGTCTCTATTCCTGATTGTCTTCGAACTTCAAAACTTCCGTGAATTACTGGAACCTGCTCAAATTGAATTTCTATTTCATCTATACTTGGATCACTTCTTTTCGGTTGATCTTCTTGAATAGTATTTTTCTTTTCGGGTAAAACCACTTCTGATTTGTATAATTGGTTTATATGGCGTTTTATTACATATGCATTGTCGAGCTCGATTTCATAGCGCAGTTGACCAAACTTTTTCTTAACAACTCCAAATTTCCAAGAAGGCTTTCCGTTTGAGTAAAATCTTGACTGAACTCTATCTCCCACACTTAAATTTCGAATTGAGTTGACTTTTTCGTTGGAAGATTTTTCATATTTAACAGGACGTAGGCAATCTAATTTGATTCTCATCTCTCTTCCAAGATATTGTTGTGCTGGACTTTTACCATTTGATAAAGGTGTTGCTCTATAACGATATAATATTTCACGTACTTTATTATGTATTGAGCCTTCTTCTTCTGACATCGCGTTTAATTTTGATTTTAATGTTTTAACCTACCCCATCCGACGAGCTAGTCCGTGCGACCGCAAGCGTGCCGCTGCCCTCTTCCAAGGTATCAAAGAACTCCCCCGTGGAATCCTGGCTCCTAACAATATCGTTCGGCTAACCCGTTTGTGGCTAGATGTCCTGGCGCTATAAATCTTTTGCATTATTTTCCTTACAGTATGCTTTGAATCCATTGCTTTGAAAAATCGAAGCGTTATCTGATACAATAACTTTCGGTAGACCATGTGTTGCAACAATGTCTTGAAGAAATCTGATAGTTACCTCTGATGTAGGAGCTGAATTTGTTACTTTGATTTCTGGCCACTTTGATTTTGCATCGATTAGAACGAAGAAATTGTAACCTTGGAATGGACCAGCATAATCAATATGTACTGTATCGAAATTTGCATTTGGTTATCCCAATGATGAGTAGTGATCTGAGGAGGACTATTTTTACAAAGAGCACATTTTTCACATTCAAATAGCAATATTTACGAGCCAGTTGTTTCATTTTCACAATCCCGATATGAGTACGATGCAATTCTTTAAGGACTTCGTCTTGAAGAGTGTTTGGAATAACGACGCGATTTCCTTTAAAAATAACACCATCTTGTAAAGAATAATCTGGATTTTCTATTTGGCCTTTAAGTTATAGGTAGGGAGCCCCCATACAAGAAATTCCCGTCATCGCGCGCACTAAAATTTTTAATGAGGAATAAAAGTTAAAGCCACGACGAATAAGATTCGCTTGGTCGGCGTGAATTGATTTAGCCGGAAAGGCCGCGCATACCTGTTGCAATTTGGTGAATGACGGTGAAATGTCTCCATCATGACGGATTCTATTTCTGTTTCTTTCATTAAACGCGTACTAGTGTTAGATATAGAAATACCTTGGTTTGCTTGCTTTCAAGCTGCCGAAAGCACCGCCAAACAATCTTTTATTATGACCTAAAGTACTGTATTTTTACTACAAATACAAACTACAGTAGTTTCGTTTATAAAAAATCTGGTTTGCGCAATACTTTCGGCAGCTTGAAAGCACACAAACCAAGGTATTTATACATCTTACACTAGGACGCGTGCAATGAAAGAAACAAAAATAGAATCCGTCATGATGGAGACATTTCACCACATTGCAACAGGTATTCGCGGCCTTTCCGGCTAACTCAATTCACGCCGACCAAGCGGATCTTATTCGTCTTGGCTTTAACTTTTATTCCTCATTTAAAATTTTAGTGGGCGCGATGACGGGAATTTCTTGTATGGGGGCTCCTGGGCTATAGATCCTGTTTAAGTTTCGACAATTTTGAATCTTTTTCTATTTCCTTCGCTATAGATGTTGCTGTTATCGACACGGTTGATATTGGATTGATAATTTGGTCTTGAAGGTCTTTGATTTCGTCGTCTAGGAAAAATTTAAATTTTTGAAATGAATCGGTTGAAAGGTTTCGCGACAAGCAAACTACATGAAGATGTTCCTCTGCTTTTTTATGTTGAATTTTGTAGTTAAATCCTTGAAGGAACAAAGTGTACCTGAGAAGTCTAGATGATGTCATTGCTGGGATTTTTGAATGTTGATGAAATATTCTGGTTAATGGTTTATTATCTGTGATCAAAATAAATTCTCTTCCATATAGATACATGTAAAATTTATCAATGCAAAAACAATGGCTAGTGTTTCTCTGTCCAGATGGCTATAATTTTGTTCTGACAGTGTTAGTGATCGAGATATAAATGCAATTGGTCGTTCTACACCCTCATCAATCTGTGACAAAACAGCTACTATTCCAACAGGACTCGCATTACATGCTAAAGTAGTCTGTAACTGTGGTTCATACTTCATACGAAGTTAATACACGATTGCTCATAATTTCCTCTTTGAGTTTAATAAATGCTAATTCGCACGAATTTGACCACTTAAATTTATAATTTATTTGAAGTAATTGTCGCAAAGGAAAAGTTATTGTCGAAAGATCAGGAATGAATTTTGAATAGTAAGTAATCATACCCAAAAATGCACGTACTTCATCTGAATTCTTGGGCCGTGACATATCTTTAATAGCTTGAACTTTATCTGGTGACTTTAGAATTTCATTTTTACGTATAACCATTGTATATCTATCTTATAGTATTTGCAGCGTCGGGAATCGACGACAGCGACGTCCGGAACGCGATACAGAACTAAAATTTTGTGTATAGAAAAACTGACAGCGCCAAGACGGGACGACTCTCCAACCAAAAATTCTCGAGGCTGAAAATGCTATAAGATAGATATACAATGGTATAACTTAGCCTAAATATCGAATTTCTGTTTTGAAAAATTCACATTTATTTTTGTTTACATGTAAATCGTACTTTTGTAATTTTTCGAAACAATTAATTAATCGTTCCTTGCATTCAGTAACTGTTGCACCATGAATTATAATATCATCAAAATAAGATAACGTACCTTCTAATCCTTGAAGTATTTGGTCTAGTATTCTATTGAATTCACTAGGAGCTGTTTTGATGCCAAAAGATAAACGGTTCATTCGATACGTGCCTCTGTGTGTTGATATAGTTTGTACTTGCTTGCTCTCTTCATCGACTAAAACGTGTAAATATGCCTTGTATAAATCCAAGCGGCAGAAAAATTTCGAATTTCGTAGCTGATTCAAAAGTTCATCGATTCGTTTAATCGGATAATGAGCTGTTTCGAGTTGAGGGTTGACACCAACTTTATAATCCACACATAGTCGCACCTTACCTTCGGGTTTTGGAATTATCACCAACGGTGAACCCCAATCGCTTGTATTTACTTTTGAAATTATTCCGTCATTTTCGAGTTCATCTAGTTCTTTTTCAACTTTCTCACGCAGTGCAAATGGGACTTCTCTCTTCTTTACGTAAATTGGTTTGGTTTTTTCTTTCAGTTTAAGTGAACAAACAACATTTGGAATGCATCCCACTCTTTGTTCAAAAATAGTGGAATATTTGCTCATTAGCTCTGTTACTGAATCGATAGTGTAGGTTGATCGATCGCTTGTAAATTTATGTTTAGATGTCGTATCCATACTCTGCCTATAAGCGGTGCGTATTTTGAAGGAACTATATACATTTCCTCGTTCGATACCGTATCTTGATATTGGACCTGTACTTCAACCTTTCCTATTGGAGTAAAAAGTAAATATCTCACCAGTAAAGGATCGAAAACCAATATCTGACTTTTTTATAGGGACATTTAAATTCAATTTGTTGAAATCTTTCTCTGGAAGTAACGTGAAGCCTGCCCCAGAGTCCACCTCGAATTCTTGACGTTTCCCATTTATTGAAACATTTACATATGTAAAATTTGCGACCATGTATTGAAAATATTTCAGATTTTCCATAAACATCAATTATTTTATTTAAATGATGTATGTTATCTGAATAATCGTACTCTGCGTTATCTGTTGCATAGCTTGTAATAGCGTTTGTGTTCTGGTTTGATTTATTTAATAAGAATTTCAAACAAACTCGCTTCACATGACCATGTTTCTTGCAGAATTCACAACTTAGTTGATTTCGATTAGATTTACAATCATTTGCCAGGTGATTATTTCTACCACATCGTAGACACAGTCCTTCGATTCCCAAACTTTTGTAATCTATAAAAGATTTCGATTTTTTCGTTTTTGAATATTCTTGAGATCGAGGTTTTGTGCCATGGTTGTGAATTTTATTTTGACGTTGAAAATTTGAATTTGTTATTTTATTTATTTCTATGTTCGAAGAGTTGTTCGTATTTGAAATGATTTTGCAATTAATTTTTGATGCTTCGTGTTTAATCGCCTGTTCAACAATTTTGTCGAATTCCAAGTTTTCTACCTGAAGTAGTTTTTTTCTTATGTTGTTGTCCCTAAGCCCTCGAATAAATTGAGCTCGCAGAAAAATTTTGGATATGGACAAACCACATGTGCAGTTGAAGTTGCTGTATAGTACCCTTTGTCGAAGTTTTGCTAAATAATCATTTATGGAATCCTTTTCATTTTGATATTCCGCTAAAAAATAATGTTGTTCTACCAATGAATTTTTTTTCGGACAAAAATGCTTTTCTAATTTTTCAATCAATTGATCATATTTCAATTCGTTAATATTTTTGGGAGCTGAGAGTGACGTCAGTAACGAATAATTTGAAGAACCAATAAATTGAAGCAATAATTTAGCGCACATCTCTTTATCTTCGAATATCTTTTTTATCTGAAAATGATTTTCTAAACGTTTTTTTATAATTATTGAATTGTTCAACCTTGGGGTTGAATGGGTCGAAATTTTAAATTATGCTTATATTTGCCGTTCGATGTTCCTGTTGATTTTGCAAGGCCGTCGTCATATTCGACATAGCTTGAATCAAGGAATTGAGTTGCTCGGAATTCATTTTTATGTTCGATAATGTTCGATGGTCTTCTGTTTTTGAAAATAAGTGTTCACCTCGTCGCCAATATTGTTGTGTCTTGGAACTCTGGATTGAATAAAAAGCTGATTCCTTTAACTCAATTCTTAACGTCTTTATTATAACATAAATGAAAATCGAATAATATTTTATTTTGATAACAGGAAAATTGATAACTTGATTTAGTTGATATTTAAAGTAATAATTCAGTACAGTTGCTCATATATATGAATATTTATATACAACAATGATCCACATCACATCACAGATAAACAGCTGGTCAAAAAAAATAGATGTGCAGAAATTTTTGATGACCACTGTCGACTTGTACCTAAACAGCTATCTGTGTGTGTGTGTGAATGCGGGAATGCAAAATGTGTGTTTGCTAGCGATTGCGTGACAGGATCGATATGACCTGATGAACAGCGGCGACGGTAATGATGCAACAATAGAGGCGACGATAGAGGAAAGCGACGACGAGATCGTTGAAGAGCCAGGTGACCAACAATGTTTAGCCTGTCTACCGATCAGAAAACAATGTGCTCAGAAATAAAAAGTCAGGTAACTCCAACTATAAGTTGTCTGTTTACAAGAAGGCTTTATGAGAACAACTGGTTACAATTTCTAATTTGCTTCGCTCTTTTATACCCAAGAGCTGAAGCTTTTACTGTTACAATTACAAGCTTTAATACAATGTTTGTTTTATATTAGTTACAGTGCTGTGTATAAAATGATATGATGTTAGTTACAGTCTAATGAAAAATATGATAATGTTACTAAAATATTTATGTTATTTAAATGTATTTTATGAATTTTTTGTATTAAATGAAAGATGGATGTTACAATTTTCATCATTCTTAAATAAAACAACTCAGTTACTGTTGCAATTCGAAACACAATTAAGAGGTGTTGCTATGTTTTTGTTGAATTTTCTTGTTTTCGTTTACTTCAATTGGGTTTCTTTAATGAAATACATCAAATTAATAACATTTGCATTAGTTAATTCATTAAGGATTCATAATCAGTTATTGCTATACCTTATTTCTTCGGTTGATGTTCTTCTTCAATCAAATGTTCCTCAAAGCCATCATCATATTCAACATAATGTATTCCCTGCTTTCAGCTTCTTGAATATTTAATTTAAATATCTGGAAGTGGAAGTATTGTTACAATTTCCAGAATTTCCTGCTAGAAAATAAAAACTCCGTTAGTCAAATATTTTTTTCACCTTTTTTTACTAATTCAGTTAGATTTTAAGGAAAAATGTGTTTCTCTAATGACACTTCGAAAAAGAGTGAGTGCGATCTCTTCGAAGACTTATTTTATTTGACGTCCTCTTTTGCATTTTCTTTCACTGGTTGAATATTTAAGGTCGACATTCAACGATTGAATTATTCAAGTTTTGAGGTCGTAACAGTATTAACTCATGAATTTTGCTGCAAACCTGAAATAAAATTAAAAACAAATAAATAATTTCTTACCTCATGTGCGGGTTCTTCGCTATCAAATTTATATCTTGAAGTGGACGACCCCCGTTGGCTTTCGTCTCCTTTCTATATACTCTCAGCTCTTTTCGCCTTTAATTTCATTCTTCTACATTGAAATTGCAGTTGCGCAACTATTCTTGATGAACCGCTAACTGCATTGAGTCTTAAAAAAAAAAAGAAAAAAATTAAGTTATTCAATTACAAGAGTCGAGACAATTAGTAAAAAAAAATGGTCAAAGTTCATAAGCCTTCAAAAACAACATGTAACGATGCTTTTTGCCTTTGATTCTTTTGATCCGAAGCAACTCTTTTGACAAGCTCTAGTCGTAGGTTCTGGAACAATAGATGTTGCATTTATCTAAGGATTTTTTGAATTCTGACCGTTGAGAATATACTAAAGGGTTTTAGGGTTTTTCAGTAAGGGCGGGTAGATGTGATTCGAAGTCCAGTCAGCGAACAAACGCCGTTGTCTATGGTCATGAACTTTGAGCTCCTGGGTCAGTTGGATTAGCGCACAGTGCTCCGATTGGATAAAATACCTCATGAGTCATGAGATTCTAAAATGATTTGGGAATGGGTTACATATCCTATACATAATTTAGTAATCTTCTTCTACACTATGGCCTCTATTATCTCATAGTTTAGTTTAGGAGGAATAAGGGGATTTAAGTACTGCGTTAAAGCCACTTGTGTTGACGTTGAATTCTAAAGAACTCTCTACCTAACTGGAGTGCTCTTTTCCTAACCAAGGATGGACAATTTCAGAGAAAGCGTGGAACTGTTTCTTTTTCATGTTGGTCCTCACAGCTACGGCAGAAAGTGTTATATTTAGTTTTCCAACAGCCTATTTTCTTGAGTCTCAAGATACTGCAGGGTACCTGATATTTAATGAAGATGTCAATCGAAAGAAGGTCCAGGATGCCGTTAACTGCATCTATTGGACAGGACGAAATTGACCCTGATATCCCTACACAAGCATTTCTCTGCACCTTTGTAAACTTGTTTACTATGTAAGATTTGTTTAGAGCGGGCCACTAAACAATGGATCTGTAAGCAAGTATGTATTGGTCTTATCAACACCGTATATGTCCACTTGATGATTTATGACTGGAGGCCCCACTTTTTGCCAAAGGTTTTATTGCAGGCATAGAAGGCAACGCACGACATTCTCACCCGTTCTTTAATGTTAAGCTTCCAGTTTATTACGCCCAGATATTTAGCACCGGAAGATAAGGTTAGTGATGAATCGAAGTAAGTTGAAGGGTGGTATTTTGGTTTTGGTGGTAAAAAGCATCAACTCGGTTTTGTTTTTTGTTTTTAACACCTAGTCCGCAGCTCGCGGCCCAAGTGATAACATTCCTCAAAGCCTTATTAGTGATGTCACTGATCATGCTTAAAAATTTATCCGAAACTAGAATGACCAAATTATCCGCATACGCAACCGCCCTCACTCCACTACTCTCAAGTTTCACAAGAATGCTGTTCATGACCAAAAGCCATAAAAGAGGACACCACCTTGAGGTGTTCCTCTGCTGGTACCTATATTTGATACACGATGAATATCCTAACTTTGATTGAGTCCTTCTGTTTTTTTAGCATGGATATTATCCCTCTTCTATTGTAGTTCTTAACACCAAAGTCTGCAAGTGATTCTCCGATGGATTCAGTTAGGACATTGTTGAAAGCTCCTCCTACGTCTAAGAAGGTAGCTAGGGTATATTTCTTGAAATGAATCGTGTTTTCTATAATTTTCACTACCTCATAAACAGCAGTAACTGTAGATCAACCCCCCTAGGCATGCTGCAAGTTAGATAGGGGGCAACTGCCCCCTCCGCTCCTTATATGAGATTATACGATTCTCTTCAAGGTTTTGAGTAGAAAAGATGTAAGGGTTAAAATTCGATAACTTTTAGCAGATTCATGCCCTTTATCACCAAGTTTAGGTAAGAAAACCAGTCGTACCTGCCTCCAAGATATGGGGACGTGCACGTGGTATAATAAAGGTCAACCATTGAAGACACTCTCAAGCTACTACTAGTTCCAAGTGGTTTTGCAGCATTACAGGCAGTGTTCTATCAGAGCCTGGAGATTTGTAAGGCGAAAAATTTTAATAGCCCAGACGCCAAGACTATATTATTTCTTGTTATAAGGCCTTTCACATGCTCTATGAAGGTTAACATGTTGAAAGTCAAATAAGATCCATCTATGATCGGGAAAGGTATTGAGAAGAGATACTCTCCAATTTTCAATGGAGAGATTGTCGTGATTGTTAACAAATGTAACAACTTAAACGTCTTTCCACCCTTCCGAAAAAAAAGTGGGAATACTACCCCTGTTTCAAATGGTCATGTTGTATTCAATAATAAATATAATTAAAAAGCGACTCACCTCGCTCATTTATTTCTGTGCTGCTCCAGATCGCTTCGCTTCCGATGGCAGGCTGTTTTTCTTGTTTTAGCGGTGACTCTCTTTCATGCGCCATGTACGATGATGATAAGATCAGACCCTCCTCTTGCCTACCATCTAACCAAACAACTGTTATCAGATCAGAAGTGCTAAAGTTTGGACACAAAAAAGCATTTGAGTCTTTTTAAGCTAAAATACAAGTTCTAGTCTTACCTTGATTCTGACTGTCGGGCTTATAGAACAGGTTGTATTCGTTATCTTTGAATCCTCTTACTGCGAGACCATTAACCCATGGCTCTTGGACTAGGACGGCTTCTATATTCCTCTCTGAGGAAAATCTTCAGGTTATCCGAGGCAGAGTAGGTCGGAAAAAAGGTCACCCTCAGAGCCGATTACCGAGGGAAGGTAAAAAACAACAAAAGCCGTTACCCACCACAGGCCTCCGGCTGAGCTTGTTCATGGTTTATTTCTCCCAAAACCTTTAATTCTTGGTCACAGATTTACTGGCTCACACCACCACTAAAACAAGGTACCTTGGATCTATGGTGAGAGAGGATTTCTGAGAGTTGTGCTATATATAAAGTCAGAACCACACAGCGATCCAATCTAACCTTAGCTATCACTGTCTGACACCTACAGACCTAAATCGTGGTGATATTGTCCGCCCGGCACCCACTTGGAGGGTTCGATCAAGGATTTTCGCCGAGCATAATTTTATTAAATTTAATTTCAAAGACACGATTTCGCGACATGTTGTTGGCTATCAATGCGGTTCTTGTGTCTTCATCTTCTTCATCTAATTGCCGAGAAAAATTTGCTGCAACGTATAAGGACTTTACTCCAAATTCAGTTCCATAACCTCGTTATCAAAAAGAGTCTCGAATATATGGTCTCGATATGGTCGGAAGAATGCTTGTCCGATGAATGGAACCTCAGCATTGTTTTGTTTGCCCGATCCTGAAAACGGGAGATCCTCTAAACTGCGCCAACTACAGAGGAATCAGCTTACTTAAAATCGCCTACGAGATCCTCTCTGCCGTAATGTGTAAACGTCTGAAGCTTTTTGTCAACAATCTTATTGGTCCTTATCAATGTGGCTTCAGAACAGGAAAGTCAACCATCGACCAAATTTTCACTTTGCAGCAGATCCTGGAAAAAACTTTTGAACTCCAAATCGATACCCACCACCTTTTCATCAATTTTAAGGCCGCGTATGACAGCATCTATAGAGACGAACTGTATAAAGCTATGTCTAGTTTTGGCATCCCTGTCAAGCTCTTTCGCTTGTGCAAAATGACGATGGAGAATTCACACGCTCCATCAAGGTTGGCAACGAGCTTACGGAATCTTTCGATGTCAAAAAAGGATTCAGATAAGGCGATGCACTGTCGGTCGTGCGACTTCTTTAACATCATTCTTGAGAAGATAGTGCAAAACTAGGCCTTCAACATCAGAGGCACTATCTTCCAAAAATCTGTTCAACAATATAATGGGAAGAACACAGCGTGAATGTGATGTCAATGGCGCATTTGTGAGAATTGAGACAGAAGCGGGAAAAATGCGTTTAGCGGTAAATGAGGGAAAAACGAGGTATATGCTGTCTTCCAGAAAGGAAACCCAATACCGACCGCGACGGCTCGGACAGAACGTCACAATAGACGCATACAACTTCGAGGTATTAGAGGAGTTGTTCTACCTAGGGTCCGCTATTAACACGGGCAATAACACCAGCGTCGAGAACAGACGAAAAATAACTCTTGCTAATCGCTGTTTCTTTAGGCTAACAAAGCAATTGAGTGGAAAAGCTCTCCCTCGAGCAACTAAGGTAAAACTGTACAACACCCTCATCATCCCAGTCCTGCTGTATTGTGCAGAAGCATGGACCTTGACAAAATCGGGTGAATGTGCCTTAGGCTGTTTTGAGAAGAAAGTTCTTCTGGTCGTCTTTGGCCCCGTGTTCATTGATGGGGAATGTCGAAGAAGATACAACAGTGAACTTTACGGGTTGTACAACGACGTTGACCTAGCCAGATGGCTCGGTCATTTAGAGCGCATGGACACCAATGCTCCGGCCCGGAAAGCCTTCGACACTATCCCCGAGGGACGTAGAAGGAGAGGAAGACCGTGACTTAGGTGACACACACAAGTGGAAGAGGGCCTTAATCAACTTGGAGTGCAAAAGTGGATACAGCTAGCTAGGGACCGAGCTGGCTGGCGGAGACTATTGATTGAGGCCCAAGTTCACACCGGATTGTAGCGCCATCTTAAGTAGGTATTTCAGAAACCCGAAAGTCCTTAATCGAAAAAAAAATATCGGAATTGCCAACCCTTTCTGTACCTATGCAGTCATCTTTTCAACCAAGTCCCACTTTCCACCGTAACTGAAAGTGTCAGTTGAAAAAAAAATATAGAAAATTGTTTCCAAGAAACAACCAACATTTATTTTTGTCATCATACAGAAACGTTCAAAATAAAACAAAAATCATTTTTGATGTTGTGCTATCCACGGAATAAAAGCAGATACACGCACATAAACTGACGGAGAGTTCTTTTGTCCGCACGGTGTTTTCGCCCACGAAACAATACCTATCAGAGTATTCTCTTGCATCAATGGTCCTCCGGAATCGGACTTACAAACACTTATTCCTCCGTTTGAATCGCCAGTGCAGACATTGGTGTTATGCACGTTAAAACCAGCTGAACCAAGGTCCTTTTCGCATTGGGAATTTGTTATCAGCGGTATTGACTTAGCAACCTAAAGAAAGTACGAATATTAGAGATTGAATGTGCAAGGATTTGAACATACCTGCAGTGAGGTAGGAAAGTGATCGACTTGTGTCGTCGATGTGCTTCCCCAACCAAATAAAGATGCAGATCCACTGGGAATAGCTTCAGTTTTAGGAAGAACAGCTGCTTTCACTGCTGGTGTCCATTTGAAAGCTGATTTCGTATAAACCAATCCGATATCATAAGGAGCAATGCCCCCCACATAGAGATCATGCACCACATACTTGTCAACGGTTCGTTTCTGCACAGTACTAGAATCGCCATTTACTAATATACTTCCTGCCACAAGCACTGTACTCATGACTACGCTTTTCGAAGACAAACAATGAGCAGCAGTCAGAACCCAATTGCTATTGATTATTGTTCCGCCACAGTAATGTACATTTTTGTTTTTGTCGGTGTTTTGAAGTGACACAATAAACGGCGCGCTATTTGGGTCTGCTTGTCTTCCACCAACGACACGTGCCTGACCAGCAACACTTATCGAAGTCGAAGCGTAGACAATAACTATGAATATGGCAAAGGTCGCTGTCGTTGCGGTTGTTGCGCACTTGTAATTTTTCGCCATGCTAGCCAAGGGCTTTCTGTTCTTTTCAATCACCGAAGTATTTATATTGAAATATTTTCTCGCACGGATGCTTTCTTTGTTCTAATGGCTTCTTCAATTATAAATTTATCTTTTTTTAACAGAGTACTGGCACCTAGACGGATGGCTTTCGAGTGTCTGCATATACATTTTGAATGGCACTGAAATTGATTGGTTAGAGATAGAATTGTTTTCATTGTTAATAAATACTTGTATCTTATCAATATTTCTGGGAAACGATTGCAAACTACAAAGTCGCCTAACAAACTTCAGATATAGTCACACGTTTTAATCTAATTATGATTATATTATGCCCAGCAGGAGATTGTATTGATTTAAATACCACGCTCTTCGGATACCCAAATCAGTGATGTTTTCGTTTTTATTCTAAGATGTTTTATGCAAACTAGCCCACAAAGGCTACTTGCACACACACCGATTTTGGACGGCCGGTATAAAATCGGCCGACATTTTACCGGTATCGAGTGCTAGCACACTCAACGGATTTTTACCGGTTTAAACAATCAATATACGAGAGAGGATTTTCTGAAATATAGCATACTCTACTCATAAGTCGAATTTGCTCTTTCCTATGAGAATGTCACTCTCTAAAATTTTGACGGGTTAAGGTTTAAACTATTGATATCAAACGATCAAAGTTATCTATTATTTTCTATGACATCTTCATAATGACCTCCAAATATAGGAACTTCCATGCTTCGAACACATAGCGGTGCATCATTAATGGATAAAAAAATAAAAGAGGCCCGAAACTACTACCCTGTGGAACATCAGATTTTGCTGTGAAAGTTTGCCGAAAATATGTTTCTGAACTTTAATTGAAAAGTTCTATTCTTAAGGTAGGAAAAAATCCATGTTACAAGCCAAGAGGTACAGCCACATGAATTTCGGTGAACACAATGTCCATTTTCCAAAAGATAAAAAAATGTGGGCGTAAACGCAATAAAGTTCTTGACCGTTGATCACCTCTGCCATGTTATTCACTGCATATTTGTTCAAATAGTTTATGTGTACAAGAAAGCCTTGACACTAAGTGACTTACCCCCTTTTTTGAAGACAGGCGTGATATACACATTCTTCCAGACGCATGAAAATTAACTTAATTTCAAAGAAGTTTAAATTCTGTAGGGGAGAGTGGGTATATTTGGGACACTTTTCAAATACATTAAATTTGCCGAGATCTTATAGATCGTATCTGAACAAAATTGATTTCTTAAAATAAAATAACATTTTGGCAACCTATTTTCAGTTAAAAAGAAGGCGAAAGTCCTACAGAAGAAAAGCAAAAAATCATTTCATGAACCAACTGATTTTGTCCCATTCCTCCTGCGATCAATAGGATTGGGACAACTATGAGGTGGAATAGTGATGTCCCAATCATCCTGCATGGCACTTTGAATAAATAATTTATAATATCACTTTTCGTGTGGCACTAATTAAACAAAACAACGATGAATTCACTTCAAAAATGGTGTTGCTATCTTATTATTACACCCTTTGCACAGTAAGTTCACACATTAAAAAAAAATTCACTCAAAGTTTACGCAGATATTTTACTTTTTATGCACAAATTACCTTTTTTTAATCTCCACTCCGTGATTTTTTTCCTAGACACAACTTGTTTTGTTGAGGGATGGGGACAGACTGAAGACAGAATCTGTCATAAAAGGAAAGAGAAAAAAAAGTAGGAATTGAGAAAAAATACCCACTCTCTCCTACATATTGGCCCCAAAGCATAGCTCGTAAATTAGAGGATCGCTATTTAAGTTAAGGGGCTATGAGTTCAAGATCTCAATGAAGGGGAAAGAAAGTCCTGAAAATATGAGTGAGGAGCGGTGAAGAGAAGAAGGGCATGCCTCAAAAGCAATATCTTATTTCCAACGTAACGTAGTCAATTTCACACACTGAATGAAGCAAGAGCAGTCGAATGGTCGGCAAAAAATCGGTGTGTGTGCAAGCTTGTACGCTACTACTTCCCGATACTGCCGGCAATATGCCGGTGATACAGTGGCATTGACCGGCTGCTCACTGGCATTTTGCCTGCACCGATCACCGGTTGGTGTGTGTGCCAGATCCTGTTCTCAGCAGAGATGAGTATTTACTTCATATGTAGCAGATCTATTTCATTAATTTATTTTTATGCATCGGATCTGCTACGTAGCAACCTATTTCTACTTCGTTTCATAAATTTTTTCTAACGCACAATATTTCATTTAAGATGTGTTGTATTGATTCATTTTTTGTTAATCGGAAAAGTAATTTTCAAGATCTGAATGTACTCAAAAATTTACTACTTCAATCTGAAAAGACACATATACATTTTGAGGAAACGTGTGCTCGTGGTCTTGTGCGATCAACTGAAACTTCGGTTTGATTTGACCAACAAAAAGTTGGAATTGTTAGAACTTTTGGATCCAAAAGTAATACAAACTGAAAAATATCCGACAATTCTTCCACATAGAAACTCTTAACTCCGAGTTAAGAACGCTTATGTTTACTAAATGTGTCGCATCTGGGGCTCGGAAAACCCAGGAATTATTGTTGAAAAGCCTCTCCATCCTCAACGCGTGACTGTTTGGTGCGGTTTATGGTCCCGCGGGGTCATTGGACCTTACTTTTTCGAAAATGAGGCTGAAGCAACAGTTACGGTCAATGGACTGCGCTATCGAGAGGTGATTAATGATTTTAACTTCCCAGAGGAAGTTATTGTAATGGGGCCGATTTTGTGAATCTCCAATTTTCGCATTTCTCGATGTTTTGAGGTCACTAGAATCCGAATAAACGCTTTTTATGATGATGGCTGTGTGTGTGTATGTGTGTTCGTATGTGCGTATGTGCGTTACGTTTTTTCAGCTCGATTATCTCGCGAACCACTCATCGTATTATCATGAAATTGGTCTCATTCGACGCGGCATTGTGTTGTTAAGAACTGATTAGATTTTGAGCTTAGCGGTTTTTTAATGGCAATCAAAAATCTAAGACAACCCTAATATAATGAAAATTATGATAATATCTGCAATAATTTCAATAGGGTAAAGTCGGGAGATATGGCACCCATTTTCCTTTTTCCTTATAACTTCGAAATTAAAAAAAGGATTTTATTTCAAACCAAAATAACTTTATTATAGAACTTATTGATAAACAAAAAATATGAACTTTATTTGAAATTCACAGTCAAATAAATTTTTTTTTTCACAAAAACAAAAAACCATAAAAAAAGACGACTAAAAAAATGGAGGGTGATATGGCACCTACTTGCGGGTGAAATGGCACTTCACATTTTGTTGTTGTTTTTCCTTCCACATTAATTGCACGTATTGTAATAGGAAGTGCATTAGCCATGTGACCAAGAGTGACATAATTATATACACTTTAGCCACTCGTCCGGTTTCGTTTTAACGGCCTCACCACATCCTACACAAATATTTTTCCCGAAATTTTCGGGTCCATCTGAGTCATCGTGCAATGATAATGTAAGTTGCTCTTGCGTCCATTTTGCACGATTTGCAGATATTTTTTTTTATAAATTGTCGGAATTTCTGGAAAAAATGTGATAAAAAAAAGATTAAAAGGAAAATAAAGTAAGAGCGGGGGAAATGGCACCGGGGCCATATCTCCCGAGCTGATGGGGTGCCATATCACCTTTTTGACCTTGATTTTTATATCCGAAATAACATTAAAAATTATGCACGCACAGTTATAGCAATAAACAAACACAAATAAGCACGATTATATCTTTTGTTTTCTTTTAAAACGAACGCCTGGAGTCAAATACTTTCGTCTTACCACGAACTTCACTAATACACAAAAAAACTTTTTGCATAATTCACACAAACTTTTTTTTTTCTCCGGCTGTAAATATTGTAACTTACGGGCTACTGCGATTTAAATTGGATATTTCAAGAGCTTACGTAAAACTGAATGATGTGTTGATCTCTTTTTTTTGAAAAAAAGTCATTAAGTGGGAGATGTTGAAAGGGTGCCATATCTCCCGTGGTGCCATATCACCCGACTTTACCCTAATAGTGCAAAAAATCTTATAGTTAGTGGGAAAAAAAAAACAATATTCAGGAGTATCATATACTATATTTGATTACTAGCTGACCCACCAAAAGCTGCTTTGCCGTATAAATATTAATTTTCGGAAATACTAATCCGATTAGAAAAATTGCTTCAATAATAGAAAACTACAATATTCAGGAGCAATATAGGCTATATTTTACTGTGCAAAGTAGTTGTGAATGAGTCCACGAAATGGTACGATCAACTTTTGGCAGATGGCGCCACTGTTATTCGATAAACTTAATGTTTTTCATAAAATCATCAGTTTTATGGAATTTGACTTTGAACCAACGTGCGTGTATAACTACAACGGGATGCATCGGCTGAATATTTTGCAAAACAACTAATGTTTTTACGTATTTTTCTACTCTGGGAAGTTAGTCGTGTGGACTCCATGGGTCGCACTCATATTTTTTTTTCATTATCTGCTACATATTTTACAAATCTACTTCGTTTTTTTGGGCAAAACGCTACACTTTTCGGGCTTTGCATTCTCATCCCTGGTTCTCAGATGTGGTTCACAATTGGAATTTGGACGACCGGTAAAAATTCGGCCGTCCAAAATCGGTGTGTGCGCAAGTAGCCTTACGGGATGATATTGGTGTAAAAAAATATGAGTGCGACCCCTTTAGTCCACATGACTGGACTAACTTCCCAGAGTAGAAAAATACTTAAAAATTTCCAGCCTATGGATCCCGTTGTAATTTTACACGCACGTTGGTTTTTAAAGTCCAATTCCATAAAACTGATGATTTGAGGACATACATCAAGTTCATTGAATAACAGTGGCGCCATCTGTCAAAAGTTGGTCTTACCAACTCGTGAACTCATGAACAACTACTTTGCACAGTAAAAAACAGCCTATATTAATCCTGAATGTTGTAGTTTTCTATTAGTGAAAGCATTTTTCTAATCGGATAAGTATTTCCGAAGATTAACATTTATCTGGCAAAACAGCGTTTGGTGGGTCAGTGGACTGAGAATAAAATATAGTCTATGAATGAATATTGTTTTTCTTTCACACTAGCTATCCCTGAATACAACAGTATTTACTATGAAAATTTCGGTGCAGGGAAATAACTCCACGGGAACCAACTCCACTGAGGGATTTAGTGCCCCCCAAGTGAGAACTAATTCCACTTTAGTAAAGTGGATCTAGTACCTACTCATGTACGGTGAGAACTTAGTTCACTTTTTTCTGGGTACTAAGTACACTTTTATATATGAATTTGGAACTAACTCCCAATTATAAGAATGGAATAAAAATCTTAAAACTACATTTTGCAATAATAGAATTTTTGAACTTTTTCAAGCAGTCGATTCGATAATTTTTCTTATTCTTTCTTGGGTCTTGAAAACCAAATTTTTGAATGAAGCAGGAACGGAAATATTGAGCATCTGTCATTCGGAAAACCAGTTTTCTTATTTTCAGACTCCTAAAAACTAAACTTCTCAATGACTTTGTTTCTAAAAGAAATTAATTTTCATTTTACAAATAACATTGATCAGTACTAGAATTCTTATATAGTTTTTTCGGCGCAAGGAAACTGGTCTTGAAGTCTAGTCGGTATAAAAATGGTTTTCCGGACTAATGACCCACTAGGTGGTGAAAAATTTTTGCCCAAAAGAGAAATAATTTGGGGTGTGAAAATAAAAAAAAAATCGCGCGAATTCTCGCTTCGCTCGCTAGCAATTATTGTACCTGCTACAATTTTTAAAACATGAGGTTGAGTTAAGGTTTAGTATTGAAAAAAAAAAAAAATAGTACTCACGGCTGTATCCACTTTATACAAGAATGCTTAACATCCCATCAATAAACAAATGTCTTTCTGATAGTGCTGTTAATGTAATTGAAACAACTTAGTTATTTTAGGTGACAAGAAGATGCAATAAGATGAAACTGGGTTCAAGTACAATATATGCTTGTAGAATGCCCTACTCTCACCGAATTTTAAAATACCAAAGTTCAGAACAACTTTTGCATTGGAAAACGTTTACGTCACATAGACTTAGAGCATCCGGTATATTTCAACCGTTATGCACTGAAAATTTTTTGAAATATGTAAAAACTGTCCACTAAATTTATTGATCAAGTTTGTTAAATTTATTGTTTAACAAAATATTTAAAATTAATCGCGAAGTTCAGAAGCCCCGAATTTTACTAACGGCTGACCATAAGGGGTCAGTAGTCCCAAAATTAAATTTCAGCACTTATGACACGGTGCAGGGAATCTGGTCCCGAAGTCAGAAGTCCCGAAAATGGTTTTCGGGACTAATGACCCACTATGGTGGGTCATAAGTGCCGAATTTTATTTTGGGACTACTGACCCACTATGGTGGGTCAGTAGTCCAGAAATCAAATTCGGGGTTTCTGACCTTCGCGATTAATTTTAAATATTTTGTAAACAATAAATTGAGTGAACAGTTTTTGCATATTTTCAAGGTTTTTTTGAGCATTACGGTTGAAATACACCTCAGGATCTTAGTCTATATGACGTAAAGGAAACTTATTCCAATGCAAACCTTCTTCTGAAATTTGATGGGATGTTAAAGTTCGGTGAGAGTAGGGTGTTCTACAAGCAAACTGTACTTGAACATAGTTTCATATCAAAAAGACATTTTTTTTATTATGAATCCTGCTCATGTCCATAAAGTTTTTGTTTCATCTTTCACGGGTACAGCTTCTTGCGAAGAACTGAAAATAATTCCAAGAGTATCAATCTGTCATGAAAAAAGTGTAAATTGTAGGTCCCCTCAATTCTTCACACGTACTCAGAGAATTGTTGATGAGTGTAAGCCACTTAGGCCTTCGCTCGTCAAGAGCTGTCGCACCACTCTATTTATTTTTTTTTTAAATTAAGTATTTGAAGCTTGAACCAAAAAATGTAGCAGATAAAATTCATATAGCGAGCGAAGCGAGCGGAAAAAATTTTGCCCAAAAGAGAATCAATTTGGGGTGTGAAAATAAAAAAATTCGCGCAAAATTTTTTCCACTTGTTTCGGTTCAAATCAAACCAAATCGATCTTGAATATTCCAGATCGTCATCATCCTCAGACGAAAGTGAAAAAAGGTGCTTAAAATGAATCATTAAAATGCAGCATCTGCTCTCCAGCTACTAGCATTCATTACAATACAATATGTGGATTGGTTGCTTTTCCAAATTAAAGGAAACGGCAAAAGTTTTGAAAAATAATTGCTCCGTCCATTTTGTAGACCTATTTGTCTAATAAAAAAAAATGGTTCTATCTATTTAAAAGACTTTCTAATATTGACGAGTAATAATAAATTAGTGATTCTCAGAAAACATATTTTTTTATCATTTGGGACTTTTGTCCCATAGAACACAAAATAAATTTGGGACTACTGACCCAACAAAGCGGGTTAATAGTCCCAAAATCTAATTTGGCACTTATGACCCACCATAGTGGGTCATTAGTTCCGAAAACCATTTTCGGGACTTCTGACTTCGGGACCAATGTCCCTGCGCCTTACCATAGTGGGTCATTAGTCCCGAAAACCATTTACGGGACTTCTGACTGCGGGACCAGATTCCCACCGTACATGTGAACTAACGACACTTTACAAAAGTGGAGTAAATTCTCACTTGGCGGGAACTAAATCCCTCAGTGGAGTTAGTTCCCGTGGACTTATTTCCCTGCACCGAAAATTTCATTAATATCTGTTGGGCCGTTTAGGATTCCATACTGGACATCCAAACTAACAAACATGAATCCATTTTTATATAAAGAAAGATTTAAACTCACAAGACTTATATTTTCAACTGTTCATAACAAATCAAATTGTTATCAATTATATACTAATGGGTTTTTACCGATTAAAAGTCATAAATATTCTATTCCTGCACTCATATGGACTATTTTTCCTTATAACCGCGAAAATAAATCCGCTTAAAACAATTTTCAATTGTTTATAACAAATTATTAACAAATAATATATTTTATTACATTGACAAACAAGATTTTTTGAACTATTGTCGAAATTTTTGCAGAAATTATCATTATTTTCATTATATAGGGTGTCTCAATAAGAGCGCACTTAGGAACTCTGAAATTTGGCAGATGTCAACTCTGTTTGTTCCAATTGTATGGAGCGCTTTTTGAAAGAACAACACTTTATAATGGTAAAAACTCATTACAAAAATGGGGAAAGTTACGCTTCCCAAACTTCACCAAATCTTCAGTCGAGAGAGTGTACCTAATATGTCAACCATTCGAAGAGTGGCCAAAAATTTGAAGAAACTGGATCAATTATGGATGATAAGAATCCTTTGCGTCAACGTACTGGCCGGTCTCTTGAAAACATTGCTGTTGTAAACGATAGTGTTGTCGAGAACCCGAAAACATCAATTCGACAGTGAGTGTGAACGGCATTCGTTACAGAAGTAAGAGAGATTTAACGTCAGCACCTGGCAATTAAGCCTTATCTGACGGTGGACCTATCCACACTGTCGGCGTGACAATTTCCAACCGAAGTCAGCAATGTCACTATGTTTTATTTAAGAGGACACTAAACCTCTTCCTGATGATCCACCAGCATACAAAAGCACACCACAACTTTCTAAAAGAAAGAAGCGGGTACCCCATATCTAGATTCACACCAGTACCAATTGAATTAGTGCCAGCTCTTATTCATCTTGGTTTGATTCTAGACTACTAATCAGGCAACACACGGAACTGCACTCAACCTTGAGTCACGCGAAAGAAGAGTTGTCCGGTCACGGATACCGCTCAACCTTCACCACCGAACGAAGAGTCGTTAACCGTGATTTGCGAATAGCAGCTGAGGCCAAACTCAGATAACCACAACCCCCGCGAAGGTACATCCCACTAGTGAGGTGCTAAATCTCACTACCCGCGGTACCCAATTGCCCCTGGGTGAGGGGTCGTGTCACTTATATTTGTATAACAATTAGTTATACATACTTTGTTTTTTGTGACTTTTGTTTTGTTTTGCAGCTTTTTTCCAACTGGCGGATGAGGGACACCGCTCACCCTCTGTCAGGATTATCCACATTGATCGAAGGGATGAACCAGCCAATCAAGGGACGCACCCAACATTTTGTCTAATTTCCTTAACGTTTATCCACATTCGGTACTCGTTAATCGTAATTTCCTCCTTTACTATGTGATAGGTCATAGTATCTGTTAAGGATCGCATTGATCTTCATCATACTTCCTGCTTCAATCCGCCAATTCCATTAGACTAAAACTGCCTACGTCCGCAAGTTCATGCCAATAAATTGACAAGAACCTCTCGGAGGCCCCACGAGAAGGTGTAGGTCAGCACGTTCACTTCAAATTTCTGCCATGTTTACTTGGAAACGTGTTTCCTTTCTAAATTGCCAAGATCCATGATTTCACCTCCGGCATTCGTTACAGGAATGTGATAACGGACTTCTTGTGGCCTCAACTGGACGGCATGAATCTGGACAACATGTGGTTTCAGCAGGACGGCGCAACTTGCCACACTGCGCATGAAACAATCGACTTATTGCAGCAACGATTTTCAGAACACATTATTTCACGAAATTTTGATGTAAACTGGCCACCAAGATCGTGCGATTTAACGCCGTGCGATTTTTTTCTTTGGGGTTTTGTGAAATCTCGGCTTTATGCGAATAAACCCGAAACAATTCCTGAGCTCAAATCGGAAATCCAAAGTGTTGTCGGTGAGATACAGCCACCTCTCTGTGCAAATGTCATGGAAAATTTCATGAAAAGAGTAATGGCCTGTCATCGCAGCCGGGGGGTCATTTGCCGGATATTTTATCCCATACTTAATCGGAACATGTCTTCTTTACAATACAATAAAAATATCACACCTCTGTCATAAAATACTTGTAGTCCAGTCACTTTAGGGTTTCACCTCGGAATGTGAGATAATAAGCTGGAAACTCGTATACAGCTTTATTTTGGTGTTCTAAAAGTTGTCTCAAAAGTCTCATATTATCTCGTGTCTGCGTCGTAAGTTATTCGAGGTCAAAGGTCATGAAAATTGGTTTTTGGCAATTATCTCTGTTTCTATGGTTCCAATCACTTCAACACCTATTATAAAAATTAAAGATAAGAAAATTTGCCACAACTTTTGTCTAAACTTTTTTTCTATACGCTCAACCCTTTTCGAAATAGAGGGCGGAGAGCACCCAGCGCTCAGGGATATACTGTAATACAAGGTCAACCGTGAATCTCGGTGAATAATACCTTGTATACAGTTACTAAATTATTAATACATTGTATTAAATGATGTTATGTATATATACTAGCTGACCCGGCAGACTTCGAAAAAAAAACTTTACTTGACATTTTTTTGTTGTCGATATTTTTCCTTTTTTAGATTTGTTTCTTTTGAGATATGGCCTTGGAAGCGGGAAGTGTAGTAGCGGGGTAGTAGGGTAGCGAGGAGCGGGTAAGAGGTAGCAGTAATCAGGTAGAAGTAGCGGGTAGTGGGTAGCAGGTAGCTATGGAGGGTAGGAGGGTAGTGGGCAGTGTACTAGCAGGGTACAAAAGTTAAGGTCTTTTTTTTATCAGATTTTTTTTATGAAAAACTCGGAAAACTCATTGGTTTTCAAGGGGAGAATTGCATGTAATTGTAGTAAAGTGGCTCTCAAATAGAAAACTGGAAAATTTCAAAATGGGTTTTCGAAAGGAACTCGGAAAACTCATTGGTTTTAAAATGGAAAATTGCATATTATTGCAGGTGCATTGGTTTTCAAATGGAAAATTTCAAAGTAGGTTTTCGAATAGAAAATAGAAATTTCTTGATGAAAAACTCGGAAAATTCATTGGTTTGCAAAGGGAAAATTGCATGTTATTGCAGGAGCAGTGGTTTTCAAATGGAAAACTGGAACATTTGTGATGGTGAACTAGAATGCAAGAAAAAGTAAAAAAAAAATGGAAAATTTGAAATGCAAACAAAATTTGATTAAACAAAATTTCAAAAACACTGTTTCAAATGAAATGCATTACTTTTGAAATGGTAAAATGAAAAGTTCGTAAAATGGAAAGTTCGTGCCGTTTGTCATCAAATTTTGACAAAATGTTCGAGTATTATTACAGTAGGGTTTTTAAGAAAATTGTACAAAATCGGCCAAGCCGTTCATAAGATATAGAAAAAAAATGTGGAAACACAATTTTTCCTACAGAACGTTAACTTTGCATTTGACCATATCCTTAACAAAGTTGTTGTGCATGAGGCAACGAAGATTTCTGAGTTGTCACGACCTTATTAGCTGACAAAGTAAACGTTGTTTTCTTAGATATATAAAAATCGAGAGTAGTACGAAATCCCCAAAAGACAAAATCACCATGGGGACAAAATCTCCAAAAAAAAAAATCCAACTTGCCAATGTCTCCACGACAAAATCCCCACGGAAAAAATCCCCAAAGAAAAAATACTTTTTGCCAAAATCTCCTTGAAATCTCCAAAACTCCAATATTCAGGTACGTCTACTTACACCGTTCCTCTCACGACATGTTTTGTTTTATATTATTATTATTATAATTTATTTACATATAATTAAAATTATAAATAAATATACATAGAAAAAAAGAGCCTAGCTGCTAAGGCTTTCAGCTCTGTGTTTTGTTTTATATTCATTCTATATTTGTTTAAACATTAAACAAAGTTCTTTTGAATTGATTTTTTTATTTACATTACATTACATTTCACAGTACTTCGCACATAAATGTAACGAACTACAGACACATAGCAGCACTGGTGACTGAGACCATCGGCTGGGACAGAACAATACATTAATACAACAGAGAGAGACAGATAGACACATAGAAAGAAAGCACACATAACAGAAACCTACGTGGCTCAGAGGAGGAGACTTAGATTTGTATTGTCTCATGTTATCGCACAGGTGGCCTCAGATAAGCTGGCGATTTTTGTAGAAAAAGAATGCTGCTGAAGCTGGGGTTTGAACCCGTAGCGTTCGGCTTAGCAATCCACTACTCTATCCTCTGAACCATGGCCACCTGCATTTTTTTTATTTATTTTGAATGAAATGAATTACATTTAAAATGAATTAAACATTTATTTCTTAAACAACCTTATTTGAATACAATAATCAGCGCTGCCACTTTACTCCTAAAGCAGTAGATCTACTGCGTTTTGGCCCAAACGAAAATATACTGCGCAGCAAAACCAATCTGCTCCTTTTTTAGAATTTAGAAAAAGAGTATAGGCGCAAATTTTAAAACATTTAAACCCTACTCTAAATCCTCTTTAGAGTAGGAGTCGACTCTAAAAACAAATTTTAGATTCGGGGACGACTTTATCTCATTTTTGAACGACTTAAAGTATACTTTATCGTTAAAGTGGTCGTCTAACCTTAAAAGGGAGAAATCGTTCGTTTAACTCCTTAAAGTATAGTTTTGAGGAAGCAGACTTTGGGATTTTCGAAAATTTTGAAATTATATGAAAGAAAAGAGTTTATCAAATTCGTGCATGCTCTTATTTAAATTTAAATATTCATTTTATTTTGAACAGTTTTTCGTTCGAATACATTTATCATTTTTGTAAAATAAAAAAAAAATATGAACCACGGAGACTACCAAGCGGATTTGTTGCTTGTTTTTTGACACTTCTTGTAGTTATGTGTGTACGTTGTTTGCTTTTAATTTTATTGCCTATGTGCCTTTTTTGAGAGTCCTTATAAGCAAATAACACTTGTAGGGAAATTTGTTCCTGTTTTTAAGGAATATTTTTAACCCATTTCAGAGCACACTATTCCACCTTCACTATCACAAACAAAACAAATTGGAACATCATTTGGATATTTATTTAAACACATTTTCACAAAAAAAAATCATAACATTTATTAGAACTAAATATACAAACACTAAATAATCACATTTTTTCCTGTTTTGGGGAGATAAATGCACTAAAAACTGTTAAAAACTGCAAGCGTAAAATGACAGTTCACTAATACAATTTATTAATTTGTCACATTTAGGCGAGTTCACACAACGTTTTGTTTAAAGTCCAATCTAATTAGAAGACTCGTTTAAAGTGTTTAAAAATTAGAAAAAGTTAGAGTGCTTTAAGTAGAGTAGACTTTATTGCTTAAACGAGGGCTGACTTAAAATTTGCGCCTATATGTTCTGCACAACTTTACGAATCTTTCATTCAAAATATATCTATACTAATATATAAAGCTGAAGAGTTTGTTCGTAATCTCAGGAACTACTGGTTCGAATTGTAAAATTCTTTTTGCGTTGGATAGTCCAATAATCGACGAAGGCTTTAGGCTACTAAACAATAGGCTGCGACCAATAAGAGCGAAGAATCTGTGCAAAATGTGAAAAAACAGCAAAAAATATTCATTTTTCTGCGTTTTAATCGATTATCTCAGGAAGTGTTGAGTCAAATTGAACAATTCTTTTTGTGTTGAATGGTCCATTTATCGAGAAAGGCTTGAAGCTTTATAATGGTACGCTGCGACAGCTAGGAGCGAAGCGTCAGAGAAAAATGTTGCAAAGTGGCAAAAAATATTCATTTTTGAAGGCTTCTTTTGTTTGCTTGAACGCGCTGTTCTCAGGAACTGCTAAATCAAATTGAAAAATTCTTTTCGTGTTGAATATATCAATTTTTAAGCTATATAACGTTCCGGTTCAAATAATAAGAGCAAAGCATGAGTGAAAAGCGTTGCTAAAACGTGGAAAATTATACATCATTTGACGAGTTAAGGAGAATTTCGACTTAGGGAATAGGGAGAGTCGACTGTTATACAATTTTAAAATATCTTCAATACAAAATTCCGACGGGCGAATGATGCACAACTCAGGACGCACATCTGGCCGGTGGACGAGGGACAGGCGGACGAAGTCGCGGGCACCCGCTAGTTCAAAATAAACTCAAAACTCTGAATGCATCCATCGAAAAATTCAAACTACATTCGCTATTGGCTATCGGCTCAAAAACATCAAACTGAAAGCTTGCTGACACTAGATGTCGTACAATTGTGTTTGTTTTTATCGAATTTTTTCTTGTTTTTGATTTGTTGTGCTTTTTTTTGGAAATAGACAAATTTGTAACTAGGTCTGCAACGCTAAGGTATTAAAGTCGTATCCATAGGTATTGCATATTTTAAAATCTACTGCGCTTTATTTCAATCTACTGCGCTTTTTTGTCGAATATACTGCGCTCAATTGTTCGAAGGGTGGCAGCGCTGACAATAATATCTCCAAAACAAATATGTTCAAGTAGTGAATCATGCGATTAAATCGCGCGATTTAATCGCATGATTCACTACTTGAACATATTTGTTTTGGATATTTTGGCATGGAGATTTTGTCCATGGGGATTCTCTCTTTGGAGATTTCGCTGCTGGAGATTTCAGTTTGGGGATTTTGGGTTTGGGGATTTTCGTTTGGGGATTTTGGCTTGGGGAAAACGTCACCAACCCTAAAAATCTCATACAAATTCGCTGAAGACTCACTGATTTTATACCAGTGGAGTGTTTAGAACCAAATGTTGAGGGAATGTTCGGTTAGTGGCGTAGATGGGTTCTTATTATTTTGTACAAAATCGACCACGCCGTTTTCATGAGAAATGGCCAGGGTAGTGGTTGATGGGGTAGCGGGGTAATGGGAAGCGGATAGCGGGTTGACGGATAGTGAGTAGTTAGAAGCAGGGTAAGGGGCAGCGTAACAGGGTAGCGTGTATCGCGTAGAAATACTGGGTATCCGGCAGGGTTTAGTGGGGTGACGGGTAGCGGGGTAACTGGTTAACAGAGTTGTGGGGTAGTAGGGTAGCAGGGTAGCGGGTTGTGTAGTGGGCTACAAAAGTTTAGATCTTTTATTTATCGATTTAAGCTGCGAAGTCTGCCGGGTCAGCTAGTATATATATATATAACATCATTTAATACAATGTATTAATAATTTAGTAACTGTATACAAGGTATTATTCACCGAGATTCACGGTTGACCTTGTATTACAGTATATGCCTGAGCGCTGGGTGCTCTCCGCCCTCTATCTCGAAAAGGTTTGAGCGTATAGAAAAAAAGTATAGACAAAAGTTGTGGCAAATTTTCTTATCTTTAATTTTTATAATAGGTGTTGAAGTGGTTGGAACCATAGAAACAGAGATAATTGCCAAAAATTTTCATGACCTTTGACCTCGAATAACTTACGACGCAGACACGAGATAATATGAGACTTTTGAGACAACTTTAAGAACACCAAAATAAAGCTGTATACGAGTTTCCAGCTTATTATCTCAAATTCCGAGATTGACCCCTTTTTTTCTCTAAAGTGACTGGACTATTGGTTTTATTTGCAAATTAAAAAGTGCACTCTTATTGAGACACTCTATATTAGGGTTGTCTTAGTTTTCTAATTCCCATTAAAAAAAAACCGCTAAGCGGATTTCGCTCAAAACCTAATCAGCTCTTTACAAGACAATACCGCGTGGAATTTCATGACAAAACGATGGGTGGTTTGCAAGAACGAGAACGTAACGCACATATACGAACATACACACACACAAACACAGACATCATAATAAAAAGGTTTGATTCGGATTCTAGTAACCTCGAAACATGGAGATAAGCAAAAACTGGAGATTCACAAAATTGGCCACATTACAGTAACTTCCTCTTGAAAGTTAAAAATATATTCAGAGTAGGTTGCCTAAAAATGTAGGTGCAAACTGCAATTAATCAATAATTAAAAACAATTTTTTTTGTGAACATTGCACTTATCGCGATACGCAATGATGAATGAAATGAATTCTAATCGTTAGTATGAAGTTTAAGGAATATGGATTCACTGGGTTGCCTCCTTATTTCCGGTGCAATCATAGGGTTGCCAGGTATATACAGGTGAATCAAAACTAGTGACTTGCACCCATCCACTAACACGATGAACCATATATAATAAATAAAGGTAATTCTATTGCGAACACAACAGCTTCGTTCGATGTAACCAGCCCCGAGGCGCTCCGGTGCTTGTCACTACCCTGAACGGAGCTGTCAAAAAACTGAAACATTTCCCTGGGTTTGGTTTCACATCGAACGCTATTCGGCTGATTAGCTGATTTTCTCACCCCGAAAAAAACTTGGGCGATCCAGGGCGTTCCCGGTGCGAGCACTGAATACACATCGAACACGGTGGAAATGCACCGGGGCGAAAAAAGAGCGACATCGAACAGATCAGTGCGAAATCAGAGCGCCACAGAACGACCCAGAGCGCACATCGAACAAACCTAATCATATAAAAAGTTGCCTGCGAAAATTTGGTGCTAGATACCAGGGGGCCGTCCATAAACTACGTCACGCTGAATTTAGCTGTTTTGACCCCCTCCCTCCCCCGGTGTCACGCTTTGTCACACTTGCTGTAACCCCCCTCAAATATTACGTCACAAAACAAAGACCCCCCCCCCCCTTCACAAAGAAAAAAAATTTAATTGATAGAACACAAATTTCCAAACATAAAATAGGTATGTTTTTTATTTTTTGTTTTAATTCCATTTTTTAATAAAAAGATAAAATAAAGTGGCAATAATCTTAGGTTTTTTAGTCTAACTTTTGCGAACGTCACTTTGCTGTAGACCCCCCCTCCCCCCTTGTCACATCTTGTCACGCTCAGCGTGACCTCTCCCTCCCCCCTAAGTGCGAACGTATTTTATGGACGGCCCCCAGTTGCCGATATTTAAAAACGAATATTTAATTCGTGCGATTAAACACGTGCGTCGCATTTTCGTTGAATAAAAGAGATAGGCAATAGTAAGTGCTGAACATTATTTATGGTTTAGATTCACAAATCACCCATACCTACTAGCTTCCCCGGTAAACGTTGTTTTGCCATATAAGTAATATTTAAGAACGGCTAACGATTAGAATTCAATTCATTGCGTAACGCGATGATGCAATGTTAACAAAAAAAAATTGTTTTTAATTATTGATTAATTGCACTTTGCACCTAAATTTTTAGGCAATCTTCTCTGAATATATTTTTTACACATCAAAATATACATAAACACCATTTTCATCCCGTAACGCGATGGGTGAAGGTCAACGTATGGTCAGATCTTAGACTATTATGTTCCTTCGATTTCTCGGAGTCGTCTACATGTGAAATAATTATTTTTACAAAAGAAAAATTGTTTGCAATCATTAGAAAAAAAAGAAAAAAAAAAGGAATCTCAATCTGCTTCCAATGATGATAAAAGGTCGGGAGGAACCCACCTTGGAGGTTCACCGATCTGTTGGTAGTAAAACTCTTCATGTTGGATGTTATTGCCCTCCTACTAACCATGAGACTTATTAGATAAATAAGTGAGTTCTCTATTTGTTGCTTGTGAAACTGGGATAATATTTAAATAAAATAGCACTGCAATTTATTATATGGCAACAACCATCGAAAATATATTTCGCATATTAATGCAATTTCCAAACATATTAACAAAGACAGCAGACGATTTTTTCTTGAGTTGAATACAAAACTCTGAAAAACACCTCTGCTATATGAACTGAAAAAGACAAATGCCTACGCTTCGGTTTTCTATTCAAAACTTTTTGTTATAAAAGAACACTGGAAATTTATGACATCAGTTAACAGCGTTTACCAAAACAACACAAAAAGCTTTCTTACGCACCCAATTTACTTGCACGAATAATGTACATAAGTTGAATTTCGTCGTCCTTCCTTATCCATTATTATAATGCGCTTATGGGTCGAATAATAAGAAAAAGGAATACTTTGGCTGTGATTTATGTCGGGTTCATCCTGATGTGGGGATGGACTTTTTTAAACGAAAACTCAGCAGACAATAATGTTCGTATAAGTAAAACGATAAAAGTAGACCATCATAAACGCAAAGACTAAGCAAAAATTGTTGATTCGAAAAATTAACGCATAGCCCATCATTGAAGGGTCCACTGGGTTTAAAGTACTGCCTGGATGTGTGTGCTTCTCTTTATTCAAGATCTTTAATATTTAAAAGGATTCCATTCAAAGATTAAACAACTAAAATATCCTTTTTGACACAATGTAGATGAGAATATAATATGCAACGTTGACAACATCCAGTCTGTCTGGGAAATGACGATATTTGTCTTCGTTAATGATGGTTATTCACATCCCCGTTGATGTGTGTCCACATCACAGTAATGTATAGAAACGGGTTATCAGAGACTCTGCTTTGTTTGAATTAACTGTTTCAAGCTTCATCAAATAAGGATTCAATTTTTATGTTTTTACAATATATCTATTCAACTTTTAGACATTTTTCCTTACTTACTTACTTATGATGGCGCTACAGTCCACGTCGGACCAGGGCCTCACCCAACAAACGTCTCCAGCCAGCTCGGTTCCTAGCTAGCTGTCTCCAGTTTAGCAAGCCAAGTAGGTTCAGGTCCTCTACCACCTGTGTGCTCATCCTGAGTCGCGGTTTTCCTTTTCTGCGACGTCCTTCCGGGTTGGATTCGAAGACATTACTTTCCATTCGCTCAACATGACCCAACCATTTAAGTCGTTGGACCTTAACTTTTTTTGGCTAGGTCAGTGTCGCAGAGCAGCTCGTACGGTTCTTGATTGAATCTTCGTTTCCATTCTCCATTTATGCAGCCAGGACCAAAAATCACCCGAAGAATTTTTGTCTTGAAGCAGCCTGTATCGAACACCGAGAGATGGCAACTCTCGGGTTCGATGATTGCAAAGAATATTTAACTGTATCGAAAGAGAAGCTTTTCGAGTTCGAAAAGCTTCGAATAAGTCTAAGAAATCGAAAGAAAGAGTTGAAATTAGAGTTGAGCTAAGTCGTGAAATTTCATTCACAGGTATAACTGTGAATGTTGCTTTTCATTCACTGCTAATTTAAACTGTGATCGTAAACAGTGAAATCCATTGTAAAAATATAGTGACCTTTGTCTGTCTTTTAAATGAGAAAAAAAATTAAAATTAAAAAGTAATGAAATTGAAAATAAACTAATTTTAATCTCTACAAATGAATTCTTAATCCCGCGAAAAATTTTAAAGTTGGAGAAATTAAGAGAAAGAAGAGAAAGCTTCTCAAATTAAATACATAATACAATTATTATTGTGTGTTGGCTGCTAAGCAGAACGTCGTGCATTCGAGTCCAACTCGTGTCCATAAAAGTTTTTATTTCATCTTTCAGGGGTACTGCCTCTTGCGAAGAATTGACAAAACTTCCAAGAGTATCAATCTGTCTTGAAAAAGTGCTTCTCAACTCTGCCGTTCGGAATCGGTGTTAAATTGTAGGTCCCCTCAATTCTTCCCACGCTCTCAGAGAATTGTTGATGAGAGTACGCCACTTAAGCGGCCCCTAGATTATCAATAGTATTGTATAAAATATTGCGAAATATTATTAACATTTAACTTCAGGAGACAATGACGCCTGGAAAATTCAAAAACAAATGACAAATTGACAAAATATTGTGCAACCCCAACCTACAGACTACAATATTTTTCATTGTACAATAAATATCAAAAGGTTTTTTTTTTCAATATATTGCACAATGCTTCAATATGAGCCCTAGGGGCCGCTTAAGGCCTTGGCTCTTCAATAGCTGTCGCGCCACTCTATTTTATTTTTTTATTTTATTATTACTATACTGTTATCTAATTGCACCAAGATTCCATATGGCTGGCAGTTCTTCTACCAATTTGCAATTTTTTTTTCTTGCAATGAAATTGAACTTTTTTTGCTCTTGATTTTACTTTGAGTGACTTACTTCACTTTCAAAATATTCTTTTAAGTAATCCCAATTTTGTTTGTTTTTGTCATATTTTGTTTCTTTCACCCCTGTTCTGATTTTCGTTTCGAATTCAATTCGTTTTCGAAATTGATTTTCGCAAAGCTAAAAAAACTGTGTTCCTAAATTCGTACGAATTTGCCTTCAATTTTTGACAAATATTTCTCTGAATTCATAATTTTACGATTTCAAATTCTTAGATTTCTATCGATGGAATTTACCTAAATTACCAGAGATAAAGTAAAACACAAAACAGGTTAGTGCGAGGGGCTAACAACCCCTCCACAGTGAAAAACTTGAAAGTTATGAGAGAGATACCAGCCTCGGATAATGAACCCCCTCTTATGGTAACCAGACCCGGAACGACAACGGACTATGCGTTGAGAGTTTGTACCTGGAATGTAAGAACACTCTACACTCCAGGTGCAACTCAGAAACTTGAATCTGTCCTCTCGCAGTATAAGGCAGATATTACTGCGATCCAGGAAATACGATGGATAGGATCAGGGACAATGAAAAGAAAAAATTGCGACATTTATTATAGCTGCCATCAAAGATTGCATATATTTGGATGCGGATTCGTCGTGGGAAATCGGCTTAGATCGAAAGTCATGGATTTCAAGCCAATAAGTGATCGCCTGGCTGTGATCCGCATCAAGGCCACTTTACAAAACATCAGTATAATATGTGCAAACGCCCCTACCGATGATGCTGAGGAGTCTAGCAAGGAGGATTTCTACGACCTCCTGGATAGAGCCTACGGAGCCTGTCCAGAGTACGACGTCAAAATCGTACTCGGAGACTTCAATGCAAAAATCGGGAAGGAAGACATCTTTGGCGGATTAGTTGGAAAGCACAGCCTCCACGAAGAAACAACAGATAACGGCTTCCGACTAATCGACTTTGCTGCAGCTCGTAATACGGTGATAAGTAGCACTAGGTTTCCAAGACAGAAGATCTACACAGCAACATGGCGATCTCCGGATGGTCGAACCACCAACCAAATCGACCATGTGCTAATCGGCGCAAGGCACGCATCCAACATCCTGAACGTGCGCACTTTCCGAGGAGCAAATGTCGACTCTGACCACTTTCTGGTAGTGGCTAAGTTTAGAGCTCGAATATCAAACGACAAAAAAACACGTGCGGCCCAAAGAAAGAAGTTCAACATCGGTTGCCTTAGCACATTGGAGAATGCCAGAGACTACAGTGAGCGCCTGAGCGAGCGACTCTCCGCCACCGTCCTCCCAAATACTACAGACGTCAACACATTGTGGAACCAATATCGCGAAGTAATAAAAAATGTAGCCGAGACCACCATAGGTTACCAGCCACCCCCGAAAAAGAACCCGTGGTATGATGATGAGTGCGTGATATTGAAAAGAGAGAAGGAAAATGCACGCCTGCAGATGTTGCAACGGAAAACAAGAGCAGCAAGGGAAGAGTACGCACGAAAAGGAGAAATGAGAAAAAGACCCTGCGAAGGAAGAAAAGAGCATCCGTATTTTCTCAGCTCAAAGATATAGAAGAGTCTCGGGCCAAGAACAACACCCGGCGTTTTTTTTTAAAGGTCGAAGCAATTAGCTTCTGGTTTCAAAACCGGGACACAAGCTCTTCGAAACAGTGAAGGAAACCTAGTCACCGAAGCACAGGGAATTGTAGATGTTTTCAAGCAGCACTTCCAGCAGCTGCTGAATGCGCAAAATGTTGAGCAAGATAATGACGAAAGAGAAGCAAGACCAGTCAATGAAGACCCAGTCCCAGCTCCCAGCAGAGAAGAGGTAGAAAGAGCCATCCAAAAGCTAAAAAATAACAAGGCCGCCGGGTCGGATGGCATACCCAAGGAACTCTTTAAACATGGAGGAGATGTTTTGATGAACCGCATGCACCAGGTCATCACCAAAGTGTGGGAGGAAGAATGCATGCCCACTGACTGGTCGATAAGCTCCATATGCCCCATCTACAAAAAAGGCGATCCGATGTCATGCAAAAACTACCGTGGCATATCCCTGCTTAATGTTGCATACAAAATCCTATCCAACGTACTGTGTGAGCGTCTTAAACCTTTCTGCAACACAATAATCGGCACGTACCAGTGTGGCTTTAGGCCAGGCAGAACAACGATAGACCAAATATTCACACTGAGGCAGATCCTGGAAAAAACCAACGAATTTCAAGTCGAAACCCACCATCTTTTCATCGACTTCAAAGCTGCTTATGATCGCATCCACCGCCAAGAACTTATGATGGCGATGTCTGAATTCGGGATCCCGAACAAACTGATCCAGCTGTGCGACATGACGCTAAATAATACGCAGTGCAGTGTGCAAATGGGTAACAGCTCATCCGAGTTATTCCAAACTTGCGCAAGGTTTAGACAAGGAGATGCGTTGTCATTTGATTTCTTCAACATAGTCCTGGAGCAGATAGTGCGCAAGGCAGGTGTGAGCACGGAGGGCACTATCTTCAACAAATCCACCCAGCTCCTAGGTTATGCGGACGACATAGACATCATCGGTCGATCCAAGAGAGCTGTGCTTGAGGCCTTCACAGCGATTGAAGAACAGGCGAAACTAGTTAGTCTTGAAGTGAATGAGGACAAAACAAAGTACATGTTATCAACAAACAAAGCAACATCTGTCCACCGCCTAGGACAAAACGTCACTGTTGGTAGCAGCAATTTCGAGGTAGTTAAGGAGTTCACCTACCTTGGAACAAACATCAATCCCACGAACGACACCTTAGTAGAGATCCGAAGAAGAATTACCTTAGCGAACCGCTGCTGCTTCGGGGAATTGATAATGGGCACTTTCGAAAGAAAAATTCTTCGACGGAATTTTGGTCCCGTATGCGACGATGGCGAATGGAGAAGAAGATACAACCGAGAACTGTATGAGCTGTACCAAGATGTGGATGTAGTCCAGAAAGCCAAGAAAAGACGACTACATTGGCTCGGCCACATCGAGCGAATGGACGACAACGCTCCAGCCAAGAAAGTCTTCTCATACGGGATGAGAAGGTTCAAGACGACAAGGAAGACCGAACCTACGGTACAAGGACCAAGTGACTGCGGATGCCAGAGCGCTTGGTCTCGGTGACTGGAGAGTGCATGCGAGGGATCCTTCACGATGGAAGACTGCAGAATCTCAGGCTGAGATCCTTCATGGACTGTGAGCCGGATAAGTAAGTAAGTAAGTAAGTAAAGTAAAACACACGAGGTCCTTTTGATTACAAGAAAGAGAAGTGAGTTTATTACATAAACTTCAAGTTAACAAATGTCATTAAGTTTATTAGGCATGTTCAATTAACTTTCCAATACTCTCCCTTAATTGAAATGCTTTTTTAATTCAAAATTCAATATCTTAATAAATATATATATAAAAAAAAAATTAATGTACCTACAGCAAACTTCATAATTTTTATCAAACTATTTTAAATCAGATTCCATTGACTTCATTTTAATTAATTCGTTTAATTGGCAGAAGGCTTTAAATAAATTATTTTCAATTAAAACCAAAGATACTTGAGAAAACTTCTAACTTGCGACCAGAAGTTGGTTTGGTCAAAATATCAGCTGGCATCTTATCAGTTGGCAAATGAGTGAGTTTAATCAAACCCTTTTTGACGTTTTGGTGCACAAACTTTGTTTTGACATCGACGTGCTTTGTTCGTGCAGAGTATGCATTGTTGGTCGCCAGCTTTACTGCACTAATGTTGTCGCAAAACAATTCAACTGACACAGGCGAATTTATAAAAAGTTCCTTTTCGAGCATTTTAAGCCAAATGCATTCTTGTATAGACATAAACTCTGCCTCTGTCGTTGAGATTGCGACGGTTTTCTGTTGTTTGGTGCACCACGAAATTGCACCACCTTGCATGGTGAACACAAAACCAGTAGTTGATCGTCGCTCGTCCTCATCACTGGCCCAATCAGCATCGCAATAACTTTTGAGTTCCGTTTGGGAATTGTTGTATGTTATCTTCTTGTCAAGCGTCCCGTTGAGGTAACGTAAGATACGCTTCGCAGCACCCCAGTGTGCTCTGCCAGGATTATTATTATAGCGACTTAAAACGTTGACCGGAAAACAGATGTCAGGTCTTGAGACTTGCACGCAAAAGTGGAGAGCGCCAACCAGTTGTCGATATGGTACATCCTTCATTAGGTTTTTCTCATCTTCGTTGCTCGGACACATTTTGGCAGATATTTTCTGATTGATATCCATTGGTGCAACCGTTGGGTTGCAGTCGCTCATGTTAAAACGAGATAAAATCTCTTTTACGTAGTGTGTTTCATCAAGAGAAATCGTACCTGTTTGTCTGTTTCTTGTCACTCGAACTCCCAAGACGGATGATATCTCTCCCATATCTTTCATTTTGAACTTCTTGAAGAGAAAATCGGTTAGCTTCTGTTCCAGCCCGACATCATTGCTGAATATTAAGATGTCATCCACGTAGATGGCTACAATGAACAAACGAGAACCATCGATTAGATAATATACGCATTGATCTGTCGACGAACGCTTTAGCCCAAAATCCAAAAGAACTTGGTTCAGAGTACAGTTCCAAACACGACTCGATTGCTTAAGTCCGTAGATTGACTTCACCAGCTTACAATAACGATTGGTTCCATCGATAAAACCTTCCGGCTGCGACATAAAAATCTCCTCTTCCAGCTTGCCATGGAGAAACGCGGTCACAACATACAATTGACGGATATTTAAATCAAATTTAGCTGCAATCGCCATCAAATACCGAATTGTTGTATAAAGCAAACTACCGGGGAGAATGTTTCATGGTAGTCCACACCTTCGACTTGAGTAAAGCCTTTGGCTACCAACCTCGCTTTGTATCGGACCACTTTGCCTTCGGTATAACGCTTTAATTTATATACTCACTTACATTTAATCGGTGATTTTCCTGGGGGAAGCTCCACTAGCTTCCAGATTTCATTTTGTTAAAGTGATTCAAATTCATCTCTCATCGCTTTTTTCCACGAATCGGCGTTCTCACTCGTAATGGCTTGCTTGAACGTTGACGGATCACTCACAAAAAAAGCGAAAGCAAAATTGGCGTAATCTGGCGTTGGTCTCCCTTGATTTCGAGATGATTTCTGGCGAGGTGCAAAATCTTTGATCAACTCCTCCTCATCACTTGGTTGCCACACGCTACCATTGCTGTCATCAGTAAGTGAAGTAAATGAATCATCAACTGGTTTTTGATCGGAGAAATCAACAGCTTCCAAATCACTCTGGGTTGTAGGTGAACTTGTAATTTGCGGATTATTTCTGGATTGAAGATCATCACGAGAGATATCCTCCTCTAATTCGCAAATCTCTTTTTCGCCTTCGGAATAATCTAACAAAAAACGATTAGTTTTATCAGATTCGGAATCAATTACCTCATTAATGCCATTTGACTCCAAGAGTGTCACATCTCTGCTTATAATGACTGAGTTAGACTGTGTGTTGTAAAGTCTGTATGCTTTTGCATCTGAAGCATAACCTTGTTGTCCAACTTTTTTCGCTTCATAGCTGGTACGTGAGCAAAAGCTCGACATCCAAATACCTTGAGCATCGACAAATTTGGTTTTTGATTCGTCCAGTTTTCTTCAGGTGACTTCTCTCCAGTTCCTTTACATGCGATTCGATTTATGAGATAAGCTGCGGTCATTGCAGCTTCTGCCCAAAACGTCTTCGGTAGGCCCGAGTCGATCAGCATGCAGCGCACTTTGTCCATAATTGTGCGATTCATTCGCTCACATAACCCATTTTGTTGTGGGCTTAGACAGCTGACTTCTGATGCAAAATTCCATTTCTATCAAAGAATTCTCGGAATTTAGTATTGCAAAATTCGGTGCCATTATCGCTTCTAAAGCACTTTAATTTGTGGCCTGTTTGTTTTTCGGCCATAGTTTTGAATTTGACAAAACACTCAAATACTTCGCTTTTGTTTTTAATAACATAAATTAATACTTTTCGCGAAAAGCCATCGATGAATGACACAAAATGACGAAAACCACTCATAGATTCCACCGACGAGGCTTGACAAACGTCACTATGTACCAATTCCAATAAATTCTTTGCGCGGTTACCTTCATCAGTAAAAGGAGAACGGCTTTGTTTCCCTTTCACACATGTATCGCACACACTGTTTCTAGGTATCGAAACATTTTTTAATTCGCTCTTCAAGAAAGTCATGTAATTAAAACTAGCATGTCCAAAGCAACGATGCCACAAAATAATATTTTCTTTGGGTTTTGTCGTGACAGTTGGCTCTTTCTGCGCCTCAGCAACAAAAGACTTTACATCATGTGCAACATCTAATTTGAACAAATCGTTTACTAAGCTGGCTGTGGCAATTATATTCCAATTTGTGTCAAATATTTTACACCCATCATTCGTAAACAAAACTGATTTATTGTTTTTTACAATTTGGCTTACCGATAACAGATAAGCGCAAATATAAGGTACATAGTGAACTTTGTTAATTGTTATCTCATTCTGGTTGCTACCGTTTAACACCATTTGCCTTACGTTGCCGACACAACTAATTGAAATTTTATCGTGGTTTGCCACAACAACTTCTTTTTGTACAGGTTCACTTATATTTTCAATGATCGGTTTGTGTTTTGTCATATGCACTGTGCAACCACTATGGATGTACCAATCTGATGGCAATTCACTAGACTGAACTAGCAGAGATGAAAATAGCATGGCTTCACTTTTTTCATTTTTCTGTTGTTGCTTTTTTTTGTTCTTTGCTGTAGGGCAATTCTTGACGAAATGTTGTTTGGAACCACATCCAAAGCAATGCTTTACGTTCCTTTTTAGATTTTTTTTATTTTTGACTGCCAAAGCCGCCTCGCTTGAATCACACTTTTCGTTCTCAAAGACTAGGCCTTGCATCAGCAAGTTCTTGACATAGTCGAAAGTGATTTTATTAGAAGAGTTTTCTACTGCGAGTATCATAGGTTTATATTCCATAGGTAAACCTACCAACATCAACGAGCCAGCTACTTCATCGTCTATATTGAAGCCTGCCGCTTTCACTTTGGACCACAGTGAACTCATCTTATTGACGTAGTCTTCCATTGACGCACTTTCTTTTTGCTTGAGAGATACCAATTGTTGCAACAGTGCCACTTTGCGACCGGTGCCGGTGTCATCAAAAGCCGCCGCTATACTATCCCATGTTTCTTTGCATGTGCTTGCTCCTTCTATATGATTATAGTTGCACGGCTCGAGCAATAACGTCAACTCACCTATTGCTCTAAGATCTGCTTTCTTCTGAACATCATTTGCTGCGGCGCGTAATTCATTTTGGCAATAGTCCCACAAACCTCTGATTATCATGTGAGCTCTTGCACCGACCTTCCGTTCAGAGTAATTCTCCCTGCCTTTAAGACGATTGAATGGAATTTGAGAGGTCATTTCTTCAGTTGAATTTTTCGTGTAATATTTGACAAGAATATTTTCACAATCGTCAGCTTTATCTGAGATGTCTTCACACGAATCGCTTGCTATATATCAAGGCAGTTCGCAATTAGGTTAAGCGAAACAAAAAATTATAACCAAGGAAAATTTCAAGGAAATATTAACCGCGGCAAATAAATTAAATCAAATATTACTTATTTCTGATAAAATAGGCTGCGGATGGCCCATAACCTGTTAGATTTCTATCGATGGAATTTACCTAAATTACCAGAGATAAAGTTAAACACACGAGGTCCTTTTGATTACAAGAAAGAGAAGGAAGTGAGTTTATTACATAAACGTCAAGTTAACAAATGTCATTAAGTTTATTAGGCATGTTCAATTAACTTTCCAATATTTTCGTACCGTGATCGTCAGCCTTTTCAGATTAAAATATTTTAAAAAATTATACACTTAACAATTAAAAACACACACTCTATTCAATTTTTGACTTATTATTGTTTAAAACATTTTCAACTACCATCAACTCCAAAATGTAAATATATTCATAATGAGCCCATTAAAAAATTTACGGAGTAATTTGTGTACATAATCGATTCACAGTCAAATGATAATTGATTTTTTCAATCCAAAAAACAGTCATGCTATTAATATTAAAATGACCACAATGGGAGCACAGCAATTTTCGGTGATTCTCTTTGTTCTAGTCAACTTGCTTAACGATGTTTTAACTGCGGTGAGGTTATTGCTTCCACCAAAAAAAAAAAAATTCTTACTAAATAATTTTTTGTCTTGTTTTTAATAGAAAAATCTCGAAGTTTTTCTCACTGAAGTCAAGTGCAAACATAACCCTAAATATGCATCAAGTTCATCTTGTGAGCTAAGTGGACCGGCACCAGCTTTGGGTGTGAATTTCGATATGCAAATGAAAGATCAACCAAGAGTGAAGGACTATCGTCTCGACTTGTCTTTGTACCTGGACCGGGGCAAGAAATTATTGCCACTATTCAAGGCGGCTGATATTGATATTTGCACAGAATCTAAGAGGGAAACTTCAGCTATATACTTCGAAATGTTTAAGGAAATGACTGCCAGGGTAGGAAAATGGCCTGATTGTCCTGTTCCGGGTGTAGGTTTTACATTCATTAACTGATTTATTTATAAATTTGACATTTGTCTATGCTTCTCAGAATTTCCTGTATAAATTCATGAACATATCACCAAATATTGACTACATTCCGTCTTTCCTGCCAGAGGTTAGTTTTAGATTGTTAATCAGTTTGAAAGACAGAAAAGACCCTTTGATCAACCTTACGATCTTAGGCAAAACTGTTCAGAGTGGCAAAAGCCAAAAGACAAAGCGTAGACATTAATTAAACAAATAAACTTTTAATGTTAAGAAAATCAGTTGACTTAAATTAAACGAAAATATATAATCTACTACAATTTCTTTTTGTTAATTTTCTAAAACAGCGATTATTAAAAATTGCTGTCGCCTGTCAGCCGGATAGATCTGGTTTAAGTGTCTCCTCGTGTTGGCTGTGGCTGGACCCGATTGCTAATGATTCGTTGAAGAAGGTGACGCTCGCCCTTCTTAGTCCAGTAGGCAACCTTTTTTAGCCTCGGAAATAATCCAAAAATCAAGCGATCACGAAAAAACCGACAAGTTGTAACTACAAAAGTTTCATAAGCATTAGCGTACCTACTGATACTAAAGACCCGACAAATTTGACTTCTTTGAACTTGTATAAAAGTTATAGGACCACCTTGGTTACGCCTAATGGATAAAACCAGATAGTCCCCTTATTGGTCGAACTGGATCGCGACACGCTTCTACCGAAGTGACAACATGGTTTCGGATCTTGCTGACAAATCAGTATTGAACCAGTCCGGGCGCTCTCCGAAATGAAAGCTTCAACAAGACCTCAAAAGTCATGAGTTTATGCTCTTTTCAAAGAACCCGTCTAACGCAGTAGTCTCGGAAAACGAGACGAATAGTTTAATGGTGCTTCAAACCAAGGAATACAGCTATCTCATTTAAGCACGTGCTATATGAAAGGCTCAGTGGTAACACTGGTTTTATAATCTTTAGTTGTGTTGTGTCTGCCCTCTGCAGTTTTTTAAATCAAATATATATTTAACTATTTTTTTAAATCTTGTTTTCTTTTAAATTGTGCATATTTTTACAAGTGCTTTAGTTTGCATATCATTTCTTATTAGAAAATATATGTGTTTAATTGAATTTAATAATTTTTAAAACTCTGATTTTGCTTTCTTTCTCCAAGTAAGTCTTTGTTTCGTGTTCAATTGGCTTATTTACATCTTGTTATTGTAACTGACGCGTTTTTCTCAGTGCGCATGCTCACTCATACATTCCACAAATTTCCCCTCTGTTTACTTTATTAATTTCAATAGTTCATTTTTTTCCATTTAAAGTAGTTCTAACTAAGGCTATCTAAATTAGTTTTCTAACCCTTACCCCAAAAGTATTCCGTGGCCAAGTTTGTCTGAGCACGGATCTGATACTTTTGTAAGCCAGCAGCCACAGGT
The DNA here is from genome assembly GCA_943590905.1 of Sphaerophoria taeniata. Taxonomy (NCBI): domain Eukaryota; kingdom Metazoa; phylum Arthropoda; class Insecta; order Diptera; family Syrphidae; genus Sphaerophoria; species Sphaerophoria taeniata. The sequence continues at coordinate 73,055,064 of OX016542.1, read as the reverse complement.
TCAAATCCTAAGTAATCCCAAACCTTTTTTTTTGTATTATTTTGTTAATTTCATTCTTTTTTTATTTTATCTTACTCCTTTTCTGAATCAATATGATTTGTGCCAATAAAAACTGTGCCGATCGCTCTGACGCATCTCCCCTCTACCCGTGCTTCGGTCCGTGTGGAAACCTATTCCATTCAAAATGCGTGGGTGCAACAACTGCTTTTTTGGATAAAATAACCGCATCCAAAATTGCATTTTGGTACTGTGACGATTGTAGAAAAATCTCTCTAGGTAACTTATCTTTCAAACTGTCAACCTTGAAGGAAGACATTTTAAAGATATCAAAAAGTTTCGAACAATTGAGCTTAAATTTCTCAATAATGGCTCAAAACGCAAACAACATCCCAGTGCCAATTACTTTCATTGACAAATCCTCCTCCACGGACGACCTTGAAACGCCACCTACGTTAAGCTCGCAGGGGGCCGATTTCCTATTTGGAAAACCCCCTAAAAACTTGATTTTTTTTTAACAGTGAGGTAGGCATTTCTATAGAACAGCTTTAAAATATTTCGGCGCGGAAACCCCGTAAAATTGATTAAAAATTGTTTTTAATTTTCCGATTTGGGGCTTTTTATTTTTCTTATTTCACCAAAAATTGTCCAAAAACGGATGTGAAAACTGTGTTATTCAATTAATACACATTTAAACTAATCAAAGAACAATTTTCTAAAGCAAATTTTCCTTTATTTATATTTTTTAACAATTTTTAAAGTTCGCGCTTTTCACCGAAATGCAACCACGAAAATGAACAACAAAAAATGTGTTTTTTTTTCGCTTTCAAACTGTATCATTACTCTACATCCAGTGCTCGGTGGTGGGATTTTTTGTTCCCGATTTAGTTTTGCTACATTTGTTTACTGAAACTTGATTTTGAATAGAATTCAAGTTTATAGTGCAAAAATCGCGCGATTTTTTCACTATAAACTTGAATTCTATTCAAAATCAAGTTTATAGTGCAAAAATCGCGCGATTTTTTCACTATAAACTTGATTTTGAATAGAATTCAAGTTTATAGTGAAAAAATCGCGCGATTTTTGCACTATAAACTTGAATTCTATTCAAAATCAAGTTTATAGTGAAAAAATCGCGCGATTTTTGCACTATAAACTTGATTTTGAATAGAATTCAAGTTTATAGTGAAAAAATCGCGCAATTTTTAATAATTATAATATACCCTCAAGAAATAACATTTTGCTTTAAAAACTTAGCAAAATAACAAAAATTTCCCAAAATATTTCCCAAAAGAACCAATAATCACTACCCATACGAGCACTTAACACAAGGAAATTATACGCATTGCTATGTGTTTGTGTTTGGAAGAACTGTCAAAATACATCCACCATGTTCTTTTCCTAGTGTTTTCGTATGAAAAATTGAAAGTTTAAAAATTAATTAAAAATAGAAAGAAGTGATTCCTCGACCCAAATTGTTTATATTTGTTCATTAAATACATTTATCTTTAAAATAAAAGTGTTTTTTTGCCAAAATTCAGATTTCCAAATGTGAAAGTAGAGCCGCTCGCAGACCCTTAAGTCCACAGCCGAAAATCCTAAAAATTCAAAAAAGAGAGGACGAGAACAAGCTTCTACATCAATTAATGCAGGCCCACTTCCAAAAAAGTCAAATTTGAGGAGTAACAAAGTAGCAGTTGAGTCCGATAATCCTCCATCAAACGAGCTGAACAGTGGAAATAATGATGCCCAATCTCCTTCAATAATTTCAGACCTTCCTTCAACGAGCCTTGCATCGGTTCAAACTTCAACTTCTTCCCAAAAATCCCTTACGTCTATACCTAGGCCCAAAACAATATTTGTATCACGCTTATTGCCCAATACTGAACCAGATGACGTATTGAATCATCTAGTAGAATGTAAGGTTTTACCTAACACTATTCATGCTAAATGTCAAAAAATAAGTAAACCAAATAGTTTTGTGGCATCTTTCAAAATAACCGCGCCAAATTCTCTTTTTGAAAGCATTTTAAATTGTTCATGGCCACCAAACACTCTGGTAAAAGAATTTATTATTCCCAACAGACGGAAAAAAAATTTACTTCCCCTTACTCAAGAGGACCCAAAAAACCCAAAAAACTGCAAAGGATCTCCCTCTACTACCAAAACGTAAGAGGACTTCGAAGTAAAACTACTTCAATTTTTAAAAATTCTCAAGATTTTCCGCATGACGTGTTTGTATTTACGGAAACTTGGCTTAATGCCGCCATTCTTGATTCTGAACTCTTTGATAAAGAATTCTTAGTTTATAGGAAAGACCGTCATGTGGATGCTATGAATCTGGTTGGTGGGGGAGTTCTTATTGCCGTTCGAAACAGATTTTGTTCATCACAAATTATCTTCCCTTTCAATCTCTCAATAGAACTCTTATGCATCAAAGTGACCATACAATCAATAGTCTTTTTTATTTTAAATGTGTATATTCCACCAAAAAGTCCTGTTTCAGTGTTTAATGAACTTTCGTCAGCAGTTGACTATGTCATAGAAATTGCTGGTTTTGAAAATAATATTCTCCTGTTAGGTGACTTTAATCTCCCAAACGTAGACTGGGTAACTTCAGACGACGAGTCTTATCTTGAAGCCTCCGCAAGTTCATCGCAACAGGAACTTCAATTTCTGGACAAAATTATTTCAGCTGACTTGCAACAAGTAAGCTGTATAAAGAACTCTATGCATCGGTTACTTGATTTAGTATTCTCATCAAATGCTGTTAGCACAGTAGTTGTTGAATCTTCCTCTGCTATATCTAATATAGACAAATATCACCCACCTCTTGACATTTTCTTTGACTTGAGCGGTCATTTACTAGAAAATAGTAATTCTCACGACTGTTCGTATAAATATGACTTCCGCAGAGCTAACTTTCAACAGCTTTCGGATAGTTTAAGTAGTTTCGGTATTGAGAATATACCGCTCTTAAATGACATCGACGCAACTATCTCAAGCTTGTACACTGTCATGATGAGATCCATTGACGTAATAGTACCCAAAAAAAGAAGTTTTAACTCAAATAACTCCAGTCATCCTTGGTATACGAAAGAACTGAGAAGCCTTCGTAATAGAAGGAACAAGGCTTGGAAAAATTATATCGGTCTTATGACATTGGAGAACCAAGTAGTTTATATCTCCCTTTTCGAAGAGTTCAAAAGTCTCTCTTTTAATCTTTACAATGAATATGGGAAATTCACTTAAACAGGACCCTAAAAGTTTTTGGAATTTTGTCAATTCTAACAAGAAATGTGATGTTTATCCGTTAAACTTCAAATACAACAATACTGTTTTGAACTGTAATTCTGAAATCTGTGATGCTTTTGCAAGTAGTTTTAGTCAGTCTTTCATCGATACTCCCGTAACTGTGGATACTGATTTCTTTGATTATCTGCGAAACTGTCCCCAAGTAACTTTCAACAATGTTCTTATCGACTTCGATAAACTTATTAACTGTATGTGCCTTCTTAAGGAAGACTATTCTTTTGGTCCCGATGGTATTCCACCTATTGTTTTAAAAAAATGTAGGACGGTTTTGGCCTTGCCTCTACGTAATATCTTTGAATTGTCGTCAAAACTAGGAAAATTCCCTAGCATGTGGAAAACTGCTTACATAACACCTGTATTCAAGAAAGGAGACAAGTCTGATATTACAAATTATAGGCCTATATCTAAACAGTCTTGCATTCCCAAGCTTTTTGAGCAAGTTGTTTGTGATAATTTAGTCTTCTACACCAAAAATATCATATGCTTTGAACAACATGGCTTTATGCAGAAACGTTCAACGGTGACAAACCTTCTTGAATTTTTGCATAAATGTTTAAATTCCGTAGAAAGTGGAAAGGAAGTTGATTGCGTTTACACCGATTTTTCAAAAGCGTTTGATCAACTTTCTCATACTATTATCAAGTTTAAATTGAATTCATATGGCTTTCCTCCAGGGTTCGTCAAATGGATTTCTTCTTATCTTGATAATAGATCTTACCAAGTAAAGTTCAGAAACTCTTACTCAAAATCTTTTATCGCCAAGTCGGGTGTACCACAAGGTAGTCATCTAGGGCCCCTTTTATTTATTTTAGCTATTAACGATGCACCGCTAAGTGTTCGTAATAGTAAAATTCTTATCTTTCCAGATGATATGAAGATCTTCAAAAATATTTCATGCAATGAAGATCGCATTCAACTGCAAGATGATATTAATAAGTTTGTTGTATGGTGTGAAAAGAATAATTTAAATCTTAACCCAGGAAAATGTCAGACAATGACAATTTCAAAAAAGCGAAATCCTACATCATATGATTATGTTATCTCCCAACACATCTTATCTCGTGTATTTAAGGTAAGGGACCTAGGAGTTCTTTTCACATCCAATTTAGATTTTTCAGAACACATTAACAACATCGTCAACAAAGCTAACTCAATGTTAGGATTTATTAAGCGTTGGTCCAAGGAATTTCTTGACCCTAACGTTACCTTTAGCTTGTACAACAGTTTAGTTCGACCCCATCTCGAATATGCATCACAAGTTTGGTCTCCTCATTATGAGATACATATTGAGAGACTAGAATCAGTTCAACGCAATTTTACACGTTTCGCCTTTAAAGGGCTTCAATGGATTGACCCCAATAATATCCCTTCTTATGATGATCGACTTGCATTTTTCCAGATGCAAAAACTTTGTCAAAGGAGAACAAATAATGATATTGTTTTCCTTCATCAAATTATTACTGGTGTCACTGATGCTCCAGATATTCTAAATTCTATCCTCTTTAATTATCGAGGTGGAGATCATAATTTGCGTTCTCATAGTTTGATTAAAGTTCCTAAACATAGAACAAACTACGGAATGCATGAGCCACTGACAAGAATGAGTAAGCTTTTGAATGCGAATGAAAACTTATTTGATTTTCATATCAATAAATACATTTTAAAGCAAATTCTTAAGACCAGTGTACCACGTTCTTAAATATCTTTTTTTTTGTATTTTGTAAATTTGTATGTTGTCTTTTCATGTTTTTTTTTTCTCATTTGTTTAAAAAAAAAAGAAACTGACTCTTGTTTTGATATTTCTTTTTTTTGTTTTTTTTTTTACTAACTTGACAAGTGTCTTCTACACGCGTATTTGCTTTTTTCTTTGTTTCTTTCATGTTTTACAAATTTTTTGACTTTAAAATTTTAAAATTTTTGATTTTAAGGTTTTGCATTTTTTTCTTTTATTTTTACTTTTTGTAATATTTTAATTTAAAATTTTGTTTTTCCTTTATACCTGCTTGCATTAAGCAGTCCCAAACTCTTGTCTTCCAAATATTCGTATCGCCATAACTTTTTATTTTATTTTATTTATTCCAAAGAATTTCTAATAAAGTGCCGATACGACTAACAACCGTAACTGTTAATCGTACTCGGTGAAAATGGACCCCAGCGCGTGCGGTATCTGGGGGGGAAAGAGGCGTGGGATTAAAAAAAATAAAAGAAGAGAAGAAACTTCACAGACAGAGAAGAGACTCTAGGTAATATCCCAAGATACCATGACATATCATGACCAGGGCCGGACCAACCATATGTGCAGGATGTGTAAATGTAAATGCACAGGGCGCAGAATTCTGGAGGCGGCATCACAGCTGCACGATGTTCTTGCACACCTATTTATATAATTTCCATTATTGCTTATAATAAAATATCCTATCAGGCATTTGCAAGTTCATAAATTGTAATCGTAAGAGAAAAAAAAATCGTAACAAATCTGAACACAGAAAACATCCACTCCACCTCAATACCTCATCAGTGCGAACTTTTCATCTTGCACACTGGGTCCCGAAATTTACATTCTGAAAACAACAACAAAAAATAAAAACAAACAAAACAAAAACAAATCATACACACCGCACCGACTCGACCTCATCAGTGCGAACTTTTCATCTTGCACACTGGGTCCCGAAATTCACATTCTAAATACAACAACAAAAATAGTTTGTTTATTTCTGTTGTTGTATTTAGAATGTGAGTTTCTTGAAATCAGACAATAGCCATGGAAAGACATGGAGAGTGCGGAAAGAATAAAGAGTTTTAAGTGGTTTTTTTCTAACATTTTTCCACTATAAAAATCGGTTGTTTTATTTGATTTTCTCTGGTTTTAATCTTTTCTCTGCTGAGCTACGAAACACAGCCCAAAGCATTTTCATCGGATGTTGTCATAGTCCATGTCTCTGCACCATACATGAGGACCGGGATGATGAGGGTTTTTCAGAGTGTCACTTTAGTTGCTAGGGAGAAGACTTACTACTCAATTGCCTTCCAAGTCCAAAAAAGCAGCAATTGGCAAGAGTAATTCTTCGTTTGATTTCAGCGCAGGTGTTGTTGTCTGAGTTGATAACGGATCCTAGGTAGACGAAGTCCTTAACAACCTCGAAGTTAAATCTGTCTATATTGACATTTGCTCCAAGACGTCGATGTTGGTTGTCATTTCTTGTTGACATCTTCCTGTCCGCCTTCTCAAGACTCAAAAACGCTCCACTGACATCACGCTATTTTCTTCCAATTATGTCAATGTCGTCTGCGTATTCTAGTAACTGGACGGACTTTTGAAAGATTGTGCCTCTGGTGTTGACGTTGGAGTTTTGCACAATCTTTTCAAGAATGATGTTGAAAAATCGCATGACAGCGCATCGCCTTGTTAAACCTTTTTTGACATCAAATGCGTCCGTTAGGTTTTTCCGACCACGATGGAACAGCGTGAGTTTTCCATTGTTATCTAACACAGACGGACGAGTTTTTCTGGTATGCCAAAACTAGACATTGCTCTACATAATTGGTCTCTATAGACGCTGTCATACACGGCCTTGAAATCGATGAAAAGATGGAAGGTATCGATTTGAAGTTTCTGGGTCTTCTCCAAGAACTGCCGTAGGATGAATATTTGATCGATGGTGGACTTTCCGGGTCTAAAGCCACACTGATAAATGCAAAAACCAAATCATCTCCAGCTGTTTTGTACAGTTCGGTGGCTAGCCCGTCTGCTCCAACGGCTTTGTTCTACTTAAGTTTAGATATCGCTATCTTCACTTCGTCAATGTCGGGTGGGTGGAATTGTTGGCTTGCTTCACCCAAATTGAATGGTTCTGTATCGCTGGAGGAATTTTGCTCGTCATCGCCATTATACAGCTTGCAAAAGTGGTCTTTCCACATCCTCAGCACTGTATGGTTCCACTACGATGTTCCCATGATAGTCTTTACAGGCTTCGGTTCGGGGTGTATAAGTCCTGGAGGTTTGTTTTACCTTTTTGTAAAACTTTCGAACCTCATTCCTGTTTTGACATCCCTCTATTTCCTGAATCTCGCGCTTCTCATGCTCCCTCTTGTTCTTTCTGAGGAGTTTTTGCTCCTCTCTCCTTTTCTGCTCGTAGACCATAATTTTTTTTCGGTTTCCCTGGTCAGAAATCAAGTTGATGTTTGCGAATTATGGTTTCCTGGGAAGCTTTCCGATCTTGTAGGACAGAGGAGAATATCTTATTGGGTTAACTAAAAAGTGTGTTACCACTTCGGCCGGATTGTGAAGAACTTCCTTGGTGCGGTCGTCGCTCTCTACTTCTTTCTATTTCACAGACAATGCTTTTTCCAATGCTTTTTTTATTCAGGAAAAAGGAATGCCCTCGTTTTATGAAATAACTGCACTATGAAACGAACAAATGCATTATGTTTTGTATTAGCAACGCACGATATGGGTGTTGGCAGCGGCGATCTGTCTACTAGGCCATAGCAAGCATCTATGGACTCATCGTCCTCAGTAGGTTCGTAAATGTTTATAACTTACTTACTTACTTAAGGAAGCGCTGCAGTCTGTTTTGAAATTGGGCTGTCTCCAGTTTAACATTCAAGTAGCAAGTTGATTGAGGTCCTCTTCCACTTGGGTCCGCCACCTGAGTCCCGATCTTCTTCTACTTCTTCGTCCCTCGGGAATGGTGTCGAAGGCTTTCGGGGCCGGAGCATGGGTGTCTATCCGCTCTTAATGACCGAGCCATCTGAGTCGCTGGACATTGACCTTTCTGGCTAGGTCCGTATTGCTGCACAACCCGTAAAGTTCGCTGTGAATCGTCTCCTCGACTTCCCATCGATGCATACGGGGCCATAGATAATCTGAAGAACTTTCCTCTCGAAAAAGACTAAGGCACATTCATCCAATTTGAGGGTCAGCAGGACTGGGATGATGAGGGTTTTATATAGTTTTACCTCAGTTAATCGAGAGAAGGCTTTACCACTCCATTGCTTTCTTAGCCCAAAGAAACAGCGATTAGCAAGTCAGTCTCCGTCTGGTCTCGGCGCTGGTGTTATTGCCGTGTTAATAGCGGAGCCTAGGTAGACAAATTCCTCTACTACCTCGAAGTTATATGCGTTTACGTGACGTTCTCTCCGTGCCGTCGGTGTTGGGTGTCCTTCCTCGAAGACAGCATATGCTTCGTTTTGCCCTCATTTACCGCTAAGCCCATTTTTACCGCTTCTGTCTCAATTCTCACAAAGGCGCCATTGACATCACGCTGTGTTCTTCCCATTATATCAATATCAACAGATTTTGGGAAGATAGTGCCTCTGGTGTTGACGGTGGAGTTTTGCACTATCTTCTCAAGAACGATGTTAAAGAAATCGCACAACAGTGCATCGCCTTGTCTGAATCCTTTTTTGACATCGAAAGATTCCGTAAGCTGATTGCCAACCTTGATGGAGCAGCGTGAGTTCTCCATCGTCATTTTGCACAAGCGAACGAGCTTGGCAGGGATGCCAAAACTAGACATAGCTTTATACAGTTCGTCTCTGTAGAGTGTAGTTGCTGTCATACGCAGCCCTAAAATCGGTGATGGTGGGTATCGATTTGGAGTTCATAGAGGATCTCCCTTTTTAAGGATCGGGAAAACAATACTGAGGTTCCATTCATCGGGCATGCATTGGTGCATACTCCTATCTAGATCGCCTGCTGCTTTGAACAGCTCGGCAGCTAGACCATCTGCTCCAGCAGCTTTGTTGAATTTCAACCTTGATATTGCCGTTTTCACTTCTTCAAAGTCGGGTTCACGGAATTTTTGGCTATCATCGTGTACGGTAAAAGGCTCCTGTCTGACGGCGGGGTTTTGTTCGTCGTCGCCGTTATACAGTCTACAGCAGTGGTCTTTCCAAATCCCCAGCATTGACTTCGATTCTAATATGCTGTTCCCTTGTTTATCTTTGCAGCGTCGGTTCTTGCTCGATGACCTTAAGCCAGCTGATTTACCTTCCGATAAAACCTCCAAACTTCTGGCTCTCTCAACATCCTCGATCTGACGCTTCTCATGCTATCTCTTTTTTCTCCTGAGAAGCCGGCGTTCCTCTCTCCTCTTTTGCTCGTAGAGCTCACGAGCAGCTCTTGTCCTTCTATGCAGCGCCACTTTGTATGCCTCCTGCTTGCTGCATGGCACTGCCTGCATTCTTCGTCAAACCAGGGGTTTCGTTTTGGTGGCTGTATAAAATCCAGCACATTAGAGGCGGCATCTCTAACTGCATTCTGGAAATGTTGCTACTGGTCTTCGATACTTGATGTTGGACGCCTTAAGGGGTTACTTGACACTCGATTAGAGAAGGATCTGGCGATCTCTTGCGATTGTAGCCGTCCGACGCACGTCGAATTTTCTTGCAGCATTTCTTTGTTTAGGCCGTTGTCGGGATATTCGTAGCACTACCTTGGCTACGACGCAGTAGTGGTCCGATTCGATGTTGGCTCCTCGGAAAGTTCGAACATCTAGAATGCTGGACAAGTACCTGCCGTCAATTGCAATGTGATCAATCTGGTTGACGGTTGAGTGATCAGGAGATCTCCATGTACCTTTATGGATGTTGAGATGTGGGAACCAGGTGCTTGCTACCACTACATTTCTCCCCGCAGCAAAATCGATCAGCCTGAATCCGTTATCGGAAGTGGTGTCGTGCAGGCTGTGCTTTCCGACTGTTTCGTCAAGGATGTCCTCTTTTCCTAGCTTAACGTTAAAATCGCCGAGGACAATTTTCATTTCATAGCTAGGACATTGCTCATATGTTTTATTGAGGAGCTTGTAGAATTCGTCTTTTTTCTCTTCTGTCGGGGCATGCGCGCATATTAGGCTAATGTTGCTGAATATAGCCTTGATTCAGATCGTCGTGATGCGTTCAATTACACATTTGAAGCTCAAGACTTTTTGCCTGAGTCTGCTTCCAACGACGAATCCGCATCCAAAGAGTCGCTGTTGTTGCTCCCGGTAACAATCACCATAGTAGATGCCGCAGTTTTTCATCCTCCTTTTGCCCGGTCTATCCCATCGCATTTCCTGGATTTCCTGGATTCCGCTTATTGTTTGGCAGCACGCGGTCTATTAAGGGACCTAACATTCCACGTGCATATCCGAAATTCGTTATCTTTTAAAGATTTGCTTCGCAACTAAATCTTTTTCTACGTAGTCGGGAAGTCAACCCGACGTACAACCCCAAACCTGGAGTACCAGGCACTTGATGTGACTCCAAGTACTAAACCGGAAAACCGCTCCTTTTACGGCCTGAGCTTCAAATAATTCGAAGTAGCCCGTAAAGGTGTTCACCAAGTAGTTCGGCCTAACTGAAACTAAGACGCCGCCGTTGATTCCAAAAAAGAAATTCATCCGCTGCCGTACCTCGTTGGGAGTGCCTTGGTGGAAACACTCCTTCCTCACAATACCAATGATAAGAAAAAAAAAAGTACTCATACGCCACAGTGTGTCATCATTATAATCAATAATTGTTTCATATTTCATTTTGACAAAATTTATGTTACATTAGCCGTGTTTTTTTCACTACTCAGTCAGCCAGCACAGCAAAATTTCTCTTGGCAAACAACAACAATTTGGATTGCAGTAAAAAAATGAAAGTTGTGCCGGCGATAGAACTTTCAATTATTGAAATGAAGACAGCGCTGATAGCGTTAAGAAGAATTATTTTGCTACGCAAATCTAATGAAATGAGCTTATCTGAGTTATGTACTCACTTAAGTTGAAGTATTGGCTAATTTTTGTAATCCGAGACGCAACCCTCAGGTCCATTTTGCCATACAAATTGAAATTGACAGATAAAGTGAGTTGGAGCGTTTTATTCGCACTTGATTACTTTGCTGGCTACTGAGTAGTGAAAAAACACACGACTATTATTATTCTGAAGTAGATGTGAAGGGAGGCGAGTTGAGGTTCGTCAGGTCAGCTAGTATTATTATATAAAGAAAAACACTCAAGGGGTTTTGTTCCCTTTTTATGCCAAAGCACAGTGCGAGCGTTAGGGAAAATGGGATAGATGGAGAGGGTTTAGGATGAGGTGTCGGTTAACATTGGTCTTGAATTCCTGAACACTGCAGTGACTGGGGAAGACAGAGTGTGGAAGAGAGTTCCACAATCGCGTAGTACGGCTAAAGAACGATTCTCTGAACATAACCGTACGTCCGAAGTTGGGCTCGAGAGTGAACTGATGGGCATTTCTGGAGGCAAGGGTATTACGGTTGAATATCTTAAGGGGAGGAATGCAACTGGCTATTTCACTAGAGCATAAACCATTGAAGTAACGGTAAAAGAGGGTGAGGCATGAGACATTACATCGATGTTCGAGTGACGTAAATGTCTCAACGATGGTATGGTCACCAATCATCTTAAATGCTCTGTTCTGGATACTGTCCAAGAGACTTAAGTACGTTACTGGAGCACCAGCCCAAACATGAGAGTTGTACTCAAGCTTTGGACGTATGTAAGTTTTGTAGATGGTAGCCAGATCAGAAGGGGGAAAAAAAGTTCTTGCATCGTCTTAAAAAACCTAAACATCTTGCGGCATTTTTGGCGACATCGCATATGTGCTCATTCCACAAGAGGTGGTCGGTGATACACATACCAAGAATCTGGAGATTATCGGTTTCACTGATGCAAGTGCCACTCATGGACAGTGGCAAGGGGGGTATGACTCGCTTCAACGATACAAGACAGCATTGAGTTTTCGAAGCATTAAACTCTACACGGTTTTTTATTCCCCATTTTACAATGCTGTTTAAATCAGAGTTTAATGAGCTAATCATATTTAGTCGTTGCAGATCCACACCCAAAAGGGAGGGATGTGAGTCTGGGAACGAATATGAAAAGCTAAGGGTACTATCGTCAGCGAAACAATGAATTGGATTAGAAGTTACAGACAAGAGATCATTTATGAAAATGAGAAAGAGGGTCGGAGACAAAACGGAGCCCTGGGGCACACCAGCATTTATTTTGTGGGTTTCAGACTTGAACCCGTCCAATACAACTTGTATAGAACGGTTCGAAAGAAAGTTTCTAATCCAACGAAGGAGGGATTCATCAATACCGAAAGCACGCATTTTCGATAAGAGAGCCTGGTGCCAAACTCTATCAAATGCCTTTGAAATATCAAGTGCAACAATCTTACTTTCTCCGAAACGATGTAAAGATTTGTTCCACTGTTCGGTGAGATATGCCATCAAATCACCAGTGGACCTGTTGCTGCGAAAGCCGTACTGCCGGTCATTAAGAAGCTTTCGTTCTTCAAGATATTTTTTAAGCTGATAGTTTATCAGCGTTTCCATGACCTTAGAAAGAAGGGACGTAAGTGCAATCGGACGATAATTGGAGGGAGAGGAGGATTCGCCTTTTTTGGGTACAGGCTGGACAAATTCTGTTTTCCAACTGCTCGGAACGAGCCCAGAAGAATAGGATAGATGGAAAAGCTTACGCAAGGGTTTTGAGAGCGTTGAAGAACACCTCTTCAGAACAATAGCGGGGATACCATCCGGGCCAGCGGATTTGTGTATGTTGAGATCTTTTAGGACCCTCGCTACAGCACGAGTGCGAAAGAAGATTTGTCCCATGGAATCATTGACGCGCTCAAGAACTGGCGGAGTCATGTCACTCTCTGGCAGCGAAGAGTTGGAGGCGAACTGCCTAGCAAAAAGGTTAGCTTTCGCGAGAGAGCTAACGACTGGAGTATCATCATCAACGAGCGTAGGGACCGAGGAAGAAGATGAATTCTTCATATTTTTCACAAATGACCAAAAAATTTTACTGCCTTTGGGACAGTGCAGTATTTTTTGCCTTAGTGAAGCCCATTACGTGAAGTATAAAAGCAATGAATCCGTGGGCACCCCCCAAAGTCAAGAAACTTAGAAAATTCAAAAAGTCCTGAGCCCGGTAGTCTCCAAAGCAATTTTAATACAAAGCACAGTAAAACGCTTAATATGGTTGAGAGAGTTATTGGGGTCATGAAAAACCGATCACGGTGCTTATTGGCAGCACGACAACTCCATTACTCCCCATAGAAAGCTGTTCAAATATTAAATGTTGCATGTGCCTTGCACAACGTTTGCATTCACTTTAAGATGGAGGTGGTTCTGAAGACATTGAGAGAGAGGGTGAAGAAATCGACGATGTGTTTGACTCAAACTACCATAATGTTGCTATCCAAATAAGAGACAACATTTTGAATGCATTAAATTAATGCAGAATCCATATAACATATTTGTTTTGGAATTACTGTTACTTAAAATTTTAAAATAAAAGCAAATCCGTTTCCCATTTAAAAAGAGCATTAACTGTCATTATTTGAAACTTCTCCTAAAGGTATGCAATGGTTTGCATACCAATGACAAATAAGACGGTTACATTAAATTTGTGCATATATTTTTGTATTTAGATATAAAAACAAGGCAAGGAATTAAAAACCAAAGTTAACACATTATTTACTGCATTTTGACTCCTTCATTTGTTGAACCATTTTCAATGTCAGCTCAATTTTTCGCTTTAGCAATTCTTCTTTTATTTTATTATGCCTCTGCGATTCTTGTATTCGCAAATTTCTTCTAATCCGCTATTCATTTGGCGCAAACTAGTTGAGCTATTTTATTTTGTTTTCCCCAAAACACCGCTGACTGTTCATAAAATTCACTTTACGCCTTTATTTGCTCTCGCAAGAGACTGGTTGGGTCTTGATTATGTGTTTTGTTTGAAGTGGATGGAGCACTTGCCGACTCAGCGATCTCCGATGGCATGGACACATCAACATCTGCGGTGTTCCCTTCTACACCATTTTTATTATCAGGTCCTTGATATCATCGAAGGATCTTTTTACTCCAAAAGATTGAGTTACTTGGATGCCATTTGTTGGTGTTAGAAGGCCAGTACATAATTTTAATAACGGCTTCTTCTAGGTCGGAGAAGGTGTGCCACCACCTGTCTGTAGCTTGACTTTCTTTTTTATTTAGAACCAACTTCCTCTTGATGTATGCCTTCCAATCTAACCAAACCTTAAAAAAAAAATACATTTAGATGGTTCTAATTGAAAACAATAGCTCTGTTCACTGACGCTGTGCTGGACTGTTCTAGACAGAAAAGTACAGCTTTTTGCTGTTCATTGAGGTTTTTTCTGTGCTGAACTGTTCTACTTTCCTGTTCATTGACAAACCTAGAACAGTTTAGAACAGGATTTTCTGTTCTTGCTTTTGAGTCAGATCAGGTTAGAACAGACTCGTGAGAAATGTCAAAATCGAAGTTGTCATTTTTTTGTTTACGTTTTGATTTGGCTGTGCTTTGTGTTTTTTTTTTCTCGTGATTTAAAAAAATTAAAATAAAGTTATTTTGCCAATTTGTTTAATTTGTTTAATTAAATAATTATAAAATAAATTGAAAAAAAAAATGCATCAAATTGAATTGACATCCGAGGAAGGAAAGACTGTGGTTGAGTGTTCACCAAATACGCGCTTGAATATCGAAAGAGGTTAAATGAAAAAAATAAGCAAGAAACGAAAAATTCACACAATTTGCAATTTGTTTTTTTTTGACAACTGACGTTTAACTGACTGTTCTAACTTGATCTGACGTTTCTCACGAAACTGTGCTGTCCTGTGCTGTTCTGATCTAGACAAAACCTCAATGAACACAACTAATGTGCATTACATACTTTTCTCCAAGTACTAGCATCCTTCACGGGTGGACCAAAGCTATTAAGCTCTTGTTTTACTTGGTCCCAAAAGGCAGTTACTTCCTCCTTTGAAGTTTTCGTGAACCCTTGGGCAATGTCGGGCCTTTCTTGAAGCAAATCTATCATCCTTTTGTATTGGGTCTTGTTGGTTACAACTTTATTTGCCCTATTGAAGAAAAAAATTTAATATTTTTCACGATATCTTTGGATTATAAACTTACATTTTTGTATTCTGTTCTTTTTTTTAATGCACCTGATTCCAAAGATTTAAATCTTTTGCCTATTTTTTACAAGCTCCGATGAAAAAAACTGTTCGTACAAAAAGCTTTCAAAATTTCAACTCATTGATGTGACTTTTCACGAACTCCGAATTTCGAGCTAATACTTTTAATACGACGGGATCTATGATACTTATTTTCGGGATTCGTAGTACGAATCTACTACGTCGGGGCCTGTGATAAGGGTAAATATAATTTAATTCCGTTTTTAAGCTTTGAGTCAAACCCTATTCCTACATTATATCTCTTCTAACTTGCTTGGCGTTAATGCAGTAGCGTCATTTCATGTTAAAGGCATTTCAAAAACTACAAACAATCAAAAACAAAATATCTCACCTTCAATGTTTCCATGCTGCGGAAAATAACAGCGTTCAATGAGACCGATCGAATGCGTTCATTCAAACCTCGCCTAAGCTCTTAACCTCGCCAAAAGACATGTCGCTATCATCATTGTCATCGTCATTTGGAATATCACATTCTGATTCTAAGTCACTTGAAGATGAACTACTTGAACTGGAAGTTGAAGAATAGGAAATTTGCTTTCGTGTAACTTTGTGATTCTTGTTTTTGATGTTCTTTGATGTAAACGAAAGGTCCCTGCCGGATTCAGAACTCGTATAGTGTTTGAGTCTTGCGCTTTTAAATTCCCTTGTTTTGAAATAAGATTTTCTAACAGCCTTTTGTCTATGAGAGAGGTTGGATGCCTCATCACTGCTCTCAGCACTATGGGAGTCACCAGTTTTAAGCGAATCAATAAACATTTTCGCAGCACGTTTAATTTCTTCGTTTGTAGGATGTATCTGCTCTTCTAGATTCAACTTTTCCCAATGAATTGCATTCGTTTCTTCTTGTTCTACGCAACTTTGTTTTGTAAGTTCTTGGCCTTCTTCTTGCAATTTTGATTGAATGTGGCCAAACTGGGGCTGAATCTTATTTGATTCATCGTTAATAGTCGATCCCTGTTGTATTTGACTTGGATACTCTTTATTCCCTTGTGAAGGTGGAGATAAAGGGCGTGTAGCTGTGCAGTCGGGAGACGTTTGCTTATTTCGGGTCTTGAAACTTTGCAAGACATCAGGTAAGTCGTTAAGTATTCGTTCGAATATTTTGGCTATTATGTCGTCTTCAGCATTTTTGGCTACACTTTCAGAGAGTTTCGTGACAGAGTTGTTGTCCATTTGTAGGACGGCGGCTGTCGCCTCCGCCAACGGAGTTTGGAAACTTGATGTCGTGTTTGTTGACACTTCTTCATGATATTTGTTTTCGGTTTGAACATGCACCTCACGCCGATTTTTAGGGCTGTTGAGATTTTGTTTAATAGGTGGCATGATTAGAACTGCATTTCTCAAAGGAGGGTCAATACAAGTATCAATATGGTTTGAGCTTGTTGAAGGATTTAGGTTATCCACTGAACAACTTGAAGTGGTGAATGAAACTGCAGCACTTGACGAGGATGATATTTTGCTTGATTTAGTGCTGCTAGATGAAAGGATCTGCAATTATAACAAAACAGTTTTAATTAAAAGATTCATGGTTAGGTAAGGTTAGGTTAAAGGCCAATTGAAGGCCCATTGTGATACCACATGAATCTAAAAGGCATTCTTCGAAAGCTCAATGAAACCAATAAAAGTTCCTTACGAAACGTAGAAGATTAATTATATTAATGTGTTTGAGATCGTTTATGAGCCAGACCAGGACAGGTGCAGAGGAGGTGTTTCCTCCTCCTCCTCATCCATGCAGCTTCTACAGAAATCGTTTGAAAATACGCCCAGTCGCGCGGCGTGTTTTCCTATTAGACAGTGACCAGTAATGACACCAATTAACGAGCTTATATGCAATCTGATTAGAGATATCAGGCACCTAGATTTCTTTAAGTCCAGTTTAGGCCAAAAGTTTTTCGTCCCCTGACAGGTTGTTATATTATTCCACCTGATGTTGGTTCTCATTATAGCATCTTGTTGTAGCAAAAGTTTACATGCAATGGTTGGGTGTTGTAGGATCTGGGGGCGTATGCTGTAACTTTTCCTACACACCAAGTGCTTACTTTACCTCCACGTGGTAACCACCGGGTACTGGTTATATCTCTAGATATAACTTTCGAAACTTGTAAGCGCGGGTGCAAAACGGAGAAACCGAAGCACCTAATCAACGGCCCAACAAATTTGGAGGTTAGTACGAGGAGCTAGCAACCCCTCCACAGTAAAAAAAACTTGAACGTTATGAGAGAGATAGTAGCCTGAGCCTCGGAAGATGACCCCCCTCTTATGGTAACCAGACCCGGAACGACAACGGACTATGCATTGAGAGTTTGAACCTGGAATGTAAGAACACTCTAAACCCCAGGTGGAACTCAAAAATTTGAATCTGTCCTCACGCAGCTTAGGCAGACATTACTGCGATCCAGGAAATACGATGGATAGGATCAAGGACAATGAAAAGAAAAAATTGCGACATTTATTAAAGCTGTCATCAACGAATGCACATATTTGGATGCGGATTCGTCGAGGGAAATCGGCTTACATCGAAGGTCATGGATTTCAAGCCAATTAGTGATCCGTATCAAGGCCACACTACAAAACATCAGTACCTATAATATGCGCACACGTCCCTACCGACGATGCTGAGGAGTCTTGCAGGGAGGATTTTTACGACCTCCTGGATAGAGCCTTCGGAGCCTGTCCAGAGTACGACGTCAAAATCGTACTCGGAGATTTAAATGCAAAAATCGGGAAGGAAGACATATTTGGCGGATTAGTTGGAAAGCACAGCCTCCACGAAGTTACAACAGATAACGGCTTCCGACTAATCGACTTTGCTTCAGCTCGTAATACGTTGATAAGTAGCATAGGTTTCAAAGACGAAAGATCTACACAGCAACCTGGCGATCTCCGGATGGTCGAACCACCAACCAAATCGACCATGTGCTTATCGGTGCAAGGCATCTTGAGCGAGCGCACTTTCCGAAGAGCGAATGTCGTCTCTTCACCACTTCCTGAGACCACCATAGGTTACCAGCCACCCCGAAAAAGAACCCGTGGTATGATGATAAGTGCGTGATATTGAAAATAGAGACGGAAAATGCACGTCTGCAGATGCTGCAACGGAAAACAAGAGCAGCAAGAGAAGAGTACCGAACAAAAATTAGAAATGAGAAAAAGACCCTGCGAAGGAAGAAAAGAGCATCCGCAGTTTCTCAGCTCAAAGATATAGAAGAGTCTCGGGCCAAGAACAACACCCGGCGTTTCTTTAAAAAGTCGAAGCAATTAGCTTCTGGTTTCAGGACTGGGACACAGGCTCCTCCAAACAGTGAAGGAAACCTAGTCACAGAAGCACAGGGGATTGTAGATGTTTTCAAGCAGCACTTCCAACAGCCGCTGAACGCGCAAAATGTCGAGCGAGCTAATGACGAAAGAGAATCAAGACCAGTCAATAAAGACCCAGTCCCAGCCCCAGCACAGAAGAGATAGAAAGAGCCATCCGAATGCTAAGAAATAAGAAGTCCGCCGGGTCGGATGGCATACCGGCGGAAATCTTTAAATATGGAATTGTTTTGATGAACCGCATGCACCAGGTCATCACCAAAGTGTGGGAGGAAGAATGCATGCCCACTGGGCTCCATATGCCCCATCCACAAAAAAGGCGATCCGATGTCATGCAAAAACTACCGTGGCACATTCCTGCTTAATATTGCATACAAAATCCTATCCAACGTACTGTGTGAGCGTCTTAAACCGTTGTGCAACACAATAATCGGCACGTACCAGTGTGGCTTTAGGCCAGGCAGAACAGCGATAGACCAAACATTCACACTGAGGCAGATCCTTGAAAAGACCAACGGATTTCAAGTCGAACCCCACCATCTTCAAAGCTGCTAATGATAGCATCCACCGCCAAGAGCTTATGATGGCGATGTCTGAATTGAGGATCCCGAACATACTGATCCAGCTGTGCCGCATGACGCTAAACAATACGCAGTGCAATGTGCAAATGGGTAACAGCTCATACAAGTTATTTCAAACTTGCGCAGAGTTTAAACAAGGAGATGCGCTGTCATGTGATTTCTTCTACATAGTCCTGAAGCAGATAGTGCGCAAGGCAGGT